>OY982957.1:19678011-22078011 GCA_963890685.1 Plagodis pulveraria
AGAAATAAATATTTTAAATCAATAAAATTACAGTGTATTTGGGACATAAAAGGTTTCATCAAATTCAGTAAAATAAAAGTTTTTTGGGTATAAGTTAAAAAATTAAAAATCAAAAGCTTTGTTACTTAAATTTTTGTCATAAATTTTGCAGTTAAGTGAAATAAGTGTTAAGGTCAACCGGGGTAATTGCGTCATATTTTCCAATCACTTCAAGTTATCGCCATAATGGGAACGAATTTATGGCAATATCCCACTTTTTGAAACTCAAGCCAAATGTACGACTATTTCTGAACAAACTTCTATTTCTATTTTCGATTTTCTCGCTGGAATCTTAGAAAGGTTTTATTTTGAGTGTTATAAAAAACCGGAATTTCAGAAGCCTTTTCCCCGTTAGAGGCAAATGCGTCTTTATTAAGTAAATATTTAATCGATAAGCTTATCGTGAAAAAATTAAGGTATTTTTTTTCAGTTTAAATTTCTGTGCAATAGTATGACAGTTAAATTTTCCAAAAGAATAATTGAAGCATTTTTAGATGATTTAGTAAATATGGGGGAAATGCGTCTAGTTTTTCATGGACGCAATTATCCCTCGCTAAAGCCAGATCTTGTCAAAATGTTACGTTGAAAAGAACTCATGCACGAACTACTTAAGTGCTTCTGTAAAGTAAGTAAGTTTAATAGGGGTAAAAACCATTTTGATGGAAAATAATATAAAACTTTATTAAAAATGAATCAGTACTAGTTTAAGAAATTTATGAGATAAAATTAAATCTAGAAAAGAAGGCACTCAAAATTCTTTTACATATAAATATGGTCACACTTAATAAATTGTACTTTTTAACGGTTTATAATCTAAGTCTTTAAACATGTATAACGGGATGAGGGATAATACTAAAAACTCAGTTATATATTGTGTTTTGAGTACTACTATTTGAACTCATGGTGGACGATCATCTTATTTTAGATGTTCTAGTAAGAGAGGTGGTACTAAGGTAAACTGATCGTCTAGCTTAATAATATCACTGTGTTTCGAGATGATATCCCCTTTCAGAAACAGCCTTTAAATATGCTAATAAAAAAGAAGCAACATTAATAATAAGTGAAGCACTTAATAAAAATCTCAGGGTACTACTCACAAATTACAAAATATAACGTGTTCTTGTCCTACCCACACTTAAAAAATCCAACCTTTTAATAAACTCAAACTTATTAAACAACCAGACTGACAATATATATATTTAGACTTAGATATTTGTTATAAAACTCACAAATCAACACACAAATCTTCATACTTAGCTTAATCATCAACCACTAATCGACATGTACTATGTATTTGTCATTGTTCATGTAATTTGCCACTGTGGCAGTAAATATGTATATTTGTTTTTTGAAACAAAATTTCAAGTACGTATCAAAATGTGAGGACATAAAAAGGTTGACAATTTCTGTTTTGGGGCAAATGCGTCATGCAAAAAAACAACAGTCGCAATTGACCCGTAAAGGCAGACGCATTTACCCTAAGACATTAATCCTAACCTAAAAAAAATCCAATATCATTATCTCCTCAAATAAAGCTATTTCATTAACAATAACTATCTCTGTAAGCAACCCATGGACTATTCCTTTCAGTCTTTATGGTAAAAAAAAGTTAATTTAGGAAAATTTCAGATTAACATGGATTTTTCACTCACCTCTCTCAGTAACAAACTGTCCACACCAAGTTCAATTTTCAAAATGGCTGAAAACTCGGATATACAAATACAAATACAAAATAGTTTATTGCATAATAAAATATGACACAATATTAATTGGTGAAGCCCTGCCTTTTGCTTTAGTTTACACTGTGTTGCAAAAGGCAGTGTCTTCCCTGGAAGAGGCACATTTGCAATAAAATACAGAAAGAAAGAACACAGAAGTTTTGGTATAAGAAACATTATTACAATAATTAATAAGTATGCAAGTAGGTATAAAAATATAGGAGCTTCACGCTAGTCGACACCCATCCCACGAGGAGACGTCCTTCTGCAATCTTTTTTGCGCATGTGGTAGGGCAACTCACCCACACCGCATACATACCAGATTTTTGCTGCCTAGGGGTGCCAACCTTCACTTGATCAGTCAAACATCCTCCCTTCTTAGTAATGGCAGCTGCCACCTCCTCGCCGGTGACTGACTCATCCAGGCCAGTCACAAGTAACTCCTCGCATTTGACAGGCCTGGACACCAATATGTTGCCTTCCTGTGCATATACCTCCTTGAGCTTGGAAGCCAGAAGATCCGCCTTCGGGCCACTGGTAGCGCCTGGGCCCAACACTGACCCCTGTGGAACCCCGCAGGACACGCGACGTCGCCTCAGACCGTCGCGTCCCTCCACCAGGACCTCGCGGTCCCGGAGGTAGTCGGCCAACAGCCTACGCAGATACAGGGGCACTCCGTGATAGCGGAGCGCCTCCCGTATTGTCCCGTGTGGTAGGCTGTTGAAGGCGTTGGCAATGTCCAGCGAGACAGCCAACGCCTTTTCCCCCCCGCCGACCGCGTCCTGCGTCCACCCCTTGATCCAGAGCAGGGCGTCTATCGTCGACCGCCCTGCCCTGAATCCGAACTGGGCCTCTGAAAGGCCAGGCCCAGTTCCCCCCAGGTGCCGGATGACACGAGAGGCTACTATTCTCTCCAGCAGCTTCGCCGTGTCATCCAGCAGCACGGTTGGCCTGTATGCGGCGGGCGAGTCGGCGTCTCGCCCTTCCTTCCGCAACAGGCACAATCGCCCGTCCTTCCAGAGCTTCGGGAACTGACCCGACGTGAGGCACGCGTCGAATAGCTCCCGAAGCTGACCGCCCATCTCCCTAAGGGCGATCCTGAGGCCCCGCCCGGGAATCCCGTCTGGTCCCGGGGCAGTCTTTTTGCCACTCAGGCGAGAGACTGCTACCTCCATCTCCACCTCTGAGATAGGCGGAATGGAGGCCGGGTCCTCCTCCTCCTGGAAGGACGGGGTGGCCATCGGTGGAGGGGTGAAGTGGGGGTCGCTGTCGGGGAATAGGCCCCCCAGCACCCTCTCCAGGAGCTCTGGCTCCAGGGACTCCGTGATAGGGGGTGCTCTGCCCCGGAACTTATTCCGGGAAGACTTATACGGGCGCCCCCATGGGTCCCTGTCGAGGCCCTCTAACTGCTCGCTCCAACCTAGGGCCTTAGCCCGGCCGATGGCCAACTTCAGCTCCTGTTTGGCCACTCTCCACCACCACTCTCCAGGCCTGGACACGTGCTGCGACTTCCGGGGTGGCGAACGAAACGTCCACCACGGACCCCCCGTTGTGTCGCACGCACGTGTGGACCGACCCTCTGTTGAGAAGGGTCAGCCCTGCGGCAACCGCCCACTCCCTGACAATCTCCCCGCGAGTGTCAGTGGAGGGGTTGCCCCAGGCCTGGGCCTTGGCGTTCAGGTCCCCCATGAGGAGGACCTGACGTGGCGCCTGCCTTCTCACCGCCGCGGCCAGGAGGTCTAGATAAACCTCCAGCTCCGCGACGGTTCTATTTGGGGAGAAGTATGTGCCGACTATCGCATACCTCTCCCACTTGGCTACCACGAATCCCGAACCCCTCTCTGACACAGAGAGGGGGGGGCCGCCACCGGCACGTCCAATTATGGCCACGGATGACTCTCCAATCCTAGTTCAAGAACAAATAACTTAAATACCTATGCATTTTTTATTCCTTTCTCTATTAAAACAACTTTCTTTTAATTTCAGATTTCATAAAGATTCTTATGTTAGGGAAATGTGGATAAATATTATAATTTGAGGAATAAGCTGGGTTTGCGGCAAAAACTTCACAAGACTGTTTTATTTAGCAATATCTGATTTAGAATTAAAATTAAATGTAAACTTAACTGTTTTTTTTCTTACCTAATTAAGCAAATATACCACAATAGGTAGCTTATCGTAATTTTATCTCAGTCCAGCTGCATGTCGTGTCCCACTAGGACCAGTACCTAGGTAAGTACCTACCTATATGACGCGAGTGTAAAAAGCAAGCAAAAACAGGACTTTTTTAGTGCCGCAAAGAGCAAGTTTATCATTAGCATCTGCGATTAATTCAACTGAACCAATGATCTGCTGACGTCAGATCACAAATATTTTTTTATAATTATTGTCCTTAAATCATATTTCAATAAAGTCACCATCGCCAGACAGGGATAAGAGGTGCAGTTACTGAGCTCTCGTTCGGCTTGAATTTTGCGACAACAGCTCATTCCTGTTGTACGTCGTACTTATTACTTCCATGAAATAATCATGTGAAATAATGACAGCATGTAATGCAAACAAATAATACAGATATCTGACATACACACAAAGTCATTGCTCTAACGGATTATATATTTTGTAGCATAGCACTCAAATTTAGGGATTTTGATAAATAACAGATAGCGTTGTGTTAAATTTCCAGGAATTAATTTCTACACATGGCAATAGAATTAACTTATATAAGACAAAGGCCGATACCTCAAAAAAGAAAAAAACAAGAGCTGTCACTACTTTTCTCTGTGACAATTAGGGATGGAATAATTAATGTAGTAATCGATTACTAAATTTGTACATATGAGTAGCATAATCTATTAAACTGTATAATATGTGAAAATACACATTTTCAATTTCTCTTTTTATGTGACTTCTTAAAGATTTTCCTAGCTCTCGTTTAAACTTCATCCTCATTGTCCTGTAATAGACATTTGTAACAATATAATATAAACATTCACATCCTCAATAAAAAAAAAAACAGATTTATAATATTAGCTTGACTAATGATTACTAAACATACTACTTCACAAGATTGAATAATCGAATGAAACTTATTAAGTTGTTCTGACAACGCACTAGTTCTCACAAGTAGTGATAATGTTCTTCACCGCTTATATTTTTATAAAATTACAACAAAATATTACAAACTTACTTTATTTGTCTTCGCACCAATTTTATTTTCATATATATATATATCTGTTCAGCAAAGCTCTGTCATCAGCAAAAGCCACAATCTTACTGACACCAAGCGTAAGGTTACAAAGATCATTGACATATATATATAAAATAAGATTGAATAATCTTACGAAACGTAAGTAAGGAGAAGTGTTTATACAACTCTGTGGACCTAGAGTTAGTTTTTTAATTAATTTAGTTTTGTTAAGTCCCTACCTATTATTTATTAATTAAAAAAGCTGTTAAAAGTATACCTCCCTTTTTTTTACATTTCTCTCGTTTCTTTGTATTTTCCAAATAAAACACAGCCTATTTGAATGTCATAAACTGAATTTAAATGTTGTTCTGGCTTGTATACAAGAAAGGCAAAAAAAGGCTTATCAGCAAATTTTTGCTTTGCCTGGCTTGTTTTACTAATCAGCTTTCTATTAAAAAAAATCTGGAGTAATTTAATTCAAACCGAAATAATCAATTCACGAAATTTTAGTATCGAATTATTGTTATAATAATGTTATCGGTTCGAATCGATGGCGAGCATCCCTAATTCCTATAGCCAATTCATATTTCATTTTGAATCATGCCGATTGATTTGTGTAATTTCCATGCCGACATACATTTATTTAGTTTAAGTTAGCTGTGAATGGTGCATTATTTTTAAGCTGGTCATCATCACTTAGGGACGTTGTTATTAGGGTTACCACCTTTTATTTATGCAAATAAAGTACATTGGTTATTATAGGTAGGAAAAAAATACATATTAATAATTAAAGTACAATTTATTTTTTATTATTGTTATGTTTAAATTAGGGCTTGCAATTTGGATATCCGGATATCCGAATTATCTGGATATCTGCTAATTTTAAAATCAGGATAATTACGTTTAACAATCCGGGTAATACGGATAGTTACATAAGACAAAAATTACTAGTAAAAATGGAATTTACTCATGAAAACGACCATTTATATGCACTTCTTAGAAGTATTTTATAGGAACACTAGTAGTCCATTGTTTTCCTCCTTAATATTCAGAAAGTTGTCGGTACGTGACGTGATTCTAGGGTCACTGTGTTGTTTTAGTTACAACAACACAGGCACTTTATGACCAGGGAGGTCAAACGAGCAAGAACTTGGAGAGGGCATACAATAGTTTGCTGGCAATACCACCCACCAGCGTAGAAGCAGAAAGAGTGTTCTCTGGCTCTGGCTATATATGTAATCATTTGGGGACGCTTTTTGAGATCATACTATTAGGGTAAAAGAAAAACTAAATAACCCATGCCTGTATTTTTATTTGATTGGAGAAGAAACGAGTTAATTTTATTTTTATTAGTTTATGATTGCTTTTGATTTTGTTTGACATTTGATGATCTTGTTGCAGTGCAATCAAGTATCTATATAGTGGCGTAGATTTAAGAAAGCCGAGTTCCTATTTATTTTCGCACTTAAAAGGTTGGCACAATATTGGTAGGTGTGTGAAATAATGTTATAAAAAGATAGAGTTACCCCCAAATTCATAGAAAAAAATTATTTGTAAGCGTCTTGTAAGTATAACCTGTCTCTGTCTTATACGTGTCAATAACAAGGAAGGACAAGACATTGTAGCACCCTTTTAGTTGTAAGCCGTTTACATGTGTTCTATGAATTTGGGGGTTAATATATATTATTATTCGAAAGAAGTTTGTAATTTTTATTGGTTTTTGTTTATAATTACCATTTTATGATTACGCTATTACTTTCATAGTCGTTTACGTTTTAAAAGAAAAATAATCACCTTACGACCTACATAACTAGTAAGTGATTCATATTTTCAGAATACCTAAATGATTTAATGACTTAAAACGTGAATAAAGCTAGTCTACTGCATGCATGAAAGAAAACTGGTGACTTCTTTAATTGAAAACTGTAAAATAACTTGTCCCTACCACGAACACAATATAGACATCCATACTATTGAACCGAGGTGGTACTTGGACTCCGAGAAGTTATTTCACAATTTTCAGTAGTCATTAAAAGACGGTTCAGTTTACTACCATTTATTCTACGTAATTTTTTTCATTAAATATCCGTATTATCCGAAAAATTCGGATATCCAAATAGTAAAGTAAAGTACTATCCGTGTTATCCGAATACCAAAATATGATGGATAATGCAAGTTCTAGTTTAAATACATATTGTTTATTACTTTTTGCGATATATATCAAACTAGTATCTCTACTAAACAATTGCATAGCATCTTGACAGTCTATATTTTAATTAATATAAATAAGTCCCTAATACGTTTTTAATCAAATTCAGAGATGCTTTATTTCTTTCGTCTCGCCATTTGGTATTCATCACAGAAAAAACTCTCTCTGTTAATGCCGACGTGGCAGGCATAGACAGTAAAAATGACATTACTTTAGACAAGTTTAAAAAAATATCATTACACTGCCTTTTTTGTCCAGTTTACAGTTAAATAAAATGATTAAAAGTACATGATATGTCTAATTAAAAAGATATGTAAAAAGTAGGTATGTAAAAACATAATTGTCGAAGGAGGCAATGAACACAATGCCTTCTATTCGAACCATATTCACTTCTCTGTTTTCTTGGCTTGCTACGTGCCTTGTATCGTAGTTCATTGTAAACATCATAGATGGCACTGTCAAGTGTTAAAACACGCAAGCATTATTCTCCGCGCTTTCTTATAAGATCAAATGTTGCCATTGTATAATTGAGACTGGTAGAATTGTGCATTGTAAATTATTTACGTACAATACAACTAAGCAAGCGAAAGTGAGTTTTATTTTAGAACCCTTCGCTCAGACTCTTGGAGGTTGGAACTTTTTCCATGGTCCTTACGAGTCGGACAAGACAGCGCTCTGTCCATAAGGAGTAAGTTGTTTTTTCTCACCACGGTGAGGCATAGCAGCACTAGAAAACAGTGGTGGATCGCCACTGAAGGTGCTTGTCGCTATATGTGCGACTGGTTGGAGTTGATTGCAGTAGAAGCAGTAATCTGACGACGGAAGCGGCAGCTGAATTGGTACCAGTTGATGAAAACAGAGGGCACCGCAGGTGATCGAATTTATCAAAGGAGAATGCATTGGATTCATCTTCGTCAATCGGTAATGTGGATAAGTGTCTAGTGAAATAGTGAGTACATTTTGAACTTTATTATCAAGCAGTGGTTAACTTGAACTTTTCTGGCTTTATTTATTGACTTAGTTAATTTGTTCAGTGATTTTGAAAGTATTGCATGGACTTAGAATAGTTTTACAAAAAGTGAACCAACGGGGAACCTATGCCCGATTTCTTAGCAAAATTTTTAGCTTCAAACACTTAGAAAAATTACGTGTTGAATTCTGTAAAATTTTACAAGTCCAGTTTTAGAACTTTCAGATATCTCTTTGTTAAAATATTGTGAATTGAATAATTAACTATCATGGATAAGTTAATTAGAGTACAGGAAAATCTTAAAGAAAGAATAACTAAGGCTAAAATAAATTTTGGCAAACAATCAAAGGACAAGATCACGTTTGCTTATTTAGAGACTCGCTTAGTTAATTTAGAACAATGTTGGAAATCGTTCAGTACCACTCACGAAAAGATTATAAGTGAATGTGAACCCAAAGAAGTAGCAATGTCAGACTATTATAAACACGATTTGTTTGAACAAGTGGAGGAAATTTACATTGATTTTAAATCGAAATTGAAGGATTGTCTTGCTAAATTGAACGTACCTATAAAATTAACTAAAGAATCTAGTCAATCATTGAATGTCAAGTTGCCAAAAATTACAATTCCTACTTTTTCGGGTCAATACGAGGAGTGGACGAGTTTCAAAGATTTATTTGTTTCACTTGTCCAAAATAACTCAGACTTGGATGATGTGCAAAAATTGCACTACCTCAAATCTCATCTCTCTGGTGAAGCCGAACAACTTTTACGACACGTGCCCATTACAGCTTCTAATTATGGACAATCATGGTCCATTCTTAACAATAGATATAGTAATAAAAAATATCTTGCAAATCGTTTGTTGAAGAGATTTATGAACCAGTCTTGTATTAGAACTGAGTCTTGTAGTGTAGTCAAGGGCATATTAGATACGACAAATGATACTCTGAATGGATTGAAGAATTTGGGTATTGATGTAAGTTCATGGGACACTTTTATCGTGTACATAATTTGTACAAAATTAGACGATGAATCACGAAAGCAGTGGGAAGCTAAAATTAGTTCATCCGATGAGTTGCCTACCTGGAAACAATTACAAGAATTCCTTGAGTCAAGATTCCGGTCCCTCGAATTTTTAGACACGAAACCCAAAACGTACCCAAATTCCTCAAATCAAAAGACACGAACAATGCATACCATTGCAACAGGAACTAATTCAGTAACTAGCATATGTCCATTTTGTAAAAGATCTGATCACAAAATTGCCAACTGTAAAGAATTTTCTCAGCTAGATTATAATGCTCGACACAATTTTGTCCAAACCAATGGCCTTTGTTTTAATTGTTTAGGCCGCAATCATTCCGTCAATGCTTGTCGATCTTCAACCAAATGTCGCGTCTGTAAACACAAACATCACTCCTTGCTTCATCCTAAGCCAACCCCAGAGTCGCGTACTTCAGGATCATCTAATCCCGAAGTAGCAACAGAGCCATCGTCTTCAAACCTATCACCTTCGAATGTCGCAGTACATTTTTCGAAGGAAACATCACCGAAACAGGTGTTGTTAGCCACCGCTATTGTCATGTCTCCGGCAAGAAACGGTAACGTGCGCTTGTTAAGAGCTCTTCTTGATCAAGGCTCCCAAGCGTCGTTTGTCACGGAAGCAGCCGTACAACTGCTCGGCCTCCGTAAAAGGGCTATCAGAAGTGTGATTTCAGGGTTAGGTGGCGAGAACAGTAGTATGTCGTCAAGGCATGTCGTTGAGATTGATGTACAATCACGCCACGACCCAGATTTTAAGATAAGGGTAAGTGCTCACGTTTTGGGCACTATTACAAGTTTACTTCCATCTCAAAAGATCGTTACCATTAATTGGCCAGAACTAGCGGAAATCAGCTTGGCCGACCCTCAGTTTGATACGCCTAACAAAATAGATATTTTGCTTGGTGCAGATGTATACGGTAATTTAATGAGAGATGGATTGATTCAGGGTCCTAACGGTATGTTGACTGCTCAACATACGGCTTTAGGATGGATCTTATCCGGTCCCACACATCGAATTGATCATAATCAAGATATCTCAACTCATTGCCATCATAACGTGATAATGAGTATGCATGCTCACGTAGACGACAACGAATTGTTGAAACAATTTTGGCAATTAGAGTCAGATTCTTTTAAGCCTAAAATACTTTCTCAAGAAGAGAAATTGTGTGAAGAGTTTTACAGCCAGACAACTCAAAGGGATTCTACAGGGCGGTACACAGTGCGACTCCCGTTTCGTGAGGACAATCCTCAATGCAAGATTGGGAATTCGAGAGATATTGCGCTCAAGCGGTTTCACCATCTTGAAAACCGTTTCAAGAAGGATCCTGAAATCAAGGCAAGTTACTCCAAGGTCATGCATGAATACTTGGATCTTGGTCATATGGAACGTATATCAGCTTCAGATAACACTCAGTCTCAGAGCGTTTATCTACCTCATCACGCTGTTATACGTGAAGATAAAACAACAACCAAGGTCAGAGTCGTGTTCGATGCATCATGTCGCGGATCTAATGGAGTGTCTCTCAACGAAACATTAATGATCGGCCCCACGCTTCAGCAAGACTTACGTCACATCATTATGAGATGGCGAATGTATCCCATCTGTCTCAGCGCAGATATCGTGAAGATGTACCGTCAGGTCCTCGTTAGCAAGCAGGATGCAGATTTCCAACGGCTTATATGGCGAGATTATTCTGAATCTAAAACTGAAGAGTTTAGATTACTAAGAGTCACTTTCGGCACAGCACCCGCTCCTTACCTGGCTGTGAAGACACTGCAGCAACTAGCGACTGATGAAGGCGAAGAATTCCCTGAAACAGCAAAAAGAGTAAAGACTGATTTTTATGTAGATGACCTTTTGACAGGGTGCGAAACTGTAACAGAAGGAGTCAAAATTTACAAAGACATGAAGGAACTGCTAAGAAGAGGTTTTGAATTGCAGAAATGGACAACCAATAACAAAGATTTAGCAAGGCTTGTAAGTGACAGAAAGGAAGATCAGAATGAGAAGATAGACATTAAGGTAGATGAGGTGGTGAAGGTATTAGGTAT
This sequence comes from Plagodis pulveraria, assembly GCA_963890685.1. Lineage (NCBI taxonomy): Eukaryota > Metazoa > Arthropoda > Insecta > Lepidoptera > Geometridae > Plagodis > Plagodis pulveraria. The sequence goes on from OY982957.1 coordinate 19,689,237, forward strand.
CTCATGGGACAAGGAATCAGATTCCTTCCATTATGCCGTAAAACTTCCCGATTTGCAAGGACCTATCACTAAAAGGAAAGTAATCTCCGATATCTCACGTTTATTCGACCCCTTAGGGTGGGTTGCACCTTGCGTTATTATTGCCAAGGTTATGATTCAAAAACTCTGGCTAGCTGGAATAGACTGGGATGAAGAATTACCAGATGATTTACTGAAAGAATGGATGACTTACCGTTCAGATCTGGTTCATGTTCGAGAAATATCTGTGCCAAGATGGATAGAAGCTAGAAGCGACGATACTTGTAGGGAACTGCATGGATTTAGCGACAGTTCAATTTCAGCTTACGCGGCCGCTATTTATTTAAGAACCATTGATGCAAGAGGCACCATTCACGTCAATTTGGTCGCGGCAAAAACCAAGGTCGCCCCGACTATGCAGATTTCAATCCCACGACTGGAGTTGATGGGAGCAGTATTACTAGCTAAGTTAATCACAGAGGTGGCCAGCATATTATCTGTTGATAACATCAACGTTCATGGTTGGACTGACTCTACAGTTGTTTTGGCGTGGCTTAGCAGTCATCCAAGTCGTTGGACCACTTTTATCGGCAACAGGACTTCGGAGATTCTATCAAGAATAGATAATTCACAGTGGGCTCATGTCGAATCATCCCAAAACCCTGCGGATATTGCATCCAGGGGCAGTGCGCCATTGGAACTTGCTCAGAATAGCATGTGGCTGCAGGGCTCTACATGGCTCAGAAACTCAGCAATTGAGTATAATAGACCAAAATCAATTTCCACTGATCTAGAACAAAGGAAAGTCAAGGCCCATTTCACAGTAGATTCCACAGGTGATGAACCTATTTGGACACGATTTTCATCATTACAGAAACTTGTGCGTGTCGTAGCATTTTGCCGAAGGTTCCTAAAAATCAAACAGGTTAAAATGAACACCTATAGATTTGAACCTTACCTAACGAGTAAAGAACTCAACGATGCTCTTGATGCATGCATCCGACAATGCCAGAGAACAGAATTGGATGACAAACGCAGATTGAAGCCATTGAACCCCTATAACGACGAAATTGGTATTTTGAGAGCTCAAGGTAGAATACATAATGCAAGCCTTCCAGAAACTACAAAACACCCGATCATTCTTCCACATAAAAGCCATTTCACAAATTTAGTTGTTGGTGATGCTCATAGCAGAACTCTACACGGTGGTCCGTTGTTAATGCTGCAGTACTTGCGTACACAATATTGGATTGTTTCAGCCAAAAGTCTGGTGAAAAATCACGTACGCAAATGTGTCACCTGCGTTCGATATAGAGCAACCACTCAAAATCAATTAATGGGCCAGTTGCCACTAGCTCGAGTTACGCCGGCACGCGCTTTTCTTCACAGTGGCGTAGACTTCGCTGGTCCTATCAATATACGCATGTCGAAGGGGCGTGGCAATCGCTGCTACAAGGGTTATATCTGTCTGTATGTTTGCATGGTCACTAAGGCCATACACCTGGAGGCCGTGAGTGACCTTACTTCTGATGGCTTTATCGCATGTTTTAAACTATTTGTGGCCAGGAGAGGCCATGTAAGCGATATTTGGAGTGATAATGGTACGAATTTTGTAGGCGCATCAAAGGAACTTCAAAGAATAGTCGATGCTGAGAAGTCGACTGTAGCCATTGAGATAAGGGAGTGGTTGAGTAACAATAGTGTTATTTGGCATTTCATACCAGCTCACGCGCCCAATCATGGTGGATTATGGGAAGCAGGAGTGAAATCTACAAAATTTCACTTGAAACGGCACATTCGTGACTCTACACTTACCTTTGAGGAGATGACTACGGTCCTTTCACAAATTGAGGCATGCCTCAACTCTAGACCTTTGTCAATTCTGCCAGAAGATTCAGCGGATCCGTTACCTCTCACTCCTGGACACTTTTTAATAGGAGAACCCTTAATTGTAGTTCCTGAACGTAACTATGAACAAAGCAACATTAGCAATTTGAAGCGATGGCAAATGACTCAGAGAATGGTTCAGGACTTTTGGCGCAGGTGGTCAAGCGAGTACTTGGTACATTGTTTGCAGAGGTACAAATGGTCGAAAATAACACCAGAACCAAAAATCGGCGATGTAGTTCTCGTTAAGGAAGATAATCTTCCACCTGCTCGTTGGCTGCTAGGCAAGGTTGTAACAAAACATCCTGGTTTGGACAAGATAACCAGAGTGGTAACTTTAAAATGTAACGGATCTCTTATCAAAAGACCCACCTCTAAACTATGTATTTTGCCCGTGACTAATTGATATCGGTATAAGATTTAAATACGAATCATTAATAATTTGTAAAATGTAAGCTAAATAGGTATGGTTTTTTGCATGTTACTCTAAAATGTAAAGCGTTTTCTACATTACATGTTAATCTTCAACACCCCCTTGACCTCATGGTGGGCGGTGTATAGATAAAAGAACGTTTCGATACGTTCTTGGTGGGCGGTATGTCTAATTAAAAAGATATGTAAAAAGTAGGTATGTAAAAACATAATTGTCGAAGGAGGCAATGAACACAATGCCTTCTATTCGAACCATATTCACTTCTCTGTTTTCTTGGCTTGCTACGTGCCTTGTATCGTAGTTCATTGTAAACATCATAGATGGCACTGTCAAGTGTTAAAACACGCAAGCATTATTCTCCGCGCTTTCTTATAAGATCAAATGTTGCCATTGTATAATTGAGACTGGTAGAATTGTGCATTGTAAATTATTTACGTACAATACAACTAAGCAAGCGAAAGTGAGTTTTATTTTAGAACCCTTCGCTCAGACTCTTGGAGGTTGGAACTAATTATAAAGTTCTTTTAATTAAGAAATTTTCCATACAGACCATCCACATCTACATTAAGTTTTGGCAGATTTAAATTTTCAATCTTCCTAACAATATTATCAAATTCTTTATTGCTCTTTTTATATTATCAAGTTTGAATAACCAGTTGGTGTTATTAAAATCAAAGCATTTATTTAGGTACTCGACGGCTTTATCGATATATAATAAAAATAGAATGAATAGTGCTAGTCAGTTCTGGTGAAGGTAACCGTCATATTTTTTTGCTTGTCTTATAGCCAAATTTGAGATCTTGTTTTCTATGGGACTACCCATAATCCCATAAATGTCTCAAATTGTTATGCAGTTGCCCTTAAACCGCTCCGCACGAAACAAACAAGAAATTGTGACAGTTAATGACAGTTTGTTGTCATTTGAGGTTAAGTTGCGTTCAGAAGTACTTAAAAATATGAGTACTTAGGTGATGGCGAGTGGCGAATTACATCGATTGAGCAATCGATGCATTTCGCGTTTCGAAAAAATACATATGATTAAACTTCTCAAAATCCCAAAGCAACACAAATCATGCCAAATAAAGTATTTTCGTGTACTTTATTGTTCACATAAAGTATAGAGTACAATTACCTGAAATAACGTACAATACTTTATTATAAAGTACGGGTGGCAACCCTATGTTATGGTGCCACATTCGACATTGTTATAGTACCACCAACTTAACTGTGCAGTTCTCGAGGGCGCTACTGGTGAAGGAAATCAACTACAAACTGTCACAATTTGAAGGAATGTTGTAGTTCTTTTTTTTTGCCGCCTGAACAGATAAGTTGGTGGGACTATACCTTGAGGTGGAAAAATAAATGTTGTTTATTATAGTTGTATGTAGATGACTTAGGATAATAAAACGTCCCAGGAGGAGCGGGACCGCGGCAATCCCTGATCGCGGTTGTGGGTTCCGACCTCTCCTTGCCGGCCATCATTGTGAAGATGATCGGTGACGAGAGGTCATGGGAGGCGATGACCTCATTCTGCGAAACAATAGTTTTGCAGAGGGAGGCGCAGGAGCGGGAGAGGGAGAGGACCCTCACTCTCTCCCGATCCGTAGAGCGCGGACACGGAGGCGAGCTAATCGAGCTCGCACTCCGTCTCCGCTCACAGGGCCTGGGGCGTTGGTTGTGGGGACAGCTGGCGCCCCCCATCAGGGTTAGGTCCTCTCGAGGTGTGGATGTCCCCCTGTGTTCCGGGACATCCCACGAGGTGACAGTGGGACGATGTAGTCCAGAGGCTGGGCTCGCTTAAGCGGGTAATGACGTCGGTGGGGGTTGTGGAATGAGTGCGCCAGCGACCCCGTGACTCCTGCCACTAGTCGCGCATGGCGAAACACCATGGGGTTTTTAGTCGGTAGTGGGGTCCTTGTCAACCCTGAGTCCGACATCACCCAACTGTTCCCCGACAGTTGGGTATGCGTAAAAGCATTTTCACCATGCCAAAAAAAAAAAAAGGATAATAAAACGTATATAAACTTATAGATTTTTGTAATATATTTATCAAGTACTTTGTAGGTTTTTGGTTGGATCTTAGTCGTGCTTATACTTTAGATGTTAGATGTTTCGACCAGTGGCAGGAAGCATAACCGTTGCAGCAATTTAACCACACATGTGTGGTTGCGTTGAAAGGTGCATAAAGTCAAAATGCACACATGTGTGGTTTCATGCTCACCAATTGAATTTATGTGTTTTGTTCAATTATACAACCAAATTGTCTGTTATTGTCTATGGACAAATTGTAGCATGTGAATCGCGTCCAGTCACGCAATTTTGAGCGTCTAAACCACAGACCTAGGATTTTTTCACTAAGTCTAAACTATAAATTAACACTTATAGTAGGATTATTTTTTTCGAATAATTTTATATCCTCAAACGTTGGAGGGAATGACATTCCTTCAATATTTAATAAGTATATCCGAATAATGTGGGTACGATGACGTTCTACAGACATTGCGTTTAGCAGGAAATAATGAAGCAATAATACTCCATAAGAAACAATGCTTATCACTATTGCGTATATTCAAACAACTTTTTGTATTTTTTATCTTTGCTGGTAGATCATCTATATATGTACCCTTCAGGGGACTGTATTTGTTTATATTTAATTCTATGTGACATATGCTTGAAAGAGACCATCCTGATTCACAATGTTCAAATTCAGTAAGTTTTCGATCTAGAACATTTGATGTGCTTTCATAAAGTTCATTTAAATCAGTATTTTTGTATATAGACACATATTTAGTATTAAAGGATTTTATTTGTTTCTCACCAGTTTGTTGCAAAACAAAACAGGCAAATAACTCAAAGTTTATTTTTATACAACCATGTTTCAAGAGTGATAAATTAATTAGTTTGAATATATAATTTTTTTTATCAATCAAAAACGTATTTGCTGTAAGATAATCTTTTTCCTGTTCTGGGTATAAGCGGTATGTAACTATTCTCTTTTTGAATGCAGTAGCAACTATTTCAATATTGTGAAATTCTGTTTTCAATGGACTATTTGATTTATGTTTATTAGTTTTTAAATGATACATAAGCTTGTGTTTCGGGATATTTACTCTACATTGATCGCATCAAATGCTTACTTCAGATCTCAATGTGCTAGAAGGGATGACTGAAAATAAGAAAAATTTGTTTTTAAATTTATTATAATGAATCCAACAAAAATGTAGTTATGAACTATTAATAATACATGGTCACTACTCGTAAACTGATGGTGATGATTTTAATACAGTAAAGTTAAAATGTACGCTCCTATGTTTTTTAGGGGCTCAATTCTTAATAGACAACCTGCATAATTTTGTCCAACCACATTTCGCTGGAACAATATTTTTATAAAAGGAAATGTTAGTATTATGATATGATATGAAATATATACCTTTGAGGTTTATTTTTCTCTTCGACGCATTGTATCGGTAAGATGTCGGTCAAAGGTGGAGGAACGGTCTGGCTGTCCTCATCGTCTGAGCCGAATAAATCCATTGCCGTCAAAGTGGACCTGTACCTGTACCAAGTATATTGACACGTAAGAAAACTATAGGTACTTCCCTCTTCTCTGAGTGAGTTCGGGTTGAAAATAATTGCATCATCCTTAAACGTATTTAACTTTCGTACCTACAGATATATGAAAAAGAAAAATACTTAATTTAATTGTTTTACGAACATTCTAGTTAATTAAAGGCTGTGACTCATGCTTTCAGGACCGGCTCGCGAGAACCAGGTCCTAAGCCTGAGAGGCAGCGGTGTCAGGGGCGGTAAGCAAAAGCCAGATCCGTAGCCTGAGAGGTAGCTGTCTCAGAGGCGGCAGGCAAAAACAAGGTCTGTAGCCTGAGAGACAGGGCAACCTACCGAAAACTATTTGTAAAAATGGAAGTACTTACATTATAATATTTTCTTTTTTGTTGAGGAAGACTTGTTGATGCTTGATAGCTTCTGTCGTTTGGAGAGATCATAATGATGGCAAGATTAAAATTTCCGCTCATTAAATACTCTGAGGAACACGTGCAATTGATCCATATTTGTCGCAAAAGCAACGTGATGCATTCCCAAATTAGAATAATGCTTTGTGATCAAAAATATTATAAACTAATTTGAAACCTATTGATTATGAGGCTAAGGAGATTCTCTTTCATAAAAAAGGTTCGGCTGAATTAGCACTATACTATCCCAAAGACTTACCTTATAACAGTATGGAGACTATATAATATGTTTTTAACCTATCTAGTTTTAATGATAGTAAAAGTACTTTGTAATAATTTATTCACATCCATAACTTTTTAGGGTTCCATAGCTCAAAACCCTTATAGGATCACTTCGTTGTTCGTTTGTCTTTTTGTGTATCAGTCTGTCCGAATACAAAGATAGTTTTGTAGTTGGAATGTATGGAAAGGCATAATAATATATTTACCTCAAAATAAAAGTTGGTTTTCCAAACCGACTAATTTTTACTCAATTAAAAAAACACTATTATCTCTAAATATTGTTAGTTAGTAGGGAACCCTCGTTGTGTGAGTCTGACTTTCACTTAGTCGGTTTTTAAGCAATGATAACAGGTATAATATTTTATTGTAAAAAAACTCTCCATAGTATTAATAGAGCGTCAATAACTAGATGATACTTCCATACTGTAATTATGTACCTAGATGTTTTAAAACACGCATCATTTATGTCCGTTGCTAAGTCGATCGTATTAGCAGTATGAGCATGTTACATGTTTTTATGCTATCCGTAAATCTACATTGTATATAAATGTAGACTTTTCCACACTGTTAGTAGGAACATATTTAGTCCTAGGATATTTCTATAGTCTGGTTTTTAATTCGAGATCAAAAGTGTAAACAAAGAAATGTCAATATATGTCATTGTCAAACTGAAAGGTCAGGGTGTTCAATAGTTTTTCTTCAAAAATATTCTCACAAGTGTGGCTATTAAAAACAAAAAAATCTTACACTAATTTTTTCAGGCTTGAATATATGCGTAAATATGTACGCGCATATCAAAGTGTTTTATTGTTTTATAATAATGCAATAAATTATAGCATTTAATATATTTTTTACATTAAATGCTCCATCCGTTCCCAAAATTAGAAAAATTACCAAGTACTTGTAATTTTTTTGCACGGTTAACACCTTTGTTTACATTTTTGATCTCGAATTAAAAACCAGAGTATAAGTGATTTTTACGTCACATGTATTTACATGCATGTGATACGTACCAATACTGATCAATTATTTTTTTCAGACAACACTATGCTCTATTACTATAATGCATTTAAGAGTTTTTAAGCAACAAACATGAGTTGTGTTGTAGGAGGGAAAGTTCGTTTTTCACACGTTAAAAAAAAAAAAAAAAAAAGGAGGGATAAAAAGCTGGTTAAAGTATATAAGAAATAATAATAAAAACTTAAAAATGTCATTTGAATCAGCCCCCAAATAGTGATAGTATTTACTTAAGTGTAAAAGATACACTCAAATCTATGAATACAAGTGTCCATACATCTTTGTAGTAGATAAACCGATGTTATAATGGTATAATTTACATTATTTTAATATTTAAGTACATTTATTTAAAATAAGTGACGACAAATCTCACTCATTGACACATTTAAAGAAAGAGATCTATGTTCTTAAGTAGCGTTATTCTTTGTAAATAAATAAATTTGGTGCGTAATAACAACTTTAACATTATTTTCCCAAGTCCCAAGTCTATAAGCATTAAAATATTTCGTAACTCGGGTCGGCTTTGTTTACACATGTATGTAGATACTTGTAAATACATAGGTAAGATTCTCGATGCTCATATGATACAAGTCGTATGAATGGACATGCTCTACTCCGTAGGTATATATTTAAAGCGCCGATGAACAACAGCTCAATCACATTTTAGATTTCAGCCGGCATTGTTAGCCAATGAGGCTTTTGCGAACTGACGATTCGACATAGGTTGATACTAATTCGAACAGGATAGCCAGTATTCCAGTTTATAAGTACATTTTAACTGTTTAATCCCCAGCTGATTTTATAATGCATTTAAATCATAAATGTGTAATATTGAGGGCATTTTTTTTTATGTAATTGTGACGGAACAAGCCCGAGGCCCACCTGATGTTAAGTGGACTAACCTCTGCCTATTACAGACGCATTTCGTCAGCGACGAATTGCACTGTGCCCGTCACACTGAGACGTCCAGTTGTTAGGTCTCATTAGCCTGTAATTTTTCTGGCTCTCAAGAACTGCTGCCGGAACACACTGTTAGGTGCTTGGTGACAGATTTTCTACTTGAGGGTGGTCGCTAGCCAGTCGGGCATTCACAAAATGCCCTTCCACCATGCGGTGAAGCTCAAGCAGTACTAGTAGCAGAAGTACTGAGTACTAGCAGTACTCAGTACTTCTAGGTTAGCCTGAACAACATCTACGACCACATCATCACTTACCATCAGGTGAGATAGTGGTCAAAGGCTAACCTATCAGGCATAAATTAAAAAAAAAAAAAAAAAAAAAGAAGCTCTGGGCGGGATTCGAGCCATGGACCTGCTGCACGGCTGTCCATAGCCAATGCCACTGAGCCATCACTGCATCTGGATCTTATGTGATCCAGATGCCCCAATATTACACTACTTGTTTAACCTTAATTCTATTGCGTTGTTCTGTCTTCATAAAATGTATAGATGATAAGATTCTCTCTAAGCCTGCACTAGAATCTGGTAAAAAAAATTGTTTATTAAATAAATTCACCATAAAGAGTAGATATTGTAAACAACATTTAATAATATTACAATACAATATTTTTTTTCAGAAGTCATAAGCATTATTATTACGGACGGCATTTGAGTGGGTATTTTTTTTATATGTTCCATTTTTAAACATATGGCGGCAATTAGTTCACTAGAATGTGAAAATTCTGTATTTGAAGCTAATCAGTATCGCACATTGAAAATTGGTATAAATACGTTGAAATCTGTATATATGGCAACGCTGGCGGTGGGCCCGCGCCTCACACGCGCCGCCATTTTGGCGTTCGGTGTGAAGGCCACCGCACTGCTCACGCCCCGCGCCCGCCACACCACGCTACGGCCCCGCGTTGGGTGTGTCTAGGGCTTTAGCCAACCAAAGCCGTACTCCACTTGACGCCACTATCATTATTTTCGATAATTTTGAACCATTTTATGTCGATGGTTCATATTCAATGTTACAACCATGGACGTAAATTGTGGTCAAAATTAACGTAATTAACTATAGTGGCTTCAAGAAAAATATGGCCCAATACAGATTCTGCACAGATTAATAAGTTACTGGGCGTAGTAGATTCTTATGCCAAACTATTCTATGTAAGCGGGAAATTTAAATGAGTTTAAGTAGGTACATACTATGCGATTAAAATAAGAATAGGATCGGCCTAGCGCCATGTTGTGACGTCAAAACTAGAACTTGGTACAGTTTGCAAAAAAATAAATGATGAATTAATAAAGAAAATAAAAAACCCGACTGCAAATAATTTATTTTCGTTAAGTGTTTTATCGATCAATTGAGATTAAAACTGCCAGTTAATATATTTATGGAATCTTTTTTTAATGTCAATAATTTTGATACCCAACACGATGGCTTTGAAAGAAAAATAAATTGTTTTTCTCACTATATGGCGTCTAAAATTAACCAGTTTGTTTTTTATTTTTTTATGTATATAGTGTCACTTGAGTTCAAGATCACGATTAAGATAAATCTAACGATATCTCATACATTAAAATCGGTTAAGCCGTTTAGAAGCTATGGTGAAATAAAGAAACTCACAAACATACATACATACATGAAACCTGTAAACTAGCTAAAAAAGGTAGGTAAACGAAGTTGTAGGTGACTGTAGGTACAGCAAACACAGAAATATTTTTACGTTACTTAGGTATCTTAATTTTAATCGCTTAGCTCTTCGATGCCGCATGTCCTGATGGCCCACTGAGTCAGACTCATCGTTATCATCGTAACGGGTAACAAAAACAAATATAACAATCACCAAAATCATATTAAACAGTCAACAAGAACAAATTAAACAGTCAAAAAAAAATTAAACGAGAAGATCAATAAACACTCGGAAACGTGTCGCGTAGTAGTATACTGTCGGAGAAAAAAGACCCTGACGCCCGCGTTTTTATCAAACCAAAATGGCGTCTGACCTTAAAAATATGAATTTATTAAATTACCAATTTCGGGTCACTCATTTAAAATTTTCTATAAATATATGGTACTGCTTTATTTTTAAGTTTGTTCTGCTGATCGTACTTATTAGAGTGAATATGAGTGAAGTTAGCCGAGAGCCCGTCCTATTCTTATTTTAATCGCATTGTACATACATGAAATTTTATATTCTTTTTTTAGGAAAAGCTGTATTAAATATCCAGTACTTGGCAATAAAGCCTTTTTAGACATATTATCTATTTGTGATAAAGCCTCATTTCACTTAAGTAGCAATACCTAATACATTTCATATAAAAAAGTAAATAGTATATGAAAAAACATGTACCTATAATCAATTGTGCGTAATAAAGACAATTATATTTCATTATAAATGTAAAGAAACATCTTTTAGTATACACATTCTTAGGAAAGCCAGACATGGCAACTCGAAATATTGGTGGTAAATTGTAAGAATTCAGCGACGCAATCATCTCGAGCTAAAGGCGAAATATCGTTTTCGTAGCACAGGAAATGGTCTTTGCCAGCTTCAGGGCATGGCTGAGAGAGCGGTATTGTTTTCGACCCCTTCGTAAGGATGTATAGATATTTGGAAAAGGATAAGGGATGTTTGTCGTTTAAGATCGTCATGAATTGGTAACGGCATCAATTTATAATAATTGTAAATTTCGTCTGTAATAAGTAGAATGCGCATTATAAATTTTATCTGATTTTGTTTGATTTAAGCTTTCATATATATACAGGGGCGGATGGACGCGGGTTCGAACCCCGCACATGACTTAAATTTTTCCTATCGTATATTTGTAATTTTGTAATATTCTCTAAATTAACAGGGTAGAGCAAATTACCATTTTTCTCAATTTCGAATTTAAATTAGAAATTCATCAGTATCAACAATATACTGGTGCAACACTTTGATTTTACTTAAAGCAACTGCAGTTTCAATGTCATCTAATCTAAAGTACAGTATTTGAAAGTTATGAAGGAAATTATTGTACAAATGAATGATTTTTTTATGTTTTCGTGTATCCTTGATTCGTTATGTTTGCTTAGTGAAATATATACACATTGTGTAAAGTAAATTTTACTCGGAATGGAAGAAGGGACTCTGAAATTCCTTTTACATATCATACCCATTTGTAATTTTGATGCCTGCTGAAACTATGTTTGATGTATTGATCTCCACTACTGTAAATATTACTATATGATACGAACCTCTAAATTGTTGTCCCAACTATAATATAAGTACATTCTTTCAGTCTTTTCGCAGTTGTTGTAACTACATATGTTATGATCATTTACAACATTCTGCCAGCCACCGTTTTGTCACCTTGTTAATTTCAATTTAAATTTAACGTTTTTTTTTTAATTCTTCAATTAGCTAAAGGTAGTCTTTGCTTGTTCACCAATAAGGTCTCCATAAATAACTTCTTAATTTTTTTGTAATCAATGATCATTTTTGTCACCTTGATGATATAGTATTATAATTAGTGTTTAAGCAATGTAACTTTTTTGATCAATAAACAAATTTATTATTATGTAATTATCAAATTCTTGAATACTTTCTTTGATCAGAATGAAGTTGCTCATAGTAGAATCAGTGGTGTTAGCAAGGGGTGCTTGGTCAGAATACCTCCACGTGTGCCTTAATGCTACTGGATCATTTACGGATACGTTTTATCCGGGGAGTACAGAAGCGTTTGGGCCGGTGCACCCTGGGCAGCAGTCAATAACTTCTCTATATGGGATCTTGTTGGCTGCTGGCTAAAATTCTGACACGTAGGTGCTCTCCGCGTGTCCCTATGAACCTAGTATAGGGCACAGTGGATGAGCAGGCGGTTCATCCGCGGAGGTGGGGTCCCGAGAAGGAACAGCGGACCCTTTGGCTCGTAGGATGGCCGGCCTGGAAGACTGGCGGCACGACAGGTTTTCCCCTGTCGTGCACGAGGAGGAGCGGCGTCGCTTTTGACGGTGGGCGTGGCAGGGAGGGTCAACTCGGCCACCCTGTCGGGCAAAATTGGAGAGGCAGCTGCCTTACCGCAGTTGCAGCGGACCTTCGGGTCGTGGAATGGCCGGTCTTCAAGGCCGGCGGCGCGGCAGGGAGGGTCAACTCGGCCACCCTGTCGGGCACACTTGGGTGGCAGTCGTTTTTACAGCGACTGCAGCGGACCTTCGGGTCGTGGGATGGCGGGCCTTCAAGGCTCGCGGCGCGGCAGGGAGGGTCAACTCGGCCACCCTGTCGGGCATTATGTGTCTCCAAATCCCGTTGTTTGGTGCCCGCACAGGGGATGTATAGTCGGGGGGAACCCGGCGACGAGGGCACTACAAGGGGACCTCACCCCTTCAAAAAGGAACTCAAAAATGGATTTGAAAGCGATTGATAATAATCCCCAGGTGGGTAAATCCTACCCTTCGCAATAAGGCTGCCCCACCGTACCTGGAGGGGCATCAACCGCTTCGCGGGCTCCGGCCCGCGCACCAACGACCACGGCAAACGTCAAACGGACTCCGAATCTGCACATAAAAACGACAACACTGGCAAGATCATGGACTTGGTCCCGTTTTTAAAACGGGAACCTCGAGTGGTGCTGAAGCGCATGGACAGCGCCAGACCAGCCACTCTGAGGCTGGACGCTACGGCAGAGCGAGAGCGCAATCCTTGCGCCACCTCTGCTGCCGCGTCAATGGAGATGAGCGAGGAGGACGCAGTGGGCGTCTCTTCTGCGACTGAATCAGGCGTGGGAGTGGCCCCACTGCATGGGGTTCTTCGGATCCCGTCTCCGAATTTATCGGAGACATCCGAGGAATCCGATGCGATGACTTGGGAGAGCGTGTCTTCTCGCGGTTCTCCCAAGAGGAGGAAACGGAGAGTGGAGGAGGTCGATGGGGACCTTAGTGACCCCTCACCGTCACCGAGACCTAAGGTACCAACCGCGCAACGCGGCAAAGGACGTGCCAAAGGTAGGCCACCCACGACCGGCCAGTATGTCGGTCTGGCGAAAGCCAAGGCCGAGCTGAACCGGGCGCGGGAAGATGAGATGCGGCTCATCGCTGAGAAGGAGCTGGCGGATGAGCTGCAGCAGAGGAGAGTGGCATCTACGGCCGCCCAGTTTTTGTACTTTAAGAGCAAGGGTGTTGAAAATTATTATACGCCACTATGCACATATTAAAAATATTTCTCTTATAAATAATATTTACGGCAGGGAGGTTGATATAGTAGGTTTAAGAATTTTGCACGTTTTTGCCTCGACATGATTTCATTTCGTTTTTTTAATTATTTAGGGTGTGTTTTAACGAAAATACATAAGTCCCTAATGTACATACACGGAAGTGGCAGAATATTGCATTGTTTAATTAATGGTTTGCAACTGTCCATAAACCATGCCTTGTTGATAGCCCTTACACACCTTTTTTGCATTATGAAAGCCCTGTGTGACTCTACTCTACTGAGTTACATCACAACAAAAGACCGTAGCTGAAGACAGATGATACGTACCCGTTACCAAAACGGATGTCATTAAAACGTAAGAAAAAAATGGGTACATACGAGTTGGACTTGTGCACGAAGGTTTCCGTGTCATTACAACATAAGACACTATATTAAAACTTTACTAACAGACTTAAAAAAAAGTAGGAGGTACGTCTGTATTTTTTTTTATGTTTGTTATCTCAGAACTTTTGACTGGGTGAACCGATTTTGATAATACTTTTTTTATCTGAAAGCTGATGCTTTCCGTGTTATTCTATTTGAATTTCATTAAAATCGGTCAAGCCATTTTTGTGTTACACTCCAATAACTAAAACTATTTTCCTGTCTTGATGATATGTTCATTGACAGTAAATGACAATTTCATCCCGTTAAGTAGAAAGGGACACTAAATAGTGCGTTTTTACCAAATTTAACACTCAAAAATGTGAAATAACTTGTTAAAGTCGGTGTCACGATAGTTCAAAAGTGTTTATCACTACAATATTGTACCGACTGTTTACCTGCCCTCCGAAGCGCTCAGTAGTAATGTCAATAGCGGTCATCCATCCAAGTCACGAGGGCGGCGAATGTTGTTTAACTTAGCTAATCAGTTAAAAATGAATAAGGAAACATTCCTAAAAAGCGCTTCAAAAACAGCATCATAAATATCTAGGCTATAGCAAAAAAAAACGGCCAAGTGCGAGTGGGACTCGCGCACGAAGGTTCCGTAACTAAATATTCTATGAATAGTTAAAGCGTCTACCGGTCACCGTTATTAGTATAGAGAATGAAATGGTAAAGAAATCAAGTTTGTTGTATAGGAGCCCCCCTTAAATATTTATTTTTAGTATTTTTTGTTATAGTGGAAATAGAAATACATCATCTGTGAAAAATTCAATTGTCTAACTATCACCGTTTTTGAGATACAGCCTGGTGACAGACGGATGGGTGGACGGACGGACAGCGAAGTCTCAGTAATAGGGTCCCGTTTTTACTCTTTGGGTACGGGACCCTAAAAAACACCAATCAGTTTGTTTTCCATGCAAAAAACCTTTTAAGTCTATTGCATTGTTCTGTCTCTCTATGCCGGCACTAGAATCTACCAATCGGAAAAAAAAAATTATGACATTTTTACCATAAATAATAGATATTGTAAGCAGCATTTAATAATATTACAATACAATACAATATTAATTTATTTCAGAAGTCATAAGCATTATTATTATGGACGGCATTTGAGTGGGTATTTTATTTTGATATGTTAAATTTTTAAGCAGATTGCGACAATTAGTTCACTAGAATGTGAAAATTCTGTATAATATCTGTATCCAAGCTTATCTGTATCGCACATTGAAAATCTTTATAAATACGGTGAAATCTGTATATATGGCAACGCTGGCGGCGCACAGTGGGCTGGGATTACAAGGTTGGGTTTTAAGAACTAAAATGTATTTTTTTAGTATCTAGACATACATTAAAAATTTTTTACTCATTGACTTTTTTTAATTGGACTCGTACTTTCGGAGATATAGCCATATCAAATTTGTATGAAGAGTCATGAAATTTTAGTTTAGCAATTTATTCCAATTAATTTAAAATTGAAAATAATGCACACTAAACGGCCTGAAGTACTTCAATACTTACTTAGAACTTTAAATAAAAAAAATTGTTCGACATTTTCCACCACCATAGGTAATATAGGTAGGTATGACGTAATTTGTTTTGACACTTATTTCTGGGAATCAAGAGATAGGAATGCGCGACCGCAACATCAAGTTATGACACGTGTCGTTACCTGATTGGTGCAACGATAATAGGGCACAAAATGTACTATTGCATTCAAACGTACTTCAGTGTTCTATTACCCACCATAATAGACGCACTACCCTCACATATTTATTACATAAACAAATACGTGAAGTGAGTGTGAGTTATTTTGTGTTTGTGAAAATGTTTGAAGATTTGGTGACCAGCCTTGACCTTTTTATTATTTTAAAAAACAGTTGCA
The DNA here is from genome assembly GCA_963890685.1 of Plagodis pulveraria. NCBI lineage: Eukaryota > Metazoa > Arthropoda > Insecta > Lepidoptera > Geometridae > Plagodis > Plagodis pulveraria. The sequence goes on from OY982957.1 coordinate 19,705,289, forward strand.
GAATTAAAAAGAATGACTGTTTGTGTGGTGAGATAAGGTCTAAATTTTTAGTCGAATTAAGTGATCAACATGAAAAGACCTTAAAGTTATTTTGTGCAAAATTATGTTATATCTTAAATAGAAGATGGGAAAACGCTCATAGTGAAAAACTACATCAGAACTAAAAATAGCGAATGGTTTCAAGAAACCATAATGTGGCCAGACTTTATTAAGTGTTTAATAACCAGTAATGAAGATCAACCAGCACCGAGTACATCAACTCAGTATGTATCACCAGCAAAAGTTTCTGTCGGCGTCTCCACCGAGCAAAGCCCTAGAAAACCGTTTTGTGAATTAGCGCCTAAACAGAAAAAAAGACGAGCAGAAAACTTTCATTTATCTTCGGACGAAATAAAATATGCATATTTTGAGCAGTTGCAAGCGGATGGGAATGATAAGATTGCTAAAATACTAGAACATTTACTTAAGAATCCCCAAGATGTAAAAAAAGTTAAGAAGTGCATATCTGCTAAAGAAACAAAATCTGTATTTTCTCCGGATGAGGCGTTAGGATTATTTTTATCACTTAAGCTGACTAAGTGGCAATACAATACTTTTAGAAAAAGTGTTAACGAGAATGACGGTAATATATTTCCATCTTATTATCAAGTGCATTATGCGAAACAGGAATGCTATCCACCAAAAGATGCTATTACAGTGACGGACACCTCAGCCAAAATAAAGTTACAAGCTCTATTGGATATAACGACAAGAAGAATAATGACGTCACTCGTCATAGATAGTGGTTGTAAAGAATTTACAGTAATCAGTAAGTGGGGATTTGACGGTGCTTCAAATAAAGCCAATTACAAACAAAAAGTGCAAACAAACGATGAACAAGAAAGTGAACTGGACGATTCAAGCATATTTATGGGAAGTTTAGTGCCTATAAAATTAATGTGCAGTGAACAAGTTATCTGGAAAAACGATTCACCAAATTCATCATACTGTTGTCGTCCAATCTTTTTCGAATTTGTGAAAGAAAATAAAATAACAATTTTGCGTGAAAAAAGTGCTATTGAGGAAGAGATTGTTAATTTATTAAAAACAGAAGCTGGTTAAATAAAGATTTCACACTCTTTATTATTGAGAATGATAGACGGAAAAGCAACATCAATTTTATGTGATACTTCATCCCAGAGATGCGACATTTGTAAAGCCACTCCAACTGAGATGAATAATTTGTCCTTAATTGCATCAAAACCGACTGATCTAGATCTCTGTAAATACGGATTGTCATCATTGCATATCTGGATACGAATGATGGAATGCATTCTGCATATAGCTTACAGATTAACGATAAAGACATGGACAGTAAAGGGAGACAACAAGTGCATCATGGAAAGCAGGAAGAAAAATATACAAGATGCTTTTAAAAATAAAATGGGACTTCTGATAGATGTTGTCAAACAAGGGCACGGCTCCACGAATGACGGAAATACTGCTAGAAGATTTTTTGCAAACCCAAACGTGACTGCTGAGATAACTGGTGTTAGTGAAGACTTAATTAGGCGGTTCGCAACCATTTTAAAGGCAATTTCATCAGGTTACCACATTGACACAGTCAAATTTAACGAATATGCTCAAGTGACCATGCGACTGTATTTGGAATTATATGGCTGGTATTATATGCCTTCAAGTGTTCATAAAGTTCTTATGCATGGTGCAGCTATTATTGAAAGTTTTGGTCTAATACCAATTGGACAACTATCTGAAGAAGCTGCTGAAGCTAGAAATAAAGACTTTCGTAGGTACCGCCAACACCATTCCAGGAAATGCAGTAGAAAAACTACAAATGAAGACATTTTAAATAATTTGTTGACCAGCTCTGATCCACTCATCTCAGCGAATCGCCACAAACTTCGCAGAAAACATAAAACTTTGTCAGAAGAAGGACAAAGTTTATTAATAATTGAACAAACGGAAACTTTTGATGATGACGAATACGAAAATTTTGCATTCGTTAATATGGATACTCTTGATAGTGATTAAATTAAAAAAGTGCAGTGACCAGTACCTGATTGTAATTTTTACTTATTTTGTTAGTCCTTAGTGGATTAGGCCTAACGGGGAGACCACTACATAAAAAAAAACGCGCTTGGTTCTTAACCTCTATGGTGGTGTGGAATAGAGCACAAAATTTGAAATTGCAACCAAATCGCAAAAATCGCAACCCGAGAATAGGTGCTAAAATAGGACAAAAATACGTACTATCCATACGTACAGTCAATTTTTTGAAAAAAATTGAGAATTTCTAGATTTTCAAGTTTTTTTGTTTCGCTTCATACAAAAATTACTTTGGTTATTAATAACTCCGAAAATACTCAAGTTATCTAAACGACCCGCATATAAATAACTACTTATAATCAATAGATAAATCCAACGCACTATTTAAAATTTCAGAAAATTTAACTTTTTTTTTTTTAACGCTAATTTCTCTACCGGCCAGTTTCAGCCCACTGTGCGGCGGGCCCGCGCCTCACACGCGCCGCCATTTTGACATTCGGTGTGAAGGCTACCGCACTGCTCATGCCCCGCGCCCGCTACGCCACGCTACCGCACCGCGTTAGGTGTGTTATTTTTAGCTGAAACTTTAATAAATATGTACATATAAGTTTTAGTATTGTTACATTATTTCATTAAAAATGCATTATATTGGATATAATATGTCGCATCATAGAGTGCATACGAGTGAGAAAGAGCTGGTAAAGTGAGTATTCTAATCATGAGGAGTGAAAGAAATCGGACTGCGCAATCGCGTCCATTGACGGTCGGTAATAGTCGCAAATAATGTGACAGAATTTGTTCAATCACATGGTTGGGTTTTTTTTACTTGGATGCGATCCCTGTGATCAGAAATATTTAATTGGACATACGAGTATTTGAAATTTGTTCGATACTAGTACTTTCTTTTCGATACCGAGTGGGTATCGCAAGAATAATTCGATACTAAAATATGTACTACATGGTATTGAAAGAAAAGTATCGAGCACCTACGCGTATATACTAGTATCAGAAATCAGATCGGAAATCGGAATATCCCTCACTATCTTTTCCAAGTAGCGTGGCGTGGCTGGTTTTAGGAAATTTAACCTTTCTGAAATAAAATGGGAGATCGTAAGTTTTTAATCCATTTGGGATGTTAGTCGCTTATGACTCAATATGAACTGTATTAAAACTAAATATTGTTCAATATTTCTCAGCTTACGCATCGGGCGATTACAGCGGCGGCGGTGGTGGCGGCTATGGCGCTCAATATTCAGTGCCACCGCCGGCAATGCCCGCTGCCAGTGATAATTATGGAAGCAGTGCTCAAGGTGGATACAACCAAAATCAAAGCTATGGTGGACAACCAGCTGCACCTCAATGGAACCAGGGTGCAGGTACTTAAACATATATTCACATTATTAATGGACGTCCATTTTATGTTCTCATAATTTTTTTCTATAATATATTAAATTTATTGTAGGCGGTGGCTCATATGGTGGCAGCCAGACCTCAGACAGTAGTTACGGCCAAAGCTATAATAACAGTGGCTCAAATTATGGCGGAAACAGTGGTGGCTATGATCGCAATAATGGCGGGAGTAGTGGCGGTGGCGCATATAACGTAACCGGTGTTGATCGCGGTAGCGGCGGATACGGTGGTGGCGGCGGAGGTGGTGGTGATCGCGGCAGCAGCAACTATGGCAGTGACCGCGGCAACAGTGGAGGCTATGGCAGTGACCGAGGAAGTGGCGGTTATGGTGGAGGAGACCGATCTGCTGGCTACAATAGGGACGGGGGAAATAGAGAAGGAGGCTATGGGTAAGTTCCATTTAAAATTTAATTTCTATTTATATCTACAAAACTGAAGTGATGAAATGTATGTGGCCAAAAAGACATTCAGAACATTGATTTATAGTTGGCAGTTGCGCATGTTTTTCTCGAAACACCAAACTGAACTTGATTTTCGTAACTAAATAAATGGTAAATAAAAATGTTTCTCTAAGTTTTGTATTCTTTGGAAAACATTAAAATGATTACCCCCTGTGCTAGTTGAGAGGCAGTCTACATTCAAACTCTGGCTCTCCAGGATTTCATGTCAGGGGTGCTTCGAAGCTCAGAACTAATTACTGTTAGTCCATTTTAATTTGCAAGCTAAGGAAGTACTCACAACTGTTTAGGTTACTATTGATTCAGACTAAGCAAAATAATGCTTATGACATCCATACATATAAATATATAATATAACCTATATTTCCTGATTACAAAAAAAATACAATAAAAGATTATCATCGGCTTTATTTCCTACCTTAACTTTTCCTGGTCTTTGCACTCATCACATACAGTGATTATACACACCTGCAGTGTAGCAACCACAACAGAACTAATCTGTAAAAGAGTATTTGAGAGAGATTTATGAGTTATTAAATGTCTCAGATTACAAGTTTTCTATTGTGATAGTTGAGCCACAGATTTGTAAGTAAGTCAATGACTAGTCCATTTCATGCTCTTAGTACTATTTGCATGGAGTGCTTGTGGTGCCCATACTACTCAGCTAATGCTCAATACACCCCATGTGTGATGTTAGGGACATATCACCCCCACACAGAATAAGAAATGGGCACCTCATTTACAGAATTAAAAAAAAATGTGCACATTGTTCTTAATCTATCCTCGTTTTTGAACATGTAATCTACATATATTTATTAATACCAAATCTACTATTTACTAAATCTGAGAGGACTTCTTTGTCCAAACTCAACTTGACAGTAAAATGTTTTTAAAAATCTATGATATAATGATATAATTGTCATGATACTAAATCTTATATTGCTAAAACTGTATAACCATCAACATCCAAACTCATCCTGTTAGTGACATGTATTTAAAATACATAATCAATAAAAAATACAACATGTACAGCATTGCCTACATCTTTGGGAATGGATACGGGTTTGATGATATATTTTTTTATGTTTATACACTACAATTTTGCAAAACAAACAATATCTAAAATATAAATTTGTCATAAGCAGTCAGCATCACATGCACTCAAATCTAGGCATTTATGAATAAGATTAAATTGTTATCATTATCTATCATATGCAGGGACTAAATGCAACAAACCTGTTTTCTGATTCATTTTTAATATATCAAGTTCTCGTTCAATCTTCATTGATAGTGTATGATTTATAGCTATACTGTATAAACCAACTTCTAAACAACTGGGACATGTAAAAAAGTGTGAATGTACACAAATAATGTAATACACCTCTACATACTTGGGTCACTGGCCATGGAAAGCATTTTTTTTATATTTACTATTTACTGAGTTTCATACAAAACAATTTGTATGGAAACAAATTTTTATATTATGGATTTTTTCTAGTGTTTTGACCAAGATATGCTCACTGGTTTCTATGATTTATTTTCAATTTTGGATACTTGCATTACATAATTATTATTTTTTATATTATACTGCAACTTATATTAGGTATATTGAACTGCAAGGAAGATATTGATTCATTTGGGCTTCTGTACTACAAAATTGTGTAAATTTACAGGTTTCTCCTTGGTAATTGTTAGTAGTTAAATTTGGAGTCAGAACTTTGTGTTTAAAAACATATACCTACAGTAGAACTCCAATTATCCGAACTCCGACTATCCGAATCGCCGATTATCCGAATCACAAAAAATTGCCTGAAAACGGTTGAATACCGCAAAACAGCTTACATTGACGGAGATGTTTAAAAAACAATGATTTTTATTTCTAAACTTGTACATAAGTACATTTTATTTATATTTAAAACATGTGAAAATTTCATGTTTCTTTCATTTAATTCAATAAAAAAATAGTGCAATATCAAAACGTAGCTTTTATTCTCTCCAATGGCAATTTTTTTTTTTTAAATCCGATTATCCGAATATTTGATTATCCGAATGGGTCCCGGTCCCCATTAATTCGGATAATTGGAGTTCTACTGTATATCAGGAAGTGCTTGGAATAGCAATCAATTTGACAACTTTACATGCTCACAAGAAACTATGTTTATTTTCAATTGGGATTCTTTATACTGGTATATCCACTATTTCACAACAATACAAGGTCTACAACTCTTCAGTCATTGTCTAACTTATATTAAGTTTCAAATTTTCTGTTATATCTGGTTTTAATAATTATCGTAAGTTTTATAGATAGATTGAAATCTATCAAAATAGTGACTATTGTTGTACAAAACAATACTACTATGGTTTTTTGATGCAGGACATAATCACATTTATTGATCACTCTTATTGCTTGGACACTAATATGAGGGTTCAAAAATACAGCATAACTGATGAAAATGTGACTCAAACATATTATATGATATGGTATTTAGATAAACTGAGTAAATATTTATATGCTTTATTTTATAAATATTTGTATCACATACAATTTAAGAATTCTGCAATACAAAAATATTGATGTTATAATTTCATTATCACATAACTTTTTGGTAGTCCAGCCAACAGCACTACTCCTTACCAATGAAGAAAAGACACCATAATTTTAAATTCAAAATGGACAATCTATTAAGAATGTCTATTTTATTATAACTTATAATATAGCTTGATAAAACAATAAGGTAACAACCAAAAATGTCAAGATTCTTAAGAAATGTATTTGAAAAGTTAACTTAAAATTTTTACTTACACTGGTGACATGTAAAAAAATAGTAAGCTGTTTTATTAAAAAAATCTAGAAAATATTGCTTATAATTCAATGAAATCGGATTTACAACAAGAGAAAGGATGAAATATGAAATTACATTTGTGTGATAAATAATTTATAGTAATGTACCTAGTTGAAATAAAAATGTATGAATTTGAAGGACATGCCAAAAAGAACTCCGGATTTGCTTATCTTGGCAAATATTACATCAAGTCTCATCAAAATTAAATATGAATCTTCATAATAATTCTAAGATACAAGTATAAGGACCTTTGGTCTATCATGACTGGGATCCTGGTTAGGCCGCTATTTTGAAATGAAGAATATGTGCTCTGCAGCATTTTCATAATATTCTTCTGGTTCTTGTCAATACCATCCTGAGAATTATTCTTATTAATTGATATCAATTAGAGAAAATAAATGTAAGTAAGATGAAAGTTATGGTGTTTGAACGAGATGATAGAGTGACCGATTGCAATATTGTGATCGGAGGTGAAAAAGTGGAACAAGTGAAAGAGTTTGTATACTTGGGATCCATGTTTACAAAAGATGGTGAGTGTGAAAAAGATATAGAAAGGAGAGTGAACGTTGGAAACATGGTAAACGGAGCATTGCACGCGTTTATGAACAGTCAGAAGGTGTCTAAAAAGGCTCGTCTGGCTGTTCATGGGGGAGTGTTGGTTCCGACACTAATGTATGGTAGTGAAAGTTGGGTGTGGCAGAAAAAGCATGAAAGTAGAATAAATGCAGTGAAGATGAGAGCATTGAGGAGCGTGATTGGAGTGAAACGGAGTGACAGGATAAGGAATAGTGTGATAAGGAAATGATGTGGTGTGAATGAGGATGTAGTGACAAAAATCAAGAAAGGTATGTTAAGATGTTTAACAAATTATTGGAGTACAAAATTTTATGCCCAAGGCGGGATTTCTAGATTTTTAAAAATTTTGTACTTCAATAATTTGTTAAATATATTTCGCTTAGCACGCGATAGTGCTTGTAATTATATTTAGAAGCATGTTAAGATGGTTTGGACGTGTGGAGAGAATGAATGAAACAAGAATGACTAAACAGATATACATGGGACAAGTGAACGGAAGTTTTGGAAGGGGAAGACCTAGGCGAACGTTCCGAAATCAGATTGAAGACGTTCTGAAAAAAGGCCAGGTCAAGAGTACCCTAAACCGACGCTTATGTATGAAAGGATTGATGAGTGTAGATGAAGCGAAAGAGATATGTAAGGATCGTGGTAAGTGGAAATCCGTGGTCTCTGCCTACCCCTACGGGAAAGAGGCGTGATTTTATGTATGTATGTATCAATTAGAGCTACAATATATGTTTTTCATTACAAATTCGCTAGACGACGTTCATTAGGATACCCACTTAGGAATCTGATGAGGCAGTAGCTAGAGGTACCCCGTGGGGTGCCAGGTGGGAATGTCTAAATTCTACCTATGGGTGTCGTAAGAGGCAACTATAGGTAAAATACCAGAAGGTGGGCGGCAGCAGTGCCGTCTGAGGAACTTATATCTTAAACTGCGATCCCCAAGACGCCTGCTAAGCGTGGGGATTATGGCAAACCCCTCCTAAATGGGGTTGTGTTGAACAGTGGACAATCCGGCTGATACTGTATCATCCGGATTACACAGTACAGTAGCTAGAGGGACCAGAAGCTTCTTTGTCTGGCTTGCGAATGCTAATAATAATGAATAAAATTTGATCATAGCCACATGTAAGATGCTGACTAAAGGAACTGAAAAGTACTCTGAGCACATTTTTGCTGATGCCGTCAGCACCAGGGATATTCCGACTTTTAAGATTCTGGATTAGTTTGTTACTCCTGGCATGATAATAGTCCACGACATTTGAAATTGAAATATATCGCGCGCAAATGTTTTCGGCGACACATCCATTTTTTAACGAGACCCGATAGTTCAATTGTCGTAAAATGTGGAGGAAAATACCGCTTATTTCCTCATTCCTCTAAAGTTATTCGACCGTGTTTAACAAATTAATTATACCTGCGATACAATGTTGCTTATTTATCTTCTATCTTATTGGTTGGTTTATGTGGCTTATTCCAGAAATCCCCTTAGCAAATCCCCTGCGAAGGGGATTTCTGGACTTTTTGTCCAGAAATCCCCTGCGCGTCGTCTTTGAGTGTTGGAAGGGGATAATTGGACAATAAGTCCAAAAATCCCCTTAACCATTTAACTGGACAAAAAGGCCAGCCATCCCCTTAAGTAATTATTTTCATTAATATTAAATAAAAGCAATTGATTAGGTAATCAGTCTATATTTTTTATTTATATGAAGTTCACTAGCATATATTTTGCATCTCCATAAAATCTCTCATATATTTACAATAGTAAATTTATGAGAGATTGAACTAATGTTGAAATATCACATTTTACAGTAATTCTTATACAAAGAAGATCTATAATCACAGATTATTTGTACAGTATTGCTTTTATTGCTTATATAATATATAATCTATATTATTAACGTTTAAAATACTATAGTATACAAGTTGTATTATTGAACAATCACAATAATTATTTATAATATATAAAGCTCGATTACCACTGACTGACTGACTGACTCACTGACATAAATGTTCTCCTAGAAGGAGCAGAGTAGGGTAAAAATGAAGTATGGCAAAAATGTTCGGGTGGTTTTGGTGAGTATGAGAAAAATCGAAAATCATTAAAAAGACGCCTGCCAAGTGATGATGGATGACGTATCTCGAAAATGGTAAGAGATAGGTAGGGGGTGTTTGAACAAATGTCATAGGGAATCGGGAGAGCAGTCGAATGACACCTGTCAAAAATCCAAAATGGCGGATTTCAAGATGGCCGCCATACAAAATGATCCGAGCCTGCTGAAGCGAGGCCGTTAGGCCGAGCTTCAGTAGGGGCGGAGCAGTTTGTATGGTGGCTGTCTTGAAATCCGACATTTTGGATGTGACCCACATGCTCCTATCATTCTTTATACTGCATTTGGAGTGTTTTACCTTATATTTTCGACTGTATTAGGAGTTTTTGTGGGATTTTTGACTGAATTTGGAGTAACTGTCCTACATAAGTGTAGTAGCGAGCCCGAAGGGCGAGCTCCTGGTGAGGCCGGAGGCCGAACTTTCGGTCCGCGAGGCCGAAGGCCGAGCGTATGATGCGCGAGCCCGTAGGGCGAGCGCTTGGCGAGGCCGCAGGCCGAGCCGTGTTGGTAACTTGCGAGGCCGAAGGCCGAGCTCCGACTTGAGAGTTTTTTCCAAGTCTCCGACTGGTCTCCATGGCAACTGCCCGCGGTAAGCAAAGCACCTACGAGTGGGGTTCCTTAACAAAAGTGACTCAGAACCTTGGTCCCATTCTGCCCGTACTACCTTTTTATGCCAGTAGGGTGAATTTGCTTTAGTGGCTACAGTATGGTTCTTTATTGTATGGAGACTTTATTTGGGATTTCATACTTCTATTGGAGTTTTGAACTTTTTTTTTTTAAATGTATAAGCGGTTAAGGTAAAGTTTACTACTGCATAACGATAAATGCGGGCCGCATGCGGCCCGCACACTGCCCGAAAAACTAGTTTATAATATATAAGGCTCGATTACCACTGACTCACTGACTGACTGATTGACATAAATGTTCTCCTAGAAGGAGCATAGTAGGGCTAAAATGATGTATGGCAGAAATGTTCGAGGGGTTTTGATGAGTATGAGAAAAATCGAAAATCATTAAAAAGACGCCTGCCAAGTGAAGATGGATGACGTATCTCAAAAACGGTAAGAGATAGGTAGGGGGTGTTTGAACAAATGTCATAGGGAATAAGGAGAGCAGTCGAATGACATCTGTCAAAAATCCAAAATGGCGGATTTCAAGATGGCCGCCATACAAATTGATCCGAGCCTGCTGAAGCGAGGCCGTTAGGCCGAGCTTCAGTAGGGGCGGAGCAGTTTGTATGGTGGCCGTCTTGAAATCCGACATTTTGGATGTGTCTTACATGCTCCTATCATTCTTTATACTGCATATGGAGTGTTTTACCTTTATTTTCAACTGTATTAGGAGTTTTTGTGGGAGTTTTGACTGAATTTGGAGTTACTGTCCTACGTTAGTGTAGTAGCGAGCCCGAAGGGCGAGCTCCTGGTAAGGCCGAAGGCCGAACTTTCGGTCCGCGAGGCCGAAGGCCAAGCGTATGATGCGTGAGCCCGAAGGGCGAGCGCTTGGCGAGGCCGTAGGCAAAGCCGTATTAGTAACTTGCGAGGCCGAAGGCCGAGCTCCGACTTGAGAGTATTTTCCACGTCACTGACTGGTCTCCATGGCAACTGCCTGCGGTAACCGAAGCACCTACGAGTGGGTATCCTTAACAAAAGTGACTCAGAACCTTGGTACTATTCTGCCCGTACCACCTTTTTATGGCAGTAGGGTGAATCTGGTTTGGTGGCTACAGTTTGGTTCCTTATTGCATTAAGAGTTTGTATGGGAAATCGTACATCTTTTGGTGTTTTGAAATATTTTTTTTTAATGTACAAGGTGTTTTGATATTGTTCAAACTTGCACAACGATAAATGCGGGCCGCATGCGGCCCGCACACTGCCCGAAAAACTAGTTAATAATATATAAAGCTCGATTACCACTCACTGACTGACTGACTGACTGATTGACATAAATGTTCTCCTAGAAGGAGCAGAGTAGGGTTAAAATCATGTATGGCAAAAATGTTCGGGTGGTTTTGGTGAGTATGGGAAAAATCGAAAATCATTAAAAAGACGCCTGCCAAGTGTAGATGGATGACGTATCTCGAAAACGGTAAGAGATAAGTAAGGGGTGTTTGAACAAATGTCATAGGGAATCGGGAGAGCAGTCGAATGACACCTGTCAAAAATCCAAAATGGCGGATTTCAAGATGGCCGCCATACAAAGTGATCCGAGCCTGCTGAAGCGAGGCCTTTAGGCCGAGCTTCAGTAGGGGCGGAGCAGTTTGTATGGGGGCCATCTTGAAATCCGACATTTTGGATGTGTCACACGTGCTCCTATCATTCTTTATACTGCATTTGGAGTGTTTTACCTACATTTTCGACTGTATTAGGAGTTTTTGTGGGAATTTGGACTGAATTTGGAGTAACTGTCCTACATTAGTGTATAGCGAGCCCAAAGGGCAATTACCTGTTGAGGCCAAAGGCCGAACTTTCGGTCCGCGAGGCCGAAGGCCGAGCGTATGGTGCGTGAGCCCGAAGGGCGAACGCTTGGCGAGGCCGTAGGCCGAGCCGTATTAGTAACTTGCGAGGCCGAAGGCCGAGCTCCGACTTGAGAGTTTTTTTCACGTCTCCGACTGGTCTCCATGGCAACTGCCCGCGGTATCCGAAGCACCTACGAGTGGGGTTCCTTAACAAAAGTGACTCAGAACCTTGGTACCATACTGCCCGTACCACCTTTTTATGGCAGTAGGGTGAATCTGCTTTAGTGGCTACAGTATGGTTCTTTATTGTATGGAGAGTTTATTTGGGATTTCATCCTTCTATTGGAGTTTTGAACTTATTTTTTTTAAATGTACAGGGTGTTAACGTATTGTTTAGTTCTGCATAACGATAAATGCGGGCCGCATGCGGCCCGCACACTGCCCGAAAAACTAGTTATTTATAATATATAAAGCTCGATTACCACTCACTGACTGACTGACTGATTGACATAAATGTTCTCCTAGAAGGAGCAGAGTAGGGTAAAAATGAAGTATGGCAAAAATGTTCGGATGGTTTTGGTAAGTATGAGAAAAATCGAAAATCATTAAAAAGACGCCTGCCAAGTAAAGATGGATGACGTATCTCAAAAACGGTACAAGATAGGTAGGGGGTGTTTGAACAAATGTCATAGGGAATCGGGAGAGCAGTCGAATGACATCTGTCAAAAATCCAAAATGGCGGATTTCAAGATGGCCGCCATACAAAATGCTCCGAGCCTGCTGAAGCGAGGCCGTTAGGCCGAGCTTCAGTAGGGGCGGAGCAGTTTGTATGGTGGCCATCTTGAAATCCGACATTTTGGATGTGACCCACGTGCTCCTATCATTCTTTATATTGCATTTGGAGTGTTTTACCTTATATTTTCGACTGTATTAGGAGTTTTTGTGGGATTTTTGAGTGAATTTGGAGTGACTGTCCTACATTAGTGTATAGCGAGCCCGAAGGGCGAGCTTCCGGTGAGGCCGAAGGCCGAACTTTCGGTCCGCGAGGCCGAAGGCCGAGCGATTGGTGCGCGAGCCCGAAGGGCGAGCGCTTGGCGAGGCCGCAGGCCGAGCCGTATTAGTAACTTGCGAGGCCGAAGGCCGAGCTCCGACTTAAGAGTATTTTCCACGTCTCCGACTGGTCTCCATGGCAACTGCCGCGATAACCAAAGCACCTACGAGTGGGGTTCCTTAACAAAAGTGACTCAGAACCTTGATCCCATTCTGCCCGTACCACCTTTTTGTGGCAGTAGGGTGAATTTGCTTTAGTGGCTGCAGTATGGTTCTTTATTGTATTGAGAGTTTTTATGGGATTTCATACTTCCATTGGAGTTTTGAACATTCTTTTTCTTAATGTATTAGGGGTTTATGTGAAATTTCCAAATGACTCAAGATAGATGCGGGCCGCATGCGGCCCGCACACTGCCCGAATAACTAGTTATGTATATATACTTAAAAAACACTAAGTCTAAAAAAAAAGTATCTGACAAAAGGTGGTATATAAACAAAATTGCAAACCTATCAATAATTAAACTAGGTATCGTACGAAATTTTTTTTCTATGCTTAAATCCCAAGTCCCAGATTGGAAACCAAAAAATTTTAAATGCGATTTTGAAGAAGCAGCGATGAACGCGATGATCAATACATTTGAAAATATTTCAATCACTGGTTGCTATATCCATTACAGAGACGACTGATAACTAAACAAAAATTGACGAAAAGACAACTTAGTGCGGTCTTGCCTATGCTACCGCAAGACAAAATTCTCCAGGGGTGGTTTTATATTGCCTCTCAAAGTCCCGACGATGACAAAAGTAAAACTTTTAGGCTTTACATGTTAAAACAATGGCTAAAGGACGATTTTATCAAAGTATGTGCATTCGGCCAGGAACATCGTACTAATAACTTAGTGGAATCTTGGCATAACAAAATGAAGAAACTGATATTGAAAAAGAATCCCAGCCTAATAAGGCTACTCACTGCGCTTTCAGAAGATGCATCATTTTATAATATCCACGCCATACAGTTCCATGATCTTGGGGAAGGCATATCAAAACGAGCACAAGAGAGTATTAATCGTGATCAATTTATACAGGAAGTTCTCACGGAGTTTATTAATGGTAACACAACACTTAGGCATTGTTTAGAGAAGCTTCGTTGATTTATTGCTTCTCCATTAAATGTATTGTGTCAGTTTTCTTTGTTTGTGTTTTTTTGCCATACAACTATGTCGTTTATTTAGCAGTTACTTTACAATGTTGTTGACTTATCTAGATTAAAATCAACCCTATACAACTACAGGAATGCAGCACAAGTTGAATTTATATTGCATTATCAGTATTATTGTACGTATAATCTGTGATTAAAGCACCTTGTTACTGTTAAGTTAGATTTTTTGAGAATATATTAGTAAGCTGTATGTCTGCGCTCGTGTTAATTATTGTAAGGAAGTGATTTTTATGTGATACCATTAGAGTACAAGAGAGATAATACTTCATTTTATTAAATTACATACTATTTCTACAAAGGTTGTAGTGAAAATAATGTCTGGTTTTATTTTCTAGTAGGAGAACTGTAATATTGTTTTTTTTAATTTGGTGATAGTTTAATTATTGATAGGTTTGCAATTTTGTTTATATACCACCTTGTGTCAGATACTTTTTTTAGACTTAGTGTTTTTTTAAGTATATATACATAATAATTATTGTGATTGTTCAATAATACAACTTGTATACTATAGTATTTTAGACGTTAATAATATAGATTATATATTATATAAGCAATAAAAGCAATATTGTACAAATAATCTGTGATTATAGACCTTCTTTGTATATGAATTACTGTAAAATGTGATATTTCAACATTTGTTCAATCTCTCATATATTAACTATTGTAAATATATGAGGGATTTTATGGAGGTGCAAAATATATGCTAGTAAACTGTTGGTTTAGATTCATATAAATAAAAAATAAAGACTGATTACCTAATCAATTGTTTTTATTGAATATTGATGCAAATAATTACTAAAGGGGATGGCTGGCCTTTTTGTCCAGTTAAATGGTTAAGGGGATTTTTAGACTTATTGTCCAATTATCCCCTTCCAACACTCAAAGACGACGCGCAGGGGATTTCTGGACAAAAAGTCCAGAAATCCCCTTCGCAGGGGATAAGCTAAGGGGATTTCTGGAATAAGCCGGTTTATGTATTCAAACAATTTTTTCTATTTTGGGCGATATAAAACAATAGCGCAAACATGCCCGATGCAGCCCCATTTCATTTGACACCCACAATATTTCTGTGAAGCTCATCAAAAACTGTTTTGTACATCCCTCTAAGTTAATCAACTGCGATTTAAATTCATTATACTAACGGTAATCTCTGGTTTATCAGCCAAGTTATTGATGGCTCCCCTAGGGATATTCATCGTAACAATCTTGTTTGTTTTGATCAACATTGAATTGGCGTTTTTTTTTATTTGTTACTAGCCAGTAACAGTTGCACCAGTATTAAACAAAATATTATTTAAAAAAAAAAAATTGAAATATTCTACAGTCTATGTTCATCAGGGATCATGTAGGATTATAATTGTGAAAGAATTTGTATAATCAGTCCGGTAGTTTTAAGTTTATTTGTTACATAAGTCAAAGTTGTTACATTTGTAAAAAAGTCGTGTAAGTTTTTTGTGGCTCTATTTATAGAGTTACTTCAAGTGGAGCTTGTGAAACCTTTCAGTTGATTGTAATGGGCTTGCAACACGTTGGCTCACGAAATGCGCAAGCAAAACGGATTACGAGTGATGGCGTGACTGAAAATGTACTCTTCGTTTCACATGATTCTAGATTTAGCATTATTGTGCCGGGACTGCTAGGAAAGAGAAAATGTTAATAATGGCTACACTGTGAATTGCGTTGGTTATCATGGGTCATAGATTACCGTGACTAGTCTTAACCTCGTCTCATAATTAATTTGTGACCAAGTTTTATTATAACCATATTTGAAGATGACAGAGACCTTCAATAAAAATGTGATGATTGCCCAATGGCAATACATATGATTGCCGCACATTGAGGGGGATCTTTGGTTTGAGTCCTGCGACCTTCAACGTCACCGCTCAGTGGTATGGCATTTTGTTAATCCTGGCCAGGCAAGGCTGGTATTTGAGGGTGTTCCAACTAGAAGAAAAATCTGTCACTAAACAACTGACAGTGTGTTCCAGCAGCTGCCTTTGATAGCCAGTTCAAAAGTAGACTGTTGTATGTTACTTTCAATCACATCATTCCCTACTAACGGTGACTGTCAATCGGGAATAAAAAATATTAGAGGTTCATAGATGTCCCGGAATGAATATATGACGTTGTAGGTGTGAAAACCCTGTACTCATTTGACCCTATCACCATACTTATCATCATTAATAGGTTTGGTATTTAATTACATAAAAAAATATAGGTACCAATTATATTATGATAGTTTTTCATGCTACAGCCACTACACACCGAAATTTTCAGTGTGCAATACAATACCACAAAAAATATACTGATTCAATAATGTTTGTTAGTAATGTATGTAAACATGTTATTTATAACAATAATGATTCTAATACTACTGAAACAATCTAAATTCATACATTGAAACTGTCATTAATTTTAATTAATTCATATAAAATTACCTTAACTTTATAAAGTTGGTGTTGAAATAAATGTACTATATTGTTAAATTTAATACTGGTTCGCATTGAGAAATTATATAATGTATGAATTTTGCATTTGACATTGTATAATTTATTGACAACAAATCTTGAAAAAGATTACAACTTTACTTTTCTGATTGTATGATGTCTATCGAAATCGAATCGCGCATTCTTTGTAATAAGGTGAGAAAAAGCTAGTTTTTCCACGACTTCTATTTTCACGAAACATGTATTCCGTCTAAAGTTAATCGTTATAAATATAAATATGAAATGGAAAAAGAACTGACTTACTCACTGCTGAAAAAAAACCTTTAAAAATAAACTCTTATTTGGTGGCGAAACGTCAATAATCGTACCCTCGCTTATACCACAGGGTGAATTTGGATTCACCATGAACATTTCATAACGACAAAACACGACAACCAATGTTCAAATTTTCTAAATTGTTAGTGCCAACGATTCATTCATCTAGGCCTAATAGTTAGGGCTTGCAAAGGCAAAAAATGTGCTGTTAAATCTGGCACTATAGGATGGTTGCTTCTAAGCTTTAGATAGCTTAAAAACTATACACAAAGAAGTAGTTGAATCTTACCAGTGGCAAAAAACTACAACTTTTAAGTAATCTGTTTTACAAGAAAATAGTTTTTCTATTTTTCTTTGGTAGGGCAATACATTTTATAATATTTATAATATTCAACCAAATATAGCATTTAAAGTAATGAAATCAACTGAGCACTAATTCTTTACCGAGTTTCACATGTTTTAATTTGCCGATTTAAGCTTGTTTGAGAAGCTCAACTGAATATATTTTTTAAAAGAGGCAAATAACAATTTTTAGAGGGCACTACTAATTATCTAGTAATTCCACTGTGGTGAATGTTCATCATTCATAATTATTAGTTAATTCCCAATAATCCAAAACATGTTTTTTTTTTAACACTAACACATAACATTTCTAAGTTATACTACTTAGCTATATCCCAAACATTTCATGCTCAGACCATCCGGTTTTCACGCGATGAGAGAAGATTAAAGTTCCCTGAATGGAAATGACATAAAGAAATATTTAAAAACTTTTTCAAGATTTGTTAATGCAATAATAATCTGAGGAAAATGTCTTGATTCTTGGAATTATTTTATGTATATGGTAAGGCTGCATGTCTTCAAATCTGTTATATTATAATGATGTGTCAACCAATATTGTTCTGAGGTTTTCAAGGTATCAAGGTTAAACATTATGGTAACGAAAAGGACGTGACAATGGGAGATGATCACTATACAGTGTACCTAGATGTGAATCTGCGTGCTGCGTACAGAGTATCCCCAGCCTGCCGAGTGTACTAAACGCTGTTCTTATTGTTTTAGTGGCGGCGGCAGGGGGGGTGGTTTTAACAAAGGTAAAGCTCCTCGCCAAGCGAGTGGTGCTATTGACATATTTTTAATCTGTATATTTATCTAAGGGCTGCCAAACCTAGATCCCAACGCGTTAGTAATGGTATTAAAATAACGTCATCTAGGCTGTTGACAAATACTACAATCAAGAGGTGGTTAGAATTTTGTGAGGTTAAAAGAGTTGAGCGTGTCATTAATTAAGCGGCTGACAAGAACTGGAAATCGTGAAGATTTCCAGTTCTTGTCAGCCGCTTAAACAGTTTACCGAAAAATCTACTTAGTATGGTTACTAGACATGGTATAATAAAACAACTCTAAAAAACAGTGTAAATCACGTATATAATCTAACATTATTTTTATCCTGAAGTTTCAAAAACTCCAGTGGTTGTTGTCATGTGATGACTACTAAGTCTACTTATATTTCTATGAATATGGTATGCTTTATATACACTCTATGCTGCTCCCAACACATATACAATTTTCTCGGTAAATAAAATGATACAGTTAAACTCTAAATCACGCTTGTAATAGAAGTATCCCCTATCGGTTACTATTAAATAACAATAATTAAAATAGCATAACATTATTAAGAAACATTAGTTTTTGGGATTTAAATTCTATTTGTTAATAAGCTCTGATTCATTTTTCTTCAATGTAAATTGTGATTTTACTGTCGCATTCCCTATTGTGATACCCCTCAGAGTGATGGCGACAATAATTATTACATATGTAGCTGTTGTCAGCATCTTAAAGAGAGTGTTTAAAAAAATTCTAAATTAATTAATTTCAAATCAATTTTACATATCATGTAGCATTGATATGGTTTAGGTTAGTGTGGTGGTTATAATTACTGGAGAAGAAAAAGTAATTGGTATTTAAAAAAAAATATGAATATGTAGAAACTAAAATAAAGAGGTTATTGGATTACGGTTTTATTTAGCGGTTGTCTCCAATTTGAAGACAATATTTACCAGTCAACCCACATAATATTTAAATAAAAAATTGTAAAGTAGGTTTATTTGTAAAGAAATCATTATATGAATAATATCATCATGTGAGTAATATCACTAGGCGTGGACTATGATAAAAGTGTATCATAAGGTTGCAGTAATACTAAAACTACCCTCATAAGAACATACCTGGTTTTCTACAACTCTTAAAATTCAGTTATAAGGAGTCTGCAGAAAGTTTGATGTTAAGTTTTCGCTTTGGTCGAGTGGCGTAAAAGTGTCGCTTTGGAATATTGAAGTTCAGGGTTCTATATCCAGTGTGGAGCGTACTAGCGGTTACCTGACAGAAAATTTTAGTAGCAGTCTGGACATTATCAATGAGCTCTGTCCATAGCAACGTAATCACCCGTATTACGTAGGCTTTAAAACATTGAGCGTTTGGACACATCTGCCTGTCCCTACGGAGATATAATGGTGTGATGATGTTTTTCATCTGTCTGTTCGCAAATATGCCAGTAGCATATGAGTATCAATGACTTGCAGTCTCTACACTCTTCAGTATTACTACACTTTTATGTTTCTAGTGTTTTTTTACAATATACTCCATATACATTATAATAATCATTTGGGTCTTGGTAAAATTTTGAATGAAGAAAATTTTGTCTGGTAAGGAAAAAACAAAAAGTGATAAATCATACATTTCATGGATGAAATGTCACTAGAAATTTAAATGTGCTACTAAGGTATACTCAAATAGGTACGAACATATATCAGCCATATAATTTACTTGGGATTATGTGGATATGTCAGCAGCCTCAATATTCAAGGTTTTCGTCAGTGTCAAATTATTACAGCATAACTGGTGTGGTCGCAACTTATAATTTAATTTTGTATTTACAAGGATTATAATAAATGTAAATCTGGCCAGTGTAGTTAGTTTCATCGCTTTCTTAAAATTGTACACTTAAATGTGTAGGTTCTGTATGAAAATCTATTAAAAGTTATATCGACAAGCGAACATTCCCAAACGCCTTCACCCGCAATATAAAATCCCACATAATTATCATTGTGTAACATTCTTTAAAAAGTGATTCGCGAGCATAGGTTCGTTCTCAAGAACAAAACTGGAATTACTGAAAAATTATTTGATTTTGGGTCAACTTTCTACAAAAATATCAAAATTTCAGGTCTATTGTCCGTGTTCCGTTGGTACACTGTTTTTTAAGGAATTTTAAATTTTGCTATAGACATATTAATTGTGCATTTTGGAATTCTTCATTTGCAATGTTCCGTTATCAGTATAACATAGCTAGGCTTTATGAAGGGAATCTTTTTATTGCTTTATTTGCTTGCCAGTATTTTTATTATATTCCTTGTTAGTTATTACTATTGTACCAGAAACAGTTACATCGTCGTTTTGGCAGCCCTATTGTACGACTATGAGTTATTGCATCACCTACGGATTTTGGTACTAGTATTATATTAGCAGCATGGTTAAAGTATAAAACGAAAAATTTGTAGGACAGAGGGTCAATACACATTTCTTTTTGAAAATTATAATGATTTTTTTGGTAAGGGATTACCAACCTAGATTAACATGTAAAAACTCCGCATATTTGTAAATTAATATCAAGACTTCGTCTATATATCAACGTTTTGGAAGTGTTAAGCTTCACTAGGTTTTTGTGCACCTATTTTTAATGACGGTAATATATAGACATTACTTTTGGTCACTCGTGCGTCTAATGGATGGTAAATTTACATATAGAATTAAGCGAAATGTAACAACGCATAATTTTATTGTTAGTTAGCTATGTGGAATACTTTCACAGGGTTTTGCGAATTTATACATTGCATTAAACATTAACTTTCGCATATTATGGGCAAACTGAAAAATATTTATAGTGTTTGTAAAGAAATCTGTATTTAATTCAGATATGTGGTTACATTCAAGCACAGTTGGATAGTTTAAAAAAGAGTCGTGTCGTTCAAATTGCAGGAATGTTCTCAAAGACGCTTGACTAATACTATTTCACGTACAGGTGGTGGTGGTGGCGGATTCGGTGGCAGCGATCGCGGTGGAAGTGGTGGTGATATGGTAACACAAGAGGATACTGTTTTCATTCAGGGTATGAACCCATCTACCACTGAAGACGAGCTTTGCCAGCATTTTGGTGCCATTGGGATCATCAAGGTATGGTTTCCTAATTTATACCTTCTCAATATATGTTTTTTCAAATTACCGTACAACCAATTTTTTTCTTATTTTTAGATGGACAAGAAGACTCAAAGACCTAAAGTGTGGATGTACAAGGACAAAGCCACAGGACAGCCTAAGGGCGAAGCTACGGTTACCTATGAAGATTCTAATGCCGCGTCGTCGGCCATACAATGGTTCGACGGAAAGGACTTCAATGGTGCAACAATTAAGGTGTCTCTAGCTCAGAGGCAAAATACTTGGGCTGGTGGACCTAAAGGAGGTGGTGGTGGCGGCGGCGGCGGCGGTGGCGGCTTCCGTGGCGGTCGCGGCGGTGGCGGTCGCGGCCGCGGTGATGGTGGTGGCCGCGGAGGTGGCGGTGGCGGCGGCGGCGGCGGTGGTGGAGGCGGCGGCGGCGGCGGTGGTCCTCCCTCCGGCAATCGGGAGGGTGACTGGAGGTGTACCAACCCTAGCTGTGGAAACACCAACTTCTCATGGAGGAAATCTTGCAATAGGTAACAACTAATTTAAAACTACTTAATAATTTAGAAAGAAAGCTTTCTACATTTATCTTAAACTATCTAAAATAAAAGAGCTGGAGATAAGGAGTTCAAAGGTTACTTATAAAAGCAAATAATTAAAAGTATTCAGCATTGATATTATTATACCTTAATTTTCTTTGTTTTGAATTGGACTTATTATGTCCAGTTGCCTGCAAGTAATCAATAAATTTTTGTCTAGTTTGATTTTCAAATTAAAGTTAAATTACTTCACTAGGTGTATTTCGTGGGGGAGGAATATCGCGTTTAATTTTTTTTATGTAACTGACAGAACAGGTTCGTCACAAG
The DNA here is from genome assembly GCA_963890685.1 of Plagodis pulveraria. Classification (NCBI taxonomy): domain Eukaryota; kingdom Metazoa; phylum Arthropoda; class Insecta; order Lepidoptera; family Geometridae; genus Plagodis; species Plagodis pulveraria. The sequence continues at coordinate 19,727,306 of OY982957.1, forward strand.
TGACGAATTGCACTGCGCCCGCCACCCTGAGACATACAGTTGTTAAGTTGTCTATAATTTTACTGGCTCTCCAGGACTGCTGCCGGAACAAACCGTTAGGTGCTTGGGGACAGATTTCCTGCTTGAGGGTGGTAGCTAGCCAGGCGAGCATTCGCATAATCACCTTCCAAAATGTGGTGGGGGTTAAACCATGCACCGGCGGCACGGCAGTCCTTAGCTATTTCCGCTCGGCCATTCTTGCTATTTGAATATGAAAATACGATTTACTTTCTCAGCATAACTGATTCAATATAAGATACGTTTGACATATCCCGAAGCTGTGTAACATTGGATGAGTGAGCTATTTTCGTAATACAAAATGTACTTTGTTTTTTTTTTGAAAATAAATCCTAATTTGGAGTTTTATTTTTACAACAGATGTAATGAAGATAAGCCGGGCGGCGGAGGTGGAGGTGGTGGCCCTCCGTCTGGTGGCGGTGGGCGCGGAGGTCGTGGCGGCGGTGGTGGTCGTGGCGGCGGCGGTGGCGGTGGCTGGGGCGGTGGCGGCGGTCGCAGCGATCGCAGTAACGACCGCAGCGGCGATCGCAGCGGTGGCGGTGATCGCGGGGGTGACCGCAGAGGGTACGGCGGCGGCGGGGACCGTGGTAGCGGCGGCGGCGGTGCGATGAGAGGAGATGGGTAAATATATATAATCATTCGCTAAACACCTAACAGTGTGTCCTGGCAGCTTCCTATAAGATCCAGCTCCCATGCTATGCTTAGCCAGAACAATATATTTTACCACATTGTCACTTATCACAGGAGAAATAATAGATATATTGCTATAATACCTATTATCTCACCTGCTTGCTATAGATAATATTGCTACCCTACAGTAGCTTAAGAGCAAAGAAAACATATACAGTTAGTAGTGGTCATATAATGACAAACACCAAGCTATGATTAGAAATTAATGCATTAGGTAGTTTTTAACAATATGTCATAATAATATCGATATAAATACTCCTATGTATATTGATATTATCTGCCCTTCTAATATATAAAAATGCAAAATCGGATTCAAATAATTCAAATCTAACTTTGCTGGTCTACAAATTAGAAACAAATAGAAAAATAAATATGAACAAAATGTGTATACAGGGTGAATTTTTGAGACGGGACAGTAAAATTTATGGATAGTCTCTTAAAAAGTTTTCCTATAACTATAACGGTTAAGGTAGCTGCCCTTACTGTCCCGTCTCAAAAATTCTACCTATATTAAGATAAATCGTAAGTGAAATTAAGATCACAGCTTTATTCATTGACTATAAACTTTACACACATTTTACAAAGCTCAAAAGCTTTTACAAATCCCACTTAAAAGTTTGCTGGTTTTGGCGATATGTTTATTTGACAAAGTTAGACTGTTTGCTAATAGCACATGAATAAATAACCGTACAGAAAAGGAAAGCTTCACCACTACAGGCACAGCTATAAGTGTGCACCTTGTCGCGACAAGCCGCGCGGGGGTTACAGGGGCATCCGCTCGGGTACAAAACCGGATTGAACCAGCTCAGCCTGGGGACAAAGTTAAGGTGTGCCACAAAGCAATACGACGCAGACGATTATGTAGTTTGATTTATCACAGTATTAATATTGGATTGTAAAACCAAAATAGAACCAGACAAGGAGTTTTTGTTACTTTTTTTATGTTATTGTGACAGAACAAGCTCGAGGCCCACCTGATGTTAATCGGACTTACCTCTGCCAATGACAGATGCATTTCGTCAGAAGTCACGAATTGAACTGCGTCTGCCACCGAGTTTTGAACTTTCTGTGATAAATGTATTATTAGGTATTTTGATATAGGTTAATACTGCATAACGATGTAGTCTGCCAAGTGAAAAACGGTACTCCGATTTGGCTCAAAATCAATATTCCAAGGTCCTCATTCCGAATTCATAACTTTTTTGTCGATGACGTCTGCCAAGTGAAAAAAGTTACTCCTATTTGGCTGAAAATCGATATCTAGGTAGTTCTGGACGTCCATATTAAGAATTTGGAATTTGTTTTTCGATGACGTCTGCCAACTGAAAAAAGTTACTCCAATTTGGCTGAAAATCGATATCGAGGTAGTTCTAGACGTCCATATTGAGAATTTGGAATTTTATTTGTCGATGACGTCTGCCAAGTGAAAAAAGTTACTCCAGTTTGGCTGAAAATCAATGTCTAGGTTGTTCTGGACATTCTCATTCCGAATAAGTAATTTTTTTTTCGATGACGTCTGCGAAGTGAAAAAAGTTACTCCAGTTTGGCTGAAAATCAATGTCTAGGTTGTTCTGGACGTTCTCATTCCGAATAAGGAATTTTTTTTCGATGACGTCTGCCAAGTGAAAAAAGTTACTCCAATTTATCTGTAAATCGATATCTAGGTTGTTATGGACTTCGTTATTCTGAATATGTAATTTTTATGAAATCGATATCGAGAAATATAAAAGAAAAATCAAAATAGATTTTGATAACTACCTACATATAAACTCTAAATTGATTAATTTGTTGTCAAGTGTCACTTTGAGAACTGCTATAAAGGCATTTTTCCTATTAATGTTTAGAATATTTGCAACCCAAATATTCAATGAACTCAAAATCAATATATATTACAAGTGTCAATATGACATCTGTCACATCTAAGATCTATGACCCAGTAATTTTTAGGATATTTGGTATATTTTTCCATTTCCATGTACTTGTGACAGCCCTATGCAAAAAGGTTAGAATTTTGGACTTTGGAAGCTTTCTGTACGATTATTTATTCATGTGCTCATAGTCTGACTAGCAAACAGTCTAGATATTTTTATTGATTGTTTTCTGAAATACACTGACACTACAGCAAACAGCTGAAATATTCAAGCGACTGGCAAATTTCCGCCAGAATATAATTGTCTCATCTAAGATAATTTTCTTCTGAAACTGAGCCATCAGCTCTTTAATTATTCGCACCACGGGATCAACCCCATATCCCGAAAAATATTGTTACACCTTAATATTTCCACTAGTGTGGATAACAGACTTGTTGATGTACTTTTACTTTTTATTCAACAATAAACTCATAATATAAAAAGGCGCTCGCCACCAAGCCATACAGATAACATAATTCTCCCAAAGAATCCTACCACTTAAAAATATTTATACGTGTAGAAGTTGTGAATGTAGTAGAGAATCCAAAAAAATAAAGAGTATTTATATATTACATAATTATACTGCTATACTATATTATTTTCTTTTATTTTGCAGGGGTCGAGACCGCCAGAGACCTTATTAGAAAACACTTAGCTTAGGTTTATCTGTATAATAATTAAGGTTTACTTTTATGCTGACTGACCTTGGAGCTTAGAAATAAATTCTCTCTGTTAAAGTACTTTCTTTAACTAGCTGAGATTCAATTATGACATTTTGATATGTAAAGTTGTTTTATCATAATTTTCATTTCATTATTTTGATGGTTTCTTCCGATGGAATATTTTGTACAAAACAATAGATGTACACATGTTACACAGTGAAATCAATTTGAACTTTACTATAAGTATTACTTAAGTATGGTAGAATGTAATGTAGGTGTCATTCATTGTTAGGTTTATGTGGAGTACTAAGATGTGAAATGAATAATAAAGCCTACATTTTAAGTAATTAACAGTAATTTGTGTGTTTATTTATTAATATCACGACTGACCCCCTTGAAAATCCTTATCGATGTTCACGCAAATATATGTGAGTTACACTATGTATGTATTGCCCCCGCCCTGTATTAGGTTCGACTTTATTTTGGAAATAGCAAGACAGTGAAGGAATCCCGAAACTATCTTTTCAACACCCTTGCTCGTAAAGTGAGCTTTATTATAGCGTTCTTAGGGCCATAAACCGAACTATAACACCCTCGTGAATAATAATATTATACACTAGTGCGTAATAGAATTATCCGTTATCCGTAATAAATTATTCAGCCCGAGCCGTAGATACTAACTTTGTAGGGATAATTCTATTACGCACTATATACGTGTATAATATTATTATGAACGAGGGTGTTATAGTTCGGTTTATGGCCCTAAGAACGATATAATAAAGCTCATGAGCAAGTGTTGAAAAACATTACATAGCTCAGATGATGCAACAAGCACCATCGGTACAACATTTTAAAAATAAATTTGGTGCTGTCATAATATGACTGTAATAATAATACTTAATATTATTATGTGAAGAGGAGATACAAACAGAAAGTAGGGTGGGTGGGGTATTTTGATGAACTTAATTTAAATATTTATATTCTCTACTTTATAAAAATATGTATTTCATTCAATTTAAAATACTGCGGGAAAAATATGAGAAGCTGGTGATGCTTTCTGTTAGTATTCTTAAAATTCAAGTATAGCACTACCAGTCGAACAATTAGTACAACCAGAAAATATTTAGATTGACCCATAGGTTCCAAGGTGCACTGTGTCTTCCAGCTTCCTCGATGGAAATGTGTGTATGTCTCCAGCTTACTTAATTCTGAATATGCCAGTTTTAAGAGCATATTAGCGATAGGGATCGCTAATATGCTATCGTAGGGATAATTCTATTTTTTACCACCCTCAAGTATAAAAACTGTCGCCAAGCACCTAACGGTGTGTTCCGGCAGCTGTCCTTGAGAGCCAGTACTTCTAGGTTAGCCTGAACAACATCTTCGACCACATCATTACTTACCATCAGGTGAGATAGTGGTCAAAGGCAAACCTATCATGCATAAAAAAAAAGGCACTAAAGCTTTAAAATCCCAGAAATTACAGGCACATGGGACTTAAAAACTATGTCTCAAGGTGACGGGCGCAGTGCAATTCGTCTCTTGTGATGAAATGCATCTGTTCTAGGCAGAGGTTAGTCCGCTTAACATCAGGTGGGCCTCGAGCTTGTTCCGTCACAATAACATAAAAGGCTTTTGCACTATGTACCTACGAGCTGAAAAAACGTAAGCTGGGGGTCCCCCCAGTTAGCACACGCTGTACTGCTTAAACGGGAAAGGCTAGATTACTATTTAATAGCTTATAATATTCAAATTGAATTTACAACCAAACAAGGGACAATAATTTACATGATAAAAAATACTCTTGTAAAAATGTACATAGGTATGTATTGAATTGAATTTGAAGGACATGCCAAAACAAGCGTCTATTGTTTTAATTATCTTCATGTACATAAACATCGGGGGCACACCAGACCAGAGCACGATTTTCCTCAAGTACCCTTTAACGCCTGTGTACTGTAGCACTAACTGTGTACATATATATATCATTGGTTTATTGTACTAACCGTTAGTTTACAATGTCGATAGATTGTGAATGGGAACTAAAATTTACAATCTAACTATAATATCTAAATACATTAGGTAAGATATGAATTATAGACTAATTCAATAACTTGAATGGTTAACATTTATACAGTCGTTTCAAACACATTGCAGAGATCGTGGTCGCGGTGTGACTGACAGACTCCTCGAGACCACGATCACTGCAAAGTGTTTGAAACGGTTAAAATAATCATAAATACTACTCTGTCGAGAAAGTACCGGGAAAGGGATCAAAAATACACAAAATGTTTATTCATCCAAATTTATTTCAGTTTCAAAGTATGCTCCTTCAGAAACAATACACTTACTTTGCTTTAGAATGCTTATACCAAGAAGCGCGTTTTTTGAAAAAGTCGATTCACCGTAAGTCAGTGACTCCAAACACGAAATTCCATTGGCGATTCTTAAAAGCTGTGCTACACAGTCGGCACTTGGCAACGAGCTTCCCACCATGGTTTACAACTGTGGAGATGGAGACGCCACAAAATTATGTTTGACCTTCCAACGCCCTCGGCGGGCGAGCATGCGTTGGCGACGCCGTGAGCAACCACTATTTCCGACTGTGTGGACGCTGGTTGCACACCACGCGAGGGCAGTATGTCGCTGCAGACGGCGAGATCGCACGCATGGCGGGAGCGCACGCCTAACGCGTTTCCCTCTTTGTGATACGTAGGTATAAAAGCCACGACCAAATAAAATGCATTCGAAATATTGGAACGAAAATGAGATACTCTTAAAAATTTTGCTCAACCCCTAATGAAGCAATGGCAAAATATATGATTTATTATCCTAGTAGTTATGTATTAATTGAAATATAGAATATCAACAATATTTATATAGGTTAGTGTAGATAGGATATATATGTCCTATAAGTATGTAGGACATTAATTCCATATTATGCCCTATTATCTAGCGTTAATTATGTACGCCCGCGGCTTCGCTAGCGTGGATTAATTCCACGCGAAGCCGCGGGCGGCGATAATTAACGCTAGATAATAGGTATAACTTAAGTTATACCTATGACATATAATACCTACTTTAGAAACGTCCTAATGTAGGTTTATGAGTAGATAAATATACATAATATATATATTTATAAAATAGAATTTTATTTTAAATGTCAGTAATTGTTCTATCTTCTCAATTCATTTTAAATAGGGAGGGTTACTAACGTAACTACTATGAATAAATATTTTAGAATACTAATATTTATACTTTCCCTATATTCAGAATGAAAAGTAGAGGTATAACACGGGTTTAAATCATCAATTCCTACTCTGACTGTTATAGCAGGTGACACTCACGTTATCAATAAATATTAAAAAAAAAACTATTCTAATATTCAAAATGTAAATTAGACTGTTTAACACCGGTGAAAATCATCAATTCCTAATCGGACTATACACTATATGTTTCTTTATCATATTTTTTTAAAATTTCATACCAAGTAGTAATTTTAAAACGTAAGGAGCGATATCGTGTGTAGTTTGGCTTTCCTACGATGCGTGTTGTCGGTGCGGGAGTCCGAAACACTGGTGAGCTACTGTGTAGTAGCAAATTCCGACGGTGGTGAGCAACAAGCGGCCCGCCAAGGCCAATGGGTGGTACCCATGGTTGCCAACTGTGTAGATCAGCTTAAGATAAACTCTTTGTTCGATGTTTTCCATTTTGAAATTCGCAATACACACTACATATTATGATATAACTAAAAATAGCACTGCATTTAATTTATATAACAGATGCAACTCAAACCCCGCCCCAAAATTGAAAACAGTTGTGCCAATATAACAACAAAAAATATATATTTGGAAATAAAATATAAACAAATCCTCCATCCCAGATACTTTTTGACTGGCGATTGAAACTGTATAAAATTATTTATTTACTACATAATCGCAAAAACCTAAGACTTATTGCATATATTATTTTCTTGTTTGTCGCTTACGTCGTTTTACTTTCGATCACTTCTAGATCAACACCCATCGGGTCAAAAATATATCTTTTCGCATTTAGGACTCCATAACTAGCGCTATGACATTATCGCAGGATCGCTGTGTACTACTGCTTATTCTGTGACCAGCTAAGTTTCCATGCATTGGCCCTGCGTAACGCATGTGTTTTTAATACAGTAGGCATTCTGAGCAATGAACTAATCCGAACAAGTAACGCGAACGCTTGAACGCATTACCACTACCTGTGTGAACGTACCCTAATAATATATTCTTATTCAATTGACTTTTTTTACTTGATTACTACGTTACTAGATTTATATAGGATTTCTTCAATTTTAAACAAAAAGGTATTCATATTGTGCACGTGCCAAATAAAACAACAATTAAATAAGTTATATTATTCTATTTACAACAAAAACAGCTTTAATTGAAAATAATTCCTCTTTGGTCTATATACTTAAATAAGATTTGAAGATGCGCGTGAGTTTCAATACTTTATATACAATACTCGAAGGTAACAACAAGAAATTCTAACGCAGTGTTTGTCGGTAGTCTATCGTTTTTGAAAGCTGAATACTTTAATAAGCAAGAGGCCTACTACTGTGGCTGCTGCGACTCCGATGCCTGCTTTCCACCATGACGAGTTGTCGCCAGTCAGACTTGCGAAGTGCTTCAAGTGCCTGCGAAATCAATAATGTTTACTTCAACTAGTTGAATATTTTCTTTCACATTGGAATTGAACTTCTGTAGACAGGTAGATCCTATTTATCCTTCCCACCAATGGGAATAAGTGATGGGCCCACGTACCCTTCACCGTTCTATTAATGCGAAAGTTAATTGGTTATAAATTCTCTTACGACTAACTAAGGCTGTTTTTTTGGGCATAGGTGTCTATACACCCAAATTTCGCCAGATATGTTTTGGTCGCATGTAATATGGGGCGAGCCTGTTGTAACTAACCGGGCACAGTTCCGGACTCCGTACTGACGCCCAAATTTCTTTGTCAGAATAATGCAATAACTGGGGTTCCAAGACCTCGAAATTTCACAGCGACGCTTTACACGACTCTTAAAGTTTTTTTAGGTTTTGGAATAATGTTTAAGATAATTACATTTGAATATACAAATTTGTTTCTGAATGAGCTCGATATCACCAAATTCCATGCGAGCAAAGACACGGGCAGAAGATAGTAATTTGACGATTAAAAAATATATTGATCATCCATCTTCTTACAAACTGATGGAAAATTATATATATTATAAGATAATAACATAAATAGAATTTAACTAAATTAAAATGATAACAACAGAAATAGTACGTAATTATTTTAACTTAAATAATAAGAAAGGAAAATAAACGAATACATATATTGCATAGACATGACAAATGGCACTAACCTGTGCTTGCTGAATAACATCCAAGCAGCTTGAAATTGACTGATAAAGACAATTAAAATACACAGTTTATAAAGCATTCTGATGAAATTATGGATTTTAAACAATAATTAGCACACTATATATTATAGAATATCCATTAAATCGATATTTACGTGAGCCCTTAATTTCATAATGAGTAATTTTCTAAGAATTTAATTCGGAATAACGAAGGTGCATAAATGTTATAGCTGATGACAAGAAGTAGTGAATGATAAGAGTTAAAATGATATAGTAAGTTACACCTTGAGTAAAAGGCCGATTTACATTGTATATAGCGCAATGGAAGAAAGGTAAAGTATCTGGCGAAATGTAGGTTTTGTAAACTTTTCCACCCCTTCAGGAATATACCGACGTGATGATTATTGTTATTGATCGTGCTAAACGAGGTTAAAATAGTTTTGAAATGTACAAATAAAGCCCTTTCATGTTAACATGTTAACCCACTTGACCTTTTTAGTCCCTTTGAAAAATTACAACACTATTTAGTATAGCTGAAAGGCTAGCCTTTGATCACTATCTCACCTGATGGTGAGTTATGATGTGGTCGAAGATGTTCAGGTTAATCTAGAGTTACTGGCTATCCAGGACAGCTGCCGGAACATTTCGTTAGGTTAGGTGCTTGGCGACAGATTTTCTACTTGAGGATGGTAGCAAGCCCGGCGGACATTCGCAAAATGCCCTACACTATGCTATAACGACTGCCATCTTAAGACAACCACCGGGATCGACGTAACTGCTTAACGTGCCCTCCGAAGCGCTCTGTAGTAATGTCACTAGCGGTCACCCATCCAAGTTATGACCGCGGCGGACATTGCTTAACATAATTGCTCGGTTAAGGACAACTAAGTTACGCTACGAGCACTTTAGGAGCCTCTTAAGATTTTACGTCCAGACCGATTTAATCCGAAAAAGACACAGAATGTGCAGGCCTCGCTTTTCTCGGTCAATATGTAATTTTGTAAATTTTTGTTGAATTTTAAACCATTTAGTAAGTAAAATGTAGCACGACGCGAATCCTCCGTTCGCGGCGAATTACTAGTTTAATTCCATTCTTATCATGAATCATCTTAGTATGTATTAGTAAATTATAACTTATTTCTTATTTGCAACCAATTTGAATCGGGGTTCGTAATAATTAATTGTTGTTATCCTAACTCCTTAAGATTTTTAGTTTGGACAACTGCTTATTACCAAAACAGATCTCGTAAAAACCAACGAAAGGCAAACTAAAATAAGGGGAGCAGAACTGTCGACACCTATACTACAATCCCCGAAACGCCTGCCAATAATTAAGATTATTGCTAACCTCCCTCCATTCGTGGTGATATTGTTCAGCGATCAAGCCAATTTAGTGAACATACTTAATATTTACCTCTCAACTACTATGATGCAACATGAAAGTGCCCTATGAAATCAATACTCCAATGCACTTTATAAAAATCAGACTACCAGACAATAGAGCGAGCTAAAATCTACTACAGCAAACAAATAGTAGGTACATACGGAAAAGCAGCCATCGTCGCGAGCCTCACAAACACATCGTGTTTGTTCTCTCTTATGTTGAAGGATTGCGGAGGCAGAAGCTGGTACTTGTTGCAAAACACTTCCGGTTGCAGAATGTAGTCCTGACGAGCAGGGAGCGCTTCGCCTTTGGTACCCACTATAAGCACTGGGATATGGCTTTCAGCGAAGTATTTCTGAAAGTTTTAAAATTCAAATATGGGATTCACTTAAATATTGTCACATATCCGATCATAGTTTCGACCACAACCAGTGGTCTTTTCCATTGAAAATTCGAAACGCCCGTGTCTACAACTCGCTTCGCATCAGTGTGAAGAGGAGATCGGTGCAAGACAGTGTAACTATGCATCAGTGAATGCAACTTCAGGATCCAATACTGAGCTCAAAATGCTCAATATCTCTAGGCGTAAATTAGAAACCTCCAGTATTGGAACGCCCGCGCTGACGTTACGCACGATTTCCTTTGAAAAAGACCACGGTAGATGTGGTGGAGACTAAAGTCAGAATCATCTGACTCGCATTTTCGAGTAATCCCCTAGGTATTTCAAGTTAAAAACATGTAGAAATTCTCTAAAAAATATATAGAAATTTCTCATATTATAGATATATCATGGGGCTTATTCTTGGGTCTATAGTGTGCATTACCAGCCTAATTTCGTGAAGCAGATCCATCTAGGAACATGCCATGCAGAATTTATCTAGGAACAAAGAAAGGGTTATTTTCAGTATATCCTGTCTCAAAGCAACATCAGCCGTGTCACAGTTAACTTCGCGAGCGGCCCAGAGGCGTATATATGTTCGGTTTTTTTTAAATGTTATTGTGACGGAACAAGCACGAGGTCCACCTAATGTTAAGCGGTATCCTCTGCCTATAACATATGCGTTTCATCACAAGCGACGAACTGCACTGCGCCCATCACCTTGAGACATACTTGTTAAGTCTCATTTTGCCTGTAATTTCACTGGCTCTCAAGGACTGCTGCCGGAACTCACCGTTAGGTGCTTGGCGACAGATTTTCTATTTGAGGGTGGTTGCTAGCCAGGCGGGCATTCGCAAAATGCCCTTCCACCATGCGGTGAAGCTGAAGCCCGCGGCGGGATTCGAACCATGGACCTGCTGCGCCGCAGTCTATAGTCAAAGCCACTGAGCCATCACTGCTTCAAAAGCTTCTTTGAGCACCAATCTCTTTCCTGGACATTAACTATTACTATTTTGTTATTTTTTTGGTATTAGTAGGAATACACTACTTACAATATATATCCTAGCGATATACTCGAAGGATCGGCTGGCAGCGACGTCATACACGAGACAGGCCACGTCACAGTTCACTTCGTGAGGTTGAAGCGGGTCAGAGACGCGCGTAATTGGTATTTCTTTGAGCACCAGGCTTTTTTCCTGCCCATAAACTAGTACGGTATTGATGCAACAGTTCTGTTCGACATTAGAGTTGCTGTCACCGCGCTCGTTTGCGTGAGGCTTTATTTTCTGTAGAACAAACAGTAAGTATACTATAGTATAATGGAGATTATTATATGATTTGAAATCAGAAAATCATATAATATAACAAAAGAGGGGAGAATAAAAATACTGTTTACTAATTTGATTACTATAGCCAGCACCAAAGTGAAAACAATAATTATAACTGATTTTTCTTCCAAACCCAACGAGTGGGGTACCAAGACGAAGGGCTTTAAAAAACGAGTCCATAAATTTATAACTTGGAGTTTTAATTTTAATGGAACGATAAAACGCTTAACAAAAATAAAAAAAGCAGTGGGTTTTTTAACTTTTTATATTAATTTATACTTTTTTTACTAACTACTAACCCCCTTACTTATAAAAACATCGCTATGTAGTTGCTAAGTAATGGATAACTAAACAGTGTTTAAGTAATGCTTAAATATTAATTCTTACTTATAAACGCTACATAGCACCTGTTTAGCTAAGCAATGGATAATGAGGTCGAACGTATTTTAAACTGACAACATTGTACTAAAAAGTATTATGAATGACCTAAATGGCCAAATAGCATGTATCTAGTGCTAAATATCTTGAAATTAAAAAGTAAATATAATACTTTTCTTTGTATAGCACCACCAACTTAACTGTGCAGTTTTCTAGGGCGCTACTGGTCAAGGAAATCAACTACGAACTGTCACAATTTGAAGGAATGTTGTAGTTCTTTTTTCTGCCACCTGAACAGATTAGTTGGTGGGTCTGTAACTAAATCAGCTGATCAGAAATATGGGCGCCATCTTGTTACTTAAAATTTAAACAAGGGTGGGACGGTGTTTAAATTGACAGCTGATTTAAGCAGTACTTAGGTACTGGATAAAGTTATGTAGCGTTTATGAGTAAGAAATTTAGCTAATCAGCGGCTAAGTAATGTTTAAAATTTAAGTAGCGTTTATAAGTAAGGCTGTAAGTTAGTAAGATTAGTGTATTTAATATATCATGTCATATGTTAGCTATTGTGATAGTTTAGTAAATAACTATATCATTCAGTATTCATTTATAATTAAGTCTCGTTTATGGGCATTTTCATTTTAAATGGTGCAGGCTGTTTTTTGGTTGTCCCCTAAAAACAATCCGATGAAAAATATGTTTGGAAACATATTCTTTTATGAAAAAGTTGACGATATTTGAGATACCTGTTTTTTCTGTATAAATCTGATTTATTGTACCCTGAAATATTACATTTTAAATTTTATTTTAAATAAAAATTATTCGAAAATGTGTAAAACTATGCTGTCCCAATGACAGTTTGCCTCCTTGAATTTGATTTTACGGAAGTTTACTACCCTGGGGAAAGGTAGCGACAATTTATTTTCATTGTTAGATAGTTATTGCTGCATTTTAACTAAGTATTTTACATCAATAATTATCTATAATTATTTTATAATATAAAAAAGCTTGTCTCACGATTTCGCGATTACAGGACATGTCTGGATAGTCACGCGTTTTTTACTACTAAGATGTCCCATTTATGGAGTAAATTTGGTTTATATGGCAAATTCAAGTACAATGTCAAAGAATGAAACGCTTTTTTGAAGTTTGTTACGCAAGGTGTCCTGTTGGCGCGGAACTCTTTAGTTCCTGAAATTTTGGGCAAGAAAAATATATCGTGGTTAGTAACGTTTTTTAACGAATATAAAATTTGTCCCTATCTCTTCTTGAGCTGTATATATACCTCAAAGCATGCTGAAGAATATAGAAGTTGAATTATGTAGTTTTTAATAACATTTTCAAGTATTTCAAGATATATTTAAAATGAATTCGACATTCGTCACGTCCTGTTAGCAACCGTTTCTATAGGATGGACAAAAATGTTACGAAACAGACATTATAAAGCTTATTACTCATTCATGACGATTTACCTTAACGGAGTTTATAAAATATGATAACAACAACTGTTTAGAGATCATATTAATATTATGTTTTTCAAAGTTTATGCTTGGATGTTTTTATAGTTATTCACGCAAATACAGCTGAACTAATTTGGACGAAACTTTTTTAAAATAATGATCGATAATATTTTTTTTAACTTACAGGTGGTATAATTGCTTTTCGAAATGGTGATATATTTTAACAGGGATATATTTCTGGAGTAGAAAGATTTTTATGATTGTTAATCGGACAATCTTAACTGGTCCTGGAAGTCGACTCATTTTATTTTATCAATAGGTACGCTGTCATGACTGTGGGAATGTTAACATTTTTCATAATTTATCGTTAGTTCAGTATATTATATTTAATAAATGTCAAATTTATTTACTCATTAGAAGAACTAAAATATTATAAGATTTTAACCAAACAGTGAGTACTATTCTTAATAATTCTGTTTCGTCACTTCACATGTCCATTTAGTGACTGTCCCTAAAATATTTCGCCGTATTTCTTTCAAAAAACTAAAGTTATATAAGCTAACCAATATTAATATTTTTTTATAAAAAAAGGATAAAAAACAACAATATAGATTCTATTTATAAATTATTCATTTATTAACAAATCAAAAATGTATTACAAAGATAAACCTTTTATTTGGACAAGATGTTACGATACTGACCAAATAGTTGAATTTGAATAAAAAATAATATCTAATGATTTAGTATTATATTTTGAGTTTCATTAATTGAAATATAAAAGCTCATTAGGAAAGATTTTCTCATTTAATTTCCAGCAGTTAAATATTTATCGCGATTTGATTTTTGTTACTAACAAGACATTTTTTTCCCAATCCACTACTAATATATTAAATTAAGACATAAAATAGACATTTCTGCTTGGAACTTTTATATATATCACATAAATTATAATATTTTTTACCATAATTCATAGTTCTTAAATCCTAAAAGAATAATGTATTTTTAAAAGCTGTTTTTAAAACCAGCACCATTTAAAATGAAAATGCCCTTATGTAAATTATTATTTGTTTATATGTTTCAAGTGTATTGTATAACTATTAACGTTAACGATTTAATACCATACTTCATTTAACTTCCACGGCGCATTAATGATCTTTACGTTGCAGTCAATTGAATCGAGTCCACTTGCATTTCTGATTTATTCTAGTAGCTAAACGGACTTCAACTTGTTTTGATGGTAGTTTCTACTTGAGAATATAGCAGTTACTAATCTCTCGGACAGTGCAGATGTATTTGTACATGTGCAGATGTGTTGGTACATAGTGAACCAAGTGTATATTGCTTAAGTTTTATTTTAAATTACTTCGATCAAATAATACATATTTTACATATAACACCACTGTTCCGAAGAGATTGCAAGTCGAAGTCGGAACGCACCTAGCTGTCACTTTTTGTAGTTGCCAAAATGTCTTTGAACTGTCTTTGTGAATGAGATGTAACAAAAATACTTGCTCTATTGAATTTATAATCGAAATGTTCTTTGTTTCGGGCTGCGCGAACGATAGTCCTCCTCGCAATGGTAACTTAAAGAACAACATTTTGCCATTTGTATGTCACCTGATGGCAAGTGATCATATGTTCAAAGGTAGTAAACAGGCTTACCATAGACTGTGACGACTGGTCCCGTTCCTTTTATAATATTGCTAGTTCCCCTCGATTGTCGGTGCATCTGTAGCGACTAGGATTGCCAAATTTGTGGGCGTAGGTATATAAAAAACTTAATTGGAGATTGGACATTGCATGGAAGGTCGGTTTTGAGACGATGATGGAGGGATCTTTCAATGCGTTAAGCCATTTAAGCTATACGGCAATAAAGACGGTGAAATATCAAATGAAAACCAGCTTAAGTTGATACGTGGATACGAACATTTATACTGATACTTAAGTTCAAGTTAAATTGGTTATCAATAACTGGCATTTCTAGCTCTATTTGAATAAAACAAAATCTAGCAACTGGTAAAGTTTTCAGAAAATATCCCAATGGTCAGATATTTAGATTTTCAAAGCCATTTATCTAAGGTCATTTAGGCCATATTGTCGCAGAATATGAATGGTTTGTAATCACTAACCCTATCGATTGGCAGCAATTTTATTCGTGTTCACGAAAAAATAAACATATGCTGTGGGAAAGTAGTTATGCCACGCTCCATACAAAAAGTTACAAACTTCTTTGTGAAAAAAACTAATTGAAGTGTAGCACTCACTTTGTGGGCTATGCCGAGAAAGCTTCTGCAAATGGAAGTCTTCCCGCAAGACCTCGGCCCGATTACGTGGCACTGGTACACGTTACGGCTGGATTGCTTCTTAGCAATGTCTACCTTCTTCTCACGAGTTACTGCAAAACAAACACACATTTATTTATCATTGTAATTTGGTAGGATTAAAATTGTCGGTCAAATTACATGCTCTGGTCTAAACTGTTGATAGCAACAGTAAAGTACCGTAATATTAGATTAGTTTCTTTTTTATTTTATGTTATTGTGACGGAACAAGCTCGATGCCCACCTGATATTAAGCGGCCCTCTGCCTATAACAGATGCATTTCGTCACAAGTAACGAATTGCACTGCGCCCGTCACCTTGAGACATATTTGTTGAGTCTCATGTGCCTGTAATTTCACTGGCTCTCAAGGGCTACTGCCGGAACACACCGTTAAGTGTTTGGCGACAGATTTTCTACTTAAGGGTGGTCGCTAGCCAGGCGGACATCCGCAAAATGCCCTTCCACCATTGCAGCTCAAGCCGGGATTCGAACCATGGATCTGCTGCGCGGCAACCATAGCCAATACTACTGAGCCATCACTGGTTCAAAATAATGTTTGAAAAAGTGATCGCCTAGCGGCAGTAAGTGTCAACCAGGCGGCCACATTTTCGATTCCCAGCACAGAAAAGGGCTTAAGTTTCAGTTCAGAGCATATAGCAAGAAAAATAATGTGTCGCCCCATACCGAACGGTACGGTGTGTTCCGGCAATAATAATGAATAATATTTGTACGGCGGTAGTGGTTGAATATTGAACGGGCCTGAATTTGGTATCAATATTCTAGTTAATGCCCTAGAATGTCACCCCATCTCTACTCACCAGAAGTTGGACAGCAGCACTTTCTGAGGAACTGATATCTCACACTGCGTCCCCAAGCCGCCTGCTAAGCGTGGGGATTAAGTGCGAACCCAACCATATTCGGGGAGGCTAAATAAATTCCATTCTAGCTGTCCTTGAGAGTCATTTCACATTCTAGGTACATTAATAAAATTATTAACTTGTTTCTATTTCATTGTTAGTGCAGTTCCTAAGTACTGCAAAAGGTCTTATGAGAAGTTTATTATCTTTTCATATTATGTGTCTTAGTAATGACTAAGAAGGCACAACAAAAGCATTAATGATAATCATCTAGCTACAATTCCACTGGCGCATGGCGTCACTATAACAGTCATCTCTCTGTTAGTTTTCGACATTAGATTCACATTATTTGGCTGCTAGCCACCAGAATGTCTTGAGAAGACAGATAAACGATTTGTTTTCGGTTCATGGAACTTCCATATACAATAAGTCCACATAGACTTCTTATTTAACTATGTTAACTACATTTAACATACGAGTACGCTTATGCTAGACTTTCGACCTGTGGATTAGGTAACGCGAAAAATAAATATGACATCAAAGTTACCTATATAACTATGAGGTAATTCACAGTGTCAGTGTTCTTTGACATCATACATTCAAACGCGTTTGAAGGTCATAAGAATTAAAGTCTGCTTTCCTATTCGATTATAATATATTAATTTCATTGTTTTTGGTAAATCTCTTTTATTACATCCGACCCAGACAGCCTACTACATGTTTTACTATATTACTCATGACTAGTCAAGGTGAATGTAAAAACTTAAGTCATGTGAGGCGGCATTGAGTTCTCGACTCAAGATAATCAAACAGTGTAGCTGTAATTTCATCTTAGTAGTAATTATATATACATGGTATGTGCTAGGCCGTAGTATCTATCCAGATGTGTTTACAAGGCGAATCCTACCTCCAGAAGCGAGGCAAAAATATTTATTTTCACCATTATATTTGTGTCTTGCTACGTTCTGCTGGCTCTAACACTTTAAAACTAAGATCATGAAGAAGGACAATAAAAGCATTCTTCTATAACGTTACTTATTTATATAATACTCACTATGTATTGCACTTTTTTGTGTATCGTTCTCTAGAAAATTATAACCCAAATATGCTAAATAGGCACTGGTGTTCTGCAAATCCAGCAAGGTCATCAGAGTCCAGCGACACATCCATCCCTGCAGCGTCAGGTAACCCTGAAATAATACATGTCCATGTATGTACTCAAATACTTGCATGCAAACTAATTCAAGGTTAATACATAATAGACGGTAATACGGCGCATTCTTTACCTAGTGTTCAGTGACCACATTCAATGAGGAATATCTTAAATTAAATACATACTCATCACTTTAATGCTTTAACAGATAAGAAATAAGATTTCTTTTCAGAAAACCACTTATATAGTGGTTGTATATGTAGCTAGATAAACAACTGCTACTTTTTCTTTGATAACTTATCTAAGTTTACTTGCTATTATAAACAGAAAATCTATTTCAAATCATGTAGTTATTTGCAGAATACTTCATATTAATTAAGTATTGCAGCAGTTACTAAACATAAATAATTTTAAAGTATTACATTAAGCGCTGATTTTTCGACCGTCAGATAATAGCTATTACTTTACTACTTGTATATTAATTTATTTTTGCAATGACGCCATGCTTAGGGGTTACATTACAAAATTACGAGGGGAAAAATAATAATTTTGCCTCTTATTTTAATTTTGTAACTTATTCCAATAGACAAAAAAGTAAATTGTAGATAAATTTATATTAGCAATATGCGGTAAAGACGATATTTGATGTTCGTTCTGAATTAGATATGTTTGCTTTGATGACCACTACCCTACGATTGAAAACTGGGCCTAAAAGTAATTTTAAATTAAAATGCATATAATGTAAAAAAAAAAATTAACCTATGAGATTTAATTTACAAACTTGTGCTGTGTGTGCTTCAGTTCTTTTTTTTACTATATTTCTGTAATTTGTGATTTGATTTATGAATTGATATTATTATGTATTGTCCTTTTTTTCAATTTCAGGGATAAATTAATTAATTTATTAAATTCATTGCAATTGGCTAGGTTACTAATTACAAAAAAAGGAAGAGAGAATAATTTTGGCTGTACAATACTAACCTTATCATTAGTAGGTACAGTGTATCTCAAATTGTGCCAAGGTATTCTTGGACAACATGAAAACACATTCTTCAACTCAGTAGGGTTTAACATGCCATCTTTGTCTTGGTCAAACCTCTCGAATATTTGTGTCAAAAACTGTTGCCCCTTGTACGACAGCTCCGATGTACAACCTATTGGAACTTTGATACTGTAATAAAAGATTAATTCATTATAAACACACACCGATGGTACCGTACTAACACAGAGTGTAAATATTTTTTATGTACATACTAAATCCTTAGCGTGCGTCTGACCCGCACTTAACTAGTTTTTGTTATTTGATGTTGAACACTTGATATAAGACGATAATCGTGCCTAGTTGGACGCTTGTATATATTATCGTTATTACGATAGAGCACAAAGAAAACTAATAATTTGGAAATAAAAAAAGCGAATTATTTGTTATTATTTTTACACAGGTATAATCTTCAGATGTTTGCCTTTACATGTGCCGTAAGATATGATTTCTTGCCAAATTCACGATTCTGGATGATAAATACTCAAGAAGTAGCCTATTGTAGGTTTTGATTCCCTAGCGAAATCGGAATTAACGGTCAAATCATTTGCTAACATTGACTTACAAGTTTGATTTTTCCACAGCTGAAAGAGACCGCAGACTCGAATATTTGATGTACATTTCAACTTGATACCTTTACGCGTTACTGAGAAAGGGGTCTTGGCAGACAAACATAAAAGCAACATTCATCCTTATTTTTATTACAGCTGATAGGCTAGCCTTTGACCACTATCTAACCTGATAGTAAATGACGATGTGGTCGAAGAGCGTTCGCAAAATGCCCTACCACCATGCTATATAGACTGCCATCGTAAGACAACCGGGACTGACGGCTTAATATGCCCCCCGAAGTAATTAGTAATGTTACTAACGGTTGGTGGACTGTGGATGGAAGCAAGCCATCACCGCAGCGGAAGTTGCTTAACTTAGGTGATCGATTAAGAACGGCTAAGTAAACTTCGCTACGAGCGCTTCAAATATATATATATATATATCTATAATGGTTCTTTTGAGGTTTATTTTTTCTTTACCCTACAAATTTGGTAAAAAAATGTGTACTAAAATTTGAGAAATAAAGCAATAATTGGTATTAATTGGTAAATTATTACGGATAAGAATTAAATTTAGGAGAAACACTATCCAAATTTCAATAAAATATATTTTTAATCACAAAATGAAGTATTTAATAATTGTCAGGCATAAAATGCCCTACCACAATGAACACTAATATAAAAATACGATTTGTGATGTAATTTGCTACGAACATTCCTCATGTTGTGGTCTACCATATTGGATACCTACTTACAATTTCGATTTACTAAAGAGTAGCTCCAGATGAATATTGATAAAATCCCACGAACGAACCCTCTTGCAAAAGCTAGTCTAGCAATAAATGATAAAGAACACTAAGAAACCATGTATGTTCATTGATCACTTACTTTGCATATAAATAGCCAGGAGTCAGCTCTAAGCTCTCATCATAGCCAAACTTACGAAGCACTGTCCAAGTAGTCTCATTTCTTCCTCTTTGGATGAACAAACAATGTAAGAAAATGAAGCCCTTTACTGTAATACAATCATTCTCTATTCCACCAGCTATGTTCTGTGCAATTACAGACTTTACTTCATCTAAAACCTGAAAGAAAACAAATGATATGAATTATTGGAAAACTAATATAAATAATAGCACTTTGTGCCTTTGATGACATTTCCGGTGAAGATTTGTGATAGCTTTAGCAGTAACACAGTTAACACACATTACAATTTTAACTAACAACACTATAGTTGTAATGGTTTCTGGGACCCATAATACCTAACACTAATTTTACATAAAATAGGTTACCCTCTTATCATTTATTACAGATGAGAGAAAGAAAATGAAAAATACACATTTACCAATATTATCACAATTACATAGATTTAGCTAGTCTGAAAGTGAAAACTAAAGTAGATTACTAATTTTGAGGAAACTTACTACTGAATTATTTCTATGTATTTATTTCATTAACAACAATAAAGGCAATTTTTTTATTGTCCTTACACGTAATAATTTTTATATCACATCTGCCTGACACGCAGAAGGCCCCCGGTAGCCCACCTGAACCAATGGGTGTCGTAAGATGCGACTAAGGGCAACACACCAGAAGGTGGGCAGTAGCAATTTTTGAGGAACTGATATCTCACACATCCTCAAGCCGTTTGCCAAGCGTGAGGTTTATGGCAAACTCCATATTGAGGGAGGCTGTGTTCAGCAGTGGACTTTCCGGCTGATAATTAAAACTCAAGAAATAAAAACTTGATAAGTATTAATTTGTCCACGTAACCTAATACCATAAATGATTAGGCGTAACAATGATTCAATTGTATTACCTGTAATTGCAGTGGAGAATCAAAACACTTCTTCTGAAACATTGTGACTTCATAATCATCCAAAATTCCATCGCCATCCAAATCACATATTTTGAATATCCTTGTCAGTGCTCTTTTACATTTTTCTGTCAACTAAAATAGTAAAAATAGTCAAAGAATATAAAAAAACCGTTTATTTAAAAGGTTGTCAATATAATAAACACATAAACTTAAGTCAAGCATTGAATAGGACCCAAGAATGGACGAGCTGTAAGCTAGTAAGTACTTTTAACATAACCATTAACGGGCAATATTAAAGCAGCGTAAGTCGACTTTGGCTGGTCTTTTTTTTTATATCTGATAGGTTAGTTTTTGACCACTATCTCACCTGATGGTAAGTGATGATGTGGTCGAAGATTTTGTTCAGACTAACCTAGAATTAATGGCTCTCAGGGACAGCTGCCGGAACACACTGTTAGGTGTTTGGCGACAGATTTTCTACCTGAGGGTGGTAGCTAGCCAGACGGGCATTCGCAAATGCTATAACGACTGCCATCCTAAGACAACAACCGGGACCGACGGCTTAACGTGTCCTCCGAAGCACGGAAGCGCTCAGTAGTAATGTCACTAGCGGTCACCCATCCAACTCATGACAGCGGGCGACGTTGCTTAACTTTGCTGATCGGTTAAGAACAGATAAGTGATATTCGCTACGACAGCTTCAAAAGCGAATACGCCTGCATGAGTTTGTGGAACTTACCTGTTAACATTGTGTTCGTCCATTAGCTGGTATCATTCAATGCTAAGCACACAAAGTTTATTTATATATGTATGTACGAGTGTATGCAGCTTTTATCTTATTATTTTGCCAAAGGTAAAATAACAGTGTTTATATTAGCCAGTACCTACATAGTTGCTTTTTTACATAACTGATAGGCTAGTCTTTGACTACTATCTCATCTGACGTTAAGTGATGACGTAGTTTAAGATGTTGTTCAGGATAACCTAGAATTACTGGCTCTCAAGGACAGCTGCGGATCACTCTGCTAGGTGCCTGGCGACAGATTTTCTACTTGAGGGTGGTAGCTAGGTAGCTAGCCAGGCGGGTATTCTTAGCAGCAGAACTTAGTGAAGCATACCACCATACGAAACCTACCAAATCAATAAAGGTGAACGTGCACATAGATGCACCACCGTCATTGT
This sequence comes from Plagodis pulveraria, assembly GCA_963890685.1. Classification (NCBI taxonomy): domain Eukaryota; kingdom Metazoa; phylum Arthropoda; class Insecta; order Lepidoptera; family Geometridae; genus Plagodis; species Plagodis pulveraria. The sequence goes on from OY982957.1 coordinate 19,749,866, forward strand.
ATTCATTCAGAAATGCTAGGTCATTCACAGGTCAGCAATCATACCCTCATTCGCACCAAACAACGCGCATTCGGATTCTGTGGCTCATCTAGGTGCGCGTTCAGCGTAAGAGGTTCAAGCTGGCTACTGAATACAAAGCTTTGGCAGATGTATCACTGTCACACAATATTACGACACACAATATTACAGATGCCAAAAACAAGACGAGTGCATGTATCAGATACTACTTGCTGGTACTTGCGAGTTTCAGACGCAACAAGGCTATACAAACCACAAGTGTATATTTATCATTAATTTTGTCCCGACGTTTCAAACACTTTGCAGTGATCGTGGTCACGTGGTAAATATACGCGATTTAAACCGTTTAAAGTTGTTTAATTACTATTATGACACCTAATTTAGAGAGTGAAGATGGGCTCAAGCCCCGCCTTTTCCCATGGACAGTGTGACATTTAAACGCACCAGAAGACCAGGTCTAGACTTAACATATGGCTGGGTATCTTGCGGCCTTACAAAGTTACATATTCTATTTTAATACTATTGAAACATATTCCATAGTTTTTTTTTAACAGACGGACATATATGGTTGTATCAAGAAACTATGCAATTCATCAGCACTAAATGGGCAGGAAATAGTGCATTTTCACACCGTTTGAAAAGATCAAAAGCTGTGGAATATATTAGAGGATTGCAAAAAGGCAGAGTCCTAGTTTCCTAATCTAAAGAATACAAATTTTTTTAAAAGATGTGCACAGAACAATTAAGAATTGCAATGAGGCTACAAAAACCATTCTAAATAACAACATACCATAAACATACCCTACCAACACATATATAAACCACTGTAGCTGGTTGCTGCCAACAGCCCAGCCTTCTGCTTCTTTAAGGAGTTAAGATGGCTTTGGTTGAAGGTGGCAGGCAAAATGCACAACTTACTTGTAAAAACACTATCCAATTTGAAATTAAAAATCAAAACATTTTATATGCTTACCTCCTGTTCGTCTATAGAGTAAATTGGGTTTATAGGGTGCAATACCGCCTTCTGAGCATTGTAGAACATTTCCGATACATTAACAAGTGATTTAGCAGAACATTCTATGCATCTGTCTACTTCCGGGTACTCTTCTGCTATGTCCCAGATATTCTAAAAATAAAAGATTTTTTCTCTTATAATTAATTGTATCATCTAATTATAGGGAAAAATAGCCTAAATATAATGTAATCTTATTACTTGGGTTAACGAGAAAACTTAAAACTTACTGTGGGGCCAACAAAAACTATAATCTATATAATATTTCTACAAAGCAAAGTAAGATGAAATCGTCTGTGTATATATATACTTATAATAAAACTGTAACAGATCCAATTCTGTACAAGGCATACATTTTGAAAAAAATAAAATTGGGAGCACTCTGTAGCTGACACTGATGCCAAAACTATATTTTAATTTATTTTTGTCTGTCTGTCTGTCTGTCTGTATCTCGGCCACGCATCACTCCAAAACTACTTGATGGAATTCAATGAAACTTAACACGATTTGAGTTCATACTACGAATAATGTTATTGTATACTATTTATCCTGAAATTCTGCACGGTTCCCATGGGAAAGTGGATGCAAGTCAAAATGTACACTTAGTTGTAATTTATAAACGCGAAATCCGATTTCAATTATTCTTTTTTTGTTAGAATAGGTCTAACTCCATGGACAGCCCGGCACCCCACGAGCACCCTGGCACCCCACGGGCAGTTCGGCACCCCAAGGGCAGCCCGGCACCCTTAATTACTTTTGCAAGCTTGCTAAGATAAAACTCTAAAATCTGGAACATTCGCCACAATCAGTTTTTTTTGTTGATATACTTTGGGGACTGCGCAATGGAAGTGCACAATCTAATATATTTTCGCTCTACCGCCAAACAAGGTGAACCTCAACAAAAAGACGCCGTCTTAAAATCGGAATTCCATAGAAACAACAAAGTACTTTGCTTCAACATTTATTGTGCGCACTGCGAAGGAACTCTCTGAGTTACTTAATTACTGTCTTCTAGAAAATACAACCCGGGAGTTTTCAAATCCAAAGTAAAAAGCTACTTTCTGAGCTATGCTTTACTAAGAGTGCTTCACCGCAGACCACAGCGTTGCTTAATATGAGATAAACAGTGCTCAAATGTGAATAATTAGTCACGCAGGGACGGCAATCGCAAACGAAGTCGGAGGTACAGCTAGTATGATATATATATGTCTATATAGAGTCCCCTGATTTTGCGCCGGTTGCCTAAATCACTTGGCCACCGGAGCATCATCCTTTACGACGAATCTTGTACTCTAATAAGTGTTTCCACAATTGCTGAATCTGTGCCATTTAAATTTCTTGGTAGGAAGATAGATTACAAAGGGCGAACACTATCTCTAGACACAGTTGTCGATAGATTTCTGAAAGACCTTAGTATGGTAGACCAACAACCAATAAGCAATGTTAAAAAAGCTTGGATATACGACAACTACTTAACATCACGTCTGACTTGGCCTTTTTTAATATACGACATTACTAAATCCCTTTTAACAAAACTGGATGTAAACGTCATTAGGACATTGAAGTCATGGTTGGGGCTCGCACTTTCGGCAGACCCATCTACTTTATTTAGGGATCAAAATAATTTTGGGATGAAATTAAAGAAATCATCGGAGCTCTATAAACACCTCAGAGTTACCAAAACGCACGTCTTACAAAAATCTCAAGACGATATAGTCGCATCTCTCCCAAAAGACAAAAGTACCTCAGATCTTGATTCTAGGCTTTAATTCCATAAACAATTTATGATAGGTGCACAGTCCAGCAAAGCGGGTTTCGGCTCGAGAAAGAAAATTGAGGATAAGACGTCGTAAAATCTTTTGTGAAAATGATAGCTATAAAGTGCATGCAATGAGCTTGGAAATGCAAAGCGAATGGCTAACCATAGGTAAATTTTGTATCCCTCTGGCGTTAAAGTGGCGCACTTTGTTATACGTCTGGTCACCTGCTTTATTAAAATTCTATCTTAACGCCTTTCAGATGACCCTCCCAGACCAAAGTAATTTAGTAAGATGGGGGAAAGCCACCGAAAAGTCTTGCGGTATTTGTCGGGAGGCCATAGGTACAGCAAGGCACCTATTGGTAGGATGCAAGGTGCTCCTTGATAGGGGTCATTATTCACGCCGTCATGATATAGTCCTCGAAATCATACGAGAAGCAGCAAGTCTCTCGATAGCTAGAGCAAAAAAAGGTTTGACCACGAACAAACGATAGGTTACTTTTGTAAAAAAGGGTCATCTACAAAATCGAAATCCAAGCCTTACTCCATCTTAGGCGCAGCTCCCGATTGGACTCTTTTGATGGACACGTATGAAAAACATTACAAAATTCCTGAGGATGTTGGTGTTTCGTCATCCAGACCAGATATATTTTTATACTCAAAAAATCTAAAACGCATAGTACTTATAGAACTTACTGTGTCGTGGGAAACAAACTTACCTAAAGACCACACAATAAAAACTAACAAATATTATGACCTAACAAATGAATTAATCAAAAACGGTTAGGTGGTTAATTTATGTGCTATAGAAGTCGGAGCAAGGGGTATACCAGCAAAATCCCTACCTACTAAAAGACCTTGGCTTGTCAAGAACAACCGTAGCTTCCATCCTAGAATGTGTATCCAAGGCGGCATTAGTAGGATCTTACCAAATTTGGTTGGGCAGGGGAGGAGGCTCGAGCGGTGCAAGGGAGCGTTGATGCATCATAAAGGGGCCCCTTAACCTTACTCACTGGGTTGCAAGTCCCAGGCACCTCGACTTGGGCCTCTTCCTCTGCAACGCTATGGACCCAGCACCCGCATGGTGAATCCATGGAATGCTAAGTAATTCATCTCTCTTTTTTAACAGTCATAAGGGATAGTGCAGGGTCAATTCCCTTGAATGCATTTAGCATTATAAATACCTTAACTTTTACTGAAGCTTAACTGAAAACCTGAACTTAAACTAAACTGTATTAGATTTGTATGGAATCCTTGGTGCACAAGTCTGACTCGCACTTGGCCGGTTTATTATTTACCAACAAATGGTTTTCACACTTACTACAATTTATGACTAGCATGGTCATAAATGAGCTCAAGCTTATTGGATATCCACTTTTGTACTGTTTCAGCTTTGATGTCCATTTTTAATTTTTCTACTAAAGAAAAAAAACCCAATATTTTAAGTAAACAAGCCAAAAAACAAATATCTAGAAATATAATTCAATTTTATGTGTTGAAATCCATTAGTCATCAATTGTAATTTAAACTGCAGAAAAATATTCTACTCTGCTGTCATATAAGAAAACCAGTATTTTGTAAGTTGTAGAGACAATTATAATAATTATATTAGTCTCAGGAAAACATAGTCTTTATTAATGTATTCATATTCACTACTTTTATAAATGTGGAAGTGACTATATGTATGTATCTATATCCATCAAGTCTAAACCACAAATTTGATATTGTTGAATTTTAGGCCATAAAATGTCATGTAAGGAAGGTTCCACAATCCAGGGCCTCAATTCTCTTAGCTATTGACCAAACGCCACACTACTGCGATGCTTCTGCGATCAAACTGCTGTTAATGTCAAATTCGGTAGTCTACTAATTCTAGCTCCGAATTGCAGTTGTATAGCAATCGCGTCCCTATTGTATGGCTTGCAAATTTTGTTACTGAAATAATAATGAAAACTTACATCAATCACGCATTATTCAAAACATCAATACAGTGGTTTTCTATCAAATAATACATTAAATAAATATTTTTAAATTATTTGGTTATTATGCTGATTTTTTATCTTAAATCCTCCAAAATATTTTATGCCACTGTAGCAACACAATCACAGCAAAATAGCTTAGAGCATACCATATATGTCAAAAACTATTGATAGCAAGCCACTGACTTGCGATCGAACCTAAATAGCGGGCAGACTACGGATACTGTCAAAAACTACAGTTTTCATGCAATTAAGTTACGTTAACGCCGTTCAATAGCTAAGAGAATCGGGCCTCTGTATACAAGCCAAGGTCTTGTTAGTTACATTCATAATTGAATAGTCAATTAAGTTATTGACAATATGTGGTTCATAATGGACTTACATCAATAACTGAATAATCAATTAAATCTATCTTGTTTCCAACTAGAATGATGGGCTTCCTGCTCTCTTCAGGGCAATTATCTCTGACAAAAGGTAACCAATATGAAGCTATTTTATTCAGTGTTTCTTGCTTGTCTACGGAGAATACAATACATATAACATGAGCCCTCTCTATTTCTTCTGCAACTTGCTCCAATGATTGTTCTGTAACTGTAACAAGAAAAAGTAAACAATGCTAGAGTGTAAATAAGTTCACATGCTTTCTACTGATTACACTGTTTAGACTCAATTGTATTTGTTTCAAAAGAATGTAGGTTTCAGTTTTAAAGCGTATATGTGTGAGTAAATGAGCCGACTATTTATGTAAGCAGGTTCACTTCTGGGATAAAAACTTACGACATATGTCAACGATGTTTGTGGGGACCTGTTCTGGCGTTACGTCGGCTGGAATTGTGATCTCTTCGGCCTTAGGCGGCACATGTTCTGTAAACTCTTCAGTTACCAACGAAAGGATCAAAGAAGTCTTCCCGACTCCAGGATCACCCAACAGTAGAATACGAACAGTGCGCGGAATTGATTCGAAAACCATTATTAAATTTTTTTTTTTAAATAATATTATGTGTCATTTTATAAATAATTGGATTTGTATTAATTTTTGTTTGTGTGCCAAATTTTCGAAATTGGACGATTTACATTTTGCAGCTCAAATCCAATCACATTACACACACTATACACCACAGATTACTATAGTCGAATTTTTAATCATACCGATAGGGCGTTCGGATAGCCTATCGGTGCCAAAAATAACACTCACAAACGCTAAAAACGATCACACGGGCCGTTCGTTTTGGGACTTCGTGAGCAAAAATATCGTTTTCGCTCACCGTTCGGATAGCTTTGAAAACGCTACAAATGACAGAGAAAAGTGATATTTTTGACCCATGTCTTGCCGTGGGATCGTTGTGATCGTTTTTTGACAACTGCTGTTTTGACAGTTGTATTTGGCGCGATTGAAGAGTTTCACAAGTTTTTTATTTAAGTAACTATCAGAAGCCATTAACAAAGAAATAATAATAATATAGGTACCTACTTTTTGTTAATTTTAGAGATTGATTCCATGTTTCGTACTGTGCAAAATTGTTAAAATATTGTCGGTTGTCAAAGTATGTTTTAAGCCGTTCGGATAGCATGCAGTAATTGGTGGTCAAAAATAGCAAAAGCTTCTATCCGAACGCTAAAACACAAATGCCACTTTTGAAACTGCTACAAACGCAATCGAGCCAAAACGAACGCCCCTCGAGTAAACTGACAGATCGAATGTCACACACAGATTAATCCTGATGTCACAATTCAAAATAAAATTGCCAACTTCAAATCATAGTGAAGTTTCTATACTCTGGTTTTTCAACTTCAACTTTTTTTCATAAGGCTTCTGCGAGGTCGCCACAATTTCGCCAATGTCGCGTGGATAGAGTGGAAAAAATACGTTGGAGATTGGTCGGTGGAGGGAAGAATGATCGGTATTTATCAGATCTTCAATTTAGCATCTGGGAATATTCCTCTGAAAAAAAATTAAACCAGAACGTACACAAAACGACACAAATATATACTTGAAATAAGTGGTTAGAGTATCAAGACAAATATAGAGTTACACACAAATATATAAGGCCACACTCACATAATAAATGGTCACGAATTCTTATTTTGGCAAGAAATACAGAAGTGCAGGCATGACCCATTCGTAAGCGGCATATGGTAGATGTCACTTTCTTGCAATATTTTTTATATTTCAAAAACCAGGGCTTAGTGGGGATGATACTTTGCAAATTACCGTAGAATTTTCCCTTAGACTTCTTAGATACCTGCCAAATTTTGTCCCAAGCAATACGCATTTGTGGCTGGCAAGTTGATGAGAGGTCGTGAGAGTACACCTTATAGTCTATTACCATGTATAATAGCATTCTTGGCGCAAGAGTCTGCAGTTTCATTCCCTGGGATTCCTATATGTCCAGGTATCCATGCTAGGACTACTTGTAAGCCTTGCTGGTGGTTTTTATATGGGGCTTCTTTAATTTTTAAAATTATGGGGAATTTGGTCTTGGCTTTAAATTGGTTTGCAAGAATAGCCTGTAGGCAGCTTTGAGAATCTGTGAAAATTACAGCGTGGGGAATCTTGTGGGAGGTGACATACAAAATAGCTTCTAGAATATCAATAGCCTACCCCCTGAATACAGAGGCTATTGGGGGGCATTTGTTGTTAAGTATGATCCTATATTTTGGGATCCATACTGCGCAACCCACTTCACTATCATTAGACAGCTTGGATGCATCTGTATAAAGAGCAAGCCAATCCTTCCACTTTAAATAAATTTTCTCGGTAAAGATTCTTCTAGGATCAATTGGGTTTTTGTCTATTCCAAAGTTGAGAATTATTGGGGGTTGAAAAATTAATTATTCATAGCTGACTGAAAATAAAGGATTCATTTGGTATTGAACTACAGGGAATGGAGGTTAAGTTCTAATCGAACTAATCTCGAATTGGTATCATTGGCAGAATTGCAAACATAACAATATTAAAACTCCACAAGATGTATGGCGCTAGCATGATTGTGACAATACGCCATATTGTCACAATCTTACGTATGCATGGAAGTATGAGATTTCATAGATCCATGATTAAGAAGTCAAGTTCGTAGGAGTTATTGATCTCTGGGAGTTATATTCAAGGGCGTATTCCATATGACGCCAATTTCGTTATTTTCGATAATTTTGACCACATTTTGCGTGATCACTGTGATCGTTTGTAACTGTTCTCTCCTGTTCCATTTAGGATAAGAACGCTAAGAATGCCACTAATGGTGCGTACCATGTGGAGTTAAATTCACCAAAAGCGATAAAAATGATCAGACTCCCAAAAAGTAGTTCCATTTGGGTCTTGGCATTATTTTCCCCATAAACGCTATGAAGCTACTGGAACAGTTTGAATTACCCACATCTTATGTCAAAAGTTACAAAAGTGGCAAATTTTAGTGAGACCCAAGTGGAACAACTTTTTGGGAGTGTGATCGTTTTTGACGAATTTATCTCCAAATGGTACTAACTCTTAGCGTTCTTATCCTAAATTGAACTGCGGAGAACAGTTACAAACGATCCCAGTGATTACAACCATAGACGCAGGATGTGGTCAAAATTATCGAAATAACGAAATTGGCGTGGAATTAAATACACCCTAAAATTTGCCACTTTTGTCCATCCCACGTTGATGGGGAAAAGTTGGTACTGTCAGTTTTGACAGTTCTCATCATAATATTTCCAGCAGCTTTTCTGCTACCATTTTTCATACATTTCATAATTTTTATTAGCTAAAAATACAAAGCTGTAACTTTTAGAAGAGTAGGTATTGTTGTGTGCAAAGCAATTGCAGCTTTAGAATTTGTATCCATTTACTCTAGACGTGAGTCGTATTCGTTATATGCAAAAGTAACTCCACAACTTAAAAAAAATAAATCCACGGTACTCAATGACATTTGTTTCACATTAACATTTGATGTACAGTCCCACCAACTTATCTGTTCAGGCGGCAGAAAAAAGAACTACAACATTCCTTCAAATTGTGACAGTTTGTAGTTGATTTCCTTGACCAGCAGCGCCCTCGCGAACTGCACAGTTAAGTTGGTGGTACTATTGGTACTACAAACTGTTCCAGTAGCTTGGTAGCGTTTATGGCGAAAATAATGCCAGGACCCAAGTGGAACAATATTTTAGGAGTGTGATCGTTTCTGGCGAATTTAACTCCAAGTGGTACGCACCCCAGATATTTCATTATTCTATGTAATGTAATTAGTGATGGATAATATAGCATATAGCGCCATAGTATAGCGCGTTATTGCCATGTAGCGCATACAACACGCTATGTGTATATTCTCTTCGCGCTATTAATATAACGTCTCGCGTGCTTGCGATCGCTGTAACACGCTTTTCGCATGTACGCGTTATGGGCCTACGCGCTATATACCTATTACTCGTTTGCGTTGTGTGACCGCGCGCGATCTATTGACTCGCGCTTAGTAGTAGTAGTAGTAGTAGTAAAAGTAGTGAAGTTAATACATACAACAAACAAAAAAGAACAATGTATACCTATAAAGTAAAAAAAACTTTAAAAAATTCCTTCTCAAAGAGTAGAAACAAAACGTTGTATTTGTACATACCTATCATAAATGAACTTGTAAATACGCCTATAAATGCACACATTTTAATGTCAATGTACAAGAAAATTATAGACAGTCCTTAGCCTGAATAGTATGAAGAAAAATTTATTCTATTTATAACAATGAGGGAATGTAATATTTAATTTTGTATGTGTTAAAATCAAGTCGTTACCTACTCATTAGAGCCACGCTGCGCTAGTGTCGAACAATAACGACAAATAGCACGTTGCGCCTGACGCTATTGTGACAACACCTAGCACGATGCATGTAGCGCGAGCGCCTTGTTTCGTTATAACGATAGCGTATAATATAGCGCGTTATTAGAATATAGTTTATAGTCTCTAGCGCGTTGGTGCTGTATAGCGGATTTGAACAATACTAAATGTATAGGGCGTTCGGATAGCCTATCGGTGCCAAAAATAACACTCACAAACGCTAAAAACGATCACACGGGCCGTTCGTTTTGGGACTTCGTGAGCAAAAATATCGTTTTCGCTCACCGTTCGGATAGCTTTGAAAACGCTACAAATGACAGAGAAAAGTGATATTTTTGACCCATGTCTTGCCGTGGGATCGTTGTGATCGTTTTTTGACAACTGCTGTTTTGACAGTTGTATTTGGCGCGATTGAAGAGTTTCACAAGTTTTTTATTTAAGTAACTATCAGAAGCCATTAACAAAGAAATAATAATAATATAGGTACCTACTTTTTGTTAATTTTAGAGATTGATTCCATGTTTCGTACTGTGCAAAATTGTTAAAATATTGGCGGTTGTCAAAGTATGTTTTAAGCCGTTCGGATAGCATGCAGTAATTGGTGGTCAAAAATAGCAAAAGCTTCTATCCGAACGCTAAAACACAAATGCCACTTTTGAAACTGCTACAAACGCAATCGAGCCAAAACGAACGCCCCTGTAATGTACCAGTCGGTGTTTTACTTTTCTCTATGGTAGCATGGTACGAGTAATGTTATTGTGAATCGCGGCTTGCGGTTTTTTGAGTTGAGAAATGAGAAATAAAAATTGCGTAGGCCAAGTTATATCCGTAAAACTTAATTCGCTTTATTCTTAGCAATGGGAGAATTAAATAAAGCGCAGAATGATTGGGACTCTGGAAAAGGGTTACGCGAACCAATAAAAACGTTGGAGGTTAGTTCTACCTTCAAAATTAATTATTTATTTTTATGATTTTAAATTATTGATTTAGTTATTTAATTCCCTTTAAATAACAAGTACCTAATCCTCTGAACACTTCAATGATATGTGTGAAATTGATCTCGCCATAAGACAGTATTGATGTTGTCTTTCTACTATTTGATTATTTCAGGACAAATGGAAGCTAGTCCCATCTTTCCTCCAGGTCAAAGGCCTTGTGAAGCAACATATAGACTCCTTCAATTATTTTATCAATGTCGAAATTAAGAAGATAGTTCAAGCAAATGAAAAAGTGTTCTGTGATGCAGATCCCTTGTTCTATATAAAATATTTAAATGCATATGTTGGTACTCCAGACCTTGAAGAAAGTTTCAATGTTTCAAAACCTACTACTCCTCATGAATGCAGACTGCGAGACATGACATATTCTGCACCAATCACTGTGGATATAGAATACATACGTGGCAGTCAGCGAGTCATCAAAAATAAGCAATTGATAGGCAGGTAATTATTCCTTTATAATTTTGTCTAAATAACTTGTTGAACTACATATCATATCAATTGTTAAACAAAGGTTTCCCACATCAATGAGGATTTTGCTACAATTGCAGGAGTCTTAGGGGTAGTAGTTGTGCTGTCCTTATTACTGAATATCTTCTGGTATTTTTCCCTTCATTGCGTCTTATCACTCCCACAGGTGTAATTCTAGCTAGGCACCTTACTGTTAATGAACATCAGTGTGTTATATTACTTTGTATCTACTGAAGAACTATTATATAACTGCATGTAAACTTGCATACAGGTAAATCAACTCACCCATACAAAATGTGTTTTATTCAAAGATGACCTAATTAATGTTCATAAAAGTATATACTATTTTATTCATTTTTGAATAGAAATTGATGTACAAGTATCAAAAATGTGAACCTGACATTCAAAAATGTGCCCTTTAACTCCATATAAAAATTGTCACATGTAGGGAACCCTTATCAGTCATTGTGTGAAGACACATCTGTAATTTAGTTCTCTAATTTGTAAACAAAATGGATACTAATGCCTGAAGGAACCACTCGAATCATTATTATTTTACAACAGGTTCTTTGTTAGCAAGAAGTTATTTGCTGACTAAACCTGAGCCAATCTACTGTGTCAAAAGTGTCCAGAAGATTTCAAGAGACTGGTTTCTACTCTGAGAGGCCAAATGCTAATTTTCGCTGACATATTGGTGGTAGATCTCTTAGCCAGAAGTCATCTTGGTGGGTACCACTGCATTGTCATAATATATTATGACAATGCAGTGGTACCCACCAAGCACCTACAAGCAGCAGTGTGCAAAGATTGCTGTTCTAGATTGAAGGGCACTATGACAAGTGATATGTTGTGAGTCTACAGGTGTCCAGGAGAGTGATTTTCCTAAATATCTTCTAAAATATTTTGTATCGATTTCTGTGCTTCGGTCCATATTTGGCACCTTTTATTGGCACAGTTGAAACTACTGAAATAATGATTCACACTGAATTACACTGAAACAGTAAATTTTGCTTTGTTGGCATCAAGCAAGGAATCATCGCTAGACTCTTACTATCAAGAATGCATGAGTTTTTAATTTGTATCATAATCTATAGTAAAACTTTAATTACAGGATGCCTCTTATGTTGCGGTCATCAAACTGTGTTTTAACAAATAAATCTGACTATGAATTGGCCAAGCTGAATGAATGTCCTCATGACCCTGGTGGTTATTTCATCATTAGAGGTAAGAAAGACAAATTTAATATTATTACATTTATAATTTTGTTACATGCTGTCTGTTATATATTTATCAATATTGCACCATGCAGCGTATTGCAATTACCTTAAAACAAGTTGATTTATCTATCTTCTCTTTATATGTATAATAATAATTAATTATATTTAAAGATCTTAGCAATTCTGTAATTAAAAACAATATGAGTGGACTAGTATTGTTTTTAATTACATATTCACACCTGGCAGGCGGCTCGCTGTAAACTGGCAGTTTTTCAGAAAGTGCTGCTGTCTACATTGTAATTTACCCTTTAGTCGCATGGGGGATGGGGGGGGGGGGTGGCATACTATACAAACCGGCACCCAAAGGGGCATGGAGCATTACTTATATACAATCAAATTATAATTAACTAGTTGTGCCCCGCAATTTCACTTGTGTAGATAATGATGAAATGTGATGTCAATGTTTCCTATGTGTTAATCCAGGGCCTATACTATGTATGCCAAGTTTCGTCCAAATCGGTTCAGCCGTTTTAGCCTAAATGTCATGTCAATCAACATAACACTCACACTTTACATATTATAATAATATAAATGAGACATAATATTATAAATGCCAAAAAATATGATTTTCGCATTTATAATATTATTGTGACTAATGTAATGATTACTAAATATACTACGATACTAATAATTGCCTCTGGAAAAACGTAAGTGCTTATACAACTCTGTCTACCCTTTCGGGGAACTACAGGGCAGGCGTGATGAATACTAGGATGCGGTCCGAGATGCGCCAATAGTACCAACGGTACTAACAGTACTAACGATCGGACCGATTTCCATATGGACGCTCACGGCTGTAATGCAATTACTAACATTTCGGACCAAGCAAAAGCGTGCATAAAACATATGACTTCATCCATGTATCTACATAAATACATAATTTCTATACCTACTCAAAAAAAATACGCATTTTATTTCTTATAGATTACTTGAGAGAGAGAATTCCGAGCTGTTAAACAAATTTAAAAGGTCTCAGATCTTTTCATTTTAAATGTGTTGTGCAAGTTGAGCCATAGATACGTAAGCACGCCAGAGGCAAGTCCGAAATGCGCTCAGAGCGCTATTGGCGGTGAATACTGTGGGTTCGTGGCTTAGGCCCCCAGTGGTCGACGCACCTGTGGTCGAAGCCCCCGGTCAATTTAATTCAAATCGAAGTAACTTTTAATCAAATGTACTGGCAGGCATAAAAATGTTTTACAAAATTAATAACCATATGGTTATTAATGTATATCTAGAGTAGATTTATGCAATGTTTTATATCATAATGATACTTATTAAGTAGAGATGCTTTAATTAGAAAGTATCCAAAAAAAATAAGTCTTTGTTATTTCTAATTATTTATTTCTCAAATATAAATTTGTAAAGAATAGTCTCTCAACCACAGTTTTGATCACCTATATTGTTCTATATCAAGAGGATAATTTTACCTAATTATAATAATCAGTTTCAAAATTAAAAAGATAGTCATTTAAAATCAGTTTTAAAAAAAAAACTGGAAGGTACCAAAACAACATTTTAAATTTGTAGTTTTCTATAAAAAAATAGTATCAATGATAATTAAAAATAATCAACTTTAAAAACTAATATATATTATAAAATTCTCATCTCAAAGATAGTAACTAAAAATCAGTCTTAAAAAAAAAAGTGAAAAGTACTCAAACAACATTTGAAATGTGAAGTTTTCTTTCAAAATGTAGTAACAACAATAATTAAATATAATAAACTTTAAAAACTAATATATATTATAAAACACTTTTTTTTCGTATTGTTCAGTGAACTTGGCAATCATATTTTCATTTTTCCTTGTGGTGTTCTTCCGTCTACTCACAGTAATGTTTTTAGCTTTTAATCTGAAATAAAGACGATATCTTAATAAATATTTTTTCTATTAAATAAATATAATTGTGAGATTTTTGTAATATTTTTTATTGATTTTATATATAAGTAAAATAGATATATATTACCTTGCTTGTGCTGTGCCGTAGATAGAAATATCAATCGTTATCATTTCTAAAAACGATAATAAAGACGGGTTCGTCCCCAAGTGGCTCATAAGTCGTTTATTCCAGGCCACTACTAAATTTGTGGTTCTGTGTTGTTCTTTATAACAACACCACTTCGCAATCATCTCCGCAGGCTCAAGCCATTGTTCAACAAAATAATCATTGAACTTAGTTATTTGTTCTGCGGGAATACTGAAAGGAAAGAAATCTATCAAATGATTCTACAATAGAAAAAATACCAGGAATGGACGAGCTTTGAAAAAATATTACTAATTCTTAAAATACCTGTTTTCCATGATGGAAAGCACGCCGTCTTCAATTTCTTCTTTAGGAAGATAAGCTAAGCAGATACACAGTTTTACGTACTGAGTAGTCTCCTCGTGCTCTAATAGTCCAAGAGATTTTGCCCGCCTATATATGGCATTTTGGAAGTGTACATTGTTATATTTTTTCTATGAAAATTATACGCAAATCCAGCATATAACAGTGTTTTTCCTCCTAATCTATTTTTAACTATTTCGTAGTTACTTCGCGCCGAACCCTGTGAAGGACCTTCGCTAGTCATTGTGAGATGACACACTAAACTTTCTTATCAGTTGCATATTGCAATAAAAATTAGTAACTTAACTAAAGTGTGAAAGAGATAGACATAATGTCTATTCGTACATCCCTATTGTTTTCAATGTTGTGGGCAAAAAGAGACGGGTTTTTTTTATTGTTACCAATAACCGGTATGGCCCAGTTAGTTGACGCGTTGATTGGATTTGGAAGATAAGATTTCACATGGTAATTTATTATATACTAACAAAATTTACCAACGTTTTTCGAAATGTAAACTATTTAAAAAATTTCGTATTTTTGTATATTTGTTTTAGTGGATAAACTCAAAAGATTTTTCATCAATAGATAGCTACATTATTAGCAAATAAGTGACTACTAACTTAAACACAAGAAAATAAAATATATTTTTCTCTTTTAATAACTGCGTCACACATGCATGGTAAGTATGATCTTCTTTGTACGCATGATAATTTGGTTAAGAAAGATTTTGTTGTTTACTGTACTTAGTGAAAAAAGCACAAACATAAACATATTAAATTTATTAGAATCGGGGGCGTCAGCCACGGGTGCGTCGACCACTGGGGGCCTAAGACACGAACCCAATACTGTTAGCTCTGAGTGGTGACGTCATCGATGACATCACACCTATCAGCCATGCAAATGTTTGGTGCCTATCGTACTAATCCGACCAGACCGTGCTATTTGTACCAATTACGCAAAACGGACCGTACCCCTAGACAGCGGGTGGCCGCCCGCGTTTACAAAAAAGCCGTTTTTTATCATGGGATAGGAGCTCAAATGAGCAGGCGGCTCACCTGGTGGTAAGGGATCACCGTAGCTCACGAACATCCGCATCTCCAGAGGTATCGAAGATGCGTTGCCTGGCAGCTCGTTCCATATTGTGGCAGTCCGAGGTAGAAAATGCCGTGAAAAATCGCAATTTTACTGCATTTTCTACCTCGCACTGCCACAATATGAAACCAGCTGCCAGGTGCAGTATTTCCGAACAGATACGACTTAGAAGCCTTCAAGAAAGAGCATATTCCGGTTGTGGACTTCCAGACGTCGGCATGAAATATCATGCTTTGTCATGAGGTCCGATGGCGAAATTGAACTGCAGGTAGTAAATCGAACAGTTCCTCTGAACACTCCCCGTGATAGATGCGGTAGAAGATGCAGAGTGATCCAACATCTCTACGTAGTGCCAAAGGGCCGAGCCGGTCGGAGAGAACTTGATCGTCAACGATTCGAGTTGCTCTGCGTTGTATGCGGTCAAATGGAAGAAGCTGGTACTGGGGAGCTCCCGCCCAGAGGTGAGAGCAGTACTCCATTGAGGCCGAACCTGAGCCTTATAAAGTTGCTGGCGATGGGCCGACGTGAAGTACCGTCTCGGTTTTCCAAGCACACCAAGCTTTTTAGAGCCTAATTTAGCCTTATCTTCCAAGTGACAGCGAAATTGAACGACGCTAGATATGTCGACGCCAAGTACTCCGTTGCTAGTTGAGGGGGCAAGGGGAGTGTCTGCAAAACGGAGGGATACGACAAAGGGGGATAATTTAGCGGTGAACGCACAAACTTGTGTCTTCTTGGGGTTAAATTGATTTAAGTTCAGTCGGCCCCACTTCGAAACATTAGACAACATGGTCTCGACTTCAGACACAAGTTTGTTCCGACTCTCCACAACGTTTTCCCGAATAAATTGCACGGCCGGTGTAAGAGGCGTCTGCGGTACTGTAATCCTCATAGCAATGAATATCGCTGAGCTACAGCAAGTCATTGATGTGCAAGAGAAAAAGAGTCGGAGATAGCACACAGCCTTGCGGAACGCCAGCATTAATTGGCTTCAAGTCGGAGCATGCACCATCGACAACGACCTTGATGCTACGATCTGCCAAAAAACTGAAGATCCACCCGCACAATTTCTCGGAAAGCCCATAGGAAGGAAGCTTCGAAAGAAGCGATTTATGCCAATGCCTCACCCTTGGAATCCACCACCTCCGCCCATCGATGCGTAAGGTATACTAAAAGATCACCAGATGAGCGACCGCGACGAAAACCGTACTGGCGATCGCTAATCAGCTGGTGCTCCTCTAGCAAGAGCTGGTTGTTGATAATGGATTCCACTATTTTGGAGAACAAAGACGTTATGGCTATAGGGCGGTAGTTGGACGGATCTGAGCGGTCACCTTTTTTAGGGATCGGGTGCACCAAGGCCGTCTTCCATGTTTTTGGGACAACGCCTGATGTGTAGCAGACCCGTAAAAGACGCGTTAGAACCGGAGTCAATTCTGGAGCACAAGTCCGCAGCACTATCGGAGAGATGCCATCAGGCCCACTTGGATATTCATAAGTGAATATCCAAGGAGAACAATGCTTTACGTACAGCACTTTGCCGAAAATGTATATCCGGCATCGAGGTATCACACCGTGATATAGTCGGTGGTGAGTTTCCTTGGTCATCCAAAGTCGAGTTTGACGCAAAGAGAGCCCAGAAGATCGGCTTTCTCCTTTGCGGTATGGGCCAGTGTGTCATTCTCTCTGTGCAGGGGCGGTAGAGATGACTGGCAATTGCGCATTGGGCCCCCGGGTCTCCCACAAATAGATCGTAACGCAATGGCAAAAGTACTACTTCACGTCGATATCATGCGGGAGACACAAAATTACGGTGAGAGATGTGCGGGACTCGAACCCGCGCCATCCCTATAGCCGGTGTATGCACTGTATGCTAAGCCAACGTGACATATCACTCGACACTAATTTATCCTTTCATTTTAACCATCGCATCGTATGGGGTTGGAGCGACACCTATAGTTCAACTTACGTTGTAGGTAGTACAAACAAGACTAATTTTTGGAATTAGCTTTAAACTTGTTAACGACGTCGAAACCCTATAATGTTGATATTTTTATTTTGGCAATGCTCCGCGGATTACATTACAACGCGAGGAAAAAAGCACTTTCATGTGCGGGTATCGAACCCGCGCCTTCCACCCCTCTAACCGGGGTATGCTCTGACTTCTAAGCTAACATGACATAATATGACTCCAATTTGTCTCTTCGTTGTTAAACATCGTATGGAGATGGAGCGACAGCTCTGGTTCAACTTACGTTGTACTACAATCGATTAGCCGATATCTCTAATATATAAAATTCTCGTGTCACAGTTTTCGTTGCCATACTCCTCCGAAACGGCTTGACCGATTTTGATGAAATTTTTTGTGCTTATCCGGTATCTATGAGAATCGGCCAACATCTATTTTTCATCCCCCTAAATGTTAGGGGTAGTCCACCCCTAAATTTTTATTTTTATTTTTTAGACAAAATTTTTAATTTCTATTTTTTTATGATACAACATACAAAAATACATACAATCCTCAATTTTCACCCTTCTACGATCAACCCTTATTTTTTAAATTATTTATATGGCAAAACAACGTTTGCCGGGTCAGCTAGTTACATTACAAATTTACAACGAAAGGAAAACCAGTCATGTGCAGAACTCTAACCTACGCCACTGCACTGCACTGCAATGCACCACATCCAGCCGGGTATGCTCTGTCTGCAATATGACTCATGACTCTAATTTGTCCTTTCGTTCTTTAACATCGTATCCAGAATCTGACTAAGACTAAGCAAAGAAACTATGTTATCAATGTAGCGAAAACCTAAATTGTGGGTGTTTCTTAAGTAAATAGTTATTTCTTATGTAACTAATGTGTTCTTTATTTTTAGGCCAAGAGAAAGTAATTCTAATTCAGGAGCAGTTGTCCAGAAACAGAATGATTGTAGACGAATTCAAAGGAGCAATACAATGCCAAGTAACAAGTTCAACACATGAGAAGAAGACTAGAACTATTGTCATTGTAAAAAACGGCAAATATGTATTGAGGCACAACGCATTGTCGGATGTAAGTTATATTTACATATTTATATAGTCGCATAATGTACACATATTAAAATAGTGAGCGTGTTACTCTGTTAGGGTGTGGCAATATATGAGAGCTGAAACATTTTTTGTACTGCTTATTGCTTTTTTAACATTATTACATCTAACTAAATTGAAAATAATATGTTTGTTTTTAAAATAGTATGCTTTTGCTATACATATACAGGGCGTCCCACAGTGATGCCACATGCGGGGAAAGTACCTTGAAGATTGTAGATGGAACATTTTACTGGAAGAAGACATTATAAAAAACAATTTAAACTGCATTCATAGATATTTAAATAAATACAAGGTTGAACAGTGAATCGGACCCGTTACACGAGAAAAAAAATAACCTGTAGTTTTATCATATCTATTGAAAGATTGAATATTGTAGATGGAACATTTTACTGAAAGAAGACATTATTCAAATTTAAAAAACAATTTAAACTGCATTCATAGATATTTAAATTAATACATGGTTGAACCGCGAGTCGAGCCCGTTACACGAGAAAAAAAAACACCTGTAGTTTTATCATATCGATTGAAAGATTTCATCACAAGGATTATTTTTTGCTAAATATCTCAGTGTCAGAAATAAAAGAAAGACCGTGAATTTTAAAATTTGATGTGAAATTTTGATTTACTTCTTTATAATCAGCCTTTGTCCATCGCAATTCCGCGCAAATTATTTTGTTACAAAATAATTTGCGCGTCTTTCGGCTCAGGATACGGCTCGATTTGTTGCATACAACCAGGTTCATTTGATGTGAAATTTTGTATACTTTTTCTCCAAGGCTGAAATCTGGAATCAAGTTTTTTTTTATAAATTAGTTTTTGACTGACTAGTAACCTTTTAGAGATCTGTATACAAACAATGATTCGGAGGGTTGTTTCTAAACATTGCTAATCTCTATGTGGCGAGGGTTAATGTTATAAATAACAATACATAAATGTTTTGTTTCTTTCATATTTCGGACGAGTTCAATCCCCGTTTGAGGCACATAATTATTGATAAAACTGTGAATGCAGTTTTACGAGTACATATTTTAAAAATAAAATGAAGTCTTCTTTCAAGGAAATGTCTTATCTCTCGGGCTTTGTAATGTCATTGCGTATCTATTGATTGTTACATCGCCATACTTACAATTTACCGATGATAGTCAGTTCATCTTAGAAAGTAGTACCAGTAAATGACTACCTAAATAGTGATCCAAATATTAAATAAAAAAGATTTATTTAAAATAGGTATTTTAATTGGTATATTTTTTACGTCCCTATTTCCTCAATGTTTTTTCCTTAATCGTGCGCCATCTACCGTAGAGTAGCGGCAAAGTGAATTATAATTAGTATTGATAATTTGCTGTTTTAAATTTAGTTCGAGGTAACTAACAGCAGAATGACTTTTAGAAATCCTAAAACTAAAATTAGAACTTTTTTATTCGTATAGTTAGTGAGCATACAACAGAATTGCTGCCATTATTTTCATTAAAGCATATACAATTTCAAAGCGCTCGTAGCGTAGATTGCTTAGTCGTGCTTAACTGATCAACTATGCTAAGCAATATCCGCTGCAGTCATTAGGTACTTGGATGGGTAACCGCTAGTAGCGTTACTACTTAGTGGAGTACTTCCGTGCTTCGGAGGGCGCCGTAAAGCCGACGACCCCGGTTGTTGTCTAAGGAAGGTATTCGTTATAGCATGGTGGTAAGACATTTTGCAGATTCCCGCCTGGTTAGCTGCCACCCTCAAGTAGATAATCTGTCGCCAAGCACTTAATGGTGTGTTCCGGCAACTGACCCTTAAAGCCAGTAATTCCAGAATAGCCTAAAAATATCTTTGCGCACATCATCCCTTATCATCTGGTGATATAGTGATCAAAGTATCAAAAAATAAACTCGTTTCGTGTACACATATTAAGAATAGTGAGCGTGTTACTCTGTTAGGGTGTGGCAATATATGAGAGCAGAAACATTTTTTGTACTGCTTATTGCTTTTTTAACATTATTACATCTAACTAAATTGAAAATAAAAATGTTTGTATTTAAAATAGTATGCTTTTGCTAGACATATACAGGGCGTCCCACAGTGATGCCACATGCAGGGAAAGTACCTTGAATATTGTAGATGGAACATTTTACTGAAAGAAGACATTATTTAAATTTAAAAAACAATTTAAACTTAATTCGTAGATATTTAAATAAATACATGGTTGAACCGCGAATCGAACCCGTTACACGAAAAAAAAAAACACCTGTAGTTTTATCATATCGATTGAAAGATTTCATCACAAGGATTATTTTTTGCTAAATATCATAGTGTCAGAAATAAAAGAAAGACCGTGAATTTTAAAATTTGATGTGAAATTTTGATTTTCTTCTTTATAATCAGCCTTTGTCCATCGTAATTGCGCGTAAATTATTTTGCCCATCGCAATGCGGCTGCATTACAAGCTTTAAGGACAAAATAATTTACGCGTCTTTCGGCTCAGGATACGGCTCGATTTGTTGCATACAACCAGGTTCATTTGATGTGAAATTTTGTATACTTTTTCTCCAAGGCTGAAATCTGGAATCAAGTTTTTTTTATAAATTAGTTTTTGACTGACTAGTAACCTTATGGAGATCTGTATACAAACAAATAATAATATATAATAAATAAGGAGGGTTGTTTCTAAACATTGCTAATCTCTATGTGGCGGGGGTTAATGTTATAAATAACAAAACATAAATGTTTTGTTTCTTTCATGTTTCGGACGAGTTCAATCCCCGTTTGAGGCACATAATTTTTAATAAAACTGAGAATGCAGTTTTACGAGTACATATTTTAAAAGTAAAATGAAGTCTTCTTTCAGGGAAATGTCCTATCTTGCGGGCTTTGTAATGTCATTGCGTATCTATTGTTTGTTACATCGCTTTTTGGATAAGAACGCTAAGAATGCCACTAAAACTTGCAACTTCTGTCACTTTTGACATTAGATGTAGCGTTTAAGGCGAAAATAACGCCAAGACCCATGTGGAAAACTTTTTGGGAGTGTGATCGTTTTTAGCTTTTTTAGCGAATCTCACTCAAATGGAACGCACCCTTAATCGTGCGCCATCTAGCGTAGAGTAAATTAGGCAAAGTGAATTATAATTAGTATTGATAATTTGCTGTTTTAAATTAAGTTCGAGGTAACTAACAGCAGAAAGACTTTTAGAAATCCTAAAACTAAAATTAGATTTTTTTTATTAGTATAGTTAGTGAGCGTACAACAGAATTGCTGCCATTATTTTCATTAAATAATATAAAATTTCAAAGCGCTCGTAGCGTAGATTGCTTAGTCGTGCTTAACTGATCAACTATGCTAAGCAATATCCGCTGCGGTCATTAGGTACTTGGATGGGTAACCGCTAGTAGCGTTAATACTTAGTGGAGTACTTCCGTGCTTCGGAGGGCGCCGTAAAGCCGACGACCCCGGTTGTTGTCTAAGGAAGGTATTCGTTATATCATGGTGGTAAGACATTTTGCGCATTCGCGCCTGGTTAGCTGCCACCCTCAAGTAGATAATCTGTCGCCAAGCACCTAATGGTGTGTTCCGGCAACTGACCTTTAAAGCCAGTAATTCTAGATTAGCCTAAAAACATCTTTGCGGTGATATAGTAATCAAAGTATCAAAAAATAAACTCGTTTCAAATTGCCGTTTGCCGTTGCCGAACCCTAAAAACAAAAACAAGATCGTGAAAATTTTAAAGTAACCTAACATGCTGCCGACAATATCCCATTTTTATAGAAGATATGAAAATTCAGAAGATGAACGATGTAAATTGGATTCTATGCACAATATTGAAAATAACGCTTACCAAACGATGTGCCGTTGAAATATTTAAATACCCCATACATGGCACATACGTCATAACCCGCAACGAGCCATGTGACGTCGAGGTTAATGGCCTTAAAATACGTCATCATCACTTCCTACGAACGCGAATTTATCCAGTGCATGCGCACCTAATATACACGAGATCAATTTTGATGGTGAGAAATACTTGTCCTTTGTGTTAAAAAAACAGTGAAGTATTTGATAGTGCTAAAAATAGAGAAACAGACTTGAATCAATGCTCTAGTTTACGCTGCGTTAGGCCTCGTAATATTAAGCTTTTGTATAATTGTTGTGTATGCCTTACACTTGAAAATAATTACATTTTTACGGAATTGTCGGAAAGGTTCGAAAATCGAACATTCGGATAGTTTCTCTTTTGGGGAGGGAGAAGTTATGCATCCCCCTCGGCCTTCAGCCTTAGCCTACAGGGGGCTTATTCAGCAATCACCTATGCATTTCTTGTGAACGCTGAGTAGGACTTCTGATGGGACCACAATGTAAACATAAGTTAACACTAAGCCTTTTGTTCCATTTTATTATTCATTAGTATTAAAGCCTCAGTATTGACAACACGTATTTTCAATTCTTAGATTTTTTAAAAACCTTTTGACTGTTCCCCTATTTTGACTACCTACAGTAACTGCATCGTAATACACACTCCTTAACATCAATTTCAGGATATACCAATAGCAGTAACATTCAAAGCAATGGGCATCTGCAGTGACCAAGAAATTATACAGCTCATTGGCACAGATGATACCACCCTAAAGAAGATGGCTCCGTCCCTAATGGATTGCCACAATCTGAAAGTCTTCACTCAGAATCAGGCACTTTCTTATATAGGCAGTAAACTGAGAGCTAAAAGGTACTTCGAGTGTTTTATTCAATGGCTTGTTACTAATTGTTATTTATTTATATATATTACGGCTACAGGTCGAAGCGTGGCTACATCTAGTTTTAGCTGGTTAGACCTAGGTGTAACCATTTACTCTTGGTTAAATCTAGTAAGAGCCGATTGTTTTCGGGTAGAACTAGGTCTAGCTAGTATCATTCCGGCTAGAACTAGGTCCAACGAAACCCTACTGGCCGATACTAGGTTGAGCCAATAGCTAATGCACAATCCACCTCTGGTGGGCAAGGCTATAAAAGATGTCCATTCAAAACCAAATGTGGCAACAAAAAGTGCCTCTGCAAAGCTGCTGGTATTTTTACGCAATTTTTTTTGGTTTTTTGTGCAACTCAAAATGTCACTCAAGTTTGAATTGTTCTAATAAATAACTTGTGTTGATTTATAAAAATGTCATTGATTTTAATAGTATTCTTTAAAGTTATAAAAGATACAAAAATTTCCAGTTGTTAAAAAAATGTTGCTAATTTTTCCTATTATGCCAAAAACCTTGTAATTAAATATAAGTCAATTATTAAAATAAAGAAGTTGAATTTTATTTTTTCTATGTTTCTTATGTGTAGATATAGCCATATTATATTCCTGGATTTTTAGAAATAAAAATAATCTAGTAGAACTACTTCCACCCAAGGTTACCAACCTGTTTAGGTTACCCCTAGTAACAGCCACCAGAGATTAGTTGTATTCATACTGGACCAGTTGGAGCCGGCATGATACCAAATAGACCTAGTTCTAACCGGCTAAAACTAGACGTAGCTGAGTTTCTGGTTCTAGCCGTAACATATACATAACATCACGTCTGTTTTCCAGAGAGGTAGTAGATAAGAGGTACAATTTTGGCATACCGTTATAGTTTTATCCACGCAAGAAACATTGTCCATAGGTCGCTGGTTCATATCCGGCTCGAAGGAGGATTATTAAATGTGAGGATTATAAAACGTACAGAACCGCATAAAAAATAGAAGAGAATAAAAATCATTGACAACTAGTGTTGAAAGTACATCATAGGGATCTGCTATTGCCACAGTACTAATCAATCGAATTGAATACTTAAATTAAAAATGTTTCAGTTAACATTATTATATATTCAATCATATGAATTGAACACTTCTGTTTGGTTTAGGTGGTCCGGTTTAGGTTAACTCAACCTCCTATTTTTCTAGAAAATGTCTAATTTATTTAGAATATTGAAAGAATGACTTTCTTTAAAACACACAACAGCAATATACCCATATAATAAGAGACAAAAAAAGTTAGAACATTACCATCGTGTACCTTCAGTCCAAAAAAGGACCTGGATTAACATGATGTGGGCGAGTCTACAACGCTAATTTCCAGCCAAGGCATAAGTGACGTACAGACAAGTAATAACTCAGTACTTATATGGAAATAATAATATACTTTCCACTACTATAGATAAATATAAAAAAGTAATACACTTATACACAAAAAAAATTAAGTTAAAACACAAATATAAATGCAGTAAAAGATTGAGAACCAGACCAACCAAGAAGCAGCAAAAAAAAAGTCATTATGGAATGTTTCACGTTATAGTTTGTATCAATCATATAAAGCTCTGCCTACCATAAGATTATCTGCCAAGACCAGGACATTTTATTTTATAATAAAATAATGAAATTATTTACTTTTAAACAATAATTATAAATAAATCCTTACTAATATGTACTCATAGAGTCAGCCGAGGTATTCCGTAGACTAAAAAAATATGTATTTAAACTTTACCGTATTCTTTACTAGGTAAGTGTGTTCAGTTGGGTGTCATTCCTTATCTATGGGGCCTCTTTTGCGCCTTGTATGCTTTATCACACTATAAACACCTTATGGAAGTAGTGACATGAGGCACATTCAGCGTATCGGCATAACATGACGAAATTCATAAAGCGTTGTATTTTTTTAGATTTCAGACAGCCAATTCAAAGTTTCGCACACCAGTAGACGAAGCTAGAGACCTTTTAGCGACAACCATCCTTGCCCATGTTGCTGTTGAAAACTATAACTTCTACATCAAATGTATCTACTTGGCCATCATGGTGCGAAGAGTCATAGAGGCGGAATCCAACAATGCAGCTATAGATGACCCAGACTACTACGGAAACAAAAGACTTGAACTAGCGGGCTCTTTGTTAGCGCTTATGTTTGAAGATTTGTTCAAGAGATTCAATTGGGAATTGAAGTCAACTGCTGATAAAATAATACCTAAAGTGAAAGTGGCGCCGTTCGATGTAATCAAATATATGAGGCCGGATTTGATAGCCAACGGGCTGTTCACTGCTATTTCTAGTGTGAGTGATTCAAATTAAACGTGAGCTTTTCTAATATGTAAAGGTAATTAGTTTGCGCCTGACTGTATCTTGTCAATTCCAAAGCTACATTACGCCTAGCGTTGTTGAGTAAACGGTTGCTAGTAGAAAATTAATGAGAAACAATACAAACACACTTCAGTGAAGTGCTATTGTGAACTACGTACCTACCGCGCTTGTACTATATACGTCATGATTTGAATAATCGCGAAAATAGGGAAATATAATTGTATCAATTTGTTACTAGTTATTTCCCTGATAGTAGTGTAACTAAGGTGCTTTGCTTTGTATTTTTAAACTTCTCCAAAATGAACATCTGTTACAGGGAAACTGGACTATCAAAAGATTCAAAATGGAAAGGCATGGAGTCACTCAAGTGCTCAGTAGACTCTCTTACATATCTGCACTAGGAATGATGACGCGAGTGAACTCCCAGTTCGAAAAAACCAGGAAGGTGTCTGGGCCTAGGTCTCTCCAGCCATCTCAGTGGGGCATGTTGTGTCCTTCTGACACGCCTGAGGGCGAAGCGTGTGGCCTCGTGAAGAACTTGGCGCTGATGACGCATATTACTACGGAGTGCTCTGAAGATCCTATAGCAAGGCTGGCATGTAATGCTGGAGTGGAAGATGTGAGGGTGTTGGGTGGAGAACAGATCAATCATCCATCAGTTTACATGGTGTTTTTGAATGGTAAGGTGTATAATTCATCATTATGCTTGCGTAATTAATAACAGTCATAACTATTAATCTCGGTTTGTAAAAACACGTTGAAAGAGAAAGTTAGTTTCAATATGTTTTAGAACGTCATAAAAATATATTTACCAAATTTATTTTTATAGGCAACGTTCTTGGTGTTACTCGACAATATAAAAGACTGCTAAAAGTCTTTAGAATGTTTCGACGGCAAGGTCTTATCTCATCATTTGTGTCAATATATCCCAACCACAATCAAAGAACCGTTTACATCAGCAGCGATGGAGGTCGTTTATGTCGCCCCTACATCATCGTAGAGAAAGGTTATCCTCTAGTTGCACAGCATCATATCAACGAATTGAACAGAGGCATAAGAAAGTTCCAGGACTTTTTGAATGATGGACTCATTGAATACTTGGATGTGAACGAAGAAAACGACAGCCACATAGCAACATTTGAAGCGGAAATCGATCCATATGTAACCACGCATTTAGAAATAGAACCGTTCACTATTTTAGGAGTTTGTGCTGGTCTGGTGCCGTATCCACATCATAATCAGAGTCCGAGAAATACCTATCAATGTGCTATGGGTAAACAAGCCATGGGTGAGTTCCAGCGACAGTGAATTCAGTTAAGCTGATTATTAATTTGCTTGGTAAAACATTACACTTTTTGCTTCTTCCAGGAACAATTGGTTACAATCAGAAAAACAGGATCGACACTCTTATGTACAATCTTGTTTATCCTCAATGCCCCATGGTCAAGACAAAAACCATAGAGTTGACGAACTTTGATAAATTACCAGCTGGACAAAACGCCACTGTTGCAGTAATGAGTTACAGTGGTTACGATATAGAGGACGCCTTGATTTTAAATCGAGCTTCTATTGATCGCGGATATGGTCGGTGTCTTGTGTACAAAAGTGCCAAAACTACGATGAAAAGATATGGCAATCAAACCTCGGACAGAATCCTTGGCCCATCAAGGGATGCAATAAATGGAAAAGTAATAAGAGCTCACGATATCTTAGACACAGATGGCATAGCCTCTCCAGGAGAAATGGTGGAAAATAAGCAAGTTCTTATCAACAAACAGATGCCACCAGCTACATTGAACCCTGTTACTCAAGGGCAGCCGCAACAAATTGATTACAAAGACGTTCCAATAACATACAAGGGCCCTGTTGAATCTTACGTTGAAAATGTTATGGTGTCTTCAAACTCAGAAGACGCCTTTCTCATTAAAATACTTTTAAGACAGACCAGAGTACCCGAGATCGGAGATAAATTCAGTTCCCGGCATGGTCAAAAAGGTGTCACCGGTTTGATAGTTCAACAGGAAGACATGCCTTTTAATGATAAAGGAATTTGCCCTGATATGATCATGAACCCTCACGGTTTCCCGTCTCGGATGACGGTTGGTAAAACTATAGAATTGTTGGCGGGTAAAGCGGGATTGATGGAGGGAAAGTTCCATTATGGTCAGTTATTATACAGTAATAAATGGTTGTGGTTTATAAATCACGTTTTTATATTGTTTCGTATTTGTAGGTACTGCATTTGGAGGGTCAAAGGTGCGTGATGTTTGTAAAGAACTTGAGAAACATGGATATAATTATCACGGCAAGGACATATTCTATTCAGGACTGACGGGAGAACCTCTCGAAGCTTATATTTATTCTGGACCGGTAAGACAAGTCTCCTTTCTAAAATTCGAATGGCACCAAATATCCACGGTGTTGATTCAAATGGTCGTCTTATAATTCCATATTTGATACTTTCTCAATGGTCCACACTTGTGTGCTTTTATGTGTGTACCAGCTCTTATGCTTTATAAAAACACATAATAGAAAATAAATTAGGAGGTTTGAACTTCGTTTCTTTTCCATTTACATGTGATAGCCTAATGTAATAATAAATTAATAAAAAAATAAAAGATGTATCAAAAACCGCGACCGTGCATTTAAAACTACGTAAAAGAAAGGCTTTTTTCTTTTTTTTTATGTTATTGTGACGGAACAAGCTCGAGGCCCACCTGATGTTAAGTGGACTAACCTCTGCCTATAACAGTTGCAATTCATGACAACTCACGAATTGCACTGCGCCCGTCACATTGAGACATAGTTGTTAAGTCTCATTGTGCTGTAATTTCACTGGCTCTCAAGGACTACTGCCGGAACACACCTTTCGGTGCTTGGCGACAGACTTTCTACTTGAGGGTGGTCGCTAGCTAGGCGGGCATTCGCAAAATGCCCTTCCACCATGCGGTGAAGCTCAAGCTCTGGGCAGGATTCGAACTATGGACCTGCTGCGCGGCAGTCCATAGCCAATGCCACTGAGCCATCACTGCTTATAATTCTTTGCTACAAGTCACTTATAGACGTTATCATAACTTTTATAAAGGTATCAACAAAAAGCTAGATTAAATTATGAATTGAAACGACATAAAGAAGCTAGTAAAAGTAAAAATAGCATAAAAACCTTGAAGGTTATAAATTACATAACTTTAGAATCGACAAAAATATCACTGATTAAAATGACATTCACTAAATTTAAAAAAATCTATAGAAATTATTAAAATAGTTGTATTAGAAATTACAGCCCAAAAATAATGCGAAAAAAGATTCCTCAACTGGTTGGGATAAGATATCGTCTATAATAATTATTCAAAACAAAAAAATTAGCTCCTTTTCTAGTTCATATTGTACTTAATTTATTCTTACAAACCGAAATAACAATACTACATCTCATGTTGATTGATTACTACAAAAACCATATTATTTAGTTGTACTAGGAGATCGATCTTAAGCTCTTGGAAAATCTGTCAATAGCATTTTGACAGATGTTCCATACATTTAACGTCAAAACTGCATCTTAACATCGATCTCAACTTTGAGATGCAATACGAGTCTTCGTCTCTTTTCACAAATGAAGAGAAATAAAATAATAGGCAACTACAGACCAATCTCAATTCTTACAGCCGTGTCAAAAGTCTTTGAAAGGTAACGTTGGTAAAGGTTTTCGTGGCAATAAATCAACACCAGATCCAGTACTAACACTGACTGATTTTATACATGATAATCTTGATAATAATAAAGTTATGTTAGAATTTTCTCAGACTTGGAAAAAACATTCGACACGGTATCTATACTACTCTTACTACAAGCTTGTCAAACTTAACCTACTTGACAGTTACCTGAACAAAAGGATATAGTGTTGAAATAGCAGAATGCCTCAGTGACAGTGATGCTATGCCGGTGGCGTTTGGGAATTCCCCAACGTAAAGAATAACATCTTTGAAGGACTGACTCCCCAGAACTGGTGCCGCAACAGAGCGTTATAGGTGGTCGACTGAGGCATCAATTTTAAAGGCATGAATTTATTTGTCTGTAACGACTCGGATGGAACAGTCCTTTTTCTTATAATACGGGCATAGAGCCTAGTATGGGAAAGAGGTGCACAAGCATTCCAAACTTACTTGGTTTTTCTTCTTAAATTTTATATTTCAGGTATATTATCAAAAGCTAAAACACATGGTGCAAGACAAGATGCACGCGCGAGCGCGCGGGCCTCGCGCCGTGCTCACTCGCCAGCCCACGGAGGGACGGTCGCGAGACGGCGGTCTGCGACTTGGAGAGATGGAACGGGATTGTCTCATTGGTTACGGTGCCAGGTACGTTAGCATTATTTGCGGCCCTTGCACCGCGCTCAAATCGGTGCGAGATCTGATTTAGAAGCGCTCGTAGCGAAGTTTGCTTAGCTGTTCTTAACCGATCAGCAAAGTTAAGCAACGTCCGCCGCGGACATGAGTTATGGGTGACTGCTAGTGACATTACTACCACATGAATAAATAAACTTGTACAGATGGAAAGCTTCACCACTACACGCACACGCAAATTGTACTGCGCCCGCCACCGAGTTTTGAACTTTTTGTGATAAATGTATTATTAGGTATTTTGATATACGTTAATACTGCATAACGATGTCATCTGCCAACTGAAGAAAGTTGCTCGGGTTTGGCTGAAGATAAAAATCTAGGTTATTCTGAACTTTTTTCGATGAGGTCTACCAAGTGAAAAATGTTAGTCCGATTTGGCCGAAAATCGATATCTAGGTTGTTCTGGACGTCCTCATTCCGAATTCTGAACTTTTTTTGATGACGTCTGCCAAGTGAAAATAGTTACTCCGATTTGGCTGAAAATCGATATCTAGGTTGTTCTGGAGGTCCTCATTCCGAATTCAGAACCTTGTTTTCGATGACGTCTGCCAATGGAACAACATTTTGGGAGTGTGATCGTTTTTAGCGAATCTAACTTCAAATGGTAAGCACCCATATATGAAACTAAAATCTAGGAACACGTCATCAACTGTCACTTCGACATCTGTCATGTCTGACGAGCGAATGAACGGACAGAATGATGGTTCTGTCCGTTCATTCGCTCGTATGTGCTGATTGCTGAATACCAACCAGCAATTGCCCACTTTTTTAATTTTCCATGTACTTGTGACAGCCCTATGCAAAAAGGTTAGGATTTTGGACTTTGGAAGCTTTCCTTCTGTACGGTTATTTATTCATGTGTTACTACTGAGCGCTTCCGTGCTTCAGAGGGCACGTTAAGGCGTCGGTCCCGGTTGTTGTCTTCGGATTGTAGTCGTTATAGCATGGTGGTAGGGCATTTTTCGTATATCTGCCTGGCTAGCTACCACCCTCAAGTAGAAAATCTATCGCCAAGCACCTAACGGTGTGTTCCGGCAGCTGAGCTTGAGCCAGTAATTCTAGGTTAGCCTGAACAACACCTTTGACCACATCATCACTTACCATCAGGTGAGATAGTAGTCAAAGGCTAACCTATGAGGCATTAAAAAAAACCTACGGCGGCGGTGGTCCGGGCTAGGACATATGGAACAGGATTACAACTCAACCGTCAAGCAGCCATGTTTAAATTGCACTACGACCACGGCTTGAATTTCAGTTTAGACAGTGAAATATGATTGAACGTGAAGCATCTATCATCATTATTATGAAGTAATTATATCGTGTTCGTACATAGTTAAATCCGCACAATTTCAAATTTTAATCTAATATTACCTATTTTGTATGTTATTATCGAGTTAGGAAACCCCCAATACAGTACAAATAGTATACGACGAAATAAAAATTAAAAGCTAAATGCATATTTGATTGATTTGAGAGTTGTATATTCTATCCCGTGGGTGTCGGGCTAGAGTTGCATGTTACTGTGGGCTTCGAAGCAGTGCCTTCTGAAAAACTGCCATCTTACACTGCGATCCCCAATACGCCGGCTAAGCTTGGGGATTATTAACCCATCTTAATGAGCAGGAAGGCCTTTGTCCAACAGTGGACGTCATGGCTGGAGAATGAGAGTTTCATAACTTTTTAATCATTTATCAAAAATTACCTTTTTGCAGTATGCTGCTGATGGAACGTCTAATGCTAGCATCGGATGCATTTAGCGCGGATATTTGCAACGCGTGCGGACGGCTCGCGTCTCGCGCCTGGTGCCACGCCTGCCGTTCCTCCGCAGCCGTTTCCAGTGTGGAAATGCCCTACGCGTGCAAACTGTTGTTCCAAGAACTAACCTCCATGAACATAGTGCCTAAGCTTACGTTGAAAAAATATTCATAGGTTTAGTTTTGTTATGCTAATAAATCAGACTGAATTGATTTGGTTTTCTTTGTACTGTGACCACAATCATGACCTTCATTGGCGGTGGAGTAGTGCTGGTGACTTTTTATTTGCATAGTATGACGTCCTGCCCTTGGTGCAGCGACATAATTATATATATATATATATATATCGCGAACTATTATATATATATATATATATATAATAGTCGCGACACTTATGGAGAGAGCTCTCTCCTCGAAGTCCTCCATGAAAATATTAAGTGCTTAGCTTTTCTTGATGTTTTAGTCATCAGGAATCCTGTCATACAGTGTATAGGAAACCCCATCCCATCACCATCCATGTCAGTTGGCTACCGTAGGCAAATCTTTGTTACAGAGAGCACATGGCATCTGCGACATCTAAGGTTTCGTCATCATTTACAAGTATGAAACCAATTGCAAAATTGGTCTTGTTTGTAGTACAACGAAAGTTGTACTATAGATGTCGCTCCATCCCAACACGATGGTTAAAGAACGATAGGAAAGATTTGAGTTATGACGTCATGTCATATTAGCTCAATTGGTTAGAGCATACCCCGGCTAAAGGGGTGGATGGACGCGGGTTCGGATCCCGCACATGACTTAAATTTTGCCTATCGTAAATTTGTTATTTTGTAATGTAATCCGCATAGCAGGCGTTATTAAAAAAAAACAAGTATAGCGTCCGGAACACGACCTATCGGGGCGATCAGAGCTCACTGATTACCGCTAGACGCTAGCAAAGAGGATATAAACAGATGAAGGCAGGCGCAGACGCCGTGAGTACGTTTTCTTGAAGTATAATACATATACTGAAATTATGAATCGTATTAACAAACGGCTTAGTGAAATATTAGAGCAACTCATTACCTACCATTTGAAGCAAATCCCGTTTTTATATTCGCAGTACTTATTAAGATTAATAGTACTAAGTACATTCGTATTAAGCATGCGTACTTTAGGGATATTGGAGAGAACATAATGAACAAATTATATGAAATAATTGAAAACCGTTTTCTTTTTTGTTAAAAAAATTTATTTTTTTAATAATTTATTATAGGTAACTCTTAAAATTGTTTTTTGGGTAGCTAATAGTTACATCAAAACCGTAATTATATATGTAAGAAACTGAGAAAATGAAAATGGTCAGTCAATCACGCCAGAATGTACGACTATTTGTTTATGTCTTTGTAAGTGTGTTGGTAGAAAATAGAAATACATTATTTAAAGTAGCAAATAGGTAGTTAATAATAGGCATGTTTTGAATCTTGTATCTGATTTGTTCCAGCCATCCTGACGCTCACATCGGATTTGTAGTGTTTTGTAGAATACTAAAATAGGTACTGACAAGTAAATTCAATAAAACATTAAAATCAAAATTAGAAAAATAATTTATTACAAAACAGGCTCACTTATCTTATCATTCACTTAGATATACTGATAATTAAAAATTATAACATAGTTTTGATTAACTTCAAGCTGGCTCTTGTAAGAACATATAATATCCAAATTGTCAATAATACAAAAACATAGAACAAACCACTGTATGAAAAAATTCTGCATAAAACATATCCGATTCCGAACCATACTATGAATGCATGTGTACCTAGTCTGCGCAAGGAAAGGCGTGCGGGTAGTTCTTCACTTACGATGTTTTGATAGTTGGTTACATCTTTGACGTAAGTCTGAATTCTGCAAGGGTTTTGGAGTACTTCTTTGGCGACATAACCCCAGAAGTCGTTTCTGTTCCAAAGGCTTGTAAGTTGTGGCTGATACTAAAAAAAATATAATAAGAAACGGGGAGCAAATGACAATAAATATCATTTATTGGCGAAAAGTGGTCATGAACTTAACAACCCCTTATGTTCACTTAAGGGTTCGTACTGTAGTTGGTAAAAGGTAAAAAAAATAAATGCAAATCACAGTAGACTATCGAGATTATAGAGTCATCCTTGGCTCGTAGTGACACAGTAAACAAATGGAACCGTCTTCAACACTCAAAAGTGTGAAATTACTTGTTAAAGTCGGTACCAGGATAGTTCAAAAGTACCTATTATCACAATATTGTTTTCGTTAGACTTCGACAAGTTATTTCACACTTTCGAGTGTAGAAGTCGATTCCATTTTTAGGTTTTTTTTTTTTTTTTTTTTTTTTTTTTTATGCCTGTAGGTTTGCCTTTGACCACTATCTCACCTGATGGTAAGTGATGATGTGGTCGAAGATGTTGTTCAGGCTAACCTAGAATTACTGGCTCTCAAGGACAGCTGCCGGAACACACCGTTAGGTGCTTGGCGACAGATTTTCTACTTGACGGTGGTAGCTAGCCAGGCGGGCATTCGCAAAATGCCCTACCACCATGCTATAACGACTGCCATCCTAAGACAACAACCGGGACCGACGGCTTAACGTGCCCTCCGAAGCACGGAAACGCTCAGTAGTAATGTCACTAGCGGTCACCCATCCAACTCATGACCGCGCACGACGTTGCTTAACTTTGCTGATCGGTTGAGAACAGCCAAGTAAACTTCGCTACGAGCGCTTCAAAAAGGAGCGCGGAGGATAAAAAAAATGTTCTCCCTTTTCAGTGACCCTTGCTACTTACGGGTTCGATTGTCATTCACTGTCAATGACCTTACCTATCTTGATGATATATCATCAAGATAGGTAAACACCTTTCAGTGATTGGAGTGAAACTCAAAAAGGGCTAAACTTATATTGATGAAATTCATAAGGGACCTCACGGGAAGCATCAGCTTTCAAATAAAAAAAGAACCATAAAAATCGGTTCACCTAGTCAAGAGTTCTAAGGTAAGAAACATTGAATATAATTATCATCCAGACAGGAAAACACTTTTAGTAATTTGCCATGAGATGCCCTGATTCTCACTAAGACGAAAGCTTTCTCAAATGTTAAATCATTTGAATTAATTGTGCAACATACCAATTCATTTATCCTTGACGCTATTTGATACAACATCCTAACCAAAATTGTATTCTCATACGTTGTAATAGGCTTTAGGTCCGGGTCGCCCATATAACTTATTTCTGTGGGTTTGCCGCGAAGCTGAAATAGCAAAGCACATCATTTTAACGACAGTTATTAATTTTTACATGTTTTGTTTCCCGCCGCATTATCGCGAGGCTCTGATAGTCCTAGAGAAAGACTGACTAAGCGGTCAGCAAGTTACTGTCATAATAACCACCCACCTTTTTCCAATAATGGGTAAAATGACAATGTTTTTAAAGTCCTTGCCTAATCAACATTGATATTACCGATGAGTACAATTGGAAGCTGGTGGGGTTTATGACAATAATCCGAAGGAATACAAATGTATGGTTTTAAGAGTATACACTGTGTCCCAAAATTCAACGATAAGCCGGCATCGGTGCATGGACCTACTCATGACTACTCGGGAAAAAATAAAAAAAAAAATCTTTTATAAAGTTGCGCCAACTTTTAATAAAACTTGCCATGGTAGTGTCCATACTTTTTTTTTTAACCCAGACTATAGAAAGTGCATATAATGTTAAAATCTATGAAAATTATAAGAAAAAAATATTTTTTTACTGATTTTTGTAAAATAACTACAGACTTTCTGTAATTTTAAAGGATTGTGGTAGATAGCCGTCCTTCTTAGGTTGCTAATGCACAAAAAATATCAAAAATATGTCAAAAATTGTGGTCATGGTAGTTGAAAATAGCATAATGGGTATCGAATATCGATGAAATTTATAAAAGTCTCTGTAATTAATAAAAAAAAACAGTTATAATTTTTTTTTTTTTCCGAGGAGTCATGAGTAGGTCCATGCTCCGATGCCGGCTTATCGTTGAATTTTGGGACACGCTGTATACAATACAATGCGGTCTCTATCGCTGGCGAATGCGAGCATCGTAAGTGCATTTACATGTATACGCTTAAGTCGCGCAGAAGTATACGCTATGATGCGTTTCGACTGCATATACGAGTATGTGAATTAGGTTCTAATAATGTATATTTCTTCCAAAGAAAGTCCATTAGGGCTTAGGATCACGCCAATAACCTTGAAAGTCGTCTAGTAATGCATGAGCAGCACCAACGACTCCCTTTCACCGCTCAAGGGCCCCGCAGTTGCCTGAAAGTAAATGTCGTAAGCGCTAAAACTATATCTAGTTTAGAGAGTAACGTTCGAGTAAACCCTTTTTTTTAATTTTAATTTAAGGAGTGGATGGACGCGGGTTTGAATCCCGCACATGACTTAAATTTTTCCTATCGTATATTTGTGATTATGTAATGTAAACCCTTTTTTGTTGTGGCGTAACTGTACCACTACCTATCTTTCAATGTAAGTATCAAGTTAAATTGTTTCAGAGTAGAAGGCAAATATATTATGTGAAAATTAAGATGTTAAAAATTAAGATATTTTTTATATTGTTATTCATTGAACAAAATTTGACAAATCAATAAATTGTCTTGCCGCCTTTGTACAAAATGAAATAAATACGTCTACGAGTATATGAATCCTAGCTTTAATATTTCAAAATATAGGGCCTGTTCCATTAACCGCTAAGAACGTAAATTTCGATAATTTTGATCACATTCTGCGTCTGTGGTTGTGATCACGTGATCGTTTGTAACTGTCATCCCCGTTCCATTTTTGGATAAGAACGCTAAGAATGCCACTAAAACTTGCAACTTCTGTCACTTTTGACATTAGATGTAGCGTTTAAGGCGAAAATAACGCCAAGACCCATGTGGAAAACTTTTTGGGAGTGTGATCGTTTTTAGCGTTTTTAGCGAATCTCACTCAAATGAAACGCACCCATAGTAGGAGATCAAATATCCCGTAAATGTTGATATTTATGAGGCAGCAGCCTTAAAGGTACGCACGCAGCGCACATCTGGTCACTTGTAGCACTTTTTTATGTTATGGTAACGGAAAAAGCCACCTGATGTTAAGCGGACAAACCTCTGCCTAGAACAGATGCATTTTTTCACAAGTGATGAATTGCACTGCGCCCGTCACCTTGAGACATAGTTGTTAAATCTCATGTGCTGTAATTTCACTGGTCTCAAGGACAGCTCCCGGAACACACCGTTAGGTGTTTGTCAGATTTTCTACTTGAGAGTGGTATCTAGCCAGGCAGGCAATCGCGCAAAATGCCCTTCCACCATGCGGTGAAGGTCAAGCCGGTGCGCGGTGGTGATCGAACCAGGGACCTGTGGCACGGCAGTCCACAGAGCTATTACCGCTCGGCCATCATTACTTCAAATCTTGGGGCTGATTGTAAGAAGAAACTGATTAGCTGCTTATTACGTAACAAGTTGCTACCAAAAGCTGATTGAAAACGTGGATACAAATTTGGCGCGATATTTTTAGCGGGGTACTAATTGGTAAGTAAAATATACATATAGAGTCATTTATGGCCTATCACGACTACATACAAATATTTTTCAGTTTTGATACCACGTCGTCGAATTTATTCGCCATACTTATCATACTTCGCATACCTACAGCTCATGCTCGATGGGAAACTCTCTTATTGATTTACTTATGTGTCTATAATTAGGATAACTTACCTTGTTCGTTATCGAAAGTGGAAAGTTAGACGAATTAGCGAATGACGAGTGTTCTAAAGAATCTTCGATTATCGGCTCAGACGGTGCTATACTAATTTCATTTAACTGTAAAAAAAAATTACGTTTATAAGTTATTGTATGAACCTTATTTATTCAGTAAAATAATAAGAAAACGAGAGAAATTATAATAGAAGCAAAAATACTTACAGCAAATATATTACAAAAATAATGGACAGATGTATTTAAAAGTGTAGGCACTTTTTTGCTTTCTTCTAATAAATTATTCTCTTCATTGCCGGTTAGCATCAGCCATTCCTTCATTCCAGCCCATAAACCTGAAATATATTAAATTTTTTACTATTATATGTATTACTAGTTTTTTTTTTAATGTTATTGTGATGTAACAAGCTCGAGGCCCACCTGATGTTAAGTGGACTAACCTCTGCCTATAACAGTTGCAATTCATCACAAGTCACGAATTGCACTGCGCCCGTCACATTGAGACAGTTGTCAAGTCTCATTGTGCCTGTAATTTCACTGGCTCTCAAGGACTACTGCCGGAACACACCTTTCGGTGCTTGGCGACAGACTTTCTACTTGAGGGTGGTAGCTAGCCAGGCGGGCAATGCCCTTCCACCATGCGGCGAAGCTCAAGCCGGCGGTGGGGATCGAAGCTGACCCGTCCGCAACTATGTTCGCGTGGAATTTGATTTTAACGCGCTCTCTTAGGAATTATCCGTAGGTATCTAATAAAATCCAGCATAATAATGTACGAGTATGTCTAACGACTACAGGCTCTGCCCGATTTTATAAAGATGTATAGATGTATTTACAAAAGAAAACTGTAAAATATGTAGTAACACAAGCAACCAAGTATATTTGTATGTTCCACTGTGTGTTAACATCCTCGCAAGTTTTTTGAGAGCCAGTAATTCTTGGTTAGCCTGAACAACATCTTCGACCACATCATCACTTACCATCAGGTAAGATATTGGTCAAATGCTAGCCTATCTATACTAATATTATAAAGAGGAAAGATTTGTATGTAACTTAATAACTACTGCACCGATTTGAAAAATTCTAGCACCATTACAATTCTATACTATCCCTGATGAACATAGGCTATAGAATATTTTCAAAAACTTAGGGGTCCGTATGAAAACTTCGATAATGTAACCCAACGTGAGAAAAATATACAAAAAAAGTTATATCGCGTACGCTGCGGAAATTGTTGACAATAGAGCATAGTGTATTACAATTTTATCGAAATCTACAAAAAATCCGTAATACCATATGTCTTACTATTACAGTTATGTCACAATAACTACTTTTTATGTTCTTCAATTTATATTTTTTGTTACATACGAAATAAGGACTTTATCCTGCAGACACGATGTTCCTGGGCAATCACTTCAAGTCTCAAATAGTAAGCCGATTTGTATGAAATATGACAAAAATAAACTGTAGCTCAGAGCAGGAATTAAGAACTTTATCCCGTCGGACAACAGCAATCTGGGCAATTCCTTCACTTCTCAATTGTTATTCAATCCAGGACAGAACAATGTAAGCACTACTGCTCGGCGGCTGAATTATCAGACTAGGCGGTGGTACCTACCCAAATATCTTTATCGCCGGGCATACCTAAAAATCTTGAAGAAAATTTTAACATCATTCGCCTATTAAAGTTTTTATTAATGAAAACCTGCATACTTTACCTTTTTGCTGCGAATTCACTCTTCTTGTACATTCTTGGACATTTTTTTCAGCAACTGCCTTTGCGGTTAATATTTTTCTAACGAATTCGACTGCCAAGTGGCGGACATTCTCGCTCCATATTGGTTCGTACTCAAATGTCGTAGATAGATTCAACTCCGATATCGCTTGCTTCGCCACGGCCACCCACTTATGTAACGGTACACCATTGTAAGAGTAACTAAAACAAAGAACAAAGAAATGATATATTAAGCTTGATTTGTAGCAATAATGGCCTAATGGCAGTGGGCAGTGTCTTCATGGTTCAAAACCTGCAGCAGACATGAGCTCGCTAGCTACCGCCAAGTACAATTCTGTCGAATTTCTGTCGAAAATTCGGTCCAAGCACCTAACGGGGTTTGAATATTATAAATTAACCGACAAATTACCCATCTGTCCAACTTATTTGACCCAATTGCCGTTAGGATGCCGGGCTAGAATATCAACCCCCTCCCATCTGTACACGTGGGTGTCGTAAGAGAAGCGCGCAGTTGCATCTGCAAGCTCCCAGCGGGCACTAACGGTGTGTTAAAGCAGCTGCCTTTGAGAACCAGTTTCCAACTTATGATAAGCCTGCTTACCATCTTTAACTAAATCATCATTTATCTCATCACTTATTAACAGGTAAGGTTTTATCAGTATTAACCCATTGGCATCGGCGATAATGATAACAATAGAATTTCATTCGTAACTAGGACATAGTGGTATTGACGATGCCAACTTATTAGGTATCGGTTGTGAGAAAAAAAAAGAAGTCAAAGAGCAACATTTTTTGTTCGTTCACATAACTTAAAATAAGGCTTACAAGTAAAATCAAATCCACCTGACACAATATTTACCTTTGATTGTGATCATACCCCGAATTATTAAAACTGTTGTCGGGGCTGTGCTGTAATCCTGAGCCGCTATCCATTATAGCCTGCTCCAATGTCTTTAAAATTGGACCTAGATGAGGTTGTGAGAACACCTGGAAACCATAACAATAAGATAATATTCTAGAAATATTTCTAACGCCTCTTAATATTTCCCGAGATTATACGATACATGATCGTATAATGTCGGGAAATATTCCATAACATAATCAAGAAAAAAAATATGTATGTTAAATACTAAATATTTATTATATTATTTATAGTTCCTAATCAATTTCCACTTTTAATTTGACCATAAGCAAAAAAATGTGTATTAAATTAAAATATATAATTAGTTGGTTGAAAAAATAGCTGAAGTGCTAACCTTAGACCACTATCTCACCTCATGGTAAGTGATGATACGTTGGAAAATGTTGTTTAGTCTATCCTAGAATTACTGGCTCAAAGGGTAAGCTGTCGGAACACACCGTTAGGTGCTAGGCGACAAATTTGCGCAAACTAACATTATACAAAAAAATACTCTCAAGCCTATTATAATGAGATAAATTCAATGTGATTAGGAGAGCAGATGCCGGGTCCTTCGCGTAACAAGAAAAGAAGTTAAACGGGGCCTGAGTCAGGTAACCCAGTCATAACCCATAAATTACAACGCGACAAGTGACAAACTATCAAGACAATTCTATCACGTTATGATTAATTGAACATATCTAAAAAGGAAGCTAAGTTGGAAGATATTATTACCAGATATTATTATATAATTACCAGGTAGAGGGTGAACGAAAACGGCTTCTTATATAATTGTAATGTTAAAAAATTATATGTAAATTTTACCTTTCCTAATCTGAAAAGCATAACAGCATTTTTATG
The DNA here is from genome assembly GCA_963890685.1 of Plagodis pulveraria. Lineage (NCBI taxonomy): Eukaryota > Metazoa > Arthropoda > Insecta > Lepidoptera > Geometridae > Plagodis > Plagodis pulveraria. The sequence goes on from OY982957.1 coordinate 19,791,170, forward strand.
AGCTGTCAAATCCAATCGCATGAACCTCGGCAGCACCAATTGGAATATGCATGTGTACGAGGGGAAATTCTCAGCTATGAACTGGGTGTAGCTGGAGTCCAATGTGTTTGAAAGGTGTTCGTCTTGATTGTTGTTCGGGATCCTATAAGAATTAATAAAAGCAAGTGTTGCACTTAGTTGCATTGTACATGTTTAGGACTTCAAAAACGAAAACCCTCATGGAGTGAAAAAATAGGCAATAACGCGCACATGGTACATGGTGTTGTATAACAGGAGACAAATTACCTACAGCAAATTGGATCACAGTAAATTGAGAAAAAGTTAGCGGTCTGTGCTTCAATCTAAAAACTGAACTGGAATTCTACCTTCCAGTATTGATTTGTAAGTCGTGAAGTTTAGAGAAATTATAATCGTAATGCGTATTCATTATAATTACTTCTACGAACTCGAAAAATGTTATTGATTTCCCGTTTTTTTATAGTATTGTCATGGTTTTTGTATACCATAAAGAAAAGCGAAGAGTCCAAGACCTTGACAGAATGTAATAAATACTTGATTATTGTTATAAGTTTAGGCGTTTTATAGAAATTAAATTAATTACGGAAAGAGTAAGATTAACTCGAAAAACTTTTATGTACATCAGGTTCAAAACTCACATTTCTCGACTAATGCAGTTATTCACATATCTCCAAGGCTGAATCAAACTGAGCCACAACTCCATTACCAGTCTGAATGAAGCGTCTAAAGGCCAAGTAGTCACCAAATGTTTGATATAGTGGTAACCCCGCGCGCACATGATCTGACGAGCATATTTCCGTAAGGCCGAAGAACGGAAAGCAGGGTCGGACAAATGTTTTGCAGAGAATGAATGGAGATGCTTCACTAGAACTCTAACTGTTCTCACCCTTTCCGGACTTGAACATTGAGCTGTAATGCTTCTTTGGAACATCTAAAACAAGAAAAAAATCCTTCAAATACAAGTTTTTCTAATTAGAATAACAAATATTGCACTGTATTGGCATTTAGCCTCGAATGCCGGGTAAGCATTTCCATCGCAAGGGGCGACGACGAAAGAAAGACAGGCAGCAGCGTTTTCTGCGTAACTATCTGTTTTTACGGCAATCCCCAAGACGCACAACCTCAATCACCAAAACCATAATCACACAACATGCCACCTACGAGTATCTCTTCGGCAGCTCCTTTACCGCTGGCCCAGATAGCAGGCCTGGTAACAGAAGGTATTGATATCTCCAGCAGTGGTCGATATAGCCAAAATTAACAATAATAAACTGGTTACACGTAATATTTTCACACGCTCAGGGAATACCAGAAGATTGTGGAGACATGACAATGAATGAGATTATCAGAAAGTCCACTTCATGCATGAAGAAGGGTATCGGTTTTTTTTATAACTAATAGGATAGGCTAGCCTGTATCTATTATCTCCCCTGTACGTGATGATGGGCTCGCTGTGTGGTTTGAAATCGGATGAAATAGCTCTCGGGGACAGACATATTTTTAGGTGCTTAGCGATAATTTTCTACTTGAGGTTGGTAAATATTCAGGCGGAGGACAAAACTGAGGGTTCCTATCCCCTCTCAGAGGAAATCGCTCGCTGGAGACAACGATCTCGCGAAGACCTTCGCAAATAGTCGAATAGATTGGAGAGCCCAGAAGCAAGCCACGAGTTGGTTGCCGCCTTCGAGCCCATACTAACGCAGTGGTTGCAGAACGGACGTGGTGCAGTGACCTACCACCTGACACAGTTACTGACGGGACATAGTTGTTTTAGCCACTATTTCGACTTTTTCACTGTCGGCGGGAGCCATCTTTTGTCTGCCACCACTGCACTGAACTAGACGACACGGCGGAACACACACGCGCTGAATCCCCAGCTTGAGCGGTCCCGCGCGCTGTGCTTAGTTTCGCCATTGGAGATGACGTCTCGCTGCCAGCCCTGGCTGGTGCCATGGCCGACAGACAAGTATGTATATATTTGAAAATAATATGTATGTTCCCAATATTTTGAGTAAATTTAAATTAAACAATGACAATCACGATTACAACACTAGGAATAAAGATAAAATAGCGGTGCCAATTCAAGTTGTACTTGAAAAACATATCGACTAAGAAATCCTAATACACAGTTTGAGATTACTTAAACGACAAAAATGCCTGGACATATTCGCCTCTCCAAGCTATCGCCTGTCACCTACATAATTTAAACAAATACAATTGTAATAACTTTATTATATAGTAAGTATGTAACACATTGTTAAAAGATGTTTAAAAGAATGTCCCCGAGTTTCTTGTCCGTTCTTCTCGCAGTGGCTCTATACATTTTTTTGCTGAACGTGCCAGTACAATGTAGAATATTTCAATACTAAAATTTGTAATTGATCTTCATTAGAGCGTCGTAGACGCCTAAATAGAATAAATGGTTTTGACTTTGACTTTAATTAGGCAACTTTTTATATTGGGGCTTTCAATGCTTCGAACTCTATGCGATGAATATAAATTTCTTTACACCTACCATGTGACAATCGGATAAGTTGTTCGGCTATTGTGAAGCCAGCTCAATGATAGTTGTCATCACTCAAAGGCTATAACTGAAAATTTTACGTGAAACTGCAGAGCACGTCGTATTATCACTAGATATTAACATGTTCCGGCCTTAGGGACGGATGATCTCGGGTTCGAATCTAGCACATGGTTCAAATTTTTTCCTTTCAATATCATTTTAATTGTTAATGCAAAAATTGCTATGTAACTTTTATCGACTGTTCAGAAAACCGAAGTTTGCACTACCTGTGAACAGGTTTCATCACCTAAGATATTTATTTTTTAATCTGATGTGCCTGTGATTTCACAGTCTACTACTTTGTCATTCTGACTTCTGTGTTGACGATCTAATCTGAGATTGTAGCTATATGCAGCAGATACTTATTTTTATTTTTAACTCTTTATGTCCCTGTGATTTTAATGTCTGCGCGTCAAAGTATTTCTTTTGCAAAATAAATATTTACAGGTACTTATATAGTATCAGTAAGCCGAACGACCGGATTATAAAAACCTAATACAGTTGGCGAAATAACACTATGAGCTGTTAAATTTAATGAATAGATTCAGGCGTAGCGAAGTTTACTTAGCTGTTCCCAACCGATCAGCAAAGTTAAGCAACGTCGCGCGCGGTCATGAGTTGGATGGGTGACGTATCAGGCATAAAAAAAAAAAAGACAGTCGTTACTTTGCGGAAATCCATATTTAATACGGAAGTGCGCTCGTAGAGTCAAGACGCGTCGAAAATTCTTCCGGTTTGGCTGCGTGGCGTTTGTGACGTCACGTCGGCTTAGCAGGAAAATTAGGCGGAATTGTCACTAGATATATTTTTAAAGTGTTTTATTAAAATATTAATTTGATGTTTTCTTAAAATATTCTAATAATATTTGTTATTATTACTGTTAAATTTACCTGTTCATCTTTATCGAATTCCGGGATTGATGTAGGTTCTTTCCATCCTGGAAACTCATTTATATAAAATAAAATAGGTAAATAAATGACATAGTTCTTCAGACCTTTTATGGTGTAATCGTTCCAACTTTGGGTGCGTACCATTTGAAGTTAAATTCGCCAAAAACGCTAAAAACGATCACACTCCCAAAAAGTTGTTCCATATGGGTCTTGGCTTAATTTTCGCCATAAACGCTATGAAGCTACTGGAACAGTTTGAATTACCTACATCTAATGTCAAAAGTGACAGAAGTGGCAAATTTTAGCGGCATTCTTGGCGTTCTTATCCTAAATGGAACACAGGGGAGAAAAGTTACAAACGATCACAGTGATCACAACCATAGACGCAGAATGTGGTCAAAATTATCGAAAATAACGAAATTAGCGTCAAATGGTACAGGCTACTAAGTATGACCACTCCATTCGTTCAGATCACTGATACACAATAATTTTCAAAAGTTTACTCACATCTATACTTCTACCGTTCAACTGGTCAACACTCATCCAAATGTCTATGAAGACTTGAAGTACAGTCTCTGAGCGCCACACTTCATTCCTGGACTGTGTTTGTGGGTGTTGATTGCTAATCATAGCTCCAGATAAATCTGATATTAATAGAAGGGATGGTGAGTACTGCCTGAAAAAAATATGGTATTAAAATCATCTTCACGCTTCATACATTTTTCAGGTTTTTCTAATGGATATAATTGTTCCATTGTAAATGGCAGTTTGGCTTTCCCCCACGTCAGACTACGATAAATCCTTGGTTATCTATTATATAATATACTGGCCAAGTGTGAGTCGTGCCATTATTTTAGAGTTCTCCGTTACGACAGCCGGTTTAAGAAAAACCAGTTGCTGGTTTTAATCAAAACAGCGAAATAAAAAATTGGCGATTTCAGTATATTTTGGTTAAATCGAGAAGATGACACTTAATGTACCGAAATTTCAGATTCTCGACTAGTTATTACTAGGGTGAAAAGAAATTTTCTTTTACGGAGTGGCTTCACGCTCTAAATATTTTAATTGAATTTCTAGTTTAATATTCTCGACTTAGGTCAACATTTTACATAAAATATCTAAGTTCCAGGTTCGTAACTCAGACAGTCTACGAGCTGCACAGGCAGACTAACAGTGGAGTACCATAAGGCTCCGCTTTGCCCTTTGGGTACAGAAACCTGGTGTAAAGCTGTTATATCAGAGTGTTTCACAAAAATTTAAATGTTATTAATTAGCAATCTACTGTTCAATTACATCTGAAGCTATCACTATAATTTATAAATGTTGCAGATATGCTGTAATTGGTATAAAATCCAACAGTGTACGTCATTTAATTTGTATTCTAATTACGGTTACAACTGTTTCGTCCGGGGTTCCGGGAACTTTCTATAGCTTGCCCAATAGTTCTTAATCTTAACACATCAACTAGTTTAAGCACCGTCCACTGCGGTGCGACTTGAATGTGTGACCGTTAGTGACACTTACTACTGAGCGCTTCCGTGCATCGCAGGGCACGTGAAACCGTCGGCCCCGGTTATTGTCTTAGGATGGCAATCGTTAAAGCACGGTGGTAGGACATATGCGATCGTCTGTGTGGCTAGCTACCACTTTCAAGTGCAAAATCTGTCACCAAACGCCTAACGGTGTGTTTTGGCTGCTGTTTCTGTGAGCCAGTTCTTCTAAGTTAGCCTAAACAACATCTTCGACCATATCACTTACCATCAGATGAGATAGTGATCGAAGGCTAGTCTACCAGCAATAAATATTTAAACCCATTTATATTATCGATATCATAAGATTAATTAGAAGATAGAGATAGAGAATGTTATTGGCACACAAGCTTAAATTATTAATATTCAGATCTTTACAATTTTCACCAAATTATATATACAAACATATTATATTAAATGTACATACCTGTTTGCAGTCTGCAAAGGCGCTGCCATAGGTACTTTACCAGTATAATTAGGTATGTGTGGTAGTACTGGTATGTTAGGATCCACTGGCAAAAAATGCAAAAGGTAATCACAAGCTAATGCAAAGTAAACACTATTCCAATTCTCCCAGGAGCTCTTGTTCTGGCTATTGTTAACAAGGTGCAATGCAAAGTTGAAGATATAGTAGTCAAAAGGATCTGAATGGTGTTCAGAAAATTAAATTGAAAAAAGGTAAATAATAAGACATATTCTTCTAACTTGGACGGCTATTAATATTTGCAGAGGCAAATTCGAATCAGACCTGACTTTAAAAACGATCTCCTTTCATAGAAGTTATTAAAATATGATTTTTTTCTTATATATACTTGTCAACATTTCCAATGTATAGGTACTTTGTCTAAAGGCGCGGTGAGTCATATTATGATTTTAATAATGAGGGCCGGTTATACTCGCATGTGGACCTAATGATCAATGTGTTATATTTATTACTCTCACTTTGTTTAAAATAATATACAGGGTTATTGGTAAAATACTAACAATAGGATCTTAGGATTGACTTCTACTACCAGTCCTAACAAACATTTTGAAATGAAAATTGTTTTTTTTTTGTGTAATTATGTATTTGACAGAATAAGCACGAGGACCACCTGATGTTAAAAGTCCCTTGTGCCTGTAATTTATCATTTTTCATTACTTTGCTCAATGTAAATATTCAAAACTCTATTCAATGGGAGCGCGGCGCGGTGATGACTGGGCGGGCGCTCTTGGCTCGGAGTAGGCTATGTCTTTTACTACGACACTTAAAACAATAAGTTTTTCTAGTACTGTCTGACACTTTTAAGTTCTGTTTCTAACATATATTAATGATCTGCCTTGCATGGTCAAAGATTTCTGCGATATTGTTTTATTCGCGCGTCTCGCTGCCAGCCCTGGCTGGTGCCATGGCCGACAGACAAGTATGTATATATTTGAAAATAATATGTATGTTCCCAAAAATTTTAGTAAATTTAAATTAAACAGTGACAATCACGATTACAATACTAGGAATAAAGATAAAATAGCGGTGCCAGGTTTTAGATTAGCAAAGACAAATAAAAGGTCCTTCTTAGGTAATTGTGTGCGGTTTTATAATAAAGTTCCCAAACATATTACAACGCTCACAGAAGGGAAATTTAAGTTACATGTGAAAAACATATTGATTAAAAAATCCTACTACACAGTTTCTGATTACATAAACGACAAAAATGCCTGGACAATTCCGCCTCCGCCAAGCTATTGCCTGTCACCTACATTCCCAAACATATTACAACTCTCACAGAAGGGAAATTTAAGTTACATGTGAAAAACATATTGATTGAAAAATCCTACTACACAGTTTCTGATTACATAAACGACAAAAATGCCTGGACAATTCCGCCTCCGCCAAGCTATTGCCTGTCACCTACATAATTTAAACAAATATTGTAATAACTCTATTAAGTATATAGTAAGTATGTAACACATTGTTAAGAGATGTATAAAAGAATGGCCCCGAGTTTCTTGCCCGTTCTTCTCGCAGTGGCTCTATACAATTTATTTGCTGAGCGTGACAGTACAATTTAGCATATTTCAATACTAAAATTTGTAATTGACCTTCATAAGAGCGTCGTAGACGCCTAAATTGAATAAATGATTTTGACTTTGACTTTGTGCCTCAGCCTCAACTTAGCCCTGGATTGTTAGGCTACTTTGCCAAAGCTTAACACACACAGAGGCGGAAGCCGCGGTAAAGCGATCCGGCGCGAAGCGGTCGCGGTCCGGACCATGCCCCACAGAGCTTCCGATCCGCAGCCCACGGGAGGCGGCCAGTGTGACACGAAAAGCGGTTAAGTGTTGTGCAAAATGCGTTCGGACAACTGTCACAGAAATTTCAAGTTTTTAAAGGTCCCATGCAATGAAATGTGGAATTGTCAATAGAAATTATTAAAGCAACGTGCTGCTTACACAATTTTATCAAAACAAAACATTACATTGAATCTACACAAAACGTAGTTGATTCGTCACTGTAGGTCAATGCACTTATTCCTATTTCTCGAACAAATCAAATATTGTCCACTTCGGTCAGTAAAATAAGAGAAAAATTTGTTCATTACTTTAATAATAATAATTAACTAAAACAGTTAAATAGTACTGTCGACTTTGATTAAGTGCCTTTGATATCTTTCCCAAAGAATTTCTTTTTTTTAAGTAGTTTTGTAATTTCTATCTTTTGTGTAATATAGACATTGGTGTGGTCTAATTCATTCAATTCGTTTCTCAGTCGGATTCATGGTTTGAATCGCGCTAAAGTTGTAAAAAATACAACTCGTTCTCTCGCTCACAGATCGCTCCGCGACCACTTTACTCTGTTTGACAGCTTGTACTGACTACCGTAGAATATAGCGTCCGCGCCCGCTGTCCGTTCCGCCTCCCGCAAACAGGAGATCGCGCAGTGTCCTTGCCGCGGCGCGATCTCCTGTTTGTGGTAGCGATCCTCCCGCGCCGCAGATCGCGCCCGCTTTCTATGTCCGCGACCGCTTTACCGCGGCTTCCGCCTCTGTGTATGTTAAGCTTAAATGTCAAACACAGTGATCTTAAGGAGTCAAATTAAACTTGTAAAATCAAAAATGACTTGAAACTACAATATAGATAAAGTAATAATGCTTTCGAGTTGGAAATCAAATTATTAGGGGTCCAATTGTATCCTAAACATACCCCATTTTTATGCATCTTTTGCCATACTTCTGACAGATAATATTTATTTATGTGAAAATAACATACGAAAAAACATAAGTTTCTGCCTACTAGGTGCAGGACAAAGAAATTATTTATTTTGTCAAAGATTTTTGTACATGTTAGCAATGATCAGCTGTGGTAATGATTTGGTACCTGAAAACTAGGTTATTTTGTTAATACATCCTTACATCAGTATATAAAACATATCAAGTTAGTATATTAACTTAAAAAAACAGCATATTAGTCACATGTCTAATATATACTACTAATAAATAATGTAAAGAAGTATAACTCTGATACAGTGAATACTTTGATTTCGTACTCATCAAGTTCACAAGTAACAAAACACGCACAATTTTCCGAATTCAATTGAATTGGTTAATTGATTTGGCGCTTAGAAATGATCGCATTTGATTGGTCGCGTCAAGGTGATGTTGTCACCGCCGTCATTGTCTTAAGGCCAAACCGCACTACTGCAGCACAGCGTGGCAGCGAAGCGGCGCGGCGCAGCTCGAGATATATTAATTTGTATCCAAATATCCAAAAAAATATAAGAAATTATGAAAAAAAAAAAAAAAAAAAATATGCTTTATGTTAGTTATGTCTTAAAACCTATGTTAGGTTTGTCTAGACATAAAATAGGTATATTATATATTATCACACTATATCTTAATTAAGTACAATGTGTTACGTACACAGCTAAATAACGAACAAAACTAAACAAAACAGTAAAAAGATAGTATATAGATATCCCTAGATTTTAGAGTTAAGCATGAGTTTTACTCACACAAATAACTGTTATCTCAGGTGCTCAATGAATTATTTTATTGTATGTGCAGTAAGCAGCTACCCACTGAGCATACAACAAATACGAACCAATTGTGTGATGTGTATCAGTGAAATTGCATTTGTGGCGCTTACGCACTACAAAGGTGATCCATTTCATATAGCTATAAAATTATGTTACAAAATATTTTATTAAAGTGTTTTAATTTAATATTGTTTTTGTGAGATTTTATCTTTAATTGTACACGGCAGATTATTAATGAAGTGAGAAATTATGAAATGAGAGGTTCTTTTGCCGTATACGTTATTCTATCTAGGTACAAGTAGTTTTCTATTTTTATGCTTCTGGTGAATTTAGAATGACTTATTGGATTTCTGTTTGGAAGTATTGGTCGAGAAGTCTATTTAAATGAACTTTTTTATGAACCGGAATAATTTTACAAGTGTTTAAATAACCCCAGTGGGTCACCTGAGTATTTATTTTTAGTTTAGGAGGTACAATAAATTTCAGTATTCTATACTGTATGTTGTATATGTCATCAAGATACGATTAGTAAGTTTGTCCGTAGCTGCTAAGTGCTTCACTGCAGTACTGCTTTGCACTTCCGTAAATGCATTAGGTAGTGATGGTCGCTCATATACCACGTCGCGCCGCACCTCTGTAGTGCGGTCCCAGCTTTAGAAGTGCGTGGATGGCATTATGCTAAAAAATGTTAGCTTGTTTACGTGTTCATTTTCTATTGCATCTATTTTCAATGAAATAGACTTATGGTTTTTCATGCAATTTATTTCAATAGATTGGATTTTCAATTACTTTCTTGGAAATAATATTCTATAATTTAAAAGACAGTATATATAATGCGCTGAAAAAAAGAAATGGGTTTCAAGTAAACTTTTTTATTCAAGTTAATATTGATTTGGATATAACTTAGGATTAAATTTCAATTTAAAAAATTTCTTATTGCGTGTGTAACATTAATAAGTACATCAAGTTTTTTTTGGCAGTATTTATTTTGACAAAATGCTGCAATCTATAATAAATATTTTTAGCTACTACAATGAAAGCATTTAGTCAACCTAGCTGCCATAGCAGGCTTGCAGGCAGTCTAAATACTCCAGCCCTTGCCCAGCAAGCCCAGAACTATTATTCTAGTATTCCATTGCACCAAATGAATTAGATGGATTATATATACCTATTGGAACAAACAATACTGCAGCCATAGGTGTGACAAGTATCAACGTGACAGTTGATGTCGTATTTATCTGTTATAATTATATATTTTGGCTACAAATGATATAATAGTTATCTATAAATAGATCTCAAGCATGACAGTTATAGGACCTAAGATCAATTTATTTGTAATTTTTATGTTATTTGTATCCCTAAAATGAAATCAATACTGAAAAATACGACATCAATTCACACTTAGACAGTTGTGAGACCTAAGCCCTACTTCTTGGATATTTTTATGTAATTAGTAGCAGAAATACTAAATCAGAATTTTCAAAGTAGACCTTTAGAGGACCTTTTTCAAAGTATTTTTATGACATTTCTAGCACATTTGACATATGTAAAATTCATGTGGCATAAAACTATCCAGGGTAGTCAAGTATGGGTTTCCAAAATATTGTTATTTACTTGTTTATAAAAGGTATTCCCGATTTTTTATATCCGTATGGCTTCTCCACCATTTTATTTCACACTATGGTATGTTTGCAGGTTTAAACAATGCTGAAGAACATTGATAAATTCAGTTGAAAATTCCCGCGGTCCAACCTCATGACTCGAGCCAACGTGGCGAACTGACAGGGCCGCACAGTACACTTTTTAAGCCACGCCCGCTGCGGTATAGTTTGCGTTCTGTTGTTTTTGAGATTGAATTACATTTTTTTTTCATATTTATTTGTAGAAAATATCTCATATATTAGACATGTGACTAATATGCTGCTGCTATATTGTGGTATTTCATCAATATGAAGAATAGTAATTAGTAGAAATTCAAAGGGTCAACACAACTCACTGTCATAGTTACTGTGCATTGCCTCTGCTCATTACAAGTTTCATTGTTGTGTAAACCTTGCACTATTTTACTATACTTTACTTATATATACTTTACTTTACTAAAATGAAGGACTCATAAAAGGATACTGAGCATTAGTGCAGACATATTCATTGTTTGTGGATCTGTAGCAATCAAGTCTGCGTAGAATTGTGGACATCGGCCTCTTTCAAGTGTCATTTGTAAATCCAGCTGAAATAATGGTAAAATATTGCTAACTAACTAAAATGTTCTAGGCATTTACACATATATTATTAACCAGGTACTTACAGGTAAGATGTTAAGTGGTAAATCATATTTCAATTGACTGTCAGTTAGAAGTTTGTAGCATAGCCGCAGCATAGGTCCTTGTGGCTCTAAGAAATGTATCAAATTATCATAATCATATTTGTGGGATTCATATGTAATATTTCTTAGACCCCAACCACATGTAAAGGATGATGCAAATATGTGGCTGATGAGCTGCGGGAAAAGAACCTGAAGGTCTTTGTTGGGAGTCGACTGGTCTATGATTCTTGTTAACTCCGCTAGTTTTTCGTGTAAGGGCAGGTTGAGGCATGAGTAAAATTGACTCTGAAATGAGTGGATAAAATAAACTTGATTAGTCTTTTTCGCTAAAGAATTGGAACAAGGTACACCTCAAAACAAAGCGGTAAAATTAATCAGCAGATATCCTTAGAAATACATACCAACAAATCATGAGACATGGTTTATGATATTGTAACACTATCCTTATTTTCTTCAAGATTGTTATTTAATTTATAATCATAATTTATAGCAAATATTACTAATAGAACAGATTTCCAGAATAGGAATTTGAAACGAAAACGAAGTAAACTTCAAATCAGTGTTGCCAACTCCAAAAGTCGAAGTTATCGCATTTTGACGTCGGAATTATCGTTTTGACGCCGTCAAATTGACGGCAAAATTATCGTACTGTTAGGAATAATCACTCATGGCAACATTCTGTGTAGTCTGTGGTACGCCTTGAAACTGTATAATTTTGTTGTGCTCGTTTATTCTTAATAAAGCTTCAGTATTTATCGGCCACTGATTTATTTATACCATTAATAAACAACAGCAGAGCGTGGTTCCGAAAAATCATAAGGAAGTGTTGGAGCAGAAGTAAAAGCAAAGATTTTCTACTTGGGTGGTTTGGGCTGTTTCGTGTCGTGTGGCTGGCTATGCAATATGGCGGCCCGGGAAGAAAATTTAAAATATATTGTCGAACCATTCAGAGGGACGAATTATCTGTTGTGGAAACGTCGGGCAGAAGCTATTTTTGCTGCAAAAGACCTGGATCAGTTTCTAATAAAGGAAGAAACTGTGGATTCTAAATCGAAAAAGGCGTACGCATTGTTACTTAGTATGATTGATGATTCCATATTGATGGCGATGTCGGATGAAACTACAGCATATAAACTATGGCATGCTTTAAAGGAAAAATATGGAAAATCAAGTGCTGTAAGCCAGATCCTAGTAAGAAAGAAACTCATGAACACAAAAAAACGCTGTGATAGCAGTATGCAGGAACATATAAATGAAATACTGGGATTGGTGAACGAATTGCGAGCTTCGGGAACAACTGTGAAAGACATGGATATTGTCATTTATATCTTAATGTCATTACCTCCGGAATATGATATAATAAAGGCAACAATAGAAAATCAGCCAGATACGACATTGACTTCAGATTTTGTTATACAAAGATTACTAAATGCAGAGGCATTAAAAAGTGACACAAGTGAAAAGAAGACAGAAAATACAAAAACAAATGTAGCATTTAATGCCGAAAAGTACCAACATATTACGTGTCACAAATGTAAGAAAAAGGATCATGTTGCAAAATATTGTCCAAGAAAATCAACATGTTTTAACTGTGGACGTTCCGGCCACTTGAAAAAGGACTGTCGTACTAAGCCAAAGTCAAATAACAGTGAGTCTGCTGCGGTTACCTTTATGGTCAATCAAACAAGTGAACATTTTATGTTGGACTCTGGTGCATCGACGCACATGTGCAGCAAACAGGAATGGTTTAAGGACATGAGGCCCCACAGTGGCACTGTGACATGTGCATCTAAAGTTGAAGTTCTAGAAGTCAAAGGTATTGGGACAATTGTCGGAATGCTGAATGGTCGAGAGATAACTCTCAAAGAAGTCTTGTATATTCCAGAGTTGAATGGTCAATTGTTATCTGTGAAAAACATACAGAGAGCTGGTTACAGTGTTATCTTCACAAATAATGTTGCAATAGTTAAGATGAATAAAGAAAAATTTGTTATTGCCAGATTGAATGAAAAAGGTCAGTATTTAAGTCAGTTTGATCCTATTAGTACATCAGCTGTAACACACTTTGTTGAGCAAGATGCAAAGTTATGGCACAGGCGTATGGGACATTCTAGCAACAATGTTATGAAAGAGTTGGGATTGCCAGTATCAGACTCTTTAAATTTTTGTGAAGAATGTGTGACTGCTAAACAAGCCAATGTGCCAATGGGCAAAGGTCCGAGAGAGAGGGAAGATAAACCCATGAGAATGATTCATACTGATATTTGTGGTCCGCTTGACCCACCTGCCAGTGATAATGAGAGGTACTTTGTTACCATAATAGATGATTGTTCAAGATTTTGTGAAGTACATCTATTGAAAAATAAAAGTGACATTATTGATATATTCAAGCAGTTTTTCAGGCAGAATCCAGAAGTATATAAAATAAGATGTGACAATGCCAAGGAATATGTATCAGGTGAGCTTGCACGCTATTGTAAATTGAAGAATATTTTGCTAGATCCTGCACCACCATACACACCTCCCTTGAACGGTGTTGCGGAGAGAGCTAATAGGTATTTGTTGGAGAAGGCTCGAGCTCTCATCTTTGATGCAAACCTGCCCAAGACTTTTTGGGGCTATGCGGTGCAGACTGCTGCTTATCTGAAGAACCGGATTCCGAACCATACAGTGGGTAAGACTCCTTTTGAACTTAAGTTTGGAAAGGCACCTAATTTGAATAACATCAAGGTTTTCGGATGTGATGCTTATATGAGAGTACCTGATAACCTGAGGAAGAAGCTGGATCCAAAATCTAGAAAAATGATTTTTGTAGGATACTCCAATATGGGCTATCGTTTATTGGATCAGAAAACTAATCGTGTAGCTGTTTCACGTAATGTAATATTTAATGAAGAGAAGAGGATGAGTATTCCTGACTCTGTTGATAATATAATGAGAGAGAAGACTGTTCCTGAGTCTGATGTGGTTCCTGAGGCAGCTGAAGAGCCAGGGATGGCTGATGGTGGTCAAGATGAATTCTTGGATTGTGATGAAAATGAAGCGGAGAATAACAGGCCTAGACATTCTAAAAGAGAAACTAAGCTACCAGCTAGATTTAAGGATCATTATGTCTATGAAGTGACTGTAGAAAGTCTTGAATCCATCTCGTATGAAGAAGTACAGGAATTGCCTGTAAATGAGCAAGTTTTATGGAAACAGGCTATGGATCAAGAGATTGAGAATAATATTCATAAGGCTAGGTTAGTTGCTCGTGGTTTTGAGCAGAGATCAGGTATAAATTATTTTGAAACCTATGCGCCAGTTATAGGCATGTCATATCTGAGATTAATGTTTGCTATTTTCCTTCAGAAGAATTTTAATATGTATGTATTAGATGTTAAAACTGCCTTTTTAAATGGTCAGTTAGATGAAACAATCTTTATGGATCAACCTAAAGGTTATGATGATAAATCTGGTAGAGTATGTAAATTGCTTAAAAGTTTGTATGGACTTAAACAGGCACCTAGACAGTGGTTTAAAAGATTCACAGATTTTATATTTAAATTGAATTTTCAGCAACTTGAATTTGAGTCATGTGTATTTGTAAAGAGGTCTAATAATTGTGAGATATATATAGTTCTTTATGTGGACGATTTAATATTAGCAGGTTCAAATGAGGCTGAAGTTCAGATTGTTATTCAATTACTTAGAAAAGAATTTGAAATGTCTAAAGCTGATATTGCTGATGAGTTCCTTGGTATAAATTTAGAATATGTTCATGATAAACTTTGTTTAAGTCAGAAGGCATATATTGATAAGTTATTAGCTAGATTTAAAATGACAGAATGTAAGCCATGTGACACTCCTTTAGTTCCTAAGTCTACTGTATCAGATTTTGTTGATGGTGAAGAGTTTCATGGTCCTTACCGTGAACTTGTAGGTGCATTGTTGTATTTGTCAATGACCTCTCGACCTGATATCTTGTATTCTGTAAACTGTCTTAGCCAAGTTCAAGAGCGACCAACTGTTGCTGCTTGGGTTGGGCTAAAGAGAATCCTTCGCTATTTAAAGGGAACATCAGAGCTTAAATTAATATTCCAAAGATACATTACTGATGAAGTTAACTTGAATGTTTATGTAGATGCAGATTGGGGATCTAATATGAAGGATAGAAAGTCTGTTTCTGGTTATATAATTTTCTTTAATGATTGTCCTGTAATTTGGTGTGTAAAGAAGCAAAGTTCTATTGCACTGTCCTCTACTGAGGCAGAGATTTTGTCATTAGCTAGGGCTGTTCAAGATTTAATTGTACTTTATAACATAACTAAAGAAATTTTAAATTGTAAAACGATTCATATGTCTATCTTTGAGGATAATCAGTCTGCGATTAAGGCTATATTGAATGATAATAATTGTGCTAGACTGAAACATTTAGATATAAAACTTAAGTATGTAAGAGATATAATTAAGTTGTATAAGATAAATATTTTGTATATTGCTACAGAGAACCAGC
Source organism: Plagodis pulveraria (assembly GCA_963890685.1). Lineage (NCBI taxonomy): Eukaryota > Metazoa > Arthropoda > Insecta > Lepidoptera > Geometridae > Plagodis > Plagodis pulveraria. The sequence goes on from OY982957.1 coordinate 19,807,000, forward strand.
CCGCAGACTTGTTCACCAAGTGTTTGCCAAAACCTAAGTTGGTTAGTTTAAGATCTGCTTGTAAGTTAGCATGTAGTGATTAAGGGAGGGTGTTAGGAATAATCACTCATGGCAACATTCTGTGTAGTCTGTGGTACGCCTTGAAACTGTATAATTTTGTTGTGCTCGTTTATTCTTAATAAAGCTTCAGTATTTATCGGCCACTGATTTATTTATACCATTAATAAACAACACGTACAAACATAAAATTTTGTACAATAGTATGCCAATGTCAAAAATCAATCGGAATAAACAAGAAATAAAGTGGAAAATGATCAAAGAAGATGGCCGAACATCGCCGTTATATATAAAAACAATTTTACGCAAAATAGCTGAATGAATCTAGAAATTGATTTTAAGAAAAGTTAAGAAATTTTCTACTCTTGTGCTGGTTTTGTGTACGAGTTTTCAAACTAAAAAAATACAAAGAAAAATATTTTAAGTTGGCAGTGAATTGAATATCGTTAGTCTATTTTTCTTACATTCATTTTTATTCGGAAAAATGAGTGATCCTGAGAATTGGGATGATCCTCCTGATCATGATCCTTGCATAGACTCGTCGTCTACTCCAGTCCACTGGAATCCAGAAAACGTCCTCGGGATTTCCAAGCTAGTGAGGACATAGTCCCTAGCAAAACTAAGCTAAACTAAAAAATAAGCCCAGCGTCTTCATCACAACATGTTTTTACAGTTCCGGAATTTTCTCAAAATAATAATTTTAGATATAATGAGAGTGACCTAGGTCCATTCCTGGTTCATGTCACAAAAGTGATTCCTGATTCTACTCCAGACTCTTCGTTGAGAGTACTCAAGTTAGCTCAGCTCAATTTAAGTAATAAGGTGAGTGGCATTTCTTCTGATGGAATTAAAGCTATTGGCCGTAATACAGTAGCCATTGCATTTAATTAGGCAAAAGATGCAAACGCATTTTCAGATAATTCCTTTTTGATCTCTCACAATTATCAAGCTATAATTCCCACCTTCTATTTGACTCGTATGGGAGTGATACGAGGAATTCCTGTTGAATGGTCGATGGAGGAATTAGTAGGCTGGATTGAATGCCCACCAGGATGTGGCCCTGTTATCAAAGCCAGACGTCTCAATAGAAAAACTTTCATTGAAAACAAACCTGTATGGTTTCCCACTCAAACTGTGACGATTACTTTGAAGAGTAGAATTTTCCTAAAAAAGTTTTCTGCTTCAACGCCGCAATTTCGGTTGATATCTACCAACTTCCGTCGATACAATGTTTATCATGTTGTAGATTTGGACATGTACAGACGTTGCGTCGATCTAAACCAAGATGTTATAAATGTGGTCAACCTCACACTGGACTCAGGTTATAAAAATGAAACCACATGCTTATTTTGTTCAGGTAATCATTTTGCTACTGACCAAAAATGTCCAGAGCATTGTCGGCAAAAAATAATTAAAACCATTGTAGCAGAGGAAAATATTAGTTACAGCGAAGCAGCTCTAAGAGTTCCCACTATCAAACGTCGCCTATATGCTGATATGGTCAAATCCTCCCCCGTCCCCGTTTCTCTCCCTGATAATTCTTCTGTTCATCGTCCTTCTTCGTATAAAAAAACTGTTTTCACTTCACGTCGTCCAACTCCAACTCCAGGAAAATCCTACGACAAAAATGTTCATCGCGAACCATCTGCCAATCCAACTTCCCCACATCCGATTGGTTCCGCCCTTGAAACCATGTGCTCCCCAAATGATAATTTGTGAGAACTGTTATCATTCACCTTACTTAACATGCTATCGAAATTTGAAGACTCATCATTAATCATCGAATAAATTTCATTGTTTGTTGAAAATAATCACAATGGATCAATTCCTTCAATGGAATGTGAGGAGTGTACGCCAAAAAAAAACATAACTTAATACAGTTTTTTTATTATTTTTATTTTTTATACAGAACTGGATAGCACCTGACCACTATCCCACCTGATGTTAAGTGATGATGCGATCGATGATGGAGCGCGTTTACCCAGCAGATACATTTGTATTGATAGTTGTCACACCTATGGCTGCGGTATTGTTAGTGCCAATAGGTATATTTAATCCATCTACTTAATTTGGTACAATGGAATACTAGAACAATAATTCTGGGCATGCAGGGCACGCTGCCAACTGGTAGAGGGTCGGAGTGTTTAGACTGCCTGCAAGCCTGCAATGGCAGCTAGGTTGACTAAATGCTTTCGTTGTAGTAGTAGTCTAAGATCCCGCTGCAGATTGGTGTGCTCATCGACTTTTTGTTTAAAACCAAATTTTTATGTTTATTTATAGTTAAGAGTATATATATTTACTAGGGTGCCTATCAAAATTTGGCCGCCATTATTTTTAATTAAATTATTTTTAATTGATTTTTGGTAAAAAATTTCGTTTATTTATTTTTTAAATAAAATAACGTCTACATCACGGTAATTAATATGAAGATTCTAAAAAATCACGGTTGCCGTTGCCCACCTGGCCGCACCTCTTTGCAGCCAGGTGTAAACAGGTATGATTTCGATGAATTTATACGTTTATAACCTATTTTTATTAATTATATGTCAAATTGAAGCTAATTTTTTTCTATTAATTATCATATAAAGTTGCTTAATTAAATCTGGCCGCAAATAAGGGTTGCTGGCTGTTAAAGATAATTAATATTTAAGGTAGAGTGAAAGAGAGTTAGCGCGTAACATCATTTGTCAGACGAGGACAGCGATTGCCGGCTGTGCGGCGCTTGCCGGTTAGCGGTCAATAGTCGTGTTTACATATTCACCATAAAATCTGCGTAAGTTCGATTTTCATAATTCAAACGGTTTTCGTGAGGATGGATCCTTGGCTATGCGAGAAAAAATCCATAGTATTCTGATATAACAGAAAGTATGTTTAAAATTGATATGAAATCTGAAACCAGCTCAAATTACATTTTGGCGCCAAAATTTTGTATAGATTTATGTCATTTAAAAATAATCTCGTAACTACTTCTAAAGTAATTAACCTAGAAAGCTGTAATTTTGCATTTGTATAGGCAATAAGTCAATAACGATGTTAAAAGAAATAAAAAGGATAAGGATTGATAACTTTTTTTTTTATAGATTTTTTTATTTGACCCCTGTTTTTGATACGGCTGGAATTCCGGTGGTCTAAAAAAAAGGTTTAGTGTGAAGCTTGTATTTATCCGATCGTTATTATTTAAACGTTGTTAGTAAGCTACTATCATTGGCTATACAACAAAAAAAACCGCATTACTCTATGGTAACGAAAAGTTACTCAAATCATGAAATGAAAAAAAATAACTTTCACTCGATGCATTTTGCCGCGCAAACACTCACCGATCGAAATTTACGTAATAAATAATCTCGTAACTACTTTTAAACCTGTAAACCTAAACATCTGAAACAATTCAGGTGTATAGATTACATCTGAATAATCATATCAAAAGAAAAACCAAATTCGTAGGTGGTATAGTTTTTGAGAAAAAAAAAAAAATCCGCTTATGTACAGTTTTCCCGCCAAAATTCTTAAAAAAAATCGCGTTGTTTTAATCTCGTTACTACTTATAAAATAATTATCCTTACAATCTGGTATTATTCATGGGTAAAGAACCATAATAAATACACACATTAAAAAAAAAACAAAGTTGTAGGTGGAATAGTTTCGGAAAAAAAAATAGAAAAAATATATAAAAAATGCCGTTTCCCGCCATTTTCATCGTCTGTTCAAACCCATTTTCCTGTAAAATTTTCCATGAAAAGGTCTATTTTCATTTCTTTTCCCGTAAAGAGAATATGATGAGGATTGCATTGGTACCAAGAAGTTTATATGTTGATTGGAGACTGCCACAAATAAACTCGATTAAAAAACAAAATACCTTTAAAATCTGGAAATATATATATTTTTATTCGCTGTTTGATCCACTCAAACTAAATGTATGAAAATGTTATTTTTTGTATGGTATAGGTAATATATTGGGGTATGGGGATGTTAGGGTGACATGTTTAGGTAATGGAAAACTACTTAGTACTACAAAAAAACGTTACGGGGCGTCGCGGGATAAAAAAACGTGAGCAGTTTGGACGATTGTGTCATAGGAGGTGGACAGATTGTACTCACGAGGGGAAAACGTTGTTTATTACGAACTCCAAAACAGCGTGGTTTTTATGTTAGAATAAAAATGCTGCATCTGTTCAGTTGAGAACACTAACATTCGACGCATGCGCAATGGCTTAAAAGCGTCGCACAGCCGGCAATCGCTGTCCTCGTCTGACAAATGATGTTACGCGCTAACTCTCTTTCACTCTACCTTAAATATTAATTATCTTTAACAGCCAGCAACCCTTATTTGCGGCCAGATTTAATTAAGCAACTTTATATGATAATTAATAGAAAAAAATTAGCTTCAATTTGACATATAATTAATAAAAATAGGATAAAAACGTATAAATTCATCGAAATCATACCTGTTTACACCTGGCTGCAAAGAGGTGCGGCCAGGTGCGCAACGGCAACCGTGATTTTTTAGAATCTTCATATTAATTACCGTGATGTAGACGTTATTTTATTTAAAAAATAAATAAACGAAATTTTTTACCAAAAATCAATTAAAAATAATTTAATTAAAAATAATGGCGGCCAAATTTTGATAGGCACCCTAGTAAATATATATACTCTTAACTATAAATAAACATAAAAATTTGGTTTTAAACAAAAAGTCGATGAGCACACCAATCTGCAGCGGGATCTCGTACTATAGCTAAAAATATTTATTATAGATTGCAGCATTTTGTCAAAATAAATACTGCCAAAAAAAACTTGATGTACTTATTAATGTAACACACGCAATAAGAAATTTTTAAAATTGAAATTTAATTCTAAGTTATATCCAATTCAATATTAACTTGAATAAAAAAGTTTACTTGAAACCCATTTCTTTTTTTTCAGTGCATTATATATACCGTCTTTAAAATTATAGAATATTATTTCCAAGAAAGTAATTGAAAATCCAATCTATTGAAATAAATTGCATGAAAAACTATAAATCTACTTCATTGAACATAGATGTAATAGAAAATGAACACGTAAACAAGCTAACATATTGTGGCATAATGCCATCCACGCACTTCTAAAGCTGGGACCACACTACACAGGTGGTATCTGAGCGACCATCACTACCTAATGCATTTACGGAGGTGCAGAGCAGTGCTGCCGTGAAGTACTTAGCAACTACGGACGAACTTACTAACATATCTTGACAACATATACAACATACAGTATAGAATACGGAAATTTATTGTACCTCCTAAACTAAAAATAAATACTCAGATGACCAACTGAGGTTATTTAAACACTTGTAACATTATTCCGGTTCATAAAAAAGTTCAATTAAATAGACTTCTAGAACAATATGGAAAATTAAATAATAAAATATTAAACCAAAATAGGAAAGCCCGTTCAATATATGAGAAAGACATACTGAATGCTGGGCCCAAAAGATTTTATTCTTACATAAGCCAGCAAATAACTTCAAAAGTTAGCATCCCCACTGTTCTGCTCACCAAAAAAGCCGAAACTGTGACTAATCCACATGAAATTGCATAAGTATTAGCGGAGCAGTTTGAGAGTGTCTTCCAAATGGAGCCGCCAAATGAGTGGCCGATTTTAAATCCGGCACTGAGAGTAGAAGACTCCATTGACGAATTAGTTTTCACCCAAGACAAAATCCAATACGTTATTAGAGAACTGAAAACAGATTCTTCACCAGGACCAGATGAAATACCTGTGGCAATATTAAAGAAATGTAAACTCAACAAATGCTTAGCAATATTAATCACCTTGACGCGACCAATCAAATGCGGTCATTTCTAAGCGCCAAATCAATTAACCAATCCAATTGAATTTGGAAAATTGTGCGTGTTTTGTTACTTGTGAACTTGATGAGGACGAAATTAAAGCGGTCACTGTATCAGAGTTATACTTCTTTACTTTATTTATTCGTAGTATGAGACCTTACAACTGTAAGTCTCAGTGTGACGGGCACAGTGCAATTCGTCGTTGACAAAATGCATCTGTCATAGGCAGAGTTAGTCCACTGAATATCAGGTGGGCCTTGGGATTGTTACGTCACAATAACATAAAAAAAGCAAAATATTAATACTGCTATTCGTAACGTGGTGGTCGACATGGCTGTTCTTCCGCCCAATTGGCTATAAATGCCGGAGTCCCCCAAGGATCAGTACTCTCTGCAACACTTTTTCTGCTGCATATTAATGACTTGCTGAAACCCGGTATTTATGGGTACGCAGATGACAGCACCGTTGTGGAGAGTTCCACATCTAACGTACGAACCAGTGCATTACAAATCCAGTCTCATAGGGAAGCGATGGTACAGCGTTTGAACTTTTCTTTGCAGGCAGTCTCCGATTGGGGCGATGCCAATCTAGTTAAGTTCATTGCTGCTAAAACCCAGGCATGTCTTTTCTCCGCCAAACGGAGCCCTTTCCAGCTGGCTCCTACTTTCAGGGATGTGTCCGTGCCGATAAGTAACCATTTCGAGCTTCTTGGCATCTCATTAACACCAACTCTCAATCCCGTCATCTGCGTACCGGGTTTCAGCAGGTCATTAATATGCAGCAGAAAAAGTGTTGCAGAGAGTACTGATCCTTGGGGGACTCCGGCATTTATAGCCAATTGGGCGGAAGAACAGCCATCGATGACCACGCGAATCGACCGATCCCTCAAGAAATCTGAAATCCAAACACACAAACCAGTGAGAAGGCCGTATGTAGGAAGCTTGCTAATGAGGCTATCGTGCCAGAACCTGTCGAAAGCCTTCGAGATATCGAGAGATACAGCAAGCGCCTCTCCGTGGTTCTCGATGGCTGAGCTCCAGATGTGGTGACATACGCTAGAAGATGCCCAGTAGACCACTTTCGGCGAAATCCGTATTGTCGGTCACTGAGGAGATCGTTTACTTCTACGAGTAGGTATACCAGGAGCCTGTGGTTCAGTACACGTACAGTTCCAACGTCTTACATAGTATGGAAGTGACTGAAATAGGCCTGTAATTGGCAGGGTCTGCGCGACTACCTTTTTTGGGCACGGGCTGCACGTTTGCAAGGTTCCAGGACTTCGGCACTTGACCAGTCGTCATAGACAAGCGAAAGAGGCGAGTCAATATTGGAGTCAACTCACGCGCACACATCCTCAAGACTACAGCCGGTATACCGTCTGGACCATTAGCTTTGTTCACGTCCAGATCGCGCAACGCTTTGCGTACTTCAGACTGTCGAATACGGTTTTCTGACATTAACGTCCCGCAATTTGTCAGACTAGAAGGTACAGCATTGCCAGCATCTAGACGTGAAGACTCTGCAAACAGAGTGGCAAATAAATTTGCTTTCTCTTCACCAGTATGCGCTAGTGAGCCGTCATGTTTCAGCGGTGGAGGCAGTGAGGGACGGCAGAAGTTCTCTTCGATCGACCTCGCTAGGGACCAGAACGCTTTGCTACCCGAAGGGTAACAAAGATTCTTCTCTACATTAAAAATCAACGCACCAATGGGCTGTACCCATTGAATCAAATCATTTGAACGATAAAGCCAGAGGTAGTGGCATTTGATTATCATTGTTTCATGTCGACCGCCACGTTACGAATCGCAGTATTAATATTTTGCTTTTTTTATGTTATTGTGACGTAACAATCCCTTTTACTGATAACCTATCACGTCTATACATTTGTGCTTTAACATAGTAATTTTGTTTTATGTCAAAAAAACTATAAACATTAAAAAAATACATTTACAATGTTGTATTCATCGGATAGAAGGTACTAATAACGCCATCTGTTAGAAAATCAAAGAGTTAACATCGCTGCAACAGAACTAAACTCAATACTAAAATGCATTGTAGTTAATCTACTCAATACTAGATGACACCACTAGAATTAGGTTGTAAAATAAACGCGAGCCCTCACAAAGCTCAGCTTATTGCTAGTATATAAAACGGTGAATATAAAGAGAAATAGAATACCTACACAAAACAACGGCTTATATAATATCATTTATCACATATGCTTCAGATATGCTTCAAGATTTATAAATAATATCATTTTTTAATGGTGATAGATAAGTGAAGATGTGGTCGAAGGTCTTAACAGGCTTAACCTAGAATTACTGGCTCTTAAGGACATCTGCCGGAACACACCATTAGGTGCTTGGCGACAGATTTACTACTTGCGGTCGCTCGCTAGCCAGGCGGGCATTCGTCATAGTCGTTACTGTACATTGTAACTAAATGTACGTTATCGTATGCCCCTATAAATTATCGTAAGAGCTGCCGACACTGCTTCAAATATTTAAAATATGCCAAGGAATCACAGCACATTATGAGTGCGTACCATTTGGAGACGCCAAAAACGATAAAAACGATCACACTCCCAAAAAGTTGTTCCACTTGGGTCCTGGCATTATTTTCGCCATAATCGCTATGAAGCTACTGGAACAGTTTGTATTACCTACATCTAATGTCAAAAGTAACAGAAGTGGTAAATTTTAGTGGCATTCTTAGCGTTCTTATTGTAAATGGAACAGGTGAGAACATCACTTAGAAAACTGTCGCGATATATATAGGTGAGAACAGTTACAAACGATCACAGTGATCACAACCATAGACGTAGAATGTGATCAAAATTTTCGAAAATAACGTTATTTGCGTCAAATGGAGTATACCTCTAAATGGAACAGGGGATGACAGTTACAAACGATCATAGTGACCCTACGAATAAATAAAGTAAAGAAGTATAACTCAACTCTGATACAGTGACCGGTTTGATTTCAGCCTCAACAAGTTCACAAGTAACAAAAGACACACACTTTTCCAAATTCGATTGGATTGGTTGATTGATTTAGCGCTTAGAAATGATCGCATCTGATTGGTCACGTCAAGGTGATGTTGTCACCGCCGTCATTGCCTAAGGCCAAACCGCACTACTGCGGCACAGCACGGCAGCGAAACGTCGCGGCTTGGGAAATATTAATTTGTATGGATTTATAAATGGCGTAAACCGCACTCTCTCACTGTCTCCCAAGGCAACTCTGTGTCACGGTGCGCCGCGCCGCGGCGCGGTCTCCGGTGCAGTAAATTATCCAGTTATTTCACATTTCACCCACGTTTCAACAATTCATAAGACCTTATTTTACGTTTTAAAATCTGTGTGAAATCAATCATTATCTCTGAAGAGTCGTGAAAAAGAGTTTTTTTCGAACGAGAATTTTGTTATATCTTTTACCCATATAAAACACCTTTTATTTTTTCAGCTATATCTGCCTCTTTGAAAGACACCACGATTATTTTACCTTGACGACTTCATCCATTTCGAATTTTTGCCATTAGTTGGAAGAACCGTTCTGCTACGTCACATTGCTATTGTGAACGAAAAAGTCGTGCCACTTCCCTGCAGCACTGCTCTGCACCTCTGTAAATGCATTTTAGGTAGTGACAGTTGCTCAGATACCGCGTCGTGACGCAACTCTGGGGGCCAACTCTCACCTCTTATAGTAATAATAATTTAATCTTACTGCTAAATTTTATACCTCTACGCCAATTAAGCAATCTTACAAACAGTAATATGATTGCTCGTCGTTTTGATTACTTCACAAGAAATTGATCACTCTTATCGCGAACTCCGACATACGAACTATTACTGTTCTAGCGACAAATCCGTCATGTTTATCCATCTTAAAAAAGTTAATTTCTAGCAGTAGATTTAAACTTGATTTTGGGTATTTTACGATAAAAATTAACGTACAAATTGCGTGCAATATTTTTATTTTTATTATTCTTTAAAATAAATGCAATAAAATTATTTGATGAGTGAAACTAAAAAATTACAGACAGCTGTTGAGCAGCAAACAAAAAAATGTCGTAAATCCGTTCCATAACATGGTAGTTTGGAATAGTGCGAGCGGGATAACGTTAAATTATCAACATCTTGTATCTCGCTTGCACATCCGTGATACATATTTCATTCGTTCTTTAGGTAGAATCAAACCAATATTGCTTGAAGCGATTGTGGGTCGGTGATAGTTCGTGACTGCGAATGATTATTTTAAGCATGAAACAAAACGCTCCACTTTTATGATGGTTTCGTAAAAGGTTGGAGTTGCCCCCTGTAGTGCGTTCCCAGCTTTAGATACGCGTGGATGGCGTTATGCCATAATAAGTAAGCTTGTTTACGTATTCATTTTCTATTACAGTTTTTTAAATAAAATGTTTTAAGTTTTTCATGCAATTTATTTTAGTAGATTGGAATTACTTTCTAAGAAGTAATTTTCTATAATTTAAAAGTCAGTACATATAATGCGCTAAAATAGAAATGGATTTCAAGTAATTTTTTTTATTCAAGTTAATATTGATAGTAAGATATAACTTAGAATTAAATTAGATTTTAAAAATGTCTTATGCGTGTGTTAAATTAATAAGTACATTAAGTTTTTTTTGGCCGTATATATTTTAACAAAATGCTGCAAACTATAATAAATACTTTTAGCTACTACAACGGAAGCATTCAGTCAACCTAGCTGTCATTTCAGGCTTGCAGGCAGTCTATACACTCCAGCTCTCTACCAGTTGGCACAGCATGCCCTATTATTCTTGTATTACATTGTATCAAATTAAGTAGATGGATTATATATACCTATTGGAACTAACAATATCGCAGGTGTTACAACTATCAACGTGGCAGTTGTTTTTTTGTTTTTTTTTGTGCCTGATAGGTTAGCCTTTGACCGCTATCTCACCTGATGGTAAGTGATGATGTTGTCGAAGATGTTGTTCAGACTAAACTAGAATTACTGTAGTATTTATTTGTTTTAATTTTATGTTTTAGGTACAAATGACATTATAGTTATCTAGAAATAGATCTTGAGCATGACAGCTGTCAAATGACAGTTAATAAATTACTTTTTCGTTTCTATTTCATATTTTGGATTAAAATGACATAAAAAGTACCTAGAAATTACTCTTACAATATAAGACAGCTATAAGACTTAAGATCAATTTATTTGTAATTTTTATGTCCTTTGTATCCCAAAAATGAAATCAATACTGAGAAATACGACATCAATTGACACTTTGACAGTTGTCAGATCTAAGCCCTTATTTTTATGTCATTAGAAGCACAAATACTAAATTAGAACTGAAGACATTTATCAAAGTTGTTTTTATGACATTTGTAGTAGGTAAATATTTGACATAAAAAATTAAGCATGCGAAAAAATATTGGGATTTTTTTCACATTAAATGTTCCCAAGGCTAACAATGTCCCAAAGTTATTTTTGACTTAATGTAAAATTCATGTTGCATAAAACTATCCAGGGTAGTCAAGTATGGGTTTCCAAAATATTGTTATTTACTCGTTTATACAAGTTTTTCCCGATTTTTTTTTTATTCGTGTGGCTTCTCCACTATTTTATTACACAGTATAGTATTTTTTCACGCAGAAGAACATTGATAAATACAGTAGAAAAATCCCGCGGTACAACCGCATGACTCGAACCCACACGGCGAACTGACAGCGCCGCGCGGTACATTTTTTAAGCCACGCCCGCTGCGGTATAGTTTTCGTTCTGTTGTTTTTGAGCTTGAATTACATTTCTTTTCATATTTATTCGTAGTAGTGACCACAACCATAGACGTAAAATGTGGTGAAAATTAGCGAAAATAACGAAATTGGCGTTAAATGGAATACACCCTAGCTCATCTGCGATCCACAGATTAAGCATTTGTAGTGTAGCTAGTTTATCTGTGTGATCTGTGATTCAAAGTTTACTAACCTGTGATTAGAGTTGAGTTGAGGTTATTCCTTGAGTATTTTTATTTTTACTTCAATTTATTTAAGGGAGTATTAAACCTGCAATACGTAAAATGTCCCAGGAATGGTACAAAGCTATAGGTAGCCCACGCTACGTGGTTGCGCCTATGGTAGATGCAAGTGAACTTGCGTGGCGGCTGTTGTGCAGAAGACATGGTGCACAGTTGTGTTATACTCCTATGTTTCATAGTAATGTATTTACAAAAGACCCTAAATATCGTAAAGACAGCTTTACAACTTGTGAACAAGATCGTCCCTTAATTGTGCAGGTAAATTCATCATATCTTCATAAATTGAATTAGCGTTAAATTGTAATTATCTGAGCATGTCTCTAATATTGTTAGGGAAATCGTATATATATATTTGGAACTGGAACCCGTGATATATATTTTACAAGTATTCAGAAATCCTAGGTACTCAGTCTATGAATAAAGCAATACTTTTTGTCATTGTTGTATTGGGACTTGTAAATGATTAAAATATTCTCGACAGTGTCTAGCACCTATTGCTGTTAATTAAATTATTTTTCAACACCCTTGCTCGTAAAGTGAGCTTTATTATATCGTTTTTAGGGCCATAACAAACTATAACACCTGTTAATGCACATTATAAAAATATTAAACATCATAATTGCATCGTACGCAATAATATACAATTGTCTCTTTTTTATATTTGTTTATGGTAACGCCATCTATCCAGAACGACAGACATTAATATTATATAGGATCCGCTTAACTTGTCAAAACACAACAAAGTGTTACTTGAGCGCGCTAGATGGCGTTAGAAAAATGTTACAAATCCTAGATCGCGCTGACGAGATTCTCCGCCTACATTTGTAAACATTGAATATGTTTTTTATATGTGTAGATAATTACATCGTTGGCTTCTAACACGATCGTATTATTTTACTAATCTATACCTCTCCCCGCACGTACCCTTAAGATTTTGAACATAGTTTGTTCATGGTCCTTCGAGCCGGATGACGTCAGTATTGACGTAGGAAGGTTTTTTTTTTTGAGCTTGTGGGACGGCGGATTGTCGTCGCAACATCTGCAAGCGGGAGAAGTGGGCAACAGCGCCCAGAGTGACGCTGTCGGAATTATCACGTCGAAATTGAGACCCAACGACGACGGATCTTTCAAGCAAGGCAGACCGCCTTGCTGTTGAAAGAAGGTGCATCAAGCAACTACGTGACAGTAAGGGAACTGTCAGGAACAACGGATATAGCAACCAGCAAGCCTCTAGATAATTGGATTGGAATTGGAATAATTGGCTCGGATCCAATTGTTTGGTTTGAAGGGAGTTAAGAAGAAAAACAGTGAGTACTTTTAAATTATTCAATAATAGTGAAGTGAGTGTAATAAAGAAGAAATTACTTTGCAAAACTTTGACTTTAAATAATTTGTTTTCATTTAATTATTTAGTAGTAAATTGTGTTTGCATGTTATTTTAGACACTTAGAATAATTTGCCTAAAAGTGAACAGACGGGGAACCTATGCCCGATTTTAGAGCGATAAGGTTCTAAACACTTGTAAAAATATTCAATTTATACTATACCGGACTTAGCAAATTCATGATTAGAGATTCAAACACTTGTAAATTTTTTCAATTTATACTATACCGGACTTAGAAAATATCTGATGAGAAATTCCGACACTTGTAATATTTTCGGAAGTATACTTTAAGAAACTTAGAAATTTTCATACAATTTAATTCTAATTTGTTTTTAACCACTTGATCTATCACAATGAAATCATCAGAGACCGAAGAACGCTCCATCAATTCATTGGTAAATTATCAAGAAGAACTTTATAGTCGCCTTGTTAAAAGCAGAACGAACTTTAAAAAGAGTCCCAAAGACAGAGTAACCACAGATTATATCAATGGTAGGTTAGAGCTCCTAGAGGAGGTTTGGTCTGACTTTCGTGCGGGACATAAAGATTTAATTCGTACAGTTGCTTCTAGAAAGGATATTCAAAATACTAGTTACATTAAGGATAGTATGTTTGATCGGGGTGAAGAAGTCTATTTTGAATACAAATGTGAACTCAAGTCGGCTTTACCAGCATCAAGTGAACAATCGGTTCTTACACAAGCACGTATGAAATCATGTTCTGTAAAATTACCGAAGGTTATAATTCCTACATTTTCGGGAAAATATTCTGAATGGAACACTTTTCGAGACTTGTTCCAGTCACTGGTGCATAACAATACAGACTTAGACGATGTTCAGAAGCTGTTATATCTTAAGGGTTATTTAACTGGTGAGTCTGAGCAGCTACTGAGCAGCATTCCTATAACCGACAACAATTACACCAGGTGTTGGAAACTGCTTGAAGAGCGTTACAACAATAAGCAGCATATTTGTCATCAGGCTTTGAATCGATTACTAAATCAAAATAGTTTGAAACTTGAGTCAGCAAAAGGTTTAAAAGATATTGTCGATACAACCAATGATTGCTTGGCCACCCTCTCTAATTTAGGGGTAGATGTAAAGAGTTGGGATATTTTAATAATACATATTCTGACGTCGAAATTGGATTCAGAAACACGTCGTCAATGGGAGTTGAATGTAACCTATAACAATTTATTAAATGAACTGCCCACGTATGATCAATTTAAGGAATTTTTGACGAAACGATTTCGAGCTTTTGAGTTTCTGGATACCAAGCCAACATCCACGTCAGGATATAGGGGCACCAATAATAGTAATAATAATAAGGTCAAATCACTTCATATCGCCAACAGTGGCACTAATCTATCATGTCCATTCTGTAAACAGAGCCATAAATTGAGTCAATGCAAAGGGTTTCAAAGCGAAACAGTTGAAACTCGACGCAAGTTTGTCTATGACAACAACGTTTGCTACAATTGCATGGGTAGCAATCATTCAGCCAAAGAATGTCGTACTAATTTAAAATGTCGCATATGCAAGCGCAATCACCATTCGTTGCTGCATCCTAAGGGTACACAATCAGTTGAGGTTAACAACAGTGAGCATGTTGCCAGCTCTTCAGGAGGTGCCACCGACGCATCTTCAAATGCAACATCCACAGGACCCATGGTCTCGTGCTTTGCCACAGGCAAAACTCAAACACAAGTCTTGCTTGCCACTGCACTTGTGAAGGCTATGTCGAAAAGCGGGGTAGTATACAATCTTCGTGCACTCCTAGACCAGGGGTCACAGGCATCGTTTGTCACAGAAGCCACAGTTCAGTATCTAGGTTTAAAGAAAACCACGATAACAGGTCAAATAACAGGCTTAGGTGGGGATAAAAGTATTGTTTCAAAGTCGATGGTTCTTATCGAAATTCAATCACGGATCGACCCACAGGTGAAAATTCCGGTAAAAGCATATGTACTTAAGTGCATTACATCACTTCTTCCTTCAAGAAGAATTGAAGCCATAGACTGGCAGGAGCTCAGCGAACTAATGTTGGCTGATCCAGAATATCATACTCCCAATCGCATTGATATTCTTTTGGGAGCAGAAGTATACAGCTGTATTCTTCAGGACGGCTTGAAGAGAGGACCTCTTGGTTCACCAGTAGCACAAGCCACTAGCTTTGGCTGGATTTTGTCTGGTGTCGTAAATTCTATCTCCAAGCCATCTTCTAGCATTAATGTTATGCATTGTTGCGCTAACGAAAACGAAATGCTAAAAAAGTTTTGGGAATTAGAATCGGATGTACAAAGGCCCAAAGAGATGATGTTCACAGAAGAAGAAAGACGTTGTGAGCAGCACTTTGCCGATACTACTCGGAAGGATGGCAGTGGGCGATACATCGTACGCCTTCCTTTCAGGAATGGCCATCCGGAGGTTATAGGTTCTCGAACGGTTGCTGAAAAGAGATTTAAATCATTAGAGCAAAAATTACTCACAAACCAGTTGTTACATAGCAATTATCAAGATGTGATAAAGGAATATTTAGCTTTGGGTCACATGGAAGAGGTACCTGCAGAAGAAATTGAAAACCCGAATGCTATTTACTTACCGCATCATGCTGTGGTTCGGAATGATAAAGAAACCAGCAAGGTTAGAGTGGTATTCGATGCATCCTGCAAAGGTAAAAATAATCTCTCCCTCAATGATCAACTGCTAGTAGGACCTACGTTGCAGCCAGAACTTAGGCATATCATAATGCAGTGGAGGTCATCTCCAATTTGCATGTCAGCCGACATCGTTAAAATGTATAGGCAGGTGAAGACTGACATCGAAGACTCTGATTGCCAAAGAATACTTTGGAGGGAAAATAGAGATGCAAAAATGAAAGATTACAGACTTACCCGAGTTACCTTTGGCACGGCCTCAGCACCATATCTGGCAGTGAAAGCTCTTCAACAAGTTGCACAAGATCATGGCACAGATTATCCGTCAGCAGCTGAAAGAACACTGAAAAACTTTTATGTCGATGATCTTTTGACAGGAGTTCAAAATTATGAAGAAGGTATAAAGGTGTTTAAGGAAATGAACGATCTACTGAGCAAAGCAGGTTTCGAGCTTCAAAAGTGGAATAGTAACAACAGGGAGCTTGTAAGAGCAATGAACGGAAAGGAAAAGGAGAGGGACGTAATAGCAGGATTGGACATCAAGGAGGACTTCTTGACTAGGATAATGGGACTTACCTGGAACCGTAGTGATGACACCTTCCGCTACCAGGTCTGCTTCCCGGAGATACAGAATCCTGTAACAAAAAGAAAAATTGTTTCAGATATTTCTCGTCTGTACGATCCACTTGGCTGGGTAGGACCCAGCATTATCGTAGCCAAAATAATTATTCAAAAGCTTTGGTTAGCAGGGTTGGACTGGGACGAAACAGTTCCAGACAACATATTGAATGAATGGTTGACTTACCGCGAAGAGCAAGCATTACTCAGTAACATACGTATACCAAGGTGGGTATGCACCAAAGCTGATGATGTCCTCGTTGAACTGCATGGATTCTGTGACGCGTCCAAGGTCGCATACGCAGGAATTGTGTACCTCCGCATGATTGACTCCAAGGGACAGGTGAGAGTATCGTTAGTAACCGCAAAGACGAAGGTAGCTCCTGTAAAACAAGTGTCAATACCTAGATTAGAATTGTGTGGCGCTGTTCTTCTCTGTAAATTGCTAGTGGAAGTTGCAAAAGTGATGAACATAGAGAAACATAATATTCACGCATGGACTGACTCAACAGTCGTCTTGGCATGGCTTAACAGTCATCCTAGCAAATGGACTGTTTTCGTGGCGAATAGGGTATCAGACATACTTACGAACTTAGAGCCCCAAAATTGGTCTCACGTAATATCTAAACATAACCCGGCGGATTGTGGATCACGAGGCTTGCGACCGTCAGAATTAGTAATCAACGATTTATGGTATCATGGACCAGAGTTTTTATCTCGGGAAATTATTTATTACGTGAAACCAAAGGAAGTTGAAACAGAATTTGAGGCAGCTAAAGTTCATTTGGGTTCCAGAAGACGATCTTATATGGAACAAATTCTCATCTTTAACAAAAACCATTAGAGTGATAGCGTACTGCAGGCGATTTGTTAATAATTCCAATAAGCTCTCTGGAAAAAATATAACTTCAAGTTATCTTACAGCAAAGGAATTGACAGAAGCATTAAACATTTTCATCAAGCAATGTCAGGAAATCCATTTTGAAAACGAGATTAGTTTAATACAAAACAAAAAAGACTTACCCAAAGGCATCCGATCCTTGAATCCATTTCTTGATGTCAATGGGCTACTAAGAGTGGGAGGAAGGTTAGACCAGGCGCCTTTGAGTTTTAACAGGAAACATCCTATTCTGCTACCACGGCAGTCACATCTGACTAATTTGGTAATAGCAGACGCACATAAACAAACCCTTCATGGTGGTCCACAATTAATGTTGTCGTATATTCTGACCAAGTACTGGATCGTTGGTGCTAAACAACTGGTAAAGGCTCAATACCGCAAATGTGTCACTTGTGTTAAAACAACAGCGCTTACTAAAAACCCTTTGATGGGACAATTGCCTGCAGTCAGAGTGACACCAACACGTGCGTTCTACCACAGTGGAGTTGACTTCGCAGGGCCGATCCAGATTAGGACGTCTAAAGGAAGGGGGCACCAATCGCATAAAGGATATATTTCTTTATTTGTTTGCATGTCAACGCGGGCCATACACCTCGAGGTTGTGAGTGATCTGACATCTGAAGGTTTCTTACAAGCATTTAAGAGGTTTGTTGCGAGACGTGGACATTGTTCACAAATGTGGAGTGACAATGGCACTAATTTCATTGGAGCTTCAACGGAACTAAAGAAATGCAGTATTGCAGAGCAAAAACAAATTCTTCAAGAAGTCGCAGTGTCTTTAGCTAACAATGATTGTGAGTGGCATTTTATTCCACCGCATTCTCCAAACTTTGGAGGCCTATGGGAAGCCGGTTGCAAGTCCGTGAAGCTGCATTTAAAGAAAATAATCGGTAACTCAACACTGACATACGAAGAAATGGCCACGGTTTTGGCCCAAATTGAAGTTTGTCTTAATTCTCGACCAATGTCAGTAATCGCCGACCAGCCCGATAATTTCATGGTGTTAACGCACGGACATTTTCTCGTCGGAGAGCCACTAGTGACTTTACCAGATCACAACTTTGAGATGCAGAACGTGAGTTCTCTGAGGAGATGGCAACATACTCAAAGAATGTTACAAACATTCTGGCGACAATGGTCGCAGGAATATCTCACAAAATTTTTACACAGGTACAAATGGTCAAGTCAATCTTCTAAACCTAGCATAGGGGATGTAGTAGTCATAAAAGAGGATAATTTACCTCCATTTCGTTGGCTCTACGGTCGAATCATTGCTACTCATCCTGGTCTGGACAACGTTGTAAGAGTCGTAACACTTAAAACTAAGAATGGAACGTTGAAAAGACCTGTGTCTAAATTATGTTTTTTACCAGTAACAGACAACTAAACCAAAAATGTTTACATTATTTATAATGGTCATTTAGTAATAAAAAGGTTTATTTATAAATAACAAAAGGATTGTTCACATGTAGTAAAATCATTGAATATAAGTATCAAATATTGTACTTTAAATAACTGTAAAATGTGCACTAGCGTGGAGTCTTTATTTATTAGATTGATAATTGTTCAAGCATTTGATTAAAATTATATTTTCGTATTAAATTAAGGACAAAGGTTCACTTTGCCCTTGGTGGGCGGTATGTTAATGCACATTATAAAAATATTAAACATCATAATTGCATCGTACGCAATAATATACAATTGTCTCTTTTTTATATTTGTTTATGGTAACGCCATCTATCCAGAACGACAGACATTAATATTATATAGGATCCGCTTAACTTGTCAAAACACAACAAAGTGTTACTTGAGCGCGCTAGATGGCGTTAGAAAAATGTTACAAATCCTAGATCGCGCTGACGAGATTCTCCGCCTACATTTGTAAACATTGAATATGTTTTTTATATGTGTAGATAATTACATCGTTGGCTTCTAACACGATCGTATTATTTTACTAATCTATACCTCTCCCCGCACGTACCCTTAAGATTTTGAACATAGTTTGTTCAACACCCTCGTGCATAATAATATTGTACACTAGTTTTTTTTATGTTATTGTGACTGAACAAGCCCGAGGCCCACCTGATGCTAAGTGGACTAACCTCTGCCTATAACAGACGCATTTCGTCAACGACGACTTTGCACTGTGCCCGTCACACTGAGACGTCCAGTTGTTAGGTCTCATTAGCCTGTAATTTTTCTGGCTCTCAAGGACTGCTGCCGGAACACACCATTAGGTGCTTGGCGACAGATTTTCTACTTGAGGGTGGTCGCTAGCCAGGCGGGCATTCGCAAAATGCCCTTCCACCATGCGGTGAAGCTCAAGCTCTGGGCGGGATTCGAACCATGGACCTGCTGCACGGCAGTCCATAGTCAATGCTATCTAACTGCTTCGAACACTAGTGCGTTATATATATATAACTGCAAATTATATGGGAGTAAACAGAGCTTTTTCAATTTAACCGGGTAATACTGATTAGTAACATCAAACAGGTTTATATGTAATCAACAATCATACATTTGCCGCACGCTAAAAAAAAAAACTTGCACACTATTTTCCATAATTTTTGTATGTTGTTTGTATTGCATTTGTGCAATATTTTTTGTTTCCTTGCAAGGGTGTTGAAAAAGTATGAAACTCGTCGTTGTCGACACTATCCCAGCCGGAACAGTGTTTGATGCATTTTTTGTCATCTCTATATATATAAGTATATATAAAAGTCAATACTTTTACATTTAAATGTATTTTTGAAAAGACATATATATATATATGAAGCTAATGACTGTAGAGTATGTATTTGTTTATTCCTGATAAGTATGTTAATATATATTTTCTTCTTTCCAAGTTGCATGCTACCAACTAAACTATTTTTGTTTGTCCTGTCTGTCTAAAGATTGTTTGCCTGAAATTGCATTAACAATAAGACCAATTGTATTGGCACATGGTGCACTTAACTTAATAATAAGTTAAGTGCACCATGTACATACATTTAAAGTATAAATTATAAAGAGTTAATTCAAATAAATAAAGAGTTATTGTGTTTTATCAATTGTATCATTAGCATCTGTGTTTAACCTTTGGTTGGATCTATCCTATCATGCAAATTTTGGACCACAGTAGGACCAAGAAAATTTTAAAATTATTTTATCTCAATGTTTATTTTTTATCCCAAATAGGGGGTTTGTATCTAACATTACCAAGTGGTAGGAAGATACTGTCTTGGTGGGTACCACCACAGTTAATTCTGTCTTGAAGGAGTAATGTGCAAACACAAACACTACTGTGTTTAGATGTGATGGCACTGTAGTGAGTGAGTTTACTTGGCAAATGAGACATAAGAGCTAACGTCTTGAATTGACAAGTGCAGTGCAGTATCATACAGATAAATATGGTGACACTGCAACTGTATAAGACAGGGGTGGCGCTAATGTCAGACGGACAAATGGTCTATTTCATCACATCTGACATAAAAACATTTTTAACAATGAACAAGAAGAAGAATGGATAGAGAAATCTGCCCCATCAGGGGTTTATCATATTCTCAGGCAATTCTATTTAAAAATATATAAGTATATAAATGTTCTAGATATCTGGTTTCTGCAATAAATGCATATAACCCTTTATTACAGTTTTGTGGCAATGATCCAAACATAATGGCTGCAGCAGCAAAACTAGTGGAAAATCAATGTGATGCTATTGATGTCAATCTTGGATGCCCACAGTCTATTGCTAAAAGGGGACGTTATGGAGCCTTTCTTCAAGATGAATGGAACTTGCTAAAAAAAATAGGTATCTAAGTTATATTCTTCTTGTCTATATTGCATGGTGGAAGAGCATTTTGCGATTGCCCGCCTGGCTAGCTACCACCCTTAGTAGAAAATCTATCGCCAAGCACTTAATGGTGTGTTCCAGCAAAAGTCCTTGAGAGCCAGTGAAGTAACAGGCACATGAGACTTAACAACTATGTCTCAAAGTGACGGGCGCAGTGCTATTCATGACTTGTGATGGAATGCATCTGTTATAGATAGAGGCTAGTCCGCTTAACATCAGGTGGGGCACAAGCTTGATCCGTCACAATAACATATAAAAAAATATGTAGTTTGTTGCATCCATGGTTCAGATTTCCCTGAGAGCTTCTGCTTGACAGCATGGATGAGGGGAGTAGGCACTTTGTGTTTGTGATAAGCTGTCACAAAGTGCATACTGTGTTACAAGGTATCCTAAGAGCTGGTTCCCATTTTACGCCTAGTCTCATAATATCCTAAACCACATCATTACTTTCTAACATGTGGTTAGTTTTTCAGTAACTTCAACTTGAAAACAAAAATAGTTTATTGTTGAATAAGTTAGTGAGATGTGTGACTTTAAATCCAGAGCGAGCTAAGTAGTTTAGATTTGAATCTTGAGTGTAGCAAGTGATTCCAATATGGACTATTGGGCTAAGCGAGGAATCTAAAGGCATAGGTACTAAAAAATTTGCTCTTGTATCAAACATATGGTAGAAAACAGACTGAAGGCAATAATAATTAATTAGTTTATTGTAAATTACTGATTTGTTAAAAGCTAAAAGTAAAGTTTCTGCAGTCCTGCACGTTAAAAGACTTAAAAGTAACAGTTTTGTTGGGGTCTCACTTTTTCTCACAGTCTTAGCAAATATAAGTTCTGCAGGGACTTTTTGCATGCTAGAGAAGTGAAAAAGTTCTTAATATTACTAACTTTATCTTAATAATACTTACTACTAATTCGCAGTGAGCAAAACTGCAGAACTATAAGCTAGTACCTAGATAGTTCATCACTTCATATTTCCACATAGTATTTTGCTCTGAAACAAGAGTAAATACACAGAAATATTCCATTTCTCATGCTTCTAATTAATAAATATTATTAATGAAACAAATATTTATACAATCAAGAACTTTTTTATCACCATGTTCTTGCAATTAATATATTTGAATTTATAATATCATTGTTTCACAATGCAAGCAAGGGCTGATATTTAAGTTGAGACTGAAATGGGTTTTATGCATGACTACTATATTCTACTTTTGACTTCAATCACGAGGGTGATTGAAGTCAAAAGTAGAATGTAGTAAATATCAGCCCTTGCTTTTAAATTGACCAGTTAAATGTATCTTATAAATTGAGTACTTATTCTATCTACTATTAAAGCTCAGACTGCTTTGCTTTGTTAATTCTTCTTACAAAAGTAGATATTAACTGAGGAGAAAGTGACATTAATAAGGGTTGTTAATTCTTTTCCAGTGAGTGCCATGTCTGCTGCAGTATCAATACCAATCACATGTAAAGTTCGAGTATTTGACTCTATAGAAAAGTCTGTGGAGTATGCCTTGATGCTGCAAAATACAGGCTGCAAGTTGCTCACTGTTCATGGAAGGACAAGAGAACAAAAAGGCCCCCTCACTGGTATTGCAAGTTGGAAACATATTAAAGCAGTCAGGTATGTTCCTTCCTTAAACATTTTTCTACTCAAACATGTTACGAAGTGCTTTTGATTGATTGAGAATATAAATACCTGTTTTTAGAATAGTATAAACAGTAAGTTCCCAACTACTAATCACATTCAACGAGTCATGCTGTGACTCATTTGCTTTTTCTTTTCCCATCGAGTCACACTGTTAAACAATGAAAAAACTGTTTTTAAAATAGTTTTCTTATCAAGTTACACTGTCACTTGCTGACACTTTTTTCTACACAGTCGTCCTTAAGCCTGTAACTCTGTTACACTTAGCAATAGAATGTTTGCCTTTGAAGAAAATAATAATAATATTTTTTTATAAAATTTAAATATTATTTTATTCAAAATAATAATAATTATTTTGAAAATGTTTATATTGTATCACTTTTCAAGATATTTAAATAAAGATATTTAATTTAATAACTGAAATACTACTGTTATGAAAATGGTAAGCATGAGTACAATGTCAAATTATTATGGGTACCGATCCTTACCAGTGGAGTGCCGGCTTACAATTGCACCCTCCCAAATCCTCCTGTGGGTTTCATAAGAGACAACAAAGGGAAAAATTTAAAATACCAGAAGGTGGGCAGCAGCATCTTCTGAAGAACTGCCATCTGCATTGCGGCCCCCAAGAAGCCAAATGTGGGGATTATGGCTGAGAAAATATTATTTAACAATGTATGATTTTTAAGCAAGTGATCTAAATTGAATAGTGGTATAGGTTGGGACAACTATATAAAAAACACATACTATCGAGTAACACTGACATGTTGAAATAATAAAAAAATAAAAGAATCAATGTTACTCAACGGGAAATTAAATCTGGTTGGGTACCCTCTTCATAACCAGCTCAAAACTGTACTCCAATGTTAATTTAAGATCTTTTGCTTATATTGTTAACTTTAAACTTCTTATTATTTTACTGTATAGAATAATATAATTATTTCAGGGAAGCAGTTTCTATACCAATGTTTGCAAATGGAAACATTCAATGCTTAGAAGATGTGCATAGATGTATAGAGTACACAAATGTTGATGGAGTCATGAGTGCAGAAGGAAATTTAACCAATCCTGCTATATTTGAAGGTATAAATCCAGTCAGTTGGGAAATGGCCGAGGAATATCTAGAATTAGCCGAAAAATATCCCTGTCCTACCTCTTACATTAGAGGACATTTGTTCAAGATATTCCATAAAATGTGAGTATAACATTTCTGACAAAGTATAGATTACTACGAAATACACAAATAAATTCGAACATATTTAAGTATATTGTAGATGCATCCCTGCTATATATTTGTGAAACAATGATAGTCGAATGGTAATAACTATGGCCTGCCGCGCCGTGCCGCAGGTCCATGGTTTGATCTCCACCGCTGCCGGCTTGAGCTTCACCGCATGATGGAAGGGCATTTTGCGAATGCTCGTCTGGCTAGCTACCACCCTCAAGTAGAATATCTGTCGCCAAACACCAAACAGTGTGTTCCAGCAGTCCAATTGCACCGTTCCCGTCACCCTGAGACATAAGTCTCATGTGCCTGTACTTTTACTGGCTAAAGTTACAGGCACATGAGACATATATGTATATATGTACTAGTTACTACATGTTGTTGCTTTACGAGCAGATACGTTGGTCTTAGTCTCACCAAAGAATTACAATTTATGAGGGAGGGGTTCTCGTTCTTATTCTGGCGGGGCGGTCCGCCGTAGGCAATCTTGTTGAGTTAGACTCTCCGAATAAATATGTAAAGAACTGTAACTCATACAGTAACCGCTTTGATTTCGGACTCATAAAGTATACAATTTTTATTTTTTATTTTTTTATACCTGATAGTTTAGCCTTTGACCACTTTCTCACCTGATGGTAAGTGATGATGTGGTCGAAGATGTTGTTCAGGCTAACCTAGAAGTACTGGCTCTCAAGGACAGCTGCCGGAACACACCGTTAGGTGCTTGGCGACAGATTTTCTACTTGAGGGTGGTAGCTAGCCAGGCGGGCATTCGCAAAATGCCCTACCACCATGCTATAACGACTGCCATCCTAAGACAACAACCGGGACCGACGGCTGAACGTGCCCTCCGAAGCACGGAAGCGCTCAGTAGTAATGTCACTAGCGGTCACCCATCCAACTCATGACCGCGCGCGACGTTGCTTAACTTTGCTGATCGGTTGAGAACAGCTAAGTAAACTTCGCTACCAGCGCTTCAAAACAATTCAACAAAACATGCAAAATCTTCCAAATTCAATTGATTTGGCGCTTAGAAATCATCGCATCCGATTGGTCGCATGGTAATACACTTTTTAAACCACGGCCGCCGCGGTATCTTTACTTTTTGCTGCTTTTGACATGTTTTTACATATTTGTTCTTAGGTTTCACTACTTGAACTTTAAGGGAAGACGCGAACATGTTTTTGAATTAATTTTATGAGAATTGTTGAATATAAGTAAGATTACCCACTTGCAGTTTATGTTGTAATTTCATATCGTCTAGTACTATTATTCAATTTGCACTCATTAAAATAACTATATTAATAACATAGAATGTTATTAAATTTAGTCAGCGATGAATAAAAACTTCAAGAAGTGCTGTGACAATATGTAAACTCAGCATTATTTATTACTACTACTCTGTCAAAAAGTACCGGGAAACGATCAATAGTACGCAAAATTTTAGTCATTGATCCAAATTTATTTTATCACTTTCGAAGTAGGTATGCTCCTTCAAAAACGATACACTATATGCTAACGAATAATCCAATCATCAAAACATTTTTCAACGCTTTTTCCAGTATTGAGTTCAGTTCTCGATGCGAAATCTCCTTTATGTCTTCTACCGAATGAAACCGGGTGCCACGAAGTGATAATTTGAGTTTAGGAAAAAGAAAGAAGTCGACTGGAGCCATATCTGGTGAATAAGGTGGCTGCTCGATGGTATTTGTTGAGTTGTTGATCAAAAATTCGTTCACAATGATGGCCTTGTGCGAAGAGGCATTATCGTTGTGCAAAATCCAAGAATTTTATTTCCACAAGTTTGGCCTTTTTCGTCGAATTTGCTCTTACGCCGCATAACGCTCAAATATTTTTTTATTAAGTATTTGACCTTCCGGCAAGAATTCCTAGTGCACAACACCGCGATAAGCGAAGAAAACAGGTTTTTTCGGTTCAGTTGTAGGGCGTTCGGATAGCCTATCGGTGCCAAAAATAACACTCACAAACGCTAAAAATGATCACACGGGCTTCTGATAGTTACCTATATAAAAAACTTATGAAACTCTTCAATCGCGCCAAATACAACTGTTAAACCAGCAGTTGTCAAAAAACGATCACAACGATTCCACGGTAAGACATGGGTCAAAAATATCACTTTTCTCTGTCATTTGTAGCGTTTTCGAAGCTATCCAAACGGTGAGCGAAAACGATATTTTTGCTCACGAAGTCCCAAAACGCGCTCGTTTTATTATGATATTTATGATATTTTTGACCCATGTCTTACCGTGGAATCGTTGTGATCGTTTTTTGACAACTGCTGGTTTAACAGTTGTATTTGGCGCGATTGAAGAGTTTCATAAGTTTTTTATATAGGTAACTATCAGAAGCCATTAACAATGAAATAATAATAATATAGGTACCTACTTTTTTGTTAATTTTAGAGATTGATTTCATGTTTCGTACTGTGCAAAATTGTTAAAACATTGTCGGTTGTCAAAGTACGTTTTAAGCCGTTCGGATAGCATGCAGTAATTGGTGGTCAAAAATAGCAAAAGCTTCTATCCGAACGCTAATACACAAATGCCACTTTTGAAACTGCTACAAACGCAATCGAGCCAAAACGAACGCACCTTTGGAAGGCGCCACTCCGAAGCTTGTTGACTAGTTTACATGTCAAATTCGTGAACCCACGTCACGTCACGATTAACAATGCGTTTCATGAATGTTGGGTTAGATTTGACTCGTTCAAGCATGTTCTCTGCGATCAGTTTTTCGAGAAAATTCAGGTCTTTTGGGACTAACTGAGCGGAAACATGTTTCATACCCAAGTGATTATTTAAAATCGAACGGATCGACTCTCAAATTTGAATGAGGATTTTCAATCACTATTTTTTTCACATTTGAGATGAGAGCGACTTGCAGAGTGTTTATGGGCTATAGTGAGGTACTAAACCCTTTAATAGTATTTGTAGTAATAGGTACGCTGGTTTTTTGGTGGCAGATAAAAACCTGATAAGGTTTATTATCAATTGATGTGTGTGTGATGTTAAAAATTTGGGATTGAATGGAATTGATTGAAATTCCGTTTGAGGAGCTTATATTACCCCCGCACTTAGGTTATGGTTCACCGCTTGTCCTTAGTCGCGGCATTCCACGCCGCACAATTCCGTAAATGCCTTTTACAATGCAACTTAAATTTTGTCTCTGTCAGCACTGTAATAATATCTTTAGGAACTTTATCATTATAAAATCGCACACACAATTTCCTAAGAAATCATTTGTCTTCGCTCATCTAAAACCTGGCACCGCTATTTTGTATTTTTTTAAGCGTTGTGACTGTATTTGTCGCTTGTTTTTATAAAGCATACATTATATTTTGAAAAATATAAACACGGTAAAGTTAATTTATCTTGATTAGTTTTAAATTACAGGCATATGAGACTAAACAACTATGTTTCAAGGTGACGGGCGCAGTGCAATTCATCACTTGTGACGAAATGCATCTGTTATAGGCAGAGCTTAGTCCGCTTACATCAGGTGCGGCTCTAGCTTGTTCTGTCACATGAAAAAAAAACTGTGTCGTTTGCAAGAATTTCATATATAGCATGAATTGCCCGCTCTTGTTAGATAAAGATGATTTCTATATTAGGCATAACTCTCCATCCCTGTAAAAGTATGCCCTAATACGACATTATATTAGGTCCTTACATATGAAATTGGCGTTTTGTATGGGAGGAACAAAAAGTCGAATATTTTTTAATATAATATATTTAATTAATCAAAGTATGAACCATTATTTTCTATGCACTTTTGCCATCTCATAGGTAGTTCATTGATCCCTTTACTAAAAAAACCAGTCGGACGGGAATCAATAAAATCTTTGAAGGCGATTTGGACTGCCCCATCGGAGTTGAATTTTTTCCCTTGCAAGAAGTTATCCAAATTTCGAAAAAAATGGTAATCTGTTGGAGCAAGGTCCGGGGAGTACGGAGGATGTCTTAGACTTTCCAATTGAAGCTCTTCTAATTTAGTAGCCGTCTGTAGCGCAGTGTGTGGTCTAGCGTTGTCGTGAAGCAGCAGTGGCGTGGAGCGATTGACCAGCCTAGGTTGTTTAGCCGCTAGCTTTTCCATCATGGTTTGCAATTCCTGACAATAGACATCAGCCGTAATAGTCTGGCCAGATTTGAAAAAACTGTAATGAACAATACCGGCACTAGTCCACCAAACGCTTACAAGTAACTTTTTTGGGGTTAATTTTCGCTTGGGGCAGGATTTGGCTGGCTGGCCAGGATCTAACCATTGCGCTGAGCGCTTCCGATTATCGTAAAGAACCCATTTTTCATCACAGGTAATGATTCGGTTTAAAATACCTTCATTATTGTGCCGGTTTAGTAATGTAACGCAGCAGTCGACGCGCGTTTGCCGGTTTGTTTCAGTCAATTCGTGAGGTACCCACCTTTCAAGCGTTTTAATCTTCCCAATTTGCTTCAAGTGAATTAAAACAGTTTTATCACTAACATTGCAGCCTGCAGCTAACTCGGACGTGGTTTGCGATGGATCCGCTTCCACAATAGCCTTCAACTCTTCATTATCAACTTGAGTCTCAGGCCGTCCACGGGGCTTGTTCTGCAGGTCGAAATTTCCAGAACGAAAACGTTGGAACCAAAAACGAACTGTGTTTTCTTTTGCAACACGACCGCCATACACATCATTCACCCTTCGAGTTGTTTCCGCAGCACTAGTGCCACGGCGGAACTCGTACTCGTAAATAATGCGATATTTAAGGTTTTCCATTTTGTAAAATGAGTGACGCAAACAGAAAAAAACAGAAGAAAAAAAACAAATGAATGACGATCATCGAAGCACAAATACATGAGTCTATAGCTGTACAAATTTGAATTTGGAATTCCTTACCAAAGAGGAGAAATTCGTGATTAAAGTGGCCAGTACGAAAAACGCCAATTTCATATGTAAGGACCTAATATTTTGGAAATACACGAAATAAACTAGCGGAACAGTGAAGTTACATCCGTCGATTGTTTTAGCTTACGGCATTATGTTCTTAATATTATGCAGCAGAACTGAGTCTCCCGAACAGATAATGGGTATGAGAACCCCACAGTAAATTTAAATGCATTTTAATTGCCAAGAAGACTGGAGTTTTGCCAATCGAAAGTGTATTTTATCTAAAGAAAACTTAAGATATATAAAAATTAACCTTATAAGGAATATTTATCACAAGTTTGTATGTATGATTTAAGGATTTTTCATTGCTCTGAGCGTAGATATGTGCGCTACGCTCCTCATCCATTTTGCAAAATATCTTGCTCAGTTTTCCTAAATATTATTAAATATGTTTTTGTGAACCATCCATAGCCACGATTTTCTTCTAACAAAACTGCCCCAGTGCAAGTCGGACCTTGCTCTTTTAGAGTTCTGCATTACTACAGCCAGGAAAAGGAAAAAAAAAAGTTGGTTTTGGACTTTAACAGGTTAAATGTACATGTGAATCGGCGTTTTTTCGGCGTTGTTGATTAATTAGAGGATATGGTACCTAATAAACCGAAATTTAAGATTCTTAACTAGATTAGTTTTTGAATCCGTAATAAAAATGGTCGATAATTGACAACTTTGAAGCCATATTTATTTATTGTTATTATAATTTAATTGAATGTCTTGTCGTAAATTAATCTGCGTCAACGGTCTATAGAATATAACAAAATTCCGTAACTTATTCCGCTGACGAGGTAGACAACCGTGACATACGGACACATATGGAGGAGGGGATCTGTTTTCCTCTTTGCGTAGCCTAAAAATGTAGTAAATGTTGTTTGATAAATCTTAGTACAGACATATCCTGAGTACACTAGAATAGACGATACATTCCACACAAAACAGTACACTAATACGATATTGAAGTTGGTGTAGTATACTCCATATATATAATTTTATATATATATTATAAAATTATACATTATAAAGAGGTTAAATGAGCATACAAGCATATTGTCATGTAGATTTATATTCCAGATTCACCTTTGAGGAGAACAATGATGACCGGCAAATATTAGCAACAGCACAAAATTTGGACGATTTTAAAAAAGTATGTGCAAATGTGAAAGCGAAATATTTGTCATATCATGAAGGCGAGCGACATTTGGAGAGCGATGAGAATATTACGAGGAAGGGATATAATTTGATATTACCACCGTGGATATGCCAGCCTTACGTCAGGATGTCTCCAGAAAATTATACTCAAAAGATGGAAATGCTCAGTAAGAATCAGGTACCAATATAATAGAAATAACCAAGGTGAAAAGGAAACAACTAAAGCTTACTAATATTATTATTTATATAAAAATGAGTTTGTTTGTGTCTGTGAATTGGGACAGATGTCTATTTTGTACTTGCAAAGGGGACTTAAAATAAAGCCCAATTTCACAACACCCTAACAAATTCTTTGGTTACGTATGTATTCGAGTTTCATAATATGAATGAAAACCATTTAGACTCAATTTAATCGATAATTTTGACATAGATGGAGTACCATGAAGCAGAATGGCAGGTGCTAAATGTGACGTATAATGTGACCCTACTTACTTTTAAACAAACAAACTTTCGCATGTATAATAATGACTTCGAACGCGTTCTATTTGGCTATATTGCGAGTTTACTTAGGGCAAGTATTGAAAAAAATAGCACTTGCACATTTTTTGCGTATGTCCACTTGACTTGACTGCGTTGTTTTAACGATGTACAGTATTTCAACAGTCCTAAGAAATAATATGTACTTACCTTCATTAAAACCAACGTTGAATACTGCGTGCATACCTTTAACTAATTATGCAGTTAGCGTAGAACCTACCTATTAGTAGTTTCTAAGTTAAATGCAGATTAAAGCATGAATTACCTAATAGAACTATTATTGGTATTGATTTTATAATTTCATAAATAAGTAACTAGCAATTATTTCTGGTTTGCGTAATATTAATGGAGATCGATAAAGTGGTTCGTATTCTGTGAACGCGTCAGCCGCAGCAAATAAACAATTTCTTCAACATGGAGCCTTAAGATCCGGTAGATTAGAACCAGATTTAATTTTTTATTCATTTTAAAACAAATAAACCTAACCGAAAGTCACATCATGTGACGTCGATCACACACTGAGAAAAACGACTTAAAGGCTTAAATCAAATTTGACCTTTTACCGTTGAATTGTAAATACGTAAGATGAATTCACAACTCTTAAGATGACTTTCACCAATCAATAAAAATGTACCATGTTTTATAATAAACACAACCGTCAAAAACGCTTTCCGTAAAGTATTTTCAGAATTGAACTTGTTATACGATAATAATTGCAGTATTGACCATAAAATATACCTTACTTTTACGGCGGTTTATATACGGTGATTATCACTATAACGTACGACTTAATCAGCCTCATCGAAAAGTCAATATTTAAGAAAGACCACAAAATACACCTTAAATGAAGACGAAAAGAAACATTCGCCTTCACTGACCTCGTTTAATGCCTTCTAGTTGGAAGGCGTTTTTGTACGCATTTACGTTTGGTCGGTTTTTCGCCTTATGTATATTAGGGCGCTTTTGACTTTAGATTTTTCTCAGTGCAGGGTAACAGGTACACATACTTTCACGTCATCTACTTAGCCCCACTGCCGTAGCCCCACGTTAACGACATTTATTTTTCTTCCACCCTGTTCTAATACTGGTTATCGCAGTACTCACACTTCACACACATGTCTTTTTTCATGCACTTAATCCACGCCTTCTTAGGCATTTCTCTGGAACTATATGTCTGTCCACAATCATATTCTACTGTTTTAGTTATATATCTCTATCAGAAGGATCGTCCACTGCTGTACACAGTCTCCCCCCATTAAAGGGTGGCATAACACCCACGCTTGGCAGGCATCTTGGGGATCGCAGAGCAAGATGGAATTGATGAGATGGGCAATCGCCTGATGGGAACCGTCACGCTTGTGACTTACAGTGTCACCGTTCTCGTCCTGTTTGACGCTGCACTGCGCTCATCGGTCGGTTCGGCCACTTGCTACAGTGCCCTTAACACAGTAGTATGCTTCGAGGCGCAATATCTGACACCCTCCAAGTTGGTATCCAAAGACCATCTAGATGGCCTTTGCTAAAGAGGCCAACAGCCGGGTGAAAGCTAGTAGTAGTACCTACTTTATGATATATATTAATATTATTATTATTTGTTAGGAAATAAATGAACAATCAAAAAGGGATCACGAAGATCCTGAAGAAAACGCCATGTCAAGGAAGAAAATGAAGAAACTAAGAAAACTTGCCAGAAGACCAGTCAAGCACGGTACTCACCAGAGCTCGAGAAGTGGGGATATATGTTCCAATAATGGCTGTCTAAACCCTTTGGTTAGTATTTCATTTCAAAATTAAAACGGCCAAGTGCGAGTTGGACTCACACACGGAGGGTTATGTAACAACACAGAATGTTACATAAAATCGTTTCTTTTTACCATATTTTTTACAGTAGGTATACATTTTTTTTATTGCAGTTCGAAATCCTTAACGGGCATCTGAACCGCGCTTGCCCAGTTTTTGTTGTAAGTTAGATATTGGACATACCAAGATTGATGGCAGTGTGTATTATAGTCTTTACTATAGTAAAAACAAAAACCGTTCTGCAACGCATTTTAAGACATCATATTGGGAGGATACACAAACGGATACATAAGCTACAGTGTCCCTAAGGCAAAATATCTGATACTGTCATACCCACCAAGACGAACTCTTGCTCAAGAGACCTACCACCTGATAGGTCTTTAATCTTTTTTTTTGTTTCAGGGAGGAAAATGCGTATATAAATTATGTAAGAAATGTTGTAGAAATAAGTGTTTTGAAGAGAACCTAGACTGCAGAGGTCACAGAATACTTGTATACACTAGGAGAGAGATGGCCATGAAATTTCAAAACAAAGATGCAGAGAAACAGTGTGTGAGTAATGTATGATAATTTAATACTATTTTGTCAACAATGTATAAATAATTTATTTTTGTACAAAATAAAAGTATATTTTGTTATAATTTTTGTGTATTTTGTTTTCCAACTAATTTTATAAACGCGAAAGCCTCACCTCGATAATGGCTGAGCAGAATTTGATGAAATTAAAAATGTACAACTGCTTGAGTCTTTTGACCACCTCTTTTGGAGTTTAATGTAAAAAAAAGAAGGCATATATTATATCCTTAATAAACGGAGCAGTTTTAGGGATAAACAAATGCAAACAGACGTTGTCTTCTATAAGAGTAAAATAGCAAAATTCACAAAGATTCTTGTTCATACAAAATAACACTAATTAGGTAAAAGATAAATTGTTTACTTCACTCTCATTCAAATTATCTTTGATTGCTTACATAAACACACATCAAATAATACGTAAACGTGACATATGTATAGTTACTAGGTAACGAAACATTAACTACCCAGTAAAGTGTTGATACTTCAAATCACCATAGCAACTTTGTTTTCACGTTAATACCTTTGTTTGTTTCGGCACCAAATAACAAAACAAACAGAGCTATTAAATTGCCCTACTCAGTTAATTAAGTCCCTTGTAACCAGTAGGCACTAAATTGATTATATATATACACTTGATAGTTATATACGTAAACTACGAAAGTTCTATGAAAACTGCGTAGGTAAGGTAAGAACTATGCGCGCGCATTTACAGGCTTGGCTCAGCGTATTAAGCACATCGATAGTTTCGATACAATGAGTAAGCTTGTGGTCTACATAGAAACGCATACATTAATTAGTTAGAGATAAACGAATTTAGTAAAAAAATTCGTGATGTAAGAGACGTATCAGTAAACATATATTATTTGCTACCAGATAACGTTTATACGAAGGTTAAAGAGATGAGTTCTAAAAATAACAGTTAACAACCTATACTAACAACAAATGGATAAATGCTGTGCACTTAACCAAGCGCCGAGACTACAACGAAGAATTAACGGCCTGCAGCTACCTCTCAACGGTCAGCAAGTCGCCGGCTGGATCGTATTTACAGTTACTGCCATAATAATCTATACGATACTAATACAAATCCAATTCGAAGAATTGAAGATGGCAGTTACCATCGCCTACATCGTTCTCTACGCGTCCCATTTCGTAGCTCATGGAGCAGCTTCTATTATAGACCCTAGTGAAAAGGAGCTACGAAAACTAGCAGTGATCAATGTGCCTGAATTTGATCGCAGTATTCATGCCCACGTTATCGAGAACGGGAGGTGTCACCTGTGTAACATTTACACTAGCACTAAAAAGACTAAGCACTGCAGCCTGTGCAATAAATGCGTCGATCACTTCGATCATCACTGCAAGTGGTTGAATACATGCGTCGGCCGGAGGAACTACCCAGCATTCATTGCGAGTGTTTTCACAGCGCTGATGATAGCAGTACTAACTTTATCCTTATGCATTACGGATCTAGCTCTATTTTACGTAGACAGATATCATCTAAGTATAGCTGCGCAAAATTTTATCAACTGCACTGTGATATCTGATATTTCTTACTGTAGATCATCCATCTCTTTTTTATTATTTTTGGTAATTTTTGGTGTAATAGCGTTTGTCGTTGCATGCCCGCTGCTGCATCTATGCTGTTTTCATGGTTATATTTCAGTGTTAGGCACGTCGACTTACGAGTACATGGTCAATAATGGTGACACGGCGGATTCACTGCGTCCCTGTTACGTAAGGAGGCATAATTGTGGTAGAATTAATTTACCAAATAAATTGAATACAACAAAGGAAGGGAACAAATATGAACAGTCTGAATCTAGTGACAATGCCGCAATAAGTAAACTAAATGCGGATGATTCTAACATAGCCAAAGGCAGCCAAAGTGATGGAACGGCAGGTGTTGCAAATCTGATAAGCATATTGATAAACAATGAATTGGACAGAGCTAAGAAAATTTTGCTTTATGATAAAAATAAGATTCACCCTCAAGATAGTAGGCAATAGAATTGTATGTTTAGGTTATGCGTTTTATCACTTTCAAGAGATTTTATGCACGTATACATATTCTTATGAAGAAGCCTTAATACATTTAGGTATATTATTAGTCTGTGATAAGAGTTGTCATGTATTTTATTTTAATAATGAAGAACTTTACGTATATTGAATCACAGAAGAAATATATAGGTATGTATAAAAATATGTAAGTAGGTACGCGTCAACTTGAGATATCCTTCGTTTTTGACAGTCGGTTAAAAGCGATGCTTGAATCGGCAGAGTAGTATGTAATTCAGAACTCGTAAAAAATACAATTGCCTTTGTTCAACCCATTATTTTAACCCATTGGCATCGGCGATAATGATAACTTTTTTCATTCATAACTAGGACATAGTGGTCCTGACGATGCCAACTTATTAAAACCAATAGGGTTTTGTGAACTTCCTTTCCACAAATTCCCATTATGAGAGCTCTTTGACTCGTCAATGGGGATTAGTGGAATATTTTTTTTTTTTTTATGCTGATTAGGTTAGCCCTTGACCACTATCTCAACTGATGGTAAGTGATGATGTGGTCGAAGATGTTGTTCAGGCTAACCTAGAAGTTCCGACTAATGCACCTACTTATCCATAGAAACGAAAAAAAATTGTCTCAATGATTATAAAATATTAAATACACAATGTCATTTCCGAATTGTACTCATTTTATAATAATGACGCAAATTAAATACGAAACGTTTTCAGCGAAGTGGTATTTTTGCTTTATGTAAATAAGCCTCATGAATTTGTCCAATGTCACGCCCATTCTTCGTCGTTAGGTACAGTACCTACAAGTGTAATGTATGATGTCAGATAACGTTAGTACGAACGAATAAAAACAACTTAATCCAATCAGTTCCAGTTTATTACTAGAAATTTATTAAACAATTTCAACTCCAAAATCAAGAATATATATATCAATTAAATATGTAATATGTAAGAAAGACATCAATCTTCCTAATAAAGTTTATATTATTATTATTGAAGCAATAAACGTTAATTGCAGACTGTTTATTCACGTTTGCGGCGGCGATCCTGCTCCTCCTGGAAATAAACGAATTTATGTTGAGCGTTCGAATATATATATTTTATTACATTATTACAATAACTATACAGGCAGTAGATGTGAGCCTTATCGCGTAAACATAACTCTGTCATCATGCGGTTATTCCTTTGTCAGTTATCGCGGTTTCAAGTACCTGTGATAAGCCAGAGGGTGAACTACCTGCTACAATTTTATAATAATGTGTCTACTTGTTGAGTTTATTTGTCTCTACTTTAAGAGGCGTATATCTATATTAAAGGACACCTTTTTTATATATGCTATAGCTGCCAGAAAAAACTACCAAGAGAGCATTCCCGAAGATGGTTGCAGTCAAACAGGCAACGGGTCATAAAACCAAAGCCACATCTTTTTACAATTAGATCTTTGTGTTGTTACCATAAACCTATTTTTGAATATGTTCTTGTGCTGTTCTTTATAACCTCAGAGAAGACAATGTTACCACACATGAGCGGGGACAAGATCTGGATGATGATAATGAAATCTGTATCCAAATTCTACATTTTCCATCCAGCAGATTTAGTGAAAAATAGGTGTTAATGGGATGATTCGACCCTAATTAACCTACTAAAGCCTTGTAAGGAAGGCATATACTACAATCAGGTTTAGAGGGTAACACTTAAATTACTGAACTGTTTTTATCAATTTCACCACAGCTAATTTTAAAAATTACAAATAGAACTAATTTATTTATATATAATCTTTATTTTGGGACATAAATAAAAAATGAAACAATAAACAGTGAAACGATGCTCAGTACTAGATTGTGTTGTACCTTAAACTAGTGGTTTTATCCAAAGTTACAGTATTAAATTAAGTTTTTTTTAATGAGATAATAGTATCCTAATATTTTTATTGGTCATTTTGGACGCCAGCTGTGTAAAATATGAGTTTACTTTATCAAGAGATTTATAAGGCTCTGAACACAGATCTCTCTCACAGATTTAACTAATCAAAGGAATGTTTTGTTTTCTTTTAATATTGGTTACTCGCTTTATTATTTTCTAAGGATTAAATTAAACCATTGATGTCTTTACCTTCTGGGTCAAAATGATGACCAGTCTTCTGAACACACCAATGAAGTCAATGAACAATTCCATAGCATGCTGAACAAAATCTTTGCTGCCCATTCGGCGTTTCTCAATGATAAGTTGTGTGTCATACAGTACAAAACCACACATAAGCATCAGTCCGAGGTAAAGGTGAGTCTGGAAAAAAGAAAGTATAAAAGAATCATATTAATTTTAATCAATGGTAACATCATAATAGTACAAGTGATTAAGTCATACTCAGAGACTAATTAACACAATTCGATTAGCATTACAGTGAAAGGCGGTACAAATATAATGATTGAATACTAGTTAAAAGATCACTAAAATGCGATAATTGGCATCAGGTTCGGCTCCTACAACATGGTACTGAAACATTTCTGGAGAATTATTGTTGTTTGATATTTAAACACCTCTGCATGGCCCTGTGGAAAATACAGGGGTGATAATATATGACTTAATTTAACTTGCAGAGTACACAATTAGCTCTGTATGTATTTTCAAGCTAGAATGTTAAGTAGTTAGCGGAAAATTATACATTGTTGCCACCTGTGGAAATTGATTTATTTCAATCGCTTTGGTAAGTACAACATAGCAAAAAGTATCCCACAATCTAATCCTGGTCCTAAGGATTCTATGTACCTAATACTATTTAATTCACATCAGCTGTATGAGAGGTGAGTGGGAACATACACACTTTATCTGTAATCTGATAAATTTGCAGAATAACAACAGATTAAATTTTATCAATTCATTACCAATCTGAACTCTGAAGGTGTACATGCTTTTAAATGTCTACTACAGAATTTATTTGCTTAAAAACAGCAACTCAACAGCATGTTGTAAATTTCACCATCTTGAATAACAAATTCCTTTGTAATAGTCTAAAGGTCACATCATAAGTTAATGATGAGTCATCGGTATACTAGTCAGTAAAATGATGAAATGAGCTGCAACACTTACTTGGTACAGGAAATGAGATTGCATGAAAAGGTTGGCCAGGGTCATTAGAGACATGGACGTGAGCAGGGTCATCAAGGTGCCTCCAAGGAACAGCCAGCTGCCACGGTCAGCTAGCATGGCTGCGATGGAGAAGCACACAAAGACCAGGGTGGTACCAAGCAGAGCCGTAACAATAATTGATGGATCAACAAAGGCTGCAAACTGCAGAAGTGGGCCCATGCTCATGCCTGAAATGTACATATACTATGTTAGTCTCAATCATTTCTTTAGTGTAGAGCAGCATCAAACTTCATATTCCAAATAGCGACAACATCTATAATATTATAAACAGCTATATTTAAAATCAAGTTTACATAATAACTATGTCTTTGC
Source organism: Plagodis pulveraria (assembly GCA_963890685.1). Lineage (NCBI taxonomy): Eukaryota > Metazoa > Arthropoda > Insecta > Lepidoptera > Geometridae > Plagodis > Plagodis pulveraria. The sequence goes on from OY982957.1 coordinate 19,845,677, forward strand.
AAAAAAATTATAAAGGGCTAATAATGTAATATTAAACAAAATAGCTAAGTACAATATAACCATTACTATACTCCAATCTAGACCTATTTTTTTACCCACAATGGACGGAATGGTATGGAGGCAGTATATGCATTTGGGGTTAAAGGTTATTTGTATGTATATATGGTTGTTACTATTTCCCTCGTAAACTACTAGACCAATTTTGAACAGCTGATATTTCAGGGCAGTTAAACATGGTTAATGGATAACTGGTGCTATACACAACCAGTGGACCCTTGCAGCAGCAAGTATAGTCTGCACTTGAGGGCCCTATCAGAATGTTTGTTGGATTGATTTATGATACTATCTTTTGAAAGCAAATACCTGAATGGAAGATTGATATAACAGCAATCAAAATGACAGTCCAATCTGTCAAAATTATAAGGCAGTTGATTCTGGACTGTTGAGCTGGTGAAGTGACAGTTCAGGTTGTATGTTTCAGTTCTGATTTCTCATTTAAAATAAGATGGACTCAAATCAAACACCTCAATGCAAAATACATATCAAAATAACAGTCCAAGCTTTCAACATTATAAGGCATTTGATTCTGGACTACTGGTTTATAGATAGAAGTATATTTTTTTGCGATCTTCATTTTGAGTGACAGTAGTCAAAATTAAAAGACCTACATACATTGTGGGGAATTTCAAAATTTTAGATTTGCTTTTCATTTCACTATACATTTCAACCCGTATTTTTTTAAATATAGACTATCTTCCTGGCCAGTTTTCTCAATTTGTTGAGCCATTCACATGTTATAGCAAAAAAGATATACCAATACTCAGGCGCCTGTAACTTGCCACAAAGAACTCATTTTGCTAGGACAATATTAATTTTATGTTCTCATAATTAGTTGATAATTTATATTATAATAAATAAATTGTCTACTTATTTCTACTCAATAACAGAAAACCCATGTATGATCTCTCATTTTTGTGCTTTTATGATCAGATGTTCACTGCTGAGCCTTCTTTGTTTTGTTAATATTTATGGACATATATATTATAATGAAACATATAAATACTCAGTTTATGTTTATCCACAATTCGCATCACTTAAATTAATGGCCTCCTAGTTTTATTTGCTGTCATCTTCATAATATGATAGATGCTGGGAAAAGCAATACTATTGGTGGATTTATTCCTCCTACACCACACACCTCTGGTGGATATGGAGCCTAAATCTATGAGATTCTATTACATTCTCCATATTATAGAACACTCATTCTAGAATATCCTATAACATTTAATTACATTTGAAATACCCATCAATCATTGGTAGTTATACTAACATATTGGGGATGATGCAAAGCTTTTGAGACAGCTTGATATTGTATGTAATAATTTCAAGACAATTAATTACTTCACAAATTTTATTATACACTAACCTGAAGTGAGACCAAATCCAAGGAGATATCCCAGTCGCTGCTTTGTGTTTTTTCCATTGTCTGGGGTAGCAATAAGTGCGAACATGAGTCCTACACCAACAATGGCTGAAAGGAATCCAGCTTGGAATCTTGTGAACATGTCTACATAAACTCCAACTGACGCCGAAACACAGGTCATCATCAGGGTACCGTAAACATTTTTAAGATGCTGTCGAACAGGAGCCTCCCTGTAACCAACATAATGATAAATAGCAACGTCAGTAATAAACAACCTTTGGCACGCAATTAAATTGGCCTACATAATGAAGCATGTTCTAGATCTTTAACAAGGTGAAACATACACAGCTATACTATGGTTACAACAAACCGTCCTGTGCTGCGCTGTGACAAGGTAATTTTATATACTTACAGTCGATTCTGGAAACTGTTTACGAAAGTCTGAATATTGGGAGCCATGATGTGGATATTATCCAAAAATTATCTTCAGGAGCACTAGATTGTAGAGTTTATAGAAATCTAAATCAAGTTATGCACTCTGCCACTTGAATGAAATTTGGTGACGCAATGTTGAAAAGTAGGTAGGTAATTTTTTTGTGCACAAACAACACGTCATAAAAGAAGTATGAGCTATTTACCCGCAATCTGGGAATCTTAATAATCTGTGTAAATATAAATAGCCCACAGATAAAGCAAAAAAGTGAAGGATGCACAAATGCTGGTATAGGAAAAATTAAACAACACATTCAAAACTCTATTCTAAGGGAGCGGGGCGCAGTCCAGCGTTGCCGGACAGTACTAGAAAAACCTAGGGCAACTTTCACGACCTTCTAGTCAAGTGTCGAGTAGGCTAATTGCCGGCTTAAGTCACAAGTAACCGCACATGGGTAATTCGCCAAAAAAAATATTTTTTGCCTAATTTCCTTGGCATGTTTTTTTTTGCTAATTACGTATCAGTTAGGTTGTTGATTATATAAATGAATAAAAGCAGTATTCATTTCTGTAAAAGGGGTATCACAAAACATTCCTGAAAAAAAGTTATAAGGTCAAGAAGTTTTAAACAGTCAAGGAAATTAGTAAGGTCTCAAGGAAATTAGAAAACTATTGCAAAGAAATTATAGGTTGCCACGGAAATCAGTATTATGTTATATTAATTCCATTATTTATTTTCCTTAAAGAAATGTTAAGAATAAAACAAAATATTTACGTGATTAAGTTTTTATTTATATATATAAAAACTACTCATAACTGATAATTTATCATGTTTTAAACATTTTGTAAATTGTCATATTCATACCTACGAACTGATAATTGTAAATATTAGCTCATGTTTTGGAGATAAAGATAATTATTTTAATTAAAATAATAAAAAAGCGCAAATTATAATAAACATTTTACATGTTATTTATAACTGATATTGCCTCCTCGGGCTCTGCTTGCAGATTCAAGTCGATTTGGCATACCCAACAGGAGGTTTAGGAGCCGATGTTGGGAAATATTCCCCCCATTCTTCTATAAGGGCCTGTTTTAGTGCCTTGAGGGTGGTAGGTGGTGGTCTGCAGCTTTTGACTAGCTTCCCTAGCTCATCCCAGGCGTATTCAATCGGGTTGAGATCAAGACTTCTTGATGGCCAAGCTATCACACTGATACTAACCTCCTGAATATAATCTTGCACGACCCGAGCCATGTGTGGCCTTACATGCATCAGCAACGATCCATCACCAATATTTACTAAATACGGCACTGCACACTCATTGAGAATCTCCTAGGCGTATCTTTCCCCAGTCATAGTGTAATTTTCTATGGTCACTAACTCTGTGCGACCTTCTGAAGATATGCCAGCCCATACATGTACACTGCCTCCACCGTACTAGACGCTTTCTGAGAAGCAGGCTTGAAGGTATCACTCACCAGGTCACCTGTAGACACTTGGCCTTTTATCAGAAGTGTAAAGTGAGAATCATCTGTAAACAAAATTCTTGATCATTCTTGTTGATCCCACTGTATGTTTTCATGGGTGTATCGCAGTCTCGCTACTCGATGCTCCCTCTCGAATTTGGGACCACTTGCTGGTCTTTGGGGTTTCAGGTTTGCTTCAGCCAGTCTTCTTCTCACTGAACTGTTACTAATGTAGTCCCTTCAGGTCTGAAGATGCTGGACTTCAACTGCATTTAGTTGGCGATTTCGCAACACATTGGAAACAATATAACGGTCTTCTCGGGCACTAGTACACCTGGGTCTGCGATTACCAAATGGTTTCCAGTCTCTTCGTACCTTCACTTCACCTTCTGGAACTTTCGTAACGGCAAACCCACCATTCTTGCAGTATAGCTATGTAGTCTTAGCACATTCTTCAGGTGGAAGAGGCATGATAAATAAGTTCATGTGCTGATTGTCTAACTTAGCTTTTGTGTTACAAAAGACACATCAATCAAGATTTATTTTTCAAAACAAAAATAGAAACAAGAAATGAAGAGTAAAATCGTTTTTCGAAAAGGATTATTGTTGATTTGAATGGTTTTTCAGCAGTTTCTTAAAAGAAGGTTACCGACTATGAAGTTTTTATGTACAAAATTAAACTTTTGTCTAGACCTTTTTGTTTCAAAAGTATATCTTGAGTACTTAAAAAGTTATTGCAATTTTAAAAGTGTTGTACTTATATGTGCAGGCCAGTGTAGCAAATCACTCTTCATTTTTCTAATCTTTTTTTCGAAGTTTTCAGCTCTTGTGTTTTTTTTGTTTTCCCCATGTTGAGTTTTCTACGTAAGAGAAAAATTAACGAATAAATTTTTTTGATTATCTTGAAATATACACTCGAGAGCAATGAATCCGGGTCACTTAAAGAATCCTAAAAATCTCGGAAACTAAAAATGCTAGGTTAATGCAATAAATTGTATTTAATAGACAATGTAATACTCCTTAAATGAAGGTATTAAAACTTCTTAGTTATTGTAAAGTTATATCATAAAAAAATCAAATTTGAAAAAGGGCCACTTTCGAAGATGGAACTACGAAATTACAGCATTTGGTTTTGCTTTTGTTTGTAATCTGTCATTTATGTGGGTACATAAACCATGTTGATAGTGCTCTATATTCATTATTCAAGCTGAAATTATTTTGCTTACGCCTGAAGAATGCACCAGAATACTTACAATGCTGGAAACCGGCCGGAGTCAGCGCGATACAGCCAGGACTGTCGGTGTGTCGCTGTCAACAGTACAAAGAGTTCTCCGACGTTACGAAGAAACTGGTTCTAACCTACGCAGACCAGGAACGGGCAGAACCAGGTGTACCACAGCACGAGAAGACCGATACTTGGTGAACACCATGCTTCGAAGTCGCTTTCTCACAGGAACTGAACTCACCAATCAGTTTCGACGCCTCGGAGGAAGTAACCCAAGTGCATGGACAGTAAGACGTCGGCTTGCTGAATCTAACTTAAAACCCCTTAGACCTGCAAACGGCCCTAAACTGGAGCGTGGGCATCGTATTTCGAGACTAAGATATGCCCAGAGCCACGTAAATTGGAGTATTGAAGATTGGTCAAAAGTTATGTTCTCCGACGAATCAAAATTTATGCTCTACAAGCACGATGGAAGACACAGAGTGTATCGAAGACCAGGGGAAAGATTCAAGCAAGCATGCATCGAAGAAAAAGTAGCCTACGGTGGTGGGTCTGTACTTGTGTGGGCCGGAATTTCTTCTGAAAGTCGCACAGAGCTGGTGATCATAGAAAACGGCTCTTTAACTAGCGTAAGATATGTGGAAGAAATCCTCAATGATCACGTTGGTCCATTTATGGTCAATTTAGGTGAGGATGCTATATTTATGCATGACAATGCCCGACCTCATACAGGTAGGATTGTGAATGACTACCTTCAAGAGATGAACATTACTCGTATGGAGTGGCCAGCGCGCAGCCCGGATATCAACCCGATCGAGCATGCTTGGGACGAGCTAGGCAGATGCGTAAAACAACGAAACCCTCCCCCAATCACGCTTCGTGAGCTCAAAATTGCTCTCACAGAGGAATGGGAGAATATTCCCCAAAATCGTATAAGGAACTTGGTGTACAGCATGCCAAACCGCGTAAACGCAGTAATGGAAGCACGAGGAGGCAATACGAAGTATTAAAATTCAAGAAAATCGTAATAAAGTTCAAAAATTTCATGTTTCCTATTTTTGTTTTAAGGAGAGATCAGCAGTTTTTTTCTTTATGTAATTTTGTGTTAATAAAATGTATGGTGACTCATATTTTTTTTACTTTCATTTAAGGAGTATTACATTGTCTATTAAATACAATTTATTGCATTAACCTATCATTTTTAGTTTCCGAGATTTTTAACATTCTTTAAGTGACCCGGATTCATTGCTCTCGAGTGTAGTAATGTCCTTAAATATATTAGTTGAATGTTGTGAAACACGTTAAATCTATCTTTATTTTCAAAGAAATATATAAATTTAATATAATTTATTTATGTAAAACTTAAAAAAAAGAGATTAACCCTTTCCCCCCGGTGTAGTGTTTTTTAACGAATTGCCGCCTTATAACTTTATTATTATAATAAGGTAGGTAAAATTAAACGCACATATTTTTTTTAGATTTTTATTATACCTAGAAGTACTATTTCCAAGACCTAGAGTTTAAAGTACCGTCAGGAACTTCGTGTTATCACAATGATAGCTTTTTGTATCTATCAAAGTTCCTAACATTGTGATAGGAGCACAGTAATGAGATACAATATTGACTTAGTAATTATTAAATTAATAGGTTTTAATTACAAATTCACCTCGTGGTATTCAACAAAACAATTTTTCTTTTCATTTACACAGAAAAACATGTTGCAATGCGAACATTTACTATGAGGTTTCGCCTGAATCTTCTTCAAACTAAAAACCTCACACCATCCCCTGTTCCCTACGAACTTAGGCCAATGGATGCCTCTGTTACCCAAGTGTACGTCTTTTACAGTGGAATAGTCAGATTTGCACCTTTTGGAAGGGCCGGGCCGCCTTTCGCAGTATTATCAGTAGAAGTCTTTCTTTTCTGACTAGCATCTTTCATTATCATCAAGCCTTGAGTAAAAGAGCGTTGAAAATCTTTTACGGTAGTCTGCCCCATTATAAGTCCATGAATGACATATGAATAGACGAACGCGTTGTCCAGAAAACCCCAAAACAGCCTGTGCCTGCATCAATACAGTAAAGGGCTCTCCAACGATTAGATGTGTCTGCGCCGCCCATATAACTATTGTAATCTTTGACAGCTACAGGGCATATAATGGCAGACTTCGATCCATTTTTTTCTTTACTGGACACAGTTGCCTCTTGGTTTCCATGAAAATTAGATACTAAATGAACCACTTTGTTATCCTTCCATTTTCAATATCCAATGTCTAAATTTGTAAATCGATGATCACTGTGGCCACTTTTCATTTGAGAATCAGCGAGCATATTTCCAGGCAGTCCTTTTCTATTACTTCGTATAGTTCCACATGCGTACCTAGGTGTTTTCAGTTTCTCAAGCAAACCTGGTACCTGATTTATAGGGCACTCCAATACATCTTCATTTGACGGCGACTATGGCGGAACTTCGGCAAAAACACTGTCTAGAGCTCTTTCAAAAACCTCATCGTAGCCTCTTGGTGAGGGTAGTTGAAGATTTTCCACTTCATCATCGGACACACCTGCATCAGAATCTTCGTCACAGTCCGGAAGCTCTTCTAATAACAGGGCTTCAATCAAAGCACTATTGTTTGTAATGACTATCACAACGGCTAAAGCAATAAGAAAATAGGTCAGAACAATAATAAAAAATTTAAAAATATTCGTTTATGATAAAAGAAAATACCCATTTCATCGAGTATGTGTATTATAAAAACACATAATTTTTGAGACTACAATCACCTGACGGTACTTCTAAGTCCACATCAGTTTTTATCAAATATTCATAAAAAATAAAGTGATAATACATTATACCAGCTTTTAGAAATGTAGTCAAGGATATAAAAAAAAAGTAAATTGTAAAAAAAAAACACTTACTTATGATATTCTATTTATAAAATATTTCCAATTACACTGTACAGCGAAGGGATAAAATGTTGGACAGATTGTAACTCACTTTTCAAATTATTCGGCAACATCACGCGGTAATTCAAATAATGTGCTGTAATTGGCTTACGGAAACAGTGCTCTAAAGGATCGTCAGTTGTAGTTAACATAAAGTGTTTTCGTTTCTAAGTTATAAGACGAAAAATGTGGAGGTACTTCTAAGTACCGTAAGGAGGGAAAGGGTTAAATCCGGTATAAACATAATTCTCTTCACCACTGGCAAGACAATAATATAAAGCGTAATTTTTATAATTTCCTTGGTAAACCATAATTTCCATGTCAAATCATGAGCCAAGGAAAACATGGAAATTAGAACCAAGGAAATTAGATTTAAGTCATTAAAAAATCGTAGACCTAAAACCATTAACTTATAATATTCATGTGTCAAATTGAGACTACCTGTGCCACAAACATTACCGTTAATTGAAACTATTAGTTAGAAGTCCATCAAACTGTTGACAAATAACGACCATGGAAATTGAAAAATCTATAAACCAAAAGCCAAGGAGGGGTGTACTTATGTGAATGGTGCAAAACTAAACAACGGTGTGCACATCTTTCTCCGATAGGTTTCTCGCGGCATAATGGTCGAGAGAAACGGTGTAACTCAATTTGTTTCAAACGTTTGTGTTTCGATATTACAACTGTTGAAATAACTAACCAAGGAAATTATATTTTACTCGCGGACACGGATGAAACTGAATGTAACTTTAAAACCATATCTTTTTTAAAACACTAAACATTTTTTTTGGTGAAGTGGGGCTTATTATACATTATGACAAAATTTATATAATGTTACGAATACAACTTTATGCAATATGGGTGATAATATAAAATAAAATACAAAACGGACATGACAAGGAAATTAGGATTTTAACATTTCGTTATTATTTTTTTATATATTTCATATAGATATTAATGTTTGATTAGCAAAAACAAGTGTATATAAGGATACATTATTTGAATAAAAATAAATATTAACTATAAACATCATTAATATAATTTTCGTCCATTCGGACATCAAAAAGTCATGATTTTGGCGAATCACCCACATATGAATTGTAATGGCTGAGTAGTACTCAGTACCAAAGATTACTAACCCACTCTAAGTACTAACCCACAGTTAGAGTGACCACTAACTTACTTCTTGGTAATTATTTTCGACGTATGAATCAGAGACCAATGGTATGAATGAGTGACGTTGTTGACAGATTGTGAACGGATATTTAAATTGACTTCGAAGATCCTTCAAGTAACCATCGAGTTGTAATTCAGAAGCCTGTTTTCTATTGTGAAACTGAAAAACCATGATTGTAACCATGTTTATAAGACGAGTAACTTTAACTAGGAAGTAAATAATTGACACTTTACTTGAAGGTCATGAAAGACGCCCTTAATGTTTTAGGTTCCTATGCCCCGGGTGGGAATCGAACTCACGTCCTCCGATTTCGCGCCGGATGCCTAAACTGCTCGGCCACCTGGGCAAGCTATATTTGGCGAAATTTCGTGCTCCAATTGTATTACTTTAACCGTCATAGGGGTCGGTGGCCATCAACCAGACTACTAGATAATAACAAATATTTTTAAAATATTTTATGAAAACATCAAATTAAGATATATAGTAATATAATATATATAATATATAGTAATATAAAACACTTAAAAAAATATAAAAATATATCTAGTGACTATTTCGCCTAATTTTCCTGTTAAGCCGACGTGACGTCACAAACGCCACGCAGCAAAACCGGAAGAATTTTCGACGCGTGTCGCTTCTACACGAAGCATCCTCAGGAGGTCTTGACTCTACGAGCGCACGATCGAGAAGGTCAAGAGACGTAGTTTGTATTTTTTAAGTGTTTTATTCAAATATAAATTTGATGTTTTCATAAAATATTTTAAAAATATTTGTTATTATTAAATATGGATTTCCGCAAAGTAACGCCTGAATCTTAATATTGTTATGTTTGCAATAACGCCTGCTAAGCAGATTACATTACAAAATCACAAATATACTATAGGAAAAATTTAAGTCATGTGCGGGATTCGAACCCGCGTCCATCCACCCCTTGAGCCGGAGTATGCTCTAACCAATTAAGCTAACATGACATGACGTCATAACTCGAATCTTTCCTATCGTTCCTTAACCATCGTATTGGGATGGAGCAACATCTATAGTACCACTTGCGTTGTACTACAAACAAGACCAATTTTGCAATTGGTTTTATACTTGTAAATGATGACGCAACCTTATAATTTTAATATTGTTAGGTTTGCAATAACGCCTGCTAAGCGGATTACATTACAAAATCACAAATATACGATAGGAAAAATTTAAGTCATGTGCGGGATTCGAACCCGCGTCCATCCACCCATTGAGCCGGGGTATGCTCTAATCAATTGAGCTTACATGACATGACGCCATAACTCGAATCTTTCCTACCATCGTATTGGGATGGAGCAACATCTATAGTACCACTTGCGTTGTACTACAAACAAGACCAATTTTGCAATTGGTTTTATACTTTTGTAACGCCTGAATCTATTTATTATCAGACTACTAGACTTCATCTGATCGAAATAATTGCCTTTTCAAACACTTAACTCTCGGAATGATGTCGATACCCTTATATATTTTTAAGTATGATTACAAGCACTGTCGCTTGCTAAGCGAAAATCTTATTTGACATATTATTGCAGCACACAATGTTATGCCCCGGGAGGGAATCAAACTTGGGGCGGGAAAAAAAAAATAGCAAGATATTGTCATATATAATATTTGTGAACATCACTGGTTAGGAACTGGCTACAATTTGCTGTAACAATCTGTAGATTGCTAGGACGGATGGTACGACTTGCAACATGTTGGAAAACAGCCATAACACCAGCCACAAACGATACACTTTGCTGGTTCACAGCAGATCGCAACTACAGATTTTGTGTAAAACTATGTCGTATGTAGCACCTTTTAGAGTAGGCAAGCCCCAAGTGGCTCGGGGTACGTCCCTGCAATGCTTTGGATCAATTGGCGTATTCCACTTGACGCTAATTTCGTTATTTTCGATTATTTTGACCACATTTTGCATCTATGGTACCACATTTAATATGTACCATAGACACATAATGTGGTCAAAATTATCGAAAATAACGAACTTGGCGGCAAATGGAGTACGACCAATATTGATCGAGTTAGATTTGCTCGATGTTCCTTCAACAACCTTTATAGGTTTTAAGAGGATTATATTTTTTTTTATTTTAAAAGCTTTTACTGTCACATTTTTAGGTGGTGAAATATTTTCCGCATATTTTGCTAATTTGGCTCACTAAATCAAATCAAATAACTTTATTGATTTGATTTACCTACGTACTTAAACCATAGGCTTAGCGTAGCGAAAAAATCCTAGGTCTATGACTTAAACAAATTTTATAAAGTAATGACTCATCCTTGGCATGTAAAAAATTCAATAATATGCTATTGAATTTTTCACATTCATGGAAAATCTGTCACATTTAACAACTAGCCAAAATTTGGCCAAAGGAAAGCAGGAACGTACTCCTTAGGGCCTATTCCATTTGACGCTAATTTCGTTATTTTTCGATAATTTTGACCACATTCTGCGTCTATGGTTGTGATCACTGTGATCGTTTGTAACTGTTCTCCCCTGTTCCATTTAAGCCTTCTGCAAACCGGACGCGGGGCGTGCGCGGGGCGTGCGTGGTTGGCGGTCCCGCGCAATCTGTAATGTAAGGGATTGCATGGAGGCTTTCACACCGAGCACCCGCGCGCTACCCGCGCACACCACCCGTGTCGACAAAAGCGCCGCACCCGCGCGGGTCACGTGCTCCTTCGGTGTTACTAGTTTTGTTTATGGTTTCGATGTTTTCATGAGTATAAAATCAAAGAACTACTATATATTGACTAAGTTGCTTTTTGGAAGCTCTGCTCTGTACAAATTTGTATGCATGTGGTTGCAGTTTAAATATGTAAAGTTCGTAATCAGTTTTCAAATCTAATTCAACACAGCGTGTAGTATAGTCTGAAATGTTTAAGTTAAGGCTTATTACTTTTAAATAGTTGTGTAGAAGTATCGATTCTAATTGATCGAGCCAGCACCAAATGGGAGCGTAGCAGCCACCAGCTTACACAAAAATTCTTTCGTATGTCCCCTTGTTCTCCTCTACAGGGTGCATTTCTAAACCGATTCTTATAAAATTTTGTGAGCAGGTTTGATATATCTATTGAATTTTTTTGTCGAGTCAGTTTTTATAATCTTTTAAAAATGATAGAGATATAGGGTTCTAAAACTTTAAAATAATCGTGTACCTGCCATATAGAAAGTAGTTGACTCGGTGGTACTTAATCATACTGATTTGTAGAAGGAAGATTGGTATTGTTTGGATTTTAATGACTTTGGTTTTCCCATACGGATTTTGTTGCTTACTGATTGGAATAGGTATTTAGGAATAGCGAATTGAGGAGGAAATGAGTGCCGGATGATACAAATCGATATTATTACCAAGTGAGCACAAAGCGTCTCACAAACAGCTTAGACATAAATGTTTTCCTATTTGTCCAGGTATTCTCCCCTACAGATCGCAGCTCTCAACGCAATCACGTGAAATTACATAAAAAAATTAGTTGAATCAGTTTTTAGATTTTGGACCAAAACGGAAGTTATTAAAACGTAAGAAAAAAAATGGCTACATACGAGTCGGACTTGTGCACGAAGGTTCCGTGTCATTATCTATATACAACATTATACACTATATTAACTAACCGAATTAAAAAAAGTAGGAAGTTCTCAACAAGTCTGTATATTTTTTTATGTTTGATGCCTCAGAACTTTTCACATGGTGAACCGATTTCATGATTATTTTTTTATCTGAAAGCTGATGCTTTTCGTGTGGTGCCATTTGAATTTCATCAAAATCGATTAAGCCATTTTTGAGTTAGTCTCCAATAACTAAAAAAAATCCTATCTTGATGATATATTCATTGACAGTGAATGACAATTCATCCCATAAGTAGGGACACTAAAAAAGGCGACAATTTTTTTTACCAAATTCAACACTCAAAAGTGTGAAATAACTTGTTAAAGTTGGTACCACGGTCAAAAGTACATATTATCACAATATTTTACCGACTGTTAACCTGCCCTCCGAAGCGCTCAATAGTAATGTAAATAGCGGTCACCCATCCAAGTGAGGGCGGCGAACGTTGTTTAACTTGGCTAATCAGTTAAAAATGAATAAGGAAACTTCCCTGAAAAGCACTTCAAAAACAGCATCATAATTATCTAGGCCATAGCAAAAAAAAAAACAGCAATCAGTTGCTTTCCATACATAAGACCTTCAATAGTAATTGTATTAAGTCTATAGCGTTGTTCTGTCTTCATAAAATGTATAGATAAGATTCTCTCTAAGCCGGCACTAGAATCTGATAAAATTATTGTTTTTTAAATAAATTCACCATATATAATAGATATTTTAAACAACTTATAATAATATTACAATGCAATATTTATTTATTTCAGAAGTCATAAGCATATATATATATTTACGGACGGCATTTGAGTGGGTAATTTATTTTGATATTATATTCCATTTTTAAGCATATCGTGTTTAATAAAATTAGTTCACTAGAATGTGTAAATTCTGTATAAAATCTGTATCCAAAGCTTATCTATATCGCACATCGAAAATCTGTATAAATACGGTAAAATCTGTATATATGGCAACGCAGGCGGCGGACCCGCACCTCACACGCGCCGCCATTTCGGCATTCGGTGTGAAGGTCACTGCACAGCTCACGCCCCGCGCCCGCCACGCCACGCTACCGCCCCGCGTTAGGTGTGTCTAGGGCTTTAGGATAAGATCGCTAAGAATGCCACTAAAATTTGCCACTTCTGTCACTTTTGACATTAGGTGTAGGGAATTCAAACTGTCCAGTAGCCTCATAGCGTTTATGGCGAAAATAATGCCAAGACCCAAGTGGAACAACTTTTTGGGAGTGTGATTGTTTTTAGCGTTTTTAACTTCAAATGATAAGCACCATTATTTGGTGCTTACCATTTGAAGTTAGATTTGCTAAAAACGGTAAAAACGAAGTGAATTTAACTTCAAATGATAAGCACCATTATTTTGTGCTTACCATTTGAAGTTAGATTCGCTAAAAACGATTACACTCCCAAAAAGTTGTTCCACATGGGTCTTGGCGTTATTTTCGCCATACACGCTACATCTAATGTCAAAAGTGACAGAAGTGGCAAATTTTAGTGCATAAGAATCTTATCCTAAATGGAACAGGGGATGACAGTTACAAACGATCACAGTGATCACAACCATAGACGCAAATGTGATCAAAATTATCGAAAATAACGTTCGAAGAAGGAATATACCCATTATAGTGTCATATGACTTATCTGTGGCCCCACTAAGCAAGTATAATATCTGTGGTCTGAACGAGGCCTCGACAAGACAAGCAAGACATAACCTCAAAAATAAATATGGGATTATAGGTGGTGAATTATAAAATGTATTGTTTTTCCTGGTTTATTGACACCTGCTGTAATAGTTCGAATAACCGACGTTAGATTGTTTACCCTTGTGAATTATTGAATAGCAAGTAGGTACGCACCGTGGAAATTAATCTCATAACATGGGGAAAAAAACTAAAGTAGGAAAACAGCGAAAGGATAAATATTATCAGCTTGCTAAGGAAACAGGTAATGTTCCGCAATTAGGGGTGCTATTTGCATGCCTACTAATAAAACACACATTGTAATTCACATAGAGTAGGCACTATGAATTCGTGATACCTGACAACATTTGTTCCTAATTTCAGGGTATCGTTCTAGAGCTGCGTTCAAATTAATCCAACTTAACAGAAAATTTGGGTTTTTACAAAAATCACGAGTATGTATCGATTTGTGTGCTGCACCTGGGGGATGGATGCAGGTGGCTCATCAGAACATGCCCGTCTCGAGCATCGTCATCGGTGTCGACTTGTTCCCTATCAAACCAGTGCCCGGATGCATAGGACTTACCGAAGACATAACAACAGAGAAATGTAGAACTGCCATCAAGAAAGAAATCAAAACATGGAAAGCTGATGTAGTTTTAAATGATGGTGCTCCTAATGTGGGTTTGAACTGGATTCATGATGCATACCAGCAAACATGTCTCACTCTTAGTGCTATGAAACTGGCAACTAATTTCTTACGTGAAGGAGGATGGTTTGTCACCAAAGTTTTTAGATCTAAAGATTATCATGCCCTCCTGTGGGTGCTTAAGCAGTTCTTCAAGAAGGTTCATGCCACAAAGCCTCAGGCCTCCCGTAATGAGTCTTCTGAAATTTTTGTTGTCTGTCAAGGTTATATTGCTCCTGACACTATTGATCCCAAGTTCTTGGACCCTAAACATGTATTTGAAGACTTGGACATAGTGAAGAAACAGCACAATAATTTGCTGCACCCTGAGAAACAAAAGAAAGCTAAAGCTGAAGGCTACAAAGAAAATGATTATACAACTCACCACAAAGTTATGGTCTCAGATTTTTTAAAGGAAGATAGTGATCCCATTGACTTACTTCAAGGTTGTTCACAGGTACTGTTAAACAAATGAAGGCTTTTCCTGGTGCATCAACTTAGTTCAATCAGCTATTACATCATAATTGCCATGCTACCAGAGATCTTTCAGTCTAATAATATATGCCCCTACAATGTCTATATGCCTAAATGTAAAATAGTGTATAGATGTTATACACATCATTCGGTAAAAATGATTAGTTCTAATTGCAGTGTGTGTGCAGAGTTTATGGTCAAGTATGAGTTCACAGTAGCATTGCTGCACAAACACACTAAACATAACTAACCATGCTTAGTAGAGAGGCATGCATGTTTAGACTGAAAGATCTCTACAGTAGAGAGATTTAAATTTTCTTATTTTTACATGTAACTATTAAATGAAATAAGTTAAAGTATAGGGAAATGCCAATAATTATATTTTTTGTAATTTCTACCTCTTCAAGTTATTTATGTAATATCTCCTTCAAGATAATGTTTATTTTTACCAGTAAGCACATAGAAAATGCGTACCGCCAATAAGTGAAATTAGTAATTGTTTCTATTTGGTATAAACAAACAAATGTATATCTGGAATGCTTAATTTCCTGTGCATATTATAATTCCAATATATATACTGGTTTTATACTATGAACTATAATTATTTTAAAATCAATTAAAGGATACTCAATATTTATTATTAAAAAATAAAACATAATTAATTCATTGTAAATTTTTATTTACAGATTGTGCTTGATGATAAAACTGTAGAAGAACATCTTAAAACTACAGATGAAATAAAGGAATGTTGTTTGGACATCAAAGTACTGGGCAGGAAGGATTTGAAGGCTTTGCTTTCTTGGTTAAAGTTTATGAAAGAGTGGAAAGTTCCTACAAAGGTAAATGTCATTGTCATCTTTCTAGTTTTTCAAAGTGGGAGGGCATTATGCAATAGTTTCCCTGTCTACCTACCACCGTCAAATTTGAACATCAGTTTAACACCAATACAGAATACAATCTTGTTATAAATGATTGATTTCGTTTTTGGAGCTTTGAATGTTGAAGTTCCTACCAATGTTTTCAATTGCATCTGTCCTGGAGATGAGCCTGGGTTCATTACTACAACCCTGAGAGCAAACAAAAGTATATGGAATGGGTCAAAAACAGCATTCTGAAAGTGGTTGCGGAGGATGTTTGTTCACCTGTGCTGAGACGTTTCATGGGGGTGATGATCAAATAAATTCTTTAGAATTTATTATCTCACTCAACCGGATGGCACGCCTCAGCTGCAGTTAAAACAAAGTTTTTTTGTTTTTATTTTATTATATCGCCCATACACTAACACTAGTTAATAGATTCTATTTGTATTTTGTTTTTTTTTGTTATGTGACTACTAACCCATGGACTGTAAGTTGTCTGAATAAAGAAATTTGAATTTGAATTAGAATGCAGCACCTCATAAAAAGTTCAAAGTCACACTATCGGTCAGAAAGTTAATGGTTCTGGGACTGGAAAGGAATTTTGCTAAGTGAATATACCTAAAAAGATTGAAGTATAATCACAGCAGCTTATGCTATCACTATGTGTCACTTTAAGGAAAAAAAGAAGAAATGCAAAGAAAATTGTTCCTGGGTGTCTTGCGTTGTGTTCACACAGTACATGTATTATCCACCTATCAGCTCAGACCATGGCAGGTAAGGACTAGATTTGTTCTGGGTTTCTTCAGCAACTTCACTAGGAGTCACTAGGAGACTAAAAGAGTTTCAAATCAGATTTGATTAACTTTATTTTCTGTTTTGCAATAATCTGGGCAGTAACAATTGAATTCATCAATCAACATTTGTAGGTGACTCTTAAGGTTTTCTTTTATGTTTGCCCTACTAGCGCCATACTTGTCGTCTTACATAATTGCTTTTAATGTAGTGAACACAAAATAATTACTTGCCTCAATTATGCCTAACCATAACTGCAGTTTTCAAGTAAAGGCGAGAAGTTTATTTATATAATTGTTCCTCCGCGATCCTTACGTGTTTCGGTCCTCGGTCCGGGCCACCGGTGCTCTCGCCATTTGTTTGTGGACCAAATTTTGACTCCTGCGGACCACCGATGGTCCAGGGACCACTGGTTGGGAACCACTGTTTTAGAGTGACCCCATTACTAAGCCTATGCTGTCCATTCATACAACCTATAAAGAATTTCATTATTGGAACTGATATAGGTAGCTTAGAAGTAGTAGGTTGATATTTTTACAGAATTTGTAGTTATGGTGGGTCCTATATGATACTATACTCATCAAATCAAACATCAAACATTAATTATTTAGAAGTATACTTAATTATAGTGAAGGCTCTAAAAACCATTAAAAATAACCATCCAAATGCAAAAAGGATCCCAAAATAATTGGAAACATATTTTGGTTACATTCAAAATATTGTATGCCATTATGGAGGACCCCAAGTGTTTTCCAAAAAAAGTTTTTTTTTTCTCTTTTGAAGTGCTCGTAGCGAAGTTTACTTAGCTGTTCTTAACCGATCAGCAAAGTTAAGCAACGTCGCTTGCGATCATGAGTTGGATGGGTGACCGCTAGTGACACTACTACTCACTACTGAGCGCTTCCGTGCTTCGAAGGGCACTTTAAGCCGTCGGTCCCGGTTGTTGTCTAAGGATGGCAGTCGTTATAGCATGGTGGTAGGGCATTTTGCGAATGCTCGCCTGGCTAGCTACCACCCTCAAGTAGAAATCTGTCACCAAGCACTTCATGGTGTGTTCTGGCAGCTGTCCTTGGAAGCCAGTACTTCTAGGTTAGCCTGAACAACATCTTCGACCACATCATCACTTACCATCACATGTGATAGTGGTCAAAGGTGAACCTATATGAAATAAAAAAAAAACCTTGTTTTATGCTTTCCATGGCTTGTGAAAAATAGCTACAGATTTACTGGCCCATGCGGGTAGAGACGGGTGGGGTTCTGGCATTTGAAGCAATGAATTGTGCGTGTTTCTGCAATGAAGTTTTGTGTATGAGTTATTGTTGAAGGTCCAGCAAACTGCTTGTTAAACTCCATACATTTTGAAACAGTGGAAACATTAACAAACTCAAAATATGTATATGGGAGAAAACATTTGCATAAAATATAGTAATGAAAACTGACTAGGGTACAGTTTAAAAATAAAATTGTACAATCGCATTTTAATTTGGTATTTTTTTTTCTATATATTCATTCATGTATTCTACAAACAATTTCAGAAAGACCAAGATAAAAAGAAAGATGATGATGAAGCTAAAAAAGGTGAAGATGATGAGGACAAAGCTGATGATGAAGAGGAGGTTGACGCAGAAATTGCTGGTCTTCAGGTAATTATAATAATTAATATGATATAACATAATTTACAACCTTACCACAGTCGCAAAACAAAAAGAGAGTTGATGTTGAGATTATTCATGCGGCGCGGCGCCTGTTAGTATTATTTATCTAAAAATGTGTTAAAGTTTAAATGGATTATAGATCATAAAAATACGTATTATACTCCTTGGTATCCGCGTGGATGATCCATTCATTCATTTATTTTCATTCATAAATGGACATTATTCAATTTGGGGGCGATATGTCCTGCACTGACGTCCCGCTTGGGGTGTATTGTGCATAAATGGACATTATATTGTTATTATCTATGATGCGCATGAATTAAGGCAATTTTAAGAAGTATGATTAAAAGTTACGCAAAATACGTTTTATAACATTTTGTGTGAAAATATTTTAATTTAGGAACGAATTTACATCATGCTTTCTGTTCATCATTTTGGTATGTATGTAAATAGTATTCTTGAAATAAAATAATTCACAAGTAAATGAAAATCAGGCAAAAAATAAGGGTTTTCAAACATTATTAGGTTTTCTTAATATTTTATGACAACTCAAGTATTATTAGGCCTGGTAACCCTGATTTTTCCATCATCAGATAAAAAATATAAGCCTGGTAAAATAACAATGTTTACAAAGGATGGAGAGTGTTTAAATGACATAGAAAAAAGAGTGGATGCTAGAAACATGGTGAACGGAGCATTGCACGCGTTTATGAACAGTCAGAAGGTGTCTAAGAAGGCTTGTCTTGCTGTTCGTGGAGGAGTATTGGTTCCGACACTAATGTATAGCAATTAAAGTTGGGTATGGCAAAAAAAGCATCAAAGTAGAATAAATGCAGTGGAGTGTAAGAGCATTAAGAAGCATGATTGGAGTCAGAGTGACAGGATAAGGAATAGTGTGATAAAGGAATGATGTGGTGTGAATAGGGATGTAATGACAAAAGCAAGAAAGGTAAGTTAAGATGGTTTGGACATGTAGAGAGAATAAATGAAATGAGAATGATTAACCAGGTATACAAGAGACAAGTGAACGGAAGTGTTGGAAGGGGAAGACCTAGGCAAACATTCTGAAATCAAATTGAAGACATTCTGAAAAAAGGCCAGGTCAGGAGTACCCCAAACCGACACTTATGTATGAAAGGATCGATGACTGTAGATAAAGCGGAAGAGATATGCAAAGATCTTAGCAAGTGGAAATACCTCTGCCTACCCCTACGGGAAAGAGGCGTGATGTCATGTATGTATTTTTACAACGTGTTTTTGTATTTTTTTTTTTTTTATGGGACAGTAGGGTAAATGAGCATGCGGCTCAGCCGGTGGTAAGTGATCATCGTCGCCCAAGAACATCCGCAACACCAGAGGTCTCGAGGTTGCGTTGCCGGCCTTTCACGAGGGAATATGTCTATAAAAATATATCAATATAAATAACTTTATTGAATAATAATAAGGTACAATTTAAAGTTGAAATATCTATTGCAAAATCACACCTAACTACCTCAGTCCCCATGCCATACTAGTGATGCATCACCGCATTTTGTGAATGCCCGCCTGGCTAGCGAGGAGGAGGATTACAAAAGATGGAGAGTGTGAAAGTAACATAGAAAGAGAGGGGATGCTGTAAACATGGTGAACGGAGCATTGCACGCGTTTATGAACAGTACGAAGCGCTCATATCGAAGTTTACTTAGCTGTTCTTAACCGATCAGCAAAGTTAAACAACGTCGCCCGTGGACATGAGTTGGATGGGTGACCGCTAGTGACATTACTACTGAGCGCTTCTGAGCTTAGGTGGGCACGTTAAGCCGTCGGTCCCGGTTGTTGTCTTAGGATGGCTGTCGTTATAGCATGGTGGTAGAGCATTTTGCGAATGCCCGCCTGGCTAGCTATCACTCTCAAGTAGAAAATCTGTCGCCAAGAACCTAACGGTGTGTTCCGGTAGCTGTCCTTCAGAGCCAGTAATTCTAGGTTAAGCCTGTTAACACGTCATCACTTACCATCAGGTGACATATTGAAATACTCGAAGTCAATATATTCCACTATTCCAACTTCCCGACACTATACCAAGGACATCAAGACGCAATCACGACAGAACTTCTAAAAGTGGGTGAAAAATTAGTACTATTAGTCTTCGAGAATTTATTTTATTTCGTCATACTGGAATCGACTACGGCAGAAGCATCGCAAAGAAAGGAAGTAGTGCTCTTCTTCAACAAAACCACAATATTTTGTATATTATAACTTTATGTACCATTATGTTATGTATACTCAAGAAGCCCAATGACTTGTTATGTTTAATAATATAGTTGAGAAGCGTAGTATTTCGTGACCTCAGACTTTCGCTACCCTTAAGGGAACTTGTGGTCCCTGGATATAAAGGATTTCCACTTATTGACATGTACCTTTCTTATTCATCCTCGCCTCTATCGATGATCTTTTCGTAATAATTGTTTAACATATTGTATAGTGTCATTAAACAAATCATTTTTACAGGATGAAGAACGTCGCCAAACAAAACGGAAGAGGAAACAACTCAACAAGCAGAGACAGAAACTGGCGGAGAAAATGAACTTGAAGATGGTGCTCAAAGGCGATGGCGGACCTATCATGGAAAGCAACGACATGTTCAGGCTATCTGATATTAAGAATGCAGAGGTAGTATACTATAACTGTAATTGCTATTATCATTGAAAAATGTTCAGTAGTTCTATAGGTTGTAAAAAAACCTATAGGTTGATATTATTTTGTATCAGATGATAGATCAGTTACGTTGAAGATATCAAAAATAGTTTGCTGCATTTTTCAAGTTCTTCATTCATAATCAGACTCTTACCTGTAGCATGTCTTAGGAGTTGAAGTGTAAACTGATGTCCAGTAGAATATTGATGGGTATGCATTGATATAATAGGTCCATAGGAGCGGTTAATTCTAGGTAATGCAGCACTGACCAATCTGTATCTATCCATTAGCATAAAAGCCATTTGCTTGCGTGTTATCATTCAAATTAAAAAAGTAATCATAATATTTGAGTATTCATGCTTTCAAATTATTACTTTGAACTAGATTATGATCATTAGTAAAACTTTTTTTTTAATTCAAACAAAACTCTCAAAACTAGTTAGGTTTTCTTATTTTCAGGAATTGTCACGCATCATAGACCAGCAGCCGGACATAGTAGCCGACCCTAGTGACGATTCCGATGATGAATTCAAAGTAAAACAAAAATTTGTAAAGTATGATGTGGAGTCCTCCAAGCTCGACTCATCAGGACTTTACTACAAGGATTCTGACAGTGAACTTGAAATGGAATCCGATTCCGACACAGAAAAAGATAAAGAATCTCTAGGTAAGGATAGAAAAGTAACCCATTTGTAAAAAAATAATGTGTGGTTACCATTATCAGGTCTACCAACAAATAAAATACTGTTTAATAAATGAAGTCATAAAATTTTAATAATATACTTATAATAATGCATTAAATTACCAGCGCGCTACTATTTACATAGATATTAGAGGCGTTTTCCTGCGCATGAGGAACGAAAAGGCTGCTCCCCATCTTTTATTCCCTTTTTAGACTACTGGTAGTAGATTCTATCAACAAGGATTTTCATCAATTTTAAACGTCAGGTAGGCGACTGGTTGTAACACCAAAGTCGTAAGTTTTATTGTGTGTTGGTTGACAAATATATTTTGTGTCAACCTCATACTGTTGAGGGAAAGAGGGAGAGACGTGTAAAAAGATATTGACGCGACCCTAAACTACTCTCCTAACTTACCGGAAACCTCCAATGTATGACAAAGAACATAGAAACTTACAGACAAGTTAGTATATAAGTAGTACACATCTTGAAATGCAGTTTAGTACATAATCACTCAGTAATATGTCTTAATCTTTTTATAGCATTTTCTGACTCCGATTCTGAGACAAAGCCAAAAAGGAAAAAAAGCAAGTTATCACAAAAAGATCTTGATAAGATCACAGAACAGAACACAATCAGAAACGCTAAACTCAGCAAGAATTCCATACCCAAGAACAACCCATTGCTCACTGATTTGGATAACACAGACCCGATGTCGAGACGTGAAATGAAAGCTGAACTTTGGTTCCAGAAAGATAGTTTCAAGGATATAGATGAAGATGCCGACGAAGGTGTTGATTTGGACAGGCTCACCGAAACATACAAAGAGAAAGGTAAAGTCTTACTAACATTCATACAATGCAACCAACTTATGTGTGCTGTGGTAGATAATGAAACTACAGAATTCATTTATTTTTGAGCTGTGCTCATTGATTTTTATTTTTCAATAGCGCCACACTGTTCAGTAAACACAGTACAGCTCAACTTTGTAACTATTGCTTTAACGCTGGATAACCGTGTACATTCAAAATATCTACAACAATCACATGTCTTCTTCAGAAGAGTGAGGCATTTATATTAGTCAGGACTAATGGACTTCTATGTCCATCAGTCCTGACTAATAAATACCGCCCAAAACTTGAACCACCCTTAGTTTTGGGTGGTAATTATTTGTTATACATGTAACAAACAATATTTGCAACCATTATGTATATCTTGCAGGTAAGAAAGTGATAGAAGATGACCTAACATCTGATGTGGGTAAAGGCGTTAAGAGGAAGTTGTCAGGTGACGAGAGCTCTGATGACGATACTTCCGACAGTGATTACGACGTGGAAGAAACTGTTGCGCCCAAATCAGCCGCTGGTGCCAAGGGCAGCAAGAAGGATACCTTTGAAGTCGTATCTCAAGATCCAGGTAACTTGAATGATAAATACTTGGAATGATAAACATAACAAAGTCTGGAAATATTACGTGCATATATTTTTAAGGGAGGAATTTTTTGCAAAGTGGTAGGGAATTTTTCGAATGCCCGCCTGGCTAACCTAACCCACCGGCAAGATGAAAATTTGTCGCCGATCATTGCATAGAGATATAGTTAGATATGCCAGGAGAACATTCAAAAAATGCACGGCCACAGTGAAGCTTTGGCTTTAGCTTAGCTTAGCTTGCCTCTAGCGGCATATATGTATGTTTAACCCGGTTTAATAAAGAAACGAATCGAGGATGGCACTAAAAATCATGACATCTCACCTGCATACGATAGATGGTCTATACTCTATAGTGTGCAAGTGAGATGTAATAATTTCAACTTCAACTTTTAATTTAATGGCCTCTGCGGCTTTGCCACAATTTCGCCAATGACACGTAGGTTGAGTAGAAGATAAACGATGGAGATTGGTCGGTGCCAGGAAGGATGATCGGTGTTTTCAGCCAGGATCATCAATTTTGCGTCTGGGTATATTTATCTGAAATTAACACATAAGACATATACAGGACATCACAAATATAATTAGACATACACATAATACTGGTTATATATACTTTTTACACATGTACATAAACGTCTACAACTTAATTTTATTAATAACTATACATTTAATCAAAATGTTAATCAAAGGAGAAAAAGCAAGGGATAAAAGGTAACTTAGGTTAGTAGGACGGGGGATATATGTAATAATTTGCAGCGCCATCTTCAACTCGTTTCTTTATTAAACCGAGTTATAATATTGAAAAATATGTAACTTTTCTGGGTAGTACTTTCGTTATAATTTTAATATATGCCGCAATACCTTACTTCTTAAGGTTGTAGCTGAAAACACATACCTACTTCGTCACCTAGAGTAACATACCGTGTATGATGTTTTAGTTGTAAACAACATAAAAAAGCCATTAAAAAGGCGTACCTACTTCAACTTTGATTGGTTGACGTACAGGGTGCGAGGTGCAATCGCAAATATTGTCGGTCGCAGGTTCAATTTAGATAACTGACAAATCACGTAATCAAGTTGAGTATACAGTTCATAGTTTTTTCTGCTCTTTCTGCAATGACATATGTCAAAAAAATCATTAAAAAACTTTAGATGTTGTACAGTCCAACTATCTTCTTAATGTCCGTAATTTAAATTCGGTCGGTAATGTGACAATTGGTAAGGTTATGGCATGTTTTTCCTTTGCGAAGAATAGCTAACACCAAGTATCTTACTTTTTTTTAAATATTATATAATATTCTATTTTCACCTCACAAGCTCGTGTTGTTTATTATTCGAAATCTACGTCGGAAAATGCTTTTTATCTGCTAAAGTGAAAAAGGTTTTAGAAAATGAATTTACATTAATTATAACCAATTTTAGTAATTTTAATTTTTACTACATATTAATCCAAATTTACAACATTATTTATGTTGTTTCTCTTGCACATCATCTATTAATAAAACCCCGTTTGCGGGTAGATTTGGCATGAACAGACTACGAAGTCAAGTTTGATATTGACCTGTGTTGGTTTCTACATTGTAATCGCCGTCACTCAATACATTGGTGAAACATCAGTGCACCTGGAACATAACCTATGTCACGTGAAAATGAAAATAGCTTTGTTCTATCTCCATAGCACGAAACTATCTATTTAGGCTAGTAGGTTGGTATTCGATTAACAATTCTATGACGCCGTTTTTTAATTTGACTAAGTATTCTTTAGTAAGCAGCTACAGAGCCACGCTGGAATTTATCTTTTTCCTTCATAAACACATCATAAATACCATGCGTCAATGATCTTTAAATAATACTAAGTCAAATAAAAAAATGCGTCATCGAATTGCTGTTGAAAGTCGAATTTCAAGTACCAGCCTTAGTAGATAGTATCCTGCTATTTAGATAGATTTCAGCAACTGCAAAAAGACAAATTCAAACAGATGGAAAAAAACAACTGTCCAGCACCCGGTTCCAAAACTTAATTAGAAATAGACAAGGGCAGTATACAGTGTAGCAGTATAGGGTAACGGGTTAAAACCGCTGGAAATTTCCTTAAAAAAATCTGTTTTCACTTAGAATGCGGTAATGCTTTCTTTCATCTTCTTTCCAACTTCTAAAAATGAAGGAGGTTCTTAATTCGATACGATTTTTTTAAAGTATGACCACGCATAACTTTTTACAGAGTAGCCTGATTTTGATAATTCTTTTTCATTGAAAAGAACCTATAAGATGGTCCCATATAAATCGCGTGGTCGGAACGAGATACGAATGAAGCAGTGGTCAGAATGTCAAAGTGGTGCTTCAATAATACCGAGGCAGGTTGTGATGCTATAAAATATCCAGCAGAGAAGGATCAAGGATTTCGATGTCTTTAATTTTTGTGTCTCAGATGACAAGTTGAGAGATCCCTTAAGCTAAGGCACACAGCGCGACCCGCGAGCTTCGTAGTTTTTGAGCCGAGCTACTCGGAATGGCGAGAGTGATTGTTTTTAAATAAATGAAAGTTATATATAAACTAAAACGATTTACATTTGTATACTTATCCTATACAAATAAATGAAAAAATACAGTAAAAATAGCTTCAACAACCCTAAGCGATTATTTATTTATTTTTCTGTACATTCATTACCTTATAGAAAAATCAACCAATAAAATTTACCATGTTGCTTACTACAAAAGAATTGCCATAACTTATTCTTAGTAGCCATAAACCATTTCGACCCGAAATATTCCTGAAGTCTTGAAGTGAAACTCGTGTCATAAGTTTATAAGAAAAAATGTGTTGATGGAGTTTATTTCCGAAAATAGAGTAAGAACTTAATTCATATTAAGGCGGGCAATTTGGTTTATTTTTAGCTATTATGTCAAACAAATCCAAATCACATACAAAAAAAGAGAAGTTCAATTAATACCGAAACAAACCATGCTTCTACTGAAAAGTCGTGTTTTGTCAGTTACTCCAATTGAACCTGCAGCTGACGATATATTTACTATATTATATTAGCTTTTCCACAACGTTGCAAAGACATAACGTTTGGAGTGGCACATGACACTTAGGTACACTTCTACACTACACTTTTTTTGCTTTTGCCACCCACACCAACGTTGTCTTCGTCGCCAATCCGAGGCTCTTAGGAAGGCCTGTTTAACAAGATGCGCATCATCACCTGCCTCAACATCTTCTGATAAGACTGAAAAAGGCCAATCTCGCCCATTACTTACCTTAACTGGTCTCCTATGGGCATGTACTGCACTGTATCAGCCGGATCGTCCACTGCTGGACACAGCCTCCCCCACGTAGGGGGTATTTGCCATAATTCTAATTTCTAATCTCTAGGTTAAGCCTGTTAACACCTTCGACCACATCATCACTTACCATCAGGTGAGATAGTGTTCAAAGGCCTACGTATCAGCAATAAAAAAAAACACTCTTGGCAGGCGGCTTGGGGATTGCAGTATAAGATAGCAGTTCTTTAGAAGGCGCTGCTGCCTACCTTCCAGTATTTTTCCCTTAGTCGCCTATTACGACGCTCACGGGATGATAGGGGGTGGTGCAATTCTAACCCCACGGGGACGCTGGGCTGATTGGGCAGATACATTGTTTCAAAATGTATGCATATTTGAAATACATTTATACTATAATCATAAAAAAATATCATTGCTCAATTTCAATAATAAAACAGGCTTTTGAGTTTTGTTATTGGTATGGCTTTGCCGCCTCTGGTGCATTTGTAAAATCCCACACATTATCAAAGAGATTATATAAAAAAATGCTGTGAAATAACATTATTGTTATATACTTGTATATAGGTTTTTATAAGAATATACAATTTAATATGATTTCCAGATTTAAAAAGGCTAAAAAAGAATTTGAAAATGGATGCGGAAACTTTAGCACTCGGTACAATGATAGCAACATCGAAGAAGTTCAAACGTGACCTCATAGATGATGCGTGGAACCGATACGCGTTCAATGACAAGAATTTACCCGACTGGTTTGTGGAAGATGAGAATAAACACATGAAAAAGGAGGTTGTGGTACCTGAGGTCAGTGTAATATTATCCCAATAGCGACTCATAATAGTACTTGCCACTCACACATTTGAAGCAGTGATGGCTCAGTGGCATTGGCTATGGACTGCCGCGCAGCAGGTCCATGTTTCGAATCCCGCCACGGGCTTATGCTTCACCGCATGGTGGAAGGGCATTTTGCGAATGCCCGCCTGGCTAGTGACCACCATCAAGTAGAAAATCTGTCGCCAAGCACCTAACGGTGTGTTCCGGCAGCAGTCCTTGAGAGCCAGAAAAATTACAGACCCATGAGACTTAACATCTATGTCTCCAGGTGACAGGCGCAGTGCAATTCGTGGCTTGTGACGAAATGCATCTGGTATTCTTTCTTTCTATACTTGCAAACTTAAAATGTTTAAAATACCTCATCAATAATAATTTAAAATATGATAATTTTAATTCAAAAGAATGTATATTTGTCATAATTGCTTTAATTAAATATATAAATATATGATTTACGTTTATTTTTGTTTACAGAAATATACTGATGAATACAAAAACCGGCTTCAAGACATCAACGCGAGACCCATCAAGAAAGTGATAGAAGCTAAAGCTCGAAAGAAGAAACGCATGATAAAGAAAATGGAACGCGCCAAGAAGAAGGTCGAAGCCGTGATGGAAAACGACGACATGTCGGAACGAGAGAAAGCGCAACAAGTGCGCCAGTTGTACAAAAAGGCACAGACTGACGGCAAAAAGAAAGTAACCTACGTCGTCGCCAAAAAACACACGACGGCAAAGAGAATGAAGCGCCCCTCCGGAGTCAAGGGCCAGTATAAGGTTGTCGATCCCCGCATGAAGAAAGACTTGCGTGCGCAAAAGGCAAAAGAAAAAACAAAGGGACGCGGTAAGAAAGGCAATACTAAAGCGCCCAAGAAAAATAATAGAACGCCGCCCAAAAAGAAAGGGAAGAAGGTGAAATAAAATACAACATTTTATAATTTGTGTACATTTCTGTATGGTATTTTATTTATATTGTAAGATTAAAAATATTCTCGATATATAATTGCGTTTCTACTTGTGATCGCTATCACGTATACCCACAACCTTCAATTGTTATCGAAATGGCGTATGTATTGATAGTGCGCGGTAGGTTTTTAGACGGTATGACATGTTACTATTGTAAGACGAAACGTAAACATTAGCGATACCACAGAATACATTAAGTAATATACCAATAATGATTGACCCTTAGTAATTGCGTTCAGTTGTAGGTAGAACCATTAGGCGGTACTTTACAAAGAGTATTTTTACGGCGAAGGTCAGGGTGATATAGCCACGTGCGTCACTCGCTAGAGTTCAGGGACAGTTTCACCATATAAATGATATCACTCGGCTGCCGGCTGGGTGGCCTTGACGTCTAATTCTGAAACGATCTAACTACGTTGTCTGCCTACTAAATGCCGTCGAGCGATTTTAGCTTAGCCTTTATGTCGCTATAATTTTAATACAATATCCTCGTGTTTATGTATAAAAACAATGACACATGAAGGACGCATGAAGTCACCCTGATAAATTTTAACTACTAAGGTCGTTTTAGTGATTAAAGCTACGTAGGTAGGTACAGACTTGACTGGGACGTTATTGCTTTGTCCCTTTGCCTATGTATTTCATCTTTACAAGATTAGTTAATTGTTTATAATGTGGTATGGCTCTATCGGTACCTACGATCCTGATCTATTTCAGTGGTATTACGCAAGAGGTGATTATGTTATGACGGCTGACATTTTGACCGTTTACCTTGAGACTGCGCAAACACTTAGGTAGGTTGCTAATGTCCAAATATAAAATAATTTATTAGAACTTACCTACTTACGTGATCGGTAATTTGGAACGTGTTTATATTTTTTCCAATTGTTATTTATACGTGTGTTATTTTACAGTATTTTATTTGAAGCGGTTTAGATCAAGATAGGGGCAAGTCAAGGTATTGAAACAAAATATTTACTCATTGAATACATAACCTGCTCGAAATTTAAACACTTTTCCTGAACGTATCCTAGCCCTCAGATCACAGCGCTTTGTGTTATAGGTATTTTCTGACAGAAATGTTTTCTGTGCTTTACTAAATACAAAATTGATTAACCGGAAAAGAAAATGCTAAAACAGCGCTTATCTAAAATCTGTAAACATATTTACATGAAATGACTTACCTATGTCTTGCAACATGTCTTCGAATACTTAAGTATTCGGAGACATATCGCAAGATTTCAGTACCTCTTACAGGTTTGATGCATTGAATTTGAATAAATACTTTAATTTATTAAAAAATAAATCGTTCTGGTAAATTATTTTTTTCAGAAATTAATAGTTTAAGTATACTTATACTGTGGCTTAAATATCTAGCACGTTTACAGTTAGGCAGTTATTGCAACCATCATTTTGTAGTGTTATAAGTTATAACGGAGGCAGAGGTAGCGTTGCACGTGTTCAGTATATTGCATCAAGAGGTAGATAGATGCGGAAATAGCTGAGGAATATGTGATTGCCAGGACGTTTGGTGGTGTGAGGGTAAGGGTGAAGGCGCAGGCGTTCTAGGGTGGCGCGTGGGCGGGTAGAAGGCAGCGGGAGCGGGCGTCCGGGCGGGAGACGGGCGGCCGTCCGGGCGGCTATATCGAGCGCGATCACGGCCAAGGCCGCGCACGCCGTCATCGCTCCCGAACGACCGTGCCCCGTGCCCGCGAAAACCGTACATAACTCAACAATGTTGTAGGTACCTTCTATACCTACCTACTCGATGTTGGTACTTACTCTTGCCTTATTGCGTCGTACCATTGCGTGATTCTCGAATTGGTTGTTTCTATTAACTTTCTTCCCCTTTTGAAATTATATGCTTTTTTTGCAATGGTTGGTATATACCTAATGGTTGAGCTCGCCAGGAGTTCGCTTTTGCACCTATAATATTTAAAATATAATATGCAACTACTTACACTTACTTCCTGTCCCTAACACAAGTTCAATATCAGACTGATTTGATATTTTTTATGCGATATGCCTATATTAATGAAAGAGGTACAAACTTTATACAAAACTATAGCTACTACCACAAAAGCAATTAGGAAACTTACAGTCTATTGCGGGCCCACAGGCAGTCAAAATGCTCCAGCCCACTACAGGATGGCAGTATGCCCAGCATGCTGGCAGCATTGTCTCCATAGATTACAATGCGCATTGGGCCACGTAAGTGCCAAGCATTTTGATCACGCGTCGCAACGACGAATAGTTCAGATAAGTGTTGGAAAATAAGATGTGCTGCTCCATCTAAAGCTTAGAAATTTAAAGTTAAGTGATAAAAATATTAAAATTTTTCATGTATCCAGAAAAACCCACTAACTGAATGTAAAAATATTTTTGAATACAATACAATATAGGTATTACATTTTTATTGTATTCATAATATTTTATACAGAGGTTTCATATGAAATCACAAGGCTGCTGGGGGCCTGATTATTATTTTCAATACCATAAATTGATCAAGATTAATAAATATAGGTATGTACTTAGTTGAAGTGAGGATATAACGAAAGCGTTTAGTTTGTACATTTCAAAACGGGATAGTTTGAAGGTTTTGTCCTAAACGCGACGCCTTAGTTGTTACCGCTATTTTCCGCCCGCGTCTTTGCACAGCATGTTCCCTATTAAAGTACCTACGCGGTAAAACAGGATAACATAATAATCTTTTGCGTTATTCCAGGTGCAATAAATATACAAAATTTCACATAAATCAGTTCAACCTTTACGTAAAAAACTAGTACTTAGTAAACAAACATATTTAGGCACTTCTATGCATAAATAGTAATAATGCCTGGCCCTGCTGTGGTTTCTTGTAACTGGTAACTAGTTTTATAATAATAATAATAATAATGTTTATTTCTCATATATAGTATACAATTTGTTAACAAACTAAATTGGCACTTTTGTTACATTAACTAATTCTTACAAAAAAGACAATGCTTGTACAAAATTCCTTAGTATGTTTTTTCGCAGAACCTACACTAAGAAAGTGATTTCTTGTGTTGCAGGTTCTGCATACCCTTCAAGTGTACTTTAAAATATTACGTGTGTTACATGACTGTGTCTAAGTATTAGTTACATGATACAGATTAAAAAAAATAAAACATTAATATGAATATAGATTCTTTCAGTTTCAGAAATGGTAAGTACAATTTTTCTTTTTTAGTTTTTACATTATTGAAATAAGTATTTACTTTTAGTAGTAGTATGTATGTGAGTATTGTGAAAATGTATAAGGAAAAGAGTGAGCGTATGTGTGTGTATTTGTGTGTGAGTGAGGTGTGTTATGTGTATTTATGATGGGGATGTAAGGTGTAAGTAGGTAAGTGTTGGCTTGAAACGTGTCTCAGTGAGAGTGTATATCTGTGTATTAGAGAGAATAATAGAGGTTGACAATGTAGGTAAGTATTTAGATTATGTATCTACCTTTAGTAATTTCTCAGTTTCCTCATAATTGAGGTTTCTTAGCCAATTAGAAATAGCAAATTTAGCATCTTTCCTGTTATATGTAACGAGGTTCTTTATTATTTTGCTGGCTTTATTGTACAAATGTGGACCAAGAAAAGAAAGATATCGTTTCGCATGTTTCGTATTAACTCTAGGTGCCTTATAAACTATATCCTTCCTTCTTTTGTTGGTTAATTGATATGATTGCCTGTGTTGGATCATTATAAGATTATGTATGAATAATTGTCGAACAGTTAGTACTTTACAATCTTTATATAGTTCTGATGTCGAATACAGGAATGGTCTGAAAGTTGCTACTTTTAATAATGCCCTTTGAGCACGTTCGATCATCATCATGTAGCAATTAAATGTTCCGCCCCAACATGTATTGCAATATGTAAGAATTGATTTGCAAAGTGCGTTTTATTATAGGAGCACATTTGTAAGTGTAGACCTCGATGTACACTACGTCTCAGGGTGGGTGTAAATACACCCAATATTTACTCCCACATGCTAATGGTATATACAGTAAAATGTAAAATATGAATAGGCGCCCCTCGTGATTGATAGCGTGTTGAACAGGGAACTGGAACCTTATCTCAGTGCTTTGCGAAAGATATTCTACTTGAGGCTGTTCCGGCTACCATCCACTGGTTTGGCATTCAAAGTAAACTCCATGCTGTGAAGGCTCACGTGGCATGATTTGAACCCTTGACCGGCCGATTGGCAGTTGACACGCGGCAATACACGGCCTCTATCAACGCTTAATTAAATGTGTTTTTTTTGGATTTGATGATTCCACTGAAAGACGTGAAAAGCAGGAGTGAAAACTACTGGAAACGCGAATGGAAAGTTTCTAAATAGTAGGTAGGTATTTAATATCTAGTACCTTTATCGAATTGGTACTTCATCTGGATTATTCTAGATTGTAGAATTTTCATTCAATATCGATAGGTTTTAAGATAATGATTAGATTCAGGCGTTACTTTCCGGAAATCCATATTTAATAATAACAAATATTTTTAAAATATTTTAAGAAAACTAAAAATATAAAAATGTATCTAGTAACAATTCCGCCTAATTTTACTGCTAAGCCGACGTGACGTCACAAACGCCACGCAGCCAAACCGGAAGAATTTTCGACACGTTTCGCTTCTACACGAAGCATCCTCAGGAGGTCTTGACTCTACGAGAGAAGCGAAACGCGTCAAAAATTCTTCTGGTTTGGCTGCGTGGCGTTTGTGACGTCACGTTGGCTTAGCAGGAAAATTAGGCGGAATTGTAACTAGATATATTTTTTAAGTGTTTTATTAAAATATTCAATTGATGTTTTCTTAATATATTTTAAAAAATATTTGTTATTATCGATAGGTTTCTTTAGTAGCAGGTTGTTGGTACGGTTGTCGCTTCAGAGGAATTGATTAATTTTGTATTTCGGCCATCTCGCCGTTTACCATAATCTCACCCAACGATGTTGTCGAATATGATAAATTGGCTTAACCTAGAATAGGTATTGACTACCTTTACCCCACTCATGTGGGGTATCTACAATATCAAAAATTTCTACTCTAACAAAGGATAAAATTACAAAAAGCTATCTTCGGTTTTATGGCCGCCCGTCGTCCTGAATCCTGTTCTCCTTCAGAATGTTCTTGTTGGTAGTATACCCGGTACTTTTAATCTCTTTGTGTGAGTAATCAGGCGTTAAGATGATAAGGAGCCCTGTTGTGACACTACACCCCACGACGACGTCAGTGTTGTCATGCTGCATATTAGGCGCATTAGGCTTAGTGGCCACCAACAGGAGGTTTTCGATTAGTCCTTATATTCTTCAGTTGGGAACTGTACGACACTGCCGGATACTGTATGAGTCAGTCTGCCTGTGTTCAAATAATACGCAGAAACCGTTTTTTTGTAGCTATGGATATTTTTTCAAGATATTTTTTGTCTACCCGACCCTACAAAATATATAAATTTATTCTCTCAAACTAATAAATTGCGTTGTAACATTTGACCTTCCTGTTGGACGACCTCTCAAATTGAGGTAGGCATTACGTGGGATTTGATTAAATAGGCACAAGTACAGACACCTGTAGGTATAGGTATTTAAGGTGGAGGGTTCGGAATGACGTCCGCAGAAGCAGGTAGAGGCTGCGGGTGTGAGCGGTCTGTGAGGAGGGTGGGAGGGGGCGGGTTGACCTCGCCCTCGCAAGGTCGCGGCGGGCGGGTTCCATTCCACTCGCCTGCGTCGCATGGACTAGCCTCCCTGTTCAGTAATCTTCCATAATGAATAAACCTCGTTTCCCGATACACTGTCACACTTTATTGCCATGTTTGTAGATAGAGCTGGGAGAGAGGACTAAAGCTATAGCTTATCTAATAGTTCCAATATTCTTCTCTGTGAATCGATACGTCCTGATAAGGATTAGTTTGGTAGACTTGTCTTCTGTATTCAATATATACCTACGCATCTATTACAATGAGGATATAAACTGGTACAACGAGGGGCACAATAATACTCATGTGCGGGATAAAGTAAAGTGGATTTATTGCATAGAGAGCCCCTTTTTTTATTAAAAACCTATTGAATTTATTATTTGATAGGCAGTCTAACTACTACCTAAGAAAATGTCAACCGAATTTCTAATATAGTTCCAAAGATACAGCCATTTCAAGGTCGGACGGAGCAGAGGCTTAGTTATAGTACGGTACTTATATGATATTTTTTGAGGAAACGCAAGTGATGGAGATAATATACAGTGTTTTTTTGTTGAGCGCAAATAATTTCTGTTTTGGCTGTAACTTACAATTAGTTTTTTTTCTTTAATGATATATTGAACTAGCTGATTAAGAACTTTTTCATGCATCTGTTGGAAAGGGATAAATTGCTCGAAGATGTTAAAATCTCCTAGAATAGCAACTGATTCTAAGGACAGCTGTCCACACACACTGTTAGGAGCTTGGTAAAATATCCTCCAACATGCACTACCACCAGGTAAGGATTCGAACCATGGAACCCCTGCGCGGTACTTCATAGACATTGCCCTGGGCAATCATAGCTAAATTGATAGCGTAAGGCGTAAACTTAACATAAAATTACATTAGCTTTAACTTCAACTACAAGACATGATGAATCGCTCGGTTACATAAATTTAGTTTTTGCTTAAGTATGCATAATTATCATATTAAGTAAGTATAAAAAACAGGCTCAATTCGATTCGTATTCGCAAAATAGCCTTCCAACATGCGGTGAAGCCAGCGGTTGGGTGTGACCATGGACCTGCGACCCGGCAGTCCTTAACTTTATTACTTTGTCAGCCGGATCGTCCACTGCTAAACACAGCCTCCCATATTGAGGGGATATTTGCCATAATCCCCACGCTTGCAGGCGGCTTGAGGTTCTTTAGAAGGTGCTGCTGCCCACCTACCAGTATTTTTCCCTTAGTCGCCTCTTACGACACCCACGAGATGATATGGGGAGGTGCAATTCTAACCCTGCACCCCACGGGGGAAGCATCGCTTTATTACTGCTCGGCTATCACTGCTTCAAAAGTACCTATATTTTAAGTATATATAAGTATTAACTTATATAAACTGTGAAGATAAATGCAACGAGCCCGAACATGACCAGGTTACAAGTAATTTTTGTATTTGGGGAAGTCTTATAGCCACATTCCGTCTTCATCACGAGGCCCGGAACACCACCTTTTTTTATGTTATTGTGCGCAAGAACATGAACAAGCGCGAGGCCCACCTGATGTTAAGCGGTATCCTCTGCCTATAACAGATGCATTTCATCACAAGTGACGAACTGCACTGCGCCCATCACCTTGAGACATACGTGTTCAGTCTCATTTTGCCTGTTAAGTACAATATGGGGGTCTTCAAAACGCGAGTGAATAGATACCTTCTGGGTAAGCGCGCTCCATCATTGATCGAATCTTCACTTACCATCAGGTGAGTTAGTGGTCAAGTTCCCAGTTCTGAATAAATAAAAAAAAATGTTATTTCACTGGCTCTCAAGGACTGACTACCTAATAGTCGTAAGTACTTTTCAAAGCCTTTTCAGCCTTAAAATAACAGTATTGTTTTGCATATATAAAGAGTTCTTATAGGTAGTTGGGATCATCATCAGACTTTTCCAACGTATCGTATTATTTCATTTGATCGAAAATTTACATAGGTGCCTATGTATACTCGTATAAACTGATTAATTGATAATGCGGAAATAGCCATATAAGTCTTTATGATTCTATGCTATTTCCGCATTATCGGTTAACGATGTTTAGCTAGCCCAGAATTACTGGTTCTCAAGGACAGCTGCCAGACCATACCGTTAGGTGGCGACAGATTTTTTACTTGAGGAAATGTTTGTTAATTTTGATCACAGCTGCAGAACGTTTTTTTAAATCGGTCTTTTCAGTATTTTGGCCAATGTGTAGTCAGACCTACATTAGTCCTATACCGAAATATCAGATTTCAAACTACTTAGTTTATTTTTTGCGATAGACCCCGTTACAATTTTATTCTAACTTTTCCAACTTTGACATGTGCGTCTGTGTGTCTGTGTACTATGTAGTAGGACGAAATACATCAAAGGAATCCAGTATACGTTAACTATGGTAGAAGCCCCTAGGAGCCAGTAGGAACAGGCAGTAGTAGTAATCAACTACCGTATAGGCGAAGTAGAGGGCAGAAGCTATAGTCATCTTATATTTTTTAATCTTAGGATTGATTGAGTTTTCATTAAATGGACCGTCCACCATCTTACAAAATTTATAAAAAATTAAATGATTTTAGATGATAGTTCGTCCAAAAAGCTATATAAATCTGCGAATGCTACGATTTTTAATAAGTATTTATAACAGGCTGTAGTTTAGTTACCGATGAATACCTATTAACTTTGCAGAAACTATCAAGTAAACTGGCTATAGTTACCATACACATCGGTTGAGAATACCAAATAAATGTTTTTTTTAGTAGTGATAGGTAAGCCTTTGACCACAATCTCACCTGATGGTAAGTGATGATGTGGTCGAACAGGCTTTACCTAGAATTATTTGCATTCATTATATTCTCATGTTACTGAAACTAATGAGGAAATAGGCTATGATTACTGTATAAACTGGATTTGAATACATACCTTTTATCGTTGCTAAAACTACCGAATGTTCAAACTATAGTTACAATATACATTGGTTAAGAATAAATATTTAAGCTGTTGAAAACTACCTTTTAAACAGGATGATGTTACCATATAAATTGGTTAACATTCTGATGAACGTTGCTGAAACTGTCAAGCAAACGGAGTAGTTACATTATTGATCGAGCAAGTACCAAGCGCGAGCGAAGCTTGGCCAAGCTGAAACGGACGCTTGGGCAAAAATACTTTCGCATGTTTATCAGCAGATGCGCTCGTAGCGAAGCTTACTTAGCTGTTCTTAACCGATCAGCAAAGTTAAGCAACGTCGCCCGCGGTCTTAAGTTGGATGGGTGACCGCTAGTGACATTACTACTGAGCGCTTCCGTGCTTCGGAGGGCACGTTAAGCCGTCGGTCCCGGTTGTTATCTTAGGATGGCAGTCGTTATAGCATGGTGGTAGGGCATTTTGCGAATGCCCGTCTGGCTAGCTACCACCCTCAAGTAGAAAATCTGTCGCCAAGCACCTAACGGTGTGTTCCGGCAGCTGTCCTTGAGAGCCAGTACTTCTAGGTTAGCCTGTATAACATCTTCGAAAACATCATCACTTACCATCAGGTGAGATAGTGGTAAAAGGCTAACCTATCAGGCATAAAAAAAAAATAAAAAAAAAAGATGTCCGGTTGTCTACAGGTCGCATTTGTCTGCTGATTCTCGTGAAATATTGTGAGCAGGTTCGATAATTATACTTTTTTTTGTACATTAGTAGTAGTATTAGTATAAAAGTATTAGTAGAATATATGTCTATAGTTTTTCTTGAAATCGATGAAGGTAAAGGGGTTGAAAACGTATAAAAAATATGAGTCGCGAGATCTTAAGCTCACAGAGCCCTAAATTTGTTTCGCATACCCAGTAACATTGCTGTAATTAACAGAGAAAACGGGCAGTTACTAAGAAAACAACCTTTATAATCGGTTTTTGTATAAGAAATGTTAGTCGATCATTCGTGAGAAAGTATTTTAATCAAATTGTATGGTTAATAAATTATAAATAAGTTTGCTTATTTGTTTTTACTTTTTACTATGCAGGAGCTACCTACATTGATAAACTTGCTTAGTTATTTTTACAGTATTTTATTTCCTTTTAGCTGAAACTCATATCATCGAAACATAAAATGATTATTCAGTTAATAAAATAAAATATGAAAAACTTTAAACAAAAAGGAGAGGTAACAAAAAGGTTTTTTTGTTTATCTTCTAGGTATAAATGAACGTGTTAACCTAAAAGTAACCTAAAATGAAATCGCTCTTATATATGTGAAATTGTATTAGGTACTAAATTTTTTTTGTCTTTCTTTAGACAAAGGTCGAAACAGAGCCATATTATTGTTATTCAGCTGCCTTTCTGTCAGTCCGTCCGCGTGTCATGAGTTTCCATCTAAAGTTTTTTTAATTAAAAAAAAACTGTATTTTATATTGAATTCGATTTACTCGAAAGTAAATGATTTACTAATAATACAACTAAATTCACAAATTCATTTGAATTATTTTATGAATTTACGCGGCCTTTGTATTAAATTTGTAAAAAAAAAATAATTTAGTACTCTAATAACTATGGTAAGTATATACGTATATAGGTCATTGAGTAGAGTACAAAAATATTTTTAAATATCTTTTTACTTCTAAATAAATGAGTGCCATCAAAGTTGTCACATTCACTATTTTTTGTTACGATCTCAACTACTTAGGAATTTGGAGTTTTGGCATATTACCATGTACTATTTCCAGTATTTATGGAACAAATACTTAAAATGCCGATTCATGATATGATTTCTAAGCTGTGATAAATAACAATCAAACATTTTCTTTCAGGGGCTGTTGTGATGCGTAACCCTCGTAGAGCAAGGTCTGATTCGCACTTGATCTTTCATTGTTGTATTGAGATGACAGTGTTTTTAGATGAGTATTTGTTTTTGGTATTGTTGAAACTCGCACTTAGGTATCCTCGTACTCTAGGAACTTCATGAAAAAAAATCAGAGTGTCTTACACACACAAGTAAATTTTATAACTGGGTCGTCTTTCAAAGAGAGTGATTTACCTTTGCAGAGTTAAGTGATTATATAAGAGTTTTAAGTTTAAAACTGGGAAACAATTAGTCGGAATGTATATATACATTTCTATAGAGACCACAGAGTTACCAAAACGCACGTCGTAATAAAATCTCAAGACGATATAGTCGCATCTCTGCCAAAAGACAAAAGTGCCTCGGATCTTGATTCGAGGCTTCAATTCCATAAACAATTTATGATGCGTGCACAGTCCAGCAAAGCGGATTTAGGGTCGAGAAAGAAAATTGAGGATAAAGACCTCTTTCTACAAGAAGACGAAAATGATAGGTATAAAGTGCATGCAATGAGTTTGGAAATGCAAAGCGTTAAAACGCTAACCATAGGTGAATTTTGTATCCCTCTGGCATTAAATTGGCGCCCTTGATAAACGATTGGTCACCTGCCTTATTAAAATTCTATCTTAACGCCATTCAGATGACCCTACCAGACCAAAGTAACTTAGTAATATGGGGGAAAGCCAACGAAAAGTCTTGCAGTATTTGTCGGGAGGCCATAGGTACAACAAGGCACTTATGGGTAGGATGCAAGGTGCTCCTTGATAGGGGTCATTATTCCCGTCGTCATGATAGAGTCCTCGAAATCATACGAGAAGCGGTAATCTCTCGGTAGCTAGAGCAAAAAAAGGTTTGACCACAACAAACCACACGTTGCTTTTGTAAATGGAGTAAGGCTTGGATTTCGCTGTTCTAGATTACTCTTATCTACAAAAGCGAAATCCAAGCATTATGTGAGTCGTGTTTAGATCCCATGTAATAAGGGGCTATACTATCATCTACAGTAGCTTTCTCTGGACTGTTACTACATCGTCTCTTAACATTTATTCCACCGTGACATACTCGTACCACTGAAGCAAAGTTAGGATTTATATCTTAACTAGCCAAGTGCGAGTCGTGGCTCATTATATTATTGTTCCCAATCGTTCAACAGTGCGTAAAAGAAATAAATGAATGTTGGTATCGATCACAGCTTCCAAACAACAATTTGAATATGCATATTCAGTACCTATGGAGGTATATGGTACATAATATACCTACCCGATATGTTGATTACTACCTAGCTACCTAAAGTTTTTTTTTATTTTGATTGACCCAGAAAAAATTAAAACTTACTTACATTTATTCAGTACTTTAATAAATAAAACATGTGTAAGCTCCCAACCTACTGAAGCTCGGCCTGATACTTAATGATCTCTAGGCGGCAATATCCCAAATGGTATGCAGCAAAAAAATTTTATCAGCTACCTTCTCATGTATTGGAAAAATTATGTCGAATGTCTAATCGTATATTTAGAGTCAGCATTCTACACAAAACATCTAAATTCCAGATTTATAACGAATTATGCTTATAAGCTAGAGCCCTGTGACATACGGACGAAAAAACAGACAGAAAAACAGCGGAGTCTCATTTGTTTAGTAGGGCCCCGTTGCCCCATGTGTACGGAGAGACGAATTTACTTGGCATTCCATGGATTCACCGTGCGGGTGCCGGGTCCAGAGCGTAGCAGAGGAAGAGGCCCAAGTCAAGGTGTAACTTGTGCAAGGTGTGACTTGCAACCCAGAGCAGAAAGGTTAAGGGGCCCCTTTTTGCATCCATGCTCCCTTTCACTGCTCGAGCCTCCTCCCCTGCCCAAACAAATTTGGTAAGATCCTACTAATGCCGCCTTGGATACACGTTCTAGGATGGAAGTTACAGTTGTTCTTGACAGGCCAAGGTCTTTTTTTACATAACCGTCATTGGTTAATTCATTTGTTAAGTGATAATATTTGTTAGTTTTTATTGTGTGGTCTGTATGTTCGTTTCCCACGGCACAGTAAGTTTTATAATACTATGCGTTTTAGATTTTTTGAGTAAGTATAGAAATATGTCTGGTCTGGATGACGAAACACCAACATCCTCAGGAATTTTACATACCTGTCTTTTTCATACCTGTCCATCAAAAGAGTCCAATCGGGAGCTGCGCCTAAGATAGAGTAAGGCTTGGATTTCGCTTTTGTAGATAAGGGTCATCTACAAAAGCGAAATTCAAGCCTATGCGATCCATCGCATATCGTCGTGACGTCTAACTACTCCAGTAATTTCCAGTTAGTACGAGTACGTTTCTGTATATATATATATATATATATATATATATATATATACATTATATTCTTATTAAGTATATGTAATAATAATTAAAGGTATAGGTAAATGTAATAAATATAAAATTGCTCATTATATCCTTCAATATGTGAGGCTTATAAAAAGTACCGACACTCAACAGATTTTAATAATTCAATGCCATCGAGCATTTAAAGCTCGTTGTTCAATGCAGTCTGTTTATCAGGTCGATTGCGTACATTGTAATCAAAGCTTTCAGTAACACTCTTGCACTAAAGCACAGCAGTTTTTGAGTCACCTCAAAACATCGTCAGATCATTTACCTTTACCTACATACTTATTTCTGTGTTTGTTAACCCATTAATCCTGTGACAGGAGTCGTCGAGTTTCGGATGAATTGTCCGTTTGCGGAGACGTAACACA
The DNA here is from genome assembly GCA_963890685.1 of Plagodis pulveraria. Lineage (NCBI taxonomy): Eukaryota > Metazoa > Arthropoda > Insecta > Lepidoptera > Geometridae > Plagodis > Plagodis pulveraria. Next base: position 19,887,282 of record OY982957.1, read on the forward strand.
AATCTCGTGGACAGATGCCGCCCCCGCCCAATAAAGTGTCAAGTTTAGTGTTCGGCGGGCGGGTGAGCGACCACATTCACGGCCGCTGATATCGCCCGGCCGGCGTCGACACAGCATTGCGCGTCAAGCGTTGAGCGTCGAGCGGCTAACAAAGCCGTTGTTGGAACTCGATGACAGTTATCTGCAGGTGAACCTCGATTAACCTCTCTTCGGCGGTCGTCAGCCGCTCGTCAGTTAAAAAGCTCTCTCGTATAGGCGTGCTGAAGGCGAGGCGATTAACCACTCGCTTTGTGCGGCCACGAGGTGACTGTAAAAGAAACATTCATTGAAAGATTTTATTTTAATTGTGTATTTTAGGAATTAGTATTTGAATTGAAGAAATTTATGAAAATTAAGTTTTACTGATATTGATAAACATAAATTAGTTATCTATTTGAATGGTTTTTTGTTCTGGTGTGGTTTTCCTAAAATGTTTGATAACGTTTGGGCAGAGTGAAAGCAGGTATAGGACACAACAAAATAAGATTTTTGTGAAACATGGTCAGGAACCATCGCATTCATGTATGATTTCGAATCCAAAACTGCATCGAAATCGGTTTCTCCATTTGGGAGTTACGATGCCACGTGACAGAATGACAGAGTCAAATGCTCCAAACTATGAAATTCCACCAGACGCCGGGTATTAAATATAGATATTACTTAGTGTAATTTTTAAAACATACCTAAACGCTCATTATACTAATAGGTAAAATATTCAAATTGTAAAGCAATAATGTCTATTTCAGACGGACACATAACTCCAAAATGAATAAAAAATTGCAGAATTGAAGTAGGTGAATTGGTTTGGATATACCCATGATACATCATGTTTTACTAAAAGCTACAGTTCACTGGATCAAATAAGTTCATAGAAAATCCAATGATCCAGGTAAAAAAGCTTTGAAATTTCTGTAAGGAAGATGAGTGCTAGCACTCAGATTTTGTGATAACTAATTTAACCTATTAGCGCAGTATAAAAAGGTTATTCGCTACTTTATGAGTACGAGAGCTAATGACCAAAACGGTGTCATCGTTGTACGGCCAAATTGTTGTTATCAGACATTTTCAATGTCGCCTACAATTTCAAAAACGCAAAGAATCTGTATAAGGTAGAAATTATAAAATATTAAATAATTCTTACTATCGAAAAACAGTATAATTAAGATGTATTGCTAAATTGCATTGCTACGCTGGATAGCTATGGCTAACCTTTGCACCAGGTAGGTACGAGCTGGAGCGAGAGTCAACCGTATTTTCCTTCAACCTTTGCCGAATATCCCTTACCAAACTTCTAGCCTCAGTGCCCCAGCAGCCCATGTTCTCCACGTCAATGGGCACAAAATAATATTGTGGCTCCAATGCCGCATACTTCAGCCGCTTTTTACAGACAGCGTCCTCCGCAGCAGCTGCCGAAGAGTGTATGGTCCTAATAATAAAATAAAATAAATATAGTGCTACAACAAATTTCTCTTTTTTTCTTCATCTGCGCAAATTGTTGCAATTGTCTGAAAGTGTAATTTAAGTACAAAAAAAACAAGTTCATACTAAAATTATTGAGTTAATGGTTTTTGACCACCCATATATGAATATCATTATTCATTTGAAAAAAATCATCGTTGCTTGGTGTGAATTAGGTGCCTAGGATTTGTAGCATAGTTGTTGAACATTCTGGCATCAGATGAATAGAAAAAAAACATTTCAAAGTGTGTTAAACACATAACATGAGAAGTACCTATTTAAAATTAATTGAGATGTTAGAAATTTTCTTGTGAAATTTAAAGTTATTTTTGTTTGCAATATTATACATACATATATATATATAGGTATATATCATATAAGGACAGCTGCCGGAATACACCGTTAGGTGCTTAGCGACAGACTTTCTACTTGAGGGTGGTAGCTAGCCAGGCGGGTATTCGTAAAATGACCTACCACCATGCTACAACGACTGCCATCCTAAAACGACAACCGGAACCGACGGCTTAACGTGCCCCCCGAAGCACGAAAGCACTCAGTAGTAATGTCACTAGCGGTCACCCCGCGGCGGACGTTGCTGATGGGTTAAGAACAGCTAAGCAAACTTCGCTACGAGCGCTTCAAAATTCAATGGTAATATAACTTTATTATATCTGACGAAAATTAAGTAAAACAGAAGGTTGTACATAATTATTGATCAAACTGAATTAAACAATTTCGCTTATCATTTTAACACTATTATACCTTACATTTGGGATACATAGTATAGGTTTTCATTGATAAAACTTGTGAAATTTGTAGTTTTTGTGCCACTCTGGCAAGTGTCCAATATTGTCAGTCCGCACAGAGGTCAAGGGTAGGTCCTGATGCTTTTATGGGGCTTTTCTTATTTTCTTCCTCTGAATTGGTGTCCCAGGGTTAGAACAATTTATTGGACTTCCTCGGCGCGGCAGCTCTTAGATGGTGAACCAGTCACTGAATTTGATGAAACGGTTTATTGTTTCCCATCACTTGAGCAACGTCAAGTAAATGGTGTAATTACATATTAATCCATTTACTTGACGTTGCTCTTTGTCCAAATTACAGTAAAGTCTTGATGCTGGTAGTTTCGCCAATGACATAAAAATAACTATAGTATGCCTATTATGCCCATGAAATCGCCCAGGATTAATTCTACCACCAAGAAAGTAAAGCAACTAATAAATAAAGAAAACGTTAAGGAAATTGAAATGAAACCATATCCTCGTGCGTAATTAATAGTCATGTTTCAGTGCATACGAAACCATAGCGAAAATAACGAAGTTTTCATACGAACTCAGATTCTGAAACAATTGGTGTTGAAAATGGGTGAAATCCAATAAAATGTGAAAATCTATTTTAGTGCATACAAACAAGAGGTTATGACACACATTAAAACATTTTTATTTCGGTCGATAAACTCACCTCTTAATTTTTATTTCTTTTTCCAAAGTTGAGATTTGAATGTATGAAAAAAACACTGCCAATATCTGGAAAAGTGATTCCAAGTGGCATGTGGCCATAAACCAAATAGTTGCGTTTTATTATTGATAATGATATGACAAACACACCCCAGTAGGATTTATCCGCCAGTTTTTTTTTTATGTTATGGTCTGGCATGCAAGCAGACGGCCCACCTGATGGTAAGCGGTTACCGTCGCCTATGGACATTTGCAATACCAGGGGCGTTACCAATGCGTTGCCGACCCTGTAGTACTCTTTTAACACCCTTTTTGAAGGAATCCATACTGTAGCTCTGCGGAAAAACGTTACATGGAAGATCATTCCACATTTTGCAGGTATGCGGTAAGAAGGAACGCATAAATGGAGCTGTGTGAGACTTCCAGGACTCGATTATGTGTGGATGAGCTTTCTACCGGTGACGTGAGGTACGATGATAGAATCGCGATGCCGGTATAAGATCAAACAGCTCTTGAGAGCATTCCCCGTTATAGAGCCTGCAGAATATACAGAGCGAACGATGTCTCTACGGAGGCTCAGAGGCTCAAGGTGGTCAGAGAGCTCAGGGTCGTCGACAATTCGGACCGCACGACGCTGAATAGCATCGAGAGACTGGAGTTGGTACTTTGGTGCACCATTCCAGAGGTGAGAGCAGTACTACATGTGAGGGTGAACTTGTGCATTATAAAGCAAAAGTCGCTGGCTCGACGTGAAGTACCGCTTTGCCTTATTAAGCACACCTAGTTTCTTGGATGCCAATCCAGCCTTACTCACTATGTGACAGCGAAACTGGACATCTTTGGAAATGTCAACGCCAAGAACTCCAATACTCTCTGCGATTTCTAGGGGAACACTCTGAAATTGCGGAGCGATGGTGAAGGGGGTCTTTTTCGCGGTGGAAACGCAAGTCTGAGTTTTTTTGGGGTTAAATAGGACAAGATTCTGCTGTCCCTAATGTGAGACGAATTCCAATGAACCCTCAACTTCAGACATAAGACCAGTTCTGCTCCCTTCTACTTCAACGCGAGGGCGCGAGGGACACAATAAATGAACTGTAAACATGTCATACCATATCTGGTTTCCTATGCGGTAAAAAACAATGCAAGAGTAGGATATAGGTACCTATATAAAAGCAATTGAGGAGTTAGAAATATTAATTATAAAGGGTTTTTGCAATAGGGACGCGCGAACTTTGACAGCGCATAGCGGCCATATTGGTAAAGCGATAGCTGTCAAATTTGTCATGAACACATATTTAGTCGTGACATTTCACCATGGAACGCTACACGCTTCAACAACACGTAGAAATTGTTAAAATCTATTATCAAAATCAGTGCACTATTCGCCTAACGTTCCGTGCATTGCGTCCAATTTATGGCCTTCATGGCCATCCTGCAGAGTCCCCAATCCTTCATTTAAAGAAGAAATTTGAGACAACCGGGTCAGTGATCGATGAAGCAGTGCCTGTACGCCAAAGAAACGCAAGATTGTTGGAGAATATTATTGCTGTTCGGGACAGTGTGCGAGAAAACCCCAGACAGTACATTCCGCGTCGTGTCCGATATCCGACACCTTATATGATGAGAATTGAATAAAGAATTTGTATAGATCGAGGGGTTATTTGGGTATGAAGTGAGGATAAACATAATAATATGAAAAACAATGTCTATCTTAAAAGTAATTAGGTACAAAACACAAAGCAGTTCGCAGTAAACATTAATCACTAATCTAGCGTAACTTCTGTGTAAAAATATCTTAATACTCGACTTGTATCTATTATAAACATAGATTTTGGATTATATTTTTTATCTGAAGTCTCCAATGGGCATCGTAAAGGCACATAAATATTAGATTAAAGTTACTATGGATAAACAGATGTGGTATGAAAACGGAAATGTACTTGGCAGGTTTTTGATACCTATATAAAAAAATAATCAAACCCTGTTCAAGTCCGAATGGGAGTTATCTATTTCCATCCCAAATAATATCTATATTTTTGCTTAGCATGCGTCAAAGCTCTTTAAAATAATACTAATAAATAGTAAAAAAATGGCTTCTTTTGATTTAGTGTTCAATGTGTATCAACCTACCAGCTTCAGTAAATAGTCTTCTAGCATTTACTTATATGTCGCAAAGGTCAAAAAGCCGTGCATTCAAAACGGATGAATAAAATTCGACTGGCCAACATCCGCTTCCATAGAATAATTGGAAATGCATAATTTATTTTTCAATTGTTATGAAACCGGAAGTAATCTGTATAAAAACTGAAACAACATGTATGAAAATGCGATAGAAAAACGGCATAAAGCATTCGATTTATGTGGTTCGAATGGTTTCATGGTTGCGCCGTCCGCCTTTTCGCTTAATTTTTTTTGACTCACTTCTTGCGCTTATATTTCGTAGAGAAAAATAGCACAGGTAGTTGATTGTGAAACCATTATAGATAATGATAAGTTATATAATAGTATCTTATAACTCTTATTTCGGGACTATTTGCGACCTCTTTGCTACTTGCTTAGAATTTTGTTATGTCGCGCTACGAAGTGTTTCACATAATTTTGCATAGGTACTTTACCTTGATACTAATAATGTTATTGTTGTTGTTAACCGGATTTTGGTAAAATATTAAGTATGGTATGGTAAGTATTTAAAAAAAAAATGATATTTTTTATTTTATTTCTGATACCTTTGTGGTCATACCATATCATCATGAAATGTTTTGTCAAAGAGCATGAGTCTGTCTGTCCCTTCTTAAGTCACGGATCTTCAGCTTCTTAACGGAAACAGTTGCAAACCTTAAATTTAAATGAATTCGATTTAAAAACGTGTGTTGGACTATACAAAACTTTAATACTACCACAAATTAAATTCGATAAGGTATTTTTACAAGAGGCTGTCATATTATTATGAGAAGGTAGTCAAAAAATAGTAGATTGTACAACGAGTGCACAAAAAAGGCATTTAGCCAAAACGTTTTACAACCCGTGCCAAAGGCGAGGGCTGGTATTAACGTCAAGGCTAAAATGTGTTTTAGGCATGAGTTATACACTCAGATTTTCACTTCAATTGCGAGTAAATTAAACAATGATATTGTTAGTACCGTGTTAGTGTCTTTAATTAAAATTTAAACTGATATTTGACAAATGTACTGTTTTAAATGTCGTTGCTTCGAAAAAAAATTAGGTCTTTATAATGCCCCTCATATATGGGTATTATTAAAGACCCAGGCAAACTTATTTTTTGAAACATATCAAAATCTGAACCTCTGAACGAGTTTACGAGCATGAAAATTGTAAAACTATTTTTATAACCTTTGCATCCTGGGTGTCATAATGTTATGGCTCATTGATTGAAAATTTATATTTTTTATTTAAAACCAGACTATTAAATTTTTATTTAGACCATTTCCTTTCTTTTAAGGTAAAAAATATTTAAATCGTGAACCTAAATTTGTGAAGAATCCTATATCAAAAACTAATAAGTAGGTATCCAGAATCTGAAATTTTGAAATGTTCGGTCAGACAAGAGATACTAAAACAGCCGATTTATAATAATTCTGCGGTGATAAGGAAATATAACCCTATTTTCGCGGGTTTTTCCGATGTTATTAGACATTAATAGAGCAAGGCATGTCCCGCACTCAGCCGTTTTTTTATTGCTTCGAGAAGGAATATATTTATAGTAATTAAAATTTTTGTCCTGTCGTTTTGCAGTGATCGTGGTCACGGGGTGACTCACCCCGTAAAATAATGTTAAATATACGCGATTTCAACCATTTAAAGTTGTTTAATTATTTGTATGTGTAATAATCGCGAAAACCTAAGATAACATTAGGAATTAATTTATCCGATGTCTTTGGATTGTTGTATATAATTCAGTTTTGTTTGGAACTGTTATGTTCTTTAACTATGACTTACAAATCAAACTAATACGAGTGTATTGGAGCTGTTTTTTTTATCAGCTGTACCTTTTTGCAAAGCACGTTTTGAATGATCTATAAGCATAATACACTAAAGCAATCAGCACTTGCAGTAAATATCTGTTCCAAAAAAATTCTGAGGCGATAATAGCAATTTAATAACGCGGTTCCCTAATTTTTGTCATTTTGAAGGTGAACTCTTCTTCAGAGGATCCTTATTTGAATTCAGATAAAATATATATTTGGCTTGGATTTGCTGCAAAAACGTCGTTACATGGCAGTAAATCCGTGCTGAAGACTTTTTGTAACAGCTTGATTAATTAACGAAAAAATAAATAAAAGTGCAGTGCTTGAAAATTCTTTTTCGAAATTCCTCCTCACCGATAGTGAATTTTCACCTCGAACTTTCGCTCCATTTGAAAATATTAATTTCTCTAATTTTCAATCGGAATACAAGACGCAAGACGGAGAATAGGTCATAGCCACCACGTGCAGCGCGAATTAAGGTTGAATTTTTTTTGAAGCTCTCGTTGCGAAATTTGCTTAGCTGTTCTTAACCGATCAGCAAAGTTAAGCAACGTCCACCGCGGTTATGAGTTGGGTGGGTAACCGCTAGTGACATTACAAGTGAGCGCTTCCGTGCTTCGGAGGGCACTTTAAGCCGTCAGTCCCGGTTGTCGTAATTCCGGCAGTCGTTATAGCATGGTGGTAGGGCATTTTGCGAATGCCCACCTGGCTAGCTACCACCCTCAAGTAGAAAATATGTCGCGTACCTAACGGTCTGTTCCGGCAGCTGTCCTTGAGAGCTAGTAATTCTAGGTAAGCCTGAACAACATCTTCGACCACATCACCACTTACCATCAGGTGAGGTAGTGGTCAAAGGCTAACCTATTAGGCATACAAAAAAAAACTATTTAATTGATGTTTTGTTGTATTTTACGTTAGAAGCTCCAAATTGATCTGAATCGCCCCATAAGAGAACGCTATGAAAATACAACTATTAAAATTGTTTGTATGGACAGAGCCGCGCATACACTAACCAACTACCCTTAAGATGTTGAGGAGCCCAGGATTCCAAAGTGCAGCACCACCTCACTCATCCAATACAATCCAATCAAATACAATCCTACTGTCCTACTGGAATATCTATATCTATACTATACTTCTACTCGGTTGTATCGGCCGCGCATCACTCCAAACCTACTGAATAGAATTCAATGAAACTTAACACGATTTGAGTTCATACTACGAAGAAGGTTATTGTATACTTTTTATCCCGAAATTCAGCACGGTCCCCTCGGGAAAGGGGATGAAAGTCAAAATGTACACTTAGTTGTAATTTATTAACGCGTAGTCCGATTTCAATTGAGGCCATGAGTACCATAGTGGCCTATCTTTTTGAGACACAATGGAAATCAATTGTGTCTGCAAAAGATAGGCCACTATGGTACTCATGGCCTCAATTATTCTTTTTTGTTAGAACAGTTCTAACCCCATGGACAGCCCGGCACCCCACGGAGAGCCCGGCACCCCAGAACCCCACGGGCAGTCCAGCAACTCACGGGCAGCCCGGCACCCCACGAGCAGCCCTGCACCCCAAGGGCAGCCCGGCACCCTTAATTAGTTTTGCAAGCTTGAGCTCCTTGAACCATGAACCTACTGCGCGACAGGCCAATACCACTGAGCCATAACTATTGTCTTCTGGAAAATACAACCCGGGAGTTTTCAAACCCAAAACAAAAAGCTCCTTTCTGAGCTATGCTTTACTAAGAGTGTTTCACCGCAGACCACGGCGTTGCTTAATATGAGATAAACAGTGCTCAAATGTGAATAATTAGTCTGCAGGTACGGCAATCGCGAACGAAGTCTCAGGTACAGCTAGCTTGGAATATAAAGAGTTTTCTACATCCTCTTGAATATGTAACAAATGTTTTAATTAAAAAATAAAAAGCATTAAATTAATTATTTTTTGGCTGCGTGGTGTTTGTGACGTCACGTCGGCTTAACAGGAAAAATAGGCGGAATTGTCACTAGATATATTCTTAAAATATTAAATATAATTTTCCGCAAAGTAACGCCTGAATCTATTCATTACTCTTTATATTTTCAGCCGATAACTGTACAGCCAATAATAATAACTATAATAAACATAGACAATATTAGGTAGTTGTAAAACTCTAGATAATCATGTCAGTAGGTAGGTATAGTATGTACAAATAAGCATTAGGTGTATTGCGGGCGGGTCGTCGACCGACCATGGCAGCTCGCTGCATGCGCGCCGCATTATTTGACCGATTAGGCACCTACTGCATCTTGCTCAATGAAACCCACTATTCATGCTCCTACGCGGTGCGATGCGGGTACTCTATAGTAAATAACGTCGCTGTGAATGACCCACATGACCGTAGCGATCAGTGTTTGAATCGACGCGATAGCACAATGTTTAAACCTACCATGTTCCATTATAATATGGATGAATGATGATGCTTTTTACGAAAATGATCTTAAACTTCTTTATGATTGTTTAGATAACGAATTTTTTTTGTAAGATTTCTTACTGCTATCAAAATCATATTTATTCTTCAAGGATCGGGATATTTCACAAAATTGCTGACTGCTTGTTAGTTAGGTCTGAATCGCTGCCAAGCTCTACTCGTATGTACACCTACTCAATACAACGTTAGTTACTTTTCATAAAACATAACTTTGGTTTAAACATAACAAAACATTAATTTGGGATTTCATCTTGAGTTCTGTCATTTGACATCTTACGTTGAAGTAACTGTAGGTATGTATTATTTATTTTTTTACATAACAAAGGCAACTTTGTGCTCAATAAAAATGCAAATGAACAAATTTAGAAAGGTATTACGGGTAATGAAACAATAGAACCAAAATTATAAGTCATTCACTTCACTACGAATCGGAATTGGAACAGTTGTAGAACGTGGAACTCGTAGCGCGGTTCTTTTTCTTGATTGCCACATCATTTGGGTTACCGCCCTCTAATTAAAAACGCCAACTCAACTAGGTTAACCAATAAGTCTTATATACAACTATAATACCAGCAACTTCATGAGATTACTTTATTTTTACTATAATTAGTAATGTATATGTTGTACTAGCGTAAATAAATAATGCCTAGGTGCATTTCAAAAGGATGATGCGAATATAACTTTTATTTATACGTTTTTTAACATTTTATTCTCATTAAAATGGATTATAGGAAGGCATTATTAACTCTTTTTATATTATGTCTAGGTAAGGTTCTTTTCGATTTTTTCTAGATTTGCTTGAGGATGAAGCAATTGCAGTATCTAATATCAAATTTAGTCTCGGTCTTGCATTCTCCATCTCAACAACATGTTTTCAATTTGTTTCAGGCTCTGTGGACACAGCAGATACTGGGTCCTTTTTTGTACATGTTTAGTCTGGTTGTTGGGATTTTTACTATGTTTTTTTTTTAAATACAGGTTTATGTTTCTTCGCACGACTTATTGAAACTTATTTACAACTGGTATGTTGACTTTTGACCACTAGTATTGAAGCAGTAATAGCCCAGTCGCAATGGCTATGGACTGCCGGGCAGAAGGTCCAAGGTTCGAATTCCGTTGCGGGCTTGAGCTTCTCTGCATTGTGGTAGGGCATTTTACGAATGCCCGCCTCACGTGGCCCCACCCTCAAATATGAAATATGTCGCCAAGTATCTAACCGTGTTTCGGCAGCTGTCCATGAGACTCAGTTATTCCAGGTAATGTTTGTTAACGCCTTCGGTCACATCATCACTTACAATCAGGTGAGACTGTGGTCAAGTGTAACAAACAGAAATGAAAAAAAAGGTACTCTAACCTGGTTGGTTGGAGAAAGAAGTCTTCCAGGATGGTAAACAGACTTAAAGTAGAATGGAAAATGGGTCTCATGCAAAGACAACTGCCGGTACTCACCCTCTGACTGATTTTCTATTTGAGGTTGGGGTTTGCTGCATACCTTTGACGTATATTGACAAGAATTCGAATTCATTTTTTTGAAAATTAAATAAGTCCTTAGCCGCACATCGTCTGTGCCGTGGCCCCACATGATGATCCCGTAGCGGCCAAGCAAAGCCGTACGCGTGGTACTTACGCGTTTAGCGACAGACCAATATTTTGGTTAGGTTTTACTAGACTACCTAGTCTCGTTTAATATTAACGTATAATATTAATTTGATTTTTTGAATGTTATCACGATAAATTATTTGGTATTATCGTATTGTCTATTTCTTCTATAGTCTGTTTGATATCATTAGTTTTCGAAAAAATAATATCTGCTCCTAATTTCCTCAAAGTTTTGATTAGTAGCTTCATAATTTAAACATTTGTAATTAAATAATTAGTAATCAAATCTTATTTGGGTTGTTAACGAGCAACGCTCCAAAATCTATTATTAATTGCTTTCAAACGGTTACTCTGTTTTTTCGAGCTCGAGCTGTCGCCAGAAACACAATACCTATTACAGTTAAAAATGATATTCATTATGAAGAAGAAGGAACGGAGTAACAGTGTGGCAGTAGTAAATTGTAAAGTGGCCTGACCGTTTTATGTGTGTATTGTGGCGAAACGAGGGCCGCGGGCGGTCGTCGACCGACCGAGGCCCTTGACTCGCGCGGGTTCAGCGACACTGCCGCCGTCGCCCCGCTGCCGCCTGTCGCACCGACGATTGTTTGCTGCGCTCGCTGCGCTGCCGCCGCTGCCGCTTCCTTCTTGTTCCATAAATTCGTACACAACGGCTACTTTACGTATACCTCAGTCGGTATTGATGATTCAATCTACCATTATCATATACATTAGGTTGTATTAGGGTTGTTAACACGTTACGTAAAGTGTGTGTTTTCATGATTAGGTGCACAATACCTATCAGCTTTCTGATATATCTTATAATTATAATCTTAGGCTATCAATCAGTCTAAGAATATAAGTGAATCAAATTTACTTAGTCCATCGCCATCACCATTTAAATCTGGTTGGGTTTAGCAGCGGTACGAGTAGTTTATGCACTTAAAAGGATGTGAATCCTGAACATAAGGAAGGATTCTAGAGTTATTTAACAAAGTTGTATTTCTAATGAATTTGTGTATAGGTATAGCTTTACATCTCACTACCGTCTCTGGGTTCTAGTCTTAACTATTAAATTATTAGAACACAGGGATAGAAGTAAGATGTTCGTGCTTGTCCAAGATGAAGACATGATTATCCCCTAGAAGAATATTCTACTTTTTATACCTTGTGCGAAAAAAATAAATGTAAGACTTCTAGGAACACAGCAATTCATTTAAGTTTAGTAAAAAATAATTTATGCAATAAAAGTGGATATAAATTAAGATCTGAGACTTCATACATTTCCAGTAATTGTTTATTTAGCAATGCCATTTTGCTCGACGAGATTCTTTTTTCCTCCTTTCATTAATTTGATACTTATACTCGTATTTGTCTTTTTCGATGCATATTGTTGATCTGAACTTTGAGAAACTATTATGCTGTTAGACTTTGTAAATAAAGAATGCTGGAAGGAGCTTAGACTACAAGCTTTAACTAAGGCATTAAATTGACGCTCCTTGTAGTATTCTTTTTGCAGAAATTGTGGATACTTGTACGTTTCCGTTAACTTATATGAGAGTAGATAACTAACAATGGAGGAGACTATACTACTTATATAATCCACTTTTGTCACTCGATCACATTTTTATTTAATTTTTTTAGGAATGATTAGTACTTTACAAATTTTATAAGCGTATTCCATAACTTCGTTGTAAAAATTAAGTATGTAGGTGGGTAATTAACTGGTTTTCAAATTAATTCCAATGTGTTTATTTTTTTGATCTGTTCTTGATAGAAACCAGGATAGATCCTGATTATTATAATACATTTTCCAATCTCTGGGATTAAACTTCCTTCCTGGTCTTGTGTGTGCTGGCAATCACCAGCTCGATTTTCGAATGTCGTTTACACAATATTTTGAATGAGACGAGTCTCTTTGGTACAAGTTGAAAACTCACAATTTGGCTGGAGATTATAAATTCAATCACACTATACAGAGCAGCTTATACATATTAAAATCCAATATACCTACATTATTGCCCTGACACAGTTGCTTTCCATACATTTATTATACCCTGAAGTTAGATTTGCATGATCTGTAATGTGCTATTTTCGAGCCGGTCGGTGGTGTAGAGTATTTATATACGCACATGTTATGTACCTACATAAGGAAGGTAATAATAAAATGTGTGACACTAAATATTTGCCTGCAATCTACCCTTATACTCTTCGTTTTTGAAAGAATTAAAGGTTTCGTAATGTTCAAACCTGTAACTTAAATTATACGTACGTGACTTCATATAATAATTGTGATATGCTTGCCCGCGGGAAATCTTATAGTTTTCAGCGATAAAACGTTTAATATGAGATTGAATTATAAATTCATCTAAGTTACAGTCATTTAAGAAAACTAATTTAAAAAAGATTAAGGTAAGATCCATGAAGTATTATGTGGAATCACTATGTTTAGATAAATAAGAAGTAGGCAGGTAAGTACAAGTATTATTTAAATTTAGTTGTTTACATATTTTTAGGAGTGGTTAAAGACACAGTATCTTCTTTATGAATGAATTGGTGGGTAGACTTAGGATAGGGATTAATAAGTTAGCATCGTCAGGACCACTATGTCCTAGTTATGAATGAAATTCTATTGTTATCATTATCGCCGATGCCGATGGGTTAATTAAAAGATAACCACATAACTATAGATATACAAAATAACCTAATTATTAGTAGGAGTAAGTGACTAAAGTGATACATTCCAGCAACTGTCCTTGAACCCTCAAGGACACTTGCCGTATAATATCGCAAGAATTGTTGGGTGTCTAATTTTCTACCTCAGAATGGTAGGTACCAGTGGCCATGCAGGTGAAGACGCAAAATTCTCCAAGTAAAGTGTCAAAATGCTAAACCTAATTAAGTATTGCAAATTAACATTACAACGTCAAAACTGGTATTGCTATATAGGTTTTATATTCTGACGATGGTTTCATCTAAGCTATAAACATCTCCATCTGCTGTCTTTTTTTAATAAGTGGTAAAGTAATTTTACAGTAGTCAAAAGCTTACATAAAACATGGTCCCGGAGCCAGTTTGTTGGTCTCACAACGCTTTGTGTGTATGAACGCAAAATCCGGACCGCGTTGATGTCTTTTTTTCTACAGAATGAATGTATCCGGTCACTGAACTCAAAGAGACATGTATTTTCAAAAGAGATGGTCTTTTGTGGACACTAATGTTTTCTAGCACGCATTTAGGTATATTATATGCTCCAAAATGACGTCTGTAATGACTTTTAGACCCTAACTCGTACAGTTAGAGTTGACGAGTGGTGCTTTCTTTCACAATTGTGTAAGCGAACATAGATTTATTTACAGTTAATACAAGCATGCTATCTAGGTTTAGGTTATTGCTCTGTTGCCTGTATTTTTGAACTCAAGCACGGGACTTTAACGTTGCTCAGTTATGGTGGCTGAAAATAAGATCAGTATTCATACTGTAGTATAGACGTTACGTGGCTGGAATGCTAATGCGTTTTTATTATTTACTATTGGTGTCAAATGTCAACGACTTTTCATAGCAAATAAAATGATATGTAGAGTATACACTCTATAAAAGTCGTTGACAAAACAAAAACAGTTGACAAAATAGACGTATGTCTATTTTACTATTTTTAGATTGTGAACTTCATTCAATGCAATTAAAATAATATAATAATACGTTTTGGATGGGTGGTTTTTAAAGTAATTTTCTCCATTGATCGTTGGATGTACTTCGTATACTTTGCAAATTATATTGTACAATATGAATGCACATATCCTACTTAAAAAAAAAAAAAATTTGCCGAGAATTTTTTTGTGGTTGATATCAGTTACCTTAGTAGTGGTTAAGTATGAATTTTATTAAACTTGGGTTAAAAGACACCCTGACATAACTCAATTAGTATTAGACACATCCCAGTAGAAGTGCTAGTAGTTCCTGAAAAAAAAAACAAGACAAGTAATACGAGTATTCTAAGAGTATTCTAATTCTAAGAGCATATAAACAGGTACTTTTTGTACAGCTTAATTTAATCAATATCAAGACTTTTTTAATTTTATCCACTGACTGATTGCCCGGCGTATGTCAAAATACATTGACAAATGACATTAGTAAAGCTGTTAGAAATAGCATCAGCCGTGGGCGAACTAAATAGGTTCTTTCATCTCTAGCTATTCTTATCTAATTACGGCCTACTGAAAGGCTAATCAAAGTTAACGGCTGCTTACAAATAGCCTGTCTTTTTCGTTCTACATATAGTCAGATAGAGACGAAATGCGATTCGTGAGGCCTTTAACCTGTATAAGGCCGATAGCTATTTGAATGACCTCGACGAATTTAGGATAAATGCGTTACAGTTCCTTCAAATTAATCACATTTTTTACTGACCTGTGCCTATGAAGTTAGAGTACAGTTAGAATTACATGTTAGACCTGCTCTACTAATAATAGTATTAGGACTTTGAACGCTTGCTGCAAAATGTATGAATGCATTATTTTTGATTACTTTTCGCCCAGACTGTTCCTTTGATCCCAGACCCTTCGTGTGCCACCCTCTCCCTATATTGTATACTTTCCCCTAGGTCAGAAATGACCGTGAAAGTACCTATATAACATTGTATAGTAACGAGACATGCTTTGTGTTCCCATATGCTGTCCCCTCCGTCTGGATGTATCGATTGTAACCGAAACGCGAAAGTTTTATTTGCATTCCTGTTTTTATTATAGCGAGCGATGAAACGGCGATATGATGTTGTTTGCTTGACGGCCAATAATATGTTTGTCAGTTGCAGTAATACGTCAGAGATCTGCGCAGCACTGCATTATCACAGTGTTTCTATTAGTAGGTTGTAATACTGGCACTACCATAGGCACTAAGCGTATCATCACCCCGAGCCGTAACGCATAAACTGTCATTATTTATTAATTTATTATAAATAATTTAGTAAATACAATATTGTATGTATTAAATTCCACAATAGACATAGCAATAAGATCCATTTTGAAGAGGTTCTTAACTGGTATAAGCACTTAAAGTAGCCCTTATTCTATATCAGTCGGATTGTCCACTGCTGAACACAGCCTACAAGGGGGGATTAGCCATAATCCCCACGCTTGGCAGGCGTCTTGGGAATCAAAGTTTCAAATATCAGTTCCTCAGAAGGCGCTGCTGCCCACCTTCCGGTATTTTACTTTTAATCACCTCTTACGACACCCACAGGTAGCAATGGGGGGGGGGGGGGGGGGGGAGGGGGGTAGACATTCTAGCCCGGCACCCCACGGCACCCCATGTTAATGTACATTAATTATGACCACAACACATTATCCAAGTATACATACATGAAGTAGAAGACAATCCGAGTAATAATAGCTTATTGGAAATGATCAACCTCACCATCACTTACGAACAGGTGAGATAGTGGTACTAAACATACCTGTTAAATATGTACAAAAACTATATTTTATGTTTGAAAAAAACTATATAGGTAGAAAGTTTGATCGTCATAATAGAAAATTTTCATTGCAGGTTGATAAAGTTCGATATGCAGGGTATCGCGATGTAGTTTTCTGTTTACATTAGAATTTGTACATATTTTTTTTTTTTTTTTTAGCCTGGTATGTTTGCTTGTGACCACTATCTCACCTGATGGTAAGGGATGATGTGGTCGAAGATGTTGTTCAGGCTAACCTAGAAGTACCTGGCTCTCAAGGACAGCTTCCGGAACACACCGTTAGGTGCTTGGTGACAGATTTTCTACTTGAGGGTGGTAGCTAGCCAGGCGGGCATTCGCAAAATGCCCTACCACCATGCTATAACGACTGCCATCCTAAGACAACAACCGGGACCGAGGGCTTAACGTGCCCTCCGAAGCTCGGAAACGCTCAGTAGTAATGTCACTAGCGGTCACCCATCCAACTCATGACCACGCGCGACGTTGCTTAACTTTGCTGATCGGTTGAGAACAGCTAAGTAAACTTCGCTACGAGCGCTTCAAATACGAGCTGAACAATTATAAAATTGTTCAGCTCGTATAGATAGGTGCAATGTTTTGTCTTTACAGTATATTTATATGTAGATAGTAACTTGTATCATGTCATGGCTCATGCATGCATAAGTTCTTTATAAGTATGTATTGTATTGGCTTATCAAATACATGACGAGGCAGTCACTTTCTACTAACGGCTATAAATTGTACATTGTTGCTTTCATTTTTATTACTTTTACTATGGTAATTAACAAATAACTTTTACTGTGCGATACATGGATCGTATACTTAGGGCCTGTTTCAGAATGTAAGAGTAAGTTCCGGTTATAATACCCACAACATAAAGTAACTGAATGATAAAAATGACAGTTAACATGCAGCGCGTTTCAAGCTTTAACCGATGGATAGGCTAAATCGATGACTGTGATACGCAAAGATAGTGTTTTATTTATTAAATGTGTTCTGGGTTGTATAACCGGAACTTACTCGAACATTCTGAAACAGGCCCTTAAATTAATTAATATTCTCCGTGAAACACAATAATAGATGCTTCCTAGATATGTAAAATAGTAGGAGTTGGAGGTCAAAGTCAAAATAAAATACTTATTTTATGTACAGTTTACTCGTATTTATATGTACTCTAATACGACTCGTCTCATTCAGATATAGGTTAACAATCACAACTGTGTTTTTTATAATTGTTTTCTACTAACAATTTGAATCCTACTTTCTTGTGGTTTCTGACATGAAATTGGTAATTATTTTCATATCATATTCGTTTTACGTAGTCTTTTTCAATTGATACACGCATCATGAGTGCAGAGCGGTTTGAGCGCGTGGCGACCCCGTAAGCTGCAGTGCGAGTGACTAGGCAGATGGTATGCATTTGCAGGCTTTCCCAGCTTGGTGCAGGGCGAGTGGTGGCGGCCGGTGGCAGGCGCCCGCGCACCGAAGCAGTGAAAGTGGGTTGGCCGTGGCGCCATTACTTTCGGTTTCTCTTGCTCGCGCCCGATACCAGCTTCGTTACGAGAACTTCGTTACAATAAACATCGCATCCCGTCGATTTCTCGCTCCGCCAAGTTTCACCTTTTCCACTGCTATCTCTCGCTGCACATTTTGACCCGGCCATAGAAAGCTGTGTCGAATTTTAGGTCTAGTGATTTGAGTTAGGTATAAATTAAAATACTTTCTAGATCGATGTTATCAATGGCGTTAAACTACACATATTTGGTACGTTTTATACCCTTTATTAACTAAACATATTATGATAGCCGCAATTGGAAGAGCAGATTGAGTAAGAACACTGAATGGGGTTTAAAAGTTGTTTATCCTCAGAATTCTAACCATTTGTCTATTACTGACCTGTTTTTTTTACTGCTTATAGGTAAGCCTTTCACTACAATCTCACCTGATGGTAAGTGATGATGTGATCGAAGGTGTTAACAGGCTTAACCTAGAATTACTGGCTCTCAAGGACAGCTGCCGGAACACACATTTTAGTACTGGGCGACAGATTTTCTACTTTCGCTAGCCAGGCGTTTGCAAAATGCTCTACCACTATGCGGTGAAGCTCAAGCCCGTGGTGGGATTCGAACCGTGGACTTGCTGCGTGGCAGTCCATAGCCAATGACACTGAGCCATCACTGCTACAACATATAACTGTTGATATAATATCAGCAGTAATACTATATTTTGATTTCATTTTCGAGATTTTGATATGTGCGTCTGTTATGTATGAGTTATATATAAGAAAATTTACTAAAATTTTACAAATTGTTATCAATTTCTATCTATGTACCCACGTTGACCAACAAATTACTAGATATTATGTTAGTTAATACGCCTTTTATATGAAGTGGATAACATTAATCAAATGAGATTTGTATATGAAGATTAAAATATATTTAAATTTATTAACTATTAAGAACAACAGAAGACATTCCCGAAATGTGCACATAGGGTTATTTAAGCACGCATCAAAAGTAAATTTTATTTGCGCAGTACCTACTACAAATCTGACATTAAAAAATGTAAGCACTTAGTAAAAATGGAACCCATTTTTTTTTTGTAAAATTAAATTCTTGTACACACACAGTAATATTCATAATGGTCTTGACCATATTATAAATATTATTACAAACTGTAGAATACTACTATTCGTTTTAGAATACATTCTTAGTCTGTTTATAATGTTGTATTTGCCACGACTTTTAAATCTAATACACATATACGGCAAAATACCAATAATTATAAAAACTCAGCATATACACTAAACTTATCACTGCAAGTATTTTCCTTCAGTCAAAGAAAGTATTTAATTATATGTTGTATGTTTGGTGAGTGCATTAGAAAACTCCTGTGTTATAAAAATGCGTGATTAGCGTGACTGCGAATAGTGGCCTAGAAAGTGACTTTCGACAGCGTGAGTTCCGACGCAAGCTGACGGTTACTTGAGTAGCCGCTGCCTAAAATCCGGTTCATATTTTAATATGCGATGTCTTCGATCGATATGATATGTAAATATGGTATTCATAGAACGAAGGAAGCCATAAAGCAGGATGAATGCCCATGGCTAAAGCACGTGGGAATCAGGCCACTGTTGATTTTCTTTTCCAAATAAACCAAAGAACAATATGTTATTTGAACCACCAATAGGATAGGCTATTCAGTATTCAGCAATATGCCATGATGTTTGTTACAAAAAGGTAGGATTAATACTGTTTATAGGTACTTTCGAGTAAGTACTAAAATGACACTACCGAAACGACGCTGTTACTCTCCAATACTTTGTATCGTTTAAGCTTGTGATAACCACTTTCTTTTGCCGTCTGTCCATTAAGAACGTCAGCTCAGTTATTAATAAAGGTGCTAATTTGACGTAAACTAAATTAAAAGAGCATATCGGAGCCAAGTTTCAGTGAGAAGTGTGCAAAGAAAGGAGGTAATGGGCTCGCGCTAAGCAGCACGGCAAACGTTGCCGCGTTGCATCCGAAAAGAAATGAACGAAAATGAAAGTGTCCTACTTTCTTGCCCCCTCAAGCTTTCTACCACTTTTTTCAATCTAATCTATTAGTTACAGCCGTTTGTTATTTTGCTTCCGGTTGACGGAATTTCTTTTTACTGCGTTTGTAAAGTTGACGGTTTCGGTAAACTTAAGACTATTGAGGTCAGGGTCCTATAGAAGGTAACATTTGATACGGCATCTGTGTTATGTGTACGTAGGTGGGGGAACAATTTTTAAAGCTTTGTGTGTCATGTCACTGAGATTTATTTTGAGGTTAGGAGATAAAAATAGAATGACCAGTCGTCATAATAGAGAGTAGAAAGTTGATTGCATAATAGAACAAAATTTGTCTCATGTTTTATTTCTATTTTCACAAATTACCTTCAGTTAGTGTTTGCTATGTGGTAGAACAAGAACTGCATATTCAAGTGTACCAATGTACCTACTTGTTTTTAGATATGTAAATTATCGATAGTCAGTAGTGTCGTTCATATTATTAACTCAAACCGGTGCTCTACTCAGATACTTATTGTGAAATATTTTTCTCTTTCCAGTGAAAGATTTTTACATCGGTTTAGATTTTGTTTAGTAAAGTAATATGTTTTAATTCATTAAGAATGTGTTGAATAGTACAGGTTACAGATCTCAGAGAAGACATAGAGAGGCATATATAAAGCAAAAAAGGGTAATGATTATAATATTAGTTCTATATTATTTATAGGTATGGTTTTAGCACATGAAACTATAGAAAATGAATTCCTAGTACCTAGTTGTGTATAGAATTTTCGCAAAAAGATTGTGAGAGAGTTGTAATCGTCATATCGTAATTGCGAAATGTGGCAGCAGCACTTTATATATAAACATTTGTATTTATAGCCATGGCTAAGGTATAGGTTGACGATGAATGGCATCCTGAACCTCTGAAAACAAGATATTTGATTCTTTGGAATAATCGTCCTATCTTCTTTCCATTCTAAATCCCTCTTCATCGCGACAGAGTTAACGGCTGTAGTTTCTACAACTCTATCAGAATGTTACCTCTACCGTCCTCAATTATCCAACTCTGTGGCAAATAGGTTGCTCATTTTCGCTGTATTAAGATAGCTTTCAATTTCCCTGCATATGTTGTTGATTTGCCCGTCTTTGTTTCTCCACGTCGACATTTGAACTTGGGCAAGTAAGTTGTAATTACGATTACTCTTAATTTCAGTCTTCAGTTTTTCACACTTCAGCATCTTCTTCTCCTCAGTCAGCTCCTATGATTCTTGACTTATCCACTCTTTCTTTCTTGTCACTGTTCTGAAAATATCCCTACTCTCATTCACGGTTTCAAAAACAAACTCCTTAAGGGAGTTCCACTCCGCTTCGCTACAGTCCAAAAGGTCCCATTCCTGAGATTTGTTCCTAATATCAATTGTTTTGTAAAAATGATCAAGTGCCGATTTATTCAGTAAAATTGTCTTTTGAGGTTTCAATTAAATACTTTTCAATAACAAGTTGATGGTTACTGCCAATTTTTGAAGCATTGATGGCTCTGTGGCATTGAATATGGACTGTCGTGCAGCAGGTCCATGGTTCGAATTCCGCCGCGGGCTTGAACTTCACCGCATGTCGGAAGGACATTTTTCGAATGCCCGCCTGGCTAGTGACCACTCTCACGGTGTGTTCCGGCAGCTGTCCTTGAGAGCCAATAATTCTAGATTAAGCCTGTTAACACCTTCAACCACATCATTGCTTACCATCAGGTGAGATTGTGGTGAAAGGATTAACTATGAGCAATAAAAAAAAACAATTCGCGCCTTTGCGCCAAATTTCCATGCGCCTTCTTTTTCATGCCAAAACACTCCCTGTTTTGGCATTGGTTACTGACGATCGCGAACTAGATTTGATCGGTATCTGATTTCTATGTCCCTGTGGAGAAGTCCAAGTGTATAATCTCTTAGAAAGGTTTTTAAACCATGTAACATATTATAACAGTCAGCTGATTTTCCACGCTATCCAATATTAGAAGCTTTTCAGTTCTGTCATTTCACACCCCCAGGCTATATCATTCACAGGACAAAGGTTGACATTTGGGACTGTAAAGATGTATTATATAACCGTTCTCCCCTTATCCTTCAGATTATTTTCGTGCTGGAGAGATGAAAATATTACAGTATTTTAACGGCCCAGGTTGAGTCATTTGGTAAAAACATCTAAGACTCGATAATAAGGAACATAGAAATAGACTGAGTACATAAAATTCTGCAAAAAAGGGTTCTTTAAAATAGTCGCATTATCAACTAATTACTAATTTCAATCTGCTCCTGAAATGTAAATGCAGCACATTTGTATGTGCCCGATAGTAGTTTTCTATTATCTTGATTCTTTTACATCAGCGCATTATCTCTCACACAATAATTGCTCACGTCTGGCACTGCCAGCTAATAGAAAATTTGGCGCCAAGTACCAGGGAGAGTTGTTTCCATTCATCATCCATGCTAGAGATTCTGATAGAGTTTTAACCTCGTTCGGGGGTCTGAACAAGTTAGCCTAGTCGTTATTGGCCGGTCTACTTGGATGGGGAGCTATACCTGCTTTTGTCATACATGCTACAGTAGTGTTCAGTGTTAGGGTATTGTAGATGAAAATGTTATTTTTGTATGGTTTATTGATATATTGGTCTATGTGGATATTAGGGCGATAAGTTTAGGTATTGGAAAACAACTTAGTACTAAAAAAACGTCAAGGTGCGTCGAGGGATGAAAAACTTGGAAAATGCATCGACAGATGCGTCGGACCCTTTTTGCACCAGGTACGTTGTAGGAGACGTTTATATATAGACAAAATTTACTCGACGACCTGTGTCGATGACCCTTCTATACCTTTTTAATAATTCCAATAATTTGATACATATATTAACATGTTTGATGCATATTGTTGACCTGAACCATGTATAGTTGCAACATAGTCCTTTTTATATTATGTGCATTAGCTTGATTTTTTGTTTATAAAATTGAAATACACAGATATGGCGATTTATGTAGTTTTAAATTAATGGAAATCGTCAAAGGCTTTTGAGAACTTTTCTGAGATTACCTACGTAGCTATCGAAATATAAATTTGTAATTGTAAAGTATAAATAAGTAAAAAAAACGTTTTTGATGTACTATAAGAACAATATTTTTATGTTAACCGGTGATTTTTATATTAGTTTTTCAGAGATTAGTTTATACTTTTTTTTCTAGTCTGCTCTTGAAAAAAAGGAGGTTACGTTAGGTTTGTTTTTATGATCTCTGGGACGAAAACTCCTTCGTTCTGAATATGGGGCAAGATAATTAAGTATCAATTAAAATCATCATCATCGAAAAAAAACAACCCACAACTGCTAGTGTTTCAAATGTAAGCTCTTAATTATGGAACTGCTTATTATCTAAATATTGGTATTAATATATACTTTAACAAAAATGCTTTGTTTGAAAAATAATACCACATATTTTAAACGTACTTGAGAGCCTTCAAAGATTTCCAATCATGTAATACTACAAAAACCGGTCAAATGAGAATCGGGTCTCGCTCTACAAACTGTGAAAGAAAAATAGTAGATTGTTACAAAAGGGTCCAAAGGAATCAATTCCCATACGAGGTATTTAGACGGCTATAGTCTAGAGTAGGAATTGATGACTTTCGCCCCGGTTAGGTACAACCAGCACTCTACTTTTCATTTCAAATGATAGGAATGTAAAAAAATTTTTTTTTCTAAAATAATATCATGAGTAGAAGATACATATATATATATTAATTGTGAAGTTAAAACAATTTGTAATTTTTGATTGTTTTTTTTTGTAATTATATTTTCTTTATATTTTGTATCTGATGGAATGTAATTATTTTGAAATTAAACTCTTCTGGTTCTTTATACTGTTTTATTAGAAGCTTTTTGTTCAAAAATACAAAAATGAAAAATTACAGATAGCTCCATTTTGGAGAAAAAATATCAATTGTCACCGAGTCACGGTGTTGCCATAAGCGCAAAATAAATCTACTTAAATCTAGTTGAGATGGCATAAAAACTACTTAGATTCTATTTAAAACTAAACATGCCCCCGGGCGTTGGAGTTTCCAACAATTTTTATGAGTGTAATTAGATTAATGGGCAAATTTTATTATATGAACGCTTGAGGACTCCAGTGCTGGTTTTGATATCGGCGACGCGGCTCACTCCATCTTTGCCAGGATATGTGGCGATGATACGACCCAATCTCCATTTCAGTGGTGGCAGATTGTCATCCTTTATTGCAACCAACATGTCGAGTTTCAATGTATCATAATTGGTTTTCCACTTTGTGCGCTGTTGCAATTCGCTGATATATTCCTTGCACCACCTGGTCCAGAAGTGTTGTCTTAACTGCTCAACCCGTTGGTAGCGATTGAGGTGACTGGTTGCAGTGTCAGTAAGGTTTGGCACAGGGAGAGCGACAAGAGGTCTTCCAATCAAAAAGTGTCCAGGTGTAAGTGGTAAGAAGTCGTTCGGGTCTGATGATAATGGAGAGATTGGCCGTGAGTTAAGTATGGCTTCGATTTGTATCAGGACTGTGTTCAGCTCTTCATATGTAAGTTTACAATTTCCTAGTACCCTATTAAGGTGAAACTTAACTGAGCGAACACCTGCTTCCCAAATACCACCAAATTGTGGTGAAAAAGGAGGCAAAAAGTGAAATCTAATACTGTCAACGGCAGCACTGTCAGATAAGGAACTGCAGTTGCTTTTTAGGAATTTTCCTAGCTCATTATATGCACCTACAAATGAGGTGCCATTATCAGAGTATAAATCGTGCGGTTTCCCCCTGCGTGAAATGAATCTACGCAAAGCTGACATGTAGTTATTGCTTGTTAAATCTCCTACAAGTTCTAAATGGAGACATTTGGTTTTGAAACAAACAAAAATGGCAATATATACCTTAACCATCTTGCATCCACGCCCCTGACGGCTGGCACATAGAATAGGACCCGCATAATCTACTCCTGCACATTCGAATGGATAGCCACCAGGTTCAATGCGTGATTGAGGCAAATTTCCCATAATAGGTTGGAGAACCTTTCCTTTCATGCGATTGCACCGTACACATTGATGATAAGTAAGCTTTGATAAGTTGCGACCTCCAACAGGCCAATACGTATCTCTAATTGTAGAAAGCAGTAACTGTGGGCCAGCATGCATTAACCGAATATGTTCATTTTGGAACAAGAGCTTTGTAAAGCGATGAGTGGACTGTATAAGTATGGGGAATTTTTTATCATATGGAAACGTTGAGTTGCCTAAACGACCACCAACACGAATCAACTGATGCTCGTCTAAGAAAACATTGAATTTGCTCAACTTACTATTCTTTGGTATAGAGTGATTCCCCTTCAATATGTCGTATTCAGAAAAGGATTCCTGCTGAGATTGTCTTATAATAAGATTTAACGCATTTTGTAGTTCGTTGTATGAAATAAATTTTGTATGACAAGGTTTCTTTCTGCAGTTGTTAATGAATCTGAGTAAGTATGCTACGGCACGCTTGAGTTTTAGAAGATTTGAAAAACGTTCAAAATCGATTAAATTCTTGTCTATTTTTGAGAAGGAATGTAAAACAACTTCATTTTTAAGTTCTGGTAAGGAATCAGTGTCAGGGAGAACAGGACTAGAAGGCCACATTGATTTGTCCTGGCGAAGAAATTCAGGACCTGACCACCACAGATCTAAGGATTGAATGTCACTTATATCAACCCCACGTGAAATGAAATCGGCACTATTTAGTTTTGTGGGCACATGTCTCCAATTACAGTTACCCGTTTGTTCGAGTATGTCACCAACCCTATTTCTGACAAAAGGTTGAAGTTTGCTAGGATTCATTTTCAGCCAACCAAGGACAATGGTTGAATCAGTCCAAATTGTAGTTTCTTTGATTTTAGCACGAATAGAGGCAATAGCCTTTTCGTACAGACGAACGCCTAACATCACCCCACATAACTCGAGTCGAGGAATCGTCATTGCCTTGATCGGTGCGACTCGACTTTTAGCCATCAGTAACTTAACGACGATTTCACCACGCTCATTAGTGCTACGAACATACAAGCAACTGCCGTACGCGCACTTTGATGCATCCGTAAATATGTGAAATTCCAGTTCCTTGTATGCGTCGCACACAACTAAGCGTGGTACTCTCAACTTGTTCAGTAAAGGGAGGTTCTTTATGATATTGCACCAAGTTTTTATGATATCTGGCGGCAAATGATCGTCCCATGAAAGCTTGTGCAACCATAACTGTTGCATGAGAATTTTTAACACAATTACACAGGGAGCAAGTAGACCCATTGGGTCAAAGATTTTGCCTATAACTGAGAGTATTTCTCGTTTAGTAGGGTTTGTTTCAAAGGAACAGTCAATGGAGAAACATAATTCATCAGAAGAATTCAACCAGCCAAGCCCAAGTGTTTTGGTTTGTTCATGTCCAATGTTTACAACCTGCTGGTGATTTTGAATTTCAGATGATTCTGAAGAAACTAAATTAGAGCAATTAGATTTCCATTTCCGTAAAACCATGTCAGCTGAAGCAAAGGCTTCAGTTAATTTTTGTTTGGTGGTTAACACCTCTGACTGACAGTCTATCCCTGAGAGAAGGTCATCGACATACATGTCGTGTAAAATAATTTCCGAAATCTTAGCATCATTACAATCTAATCCGATTTGCTTTATACAGCGTGTAGCAAGAAAGGGAGCGCTGGCAGTCCCATACGTTACTGTATTTAGTTGGTATGTCTTAATTGGTTCTGTGGGATCATTGCGCCAAACAATATGCTGCAAATGTCTGTCCGCAGGGTGCACCACTACCCTTCTATATTGTTTTTCGACATCTGCTGACAACACATATTTATGCTGTCGAAATCTGATTAATATTGACAGAAGGTCATCCTGAACTGTTGGTCCCACTACTTGAATTTGATTCAGTGAAATTCCAGAAGTAGAGGGGCTACTGGCATTAAAAACTGTTCTCAGTTTAGTGGTAGTGCGAGTTTCCTGAAAGATGCCATGATGTGGAATATAGTATGAAGCTGATGGTGACTCAGATGTACACTCAGACATGTCACCTAAAGAAATGTATTCTGACATAAATTCCACGTACATCTTATGAAATTCAGGTTCTCTTTTGAATTTTCGCTCTAGTGAGAACAAACATTGTTTGGCTCGTGTTAGTGATTCACCTAAGACATCAGGGGACTGAGAGAGGGGAATTCTAACACAAAAACGACCTCCTTCAAGTCGAGTTGTATTTTTGACAAAGTGATCCTCACATTGTTGTTCAATTTTGGAAAATGTAGATTTTTTACTCACTTCTTCAATTTCCCAAAACTGGGATAAAAGACTTTGACAATCATCATTGGGTAATTCTTGTTGTGATGAGTCAACCTTTGTAAAGTTGCATAAAATTGGAGACGAAGCATGACTATGATTAATGGGACCGGAAACTAACCATCCTAGTCTAGTTTCCCAGAGTACCGGTTTGCCTTCTCCTAATGTGATTTTTTGTGACCCTAGAAGATCCCAAAAAACATTACTGCCTATGATCAAGTCAATATCAGATGGCTCATAAAAGCTAGGATCTGCAAGTTGCAGTTCCATAGGTATGTTTAATGTGTTAATGTTAATACGCCTACAAGGTATTACATCTGTAATTGTAGGTAAAGCATAGCATAAAAGATTGCGCGAATAATTTTCAGTCATGGACTGCAGTTGTACATGATAAATACGTGATGTATGCGTCTGGATCTTATTTATGCCATAAATAGGTCTATCGACCTCATCAAAAGGTAAGTCTAATCGGTGGCTTAAACGTTCTGTTAAAATACATGAGGAACTTGCACAATCAAGTAATGCCTTAACAGTGTGTGGCTGACCATGTTTATCTAACACCTGAACTAATGCAGTTGAAAGTAAAACATCCTGTTCGGTTTCTAAGGATGCATTCAAACATGTGGTCAAAGTCACATTCACCGGTGCTTCATCATTGGATACAGGAAGAACTTTTTTATAGCCAGAAGCCGTTGATTGTTGAGTATTTGTATGTTTTTTAATCTCTGCTACGTGAATGAGAGTGTTGTGTTTGTGTTTACAAATTCGGCAACCACCTTTTTTACATTGGTTGGAATAGTGACCTCGATTTAAACAGTTGTAACAGACTTTATACGCTGGCAATGCTTCCAATCTCTTTTCATTACTGAGACTAAGAAATTGTGAGCAGTTGTATAATTGATGTGAGCCATTACATTGGGGGCATATTTGTTTACCTGCTTGCTGACTACCTGAACACTCATTTTGAAAATTGCCCACTGAAACCATAGTTTTAAGTTTTGTGTTTACATTTGGCACTTGATGGCTTTTGGTGTTGCGTGAAAGTTCTAACGTTTCTAGTAAGTCAGCACGGTTTCTTATAAATTCAAGGAAATAGCTTAAAGTTATTTTCTGATTTTTATCACCCCTACTTTTACACTCCTCCCATTCACGAAGCGTTCTCTGATCGAATTTCAGAGAGACGATGTGAATAAGAAGTGTGTCCCAATGTGTGGTAGGCTCACCCAACGTTTCCAATGCACGTAGATTCTTGTTAGTTTGGTCAATTAAAGATTTAAGGTTTATGCTCGATTCAGATTTAATGGAATCAATGTTAAATAATGCAGAGACATGATTATATATGAGTAAACGCTTATTGTCAAAACGCTCACAAAGTAATTTCCAAGCTACTGGATAATTTATGGAAGAAAACTCAATTGATTGAATAACAATTGATGCAGTGCCCTCAAGTGATGATCGCAAGTAATGGAACTTATTTATGTTATCAATGTCATCATTAGAATCAATAAGGCTTGTGAAGATGTCACGAAATGCTAACCAATTGTCATGTGAACCATTGAACTTTGGAAGAGAAATAATTGGTAAACGGACTGGCTTATGGTTTCTCGAGCATGTATCACTAACTTGATCATCATGTTTAGATGCTTGGTTTGGTAGTCCTTTCTGTTTACTTAATAAGACCTGAGCTTTAGAAAGGGTTTGGTAATATAAAGACTCAAATTCATTGCGCTCAACCAGTTGTACCTCAATGTCAGTGACTACGCATTCCAACCGCAGTTGCACCTCATCATATTGCTGATATAAGTTTTCAATCCTACCTATTCGCAGCTGCAGTTCCTTTACCTGCGCCTCACTTAACTTCTCCTCCAGTTGGTCGAGTATATTGGCAAACGCTGTTAGCCGACCTTTGTAACTTGCACGTTTTTTTATCAACTGAGATTCCTCCTTTTCCGTCATTTTAGGAAGCAAGTATTCACCTGAAATGTATACAATAGAGCGTAAGGAACGTATAATTAACTGTTAAGCATCATTCACCGAGTTTACAATCGAATTTAAGATGAGAAATCACAAATTTGAGTTGAACTTTTACATGATTTTCACAACATTTTGAGGTTAGTTTACAATGAAAGTTTAAATATTTATCGTGAATTATTTCCGCTGACACAGTCTGGATGTGCGGGAGTTGGTGTTTCAGGACATGCTGGACATCACCGTGGAATAATCTGCCTGTTTCATAGTTTTTATGACGGCAATCAGTCGCAATTATGTTGAATTATTTCAGAATACATTGCCTTTTATGTTAATCCTGTGATGCGCGGGAGTCGGTGATTCAAGACATCGCCGTGGAATAGTCTGCTTGTTTCATCGTAATTATTACTCAGTCTCAAATATGTTCAATTATTCCAGAAAACATTGCTTTTGATTCATCCTGTGATGAGCGGGAATCGGTGATTCATGACATGTTGGACATCGCTGTGGAATAATCCGGCTCGAAGGACCATTTTATGTATCTGATGGAATGTAATTATTTTGAAATTAAACTCTTCTGGTTCTTTATACTGTTTTATTAGAAGCTTTTTGTTCAAAAATACAAAAATGAAAAATTACAGATAGCTCCATTTTGGAGAAAAAATATCAATTGTCACCGAGTCACGGTGTTGCCATAAGCGCAAAATAAATCTACTTAAATCTAGTTGAGATGGCATAAAAACTACTTAGATTCTATTTAAAACTAAACATATTTTGATAGTATCCCGCCAAATTTTAATTATGGAACATACTGCATGGCAGCTACGGGTCATCCCGCTTAATAGTTTTTTTTTAATTCCTCTGGCTCACAGAATTAGTGATTAAAATTTTCATATAACATACAATAACTTGAGAAAGTCACATTAATTGTTTTTTTACTTATTGCTGATATGTAAGCCTTTGACCACAATCTCACCTGATGGTAAGTGATGATGTGGTCGAAAGTGTCAACAGGCTTATCCTAGAATTACTGGCTTTCAAGGACAGCTGCCGGAACACACCGTTAGGTGCTTGGCGACAGATTTTCTACTTGAGGGTGGTCGCCAGCTAGGCGGGCATTCGCAAAATGTCATTCCACCATGCGGTGAAGCTCAAGCCCGCGCCGGGATTCGAACCGTGGACCTGCTGCACGGCAGTCCATAGCCAATGCCACTGAGCCATCACTGCTTCAAAAAGAAGACAGTTAAGGGAAGTGAAGTTGTCTTTCTGACAGTTTATTTAACAACATCAAGTCTAACTCTCTCACTCTCACAGTACCTACATAATACCCCACGTAGAATAGATATCAGATAGTAAGCGTTTCATTTAGGATTTGTTATGTGCTTAGGTCATCGACTTGCACTCGCACATACACAACGACCGCAAAACTTGTGCTTACTCATTATTATTGAAAAAAGTAACATATTTACTACAATTCGTGAACTAAGAGTTTTTAACTATGTCTTACTAGATATTTATGATGATTTGATGCAATTTGTATGAAATGTGTCTATGATGATAACACGATATATTTCCTCATATAAAATTCAATTATTGACATTTCGTATTTTTATAAACACTTATTGTACTGCTTTTTCACCTCGAAGCCTAGCCTTTTATTAAGTAACCGGTAATTTTGCATATGCATAGTCAAGAAGTAAATACTAGGAGCACATCATATTTCCCAAAACTTATCAGAGCGTTGGTCGATGCGACACGGGATCAAAATGCTGCAACGAATAAGCATTGCAATTCAACGGGGAAATGCTCCCAGCATGTTAGGGATGCTGACAACTGGTAGTGGCTGCCTGTGAGTCTGCAATGACTAGTAGGTTGCCTTAATGCTTTCATTGAAGTAGCTGTAGTGTTCTGTATAGCTCGTACCATCCACAACGAAGTTATAGGGGAGTTAAAAATGCCCTGAACTGCTCCGAGAAAAGGATGGTATGGCTGTGCCGCTCTTTTGCTCGACTTGGCGGGGGCACTGCCGTGCCTCCTTGATACCGACGGTAAAAAGTAGGTGTGTACGATACTCAAGTATCGTGGTAAATGTGCATAGGTATGCAATCAGTGCCTGAGCCAGGTGTACTGTACTGTATCAGCTGGATTTTCCACTGCTGAACATAGCCTCCTCCATAAAGGGGGGGGGGGGTGTGCCATAATCCCCTCGCCAGGCAGGCGTCTTGGGGGTCGCAGTTTAAGAAAGCAATGCTTCAGAAGGCGCTGCCCACCTTCCGATATTTTAACTTTAGTCGCCTCTTACGACATCCACAGATAGCAATGGGAGGGTGAAATTCTAGCCCGGCACCCCACCGGAGTCATGTGTACATCAAGTAAAATAATATTAGATTGTTCAACAAGGGCGGTGTCAACAAGCGAGCGTAGCGAAAGAGGGCGTTACCGATCGTACGTTTATTTCGAGGGTGTTATTGATAACTTTATCACATCAACCGTAACGTCCAGCGTTGAACGAGAACTCGGGGGGGGGGGGGGGGGGGTAACATTCTAACCCGGGAACATTGATAACTTACACATATAAATAATTGAACACTCTACTTTTGATCACTGACGTGAGGAAATAACTAAGATTTATTAGATGAACAGGAACAAGTTTATATCTAAAACTTCCTTGACTTGAAATATTAATAGTTTTGCTGGCCAGTGACCTAAGGCAGTTTCCAATTTCCATGACATCGCATTAGCTCCTCAAAATTTGAGTTAAATTACGAGTAGCTCCCGTGTTAGCAATTAGTCACGCCTGGACAAACACGTCAGCAGACTAGGTGTATTATTGGAAGTAGGCTGCCAAAGTAGGTTTCACCATATCAACATTTGTAGTCTTGAAAACATACAGAACATTAAGGAAATAATTTCAACAAGTGTAAATTAAAAAAGTAAAAAACCCGGCTGCAAATTATTTATTTGTTTTAAACGTGTTATCATTTCATAGAAATAAAAACTCCCAGTTATATATACCTAATTATGCACTCACAGCCGAAAGCCCTTCATTTTGATACCCCAATCGATAGTTTTAGGCGATAAAAAACGCGTCATCAATACGATTCTAATGATATCTAATACATTAAAATCGGTTCCACCGTTTAGAAGTTATGGTGGAATAAAGAAACTCTCAAACATACATATACGTACATGGACCCTGGAAACATAACACTCCTTGTTTGAGCAGTCGTGTAAAAATAAGTGTTTTTAATTTTTTGTATCGCTTTTGTGAATCTTCTAATCATTCCGCGATTTGTGGTCAGATAAGAGTTGGTTTTTCTTACAGGGAAAGGTTTCATGAGGTACAATATATGAGTCACTCAAACAAGACGTGCTAGTTTCTGGACTGCCGTAAGTTTGTGAAGAAGGTGTCTAGCGGCTGCAAACAGACCCGTACTCAAATTGTCTTGAAATTTCTTGACAGATAATTCGTCGGTTACTCAATTGCCACCGCGGACCTTTCATGAACCATGACAGAAACCCAATCGGGAACTAACGACGCACGGGTGCAAAAATATGGTGCTTTGTTCTCGAAAGCATATTGAATAACTTTGAACAAATGAAAAAACATTTTGCGTGTGTAGTATTTCTATTTTTAGACCGCACCGTCTACAACTTATACATTATAAAAAATGAGATGAGATGATTTATCGCCAAAAACAATTTTAAAATAACAAAATGTTCCAGTCGTGTAAAAAGAAGTGTTCTAATTTTTTTTTCTCAGTTTAATATGGTACTCTAACAATTCCGCGATTTGTAGACAGATAAATGTTGTTTTTTCTGACAGGTAAAGGTTTTGTGAGGTACAATATGTAAGTCACTTAAACAAGACGTGATAGTTTCTGGACTGCCGTGAGTTTGTGAAGAAGGTATCTAGCGGCTGCAAACAGACCCGTACTCAAATCGTCTTGAAATTTCCTGACAGACAATTCGCCGGTTACTCAATTACCACCGTGAACCTCATCGGAGAGAAACCGAATCAGAAACTAACGTCGCATGGGTGCAAAAATATGGTGCTTCGTTCTCGAAAGCATATTAAAAACAGCCATTTTGAAAACTTGTGTCTTGTACAAAAGGAGAACTTTAAGAAATGAAAAAAAAATCGCATTTGTATTTCTATTTTTAGTCCGCAACGTCTACAACTTAAATTATAAAAAAAATTATTTATCGCGTAAAAACAATTGTAAAATAACATAATGTTCCAATAACAAACATTGATAATGTCATCGTGTATGGTGATATACCTCTTTACTTAGATAACACTTAAAGTAATGGTGAAAACTTACTAAAAATATGTTATTTAAATATTAAGAGGATGAGAGGTTAAGAGACTGTTTCAACGTTGAAATGTGCTCTATTATATTCGACGTTGTTTCAAGTGTCACATAGCCTTCCAGTTAAGAGGATTATACAGCTTAAACATGATCTGTGCCGGGGGTTCAGTGCGCTACATTTCTTTTATTCAGTGTTCATTGACTTTCAGCCTATTACTCTCATCTATTATTATGCGAGAGAATAATACATTGGTCTAAATGTGGTTTAACATTTCTTTAAAATTTAATGAACCGTATTATTTCCCGTTCGTTACAAATATACACACCTGGCAGGCAGTATGTAATATGTATAGTTAGTTAGGTACCTACAGTTCAGCGGTTCAACGGTTGCGTTGCGATATATAAGAACGGAGTAAGAATGAGGTCGACAACCTCAGTCAAGGTGGGTGACACCGTTCGATTTAACTCGGCTTTTACAAAACAAAGATTTTATTATTTGTTACGATTTTTTGAATACATTTGCTGGTACCGGTTGCGAATTCGACAAGGCATGATTACTTTAAATGACGGATTCCGGTAAATAGACCTGCTTTTCTAATTATCATTGTTGTAGTAAGTTACGTCTTTTTAATGTAAACACGACAAAGTAAACTTTGGATTGCAATTGAACAAAACAAACGAATTAAGATACTCATAAGTTTAGTTAGATCTAGAATACTAGAACTGACTAAACTTGTCTAGACTAGAGGCATTACTGGATGTTGATAAATATATATGAAGTTGTCGGTTTATTTGATATATATAAGTAGGAAATGAGGCTGTGCTTAGAATAGCCATTAGCACATTACTAACATTACAGCTATAAGAATTGATGCATCTGACTTTGTTGATTTAAGAAGTAATTATTGTTTGGACTGGTTATAAATCAGCGATGTTTTACAAGTAGATTACGTAGATATACTTATGTGCCTGCTGCCCAAGAAACGGCGGTGTATACGTGGTGACATCGAGAGTACTTACATAAATAAACGTATAGGTTTTGAAGCAATGATAGTCGACCGGTAATAGCTATGGGCTGCCGTGCCGCAGGTCCATGGTTTGATCCCCACCGCCGGCTTGAGCTTCACCGCATGGTGAAAGGGCATTTTGCGAATGCGCGCCTGGCTAGCTACCCCCTCGAGGAGATAATCTGTTACTAAGCACCTAACAGTGTTTTCCGGCAGCAGTCCTTGAGAGCCAGTAAAATTACAGGCACATGAGACATAACAACTGTATGTATGTCTCAGGGTGACGTACCAATGCAATTCGTCACGTGTGACGAAATGCATCTGTTATCCGCTGGACTAACATCAGGTGGGCCTCGTGCTTGTTCCGTCACAATTGTTTAATTGAAATAGGTACTGCAACAAAAAAAAAATACTTATCAATGTAATATAAAAAAATGCCCTTATGTAATGTACTTAGATGTGTTGTTTCATAATACCAATTCAAGGACTATTTAGCTTTTTTTGTTTATATGCTACACATATCAATAAGCCGTAAACTACAGTGGAATGTCCCTAACTGAAACTTATCACTTCACTTTTCACCTATTTACTAGGCTTGTATATAATTTGCATAAAAAATAGGGCTTTGAATGCGATTCGTGATAATTGCAGGACAGGGCAGATCAGCGTCAGTCACGCGTACATAGAATACAACATAAATGGGCAGATGTGTGCGTGTGCGCGTGCGCCTAGCTAGCGTAGCGCTAGAGATAGCCGGGGGTCATCGACCGGCGCGAGGCCAACGCCCGCTGACGTAACGTTACGCGAATTCCACGTCCCCCGCCTCATCAGCTCATCATCGCCCGCCACCGCAACGACCCAATTCCTTCGAAGCCACTCTGCTTGTGCATCGCTAATTATAAAGCGTCGTCGTTGCATGCACTGCCAAACGTGTTCTATTTCTAATCCACTTAAAGAGCTATTTGTGGTGGGCTATAAGGGGCGGATAGGAGGTTCGGGGCAGGATGTTGATCATAATAATACATTTTGGGAAATAACTGAATAGGTATGTTAAACAAATTCACTAATTACAATCTATATTGTGCGTAACTGTATTTTTAACAAGTGCCCAATCGTGTCGGTTTCTGTCTGAGCATTTTTTTTGGGAATTGTTTGATATAAAATCTAAGTAAAATCTAATAAATTTTATGTGTCTTGTAAAGAACGATGACTTAATTCAAAATT
Organism: Plagodis pulveraria; assembly: GCA_963890685.1. NCBI lineage: Eukaryota > Metazoa > Arthropoda > Insecta > Lepidoptera > Geometridae > Plagodis > Plagodis pulveraria. The sequence continues at coordinate 19,923,184 of OY982957.1, forward strand.
TATTGCAAAAGCTCGAATAGTTTATACATATCTAACTATCTTCTAATTGTCTTCAATGCCATCTTCACTGAAGTGTAGTAATAAGGTTTTGTTTTTATTTTCTTATTTATAGTTGATAAGCTAGCCTTTGACCGCTATCTCCCCTGATGGTAAGTGAAAATGTGGTCGAAGGTTTTGTTCAGGCTTACCTAGAATTTCTCCCAATTATTTAATTTTTATTGTTATCTATATTCATATTCAGTATTGAATGAAAACTCTATAAACATCTGAGGTATGAACTATGACTTCTATCGTTGTATATAAGTGATTTCCGAAACATATGTTACAGGAAAACGCACATAGCTATAAGTTTAGGTAAATCCGTAACTGGTACGGTTGGAGTTGACACATGACAGAACCGCTACGTTAGCCACTGCACGGGCAGCGGCGTTGACGCAACAATGAGTCAGCTTTGCGAATCAGGAAAACTGAAAATATGTGTCTTTACTGTTACCTTTCTATGTGTGTATCACATGTGCAGTTCACGTACCTATACCTAGATGAAGTAACCAAATATTTTGTAACTATGTTTGTCGTTCTCATTTTCGACTCTTCGGTTCATTGTCCGTCCGCATAAATAACACTATTGGCTTATCGAGTTCATTCTTTAGTTACGTTGTAGATTCGAACAGATTTTTATTCGCGTTGTAATTAGTTTAAAATGTTCTGAAAAATTAAAAATTTGAAGGGTGCAACATTTTTATGTTTCTTAAATTATTATTTTAATATTTACGTATAACCTGAGGAGAAAATAAAAAAAAACATTATTTTTAATTTACACTAACATAATTTAAAACCGTTTTATACATATAGATACGAATTGTACATGGATTCCAAATTTGATGTCATGTGAAGCGCTCGTAGCAAAGTTCACTTAGCTGTTCTCAACCGATCAGCAAAGTTAAGCAACGTCGCGCGCGGTCAGGAGTTGGATGGGTGAACGCTAGTGACATTACTACTGAGCGTTTCCATGCTTCGGAGGGCACGTTAAGCCGTCGGTCCCGGTTGTCGTCTTAAGGTGGCAGTCGTTATAGCATGGTGGTAGGGCATTTTGCGAATGCCCGCCTGGCTAGCTACCACCCTCAAGTAGAAAGTCTGTCGCCAAGCACCTAACGGTGTGTTCCGGCAGCTGTCCTTGAGAGCCAGTACTTCTAGGTTAGCCTGAACAACATCTTCGACCACATCATCACTTACCATCAGGTGAGATAGTGGTCAAAGGCTAATCTATCAGTAATAAAAAAAAAAAAATCTTCCTATCTGGAGGCCGCCCTAAGAGAAATTTCTTATTCTAGGCCTAGCCCACTATTATTTTGGTTTTCGGCTACAGTGTCAGTTACCAAAAGACGAATCAAAGGTAAAAAAAAAAAACTTTAGGTAAGTTCATTACGTCCAAGAATTTGCCGCCATTTGCCAGTAAGTTACGAAACCACACAAAAAACAGACGTCAGAGTTGGTCACATAACGTTTAAATACACCTTTCCTTAATGACGTTTTCTAACAATCGCATTTTTATCGTAACAAACTACGCAATCTGAAATAACCGGCAATATAACCTTCCAAATATGGGTGTCTTCAAATCGAGAGTAAATAGGTTTCTTCTAAGTAAGCGTGCTCCATCCTAGACCACATCTATGCTTAACATCAGGCAGGGCGTGGTCAAACGCGAACCTATTTCGAATAAAAAAAAAAAGAAAACAAAGTAAAAACTGTCTTTTAATAGGTATCTACTTTTACAACACTATCTTACTAAAATCATATGTATGCGAAAGTTTATGCACAGTACACATATTGAATACTAGTTGTACCTGCGACTTCGTACGCGATTGCCGTACCTGCAAACTAATTATTCACATTTGAGCACTGTTTATCTCATATTAAGCAACGTTGTGGTCTGTGGTGAATCACTCTTAGTAAAGCATAGCTCAGAAAGGAGCTTTTTACTTTGGGTATGATAACTCCTAGCTTGTTTTTCCAGAAGACAGTAGTTAAGTAACTCAGAGAGTTCCTTCGCGGTTCGCACAATAAATGTTGAAGCAAAGTAGGTACTTTGTGCGTTTCTTTGGAATTTCGATTATAAAACGATATCTCTTTGCCGAGGTTCTCCTTGTTTGGCGGTAGAACAAAAATATATTAGATTGTACACTTCCATTGCGCTGTCTCCAAAATGTATCCGGCAAAAGATAGATAGTTAACAAAATTGATTGTGGCGAATGTTCCAGATTTTAGAGTTTTATCTTAGCAAGCTGGCAAATCTAAATAAGGATGCCGAGATGCCCGTGGGGTGCCGAGCTGCCCATGGGGTGCTGGGCTGCCCGTGGGGTGCCGGATGCCCGTGGGGTGTCGGGATGCCCGTGGGTGCCGGGTTGCCCTTGGGGTGCCGAGCTCGCTCGTCACTATTCTAACACAAAAAGAATAATTGAAATTGGATTACGCGTTCATAAAGTACAACTAAGTAACATTTTGACTTTTATCCACTTTGCCGAGGGAACCGTGCTAAATTTCGGGATAAAAAGTATACAATAACGTTCTTCGTGGTATGAACTCAGATCGTGTTAAGTTTCATTCAATTCCATTCAGTAGCCCATGGGGTGCTGGGCTGCCCGTAGGGTGCCGGGCTGCCCATGGGGTTCCGGGCTCACTCATCATTATTCTAACGAAAAAGAATAATTGAAATCGGACTACGCGTTAATAAATTACAACTAAGTGTACATTTTGACTTTCATCCCCTTTCCCGAGGGAACCGTGCTGAATTTCGGGATAAAAAGTATACAATAACGTTCTTCGTGGTATGAACTCAAATCGTGTTAAGTTTCATTGAATTTCTTTCAGTAGCCCATGGGGTGCTGGGCTGCCCGTGGGGTTCCGGGCTGCCCATGGGGTTCCGGGCTCACTCATCACTATTCTAACAAAAAAGAATAATTAAAATCGGACTACGCGTTCATAAATTACAACTAAGTAACATTTTAACTTTCATCCCCTTTCCCGAGGGAACCGTGCTGAATTTCGGGATAAAAAGTATACTGTATAATAATAGAGTAAAAGTATACTGTATAATAACAGTATAATAATAACCTTCTTCGTAGTATGAACTAAAATCGTGTTAAGTTTCATTGAATTCCATTCAGTAGCCCATGGGGTGCTGGGCTGCCCGTGGGGTGCCAGGCTGCCCATGGGGTTCCGGGCTCACTCATCACTATTCTAACAAAAAAGAATAATTGAAATCGGAGTACGCGTTCATTAATTACAACTAAGTAACATTTTGACTTTCATCCCCTTTCCCGAGGGAACCGTGCTGAATTTCGGGATAAAAAGTATACAATAACCTTCTTCGTAGTATGAACTCAAATCGTATTAAGTTTCATTGAATTCCATTCAGTAGTTTTGGAGTGATGCGCGGCCGGGATACAGACAGACAGACAGACAGACAGACAGACAGAAAGACAGACAGACAGACAAAAATAAAAAAAAATACAGTTTTGGCATCAGTATCAGCTACAGAGTGCTCTCAATTTTTTTTTTGCAAAATATCTCTTATGTACAGAATTGGACCTGTTACAGTTTTATTATAAGTATAGATTTTTTAAGTGTTTTATTAAAATATTAATTTGATGTTTTCTTAAAATATTTTAACAATATTTGTTATTATTATATATGGATTTCCGCAAAGTAACGCCTGAATCTATTCATTATTTTAATAGGTATCTACTTTTACAACACTATCTTACTAAAATCATATGTATGCGAAAGTTTATGCACAGTACACATATTGAATACTAGTTGTACCTGCGACTTCGTTCGCGATTGCCGTACCTGCAAACTAATTATTCACATTTGAGTACTGTTTATCTCATATTAAGCAACGCTGTGGTTTGAAGTGAAGCATTCTTAGTAAAGCATAGTTCAGAAAGGAGCTTCTTACTTTGAAAACTCCGGGGTTGTGTTTTCCAGAAGACAGTTAAGTAACTCAGAGTTCATTTACGGTTCTCACAATGAATGTTGAAGTAAAGTACTTTGTGCGTTTCTTTCAAATTTCGATTTTAAAACGAAGAGAGAGTTTTAATTTGGAGTCTTGGACCTGTTACAGTTTAATTATAAGTATATATAGATGTCTACTGTGGCTAGTGGGTATGTTTTAGTTTGTTACTTTGATACCTCTTACGTCCGAAACAGCGGAACGGATTTTGATAAAATTAGGTACCAACATAGATTCTTCTGATCCTGAATAAGCACGAAGGATTGTCCCGATTCAATCAATTTCTCCTTGGGCGAAATCGCAGGCGTAAGCACGTAGGTAGGTACATAATTATTATAATGGCGGAAACAAGCATATCCTTTTAAGCCTTCCACACAGGGTAAAGAGGTTTCTAAACGCCCACCTTCTACCGATCCTTTCCGAATCTATCTAATAAGGAGCGAGCCTATTTCACCAGACACTTTTGAAGCATTAGCATTAGCTGCAAAAGTGTCTCCTCTATAGATCATAACTATTACAGCTCGGCCATCAGGCCGCGGCGGTAATAGCTATGGACTGCCGTGCCGCAGATCGCTGGTTCGATCCCCACCGCCGGCTTGAGCTTCACCGCATGGTGGAAGGGCATTTTGCGATTGCCCGCGTGGCTAACTACCACCCTCAAGGAGAAAATCTGTCGCCAAGCACCTGACGGTGTGTTCCGGCAGCAGTCCTTGAGAGCCAGTGAAATTGCAGGCACATGAAATATTACAACTATGTCTGCAGGTGACGGGTGCAATGCAATTCGTCACTTGTGATGAAATGTATCTGTTCTAGGCAGAGGTTAGTCCGCTTAACATCAGGTGGGCATCGAGCTTGCTCCGTCACAATAACATAAAAATAGACACAATTGTAAACTAATGAAAATTTCGTTGTCAAAACAATCACTCAGTTTTTTTTATTGTATTAGCGGGGATCGAATCAGGAGCTCGGGAATTAAAAGCGACACTTCACGCCTCTCGTCCAACGAGGCGATGTCGGTGCCACGCTGATTCCAAACACTAAGCTCATCGTGTTCGTGCCCACTTCATCAAAATATACTACTTTTTGATTATGGAATTTCGTTTTGATCTTTTGATTTCAGTGATCCAATCTACATGCAAACAGGATCGAATTATTTGATTCGTGAAAACAACTGTACTATACTGCTCTTAAGCTAGAAACTATTCAGTTTAAGCTCAATATTTTGACGATGATTTAATCAAGAAAATAGGTATGAATCTAGGGATAGGTATTGAGTGAAGTTAATTAATAGTAATGCATGGTCACAGCAATATGATATAATTAGCATACTTTATCAACAGGTCAAAGGCTGGTCTGTAATATATATTTACATTAATAATATTCTACGTGAACCCAAGAGATTCGTCATCACCTACAGCTTAATGAGTACGGATATTAATGTCATGTTTGGTTCACATATTTCCTACCTACGTTAACTATATATGGATAGGTGTTTACCCTGCATTGACGCAAGCGGCCAAAAACAGTACCTAGATATTATTTGCCTATGGCTCAGTATGGGTTTTTTGGACTGATCACTGACCCATTGAATTCAATAAGGTACAGTGATGTACTTACTATAAGCACATGAATAAAGAACCGTATTTATTCATGTGCTATAAGTACCTGCTATAGTGTGGCACCTAAAGGTTTTGATATCATTGTGTGTTATCGGTGACTGCAATTTGAGGCTATAAGCTATTAAAGGAGTCTTTTGCGTAGTTCCAAATAAACAGAACTCAATCTTTGGACGTGAACGAATATATTTATTATAATAGCGTTGTTCACTTAGAACATTTTAGTGTAAGCAGAGATCACAAAAAACTATGATTTTTTCGAAGATAACGCAAATATTTTGCGGCCCAACACGTATTCTTCTACCATAACCTGTATCAGGTATTGTTGAGACAATCGTCTTACGACTTTCGGATTCATATCAGCAATACGTCAAGTTTTTTAGATTGGTACCGTGATTTTGTCCTCTAGTCGAATCGATATCACCATATCGATTCGCGTTTGTATACGAACACATCAGGGATTCGATATACCCATAGTTGATTTGGCATCGCTAAAGAGACTGCAGTACCGTCCAGGTTTCAATTAAATGAAAGACTTTTATACCGTCCACAACACAATGGCTGATTTTACTCCGCAGTAACCGGCTTGTTTGGGAGGCAGAAAGTCATCAAATACGAGTACGGGCAAGACCATTCGTCATGACTCTTGAGAAAAGCTTGTAAACATAGCTCAGAAACGAGATGAGCCTGTAGTTCTTCAAAAAGGTATTGTTACCTTGTTTGAAGAACAGTACACTTCTGCTCTACGCTGCTGGCGTTTTACTATGATGACGGAATTATATCACTGCTGAAGGAGGGAGAGTAACGGATTTCCAACCACTCGAAGTACGAAGTTCTGACGTGATTCTGTCATCGCATGGTGCCTTGTTGTTATTAACTCATGTGCATCGTAGATAATGAGAGCCTGATGCCAAGGGGGCTGAAGAGTCATTCTGATCTCGTGTAGGCCCCCGGATATGAGTCCGGGATGTATTTAGTGTAGTGTCGGGTTGATTTGGCTCTTTTGTTGTGAGCTGCCACTGACAACGGGTTTTGTGACGAGATGTATACGTTTTATTTTGAAGGTATGGCAGTCGTGTCGCAGTGTCTTCGAAATCCGTCTATTAAGCTTGTGTATTCCGACATTATCAGCTACAGACTGCAGTTTCATCTCATTCCGGTCTTCCATGAACTTGATGTTTTTTTCCTAGAGTCAAAAAACGCGCATAGCAGAATATTTGCACTCTTATAATTTGTTTATGATATACCTAATGACTTCCTTAGATTAAGGTTGATAATATGTAATGTGATATTTTCGTGCAGAAAAAATAAAATAGTTACCAAGAAAAGTGTGTACCAAAGAATGAATTTAAAATCGACCTTGCTGTAGCAGACGTTTTGCGTCAGCGTATCATCAAACAGTGGTTGTATAAAAACGTTGCGGTCGCACAATGTCACCCCCTCATCCGGCAAGACTCCGCCGCCGCCGCCATCGCCGCGGTCACATTCAACCATTCGGCATAACAAAACATCAATTGACAACTCGACCTAGCTGTCCTGTTCCTCCTCGTCATCTTGTGTTAGATCTGACAATAAATAAGAATACCTATTTAATTGTTTCGTTACATATTGAAATTATTGAATTCTATTGATAATCTCTAATATATAAAGTTTGAGCAAGCTACTAATACGTAATTATAATAGAACTAGTGTATACACTAATACTTTCTATTGTTAAAATTCAGAACAAAAAAAATAGACATCAGAGTCTAAAGTAAACTACATAATAAAGTGGTGCCTACCCTTCATTCATATAGATTATATAAATACATATTAGGTACTAATATTGCTAGCCCTTCAAAGTTATTTTCTATTGGGTTATGATTAGTTGTTTGCCTGTCTATAACTTTTATACATAATGCTTTAATATAAAAACAAACCCAAATCATTAGTGCATGGCTTGGCAAACAATAAAAACACACGTTTGTCCTAGTATTATTTGTGCAGTGAACGATTTTAGTTCGTCCTAGGCTAAGACTGCTTTATCCCCGAGGTGATGAGTCTATTTTTACAGCTACTGCGAGAAAAAAAGTAGCATCAATTATTTGAGAAACAGCATTTTATTAGAATTAACTGGTTAGCAACACACGCAACCGGTTTCAGGTTTTTTTTAATAAGATTGAATTATTATCATTTTCTATAGGATGCGCAAAGATTCAGCACAGCATACGTCATAAGTAGACACGTACAGAATTAAAACATTATATGTAAATTAACGTTCGGGGATAGACAAAATTTTACTTGCAAATCTTCCTATATTTCCTCATATTATATACCATATTTTTTATTGCTGATAGGTAAGCATTTGACCACAATCTCACCTGATGTTAAGTGATGATGTGGCCGAAGGTGTTAACAGGCTTAACTTAGAATTACTGGTCAGCTGCCGGAACACACCGTTAGGTGCTTGGTGACAGATTTTCTACTTGAGGGTGGTCGATAGCCAGGCGGGCATTCGCGAAATGCCTTTCCACCATGCGTTGAAGCTTAATGATTTTATATTGTCGTGTTTGATGCAAAATGAGGACCATTAAATAAATGCACCGCTCTAGGCTGTAGGCTAGAATAATCATCTAAAACATGAGTTGACGTTATTTTATTTTAACATAGTGAAAACCGTTGAAGGATTTGGATTGCGTTTCCGCAAACTTTTATGTAACTAGGTTACTAACAATGTCTTACGCGTTTGACTATAATCCTTTTAATCACATTCGTCATTCGAAACCTATATAAGAATTTCTAATACATAAATTGAGAACCTTAGAATGTTCAATCAGCGTGTACTACATACGTTTAAATACGTTTTTAACACTTACTTAGTTTACATCTACGTAAGTTTACATACATTTTTTAAACGATTAGTACATTTGCTACTGTTTATGTAAATAATTCACACAAACTGATTATAGTTGTCACAGTCAAGTTATAGTCTTGTCAATTTTACCTATAACTTACAATCGTATCCAAAGTGTATTTTAGTGAGGCGGTGGATTCGCGCACTAAAATTTCTTACGGGGCTAAAACTTAATAGAGAGCTTGAGCGTTCAATGAGAGAATGGAGATTTTTGTAACTATGAATTGATGTACTTACTAATTTAAAAGGTAGGCAAATTACTAAAGTTGGTAAAGGACATACGTAGCTTTTCCATCTATAAATTTAAACCTAATTAGTTCTGATGCTGATTGTAATAGGATGGCATTGGGCAGCTTGATTTTCGATTAAGATCTTGTAGTCTCTACAGTGAAAGTTTTCATAAAACATTTTGGGGTCCAAATAAAAGTAACATACTAAAACATAGACCAGCATTATTTCTATTATTTTAAAATATCCATTATAGTACAACATTATTATTTTACGAGTCATCATCATCATCAGCCGGAAGACGTCTACTGTTGAACAAATGCCTCCCCCATAGAGCGCCACAAAGAACGGCTATTAGCCGCTTGTAACTATTGGCTACCCGCGACTTTCACGATGTCGTCAGTCCACCTAGTGGGGGGCCTACCAACTCTACGTCTTCCGGTGTAGTGCGGTAACCACTCGAGAACCTTTCTTCCCCATCGGTTATCAGTTCGTCGATCAATGTGGCCAGCCCATTGCCACTTCAACTTGCAAATTCTGAGAGCTATGTCGGTGACTTTGGTTCTTTGCCGAATATCCACGTTTCGGATTTTATCGCGCAAAGAAAATCCGAGTATAGCTCTCTCCATAGCTCGTTGAGTGACTTTGAGCTTGTCCATAAGGGCCACATTTTACGAGTAGCACAACATTATTGCCCGGCTAAGGTTAGGGTTTATAGGAGTAACTACTAAGGTTTTTAGCCCTAAAGTCTTACTACTCCGTGCCGGGTTAGAATTGGACCTCCCCATATCATCCCGTGGTTGTCGTAAGAGGCGACTAAGGGAAAAATACTGGAAGGTGGTCAGCAGCGCCTTCTAAAGAACTGCCATCTTACACTGCGATCCCCAAGACGCCTGCCAAGCATGGGGATTATGGCAAATACCCCTTCATAGGGGAGGCTGTGTTCAGCAGTGGACGATACGGCTGATGCAGTACAGTACAGTCTTACTAACATTATCGAGCAGTTGGTGTAAAAAAAAATTGTTATCGTATTTTTCTAACACCATGACCCAAGCTGGAACCAGTATAGTCTGGTGTGTGTGACCCTTGGTATCTGATATGGTAATCACCAATGATGTATCATTTATTAACTGAGTTAGAATCTCATTAACACTTCTCGAACAAAAGTAATGGCCAATAACACGTGTAAGTTAATTGCATTGTAGGGTGCACGCGTGACCTTGCAATGCCGTTGAGCGAGCGGGGTGGAGCGGGTATGGATAGCAAAAGAAGTACGCAGGACTGACGTGGCTTGCCTTATCAGCAGCTGCCTTATCGCGCAACAGCGTTGTTCACGTGTCGGTGATGCTGATGACTGGCTTGCTCCTACGCACGGAAACATGAATGCTACCAGAACTAATTTTAGTTAAAACCTGCTTTTCAAAATCAAAATTATATTAGTTTTTTCTTTTCATAAATCTCGAAGGTAACAAGGCACTTGGTACGTAAAACCGGGATGCTGGTTTGATTCATGCTAGAGATGTAGATTTGGAGATTTTTAACCAGATTTTTAGAAAATAAGATGGTTCTCAATTTGACTCTATGACTTTTTTGTTTGTATGTTCGTATGTATGTATGTTTGTTCCGCGGTTACTCCGCCAATTAGTGAGTGGATTTAATGATTATATTTTGTTGGGTAGAATATACCTCCAAATTAGTCCCATTTGAATTTCATCAAAATCAGTTGAGGATTATGTTATAGTCAATAAACTGAAAAACTTATTGCGTACCTGGATGATTAAATGGAAATTACAACTGTCGTTTGTAAACAGTATTTAAAGTGAGTGAACGATCTTGTAAGCAGTAGGTATGCAGTTTTAAATCAGCAAGGTACCGACTTCAACAAGTTATTTCATAATTTTCAGTGTTAAAATGTTCACTCGAGTTATTAAGAAATTATTTTATACTACTGTCAAACATTTAATTTTCATCATGACGTTCCCTATTCGAAAGCGAAATTAGCGAAAATATCTTATTCATGTTACAGTAAAGTTTAGAAGCAATGTAGCCGAGCGGTAATAGTTATGGAATGCCGTGCCGTAGGTCCATGGTTCGATCCCCACCGCCGGCTTTAGCTCCACCGCATAGTGGATGGAAGTTAATTTTGCGAATGCTCGCTTGGCTAGCTGTCACCCGTATGTAGAAAATCTGTCGCCAAGAACTTAACAGTCCTTCAGAGCAAGCAAATTGTGACGAAATGAAGGTACACTAAAAGTTTTGCACTTCTATCTAATCGGAATTATTGAATTTCAAATGTTATATTTTTTTAAAGAAAATGAAATCTTTTTAGTAAAAAAAAAAATTGGCGGGAAATCATTTGTCAATTGTTTTTTTTCACACATCAAAGTTCTACGTACGCAACGGAAATGGCATTAAGTCGAAAAGATTTTAGAGCGATGATTTTTTATGATTTTAAAAGTTCTCTCTCTCCGCAAGACTGTGCCGCTCATCTTCAAAATGCTTTTGGGAGAGTGGAGAGAAGCACCTTGTTTGAGCACCGTGAGGCGATGGTTCGCTGAATTTGAGAGGTCGGGTTTCTTTACATAACGAATTTCGTGAAGGGCGGCCTTCAACTGCCGTCAACGAAAATAATGTGGCTACTGTTACGCGGCTAATTGAAGAAAACCCGCGGATTACCTATGAGACAATTCGAGAACTATTGGGGATTGGTATGAGCGAATTCAGAAAATTTTACCCGAAGAATTAAAAGTTCGGAAACTTTGTTGTCGTTGGATCCCTGACAGCGGAGCAGAAGCGGGCTCACGTGGAATGGTGCTCACAAATGCTACTGAAGTAAGACCACGGACATTCTAATGCTGTTTATGACATTGTCACAGGAGACGAAACGTGAATTTATTGTTTTGAACCCGAAAAAAAAACAGCAATCTTGATGTGAATGGGTGTTTGAAAATGAGAACAGGTCAACAAAAGTGACGCAGGTGAGAAACGTTGGTAAAAAAATGGTCGCATTTTTTTTCTCAGCTACGGGTCCCATCTGCACAATTCCACTTGAAGATCAAAAGAGTGTTAAAGCCGAGACTACGAAAAAGCCGCGTTCTCCTACATCATGACAACGCTTCTTCACACACGGCCAACAAAACAAAGTCATTTTTGCTTCCGAAAAAGTATAACTCTTCACCCATCCTGCACATAGCCCCGACCTAGCACCCTGTGATTTCTGTATTTTCACCAAAATCAAAGATTTAATGAGAGGTTTCATTTTTACCAACTCCGAAGAGGCATTGATAGCGTTCAATCAGCGCGTAGAAAACATGCCTTGAGATCTGTGGACCTCTTGTTTTAAAAATATGGTTCGATCGCATGAAAAAATGTTTAAAAAGGAAAGGAGAGTATTTTAAAAAGCAATAAACATAATATTTTGTTTATAATATGTTGTTTTTTTAAGTTACGCAAAACTTTTAGTGTGACCTACGTATACCAGCAGGGCCTCGTGCGTGTCAAACATATAAATGTTAGTTAAAAAAATGTTAGCCACTTCATTTTTTTTTATTTTATGTTGTACGTTACCCTCAGGATGTGAGTCAGAAGCGCACTTGGCTGGTTTTGTTTGTTTTCGAATAATTATAAGATATAAAATAGTAATAGGCATTACAAGCTTCAAAATTGGTTGATTATAGAGCGTATAAAGTAGGCATGATAAGTAGGTACTTATATATGTATTATTCGCAGATGATACCTCTCTGATTTTTAAAGTAGATAGGAAAGACAGTGAACTGACGCATGTAAATAATGTATTATCTAAGATTTGTAAATGGTTCGCCGCTAATAATCTTCTCCTAAATTCAAAAAAGACGAAATGTTTAAAGTTTTCTTTACCAAATGTTCCTTATGTTGAACCAAACATAAAGCTTGGCCCAGATAAACTCCCTATTGACAAAGCGACAGTCTTCCTTGGAATCAAAATGGATTCCACTTTACAATGGGATCCACATATACATGATCTCTCCGGAAGACTTAGTTCTGCTGCATATGCAGTTCTTAGGATAAGACAGTTAACAGACGTAGCTACTGCTCGCCTAGTTTATTTCGCGTACTTCCACAGTATTATGTCGTATGGCGTATTGCTGTGGGGAACTGCTGCTGAGATAGAGACAATCTTTATCATACAAAAGCGTGCAATTCGAGCCATATATAAAATGGGTCCTAGGGAATCTGTGAGGGATCTTTTTAAAGAAATTGATATTTTAACTTTACCAAGTCTGTATATATTTGAAAATATTATGTATGTTCGTAAAAAATTGAGTAAATTTAAATTAAACAGTGACAATCACGATTACAATACTAGGAATAAAGATAAAATAGCGGTGCCAGGTTTTAGATTAGCAAAGACAAATAAAAGGTCCTTCTTAGGTAATTGTGTGCGGTTTTATAATAAAGTTCCTAAACATATTACAACGCTCACAGAAGGGAAATTCAAGTTGCATGTGAAAAACATATTGATTAAAAAATCCTACTACACAGTTTCTGATTACATAAACGACAAAAATGCTTGGACAATTCCGCCTCCGCCAAGCTATTGCCTGTCACCTACATAATTTAAACAAATATTGTAATAACTCTATTATATAGTATGTATGTAACACATTGTTAAAAGATGTTTAAAAGAATGGCCCCGAGTTTCTTGCCCGTTCTTCTCGCAGTGGCTCTATACAATTTATTTGCTGAACGTGGCAGTACAATGTAGAATATTTCAATACTAAAATTTGTAATTGACCTTCATAAGAGCGTCGTGGACGCCTAAATTGAATAAATGATTTTGACTTTGACTTTGACTTTATAAAACCAAGTGCGTGTCCGACTTGCGCTAAAATAAAAATAATACCTATTAATAATACACGGTATTTTATGCATCAAAACAAATATATTGTGCGTTGGTTTTGAACACTCGGTGCCCACTCTAGCACTTGACCGGTTTACAAATACAGATAATTAATGTTAGCTTGCGATTCGAGTAGAGTATTATTTATAGTTTTTAAGCTATATGACGGTTTATTCCGTTGTTAGATATCTACTTCCAATGACATAAAAAATACATGTTTTTACTAGTTTTGTAGGTAATGTCATTATCGACATTGCATGTATCCAATTGTTACATAGAAAATGAATGTCTTGCATAGACACCCCGCGAATATGTATAAGATAATGAAAAATTACTTAATGAATAAATATACGCATAACTACCATGTAGGTAAATGCTACCATTTAGCAAACTGATAACAAAGTCATTTAGAGATGGGATGAGTCTTGGAAAAGCCGACTAGATAATTCGCCGACTATGGAACTCTTAAACGATAACAGATTTTATTTGGAGGCGATTCAAATAAAAAAAGCCCGGAAAATAACACAAAATATGAATTAACCCTTACCCAGGCCCACGATGCCTGCTACGTAGAGAAGAGTTTTATTTTGAATTTGACAAAGTATATAAATCTTTTTTACATGTATCCACAAAGAACAGAAAAAAACATGAACATCTAAAAAGAAAAGACATGTGGGAAAACATATCTCATTTGCCTGCCAATTTATTGGAGATATCAAGTGTGACTACAGAAATTTGTAACTAGGATTTTATATACTTATAGTAACTGGTCCAATTCTGTACATTGCAGATATTTTGAAAATATTTTTTAAGAGCACTCTGTAGCTGATACTGATGCCAAAACTGTATTTTTTTTATTTATGTCTGCCTGTCTGCCTTTAAAATGCGCGGCCAGCATCACGCACGCCAAAACTAGTGAATGAATTTCAATGAAACTTAGCACAATTTGAGTTCGTCAAAGCATAGGCGAAAAGACGCCGTTTTAAAATCGAAATTTTAAAGAAAAGCACAAAGTACTTTGATTCCTTATTTATTGTGCGAACCGCAAAGGAATTCTCTAAGTTATCTCTGAAAACGATATAATAAAGCTCACTTTACGAGCAAGGGTGTTGAAAATTCTATTATAGTAGCGACCCAATGGAATAGTAGCTTTGGCTTTTGGCAACATCCAAGAAGACAGATGAAGTTTGTAGATAAAATACATCATAAGTACATGATCCGTATCGCCAGCAGCATGCGGCAAAGGCGCGTGGCAAGTAGCGGCTGCTACACCTCGTAGCATAACACATTTTACAACTCTATTCTTATTGTACTCGTATAACTCAAGCTCAGTATTAATATCCTTGGAATATACTAATAATACTCAATGTATAATTCATTGAACAAATAGCCCTCTTCATTATATGGAATTATGGTAAAAATTTTGCTGCCCTAAGCTTCGTTTTAAATAACTAGACTTACTAGGTAAAAAACACTTAAAATTACCTAACATTTGATTGCTATTCGACAAGAAGCATTGTTTTTAGTCGTACCATCTCTAGTTAGCAACCGTAGCAGCGGTAGGTGTCGCAGTGAGGACGGGCGCGAGTCGCGGTCGTCTCAAGATCAAGGTCGCGCGGCAGACGCGCGGCAAGGTCACTGCCTGCCCCCCGCGCCGCCGTCGCCGCCCGCTCCCCTCACCCGCGTGCTCGCCTCTCGTGCCTCTCAAGCGCGCAAATATTTGCGACCGTCTTCGTCCTCCGCGACCGATACGCCGAGGTCAGCCCGTCAACAGACCTTGAAGTAATATTACCCGACCTCTCCTGTTTGAAAGACGAACTCGTATTTTATCGGTCATTTAATATGTAGGTAGGTAGGTAGGTACGAGCGTTGCTATTTGACAAACAGTCTTTGAAAATAAAGAATCAAGAATATTTATTGCATCATAGTTAACAATGATGCAATAAATATTCTAAGATTATCTAAGATTGGTACATTGTGCTCCATATCTGGCGCGATGTAGCGGTTGCGTACAATCTTCTAAATTTAAAACATGTACCCACAAAGAGGAAGTCCTGAATGGTTAATAATTAATTCGCAGAGCCTAATCTACTTCAGATAGAAATACAAAAATTTACAGAGTTAACAGAGACTTTATCATAATAGTGGAATCTTTAAAATATTTTATATGTAATTCTTATTGACTCCAAGTGTGCCATACTCCATCCTGCCCGTTGTGTCAGTGGTTCTAGCTTTAGAAGGCATTCCAATAGCATACATTTTAATCAACAAAAAGATTCAAAGATTCAGAATGATATGTATTATATGAATAAAATAATTAAACTTAATGGATGCCTGCTATTGGTAAACGAAAAAGTGGATCGACTTGCCAAGGAAGCTACTGATGTCAGAGTGAGAATCACCTGCTAACCGAATTATACAGATCTGATTTCACATTTAAAAGTTGTTTGGTGTATTAAGACGAAAGATACCTTTCAAAAGGAATTTGGTACCAGACGATACAGCTTACACTTTTTCGTTTTCCATACAGACATAGAAGGAAAGGAAATTGTTACATCTTTAAGAAATAGACACGGGCATATTCATCTAAAAAAAATTTGATGGGTATATAATGAAGAAAACAGTCAGACACAGAAGACAGACGAATGTGACAAAGTAGAAGACGTATAACATGTTTTAATGTAGTATTCCCGTAACGATGCTCTGCGTCGGCGATCATTTGTTTATAGCAACGCTTTCTGGCAGGCAGGGGAGTGCAACGGAGTGCTGTCGCAGCGTGTCTCTGAAGAAGCCTGAAACCCAGTAATGATCTATACCAGGTAGTCTTAAAATCCCCCACTCTTTCTACTATGATAGTAGTATGTTAAAAATAAATGTAAGTACTCTGTTTAGCAATAAGGGTGGCCATATCATAGAAAAAATCCCCGAATAAAAAAATATATAGATGATGGAGTAACTAACTGAAACAACGTAAAATGACAACCGCTCCACGTAAAAGCATGACAGTTTGGAAGTTGAGTCAAAAGGAAGGTGAAAACGCACACCAAGAAAGGATTATGTAATATTCACACATTAAAGGGCTTTAAAAGGGGTTCAATTATATGTATAACACAAATCATCCGTTTTACCGGCACCGTTTACTCTAGGCAGTCAACATCTTGAATGTACACCCGGGTGCAGGGTCTGATAATGCATTATTTTGGATCAATTAATACATAGGTAATAAAACCTTACACTTAATTAGATTAATTAATCATAAGTAGGGGCAGAAAGTTTTTTATGATTATAAATTACAGTTGAAGTTAGGCTTCTGTCTATAAACAAATATAATTTATCTTCGGTCTTTTAAAAAATCACTATCTAGTATAAGGGGTAAAAATAAAAGAGAGATTACACAAAAAATCACAACCATTTTTGAAACGTTCGATGGTTCCTGATTTATTGTTGAAGGCAAATCTCATCGGGTTCAGCCATGAGTTAGGTTGGGTGTTGGGGTTAAATCCAGGCGAGGATCCATGTAGAAGAAAAGGTAGGTTTGCATGGTCGTAGGGCATTTTGCGAATGCCCGCCTGGCTAGCTACCACCCTCAAGTAGAAAATCTGTCGCCAAGCACCAAACAGTGTGTTCGGCAGCTGTCCTTGAGAGCCAGTACTTCTAGGTTAGCCTGAACAACATCTTCGACCACATCATCACTTACCATAAGGTGAGATAGTGGTCAAAGGCTAACCTATCAGGAATAAAAAAATAAAAAAAAATAAGTAGAAGTGAGGATAAGGGCAAAGGTGGGTAAAGGTAGGAGCAAGTGTTGTGAGAGGCACAAGATGCTGACCTTACGTAACCCCTAATATCACCCAGGGGTACGAAGTAAGCTTGGGGGTAATATATACTTCAATAAGAATAAAAATGCAAATCTTAAAGTCAGCGAGCGAAGCATGGTTGAGCGTATGAATGTAGCTCTTAAAGCTGTTTCCGTCTAGTGTGACCTTATAAAAGTCAAAAGGCCCACAAGAAATAAGCTTCCCTTTTCTCCGCTAAAATAATTAGTTTCCTCTGTAGGAGTAGGGGTACTCTCCGGGATTCTTATCCACCCTCAAGTAAATCTGTCGCAAAGCACCTAACAGTGTGTTCGGTCAGCAGTCTTTGAGGCACATGAGACCTAACAACTGTTAGCCACATGTGATGAAATGCATCTGTTATAGCAAATAGGCAGAGGTTAATGCTTAACATCAGGAGGGCCTCGTATGCACGAGGCCCTCCTGATTTTCCGTCACAATCCCATAAAGAAAAACTTTACCTTTGTCAGACCACTTACAGTTACGTAGACTGACCTTAATTCTTGCGATAAAATTTGGAGCCTACCTGGTGTCGCTGACTAAACGGGCTAGCAAGAAACTGACAGTCAGCAGAGGCAGTCACACCTGGACATTTGTTTCATTTGTATCAAGCACAAGTCCGATCGTGTATGGGGTTCTGCTGCCATCTTTTTGACGGAGCGGCCAAGTACCAGCTGGGAGCTTTGGAGTCGGTAGACCGGCGGCGTACAATAAGCATGATTGGCGATAACAACCCAAAAAAATTCTAAGCCACCGTACAGTAGCATGTGTGGGCATTTTCTATCGGGTACATTCAGGCGAACGAGCGCAAGAGCTTCACGACCTAATCTTCCACACCTCCTTCTATTACAGGATAAGCAAAAGGACTGCACCCTACCACCCGTATCCCTTGGATTTCGTTCCGTTTCTAATGCGTACAGCATGAGTATGGAACTCCCAGCTATTTTATTTTATTTATATAAATGGGCCGTCATATAGATAAACTATATATATATAAACTCATATATGTAAACTCATATGTACATATATAGAGTAATATTATACACTAGACTATATATGGTGTAGACGTGACATTGTGTGAACCGTATGTAACTGGGTAAATAAACACGTTGAAAAACATGACGTTTTGTTTTGGACGTTTACCAGAATTTACCTACATTGCAGTCGGGTTATTTATAGGTGACAAACAACGCCGTAGGTGAAACATTTGTGCATAAAGGCAAATGAGTCGTAAGTAAATTATATTATTTTAAATACCTTTCGCTAGTAGAATGTGACTCCCGGGTAGGATAAGTGATAAGGTTTTTCTCAAATAGTAGATTTCAGGGGTCGAAAGGAATCAAATCCCATACAAGGTATTAAGACTATAGTCCGAGTAGGAATTGAAGACTTTTACCCCTGTTAAACACTCTACTTTTCATTTAGAATATAAGGAAAATAAATAAAAGTAGTTTTTCTATAATATTTATGGATAATAATAACATGCCGAGTAGTACTGTACAGGATCGTCCACTCCTTAATACAGCCTCCCCTACTAAGGGGGCATATTTACTATAATCCCCACGCTTGGCAGGCGGCTTGGGGATCGCAGTGTAAGATCGCAGTTCTTTATAGGCGCTGCTGCCCACCTCCTAAATTTTTTCCCTTAGTCGCCTCATACGACACCCACGAGTAGATATGGGGAGGTGCAATTCTATCCGGGCACACCACGAGGAGTGGGAAAACACGAGTAGTACCTGTCCAAAACTAATGCTGCTATAGTCCAAGTAGGAATCGATAACTTACATTCGTGTTAAAAACTCTGATTTATTATTATAAAAATACTTACTTATACTGAAATATTTACTGAAAATGATAACATGAGTACCTACTCATTTGTAATTGAAGATACACATATAAAATTTACTGAGGAGTAAGAACAATTTTGAAATAACTAAAATTAATTTGATTGATTAATAAGTACAATTTTAGTTAGAATTATTATTACAAGTGCTTTATATTTAGTTAACAAATATACCTACCACCAAATTATATAGTCTTTTTTAAATTGTAAATATAGAGTACAATGCGTCCAAAAAATTACTTATAATATACACGAACTTGATAAAGTCACATTAAATCTGTTATAAACTAGTTCTTTTAGCCTTTACATAAACACAAACGTAGTTGTTATTGTTTATTTTAGTACAGCAGTGTATTTGACAACGAAAAAATTTAGACATTTTATACTGTTTACAACAATGGTTACCATGGTTACAAGACCTTCCAGCCCTAGAGAAGGAATCATTTACTATAAGTTTTTCCCGCCCTTAGGTGGGAAACAGCGTCTTCCACCCGCTACTCGCGTTAAACAAACACTTTTTTCCGAGTATGAGAAATGAAAAATAATATCTTAGATAACAATCTGGTGGAATGTAGGACTGTGCCCGGTAGATTGTTATAGGCTCGCCCATTATTACATGCAACCAAAATCTGTCTAAATGTGAGAGCTTAGAGACATCTGCGTATCCCTTTGGGGATATAAAGGTATGGGCATATGATATATAGGTATGGGCATATGATATATAGGTAATGTTTAGTTATATGTATATAAGGGTCACATGTTTGATGTACCTACACTGTTTCTAATATTTATCGCTATTAGAGAAGGTATTTATGGAAAAGATTCCTTTAAACAATGTATGCCTTTTTTTGGCTGATAGGTTAGCTTTTGACCACTATCTCACCTGATGGTTAGTGATGATGTGGTCGAAGGTATTGTTCAGGCTAACATAGAGTTACTAGCTCTCTGCTGCCGGAACACATTGTCAGGTGTTGGCCACAGGTTTTCTACTTGAGGGTGGTAGCTAGCCAGGCGGGCATTCGCAAAATGCCCTACCACCATGCTATAATGACTGCTATCCTAAGACAACAACCGGGACCGACGGCTTAACGTGCCCTCCGAAGCACGGAAGCGCTTAGTAGTAATCTAACTAGCGGTCACCCATCCAACTCATGACCGCGGCGGACGTTGCTTAACTTTGCTGATCGGTTAAGAACAGCTAAGCAAACTTCGCTACGAGCGCTATCCTATGTTATAAGAAGATACAAATTGTATAGTTAGGTTTCCATCAAATTCTTCCTTATTTTAGAGTAATATATTTCTTTTATAATGTACTATTAGTTAACTATTCAAAAGTTTACTACAAAATTATTCTTAATTTGCTTCTAAGACCGAGGCCTAGAATTGGTCACACCAAATATGAGACAAAGTATGAGACATCTTATTAGCTATTTAGCCTAAACCTATTTGTCAAGTCGAACGACCCTGACTGGGAGTTAGCCTTACAACTAGTGCTTCCTTAAAAGCAACGTAACTAGTTGCTATGTAGAACAGCTAAATTAAATATCCGGCGCCAAAACACATTGGAGGCAATTACAAGCATTAAAACCTCATGCTGGAATCATCCATGAGTCGTGAGGGATTCTGAATTAGCGGTTGCATAAGCTCATGCAATGTAGTTCGTTTTCCTCTATAAAGAAAGATGGCTGTATTATATTATTCATGTACTTTGTTGTTTTGGAAAATCCAACGTAGGGGCCTAGTATAGCAGGTGCGTAGTACATACTAAATTATATTATGTATACTAATCGTATATGTAAAGTGCGCCTACTTATTTATTGACTGCTGAAAGAATGTAGGTTTTAATGCTTGTTATTGAAGCAGTGGTGGCTCAGAGCCTGGCTAGCGACTAAGTAGAAAACCTGTTGCCAAGCACCTAACGGTGTGTTCCGGCAGCTGTCCTTGAGAGCCAGTAATTCTAGGTTAAACCAGTTAATACCTTCAACCTCGAGGTTGTGGTCAAAGGCTATCCTTACTGCAATAAAAATGGAATAATAGATAAGTGACATGCTCAACGTACATATGTCGACTGGAATAGATATTTGACTAGAAATGCCGAAATAAACGTAATTTGCCTCTGCCTCCGCTCAGTAGAGTTTATCCCCGATGTGTCTCGCAAGGATCTGACATAAAAAATACAATTCAGAAGATTTGAGTCTCAATTACTTTGTGTTATACAGGGTTATTGGTAAAATGCTAACAACCTCTTAGGGTCGACTTCAGCTAGTCCTAAGAAACACTTTGAGATGATTTAATTTTTGATTAGATTTTTTTTTATTGAATATTTTTTTTCGTGTTTTAATGCCTACTCCGAGCCAAGAGCGCCCGCTGCGGCAACACTGGACCGCGCCGTGGTCCCTTTGAATAGAGTTTTGAATATTTACATCGAGCGAAGTAATATCAAATATGAAATAATACATCACATGCACAAGAGACTTTTGACAGCAAGTGGTCCTCGTGCTTATTCAGTCAAAAACGTATAACAAAACACAAAAGAAAATTCCAAAAAAAGATCATCTCAAAATGTTTCTTAGGGCTAGCAGAAGTCAACCCTAAGAGGTTGTTAGCATTTTACCAACAACCCTGTATTACTTCGCAGCTATGTATTTATACATACAATACATTGCCATTATTCGATATATCTACGCAAGTGTACTCGTACCAATTGGCAAGCACGAACGGCATGCGCAGTATGATACTTAGCTATGTAGCTATAAACATTATAAACACTAATGAAAAATGGTATACCCAAAGACTGGGTGTTAACGAAACTCAATATTTTTGTGGAAATAATAATATTTGATCTTGCTAGGTTACAAACACAATTTTCCAACGAACTTGAGACGATCTTGAGGAGGATGAGGGTTATATCGGACGATTACTTCTTGTGACAAACTATTTAAGGTCCAAACTATTTTATTCGTAGTATAATATATATATATATAATAATATATATATATATATATATATACAACGTTGACCTACGAGTTTCTAGACTTAGGAAAGGCGTGTTAATTTTTTCATAGATATGTATACGTGGTGGAAGGGAATTTAGCGAATGCTCGCCTGGCTATCTACCACCCTCAACTAGAAAATCTGTAGCCAAGCACCTAACAGTGTGTTCCAGCAGCAGTTCTTGAGATCCAGAAAAATTACAGGCACATGAGACTTAACAACTGTAACTCTCACTGTCACGGATGCAGTGCCATTCGGCATGTGACGACTTGCATCTGTTATAGGCAGAGGCATAATGAAGATGGAAAGATCGCCAAGGGTATCTTCCAATACAAGGTATAGGTATCACCAAAAAACCAAAGTCATTGAGATTGCAGAGACAGTGGCCTTGAGCTGGCTAGATAGCTCGACGGACCGAGACGACGGACGGATGGGGAAGAAGATCCTGAGTAGCGGAAACAAATAAACCGGAATACGAATCGTAGGCCTTCACCAGTTGGACGATGAGTTGATCCATCGTATATGCACGATACCTACGTCAGAACTTGGACAGAAACACCATTTTTTGAACATAGAACTTCTGAAACAGGTAACTATGCCAATAGGTATTGTGATCCTGCCGCGTTTACATGAACATCCATCTCATCCTGTGTGAAATGGCATTACTGTTCAAGAACAACACCATTTCTTTATCGAACGTATAACATAGAGCAGCTGCATCATGTACTAGTTAAACCAATTATAGATATTTTGATCCCACTGTGTCGATATTGACGATTCACCGTATAAATCTGCAAGAACATCCATCTCACTCATCCGTGTTAGGCAACCAGAAGTGATCACCAAAGATTGCAGAGACAAAACTAATAACACCCATCATTGCAGTCTCCAGACCGCACGCTAAGGATGGCAAAACCTATAATCAATCCTTTCTCTAGGCGTCGGGTGGGAGGTATTGTTCCACTGTAGAGAATTTTGGTTGAAATGATAATGATGAAGTATAATTTCTTGGTGAATATGAAATATTTAACAGAGATTAGATTACAGCATATGTTGTTGCTAAATGTTTCTTCATGCGTGTAGATTTCAGTTATAGTGCGGTCCCTTGGAAAGAAGTTCTCTCCGGTCGGCTCGACCCTTTGGCACTGCGTAGAGATGTTGGATCAATCTGCATCTTCTACCGTATGTAGGTATCACGGGGAGTGTATCGAGGAACTGTTCGATTTACTACCTGCAGCTTAGTTTTGCCATCAGACGTCCTGACAAAGCATGATGTTTCATCAATTTCATGTCGATGTCTGGAAGTCCTTGCGATTTTCACGGCATTTCCTACCTCGCACTGCCAAAATTTGGAACCAGCTGCCTGGTGAAGTATTTCCGATCAGATATGACTTAGGGGCCTTCAAGAAGAGAGCATATTCCCCCCTCAAAGGCCGGAAACGCATCCTCGAGACCTCTGGTGTTGCGGATGTTCGTGGGCGACGGTAATCACTTAACACCAGGTGAGCCGCGTGCTTGTTGGCCCACTATCCCATTAAGAAAAAAAAAACGTAATTGTATCGGGATGAAAATTTAGTTTCCTTATCTAACGTCAAAAGATAGACACAAATTATGTAACATTTGGGATAAACTCAGGGGAACTGTCAGTCAATTAAGTGGGCGAACTTTAATTTAAAGTGAAGGTATTTCGAAGGAACTCGATAGGACACAAGATACAAAATTTGTTTAAATAGTATCTACCTACCTACTACCTAAACCAAACTAACTATAACTCTGTTAATATGGTACGTCTCGTCTCTAAGTATAGTCACAAGTTTTATCTGTTTTGCACTCTTTATGTTTGCATAAGGCAAATAAATGATGCTTTGAGGTCTTTCGATACGGCTAAATGTTATTAACTTATAATGCCCTACAACAAACACTGGACTCAGTCAGTAAACATATTTATGTAAATAAGTCGATTTACATTGACGTTGTGGTTATTTGTTATTTTTTGTTCGCAAACATAGTGTAGTATATTATGAATTATATTTTTATTGACGTAGTTGACGCGGTCATAGCCCAGGGCCAGTGCAGATATAGCGGCAAGGAGTATAAATCACTACGTTAGATTGACGTGGTTTCGTATTTCGAATCAACATGGGCTGAAGCTAACGATGAAGGTATTATGGTGGAAAATGTGCACTATAATTATTCGCCTAGCTGCTATTCTGTAGTAGAAGATCAGGTTTTTTGAGATCCAGCCAGTTGTTTAAGTTTACGCTTCTTCTCATATCCTACTACCGCATTATCACTGACCAACAGGTGAAATAAGCAACAACGGCTTTAAATCACTTCTTTCCTAGCTTTTAGGGTTGCGTAACCAAATTACCCAAATTTTGCGCGCTGAAATTCGTATATTTATAAAGAAGTAGCTGTACCTGCGACTTCGTTCGCGATTGCCGTACCTGCAGACTAATTATTCACATTTGAGCACTCTTTATCTGATATTAAACAAAAATAAATCACGCCGTGGTCTGCGGTGAAACACTCTTAGTAAAGCATAGCTCAGAAAGGAGCTTTTTACTTTGGGTTCGAAAACTCCCGGGTTATATTTTCCAGAAGACAGTAGTTAAGTTACTCAGAGAGTTCCTTCGCGATTAGCACAATAAATGTTGAAGCAAAGTACTTTGTGCGTTTCTTTGGAATTTCGTCTTTTTGCCAAGGTTCTCCTTATTTGGCGGTAGAACAAATATATGTATAATATATAAGATTGTGCCCCGCCATTGCGCAGTCTCCAAAATGTATCCGACAAAAGTTAAAAAACTGATTGTGGCGAATGTTCCAGATTTTAGACTTTTATCAAGCAAGCTTGCAAAACTAAATGAGGCTGCTGGGCTGCCCGTGGGGTGCCGGGCTGCCCGTGGGGTGCCGGGCTGACGGTGGAGTGCCAAATTTCCCGCGGGGTGTCCGAATGCCCGTGGGGTGCCGGGTTGCCTGTGGGGTGCCGGGCTCACTCGTCACTATCCTAACAAAAAATAATAATTGAAATCGGACTACGAGTTAATAAATTACAACTATGTGTACATTTTGTCTTTCATCCCCTTTCCCGAGGGAACCATGCTGAATTTCGGGATAAAAGTATACAATAACCTTCTTCGTAGCATGAACTCTAATCGTGTTTAGTTTCATTAAATTCCATTCCGTGGTTTTAGAGTGATGCGCGGCCGGGATCCAGAAAGACAGACAAAAATTAAAAAAAAAAATAGATTTGGCATCAGTGTCAGCTACAGAGTACTCTCAAATATCTTTTTTTTTTTTATATCTGCCATGTACGGAATTGGATCTGTTACAGTTTTATTATAAGTATAGATGATGACCCAGAAATTAGAATTGGAACCATTGGAATTGCAACCATTATTTTTCAGGAACAGGAAAACGATCCGCATATTTCAACAATAAATAATAAAAATGCTGGACAAGAGCGACTCACAAAAAAATATGTGATAGTTTTGATTACAGCTTGCAAACTGTAAAATATCGACATAATTAATTATTTGTTGGTTAAATACGGGATATAGTAGATAACGTACCGAATTTGCTCATATAACTCATAAAACTTTTCACCTCAGTACGGAGAGTTCACGAACTCGTCCACAAAGAGCTTACTGCTCAGTAAGCTCTTTGTAGACGAGTCCTATTACTGTGTTCCGGTTTGAAGGGTATGAATGAAATTACAGGCAATCGATACTATCACTTTTAGTCTCAGGGTGCTTGGCACAGTGCATTTCGTCACTTGTGACAAAATGCATCTGTTATAGGCAGAGGTGATCGAGTATGTACCGAGTATGTTTCGTCACAATCACATAAACAAGGTAATCGTAGGCTTTTAGATATGTACCTTTCTCTCACGTGACTTTTCAGAGAGCAATTTCCATTCTTAACTTGCTGTCGCCTTTTTTCTAGTGTTAAATTGCTGTCTTCGTCAATGAACTCACTCATACTCGTATAATATAAATAAGATCCCCATTTTCTGTAATTAATTTTGAAGGTTCCTTGTCTGACCATATAGGGTACGTTCTGAAACCGCAACTATTTTGATGTTAAAGATTGGTAAAACTATAAATATTTTTTATACCACAACCACTCAGAAAAGGTCTCATTACTCGTTCAAAAACATGTTATAAAGCTCGTCATTTTTCCCGGCGTACGGCGGGGAAAGTTATATGGATTTTCATTCCTTCACTCCGTAGCAGTGAAGGAATGTTGTATGAAAATCCATACCTGCCCTGGTAGCGTTCTCTTGTTTTTTAGCTGCTTACATAAAAAAAAACAGTCTCAAAAAGGTTTTATATCAAATAATTAGAAAAAAGAGGTGTGATTTTTATTTGTACTCGATTTTCAATAAAAGGAGGTTGGCAACCTTTTTTTGCACTACGAGAAAAAAAGCGCGGCTATTTGTTGTTTGGTTAAATTATGTTTTTTTTTATTAAATTTATATATTAACAGTACACTTTTAATTATTCTGAATAATTTTCCATAATGTCATCTGATAGTGAAAGTGACGATTTTATAATGATGACGCCACCTGAAATAATAAATGCAGCTCAAGAAGTCATATAGTAGATTGTTATACTAGGGTCGAAAGGAATCAATTCCCATACGAGGTATTTAGACGCCCGAGCATAGCGAGGGTGGCTATAGTCCGAGTAGGAATTGATTACTTTCACCCGTGTTAAGCACTCTACTTTTCATTGCGAATATAAGGAAAGTAAAAAATAGTAGTTTTTCTAAATTATTCATTAATAATAATAAACTCAACTATTTAAAATTAAGTAACTGTGATATTAGAAATATTTGTGAAATTTAAAATTAAATTTTGCTTGCAATATTTACGGATGGCTATCGTCCGAATAAATTTATGACTTTCACCCTTGTTAAACACTATACTTTTCACTACGAATATGAGTAATATAAAAAATGCTTTTCTATAATATTTATTGATAACAAGAACATGAGTAGAAACTATTTAAAATGAATGCACTTATAGTCAAAATAGTATAACTTACATCAGTGTTAAACACTCTAATTTTCAATAAAAATATGAAAAAATAAAAAATTTTGTTTTTCAAAAACAAAAAAAAAATCTAAAATATTTACTGAAAACCATAACATGAGTAGAAGAAACATATAAAGAATTAATTGGGGGATAAAAACTATTTGTAAAATTAAGTAAATTTTTTGTTAGATTTTTTATAATTTTAATTTCCATCCTGTCAATTTATAAATATCTAGTCTTTTTAAATTTTATACATGGCACACAAAGCGTCTGCCGCGGAAACCATAGCATTTAAAAGGTATTTTATTAAAGTTGTTTTTAAATTTACCCCTATAAACATAATTAGTGACTAAAATGTTCATAGATACACTAACTTGAGAGAGTCACATTAATTCTGTTATAAACTAGTTCTTTTAGCCTTTACATAAACACAA
Source organism: Plagodis pulveraria (assembly GCA_963890685.1). NCBI lineage: Eukaryota > Metazoa > Arthropoda > Insecta > Lepidoptera > Geometridae > Plagodis > Plagodis pulveraria. The sequence goes on from OY982957.1 coordinate 19,950,954, forward strand.
ATGTAGTCGTAATTAGTTTTTATAATACAGCAAGTTTTAGAACGAAATAATATAGACGTTTAATTTTGTTTACAACCATGGTTGGCATGGTAACAGTAAAAGCAAAGTACCTTAGAACGAAAAAACATAAATATGTTGTTACCATGGCAACCATTGTTGTAAACAATGGTTACAAGTCATTCCGGCCCAAGAGAGGGAAGCATTTACTATGAGTTTTTCCCACCCTTAGGTGGGAAGCAGCGTCTTCCACCCGCTATGCATATCAAATAAACACTACTTTCCGAGTATGAGAAATGAAAAGAACTTACTGCCTGAGAAGTCTCGAGGTAAGTACGAGAAAACGTACAATGATTTTATTTTCCTCGTAGGTGTAGTATAAAGCACTATGTATCACTCGGGAGAAAGTTCTATTTCTGTTCGAGAGTTTAAACAAACTCTCTCGTTTTCTCCCCGCGATGTACAATGTACTATTCCTTATTCATTATTAAATTATTTCAATTGATAAAAGTTGATGATGTGGTTTTGTTGGCTCCCTCGATCAACGCCATGCGAATATTGCTCTCTACATGTGAAAAATATGCACGGGAACATAACTTAGTTTATAACACGGAGAAGTCAATGACGATGGTTTTTGGAGCTACCCCGAAAGATAATACTCCCCTACCACTTTACTTGGACGGAATAATCTGAGATATGTTACTTCCTTCAAATATCTGGGTCACATAATCACCAGTGACCTGAGAGACGACCATGACATTGACAGAGAGAGACGATCTCTTGCCGTTCGAGCAAACATGCTAGGAAGAAGATTTAATAATTGATCACGGGAGGAGAAATTTTTATTATTTAAAACATATTGTACGGCACTGTAAACGCTACATTTATGGTTTAGCTATAAAGCTGAAAGTTACCGCACTTTCAAAGTTCACTATAATGATTAGTTTCGCATCTTATTTCGCCTCCCGCGGTATTGCAGTGCGTCTGCGATGTTCACTGAAGCTCGCGTGCCGGCTCTCTATGGACTGATACGGCATCGCATTGCCAGATTTAGAGAGTCACTTTTCAGGTCTGGCAATGCTCTTGTCAAAACTATAGCATGTGTCTGTCATTTCAATTTTTTAAAATTTTGTTCTAAGATGTTGAGCACTAATAAATTGTATTGATTTGTCCTAATTTAATTTGACATGGTATAATTTTGACTATTTGTAATTTTGTTTATCGTGTACATGTATTATTATTATTAATGGACCTTCTATGATGTCTGTCAATAAAATAAATTAGAATTTGAATTTGAAAAGAATATCATTAAAACTGCAATTATAACATATTATGGAGGTGATTTTCAAATTATAAGGTTATAAGTGTTATCGAAGGTGTTATTTAGTTTTCATGGTATTCGTGGTTTTCTTATTTCACATCGCAGTTTGTTCACTGTTTTCCAGCTGCAAAATCTGCATGTTTGAGCGCTGAGATAAAAATATTTTCTTCAACAAGATTTTAGAAAGCAATGATGTCCAGTGGCAACTGGCAATAAGTCCGACATGGCTATTGCCACTGGACTAAACAGAGTACCTAAGCTCAAACTTCCATAGGAACCAATATTCATTTTACTCCCACTCTCCGCTAAGGCCCATTGTCGTAATCGAATAGATGTGATGAAAAAATCACTGTACCAATTCGTGCCCAAGTGTGACAGTCAGTGTCTTGACACTTTTGACTTACACAGATCAAGGTGAACATCAGCGCACATATTCAATACGATAGTCATACCATGCGACCTTTACCTATGGACAGTCATTGTTTTTTTGTTATCAAAATCCTTGTGAATAATAAAGGATGTCCTTAGTCAGTGAACATTTGAATCAACAAAGCTGAATTGAATGTGTTGTTCTTGATTATATACAAAGAGTGCTTAACATGCTCACTCATATATGAATGAAGTACCTACTTACGTTTATTAGGTACGTATATGAATAAGGAAGGAATGAGACGCCATTCACATCGTTGCTCGCTGGTTTTCCTTAACATCGAATCTTTTAAGGATCACAATCAAAGCTGTGGATTGTGTATAATTGTATATCGATTTAAGTATGATTAATTGTAAAACATTTCCTCTCTTGGAAATAAATATTTTGAAACTTAGTTTATAAAATAGGTATAATATAACTGGATGTTAAGACTGTCAGACTCTAATACTACCCCTTATGCGAATACAGAAGTGATCATAGTTTAAAATGTATTTTTGCTCTTAAAATGTCATTATGTACCTAGATATGTAGGTACCCAAGCAGCACGCAAGCGTTGCCGACATCAAATATACAGCACTATTAGAACTTAGAGTTCTACTGGTGATCTATAAAAGTGTCAAGAAAAGTTTATTTACTTATAAAAGTGACTAAACCGTTATTATACAGCTAAAGCTGTACTAAATCTTTATAAAATACTCCGTGTAAACTTAAGGCTGTAAAACAGAAGATTTGAACTCCACTTTAAAACCCTAAGCATTTTTTGACACTTCAATCTAATGTTATCCTTCAAGCTGCATAGAGGCTGTTTTTTGCATGTGATCACTTGCTTACTACAGCTATAAGTTTTAAAATGGTATCAGTTTATATTTGTTTCTGTATAATGGTATATGAAAACTCCTTTCTAAAGCTTATTATTAATGCGTTATTGTACACTCTTGTAAATGTAATAGTTTCATAACTTCTGTCAAATATCATTTTATAGAACTATAATAATAAATGAATTCTGTAATACAGCTTTAATCTGTATTTTTGACAGTTGTCCTTGATTTGCAAGTAAAAACGTTGTGTTGTGAATAGAAAATGTGGAAAAAAAGAATAACATGTGGTGGAGTAAGAAGGAAGAGAATATCAAAATATAACTTATTATCAACCAAACAAAACCAGTGATACTGAACCGTCATGTGAAGACATTGAAAATAACAAATTCATTAATCGAACAATCGAGTGTCAAGCGCGAGTTCAGTCAACGTCTAATTAAGGTTCCGTAGCAAAAATGGCATACGATAATAAAAGTGAGGATTTAGAAAAGCCTCCGGAAGTTGATAGTGATTTATTTTCATGCAGCAGTGCAAGTTCAAGTAATGATAAAAATGATTTTTCAAAAAATGTAACGTTCCGTCGTCAAATTAAGGAATGGGCTATTGAAAGAAATATATCTCAAATAGCTCTTAGCGACTTAGCTACAATTTTAAATTGCAGATTCCGGGAATTTTACCAAAGGACGCCAGAACAATTTTAGGTACTGTCAAACAAATACATATAAAGACTATAGAACATGGCAGATGGCTATAGACGTGACATAGATCCAGTTGTTATTGGTATCTATTTTGGTGTTGGAAAACCAAAAGATATTGATCAATATTTAGATGATTTTGTAAAAAAAAATAGGAAATTTAATAAAATAAGAAATTTATATCGAAAACCCCAATAAAATAGTATCCATTGAAATCAGATGTTTTATATGTGATTCGCCAGCGAGAGCTTACATTAAAGGCGTATGTAATTTTAATACAAAACACGGTTGCCTTAAATGTGTTACTGTAGGGGAATATTCACACTTATCACATACAGTGACATTTCCTGAAAACAATTGCCGTCCTAGAACAGATCAAGAATTTCGTGATAAAAAATATGGGCCTCACCATAAAAAAGATTCTCATACAAGACTTTCCGATAGCAGATTCTCTACACCTTGTTGATTTAGGAATCATGAAGCGGCTCTTAGTTGGTTGGCGCAACGGTAATTTCGGAAAATATATTACCAAATGGAGTGCCAGAAATTCTGAAACAGTTTCGAATTTCCTTGTAAAACGAAAATTGCAATCTGAAATTCACAGATCAGTGAGAGGACTAGACTGTCTTTCTCACTGGAAAGCTTAGGAATATCGATCATTGTTACTATGTTTGAGCATTGTCATACTTCCAGAAGTATTGTAACAACGCATTTTCACATTTCCTGGCATTTTTTTGTGGTATAACAATATGCTCTTGTAAAAACTATAGTCACTTTCTTTCTTTGGCAAAAGAGCTCCTACAATATTTTGTTGAGCATTATAAAGACTTTTATGGGACAGATTATATAACTAGCAATGTCCATAATGTAGTGCATCTCACAGATGAAGTGCAACAATTTGGCCCATTACATACATTTAGCGCTTATCCTTTTGAGAATAAATTGTATTTAATAAAGAGAATGCTAAGACATGGCAACAAACCTCTTGCTCAAGTGGCAAAGAGATTTAGTGAAGATTCAGCTTCAGAAATGAGTAAGGGCAGAGAAAGTCGGCAAATTGCATATGTGGAACACTTTGTTACCACCAATAGCAGAAAAATAAATACACTACATTTTAGAGATTTTAAAATTTCTGTAAAGTCTCAAGATAAATATGTATTATGCAACAATAATGACATTTTGGAAGTGAAAAAAATAGAAACTGCTGTTAACAGTGAAATAAAGATTACAGGTTATAAAATTACTGACTTATCCGATGTTTTTGAATTACTGATTAAATCATCGTATTTGAACATATTCAAAGCCAAATTACCTACTATCAGGTGGACGGAGACCATAATTAGTTCCAAATACATAAAAACAAAACTAGTATGTACTGATCACAAAAATTACTTGTACTTTATACCCCTTTTGCATACAGTTTAAAAGAGAAATAAAAAAACTTGCCATTGAGAAAGTGTATTTTTAATTCATTAAAAAACCCGTATAGGCAAACATAATAGAAATATCCATCAGTGGATATCTCAAGTAATTAAAAATAATCAATCAGTTACTTATTTACTAGATACACAAGAAAAACAGTTACATAATTTTGTGTCTTAAAATACAATCACAGTCATGAGATTGCGCGTTTTTATAAATGCTGACTAAGCTAAATAATAAAAAAGGAACAAATTACTATGACAATTATGGCACTTAATATATAAGCAGTGATAGGAATGGGTAGTGCTTGTTTGCCTAAACTTCGAAGAAGAACAGAGAGAAGAATGGAGACTTCCTAAGGACAATTTTCTTTCCGGGATAACTGTCCCGAGGTTCGCGATAACACTACATTAAAAAAAATATGTTATTTGGAATAAGTAATTCGTCTATGATTTCCGACTTGTTATTTGGTAATTGTAACGACTGTGTAGTAGCATAGGTCTAGTAGCAAGTTTTGGGTAAACGGACGAATTGCTTATTCCAAATAACATATTAGTTTTGTCCCGAATTTTAGACCCGAAAAAAAGTATAGTGAAGTCTCCGTTTCTTGTCTCTGTTCTTCGAAAATCTGGCAAATGGACACTACCTATTTCTATCACTATAATATATAGGTAACCAGATCACTCATCAGGGAGAAGGAACTACGCATGGCGTAACGAAAATCGCGGATAATACGTATCAACAGGGGTAAGTAATCCTACTGATTTAGAACAACTTCCCCTTGTTTCATGGGAACGTCGTTCAGTATAACTAGTAGAATTACTCTTTATAAGTACTTATTGATTTATCCGCGAATTCTGTTATACCATGTGTGGGTTCTCATTTTTCTGAAGAGAGATCCCTACTTTAACATACTCTATTCCTACATAGATATCTATTATCTATTCCTCTATTCATTCAGGGTTTTTCTTTTTTAACACATAACCCTAAAGAGCTTTATAATTTATGTGCTGAAAACTGATGTACAGCCTGAATAATAAAAATATTCTATTATATCGGCCATTAAAGGGTAAAAGCTGTATAATAGAATCAAGAAAGTGCGTAGTAAAGCCACGGGACCCATAATACTCTCTAGATATCTTTTGGCTGTATAAAATCTTTCGCCATTTCCGTACAAATAACAACAAAAGAAAATATGAAGTCTTACATTATCTTAACGATTGCCGAAGTTATAATTATAATTTTCAGCTAAATAAATTATTTGTGGTACCTATTGTACAGTATTATTTAACAATCTTATGATTCTAACCTCAAAACCATAAACTTATTACATATTTTGTTAATATTCCTCGTGAATTCTTCAGTATTTTGCGGGCGCATGAATATTTTTCCACAAAACTATGCACTATTTCACAGTAAAAATGAATCGGCACGTTGAATCTACAATTCCAAGTCCAACATTTATTCTTGACTTATAACTTCACAGTAAATCGGCGGTCCACCATTATCATAACTACATAAAAAGAATAACATCTAATATGCGGTGATTGTTTCATAAATTTCACATTGTAATTCTCTTAAAAAAACAATGAACAACTATTATATTTTTAAGAAACTTATAATTGTATAACTACGCCTATGGTTTCCTTCAACTACTACAGTTCTTCTACAGCTATAGTACAGCCAATTTTTTAGCTATACAGCTACTATACTGCTATAATAACGCTTTAGGCTGTATAACAATGGGCCCAATTTTTACTTATAGCAGCTGTATAAGCGCTTATACAGCCCTAGTACAGCTTCACTATACAGCCTGTGGCGTACAAATAAACTAAAATACAGCTTTTATACAGCCTGTCGTGCTGCTTGGGTAGATATGTAGGATTATGAAATATTTAGGAAAGGCCTAACTTTTTAATGGTTACCTAAGTATGTTTTTATTATTAGCGGCCATTAAAATATAAATCATAAATTATCAACTTTTTCAATCCACCCAAAATACGAAAATTACTTATATAAAAAGTTCTTGTAACCTACCTATAGGTATGGGTATTTATTTTCAAAGTTATATAACAATAAAAAAAAATTACTGCCTATATCACTTTTATATATGCCTATATAACATAGGCATGAACCAAAATTTTATCATGCGCGTACTCATATTATTATTTCATTATCACATCAACCGGAACGTCCACCGTTGAACAAGGTCTCCTCCATTACGGGGATTTGCCATAACCCCCAAGTAGTCAGTTCTTCAGAAGGGGCAGCTTCCCACCTCCGGTATTTTTCTCTTAGTCGCCTCGCACGACACCCACGGGGAGAAATGTGGGGGTGATATTCTAAACCGGCACCCCACTGGTTTATATTATTATTTAATTTACTTAAATGCCCTCTATCTATATTTATTAGTAATTCGTTTGTAATATTTAAGTTATTTTCTAAGCGTAATCGTTTTCTTGTGTAGGTACAGATGTAAATAACCTTCTACAATTAATATTAAAACCACAATCATTTATTTAACTGTAATAACAGTATTTCAGTTATTGATAATAATTACAAGGTTACCTACGACCTATTTTTGTAATAAAATCCACATTGAATGAGGAAGAGTGTTCACAATCTCGTTTACTGGATTTGGGTTGGATATTGGGGACAAGGTCCTTGCTATTTACTGATATAGCCACTTCTAAACTCATTTAAACGTGACATTGTAGTCAAATGATGTTCTCAATTAACATTTGATGCAATTTGTTCACCTGATTTGCTTGTGGTTCCTTTTTTCTTATAATAATTCGAAGCGCTCGTAGCGTAGTTTGCTCAGCCGTTCTTAACCGATCAGCAAAGTTAAGCAGCGTCCGTCGCGGTCATGAGTTGGATGGGTGACCGCTACACATTACTACTGAGCGCTTCCGTGCTTTGGAGGGCACGTTAAGCCGTCGGTCCCGGTCCCGGGCATTTTGCGAATGCCCGCCTGGCTAGCTACCACCCTGAAGTAGAAAATCTTTCGCCAAGCACCTAGCGGTGTGTACCGGAAGCTGTCCTTGAGAGCCAGTAAATCTAGGTTAGTCAGAACAACATCGACCACCACATCATCACTTACTATCAGGTGAGATAGTGGTCAAAGGCCAACCTAACAGCAATAAAAAAATAGAGAAAAAAAAACTTCAACGGTCCCCATACTTTAAGACTTGACATCGTTATTGATTTAGCGAAGCGAGCTCTTTGTGTCAAGACGGTACCCAAGCATTTACATGTATGATTGTTCCACGAAAACTTTCGAAAGCCTGATCTCGTCTTCATGAGGTTGGAAGTTAGCTTATAATTATATAATTACAACTCGTATATGAGCTAAATTGATAAAGTATTTAAAGAGAAAAAAGGATATAAATTAGAATATTCAATAGGACGATAATTATAGGTCAACTAGGTAGAATCAATATCTATAGAATGCAATTATCTACCGCATAAATTCTGCGTAGACCAGGAATTTTACCTGTCAAAGGCTCCATACATCCCGCATTAGGATAAAAATGCCCACAAGTATATATTATGGGCAAATATGCTCACCTTTAAACTGAGTGTACCAGGGGGTATTGATATAGTAAAAATAAAGTCGCCAGTAGTAAACGGCTACGTTTACTCTAATCGTAAAATGGGCAGTGGTGATTGTTTCCACATTCGTGAGTTTACAATACGTTTTAATGAGGAAGAGTCCTCGTGGCCGAGTCTGGGTCGGTAATATGTACCAACATTGCGGCCAAGGTCCCTATGAATTATGGAGTATATGGCATTATTCGGGCGATGTGTGTCAGTGCTCCGATTTCACGGCCGGCTTTAATAATAGCAGCTGAAGGTTCCATTCGACATGAGGAGGTCACTTCTCCCACGAGTTCCGGATGCATTGTAAGTGTTGTTTTTTTTGAGAACACAGAGTTGACTTTAGTTTTAAACTTTTCAGTAACTTATTAATTATGAGTGTTTTAGTAGGCGTTGTATGTCTGCGCCAATATATGTATAATTGTTTTTTTTTTTTGTTGGCCACTGGAGTGATTATTAGGAGAGAACAAACACACAATTGAAATCAAATGAGTGCCAAAATACAAATACAAAAAAAAAAAATATTACCTGTTCAACAAAATAGGTTCTCTTAAACACAACCTTTATATGGGTATTGGTAGCCTATGATATAGTAGAAAACTAGTGTGCTATGATTTAAAACATAATATAATATATATATATATTAGGTCCTTACATATGAAATTGGCGTTTTGTATGGGAGGAACAAAAAGTCGAATATTTTTTAATATAATATATTTAATTAATCAAAGTATGAACCATTATTTTCTATGCACTTTTGCCATCTCATAGGTAGTTCATTGATCCCTTTACTAAAAAAAACAGTCGGACGGGAATCAATAAAATCTTTGAAGGCGATTTGGACTGCCCCATCGGAGTTGAATTTTTTCCCTTGCAAGAAGTTATCCAAATTTCGAAAAAAATGGTAATCTGTTGGAGCAAGGTCCGGGGAGTACGGAGGATGTCTTAGACTTTCCAATTGAAGCTCTTCTAATTTAGTAGCCGTCTGTAGCGCAGTGTGTGGTCTAGCGTTGTCGTGAAGCAGCAGTGGCGTGGAGCGATTGACCAGCCTAGGTTGTTTAGCCGCTAGCTTTTCCATCATGGTTTGCAATTCCTGACAATAGACATCAGCCGTAATAGTCTGGCCAGATTTGAAAAAACTGTAATGAACAATACCGGCACTAGTCCACCAAACGCTTACAAGTAACTTTTTTGGGGTTAATTTTCGCTTGGGGCAGGATTTGGCTGGCTGGCCAGGATCTAACCATTGCGCTGAGCGCTTCCGATTATCGTAAAGAACCCATTTTTCATCACAGGTAATGATTCGGTTTAAAATACCTTCAATATTGTGCCGGTTTAGTAATGTAACGCAGCAGTCGACGCGCGTTTGCCGGTTTGTTTCAGTCAATTCGTGAGGTACCCACCTTTCAAGCTTTTTAATCTTCCCAATTTGCTTCAAGTGAATTAAAACAGTTTTATCACTAACATCGCAGTCTGCAGCTAACTCGGACGTGGTTTGCGATGGATCCGCTTCCACAATAGCCTTCAACTCTTCATTATCAACTTGAGTCTCAGGCCGTCCACGGGGCTTGTTCTGCAGGTCGAAATTTCCAGAACGAAAACGTTGGAACCAAAAACGAACTGTGTTTTCTTTTGCAACACGACCGCCATACACATCATTCACCCTTCGAGTTGTTTCCGCAGCACTAGTGCCACGGCGGAACTCGTACTCGTAAATAATGCGATATTTAAGGTTTTCCATTTTGTAAAATGAGTGACGCAAACAGAAAAAAACAGAAGAAAAAAAACAAATGAATGACGATCATCGAAGCACAAATACATGAGTCTATAGCTGTACAAATTTGAATTTGGAATTCCTTACCAAAGAGGAGAAATTCGTGATTAAAGTGGCCAGTACGAAAAACGCCAATTTCATATGTAAGGACCTAATATATATAATTTCGTGACCGCGATAGATACGACGTACTTAAATATATCTATATATAATACTGACATACCCGTTTTCAAAAGGATTATTGATTTAGGTATATATTGTCAATCTGAAGAGGAGTGCAAGAAGTGAAATTAATGGGTAGAACATCAAGCGTGTACACTGTACAAGTATGTCACCATGTCAACCGTGTGACGAGACCAGTAATTAATTATAGCCAGTAGGAATATAGAAAATTAAACACCCCATATAAACACCGCAACTGTATAAATGAAAATGATGAAAAACTAAACATCCGCGTTATTTCTTAACAGAAATTTTATTATATATTAAATATACCCACATTATGACCAGTTATACTGACGTATGACTGGTCATAATGTGGGTAAGGAACGGTGCAATGCCGCCGCGTAAAATCAAAGCTTTTAAAGTTCTTGGTCACTGCCACGGTTATCAGGTCACTTCAATAGTTTAAGGTAGGTAAGCTGGTGTTCCTTTTATAGGAACATTAGCCGTACTTTTCGTTACTTACCAGAAATATAAATTGAACTAGTTCTCCACTTGCTAAATTAAATAAATGCTATAATAAACTACATTTCAAATCAAGACTGCATTCACCATCAGTTTTGTATTCTTAATCACAAAATTATGAATATTTCTCATCAAAAGAGCAAACCTGACATAGAATTAGTCGAATGCCGTATGGTAATTGTTCATCAAATTGTAGGACAGTAGCAAACTAGGACATTTTCGTATGAAAGGCGCGCTCACGGCTCGACAGCAGCGGTTCACAAATGAGGCCAGTGGAACGCGAGGCATTACACTTGACCTCTTTCCACCGAGTCCTTACCTCCGCCAGACCTTCACACTTTTTACAACGCTTTTACGAGCTAGGTCGGGCCAATTAAGTTTCATCGAACGGCCAGTTAACAATGACGCCCCCAATCCGAGGCAGATGCAATGCAATACGTACGCAGCCAGCGCCGGCTGCGCGCTGCTGCCGGCTGACTTCGGCCATGCGCATGCGGCCCTACGCGCGGTCGCACACACTTGACACACATTTGCGTTTCAATGCCTATCGATTTGTTTATTTTTTAGTTGACCGTGATACAAATGAATTTTGATCATAATTATGATGTTTTTAACGACTATTAAATATAATCATATATACTGAGCTGCATTAATGTTCAGTATAGTAGTTTCACAGTAATATTAACTCTAGTTTAAATTTTAAGGTTTCGTAGATATACATGGGGCACACTAAAAGTTTTGCACCTCCAGCTAATCGGAACTTTTGAATTTCGAATGTTATATTTTTTGAAACGACATGCAACCTAAATATTAAGTAATAAAAAACAAAATTTGGCGGGAAATCATTTCTCAATTGTTTTTTTTCACGCATCAAAGTTCTACGTACGCAACGGAAATGGCATTATGTCGAAAAGATTTTAGAGCGATGATTTTTTATGATTTTAAAAGTTCTCTCTCTCCGCAAGACTGTGCCGCTCGTCTTCAAAATGCTTTTGGGATAGAAGCAACTTGTTTGAGCACCGTGAGGCGATGGTTTGCTGAATTAGAGTCGATGAAGATAGGTCGGGTTTCTTTACATGACGAATTTCGTGAACTGACGAAACTACTTGAAGAAAACCCGCGGATTACGTTTGAGACTATTCGAGGATTGGTATGAGCCAAATTCAGAAAATTTACAGACGAAACGTGGATTTATTGTTTTGAAGCCGAAAAAAAGCAGCAATCTTGTAAACGGCTGTTTCAAAATGAGAACAGGCCAACAAAAGTGAGGCAGGATAGAAACGTTGGTAAAAAACTCAGCTACGGGTCCCATCTGCACAATTCCACATGAAGATCAAAAGAGTGTTAATGTTGAATGGTATTCTACCATTTGTATACCTTGGGTGTTCGCGAAAGAAGACCAAAAAGCCCCGTTCTCCTACATCATGACAACGCTTCCTCAAACACGGCCAACAAAACAAAGTCATTTTTAGCTTCCGAAAAAGTACAACTCGTCGTCACGTAGCCCCGACCTAACTCCCTGTAATTTCTGTAATACTTGCCCTTGCTAAAATCAAAGATTTGATGAGAGGTTTCACTTTTACCAACACCGAAGAGGCAGTAATAGCGTTCAATCAGCACGTAGAAAACATGCTTTCAATCTGTGGTCCTCCGGTTTAAAAAAATGGTTCGATCGCATGAAAAAATGTTTAAAATGTATAGGAGAGTATTTTGAAAAGCAATAAACACTATATTTTGTTAATAACATGTTGTTTTTTCAAGTTGCTCAAAACTTTTAGTCTGACCTACGTATAAGAACTTGACAAATATCTTAGAACCTTTTGAACACGACTCAAGCTACTTGCTGTCAAGTAGGTCAACTTGACTGCAAGTAATCCCAAGTAGGAATCGAAGTTAGCGATCAAATCTCATTTATCTAAATTCAGTCTCAACTTGAGTTTTGCAAGGGCAATACTGATATCATTTGAGAGTATAAGCAAGATATCATTTAAGATCATGTTATTTTTAATGTAATGCGCTGCACGTGGCGGCTATGTTCTTTTATTGGCCCGAAAAGCACGGAAATTAAGAGAAAACGATACTTTTTACATGGTTGTCTGATTTTAAAATCACGTTTCATTTTTCAACATATAATATTGGTTAAGGATAAAATTTACCTTATCATTTAGCGAAAATTACATAATTCGTTATCGTTGAAGAGGAGTTTCAAAAATAAAGCAGCTGTACTTCAGTTACTTTTACCTATTAATCCAGCAGGCATGAAAAAACCTTCAGTACAGATTGCCCATTGATTTGTTCGTACTCAACATATTTTTTTATACATAAACTATATACTTTTTATGAACCTATATATATTATAATCGTATCTAGAGGATTTCGTATTCAAAGTGACCCAAAATTAGAGAATTATATCTGCAAATCAAAATAGTTTATAAGTATATCGCTTCTTCAGTAATTGGTAACTTATTTTAAATCAAGTAAATTGAAAACCATTAAGTCTTACCTATATCTGCAAAATATAGCTTAAAGTATTATGTATAATAGGGTTGTTGACTTGTTTTTTTAAAGTATGTTAAATTATTTAGGACACTGAAATATACACCTAGTATTTTTAATAATTTTTTTAGGAGTCCTGGAATACTAGAAATCCATCTTTGTATATCAACTTTTAAAATTGGCGCTGAAACATCACTCAATGGCGGCCTGTATGCTTATGACGTCACAAGTACAAAAACAAATAGTGCTGTAATGTAATACGTTTTGCTTGCTTGTTGTAGTGTCATGCGTAATCGATTTTGGAATCGATTATACAGGTTGTTCGGCAGAACGTGTACCATAGTGTAGGGGTGTATGTAGACTGAATAAAACAATCACAGAACCAACACAGTTTGAAGCACGGATACATGAGTGGCAGGATTATCAATTCTTTTTCATACAAGGTAATTAAACAACTGTAAATGGTTCAGAATCACTATTTTATTGAACATTTTTGTAATCCCGAACATTTTCAAGTGATCGAGACAATGGCGTGCAGTGACATCGGAATAAAAATAATGATAAACATAAGCTTTTCCAATCCTGTTTAAAGTTGTTGTATTACCATGAGTAATGATTGCAAAATGTTTCCATAGATTCTTGTTCCGAGTTTGGGTTTTATTATCTATGCTGATCTTTGATAAAATCTCACGGTGAATTATGATCAAAGATAAGTGAGTCAAGTGTACGTAATACACTAATATATGGGATCCAATGGATTTGATGGTGTAACAGGGGCCTAAGTAGTAAATCGATAGTGATGCGACAGTTTGTGGTTTGCTTGCTATTAGCAATTACTAATGTCAACTGTCGTCAAAACCTTTGGAAGCAAACTCTTATAATTACTATTACCTATTCTGTGGCTTTGTTTTTGTCCTTATGACATCATTTCCGCCTTTACTTCCGTTTGAGATCACGTGACTTCAAGAAAATTTAAACACATTTTGTTTATTCAAAATAAAGGTAATCCAATGCAGAATAAATAATTTGTTAATTTCATCGAGTTATGTGCTCCAACTACTATCATGTTAACGTTACACTGTATTTTATTTTAGACTGTGTCAACTACCCTATTCTAAAATGTAAGTACGCAAGGCAACACAGAAATTGAATTAACCATGAATAATCTAGTCTTTCTATTTATTAGTGTTTACTTTGTAGGCTCAAATAGTGATAGACTCAAGTTTAAAGTTTCACTTGATAAATTCGATTGTAATATCGACTTTAGAATAATTTCTCTTAATTATTGATTTTACAATTTAAAAGAAGTTTGTTCTTTTATTAATTAGCCCTTTAATATCAAAATTTACTAAAACTACGCTAAAAGAAACGGCAGTTTTTAACCAATGCATAAATCAATAATCATAATGCAAATTTATAGCATGAGATGAGTATTGTAGATTCTGATATTCTTGTATATAAGTTTAAAATTACACTCTTAAAATTAAAACACAAAAATTGTCAGTGTTTCTGTTGCTATATAGGGCGATATATTTTACAGTGGCCATTTTTATTTATGGAGTTTTACATTATTTTGTTGGTATGTTTCAAGGCCCGTTCATTTTATGGTAATATTTCACTCAAAAAGCAATTATTTTTTATTTATCTGACTTAACTAATTAATATGATATATTACCTCATTTAAATGTCCTATAAATATTTTAGATATCTTGGAATACATAACTTTACTAAAGGATTTCTAGACGTCATCCATAAAAAACATTCCTATATATAATCCGCATGACTTAAATTAAGAAATAATTTAAGCTATAATATAAATTGGAATTTTGGGATTTATTGCATGAGCACATCATATACAGTAGGCTTCCTCGAGTAGTATTAGGGCTTTTTAGAATTACCCACGAACGTTACCCACACTTACAATCTTTTGTCTTGGAGTACCTACATGTAGCAGATAACTTGATCTTTCCAGTTATCTACTGGTTTTTTGGTTGTGGTGAAAATGGTTTTTTCCAAGACGTTAGCTAGAATTTCTGTCTATAACACCTAGTTTAGATGAGGCTACTTGGGTTGCTACCTGCACGAATGTCCGTCTAGAACACTCACAGAGGTAAATTAACTGAGAACGAACTGTACAGGCATAGTAGAAAGACTCCTTCTACTATGGTACAGGCATGCTCTGTTATCCAATGGACTATGGAATTGAAATTGTGCACATAAATAATTATCTGGATGGACGTACGATTTGCAATGTTTGAATGTAAATTAACAATAATACATGTAAATGTATAATCTGCCACATCACGTCGGTTCCTAGTAAACAAGGTCGAGGTGACCTTGACGTTTGTATTTTTATTATTTTGCTAAAATAAGAGCACTAAGACAAACAAGGAAGTGGTCAGCCGTTTACGCGGCTATTCGAACTGTACTTATAGATTGTTGTGTGGTGTGTTTACTCATCTCTTGAGGGTCACATCAGTAACATTACCATGTGTTTGAATTACGCACGTTGCGCGTTCGCTAATTTTAGGAAAAAACGTAAAACACACAAGCATATCAGCAAGCAACCAGGAACCACGTGAAAAGAACGTTAAAGTTTTTCCCGTAGTTTTTATTTCTTTTGTATGACGCATTACTAAATCGTAAGTGATAAAAATACAGAAAAACACATGGTGTTCAATGTTTGCTTTGCAATACAAGGAAGTATTTAGGGTCTGCCTAAAGTAAATATTTTTGTAAAAGAGGCGCCAATGTGCAAATATAGCATAATACTTATGTTACAATATAAAATGCAGTATCAAAATTCAGTGGAATAAAATAGGTCAAGTGGTGCGATATGATATGACATATTTTTTGAGAACAGCAGTTGCTAATTTACGACAAAGGGTTCATAGAATGGCTTCCTCGAACTACCGTTATTTGTATATCGTTGGTACAAAGTAACTTTTATTACACTGTTTACAATAATATAACATAGCTAGTACTTGTCACATACTCGACGTTTCCAGTAACTGGACAACGTATTCAACTCGCAAATGTTTATATAGGTATTCTTATTAAAAACATATGTACGAGTACCGATGTACCCATTATGCCGTCGACAGATTATTGTCTTATTCGTTGGTTTTGACAAATCTAGGTAAGTTCTTCTGGTTAGCAGTTCGTCTAATAAGCAATTCATCCAATTTGTCATTCGTTTATTCCGCAATTCGTCCAATACCTTAACGCAGTTTGTCTTAAACACGGTTCGTCCAAATCGCTATCGGTATTAATAGCAGTTGGTCAAAATCACACTTCATCTTAATTGCAGTACGTGTATTAAATGGTTCTTTAAGTGTCTGTTGTACAGTTTGTTCATAACGCAATTTGTCTGATTTTTTTTATGTTCGTATGGACAAGCCCTTTCTGAATGCGACGTTCCATGGTTTGTCTGATAGAGGGTTTAATCGAACCTTTTATGAGACAAATCATGGAAGCGAATCTATGCGTTTTTAGCACAAGATATATTGGCTGGTATTTTATACCCGAATTAATCTCGGTGAAATGACTATAATGCCTACAAAATTACAACGAAAGAAAAAATTTGAACTACGAGCAGGATTCGAATCCGATACCATTCGACCCTATAGCCGGGATATGCTCTTCCAGCTGATCTATCGTAGTAAGTGTGTTAGCTCTAGCTCAAATTTCCGTCGTCGTTTTCCTTCACCCCTAACGTTTAACCGTCCGACGGTTAAACTATAGAGGCGAAGATATAAATTTGAGTCATGGCTCAGTAAGATAGCTCAGTTGGAAAAGCATGACCCGGCTATAGGGACGAATGGTCGCTGGCGGGTTTGAATCACCCTCGTAGTTAATTTTTTTCTGTTCGTTGTACCTAATTTTGTAATCTAATTCGCTTAGCTGCAAAAATTACAATGTTAGGACTATTTTGGCATTAAAATAATTTTGGGTTCTTCATTGAGCTTCTGATATTATTTCTGAAATAGCACGAGGGATAATATATAGTATATCCACGAGTTGTCCCGGGTAGAGCTATAAGCTCGCCCTTTTGGGACCAATATCTACATGGCTGGTGAAACGTGGCTGTAATGACTCCTCTGCATATACCTTCGGGGAATAAATATTTTTATTTTATTTTTTTATTATAAATTAGCACTTGTATTAGAAGGTTTGTTCGTAACGTGTTTTAATAAATATGGTCCGCCAGCGTTTAAAGGCAAGCGGGTCGGAAGCAACAAGTGACTGATAAGGCGGGGGCACGGACTCTATCGTTCAAGATTAAGGTCAGGCCTTCACGCACGTTATAACAATTTATAACCACACAACATTGTAAAAGAAAGTGTATTTTCATCGATTTGGCGACTCATAACACTCATATAACGTTGAGAAGTTTCTTAATGAGTGTTTTAAAGGTCTAGATGCTATTTGATATGTTAGTCAGAAGTATCAGGTCCACCAGACATTGGCGAAGCCGCTAATAGTTCAGGTACGCGAGAGCTGAAGTCCTCATCCAAGGTGCTGAAAGGTCACCGCTGCTATGATAGAAGTTGTCGATCAAGAGCATTTCTGTGATACAAACCTCGTCTTGAACTGTCACCGAGACTATTTGACATCGGAGCTAAGTGCTTAGGTATAGGATTGTACCGTTGTTGGAGGAAGAGTAGGGCTCTTAGGAAGATATAACGTCCTGAATTTTGTTTGCCTTGAGTAAGTACTCGACTTTACAGCCATCAGCAAGGTGATGACTCTTTCTTTTTTGTGGAACAATCACGAGGCCCATCTGGTGTTAAGCGGTGACCTCTGTCTATAACAGACGCAGTTCGTCTCATGTGGAGAACTGCACCGGAGTGCTCTGGTACTGCGTGATTTTATATTACTCTAATTAAAGGCACAATACAGAGTACAAAAAAATAAATATCACACGAGTATTTTAGATTGGAAAGTTTGGCCATATTCGTATAAGGCAACGAATGGATAATACCAGGAGGCCAGCAGCACCTTCTGAAGAACTCCCAGCTTACACTGCGACACCCAAGAGGTCTTTGTTCGACGTTTTACGACTTTCGGCTGTTGATGTAATGTGTGATGTGCAATGTGATATGTGATGTTTGATGTGTTGTGTGATGCAATATGAATGTTTGTGAGTGGGTGAATGACGATGTGAGGATATGAGTGCGCATGTTTGTTACTCCTTTACCAATGTAAATCATTTTTTTTTTATGCCTGGTGGATTAGCCTTTGACCACTATCTCACTTGATGGTAAGTGATGATGTAGTCGAAGATGTTGTTCAGGCTAACCTAGAAGTACTGGCTCTCAAGGACAGCTGACAGGACACGCCGTTAGGTGCTTGGCGACAGATTTTCTACTTGAGGGTGGTAGCTAGCAAGGCAGGCATTCGCAAAATACACTACCACCATGCTAAGACAACAACCGGGACCGACGGCTTAATGTGCCCTCCGAAGCACGGAAACGCTCAGTAGTAATGTCACTAGCGGTCACCCATCCAACTCATGACCGCGCGCGACGTTGCTTAACTTTGCTGATCGGTTGAGAACAGCTAAGTTAACTTCGCTACGAGCGCTTCTAACTGACTCAACATTGCTGAACCGATTTGGGTGTAACTTAGAATATACATCATTAAGGTCCTGTAATACAAAGGATACGTTTCATCATCATCATCGTCATCACTTTTCATTATTGTCTGACCTGAAGACCGCGGGGCGTAGCTTTGTATAAAATAAAAAAATATATATAAATAAATAAAAAAAACTTATATTTTATTTTTAAAGGTGCCTCATGGACAGCATATATAGCAATACTGTTGATGTGGTGGGGTTTTGCTATATTATTGGGTGCACAACGAAGCTGCTTACCATCTAGGTGCCATGATTACCCAAACAGTAATTGATAGTTAGCCTTTGATAGGTTAGCCTTTAACCACTATGGTAAGTGATGATGTGGTCGAAGATGTTGTTCAGGCTAACCTAGAATTACTGGCTCTCAAGGACAGCTGCCGGAACACACCGTTAGGTGCTTGGTGGCAGATTTTCTACTTGAGGGTGGTAGCTAGCCAGGCGGGCATTCCCAAAATGCCCTACCACTACACTATATAACGACTGCTATCCTAAGACAACAACGGAACGTGCCCTCCGAAGCACGGAAGCGCTCAGTAGTAATGTCACTAGCGGTCACCCATTCAACTCATGACCGCGGCCGACGTTGCTTAACTTTGCTGATCGGTTAAGAACGGCTAAGCAAATTTCGCTACGAGCGCTTCATTGTTTGAGCGCATTTGTTGTATTAGTGTGATATCTTGGATTCAAAGTCAAATCAAAATCGTTTTATTATTAGATTTGTAAACATGCACTCAAAGTTCATTCTACATTCGTTGATCGCTAATAATTACTTATATAAAAGGTATTTATGTATTAAGTCCTGTGTTACGGAGAGGTAGAGAAGGACCGCGTATTTCCACATGACACTTGTCACTTGATCGCTTATCATTATCAATAACATATCAAAGTGACTTGTATGTGATCTAAGGCATTGGTTTGTCATTCGCTGTACAGCGAACCTGTTTACTTAGCAAATGTCAACAATCCAGTATCTTTGCGAATATTTATTAAACAGTTTTGCGTAACCCGACCAGAACAATGGCTAATGTTGCCATAATATCAAGCGACAATTGTGAACTACTCATGTGCGTGGTTGACTTGACACGGGTACAGCATGTACTCGTACTTATAAAATTCTCTGTTGTATATCATGACATCATCCCTTAGATTGTTTTAGTTGTTTTAATTGAGAGACGCGCCAAGAGGTAAATATGCAGCGGCTTTCTGAAGGAGTCTCGGCTGCAAAGCCTCGAGCACCGCCGTAAATCGCTTGTCTATCGGTCTTTTCCCGGATACATTTCGGTGAATGTGCACAAGAACTGCACGACTTGGTTCCGCCCTCCATCGGACGTCCAGACAAACGGAGAGGCGCCTTCCGTACATGGTTGATATTCCCAAGACTCGTACGAGGCGCTTCGCTTCCACTTTACTCGTGCGTACTGCGAAAGAGTGGAACTCCTTACCGTGGTCAGTCTTTCCCGATGAATACAATATGGGTAGTAGTTAGGGATTCGACGGTTCTGGCTCATCCAAAAAAGTTCTAACTCACACCCCTAAAGTCGAGTCATGGCAATGTCGCCAACTAAAAAAAAAAAAAAAAAAAAAAAAAAAAAGTTTGGTGTCTTTTTAGGGGTTTTCGGGGGCGCCTGATCGATTGCTGCTATCCGTTTTTTGATATCTCTTCAGGTTCGCGAGTTAGGTTTTTTAACTGTAACGCTGTAGTACAGATAATTAGCTAATTAATGACCCTGCGATTCAACTCCAGCTCACTCTGCATTGTTCATGTTACGTGTTGATAAGACTCATTAACGATAGACTCATTAACGATTACGGGAAGTGGCTCAATAACAACAACAACTTTCTTTACATAAGCTTTATTTAAAATGATATCGAAACATATCGTGTAATAATATATCATTCATGATTGTATCATTTCTTTCAAACAAACTGGTAAAATCTAACATGCTTCTGCCCTGGAACTTGTAGAACAAATACACCAAACAGTACTCGCCACATAGTGAATTCCAATCATTTTGGATTCGCCTGTCATTGAAATCCTACATCCTACAATAACCTAATTCGTCCTGCTTCACCTCCTAGAAACCAAACAATGACCGAAAGGCCTACTACTCACGACGATGTTTTGAAACATTCTAAAGCTGGTGATAAACGACGCGGGCTAGCGCGAGTCGGGCAACAGACGACGCATCGTCCGCCATACCATTGTTGCTAATTACCAACTTCGACAGCGGGTGTTCAAACAAAACACATTAATAATATATCATTCATGATTGTATCATTTCTTTCAAACAAACTGGTAAAATCTAACATGCTTCTGCCCTGGAACTTGTAGAACAAATACACCAAACAGTACTCGCCACATAGTGAAGTCCAATCATTTTGGATTCGCCTGTCATTGAAATCCTACATCCTACAATAACCTAATTCGTCCTGCTTCACCTCCTAGAAACCAAACAATGACCGCCAGGCCTACTACTCACGACGATGTTTTGAAACATTCTAAAGCTGGTGATAAACGACGCGGGCTAGCGCGAGTCGGGCAACAGACGACGCATCGTCCGCCATACCATTGTTGCTAATTACCAACTTCGACAGCGGGTGTTCAAACAAAACACATTTCTGACACACACAGCTTTATTTTCTTTAAAATACGTACAGAATAATTTGTATAAAAATATATCATTATTCACCTTATTGCTACCAAATAATCTTATAAAGCCCCTCATCGTATTTCCATTGAACTTGTAATACAGATATGTTACACAATATTCCCCACAAACTGAGGTAAAATCATGTTGTAATCTATACCTATTGAAATCCCATTGCTTTGAATTCCTATTCAAGAAATCTTTATGATAACCTGTAGGTGGTCGACCATATGAATCAAAATACTGGCCAAAGCCATTTCTATCTATATGGACAGCTACCCAGTGTGATCCTGGTCGACTATCGGGGTCCAAATTGCTTATTAGGTACACTGGAACTTTCACATGTAATGGTAGCCTGTTTGCTGCATAAACGTTCTTTTGTAAAGTAGGATGTATGGTGTGTAAATATTTTTGAATCTCTATTGTGTTCATATTAAATCTTTATCGTAAGCTGTGTTAAGTTCAATCTTCGAGACAAGAATGTGGAACTAAATAAACTGGACTTCTTTATAAAGTGTGGGAAAATAAAAAGATTTAATATTATGTTCATGTTTTTTATTTTATTATTATCACTTATTCTATACAACAAGTACATCTAACTACTATAATCTACGGTAACATTACGATTCTTATCTATTTCTATAACATTATCAAATTCTGCATAAACTATACAATTTATAGTCTGAATAAGAGTTGACTCAAACCTAACTTCTAATCTAACACTACCATGTTTTATCAGATTCCAATGAGTGTTTGAATTTGAGCTGAGATCAGCTGTTAGATCAAACGCTAACAAACAGTACCCTTTTGCATATTGCTCCCCAGATATTCCATTACCTTCGTTAAGAAAATGAATACCTGTTCCTAAAAATAGTGTATGATAGGCTGCAGTAAAAATATTGCTCTCAAACGATGGTTGCAAAGCTTTTGAAGGTATTTGCTGACCGTCAATGTATAAACAAAATGTATTCAAATCATAGTTTTCAAAATTGAATGGATTTTTAGTCAGACTCCCATTAAACGCTGCAATATTTACAAATCCAATTATGCATCTTTTAGGAACTTGTCCTAGAAAAATATTGTCAAGAGTCTTGCCCTGAACCCCTGAAGGTATGGTTAAAACTTTGACTTCAGCTCGAGTTATAGGATATTTAGCTGTTGTAGAGGCTAAAACTTTTTGATGTGCTAGTAATACAGTTGGATTGATTCGTGCTCTACGAACTATAAGGGTTGCATCTGTAATGCATACCTACTTTAAATTTTAGGTCAGCTGAAGAAGCCATAAGATTAAAGTTTTCCCTGGAACGAACTAATTTGACACTCATTTCTACACCGTTAATCAAAAACTTTTCCTGATTAAATATATCACCATGAAGATGTCCGATCATTTCTATTTCTTTACTTTCAGATGACAGCTGTTGTCTTTTAACAAAACCTTCATTTTTCTCATCAGTTGAATTCATCTTATCAGCTGTATCTTCATACCAAAGACCACAAGTCAGAAGAGATTCTTTTGCTGCGGGGGCATAATTCAACAAAGTTTCCATGTATGCACGATAGGCATAGGTATTGTTTAGAGGTGATACAAGCTTCTGATTTAAATAAACATCCAGTTGACTGAAGAGTGAATGAAGCCAATTATTGACTGGTGCTACAATGGTTGATGCAGCTATTTTCGTTGAGTCCTGGTTTAGTATCTTAGCTTTTATTTGTATCAATGTATGAGATAAATCTATATAGTCATCGCCTGTTCCAGGTACTTGAAATTCTATGGGGCCATCGTCAGCAAGAGATGAAATGGGTTTGTAGTGTATCCATAACCCATTTTCTATGCTAGTTTGTGTTGATGGTAAAGCAAATAAATCCAACTCTGATTTTATGCACTCACAAGAATGACTATGTAAGCTTTTTTATATAGTCAGCTCTTTTTGGATTTCCAATGTAAATCAGTGGTATTTTAATATCTTTCAATGCTGTTGCAAATTTTTCCCATCCTATTGGATCACTTCTTTTGAGTGGTCTCAAAGAATCATTTACCAAGTCAACAATATTACTTCCAGGAATTTTTTCTTTGTCTACAGTAATTGTACCATCATTATCCCAATGAATTTTATTTTTATTCGAAGATATCAAAAATAATAATCTCTCACCCTTCTTTATATATGTTTTAGGTACCAAGCTGAGTATGTGTTTAGGAGTGTAAGGAGATTTTATAATAGAGCTTGTATTATTTTCCTGTTCCTCGTATTCGTTTGATGTCTGAACAGAAACTGAATCTCGAGCATTGACTTCATGGTTTTTATTGTCCACTGTATCATATCCACTATTATTCAGATTAGAATCTGATACTTCAATATTCGAAACTAATGGTAATTTAATTGGTCGACGACCTTCTTCAGTAAAATGTAAGTATCGTTGCAAAGTTTTCAGGTATAGAATACACTTTTTTCTCTCTTCCGTATTACTTTTCAAAATGTTTTCCATTTCAGTGTCTAATCGTGACATGGGATTATCAACCGTATTATGTTGATTAATTTTTTCAATTACACTTGGATCTATGAGTAACATTTTCTTAGCATGTTCCATTTTTTTTTTGTTTTGAAACGGCATATATCACTAGTATCTTGCTTTAAATCTATCATCAAATATCCATGAGCATCTTTGGTTGCATCTTTATATGACTCTTCCATAAATTTTGTATTTTCAGGTGATACTTGTCGTGCTAAATATCGTATTTGGGTTTTATCTCGAGGATTTTTGAAATAGATGATATAACTAGAGTTTAAAGATATGTCTCTTTGACCTTTACCTTGATGAAATAAGTTTTGTGTTATATAAAAAACACTCAAGTTTCTATGATGGCTGCCTTTCGTAAATATATCGACAATGCATCCATCTGATTCCCTCATGAGATCATCAATTATCAAAAGTTGAGCCTCCTTTCCATCAAACATACTGAGATCTGGTATTCCTTGACAATAACTCACATTTTTGATACTATACAATGGCTGCATTTCATCAAAACACCAAGTTATTTGAACGAAATCAGCACTACAAATTTCTTTGACATACTTTATAAAGTTTGTAACAAAATTAGATTTCCCACATCCGCTTGGACCAGCCACAATTGCAGTAAACGGATGACTAAAATGAAACATTGTAATTCAAGTGTTGATTGTAAGGGGTTTGTGAAAATAATGAGACAACATGGTTGAATATAAAGTATTTATATATATATATATATATATATTTTTTTTTTAAATAGAACAAACAAAATACTTAATAGCTAGTATGAAACATACAATTATTATGTTAAACTTTACATGGTAAAGTACAATAAGACAAACTAATATTTACATTACATTCACTATACATAAACTAGCCTAAAAAAATTTAACTAGACTTTACAATTCAATTAACTGATATTTTACTATTCATAATACAGATTTATTGAAATAACAATCTTACACAGTAAAAGTTACAACATTGATAGTTTATTTTATTCTATAATGACCCCAAGCTAATGTGTCAACATCATTTGGTAAAATGTGACGTTTGGTATCATTATAAGACAAACATATTTTGTTTACTTGTTGAGTAAATATTCTATGCTTCAATGATTTGAAAAGAATCATAGTACTATATTGAATATTTTTGTTGAATAGACATGATTTGTAATTTTCGATTTTCAAATTTTTTGTAACACATTTCTTTACACCTTTTGCTTTTGCAATAAATTTACTATCAACATCTAACGCATACATTTTAGATCTTAACCCAACGAATTCTCGAAATATTTTTCCATTATTTTCATCTTTGAAAAACCCTAACTTTTTTTATTTATTCTTGGATAGCCAAATATGTTGTCTTCTGGGTAATCTGATGTATCAAACTTAGAAGACAAATCTGGTTTAATATCCTCATAAAAATTATTGGTAAAAACGTGATATATCAAACTATCAGTATCAGTATATAGTAATTTTATGTTATTGTAAAACTTTTTAATATCCTCATAAAAGTTATTGGTAAAAACGTGATATATCAAACTATCAGTATCAGTATATAGTAATTTTATGTTATTGTAAAACTTTTTAAGCATATAGTTATAATGAAAGTCATACATTAAAGTTTTTGAAATATCCAGAATGCAAAAACCTAAGTATATTGGCTTATTATGAAACAGTTTCGTTTTTCGTAACTGAACCGCAACTAAATTCTCTCCAAATATTGCTGAATTTTGAAATTCAGGTTTCTAGCATCAATGTATTTGGTTTAGAATTAAACAAAGATAGAAAATGTAATAGCGTTGTCGGTCCGTTGTATTTAACAAAATCTCGCAAAGATGTTCACGTTAATTTATTACTGATTTCAAACGGAACGAATAATCATTACTGCTACATCAAAAACATGTCGCGTCTTGTTAGTAAACAAATTAATAATCATGAACATGCAGTTCATATATGTGATGGATGTTTACTACATTTTACAACAAAACAACGATTGATTGATCATCAACAACATGACTGCGCTCAAATTGCAACACAATTACCTAATGGTGACATGACCACAAAGGATTGGTTTGGTAAACCAGTATCAAATGATAAATTGAAATTCAATAAATATAATAAAAAGTTTAAAATACCGTTTGTTATATATGCTGATTTTGAAGCTTTTCTAAACCCAATCAAATCATGTTTTAACGATCCATCAAAACCATATACAAGTAATATTCATGAACATGAACCTTATAGTTTTGGTTACTACATTAAATGTTCATATGATGATTCGTTATCTAAATATGAGACTTATAGTGGAAAAAATTGTGCACAAGTATTCATGAACCGTTTGCATGAAGATTTGAAAAAGATATGTAGAAAAAATTGTTTTCAAATTTGCCCCAAACCTTTGTCAACTAAAGAAGAAAATGAAGTTTCAATTGCAACAGTATGTCATATATGTGAAAGTAATTTAAATGGTGAAAACACTATTGATTATGATTGGCAGGCTGGTAATTTTCGGGGTGTTGCACACGAAGTATGTGTTACAAAGTTTCGACCACCACATTATATCCCAGTTTTCCTACACAATCTAAGTAATTACGATGTCCATTTTATCGTTCATGCATTAAATTTTGTTGAAGGTGAAATTGATGTTATTCCTCAAACTAAGGAAAAATATATTTCTTTTTCGAAAACTATGAATATAAACAACCAAAAAATTTACTTAAGATTTGTAGATTCATTCAAATTTTTACCATGCAGTCTCGATCAGTTAACCAAAAACTTATGCAATGAACAATTTAATACTTTAAGACAAAATTTCCCCAAAAATGAAGATTTTAAACGTCTTAGAAAGAAAGGTATATACCCATATGAGTTCATGACTTCTGAAGAATGTTTGAAAAAAACAACACTTTCTAGCCAAAATCAGTTTTATAGTTCACTTACCAATTCAGATGTATCGGATGATGATTACAACCATGCTAAAGATGTTTGGCAACATTTTCACTGTTGTAATATGTTAGATTATTCTAATCTGTATCTCAAAACTGATGTTTTATTGCTAACGGATATTTTTGAAAGCTTTAGGACTTTATGTTTAAAAACATACAGATTGGATCCTGCTCATTACTATACAGCTCCGGGGTTAAGTTGGGATGCTATGTTAAATTACACCCAAATAGAGTTAGAACTTTTGACTGATTATGAAAAAGTAGCTTTTATTAAGGCTGGTATTCGAGGAGGTGTGTCACAATGTAGTAATCGTCATGCAAAAGCTAATAATGAGTACATGGAAGATTACGATAGGGATAAGCAAAAATCATACTTGACTTATTTCGATGCTAATAATCTTTATGGTTGGGCTATGTCTCAATATCTTCCAGTTGGTAGTTTTGAATGGGTAAACGTTGATACAAATTACAATGTATCAGAAAAATCTGAATATGGTTTTATATTAGAAGTTGATTTGGTGTACCCCGTTGAACTGCATGATTTGCATTCAGATTTGCCTCTTTGTCCTGAAAACATCAAAATTGGAAATTCTAAAGAAAAAAAGTTAGTCCCTAACCTAAATAATAAAACTAAGTATAAAATCCACTATAGAAATTTGAAACAATGCATTGAAATGGGTATGAAATTAACAAAGGTTCATAGAATATTGAAATTCAAACAACGTCCTTGGTTAAAAGCTTACATTGGTTTAAACACAACTTTACGAACATCTGCGAAATCTGATTTTGAAAAAGATTTTTACAAATTGATGAATAATTCTGTTTTTGGAAAGACAATGGAAAATATTGAGAAGAGGGTGAATGTTAAACTATTAACACACTGGGAAAATCGTGGTAAAGTACTTGGTATACAAGACTAGTTGCGAAACCTGAATTTCAAAATTCAGCAATATTTGGAGAGAATTTAGTTGCGGTTCAGTTACGAAAAACGAAACTGTTTCATAATAAGCCAATATACTTAGGTTTTTGCATTCTGGATATTTCAAAAACTTTAATGTATGACTTTCATTATAACTATATGCTTAAAAAGTTTTACAATAACATAAAATTACTATATACTGATACTGATAGTTTGATATATCACGTTTTTACCAATAACTTTTATGAGGATATTAAAAAGTTTTACAATAACATAAAATTACTATATACTGATACTGATAGTTTGATATATCACGTTTTTACCAATAATTTTTATGAGGATATTAAACCAGATTTGTCTTCTAAGTTTGATACATCAGATTACCCAGAAGACAACATATTTGGCTATCCAAGAATAAATAAAAAAAGTTAGGGTTTTTCAAAGATGAAAATAATGGAAAAATATTTCGAGAATTCGTTGGGTTAAGATCTAAAATGTATGCGTTAGATGTTGATAGTAAATTTATTGCAAAAGCAAAAGGTGTAAAGAAATGTGTTACAAAAAATTTGAAAATCGAAAATTACAAATCATGTCTATTCAACAAAAATATTCAATATAGTACTATGATTCTTTTCAAATCATTGAAGCATAGAATATTTACTCAACAAGTAAACAAAATATGTTTGTCTTATAATGATACCAAACGTCACATTTTACCAAATGATGTTGACACATTAGCTTGGGGTCATTATAGAATAAAATAAACTATCAATGTTGTAACTTTTACTGTGTAAGATTGTTATTTCAATAAATCTGTATTATGAATAGTAAAATATCAGTTAATTGAATTGTAAAGTCTAGTTAAATTTTTTTAGGCTAGTTTATGTATAGTGAATGTAATGTAAATATTAGTTTGTCTTATTGTACTTTACCATGTAAAGTTTAACATAATAATTGTATGTTTCATACTAGCTATTAAGTATTTTGTTTGTTCTATTTAAAAAAAATATATATATATATATATATATATAAATACTTTATATTCAACCATGTTGTCTCATTATTTTCACAAACCCCTTACAATCAACACTTGAATTACAATGTTTCATTTTAGTCATCCGTTTACTGCAATTGTGGCTGGTCCAAGCGGATGTGGGAAATCTAATTTTGTTACAAACTTTATAAAGTATGTCAAAGAAATTTGTAGTGCTGATTTCGTTCAAATAACTTGGTGTTTTGATGAAATGCAGCCATTGTATAGTATCAAAAATGTGAGTTATTGTCAAGGAATACCAGATCTCAGTATGTTTGATGGAAAGGAGGCTCAACTTTTGATAATTGATGATCTCATGAGGGAATCAGATGGATGCATTGTCGATATATTTACGAAAGGCAGCCATCATAGAAACTTGAGTGTTTTTTATATAACACAAAACTTATTTCATCAAGGTAAAGGTCAAAGAGACATATCTTTAAACTCTAGTTATATCATCTATTTCAAAAATCCTCGAGATAAAACCCAAATACGATATTTAGCACGACAAGTATCACCTGAAAATACAAAATTTATGGAAGAGTCATATAAAGATGCAACCAAAGATGCTCATGGATATTTGATGATAGATTTAAAGCAAGATACTAGTGATATATGCCGTTTCAAAACAAAAAAAAAATGGAACATGCTAAGAAAATGTTACTCATAGATCCAAGTGTAATTGAAAAAATTAATCAACATAATACGGTTGATAATCCCATGTCACGATTAGACACTGAAATGGAAAACATTTTGAAAAGTAATACGGAAGAGAGAAAAAAGTGTATTCTATACCTGAAAACTTTGCAACGATACTTACATTTTACTGAAGAAGGTCGTCGACCAATTAAATTACCATTAGTTTCGAATATTGAAGTATCAGATTCTAATCTGAATAATAGTGGATATGATACAGTGGACAATAAAAACCATGAAGTCAATGCTCGAGATTCAGTTTCTGTTCAGACATCAAACGAATACGAGGAACAGGAAAATAATACAAGCTCTATTATAAAATCTCCTTACACTCCTAAACACATACTCAGCTTGGTACCTAAAACATATATAAAGAAGGGTGAGAGATTATTATTTTTGATATCTTCGAATAAAAATAAAATTCATTGGGATAATGATGGTACAATTACTGTAGACAAAGAAAAAATTCCTGGAAGTAATATTGTTGACTTGGTAAATGATTCTTTGAGACCACTCAAAAGAAGTGATCCAATAGGATGGGAAAAATTTGCAACAGCATTGAAAGATATTAAAATACCACTGATTTACATTGGAAATCCAAAAAGAGCTGACTATATAAAAAAGCTTACATAGTCATTCTTGTGAGTGCATAAAATCAGAGTTGGATTTATTTGCTTTACCATCAACACAAACTAGCATAGAAAATGGGTTATGGATACACTACAAACCCATTTCATCTCTTGCTGACGATGGCCCCATAGAATTTCAAGTACCTGGAACAGGCGATGACTATATAGATTTATCTCATACATTGATACAAATAAAAGCTAAGATACTAAACCAGGACTCAACGAAAATAGCTGCATCAACCATTGTAGCACCAGTCAATAATTGGCTTCATTCACTCTTCAGTCAACTGGATGTTTATTTAAATCAGAAGCTTGTATCACCTCTAAACAATACCTATGCCTATCGTGCATACATGGAAACTTTGTTGAATTATGCCCCCGCAGCAAAAGAATCTCTTCTGACTTGTGGTCTTTGGTATGAAGATACAGCTGATAAGATGAATTCAACTGATGAGAAAAATGAAGGTTTTGTTAAAAGACAACAGCTGTCATCTGAAAGTAAAGAAATAGAAATGATCGGACATCTTCATGGTGATATATTTAATCAGGAAAAGTTTTTGATTAACGGTGTAGAAATGAGTGTCAAATTAGTTCGTTCCAGGGAAAACTTTAATCTTATGGCTTCTTCAGCTGACCTAAAATTTAAAGTAGGTATGCATTACAGATGCAACCCTTATAGTTCGTAGAGCACGAATCAATCCAACTGTATTACTAGCACATCAAAAAGTTTTAGCCTCTACAACAGCTAAATATCCTATAACTCGAGCTGAAGTCAAAGTTTTAACCATACCTTCAGGGGTTCAGGGCAAGACTCTTGACAATATTTTTCTAGGACAAGTTCCTAAAAGATGCATAATTGGATTTGTAAATATTGCAGCGTTTAATGGGAGTCTGACTAAAAATCCATTCAATTTTGAAAACTATGATTTGAATACATTTTGTTTATACATTGACGGTCAGCAAATACCTTCAAAAGCTTTGCAACCATCGTTTGAGAGCAATATTTTTACTGCAGCCTATCATACACTATTTTTAGGAACAGGTATTCATTTTCTTAACGAAGGTAATGGAATATCTGGGGAGCAATATGCAAAAGGGTACTGTTTGTTAGCGTTTGATCTAACAGCTGATCTCAGCTCAAATTCAAACACTCATTGGAATCTGATAAAACATGGTAGTGTTAGATTAGAAGTTAGGTTTGAGTCAACTCTTATTCAGACTATAAATTGTATAGTTTATGCAGAATTTGATAATGTTATAGAAATAGATAAGAATCGTAATGTTACCGTAGATTATAGTAGTTAGATGTACTTGTTGTATAGAATAAGTGATAATAATAAAATAAAAAACATGAACATAATATTAAATCTTTTTATTTTCCCACACTTTATAAAGAAGTCCAGTTTATTTAGTTCCACATTCTTGTCTCGAAGATTGAACTTAACACAGCTTACGATAAAGATTTAATATGAACACAATAGAGATTCAAAAATATTTACACACCATACATCCTACTTTACAAAAGAACGTTTATGCAGCAAACAGGCTACCATTACATGTGAAAGTTCCAGTGTACCTAATAAGCAATTTGGACCCCGATAGTCGACCAGGATCACACTGGGTAGCTGTCCATATAGATAGAAATGGCTTTGGCCAGTATTTTGATTCATATGGTCGACCACCTACAGGTTATCATAAAGATTTCTTGAATAGGAATTCAAAGCAATGGGATTTCAATAGGTATAGATTACAACATGATTTTACCTCAGTTTGTGGGGAATATTGTGTAACATATCTGTATTACAAGTTCAATGGAAATACGATGAGGGGCTTTATAAGATTATTTGGTAGCAATAAGGTGAATAATGATATATTTTTATACAAATTATTCTGTACGTATTTTAAAGAAAATAAAGCTGTGTGTGTCAGAAATGTGTTTTGTTTGAACACCCGCTGTCGAAGTTGGTAATTAGCAACAATGGTATGGCGGACGATGCGTCGTCTGTTGCCCGACTCGCGCTAGCCCGCGTCGTTTATCACCAGCTTTAGAATGTTTCAAAACATCGTCGTGAGTAGTAGGCCTGGCGGTCATTGTTTGGTTTCTAGGAGGTGAAGCAGGACGAATTAGGTTATTGTAGGATGTAGGATTTCAATGACAGGCGAATCCAAAATGATTGGACTTCACTATGTGGCGAGTACTGTTTGGTGTATTTGTTCTACAAGTTCCAGGGCAGAAGCATGTTAGATTTTACCAGTTTGTTTGAAAGAAATGATACAATCATGAATGATATATTATTAATGTGTTTTGTTTGAACACCCGCTGTCGAAGTTGGTAATTAGCAACAATGGTATGGCGGACGATGCGTCGTCTGTTGCCCGACTCGCGCTAGCCCGCGTCGTTTATCACCAGCTTTAGAATGTTTCAAAACATCGTCGTGAGTAGTAGGCCTTTCGGTCATTGTTTGGTTTCTAGGAGGTGAAGCAGGACGAATTAGGTTATTGTAGGATGTAGGATTTCAATGACAGGCGAATCCAAAATGATTGGAATTCACTATGTGGCGAGTACTGTTTGGTGTATTTGTTCTACAAGTTCCAGGGCAGAAGCATGTTAGATTTTACCAGTTTGTTTGAAAGAAATGATACAATCATGAATGATATATTATTACACGATATGTTTCGATATCATTTTAAATAAAGCTTATGTAAAGAAAGTTGTTGTTGTTATTGAGCCACTTCCCGTAATCGTTAATGAGTCTATCGTTAATGAGTCTTATCAACACGTAACATGAACAATGCAGAGTGAGCTGGAGTTGAATCGCAGGGTCATTAATTAGCTAATTATCTGTACTACAGCGTTACAGTTAAAAAACCTAACTCGCGAACCTGAAGAGATATCAAAAAACGGATAGCAGCAATCGATCAGGCGCCCCCGAAAACCCCTAAAAAGACACCAAACTTTTTTTTTTTTTTTTTTTTTTTTTTTTTTTTTTTTTTAGTTGGCGACATTGCCATGACTCGACTTTAGGGGTGTGAGTTAGAACTTTTTTGGATGAGCCAGAACCGTCGAATCCCTAACTACTATGGGTGTCTTCAAATCGAGAGTAAATATGTTTCTTCTAGGTAAGCGTGCTTAGACCACATCAATGCTTAACATCAGGCAAGGTGTGGTCAAACGAGAAAATATCTAGAAAAAAAAAACTAGTAATTACTTTAACATTTGAAGCTGAAAGCTGTTTTTTCAGGACAGTGAAGTGATGGCTCTGTGGCATTGGCTATGGACTGCCGCACAGCAGGTCCATGGTTCGAATCCCGCCGCGGGCTTAAGCTTTTCACCGCATGGCGGAAGGGCATTTTGCGAATGCCCGCCTGGTTAGCGACCACCCTCAAGTAAAACATCTGTCGCCAAGCACGTAACGTTGATGTTAACCGTGAAGACACGCTTGCCCCAGTTCAGTTACAGTGCCATCGTTCTGCGTGAATTGCACTGCACTTGTCACTATACGTTTATTACGTCTCGTTCGCCCAATCATCTAACGTGCTACCGTCTTGATATATTACTGTTACGAAGCAGAATATCTGACACAGCAGTAGTACACGTCAAGACGACCTGTCTCATAGACCTATCATTTTAAAAATTCAATTTAAGTACATGGGAAAAACGTCGACTGGCGATGACGTTAAGTGTTTGTCTGGTCGTTCTATGACTCAGGCCATACTAGCCAGCAATCATTGACTCATACCACATGACTTTTTTGAGATCTCGTTATAATATGCACGTGCACCCACTTGCGTTTTTGATACCTATGAAATTCATTCACATATAATTTTTCTTAAAAAAAATGCTTATAAAGGGCTGTTATCTGTACTACAAATAAATAATAACATTACGTTCATCATAAGTCACGAATTGCACTGCACCCGTCACTTTGAGACATAGTTGTGCTGTGCCTGTATTCTTGCTATCAAGAACAGCTGCCGGAATACACCGTTAGGTGCTTGGCGACAGATTTTCTACTTGAGGGTGATCCCTAGCCAGGCGGGCATTCTCATAATGCCCTTCCTTCCACCATGCGGTTAAGTTTAAGCCCGCAGCGGGATTCGAACCATGGACCTGTTGCGCGGCAGCCCATAGTAAATGCCACTGAGCCATCACTGCTTCAAAAATTATTATTGGTATAGCCTACATGAAATACCGTACATGATTTGTTTGCTTGGATAAACGTAGTTTTAAAGGTTATATCCACGCCTTCAGTATTGGGAGCACATGGCAAAGTTAGGTTATGTTTAGTGGAAAATGGATTGTTTTCCTCTAAATCTACTTCTTGGAATGATGTCATTGCATGATTCTGTTTAAATCTTTGTTTGTGTAAATCTTGGAAGTTAATGAAAAAAAAAGTTGTTTTTACGAATAATTTAGGAGGGAGGGTCACAAGAGGCGAGCGTGGGCGGTGCGGGGAGTGAGGCGTGTGCGTCGTTGCCGAATATATTTTTCGCACCCACAAGGTCGAGGTCGAATCGCTTGACTTCCTAGATCGGCATTCGGCAGTGAGCGACCTCGGTAACGCCGCCACCGCTGCTTGCCGCCGCCGCCCCGCCGCCGCCGCCGAGCCGCCCGCCCGTCCGTCTGCCTAGCTGTTTAAGCAATAGTTAGTCCTTTTAGCGACTCCCACGTCTAAGATGAGGATATGTTACTAGACTATATTCCTAAAATATAATATTTATAAGGTTTCTGTCGTACATTTGTATCATTATTAACAAGGAACCACGATTAAACTAATCATTATCATCCAAAATTCTTGAACAAATATTTCACAATTATTTTAAGTACTGAAACAAACATAAACGTTATACACTATACATGTTATTTGCTTTTATCTCTAGTGTTTATCAGATACTGTGTTAAAATTTGTTTGGCAGTTCCTCATCACGTTGCCGTATCTACGCAACATTCGCGAAATGTGTATGCGGATAAAAATATCCAGGGTCAGGCTCAAGGTCTAGCTGCTTTTCTGATTAGGAGTACGCCGATAAAAAAACAACCATGCCGACGAAATATAATTCTTATGTACGCCACATAAGCATCAATTCACTTTACACTCAACGAAGAACAATAACTGTAATTCTGCTGATTTCTTACTTCTACAAGGTTACATTTGATATACTGGAAATAAAAGTACATAATTGCTATTGGTAGTTACATGTTTGCTATGTATTATGTAACTTATGTAACATACGCTTTTCTGATAACACTCAATGTTTTTCTCTTTGCATCACGCGGACATCTGAAACAGGAGGACTTGTGAAACACGTATAGGAAGGCTGTATTGTGGGCAGCATTCAGCGAGTGCGCGGTATAGTTTAGTTAAATGGATCTGACCGTTGACAATTGTTGAATAATATATATTTAAAATAAATATTTATCAATACCTAAACCTCAACGGCAATTAGGGATGTTTTAATAAGTTTGAAGCTTTTAAGTATGCGTCTTTCTATCTTGTGGCATCGTATTTCACAAACGGCTTAATCGATAATGCTTTTATTTGAAAGCAGATATTGTTATGCGATGGTTTTTAACAATGTCAACAAAGTTTTTTAGCTATTTCCTATTCACACAACCTAGTTTCGTCATATTTTTAATTCAAAAAAGAGTTCAAACTCGCTGAAGCTTTGCATCCATGCTTCTGGTTAGCCAGTTTTCCGTGTTATTGTTTAATTTATCGCTAAATTTAAAAAATATTCTTTTATATACATACAAAACTGACGAATAATTTTGAAATACATAACTTTGCGGAAAACTGACAAACCAGATGCATAGGACATGGAGGCAACATTTCAGCGAGTTTTAAGTCTTAGTATTTAAAATATAACGAATGTATTTCCCTTCAGGGGGGTGATGCAGATAAATTAGGTGCTTGTAACGGAAAAAAAAATTAGATATAAATAAGTTTAAGTTTTATTGCACACTGCGCGTGGCAGCTACGCTAAGACCTTTTGTTTGTCCAAAAAAAAGGGGAAAAATAGAGAAAATAATACTTTTCTCACGAATGTGTTTGTCGAATTTAATTCTTTTAATACGAATTTAATGAGGATACGTTTTGGAGCAAGTTATTAAGAATTAAGAAAAAATAAGTTGAAAACAGGTATTTGCACTGGAGTGTTTGTTTAAGCCCTTCAAGCTAAGGCTATAAAGGGTTTAAGCTTTTTTATCGGGGATTTATACAATTTATTCATATCATGAAATTTCCTAAAATGTGTTCATATCAACTAACAAATTGTTTGCCTTTATCATGTACTTGTACTTCATAATATTCATATACAAGGTGATATTTAATTCAAAGATAATAAATATATAATCATTTAGTTACTGAGGAGAGAATATTAGAATATACAAATGAAGGATACATAGGCATGCTTCGGTATAATAAAAATATATAAAAGCAACCTACAGGATTGTGAGGTAGGTGCACTAGATCCTACGCTTCCCTGTGTCCCAGCGTCATGGGATTCTAGTCTCGGGATAAAAACATTAACCGAGTCTAGATTATAGCTTGTACACATTTTTGAAATATCTGATAATAAGTCATCGATATATATATATACAGTTCATCAATTTAATTATATGCAGTACAGTTCCCGACTTCATAATGTAAGAACAGTTCAACGAGTATATTGTATTGTTGAATGTCGTAGAAAGTGACTAAGGAATAAAATGCACTGTATCAGTGCCAATCAGTAGTACATTTTTTACTGAACGTGGGAGTACAATGTAGAATATATTAAAATTCGTAATTGACCTTCTTAAGAGGATCTTAGACACCTAAATTGAATAAATGATTTTGACTTTATGCCACCAGTCACATCGACAGTTGTAGGTAGGTAGGTATTGCTGCACATAACAAAAGGATTTCATAATTAGTAGAGTCGAAAGTTTTCGTTAAGTGCTGTGCGCGAATTAACTATATTGGTGTGCCATCAGCCCATCACTCATCCTCATTATCTGGAAGGCATCCCCTGTTTAACATAGACCTCCCCATTTGAACGTCATTATGGAAGGTTGTTAGCCATACATTTTTATCCACCGGCAACCAGCGACTTTCACGATCCCGTCAGTCTACCTCATGACGGCCTACCTACACTACATTTTCCGGTTTTCGGTCGCCACTCAAGGGCCTCTCTTCCCTTATCGGTTATCGGTTTATTGCGCGATATTAGTATCGGCAACTTACTGCCACTTCAGTTTTTAGATACTATGCGCTATAGAAGAGTATTTAAACCTTACGCTTTCATCGTTTCTGACGCAATCATATCACAAGGACCACAATTAAATAATTTTGAAGCAGTGATGGCTCAGTGGCATTATGGCTATGGACTGCCACGCAGCAGGTCCATGGTTCGAATCCCGCCGCGGGCTTGAGCTTAACCGCATGGTGGAAAGGCATTTTGAAAAATGCCCGCCTGGCTAGCGACCACCCTCAAGTAGAAAATCTGTCGCCAAGCACCTACCGGTGTGTTCCGGCAGCAGTCCTTGAGAGCCAGTGAAATTACAAACTTAAGAACTATGTCTCAAGGTGACGGGCATAGTGCAATTCGTGACTTGTGACGAAATGCATCTGTTATAGGCAGAGGTTAGTCCGCTTAACATCAGGTGGGCCTCGAGCTTGTTCCGTCACAATAAAATAAAAAAATAAAGATCACGTCCTTATATTGTTGAGCTTGTGAAAGAAGATTTTTTGTGTCAGTTTTTGATTGTTTTTTTTAACGAAAGTAGGTATTGAATGTTTTAACACTCAACAATACATGTAATTTTATTTCCACATTCAACCTCATTAAAGTATTCGAATAATCAGAGTAGCCAAATATTTGCAGTAATTAATTGCAAGCACTAATAACAATACTAACCTTCTCAACATTACAACCTTTCAACCTTACCAATCACTATCGTTTTTCATAAGTCATGACAATGCCAACACAATCCAACGCGGAAATCCAAGTCGTTGTTACAAGAACTCGATGCGACCGCCACGTAAATGTTGTGGTCATAGACAGGCGCCGAAGTGCTCATTGCAAAATTATTGTTTATGCCAAATAT
The DNA here is from genome assembly GCA_963890685.1 of Plagodis pulveraria. Lineage (NCBI taxonomy): Eukaryota > Metazoa > Arthropoda > Insecta > Lepidoptera > Geometridae > Plagodis > Plagodis pulveraria. The sequence continues at coordinate 19,989,301 of OY982957.1, forward strand.
CTCAAATTATATTAGAACAGTAGTGGGTGGAGTATAGGAGACAGTACCCTGTAGCTGGGTGACGGTCGAGCTATGAATGAGCACGTGGCCTTGTCTTCTGATAGACGCATTTACTTGGAGACAGTATACTCGCATAAATCATGGTATATCATGATTTATGCGATATTGAGAGCACTCTGTAGCCGATACTGATGCCAAAACTGTATTTTTTTTAATTTTGTCTGTCTGTCTGTCTGTCTGTCTGTCTGTATCCCGGCCGCGCATCACTCCAAAACTACTGAATGGAATTCAATGAAACTTAACACGATTTGAGTTCATACTACGAAGAAGGTTATTGTATACTTTTTATCCCGAAATTCAGCACGGTTCCCTCGGGAAAGGGGATGAAAGTCAAAATGTACACTTAGTTGTAATTTATTAACGCGTAGACCAATTTTAATAATTCTTTTTTGTTAGAATTGTGATGAGTGAGCTCGTAACCCCATGGGCAGACCGGCACCCCACGGGCAGCCCAGGCTACTGAATGGAATTCAATGAAACTTAACACGATTTGAGTTCATACCACGAAGAACGTTATTGTATACATTTAATCCCGAAATTCAGCACGGTTCCCTCGGGAAAGGTGATAGCTCAGCTCGGCACCCCTGGAGCCACCCGGCACCCCCAAGGGCAGCCCGGCACCCCACGGGCATTCCGGCACCCCATGGACATTCCAGCACCCCATGAGCATTCCGGCACCCCATGGGTATTCCGGCACCCCACGGGCAGCCTGGCACCCCACGGGCAGCCCAGCACCTCATGGGCAGCTCGGCACCCCACGGGCATCTCGGCATTCTTATTTAGATTTGCCAGCTTGCTAAAATAAAACTCTAAAATCTGGAACATTCGCCACAATCAGTTTTTTTAACTATCTATCTTTTTCCGGATACATTTTAGAGCCTGCGCAATGGAAGTGTACAATCTAATATATTTTTGTTTTACCGCCAAACTAGGAGAACCTCGCCAAAAAGATACCGTTTTATAATCGAAATTCCAAAGAAACGCACAAAGTACCTACTTTGCTTCAACATTTATTGTGCGAACCGCGAAGGAACTCTCTGAGTTACTTAACTACTGTCTTCTGGAAAAACAAGCTGGGAGTTATCAAACCCAAAGTAAAAAGCTCCTTTCTGAGCTATGCTTTACTAAAAGTGCTTCACCACAGACCACAGCGTTGCTTAATATGAGATAAACAGTGCTCAAATGTGAATAATTAGTTTGCAGGTACGGCAATCGCGAACGAAGTCGCAGGTACAGCTAGTTATTTAACATATATGTTAAGATTTTATGATCTGTAGTAGAAGTGTAGTTATAATGTAATACTCCTTAATTAAAATATTATCAAATATAGGAGTTTATATCAAAGTACATAATATAATATTATATCATCTGTGCCAATATTGAAACTTAGAAGGCTTTTTGAGGAGCAATTAATCACTAAATAATAAAAATATAATAAATAGCTTGTTCTGTTAAAGCGTGTTTTTTTTGGGATCCATACATAAAGGGCGAAATGGCGCCCTATCTGTCTGTCTGTCCGCCCGTATGTCACGGGCGTACACGTAAGCTGAATGAGTTGATATCCTGAAATTTAGATATTTTCTGTAAAACGTTGACCCAAAGATGACTCATCACATCTACAACACTACAGAAGCTAGACGAAAAAACCTCGAATTCTAGCATGTGGTATCATCGTCTAGATTCAAAGGAGTACATATATATTTGAATAATTTAATAAAATTTTTGATTTTTCTAGTTAACTAACTTGTACTGAAAACGCCGTTTAAATATTCATGTAAAGCATCTGTCATGTGTGTAGTTTTGAAGGTGTGATCAAAACCAACACAAACTTTTTTCGTTTACGTGACATTACAATACTGAACCCCGGATATATGCATATAACTTGAAAACAACCTGCTAATTGGTTCCCGCGCAAATAGTCGTAGTAAGTTGTCCGTGTAATATAGTCTTTGTATTTAAAAAACCATGAATCCTTGATATCACGTTGACGCTGTACAATATTTGTCAGTCAAGCATCGTGAACGTATCACTGGCATACAGCCTAGCCATCATAGCCAGATCATACTCATGAGTGTGTGTGCCTCCAATCGAGTCTTTGTATAGAGCTACATGACTGTGTTTTACGGTGACCTTGATGTGTGACATTGGCGAGGCACGGACGCTTCCTGTTATCTCATTTGCGATACTCCTCGCCTCGCGACTGGCATTCGTCATTATTGGAACAAAGAATGTCCACTCGCGGTAATTGTAATTAACACGCGCTGTACTGACACTATTCGTCTTGTTTTCCTCGGACATAGTACAAGGGCAACAGGTAGAATAAGTCCTATATTTTTTGTGACGGAACAAGCTCGAGGCCCACCTGATGTTAAGTGGACTAACCTCTGCCAATAACAGATGCATTTCGTTACAAGTCACGAATTGCACGGCGCCCGTCACCTTGAGACATAGTTGTTAAGTCTCATATGCCTGTAATTTCACTGGCTCTCAAGGACTGCTGCCGGAACACACCGTTAGGTGCCTGGCGACAGATTTTCTACATGAGGGTCGCTTGCCAGGCGGGCACTCGCAAAATGCCCTTCAACCATGCGGTGAAGCTTCAGCCCGCGGCGGGATTTGAACCATGGACCTGCTGCGCGGCAGTCCATAACCAATGCCATTGAGTCATCACTGCTTCAAGACAATGCACGGAATAAGAACTGGCTCTCAAAGACACAACTATAGAACGCATCCACTTAGTCTTCCAGAAAAAAATCTATAGGCTCAGTTGTACTTTACCTATTATACTTTATAGTATTTCGTAGATGGGTATAAATAGAATCAGGTACAGAAATACACGACTAGAAACGCACATATTTTAGATTAGTCGTAAATTTAACTAGTTGTCATCAAAGTTTGATCATCATTGTCATGGGACGCAGTTTGTTATTATTACGGCAAATTGTAATCAATGAAAAGTTAACGAATGCCGCGAAATTGTTAAGTCAAGGAGTACTTGCTTATCAAACGTTATTGTCCCTGAACCCTGTAGAAAGCTCTGCGTCGGAGCATAATAATTGTGGTAACCCTACACACATGGACCTTGACGTGCGCATTATCTCGGTCGATGGCACTATTAATTAATCTGTGACCGTGGTCGCCATGCCACGTCACAAAGGACTTCATTAACTGGGTATACGCCGCCGCCCGGTTCAGAAATATTTTCCTATATTATTGTTTTGTTCTTTATTGTGATGTTCGACTTCGAGTCCACAATCAGGAAGTACCGTACCATTGTCTGATTTTATAGCTTGTGTTACTGTTATTCTGATAACTACTGAAAAAGATGAATTAAGCTGTCATGTCCTAAGTATAGTATAGACAATCAGATAAACAATTTAAAAATGGAAAACATATTTTCAATACTAAGGGCCTCTTTCACGATCTTCAAGTAAAGTCTCGAGTAGGCTAATTGCTGGCTTAAGTTACAAGTAGCCGTGCATATTAATTTATAATGGCTGAGCAGTACTAACCCACAGTTAATGTGACCACTAACTTACTTCTTAGTTCATCTATTTACCATTTTTGTAGGTTTCAAAAAAAGGTTGATATTGCAAACTCCATATTGGGTAAAAACTTTTTGATTATAATTATTTTCACCTTATGAATCAGTGACGTTTGTGACAGATTATGAACGAATATTTAAATTTACTTCGAATATCTTCAAAGATTGTTAATCAGAAGTCTGTTTTCTATTGTGAAACTGAAAAACCATAGTTGTAAGTTTTATTAGCCGAGTAACTTTAACCAGGAAGTAAATAATTGACACTTTACTTGAAGGCCATGAAAGAGGCTCTAAGTTTCAAAACGTCGTTTCTTCTGATTTCATCAAATGACTCGCTAGCTGGTCTTAGCAACAGTCAACAACTATAATAAAATACTATAAAACATAAACTATAAACATATACTGTAATAATATAATATTATATGTAGTTACGTCTAAATTACCAGCATACCTTGAAGTAATGGGGAATTCACCTAATACTAGATGTTGTGTATCTGATACAATGAGTACACTTATGAATCTATAGCTCAGTAATCTTTTCTAATAATTTTTAACCCCCGCACCGTCACAATCAGAGGGGTGTTATAAGTTCAACTTATAGTATAAGTAACTGTGTATATGTCTGTAGCATCGCTATAGTAGCGTAACGATTTGGATTTAGTTTCTTCATTTGAAGGAGGGCACTAATATAGTGGTCCTTGCCAAGTTCGATAAGAATCTCTAACGTATTCAGCAGACCAGAGCTCGAGCACCATATAGCACCGAATCCCTTAAGATTTGATTTGAACCTAAATGTATAGGAGGCAATAGTTTTGATTTCATACTATAAATTATATTATAAAAACAATATATATATTTTTTTACCGGCGGTATGCCTTTATTAACAAAATACTACGAACTATATACAACACCACAGCTACTACAATAAAAGCATCTAGATCTCTATAAGTCATTGCAGACTCATAGGCAGTCCAAATGCTCTAGCCCACTACCAGTTGGCAGCGTATTTTATACTTGTATGTCAGGTGTTTCTTTTAATGTAAAGTTTATTATTATATATTATTACTTATGTCACGATTATTTCTATAATAAGAGGTAAATGCATCATACATTATTTTACCTACGTGAACCAACTGTACATAAATTAAGAAAAAAATATGCTCTAATTTTATTTACCTCGCTCTCCTGTTTATAACAGGACAGAAGTAGGACGTAGAGAAGTAGGACGTAGAGAAGTAGGACGTAGAGTACCTACCAGCCCAATGGAAAACTGCACGCACGTGTCGAAGGTAACGGAATAAACCTGGAAAACAATGTAGTAGGTACAGTTTAGAGGTGTGTCGCTCTTCACGGAAACGACTCAGTGAGTCGTTTCTTTAAACTGATGCACTGATTCGAATCTTTAACATCGCTTCAAATGAATCATTCGCTCAATTGCATCTCGGTTTCAATCGGCACGCGGCGCTCACTGACACGATTGAGTGAGATAGACTGTTCGAACCGCGTCGGGTCGCGCAGTCGCGGTCGCGTCGGAGATCGCCGACCACCGCGCCGTCTCCCTCACTTATTCACTACTAGTGGATGACTGAGAAAGACGGAAACACTAGCTCACCTACGCACGCATTACGCGTAAGGAAAGATGAGCTGTTGTTATTGTTTAGTTGACCTTTGTTTGCGGATAAAAAAACCGGATTACGTTGGATCTGTAATTTTCTGCTGTATTAGAAAACGATTAAGTGTTACAATAAGTAAAAACTGTTAAGTGATACACCCTCAAGTAGAAAATCTGTCGCCAAGCACCTAACGGTGTGTTCCTGCAGCTGTCCTTGAGAGCCAGTACTTCTAGGTTAGTCTGAACAACATCTTCGACCACATCATCACTTACCATCAGGTGAGATAGTCAAATTCAAATTCAAATTCAAATATTTTATTGGCCTTATAACTGAGATTGTTACATTAGGCAAGTCATGTTTACATTAATCAATTAATTTTAAATTAAATCATTAAATTACAAATAATATAGATACAACCAAATTTATGAAAATTATCGAACAATTGCATATAATAATTACGTTAGACTAAAGTATATATAGATACCTTTACCTACATTCAAATATTACATATACATATTACAATACAAATGAATTTATATATAAGTTTGAATATACATATACATTAAAATACTCAATCCATTTACATAACATTGTTTTGAATTATTCCTGTCAATAATGTTTACAACCATACTAAAATAATAAATTAATAAAAAAATCTAATTAAAAATGTCAGAAACTAAAATGGTATATAACATTTAAGCAGCTTTCTCACACGTCATAAAACATCATAATGATACTTAAACCTATTTATTATTTCCCGCACGAAATGTCAATTCATAAATCATTCTTTATACAAAAATGAAGCATCGCCTAAATTCACTGTCATAAATTCATTCAGAGAATAAAATGGGTTATTTTGAAAAAAATGTTTGAGTGTCATTTTAAAAGCATTATAGTTTTGTTGTGTAATTTTATCAGGAAGTTTGTTATACATTTTTATTTTCATACATTTCCCTTGCTTACTAACTTTTACCAATCTTACCCTAGGTTGGAAAAGTTTGTTTTTATTCCTTAGGTTGTAGTCATGCACATCTCTATTCTTAGGTAAATTTTCCTTTTCCGTGTGTATTTCTAAGAGACTGCTGTAAATGAACAGAGAGATAACGGTCATAATTTTGTTTCCCTAAAGTGTTCTTTGGCAGATGTGCGTTTTTTCAGGCCATTTATAATTCTGATAGCTCGTTTTTGGAAGTTAGTGGTCAAAGTCTAACCTATCAGGCATAAAAAAGCGGGTATACACTTTTAAATAGATGTTTAATAGACTTTTACTTCATAAAAATAGTGAGTAAATACATAATTATTATAGAAAAAGTTTTTTTGTTGAAAATCGATTTCTGTGGAAGTTTCAGACAAATGAATTATTAAAATAAAAAAACTAACACAATATTATATACTTTACATAATTTCTCAAACAAGGTCAATAAAAACGATTCATGAAGGTTATTTAATTTATTTGCGCTAGTAAATCGAGTTTAGAGTCACTGATGCAAATGAAGCACTCTACTGATTCGAATCTTTGAACTGATCCAGATACAAATGATACAATCTCAACAAAGATACGTTTTTACCGGCACTAGTACAGTTGTAGTAAAGTAGAGGGCGAACTGAGACGTCACTGCTAACGAGTGCGCAGTACAGTAGGTATGTTTGTATAATATAGCAAACATGTTTACTTTACAACAGAAGGTTCAAGGCCCGAGAAACGGGCGGCGGCGGAACGAACCTGCGGCGCTGTGGAGGACGCTCGCTGTCCTCTAAATGTATATGATTCAGTTCAGTGCACAGTTCGAGACCAATAACGGCGCTAATGACACATCTGTATGCAGAATGACACCCCGAGCCTTCGTGGAACAGATGTGATATGATACAGATATTTAAAGCCAGACGTCTGTTTTTAAAAAATAACTTTTAGATGACATAGAAAAACAACAAATACAATTATTTACCGCCTTGGAAAAGGACGAGTACCTGTTTAGTCTATGTACTTTGAAATATAAAATACATATGTAAGGCCTCACGCCCCACGAGGGTTCTGTACCATGTTGTGGGTTCGCTCTACGAGTCTTAGTTTGTCTCATCATATTTATAAACGAAATAAGAAATTTGAGGCAGTGATAGCTATGCGGTAATAGCTAGGGACTGCCATGCCACAGGTCCATGTTTGATTCCCACCAGCATCCAGCTTCACCGCATGGTGGGCGGGAATTTTGCGAGTGCTCGCCTGGCTAGCTACAATCAAGTAGAAAATCTGTCGCCAAGCACGAAACAGTGTCTACAGGCAGCAGTCATTGAGATAAGAATTTCGAGGCAGTGAAAGCTAAGCGGTAATAGCTATGGACTGCCGTGCCGAAAGTCCATGGTTCGATCCCCACCAGCCTCCAAATTCACCGCATGGTGGGCGGGAATTTTGCGTATTCTCGCCTGGCTAGCTACAATCAAGTAGAAAATCTGTCGCCAAGCACCAAACAGTGTTTTACGGGAGCAGTCATTGAGATCTAGCAAATTTATACACGCACATGATACTTAATAGCTGTATGTCTCAGGGTAACGGGCGCAGTGCAGTTTGACACTTGTGACGAAATTCATCTGTTATAGGCAGAGGTTACCGCTTAACATCGCCTGGCCTCGAGCTAGGGACGTCACAATCTCATAAAAAAATATGTCTGTTCCTTCACATGTGCCAAAAGAACAGGTTATTGTGGCTCTTTTCTTTGTTGTACTCTAATTTCAAGATCTTCCTAAAATATTAATATCTATCATTGCAGTCATTGAGTGGGAGGACTATTTTTTAAATATAAATACTTATACCTCATACTTTATTCTCAGTTAAGATACATGACATGATATTGAATCAGAATACCTACTACTTTTTCCGAAAAAATAAACAAATTGGATGTTCCTGAATTCAAAAAATGTTAGGAAAATTTTGTAAGATTCGATTCAAGATTAGATTTAATCATATAACATGTATATTTTATCAACAACATCAACAGAAATCGTCTATATTTGACCCAGTGCCAGAGGGGGTAAATGAATTTAAATACAATTATTTTAACTGAACCAAAAATTAAATTGACTTTGCGACTTTGGACGGGTAAAATTTCATAAATGCGGCTGCAATTACAAACATGTTTACTGTCTGGGTGAATTTATTTCAGTAATTCATGCAGACATACGATCAGTTTGTTGCAAACGTTATTTAATTAATCATAGCCGACTATTCTATACAGAGGCAATAAAAATATAAAATAAATATATAATAAACGTTAGTTTTGTGTGAAACTTACTTAGTATTAGACATAGCCTACATAGTAATTGAATTTCAGCTCAAGTGCACGCTTGAGCTGAAAAATCATGCACGTAACATGACACCAAAAATATTATCCGCTCTGAGCAAGCACAGTAAAAAAAATTAAGGCAAATTAAAAATGATCTTTGTTAATTTTAAACTCAATGGTTTATCACATCACACTATCACATTAATAATATAAATGCAAAAGATTCTGAGGGAGTCAGGATGTCACTGTGTATGTTTGTTACTTCTTCGTTCTAAAACGGCTGAACCGCTTTGGGTGACACTTGGAACATATTAACAAATATAATACTTACATCATTACAAACTTTTCATTATGGTCTACGTTGGTGAAACCGCGGACTCATCTTCAAAATATTATTATTTAAGCTCAACTTAGGAGTGAAAAAGCATTATTTTTTATTGTTGATAGGCAAGTCTTTGACCACTATCTCACTTGATGGAAAGTAATGATGTGATCGAAGATGTTGTTCAGGCTAACTTAGAATTACTGGGTCTCAAGTATAGCTACTGGAAAGCACCGTTAGGTGCTTGGTGACTGATTTCCTACTTGAGGGTATCTAGATAGGCAGACATTCGCAAAATGCCCTACCACCATGTAATATATATTCCTTAGAGCCAGCCTCTAATTTACGGATGAACACCAGAAGGACATGGGCTTAGTCACAGGGGAGTGTATACTACTTGAGGATGGTAGTTAGTCAGGTGGGTCTTTGCAAAATGCCTTACCACCATGCAAAAAACAACATACAGACACACTGCACCGATTCTGTGCAATACGTTACGATATAATAAAACCATACACTGCACAAGGTGGGTAGTAAGCTTTCGTGCGGAGTATTCCCATAACTCAGTGCCTTCTAGGGCACTTCCTCCTCGCGCACGTGCATATGCGCGAAGTCAGCAGGTGCAGTCATCCTCACCTGCAACATAGCTTAGGTAATAGTTACTACGTGACATGCATGCTTGGTCAGGATGTACTCATATAAGTATCATCAATTTATGACTCATATAAATGGATACAGCCCGAATTATATGGCTCTACATCATGTCACCGGCGTAGATAAAAGAAAATGTGAATCACGTACTTATCTTTTCTCTTTACACGGTAAAGACGATATGTTAACAGTTCTTTATTTTTGAAATAGTTCTGACGTGGTTTAATTACCAATCCGCGTCAATCAAACTGTCACTAACATAATAAATAGAAGATTTTAAATCTAGGGATGAGTAGGTTAGGTAGTGTTCGCGTAGTTCGAGTGCTTAACGCCCGAAATTAATAATCGATCTCAATCTGTTTTTAGCTATCTAAGATAGAATAAGCAATCCATTTTAAAGTTTTACCGTGCCAATAAGCTATCCGGAGATTGAAATTTCTATCTGTGGAAGCAATCTATCGCTGGGAGGTCAGTTTACAGAAAAAAGATTGACCACTGTATGTAAATGTCACTTTGTGCGTGTCAATAATCTATCTATGGATTTTGGATCGGTGTCAGCAATCCAAATTTGCAATCCCAGAAATTTCATGGTTTAGTTCCTAATCCAAAAATGCAACTAATGTTTATTTTTATTTTATTCAATTTATTCGGCTAGATCAAAGATGGCAGGCAGATGCCCAAAAATATTACTTGCTCAGTGGCCCAGTTGGTATGGTGTTGCCAGATCGGTGAGTTAAAAATTATCAGAGAATTACTGCAAAATTATCGTGGTTTTATCGCAAGTTCTAAACTTTATAAATTACTCAACCTTTGTTTCAGTTCTTAGTGTCAGAAGACAAAAGATATATTTTTAAGTGTTTTCTAAAATATTAATTTAATATTTTCCGTAAAAAAAATGTTATTATTATATATCTTATTTTATTGATGGCCAAAAATAACCTCTTCCTCAGAATCAGCACTCAATGAATATAATTCTGAGGGTACATGCCCACATGTAGGCTTTGACGGGCTCTGGTTTTCTCAGGACCGTACAGTCCTGCGTTGCTAGTACACTCAATCATTGCTCAGTATAAAATCAATACATCAGGTTTTTCGCCACATCTTCATGCAGCCTGATCAGCTATGCAATTATATAACAGTAGTTGTTTTATGACAGTTTCAGCTTTTTGTTTTTATGGAATTTATTTAAGAAAAAATACCAATCTCATTTTGCATTCGTTTGGATTGCCATAGATAATATATAAAAATTATATTTGATTCTGATCCGAGTAATATAAAAATTACTCGAATCAGAATTCGTTGTAAAATTTTCGTGTAAATGAAAAAAATATCGTTGAAATTTGATGAAATATCGTGCGATACGTCATTATTATTTTTTATTACATGTCACTCAAATATATCGTGGATCTAGGATAATTATCGCATGTCTGGCAACACTGTATGAATGGCAATAACGGACGGGTGACCGGGAGACTGACACATTTTTGGATTACGTTCCATTCTACTCTATCATTTTCATTTTACTATACTCATATCTTGAGTGTAGCATCGTGAATATATTTTTCACTTTTGTGTAAATATAATAAGATATTAGTCCAATATTTTATAAAAATACACTAAAGTTATAATGTACTGCTGATTATTTCAACAAGAGATTGAATATTACCTAAAAGTATCATAAATCAAACTGTAGCTTTATTCTCTATGCATAGAACGGAATGGTTGAGAGGGAAGAAATAGCAGGTTGGATTGCCACCGATCTCGGCACAAAAAAGATTGGTTTTGTTATTGGCATGCAGATTACAGATCGATCTGTGGATATGGTCTGATCTCGGATCGTTTTCAATCTTGGATTACAGATACGATATTAATTTCGGGCGTAAGTCTTTCACTTGGGGTAAACATGAATGAATATGAAAGTAATTTAAAAGTTTATTAGTGAAACAAACAGTATTTCATAAATTACATAATGTAGTGAAAAGTATATTTTATAAAGGGCAAATTGATATATCATAAAGGGGCCCCTTAATCCTACTCCTGGGTTGCAAGTCCCAGGCACCCCTCTAGCCTCTTCCTCTGCAACGCGATGGACCCGGCACCCGCACGGTGAATCCATGGAATGCTAAGTAATTCGTCTCAGTCTGTTAAAAAATATTTTTTTATTAAAATTTTAGGCCATCATGTTTCAACTGTTAAAAAATGTGGGAAATAGCTAACATTTTTTTTACAGCAGAGTTCATCTTTTGCCAAGGTCGAAAAGTACAGTTTTCATCCCTCCAATCAAGTACTTTCAAGCGAACTTTCCAAGAAAGAGTAATTTAAGCAATACTTAACAGTGGCAGTGAGTGCAGACTGCCAGGCGCAGCGCAGGTTAGCTTTACAGCTTGGTTATAGGCTAGTGTTGTAATAACTATCAAGTCATTCAGGCATAGGCATATCGGCAAATACATTTTTCAGTCAATTGAGTGTAATCTGAAAAGTGGTTCATAGATGTTTATGGAATATGAATGGGACTAACTTGAAGGTTTATTCTACCCAATAAAATAAAAATTATCAAGATGGGATCCAGTAAAAATAAATGCGTGGTCATACTTAAAATAAATATGCTCATCTATGTATAAGTGTTGGCACGAGAACATTTCTACCCTTACCACCTTACCAGTTAAAATATTTGTGATAATAAAATACGGAAAAACTTTCAACTATTTTATCATTTAGCAAGTATTATTAGCACTAATTTTCTTTTATTTCAAAATGGAATCAACGGTAATTTTTTTTTAGAATTTATAACTATGAATAAATCGCGAGAAGAATTTACTTACTTTTTTCCAACTTTTTAAAAGGCTGAGGTTCTCAATTTGAGTGCACGTTTTTTATGTATGTTTATTACGCAATCACTCTTCCAATTATGATAGTTCTTTTTTTTGTTTGGTAAACCATACGTCAGAGGTCGTTTAAATTTAATGAAAATTTTAAGTTACATTCAAATAACTGAAATAAGTATTTGTGCATATGTCTCGATGCTACGGTAACTGCATATCTTTGTGACCAGTATTGTGTATGGCGGATGAGAGAAATTCGAATTGTATAATACCTACGTATTACTAAAAGAAAATAATGATTTTGTTTTTTGTAAACAACGGAACCGACTTCTATAACTGTAAAGTATGAAATAATTCACTTTGGGAAGTAAGACCATGAAAACGGGAGCTCAGTCCGAGTGATTTAAATCAGCATGGTATCGATTACAACAAGTTATTTCTTACTTTTCAGTGTTTGGAGTCGGCCAGTTTCCATATACAAAAAAAAATTAGATTTATTCGCTTTTCAATTAATTTAATTCAATAAGCACAAACACAAAATGACTAATAGAATGTTCCTAGTATTCGAGATATTAAATATGATAATATAATGGTTGTCTGTGTTGTTTAACATTTCATAAATTATTGTAGACGACAAAATGTGTTTCCAATGTCAAAACTTTGTTCAATTGATTTCGTATGAACCTAAAGGTTACCTGAAAGATAATTAATTTGCGTTTGACATTGAGAATATTAACTGAAATAACCAAACAGCTATGTAGACAGAAACAGAGCGTCACTATTTTAATGTATACAAAAATTTATTGGATTGGACCATATATGAACAGGTATAAGGATATACCTTGATTGTGCCCATTTGGAGATGGTACATTGGATTATTACTCTATCGATAATTTATGAATTATGACGCAATAAAAGAGCTACATTAATTTTGTTGTGTTTTATTAACAGGTAGAGAAATCTATTTTTATTTTTAGTGAGTAAGTACTATTTGTTAATCTTATAACGTGAAACCAGGATATGATGACGTAAGGAAGCCTTATCTCTATTTAGCAGATAACAATAACTCACGCCTCGACTACAGCTTCAATGTTAACATTTATTTAAATCAAACGTGAGGTTGTTCAGCATTTTAATATTTCCTGCTGCCACGTTCTTTAATGTATGAAAATAATTTCAGGAAAAAAATCCAAGGTCGTATGAATTAGCGTTGGCCTTGGTTTCATTTCCAAACTCGCGAAGATCTCAGCCGCAATTTATACGGACGTATTTAAATAACAATGCTTTTGTGATGCAAAATGTCTCCATCTGAACAAATACAATGTCTGAGTTGGACGGGTTCTGCATGAGTTGTCTTATGTAGGATATAAAATTATCAAGTGAATTAAATAACTGAAGGCTAAGTTAGTTAGATATATCTTTTTGTCCAAAAGCTTTCGTTGTAAAGCTGTAGTGTCGTATAAAGTGTTTTGTTAATAAACCTCCAGTAAAATATATCCATATGTGTATATTATTATTATATTCGTCCACTTAGCTAAAAAATAAAAATGTAAATCATAATTTAAGCTACTATCATAAAATAATAAAAGAGAGAAGTAATAGGGACTTAGTTTTATCTTATTTAGATTATAACAAGTATATTTTTCAAAAAATTATAACTTTTTAAATTTAGTTTCAGTTAATAAAACAGCATAATATGTAGTATGTAACCTAAGTATGAAATAACCTTAGAATACAAAGAGTATTTTTAAAATATTGTATCGACTCTTGACATTGTATGGGCTTCCTGTGTATTTACATGTCTATAGGTTACCTTCACACAACCGGGTTGAGGTCGCCTCGCCAGTAACCGCTGCAAATAATACAAGGATACTGTACAAATGCGAAGACGCCTCGAGATGGATAATAATATAATAGTTGTTGTCAATTAATAAACAAAAGTGAATCAGATCCGAATATAGCTCGAGACAATGGAAACGAAGTAAAAGTAGCATTGACCGTTTAATGCATGAAACCTTCAAATGTCATATTACACTTAGTGGATATTAGTTGATAAATCAAATGTCAAAACTTTATTATGAGGGATAGGTTTCGCGTCACGTTACGGAAACCCGACACCAGAGCGTGACGCGGCGAGGTGTGCGGGCGCGGGTGACGGGCGCCGCCGCGACCCTGACTCTTGAAATAGTCTTCCGTATTAACGCAGAGAGCAAAAATATCGCATGATGTTGCCTCAAGGCCGCCACCACACCACTACACCCCCGCCGCACCTTAAATGGACTCAAAACTTAATAAAATGTCCGGACAACCTGTCAAATGGTTTGTCTTTTGTCAACTTTGTTTTGCTAGACTTTTCGATTGTAGAGCACATTATAATTAAATATGGGTACGACTTCATTTGCTACAGTCGTTGGTCTATTATGTAGGACATATTAGCTAAATGGCTGCATACAGTATGTACATATTAGCTATAATTGACACTACAGACTGCAGGAAAAATAGTTTATAATTTGGTTGATTTGATTTTGTATAAATCAGGCTGTTAGTGGAAGGAATGCCTACTGATGATATTTGAAAATAAGTTCGGATCACTAAATGTATATCCCTGATAAATAAACATTTCATGGTATCATTGTTTCATGGAAGAAAAAAACCTTAAATGGAGTTCAACTCATTATGGAGTCCTTCAATTGGCAATTAAGCAAATTGTGACCTTATTTTTGTCAGTTTGCCGAATCAACTCCATGCAGGAGGCAGAACCGACCTGTTTTCAAAAATAATTCACTGCAGCTGTTAATATATAAATAATTTAAATACGGATATTGGTATCATCATTTATGGAGGCACTTTTATTCCCGATCGCTTATATTTTCCACTCTGTAAACAGTGGTAAAAAGTTTAACGGTTGTTTAACACCGATTTAAGTTTGACAAATTCAATATATAAATAAGTGACTTAATGATTTTATTTTCAGTGCTGACGATTTCATGTCTTACTCTCACATGCCAACACATGTGTCATTTGTATCAACGGTCGTCATTCATAGTCACCAGTTTATAGAAAAATAAAACGTCAGCTTAACCATATACTCTAAACTATCGATAAATAAAATACTTTTCTGTATTTCAGAAACACGTCATGGCCTTGTGTTCGATTACATTATTATTGACCGTGTTGTAAAATGTATATGCAAAGTTGTAAATCACTTGCGTAACGACGTAAACTCAAACAATCTACCCACCGTTTGCAAAAAACCCGTTGCTAGTACATTATCAACAATGATCTTTAGAGGATTTGTCAGCGCTAAAATTAAAACAGCTCACACATTGTGACTTCTGTTAAAGATACCCAAATTATATACACTGATGTATATAATTTCTGAAAATTTGTCACAATCAGTTATTTGTAGGTAAAATAAACAGTCATCATTTACTAATGAAAAGAAAACAAGGAGTAGCTGTATAAGTTTGCATGAAATCCATACAGGCATTAGGTGTCTACAATGTTTCAACATAATAAACAGTCAGAAGACGTTCACTGTGAAACACATGCCTTCCACTTTCTTGAAACTTCTCGAAGTCTTGAAAATTCATTTTTCAATAAAATGTAATGTTAACCGATTAATATTATGTTTAAAATGAAATAACTATGAACCCACATAAATATTTTCATTCGCAAGAAAATAAAAATGCGCGCGGTGCTCTGCGAATGA
Organism: Plagodis pulveraria; assembly: GCA_963890685.1. Classification (NCBI taxonomy): domain Eukaryota; kingdom Metazoa; phylum Arthropoda; class Insecta; order Lepidoptera; family Geometridae; genus Plagodis; species Plagodis pulveraria. The sequence goes on from OY982957.1 coordinate 20,005,303, forward strand.
AAGTCACAGACGGGTCACCTAGCACAGAGACAAAGACAAATCTTTAAAGAATAGTAACCAGAAAACGATGCAGCTATTTGCGTCTATAAAAATGTAATTGGCTCGGATCGGTCTTGGAGCTCGCGACGGTTTTCCCTACCAGCCGCCCTGAAGTGCATCTCAGCGAAACGATCACGATCACGTTGCTGTGCGCGCACGCAGTCCCACACGTGTCGCGATAAACGCTACTGCGCCGCAGCTAACACGCTTCCACCTACAAGTAACGTCCTTGCACTTAATTTCTAATTGCCCTTGAGCTCTGACATGTCACAATCTTTGAAGACTTTGTAGCAACCAACCCCGTGCTGATCGACTCGTGTGTTTACGATTATATAAAAATAGCATATAACAGTTGCGTCAATGTACTGATCTAGTTACAATGATATTTATTACTAGGGTAAACCTGGGAGAAATGCCATTATAAAGAAGATGACTACATAAGATAAGGTTACCTATATCGAACGCATCCATAATGAGACTGCCTGTTGTCTCATACTCCGGAGGAACTTTACAAACTATGATGTACAATAATAATAGTGTACTGTACTATATCAGCCAGATCTTCCAACAATTGAAATTGCTTTTTTATATCTAATACTTGAATCGGTATGCGCATAATACACATGGGCATCTCACCCATAGCTATTTTGGGACAGACTCCCAATCGACCTTATTAAAATAATATATATGTAGGTCGTAGTTCATACATAACACTTTTATTATGCTATTAAAAGGCTGATCAATTGCATATTTCATTTAAATCCACCTATAAATATAACTATAGTATTTTGATTAAGTTTTCTAATATAATATTTTTTATATAGGCATAGATAACTTGAATTTTTGCCCATGTGTTTTTTATCATGTTTTTAATTACGTTGCACTTGGTGGTAGGACTCTTCAGTAAGAGTGGTGGGTAACACAGTGTCAGATATTCTGCCTTCAAGCAATTATAGTGTGCAAACCAGTCTTTGGTGCCGGGGAAATCCTGTACCGAGTGAAATAACTAAGCAAACGAGGCAAAAACTAACGTTGTGCCACGTGTCACGCAGGACGGTGACGCTGCACTGCATCTGTACCTAATGGGCAGACGTGACGCAAGACCTTGTCTTTAAAAGAAAAAAAACATAATCTCTGAACCTTGTCTACCCTTATTTTCCATCTATGTGTGGTCAATATATATATAATAGTGCAATATGTTTTCTCCGTTAATACAGAGCATAACACAGGAACATATTACTAGAACGAAACATTTGTTTAATAACGGATACATTTTACGGATTTTTCGCTTTTATGGATACATTTTAATAAAATATCCTTGAATATTATGATCTTCTCACTTATAACTTGTGATAACATATATGTAAAAGATAATTGCAAACAAGAAGTATGAAACCGTTCCATAAAATACTCCGTAAAAGCAAAACGAAATGTTTAGGAGATTACAAATACAACAAGCTGAATTGTTTACGTCATTGCTTTTATAGAAATTGAGAAAAGAAATCTTCAATTTGTTAGTTTAGGCAGCGTACAAATTATCTGTTGAAATAAAGCCCTGATTAATTAACGTTCTTTAATATGTTTTTAAAATTTCTAAATCTGTAAATAGCCGATGTCGCGAGAACTCTCGGTTCAGTGGACGTTAGTCTCTTTTTATTTTGAGAACAAAGATTAACCTGGGCTCAGAAAATTAAGTGTATGGATTAGTTGAAGTTTCACTGAAGGGCAGTGACCCCGAAAAACAACAACGTTTCAAAAATCATCAATTAATAGGTGTAAGTATATGTGTTTGCAGTTTTAACGCACTGAGCACTTTGAATATACAACCTGCACACTGTCAGATTTCAGTGTTTAGACTAAAACTATAACATTTATAATTTAAAAAAGATTGGACTTTTGATGTTCACCTTCTAATTGTTCTAACATACAGTTCATGAAGATATTCGAATACGAGTTCGTTCGTGGTCTAACGCAGCGCAGCATAAACTGCTCGTAATGTCACTGATATGTTTGGAGAGGATACGGCTTCCGAACGCACCTTGCGTCCGTTTTTGATTTGTTTCATCAGGAAACTTAATCCTTAAGAATTAAGCATGGGTAAGACCAACCACTAAAGTAAATAACAATGAAATAAAGGTGATGATGGAAGTCAATCAAAAGAGGCATGGTTTAGCATTGCCTCAATTGCAGCAAGCCGGTAAATTTACTAAAATCTTGAAATATTGATCATCATGATTTGATTGATATTGAGAGCAACGCTGAAGCTTATGGCCTTATCTTGTTATACCGGTACAGAAATGAAGGGATTTTGAACCGGAATGTGACATCTTAAGAAAAGTGGATGGATGATGGACTGTCACTTTTTCGACCAACGATAACCGTTGCAAACTAAAGCTGTGTTCCACATTATCTCTCCAAAAACGTAAATCATCACTTATGCTGCTATATATATTTAGACACCTATATTTTTTTAATAAATTCTAAAATCGACAGTTATGGACAAACACACACCAACCTAAGTACAGGCATATCAGCTTGTGGCTGCTCGCCTATTATTCAATTATAATAATATAATAATTCCAAGCCACTGTGCATAGATTTTCCAAATATAATTTATTCCACACTTTTATTTATACTCTATCTGCCTATTACTTTTCACCTCTACGTCTCTTGCTAATATTAGGTATAGACATAGTCTATGTCAAAATCAAAGTCAAAATCATTTATTCAATTTAGGCGTCTACAACGCTCTTATGAAGGTCAATTAAATGAATAGATTTTCCAAATATAATTAATTACACACTTTTATTTATATTCCATCTGGCTATTACTTTTCACCTCTAAGTGTCTTGCTAATATTAGGTATAGTCTATGTCAAAGTCAAAGTCAAAATCATTTATTAAATTTAGGCGTCTACAACGCTCTTATGAGGGTCAATTACAAATTTTTATTTGTCTTGCCAGAGTAATCAATTCACCAATTAAAATCGTTTTGAAATCCATCCATAATTTCTAATCTATCATGATTATATGATAGATTAAAATTATTATATTATTATATATTATAATGTTGTTACAATGATTATAAAATACAATTTGATAATGAAACATACACATAATATAAGATTTACAATATGTGGTCAAATAATTAAATATAATCAAATAACCCGCCCCTCACTGTACCTGGCGCAAACGTGCCCATAAAGCTGGCTGCATTGCCTCGTTGGACTGCGAAGGCCAGCCTTTGCACCAGGTACGAATTTGATAATCATTTATGATAGAGATCTATTATTCAAAAATTCAGTAATCTGAAATGGCCAGTATCTTAGTAGCTCCACTCCAATTTTGTAGAGGAGATATGATCACTTAAAAACTCTACGGGATCCACGAGTGAAACTAAGCCGTAGAACCATCAGTCCTCAACCTTTTCCGTGAGTAACCCTTTCCCTACAATTTCGCTTGAAGGTAAGTGAGTTATAACTTCATACAATGTTTTTTATGAAACGAAATACTAAGCGTGTCGTAAACACAAGAATTCCTGTTGGAAGGAAGTCTTCATTTCGTAAATAAAAAAGTTTTCTTCTTTCACGCATTAATATTGTTTAATAGGTATTTTGCCGATTCATGAGAAATACAGACTACGAACATAAAATAAAATTTACTTCGTTACTAATATAATATACTTCCTCAAATGTATACGCACACAAACTTTCTCATTATACTATAATAGGTGCCTGTTATTTATTGGGAAACCAATAAATAATAAATAAGCGTTGAATTAGGTTCTTTCGTGCTATCTTGGGAACGACTTAAAAATAGTGTTAAAAGTATCCCACTAAAAATAGTGTTAAAAGTACTGGGTGCAGTGTCATCCCAAATTTTAAGTATCAGTATAATACCCTATCCAAATCAGCAGTTCCGGCGTGAAGAGAAGGCAAACACTTTTCCTTACAAAGTTTCTTAGTTATAATATAATTAAAATGTTTCACATGTTATATGAAGGGTATTATTTTATCAATAAAAAAATTAGGAATATTAAAAAAAAACTGTGATAGTTAATAATGAATGTATGTTAAACGAACGATTTTCTAACTTTTACCAACAGTTTGCAAGGAAAAGCAATTCATTTTCAATTATTCGAAGTGATAGCGAACGCATCGACGCGTAGCTGCCCGGCCTACTGCCCTGACCCACATCTGTGATGATTGTATGTAGATTTTGAGAGCCATAAGTCATAGAGGCTCGAGAGCTCGATGACAGCATCCATCGTTTTCTCCGGCATTGAGCGTGCTATCACCGCGTGCGACAACTCTACATCGTATCGTCGTCGCGCCCTCCCGCCACGCACTTCAGAGAAAATGAGGCGATATCACTTTATAATACGACCATGTTGGTACTCGCTGCTCCACTGACCAACAAAGATGCCACCTATGATCTAGTTTCCACAACGAGCACTCTCAAACATCCACGTAGTAACTATTTTATCCAATTTAATATACAATGTGTGAATCATTTCCAGTATAATAATTACGATAGGTAACAGCATAAACGTAACTAAACAATTGTTCAATAAACCTTAAAATCATCAAGAGATTGCCCATTTACTACATTAAAACTTTCAGAACGAGGTTTCTAAATCGCTTTTCTAGTTCATTTTCATATGGCAGTGCTTTTACGGTCACAATTAAGTAAATACGATTCATATCTTTACGGGTGGGGAAAGCGAGGAGAAAATGAGATAGTCGGTGAACATCTGTTGGACATTTGGCCATAAAGGAAGAGGTCCTTTCTCCACGTGTTGCCCACCGGGTGAAGGCGCGGCTGGTGCGGCTGCCGGCTGTTCGATGCGCCTGCGTCGGTACCTCGTTGCGTCTCGTCGCGCCGGCTGCGCAGAGATTTCTCTCGCGTGCCCGTATTGGGATTCAGGTCATGCTCACCTCACCCAAACCTACTCTAGTTTAGATCGCTCTTATTATTTAAATAGCTTTTAATTATGCAGTCGCGTTAAACGTTGCACACAAACAAATGCAACCAGACGTTTTCTATACTTGTTTAACAGAATTACTACAGCGTGGTCGAATTTGTGTATAAACGTGCAGATTTTGAGATCCCTAGCTTGAATGTCAATGGTGGTTCATATTCTATACTACGAATATACGTACTGTAAAACGAACAGTATCCATAAGTATATCAATTATACATATATTATGTGTACATAATATACCCATGATATATAAAACAATTGCAGTTTCGAATACGGCTTGAATAATTTCGTATGTCTAGCAAGGTTTTAGCCGTGGAAAAACTAGTTTCACTTAGAAACCCAGATACCAGAAAGTTATAAGTTATTACGACCTGGATTAATATGTTTTGTAACCTGATTTCTTAAGTCATCCTAGGGGAGCCATAACCAAATTTCATGGATTGATGGAGGATGAAGACACGGATGAAAGGTATTACTAAAAGGTAAATACATATTACTATAGGTTAATTGTAAGGACCTCATTGAAAACCTCTCGATTTAGATCTGTACCAAGCAATGCTCGGCCACCCAGGTACTATCCCTTATAAAATATCACGAATAATACATAATCGGCACATTCTCTCACGTACTCAGCTATGTTGGCCATGGGATTGCAGTAAATCCTTATCAAAACGCTGTAAAATATTTTATAGTTTGTATTTTATGATACTTTTTACGTTATACTTAGCCTTTCGTTTTTGTTGTCATTCAGAAAGTATTGTAATGTTGTTGCAAAATTGTATTTTTAAGTGTGATATGTCAGGTTCTGTATTTCTATTCTGCGCCAATAGGTACTAAGCTTCCTGTCGTCAGTTCTACCTTGAAGGGCCTGTTTTTTATTTTATAGCTGGTAGATAAGCCTTTGACCACAATCTAACCTGATGGTAAGTGATGATGTGGTCGAAGGTGTTAACAGACTTAACCTAGAATTACTGGCTCTCAAGGACAGCTACCGGAACACACCGTTAGGTGCTTGGCGACAGATTTTCTACTTGAGGGTTGTCGCTAGCCAGGTGGGCATTCAGAAAATGCCCTTCTACCTTGCAAAATAACCGTACACATAATTTTTTGTTGTAAGATATTATTTAGGTTATATAAGGAATACGTATGATTCATTATGGCAAATATTAAATGAAGTAAAAATTACATCATTTATAAATCTTAAAATTAAGTTGATGATTAAATGATGGTTCTAAAGTAACTATTATCACAATATTGTGCACATGGTACTTACTTCGACAAGTTATTTCACACATTTGAGTGTTGAAGTCGGTTCCCTTTTGTGGTAAAAAAAAAAACTTTTTAGTGAACCTTGCTACTTATAAGAACGATTGTCCTTCACTGTTAATGACTATATCATCAAGATAGAAAGATACTTTTTAGTTATGGGAGTGCAACTTAAAAACGGCTTGACCGATTTTGATAAAATTTTGAAGGAAACACGCGGCTAACATCAGCTTTTAAGTAAAAAAAATAACCATCAAAATCGGTCCACCCAGTAAAAAGTTCTGAGGTAACAAACATAAAAAAGAAAGTAAAACAAAGACGAATTGAGTACCTCCTCCTTTTTTTGAAGTTGGTAAAAAAGTAACGAAGATTTACAAACTTTTAGTTATTCTTAACCCATGCGATCGTAGATAATTATAATAATATAAATAAGAATAGAAATGGACGATATCGACCACTGCGGAGGCTAAGAGGTCAAGTAGGTAATGGTTTCACATACCCTGTTCCGATTCGCTTTGTATCATAGTTTTTTATTTTATTTATTTCACTCTATACCTCTACAGCTCTTATGTATATTGTAATGAAAATATTCTAACATTGTGATTTTTGCATTAACGCCTACTATGCGAATATGTTTACAAAATTAAAAAGAAATAATTTTTATACCACACCCACTCAGAAAAGTTGTCATGTCATTACTCGTTCAAAAACATCTCATAAAGTTCGTCATTTTTCCCTTATAAATGTACGGCGGGGAAAGTTATATGGATTTTCATTACTTCACTCCGTAGCAATCAAGGAATGTTGTATGAAAATCCATACCTGTCCTGGTAGCGTTCTTTTGTTTTTAGCTGCTTACATAAAACAAATCAATCACAAAAAGGTTTTATATCAAATACTTAGAAAAATGAGGTGTGATTTTTATTTTTATATTTGTACTCGCTTTTCAATGAAAGGAGGTTGGCAACCTTCTTTTGCACTACGAGAAAAAAGCGCGGCTATTTGTTGTTTGGTTAAATTTTCGAAAATTCTTTTGGTTTGCCTGAGCCAATGTGGCGTGTATGATATCACGTTGGCTTAGCTGAAAAATTAGCCGAATTGTCACTAGCACTATTTTTATATATTTTAGGTTAGGCTTTTAATTTTTATTATAATGTTTTCTTAAAATATTTGTTATTACCTGTTTCTTGCCCTTCGTATATAAATATTTCTTTAGTTCTGTCTTTAATAGTCATTATTCGTATATAGATATAGTAAACGTACTGTAGTAAACATATCAATTGCTATCTTCTACTAGCGTCGTCGAATAAATACTATACATTTAATCGACGAAAAAAAAACTTACTGATATGTAACAGAAACCTTAAATCTAAAATCGAAACCGCTATCTTTACACAATCTAGACATGCATTTATTTCTATTACAATCTAAAATGTTGCGACCTCGAACGATCAGTGGTTAATGTTAACCAGCGCTTCCTGGTTAGCAACTCAAAGATCGTTTAGAATGTCAAGTTGATATTTTTGCACGGCCATGAACACACAAGGTCGACATATATTTTTGCGGACGGCAACGATAACCGCGTGGAAAGTGATTCCGATCGAGGCTTCTACTGAAACTATTATTGGCCGGATTCCAAATACTGAAATGGAAACACCTCTTGTTGCTTCGCTTTTTATATTCAGTTTTTTCGCTTATACGGAATCATGTCACAACAAAAATACATTTAGCAGAGTATTTTTGTCGAAAAAGTTATAGTCTTTAAGCTTTTCGCCATGCCTTTTTGTCTTATTTTATTAAGAAAATGTAAAAACTAGTCTAGAAATACGGCTACGATCCTACTTTATTATGCAAAATAAAGTAGGAGACTAAATTAATTGAGCAACAAAGTATCGTTTATTAGATATTTTTATTATTTTCTCTAAACTAGGTATGCGCACATAAACTGAACGCTCTCATTTATAATAATAATAATAATTTAATTATAATATGGAACTCAGAGAGATCACAAAAATGTAACCAAAAATTTTTCTATGGAATTTATGGCGGGAGTTTCAAAATTTGAACAAGTTGTTGGGTTTTATTACTAGGTCCAATTTCAAGACCATGATATGGTTACTTACGAGCTCGATACAGCTGTTTAAATTTTGAATTTAGCCCGCCTTATCGTGAGATTTCACCTTAAGTAAAAGAACAAATAAAGTCCTATTTACCATTCTGGCACGTTCACTTATAACCAAGAAATTCATGCAACTCTTGGAGCTATGCACTATGACCTCCATGCACCCAACTAATTATTTACTATTTCCTGACGTTTGACTGATACCTAAGTGTGATGACGGAGATGTGATTAACAAAAATGTAGCCAAGAGCATATCGAGCCGCATTTAGTGAAGAGTAGTAGAGTAGTAGAAAGTTATTGCTATGGAAGGCTGCAAAGTCGTTATTTGGCGAGTTTTTTTTTATCCTGTTAGGTAACCTTTGACCACAATCTCACCTGATGGTAAGTGATGATGTGGTCGAAGGTGTTAACAGGCTTAACCTAGAATTACTGGCTCTCAAGGACAGCTGTTGGAACACACCACTAGGTGCTTGGCAACAGATTTTCTGCTTGAGGGTGGACGCTAGCTACGTTATTTGTATGAAACCTGAGGAAGCAAAGGATTTCACTGGAGTCTTGCTCTGAGGCCGGAGTGAGATGTTTCGCTTGGCAACAAAATTATTTTGCGTCTCGTACCTTTCAATACTACGCTTCCTCAGGTTTCAATAACAGTTCTCACGACAAATAATGACTTTGCAGCCTTGCATAACAAATAACTATTAGAACTGTTATAAAGGTTCGAATTTTAAAGAACTTTCCCTCGCTTGCGTTGATAAAAGCTCTTTTACACGTAGATTTCTAATAAAAATCAAAACCTCCCTGAGCTTGTGAGACAAAAAAGTAATTTCAGCTTGTGTACTAGTGCTTCAGGTTTTTCAGGTTATGCCAACACGAAAGGCATCTATCAATATACAGGGTTATTGGAAAAATGCTCTTAAATAATAATAATAATAATGTTTATTTGCTTAAAAACATGGTAACAATGTAATAAAATAATAATTACATCTATACAGTTGAAAGATAGAGGGATGTCCGTGCATGTTTTTTGCCATTACAGCATGCAAATTATTAGACTAAAGATTAAAGTTGACTTCTTTTAGTCCTAACAAACATTTTGAGATTAATGTTTTATCTATTTGTGTTTGTGACGGAATAAGCACGAAGACCACCTGATGGTAAAAGTCTCTCGTGCCTGTAATTTATTATTTCATATTTTTTATAACTTTGCTCGATGTAAATATTCAAAAGTCTATTCAAAGGGAGCGTGATTGCTGGGACTAACAGAAGTCAACTCTAAGAGGTTATATATATAGAGTGTTTTTCCAATTACCCTATATAATATAATAAACATATATTTGAGTATGTTTATTATATTGTGAAATGAGTAGAGTTACTCAATAAGCTATAAACTCTTCATGTTTAGCAACACTCCAGCAAAGTTTGAATTTCTACTCCCTTACGTGTCTTTAGGAGAACGTTCTACACAAAAAACCAACATTTTCAATTTGTAGCTCATTCCGTATACGAGCCAGAGACCCGTGACATACGGACGGACGGACAGACAGAGTGTGGGAGGTCTGTTTTACTCTTTAGTTATGGAACCCTGAAAAGGCTTTAAATACTTCGTGATATTTTATATTCCCTTTTAGACGATCCCACTTGATGCGATTTGAACACGTTTTAATTTTCATTGCCACATGCTAAACTAAAAAAGATTTTGCTCGTGGTGCGGGTATAATATTACTGTCTATACGTTATATCATTAAGGTGTTTTATTTGTTTGATTTGGAAATAAAATAAACGTGACATACAAACGATCAGACAGACATATAAACAGACGCTTGGACATGGGGTCACAACTATATAAAAAAACCATTGAGCTACGTTATGAAACTGATACACACGATACACCAAAAAGAACATACTACAATATGTTATGATACATAATTTGAAGCTTATTGCAGTATGAGTATATCATAAAAATGCAGCTCCAAATATATTTATTGTTGTAGATATATCACCTAGATAAACGTATTTTTATGTTGTTATCAACTCGTGTATATTTTGTAAAAACATAGGATTATAGGTTAGTAGTCCTTCTTCCATTTTTCGTCTATTATGAGGCTAGATAGGTTATTGAAACTATATCTTAAACTTGCATATGTCTTTACTTGATATATTTTTTTGTTGGGATTTCAATTTTTTTTGTGTTATCTGTAGAAGGGTAGTGACGTCATTACAGACCCACCAACTTATCTGTTCAGGTGGCAGAAAAAAGAACTACAACATTCCTTCAAATTTTGACAGTTTGTAGTTAATTTCCATGACCAGTAGCGCCCTTGAAAACTGCACAGTTAAGTTGGTGGTACTATACGAAAGTTAAGTGTTTGAAAAAGCATTTTTTATCCAGTAATCTGGTTGTTGGCCACACTGTCGCCTATGACGATAAACATAATACAATTGGAGCACACGATTTCGGCTCATTTGTGCCATCCTCGAAAAAAGAGAAATAATTAGCTCTGAAAAACATAACATTTTACAAAATTACAACAAAAGGAAAATTTACCAATGACGAGAAATTACACGAGCGGAATATTATTTCTTTTGAAAGCGTTAAGTGGGTATGCCATGATTTGGTCATTTTGAAGGTGTTCTGGCAACAAATCCAGGCTTTCAGTTATTTCATTAAAAACACTAAATTGCATATGTTTTATACTTATTTTTTGGAACTTCTCGACGATAGTAAATGTACACTTCTTTCTTTCGCTTAAAAGTGAGCAATTAAATCCTTAACGAATCTACGTTAAAAAAAAGAAATCGGATGATTCAAAAATTTACCAACTCATACGAAATACACTTTAAACCAATGGTGTAGTTGTTTTTACAAGATCTAGAATGTACGATATAATATGAGGTTTAACGTTTTGAGGCTCATATGATTAAAAATATCGTAAGTACAGGGTTGGTAAGTGATTTTACAGCTACGGCGTAGCATAGCATCGCAGTATAAGGAAGATGTCCATAATGTAACGTGATAGCAGGTTGATGCGGAAGACGTGAGGCGGCGGACGGCGCGGGCGCAGGCGGGGAGCGCGGGCGCGCTATCGGTCGACATCAGTACCTAGCGAGTCGTTATCTCGCGGGCACCTCGGTGGAGGTCACACGCTGACGTCACGCTGATAACGATTTGCGCGGTGACCTTGTCTCGCGCGCCGCCTGCCGAATCTCAAGGTCGCATTAGTATTTGTACAGTACAGAGCGCCCCCGTCGCCCGCGCCCGCGCACTCCGCTGTCCGGACATCTGCGTCACCCGGACTTGCCACTTTATTGACTATTATTTGCGGATTGCGGAGGCCACCCGGTTCTCTAGGTATTTCATTTACTTCTTTGACATTTAAACAACTGGATGACAAATTCAAAACAAAAAGAAAATGTATTAAGTATACTAACTTCAATTCGTATACCTATAATTTCGGTACTTAAAATAAATAAAAAAAATACAGTCGGATAAAATAAAAAATAAACTTGACATCTACTAATATGAACCATAGTTAAATATATGGAGGTGATTGGTAGTGAGACATGTGACCGGCAATAACTCCGCGCCGTTCATTGATTATTGTGAATCGCGGAAACGACGGGACGAGGTCTTGTTTGTTGCGGCCACGGCACGCCGCCGCACGATGGCCGTCAGTAAATATCATTACAATCACTGAAGACGTAGTGGCTACTAGCTAATCTACGTCAGGAGGGCGGCTGACCTCGCGACACGCGGAAGCGACGCCTTGCAAATTAGTATATTAAATCCAAGGACAAAACGGACACAGCCAATTAAAAAGCAACACAAATACTGTGCCACAAGGCGTATATTTACAAATACTTTTGTCAATATAGCATTAAGTGCTATTAATATCACCACAAAAGGCAAATGCACATAACTTTTGCATTCAATAACGTTGAATGACGTTTTTTGTGGTTGTCCATGCGGTCATCTTGAGCGTTTCCGTCGGTACTCAATTTACTATTGAAATTGAATGGATAACAAAATCCTAGGTTACTACGAATTTATGTAAGTATATAAGTGCTCTTGTATTGTATCATCATTTAACTTATGGTTTATATAGCAATATACAGGGTTATTGAAAAAATGCTAACAACCTCTATGGGTTGACTTCTGCTAGTCCTAACAAATATTTTGAGATGAAAATTTTGCTGAATGTAATTATTCAAAACTGTATTCAAAGGGTGCACGGCGCGGTCCATCCAGTGTTGCACGGTGGGCGCTATTAGCTCGGAGTAGGCATTGTCTTTTACTACGAGACACAGAACTTAAAAGTGTTAGACAATACTAGTAAAACTTATTGAAAAGACATTGCCAACTCCGAGTCAAGAGCGCCCGCCGCGGCAACACCGCGCCACGCTCCCTTTGAATAGAGTTTTCAATATTTACACCGATCTCATTGCCATGTTATCTACAATTACTCACATGTCAGGGTAATGGATATCGATGTTACATAGTTTTCAAGGTTTATTTATCACCATAACTAAAAATACTGATAGACAACTAAACATCAGAACCAAAAGCGTTTTTACACTAAAGCCTAATTAAGTTTTTTTTAATGATTCTTTCATAAGTTATTCCCGTCGTCTACTCTGGGAAGATGACAACATTTCAGATTTAGATCTACACTTCTTTAAAATTAATATTAATCATTCATAAGCAATCAACTTTTATAACAGATAAGCAAACATTTGAATGCAGTTTCATCTGCTGAAAAGTTACGTTCGGTAGGAAGCTGGAAAATTCTAACTTCAAGAAATCTCTTCAGTTACTTTACTTATATTCTCCCAGATTAGATTATAAAGAATCCCATTTTATAAATAATTGTTTTGCCTACAGTAAAACAAAGACGCTGGTAGTCCTAACACGTTATCCAGTCAATTCCAACTCATTGTCACCGTTTCTTTGTTTGACTATCATTGGAGTCGAAGACCCAAACTTGGATTAATACAGGATAGGAAGCTGTTCTAATGTCAAATATCGTCATAACCCAACACACAACTTGGACACATTTCGGAGCGTCAGATTGACGTTGAAATTAATTTGCTTAGTCCTAAATCCTAAATCCAAGGCTTGAAACATAGACAAGCTTGGATCTTTGAAGGATATAATTTGACCAAATTGGCATTACTCCAATCAAAAGCTTCCTAAATGGAGACATCCATTCATTCCTTTGACCATAGCGTACGTTTTAGGTATCATTGTGCTGTTCTATTAACTATATCTATAACAGTCTACAGTGCTTTACCATACTTTTCAATGGTCTCTGTCAAGATCCCTAGTTGAACGTAGCCCGTACGTTGATCACTAAGAATATTCAAACATATATCTCATTTCCAGCCTTTTACAAATTTGTATCTAGGTACGAGAAAAGTAAATCTTGATATTGAGCATTAACATCCCCGAAAAACACGAATTGGGTAAAACGGTAGATGAATTTTATCCGCTGTTACACCTAAATAATCGTGCCACGATCGCTCGCCGCGGCAACACTGGACCGCGCCGCGCTCCCTTTGAATAGAGTTTTGAATATTTACATCGAGCTAAGTAATATAAAATATGAAATATTAAATTACAGGTACAAGAAACTTTTAACATCAGGTGGCCCTCGTGCTTATTCCGTCAAAAACATATAAACAACCAAAAAAATTAAAAAAAAAAAAAACATCTTAATGGGATTGTCCTCTTTTTCCTGGATGTCCTCTTTGTCCTGGATCACCACTTAATGTTGATTTCTGCTACTCCTAACTAGCGGAAATCAACCTTAAGAGGTGGTTAGCATTTTACCAATAACCCTGTATATTATTAGCTTCCGCCCGCAACTTCGCTGAATTCGGTTGATGAAATGTCATGTGTAAGTATTTCACTGTTTTGAATGTCACTACTAAAACCAGGTATATTGCTTCGGTTATTTAATATCACATATATAAAATAAAAATTAAAATGTTCTTTTTTAACAAACGGTATCAAAATAAGGAAAATTCATCTAAACTTTAAATTGGGAACATATATAAAATTTGGGATATATGTATAGCTTTTGAAAATCAGGCAACCTAAATCTCAATATTTTTCCACATGACACTGCAGGATTCTATGAAACCATGGTCTCAAGAATGTTTCTAATCGCGTAAGTTGTTACAGATAGGCAGTGATATAACGTGGGCCACAAGATTGCGCATTTAAAAAATATAAAAACCGCATTATAATAGAGTAAATAATATAAAAGAAACATGATTATATTGTTCGCATCCTCATGATTCTTTATTATGGCACATTGCCTTGCGAACCAGCCCTGCCTGAGGCCAATGTCAATGTCATTGTCATTGTCAAATTATCCACGTCACAGCCCGCTCGCTCACCAGATACTTTGCATCAAGTCAACAAACAACCAAACACGTGTAAGACGATTATTTAGTATAGGTAATATCACAAAAACATTACGACCTTGATGTTTTCCTATGTACTCGCATCGTATGTTAAGCGCGAATTTTGGCTCTGATATCGTTATATGTATGAAAATGCGTCATAAAGCATGTTGGGTTTTTATCGTGCATTCAAAGAAAATGAAATGAGATACAACTAACACATTTTTTCGATTAATAATGTTTGAGTACGTTAATAACATGAACCTATGTTTGATTTCTCTATCACCTAGGAAAATTCTTCAAGTGTAAAAACCTACCGATAAATGCTTTATAAACTCAAAACTTTCTGGTTGTGTCAGCTCAATAAGAGGTTGGATGTACTTGCCGAATACACTACAGTGGCCTTGAGATTATAACGAGCTATTGCATAAGTCAAGTTAATCTAGTTGAGATAATGTAAATTCGTTTGGTTGTGACGGAGATGTGAACGGGCGATGATACGGGCGCGAGCGCGTGCGAATACCGGCGCAGATGACTCAATAGTTAGTATTGTGGTGGTGTGGCGTCGGTTACGCAACTCGTGCGCTGCCGCGTGAAGTGTGAAGTTCAATGTCACACACACTCACACACGCGTCTCCGTGTACATACACATGCCAAATAGATACCGGCGCTTGTGTGCGAGCTTTAATATCAGAATAATAGCAGCCAACCCGTTACTCGCCTCTGTCAACACTTCCCGGAATAATTCGCGAAAAACATTTTCCTTGCAATTGACGCTGATGTTTTGAGAAAGGTCATGGTAAAGTCATATCACTATTTTCAGTGTCATTATTTAGTGTTTCGCGTTTAATTCTGCGACAATAAGTAATTGGACCAGTGGCTCGCCGAAGCAAAATCATGAATATTATCATTTTATCTTTTGGCACTGGCTTGAGAGTGAAACATTTTGTAGAACACCAAAGGTTAAATGCTGATTTATTTAGTGCTAGACTACTAATTTCCTGTTTTTTTTCTTTTTCTTATTACCAAATGTTGTATGTACCTTACCTTACGTTACCTTATGTATTTAAAGAAATGCCTGTAAAATATAAAAAATAAGATATAATAATATAAGACCCCGTTTTAGAAGTATAGGTTTAAGTATGAAAAATCTTTGTTTGGACCGAAATATCATATCTGAAAAAAATCGATCTGGTTCATATCTGGTGTAATTTTTTTTACAAAGTCAAAGTACTTAATGTCAATGCCCGAATCATGCGCTAACAGTGTCTAAGTAGAAGCCGTATAAGAGGAATCGGAAACGGCCTGAAAAACCTCTTTCGAAAATTTATTTAGATTAAGTTGTATATACTAAAATAGTAATTAAAGTTGACACATTTATACTGTACTGTATCAGCCGAATTGTCCACTGCTGAACACAGCCTCTCCTATTTAGGGAGGGTTTCCCATAACCCCCACGCTTGGCAGGCGTCTTGGGGATTGCAGTTTAAGATCTCAGTTCCTTAGAAAGCGCTGCTGGCCACCTTCCGATATTTTACCTTTTCGCCTTACGACACCCACAGATAGAAATGGGGGGGGGGGGGGGTGAAATTCTAACCCGGCACCCCACGGGTGACACATTTGTAATATAAACTATTTATTTAATTCATAAGTATTTGTATATCTTCCTACACTATTCAATACACAAAATAATTGGCAACGAAAACCCGCAAAAAGCTCTTAAATCTGAACGCCCTTGTCTATCGTTATTTGGCCAGTAGCGGACGTCGTGAAGGGCACGTCGCCCCTAGGCCAAGGGCGAGTCACGCTGACCTACATCCAACTAATGTGCCCTTACAAGGTCACACCGACGTCCTACATGCCTAGTCGACTGTTAATTGGCCGCTCTTTTCATCTAGCCTACAGCTATGAACCTATGACGTATATTGTCTGGCTTCTACACAAGGTGCTACGTTTATATAAGTGGGACTTAGTTCTGGACTACCATGTACATGGAACAATAGTTGGTGGTGGTTATTTTTTTAAACAAATTTAAATAGAAAAGGTACAATTTCGAGTTAGTGCATCGAGGTTTGAGATGTAGACAGACCAAAGGGCTATTTTGAGCCACATAATTGATGAAAGAAGACTTACATACAATAGATAACAATGTTATTTTTAAACGTTTTTGAGAAGGCTATATACCTATTTTTCTCTTTTGTTAGTGTTGTTTCCCCTGGACATTTGTTATAACTAAAGGCCTTCTCAAATCAATGTTCAGTTTCACAAAATGGTCCCGAGTTTGTTAAAGTAGTGAGAAGTCTTATTTTTTTATTATATTTTTTTCTTTATTCTCTTATTTTGTTCCTGAGAACCAATAATTCTAGGTTAGCCTGAATTAGTTAAGTTGTTATGTTCGACCACAGCATCACTTCACATCAGGTTAGATTGTTGTCAAGGCTAGCCTATCAAAATAAATAACAAGTGGTTTTAAAAAACATATAATGGTTTCATAAAATATTTATTTATTATTAAATATGGATTTTCGAAATTAACTCATGAATCTATTCATAACCTTCATCCAGCAATTAATTGTCAGCAGATGATAAGTGCACAAAGTTGGTTTTTGGTGTTAGGAATAAATTTGGATCCTAAACTAGCGAAGCAGTTTAAATTATAATATATCTAAATTCTAGTCTAGTCTGCTTCCCTAGTAATGGAACACAGAACATATGATTGAAACATGCAACTTTTTATCTCTACCAGCGAGAAATTTAGTTTGTACGGCCTTCTGGATTCTGTAGATTTTTAGTTTACTCAGTGAATATAGTTCGGTAGTGTTTTCTTTAATTTTTCCAGTACAGAACATATCGCACCCAAATAGAATAAGAATATTACGTTAGAAGTATAATATCACGCTAACGATGTCATGACGTTCGAAGCAGTGATGGCTCAGTGGCATTGGGTATGGACTGCCGTGCAGCAGGTCCATGGTTCGAATCCCGCCGCGGGCTTGAGCTTCACCGCATTAAAGGTAAGGGTACGGGTAACGGTAAGGGCATTTTGTGAATGCCCGCCTGGCTACCGACCACCCTCAAGTAGAAAATCTGTCGCCAAGCACCTAACAGTGTGTTCCAACAGCAGTCCTTGAGAGCCAGAAAAATTACAGACTAATGAGACCTAACAACTGGACGTCTCAGTGTGACGGGCACAGTGCAATTCGTCGTTGAAGAAATGCGCCTGTTATAGGCAGAGGTTAGTCCACTTAACATCAGGTGGGCCTTGGGGCTTTTTAGTCACAAAAAAAAACACAAACAGACAAAGCACAGTTTCTGGAAAAGCTTGTTGAAAATTATAATATCCACTTATAACCACGATTAATAATAATAATAATAGATAGGATATTTTTATCTTTGTAAATACACTTGGCTTTGGCCCGTGCCAAAACTACCTCTGAAACCCAGAGAGACTACAAAAAAGTAATTCACCCTTATTACATTTGAACTGAATTATATTTTATAATTATATTTCCTACATTACGTATCAAAATATTTTTCTATCATCTATTTTGACAGCGATATCACGATAACAACAAATGCTTTATTATCTGTTTTTACATCGAAAGATAGGAAATTTAAAAATATAATAATTGTCCTGATAGTAAGTTATATTCCGTAGTTCGCGACTTCGTTTTGTTTTGTTTGATTTCTGCGCATAATAGCACAGAATAAAAAGGACGTAATAGCCACGTCGAAGGAGCGGGTGCTGAAATGTTCCTTATTTCAACGGTATCGTTCGTTTTCTTTTTAGTACTGGCTGCCAAGAGCTGCTAAGTTAGCTACTGTGAAGCCATGTGCGGGATTCGAACCCGCGTCCATCCACATACATACGGATTATTTCTCTCGTTTGGTAATTTTGTAATGCAATCCGCAGAGCATGCGTTATTGCAAACATAACAATATTAAAATTATAAGGTTGCGTCATCATTTTGTCATACAAGATTAAAACCAATAGCAAAATTCTTCTTGTTTGTAGTACAACGTAAGTTGAACTATAGGTGTTGCTCCGTCCCCATACGATGGTTGAAGAACGAGAGCAAAAATTAAAGTTATGAGTCATAATGTCATGTTAGCTCAGTCGGTCAGAGCATACCCCGGCTATAGGGGTGGATGGACGCGGGTTTGAATCCCGCACATGACTATATTTTTTCTCTCGTAAATTTGTAATTTTGTAACTATGAAACCCTTTAGGAGGACGCTGACGATGATATGGCGGGAAATACGACATCCAAATCTTTTTGGTTTTGTTGATAGGTGGTTTAACTTTTTATTTTGATCGCGTTAAACGCGAGATTCTGTTTTATTTTTACTATATCTAATGTATTTTTGTAATAAGTATTTATTGAATTGATTGCGTTAGTTACAAGTAAAAGTAATTTTTAATATTATAAACAATTTTTCGAGTACATATTTTACGGAATCGAGTGCATTGATATTCTATTTCAAGATTATATGAGCAGTATTATTTTAAATTCGCAAATACCATGATCATGTGTAATGATTACCAAATCTCGCTACAAGCAAAAGACGTGAGTTTTCACCTTAAAAAAAAGAAAAATGATTTATGATATTTTGAAGATACAAGCACAAGGCTCATCTGATGTTAAGCGTTAACCTCTGCCTATAACAGATGCATTTCATCACTAGTGATGGGCGACGGGAGCATTGCGCCCGTCACCCTGAGACATACAGTTGTTAAGTCTCATGTGCCTGTAATTTTATTGGCTCTCAAGGACTGCTGTTGGAAAACACTGTTAGGTGCTTGACGACAGATTTTTTCTTGAGGGTGGTAGCTACCCAGACGAGCATTGAACAAAATGCTCTTCCACCAAGCGGGGAAGCTCAAGCTGGCGGTGGGGTCGAACCATGGACCTGCGGCACGGCAGTCCATAGCTATCACCACTCGGCTATCATTGTTTCATACTATCTATTATAACATTGCATGTTTCATTAGATATAGAAAGTAAGTGAAAAGTAAGTATGTTAATACTTTAAACTCAAATCAATAAATAGGTGCAAAACTAACATGAACTAATATTATGTAACGTCTAACATTTAGGTCGAGTAGGCAATTTTTATTCCCAAATTATGTTTGCAGACAACGCCGGTCGGAGGCGCGACCCCGCTGACCTTGTCACGACCTCATCGCCTCCCCGAGGCACCCTACAACCCTCCCAGGACCTCGTGTCACCTCCAACCTTGGAACTGGGAAGCTACTTCAATATCTACCTTAATGGTACCTACGCTTAATTTCAATGCTCAATGTCACTCATAAGTATATGATGGTAATGAAAAATGTCGAATTGTTACACAAAAAAGTACGTATGATGTTAGTTTGAACTTTTAATTTTACACACTATTTTTTTTTTACATAATGCTAATAGTCTCACCTCTATCTCACCTGATATCAATTGATGATGTGATGGAATATGCTGCCAGGCTAACCTAGAATTACTGGCTCTCAAGGACAGCTGCCGGAACACACCCTTAGGTGCTTGGCGACAGATTTTCTACTTGAGGGTGGTAGCTACCCAGGCGGGCATTCGCAAAATAGCCCTACCACCATGCCATAACGACTGCCATCCTAAGACTACAACCGGGACCGACGGCTTAACGTACCGTACGAACCACGAAAGCACTCAGTAGTCATCCAAGTCATAACCGCAGCGGTCGTTGCTTAAGTTAGCTAATCGGTCAAGAACGGCTAAGCAAACTACGTTACGAGCGCTGCGTTATCCTCAAAAGGGTAGGCAGAGATATCTAAACACCCACATTTCGGCAATTATTTTTAACCCCATGATGGGTTTGGCACTGTCCCGGCTACCTGGTTTAGGTCCAGTTTTCAGACATACTGAAATTTCCTTGTCAAAAAAATGATGTCTATTTTCAAACCGAGATTGAACCGAAGACGTTGAGATTACAAAGCGATTATATACGCCACTCGGCCAACAAGACCGTCAGAGGCCAATGCAAACATATTCTTAGATTAGTAAAGGATTTGTAATACTAATATTATAAATATACCTTGCCTTAAAGGCAAATAGTAACAGAGGTATTTGAAAATAATTTTCGGTAAGGTTTTCTGACAAAAAAAACGAATGCTTAAGATTTTGTTTATGCCTGATAAGTTAGCTTTTGACCACTATCTTACCTGAAGGTAAGTGATGGTGTAGTCGAAGATGTTGTTCAGGCTAACCTAGAAGGTGACTTATTTTTTGCTCAGCAAATTATAATATGATCCGTATTTTTTTTTTGATGTTAATTATCATGAGACAATCATAGGATAATTAAAATAAATATATATATTAACTAAATCATCAAGCTTAACATATTGCGTAAAAGTCAACTGATTACAAATACAACTCGTACACTTGTTTGTATCTTAATGTGTTATTTGAAATTCCCACATTTTATATAAAATTAGTTTAAACTTGTCAAATAAATTAGAGTTACTTGACCCACGGCACAGGTTCTTCTATTGTGGGTCTAGCGCTTATAACAAATTTATAAGACAAATTGTCACTATAGTCATACGTAGTTATTATTAATAATAGCAATTGTATTGAATTAAAAACATAATTACTGTTTAAATAAATAAAATCTAATATAGTTTGAAATGATAGTCGTGGCATTATTGTCAGAAAAGGTATGCGTAGTAGGTACATGATTATACTTGGATACCTGTTGGATACACCCTTCGATAAAATATACGAAGGGTATACCGTGGAGTGGAGTGAGTAGAAGGCCGAGAGCACGAATACCGATTTGATGCGATCCGGGCATACCTTTCTTGCTTAGTTCGCGCTCATCACGTTCTTCAGGGACACCATCATAGTACTGTAACGTGAACAATCAGAATGTCTTCAATTGCGTCGATCTCAACAAGTCCTAAAAGGAAAATATTTGTTCTTTCGTTTAGAAAAGGACTTTAATTTGAAAGAACTTACTTGCCCTTCTTACCTTAATGGTAAAAGTATTTTTTTTTATTTATTTTAAGGACTTTGTCGCTAAGCGACCACATCGTCCTGTAAGACGTTACAAAAACCGGTACCACTAACATAAAATTAAGTCTTAATAATAATATGTCTAATTTTAGATAATTATGTACTTATATTTAGAGAATTTAGGTCTTATTTAGACCTATAATTCAGCCAAATTATACAATACTTGGGCTCGATCTGACAGAGGGTAGGCTAAAATACAATTAATAAATCCAATATCAAATACTTTGGTCTGACTAAAGTACGCCCTTCTATAATTGTCATTCCGCACACATTCCATCAAAATATGTTGTACGTCTTCTATAACGCCACACTCAATACAATTGGGGATGTTATTTTTTGCATCAAAAATCCAAGCTTATTTGATGGTATATGAGCGGAGCGAACCCTAAGAGCGGTCACTAATTTCTTGCAACTGAGAATGTTATTATCTATCCATGGGTAAGTAAAAGTAGTAGTTCTAAAAGTATTATTATTTTGAAAAAAGTAAACGTACAAAAAGAATAAGGGATAAATAAATGAATTAATGTACATAATGTAACAAATACATACAATTTTGTGTTAACATTATAGTATCTAAATTATCTGCTTTTTTGCATGGAGGTAGGGCATTTTGCGAATGCCCACCTTGCTAGCTACCACCCTCAACAAGAAAATCTGTCACCAAGCACCTGACGTTGTGTTCCGGCAGCTGTCCATGAGAGCAAGTAATGCTATGATTAGGTTAGCATGAACAACATCTTCTACCATATCATCACTTACCATCAGATGAGGACAAAAAGCCTATATAAAAAAAAAACTTTATTATATGGAATCATTTTCTTGTAACTTAATACAGATAATAATAAAATTTAATACCTAATAAAAGTATCAATTAGAGTAAAATATGTAATATAATAATATAATATACGCACTTATTCTCTTATTACCTTCGTATTTAGGCCAAAATGTACTCGTACTTTCTAACCTTGTGTACTTACTTGTCTAAGCGTAATAAATATCTGAGATCTGGGTCGCTCCATTCTCCTTGTCTTGGTTTTCTTAGTGTCCGTAGTATATATTGATTATTCTATGTATTGGTTCTCATAGTAACTACTGGTAGGGCTGTGGTTTGCCGTTTCGACGTCCCTTCGCTTCGTGCGGCCTAGATTCCAGCCCGAAATGCCTATTTCTCAAGGACAACTGGGACGTATACACGAACTGACATTCAGGGTTTATATGATAGAAGATTTTATTAACTTTCGAGGCCAATGATAAGGACTTAGCGAAACAGAACACAAATAGAGCAGACAATATATTAGTAGGTGTTGAAAAAATATCTTGTAGATTCATATATTTGGTGGGTAGTATAATTCATATCATTTTATGTAAGTTAGCTATTTTTAACAGACACCATCATAAAATGTTTAGCATGGTCGTACAGCATTTTGCGAATGTCCGCTTGGCTAGCTACCACCCTAAGTAGAAAATCTATCGCCAAGCACCTAACGGTGTGTTCCAGAAGCTGCCCTTCAGAGCCATTAATTCTAGGCTAGCTTGAACAACATCTACGTCCACACAATTACTTACCATCAGTTTATGTAGCGGCCAAAGGTTAGCCTGTCAGCTATAAAAAAAATCACAAGTAAAGGGTTGGTAAGTTAAAGTTTGTATTATCAAAAAATAATCAAAATCAGTTCCTGTACATTTTGTCATTTCTGAATGTTTTGAATTTATTAAGTTAACTCATGACAATGTATCGCTATATCATATTACCATAAATTTTGGTTCTACGTAAGTAATACATTTTATTCTACGTAGACAAGGCCATGCTAGTTAAGTGGAAGAGCAATAAAACCCAAGGAGTTTTATTGTCAATATCATTTGCCTACAAACAAGGGGGATGCGGGGGTGGGGGTATATTGGTACTTTTTATAGACGTCTGGAATCTCTGAAGCCAATGTGCTGTTGTGAAATTCAACTTACGTAATAGCAACGTTATGTATGTTCCCTACTTTGGGACGTTATCATAAAATTAAACCAAAATTATAAATTAATAGGGACAAAATTTATGGTGGTTCTTTTATTACCTGGATAGAGTTTATTCAAATTTGTCGCAAGACCCTAAGATTAAATGGAAACAATTGATTAACTTGGTTAATATAACTTGTTTAACGTTATTTATCATTTTAGGTACTTTTAATCTAATAATATTTCGACCTCAACACCACCTTCAAACAGGTGAGACATTGGTTACAGATATGATTATCACTAAGCATACCACAAAATCTCAACATTGTTGACTTAAATGTTTTAATTTTTTTTAATTACTAAGCGCGTCAAAAATAAGGAAACCTTTTTGGTGGTTCCATGCCACCCTTTACCGCATCATACGAGTAAGTACAAATATGAATAGTACTAATATGTGAAACAATGCAAGTTTTGGGTTTTAGGGTTCCGTACACAAAACAGAGGGCAACCAGGACAAAACGGAGCCATTTAAATGTAACTCTGCTATCTGTCCGTCAGATCCGTCTTTACGTTACGGCTCATTAGCGCATAAACAAAATGACTTATAAACCTGAACATTAATTATTTTGTGCTCAGTCCAACAATTGTCTTATATTTCAGGGCTAGTTGCACTGAGGAACTAAATTAGATCGAGTCTCGACTCGCACTTGGTCAGTTTATTGTACATATTTCTACCAAGATATTTTCAATTTTTAAATTAACCGCTATAAAATAAATATAAAAAAATGCTACGGCAGAGCTACGCGTCTACGCATCTACGTAACTGCTACGAGCTAGGCATGACCAAATTATAAATTTGGTAGGGGAAAGTTGCTGCTAAAACCACACAAAATGTTATGAATTTGAATATACTGTCGAGTAAATACCATGTTGAAGAACTGAGAAGGGCTTTGTTGAAGTTTAAAGAATTGAAGCTATACCATCATTGCTGCGTTTGTAATTATTGTAGAGCAGGTGACCTCTATTCAACAAAATCGCAGGCTACAAAAAAGTAATGAAACACAATCTCATAATGAATAGATTCAGGCGTTACTTTGCAGATATCCATATTTAATAATAACAAATATTTTAAGAAACATTAAATTATTATTTTAATAAAACACTTAAAAAATATATCTAGTGACAATTCCGTCCAATTTACCTGTTAAGCCGACGTGGTGTCACAATACCACACGCCGTCACTTCGGCTTAGCAGGTGAATTGGGCGGAATTGTTACTAGATATATTTTTTATGTGTTTTATTAAAATATTAATTAAATGTTTACTTAGAATATTTTAAAAATATTTGTTATTATTAAACACAATCTCGGTTATTGAATAATACCACTAATTGTAATAAAATGTAGCATTCTTTCCTGTTATGTGCAAAAGTAAACGTCCAAACACCTGTTCGTTACGACGCTCTATATCACAAGGAGAGTAATTAACACGTAATATGTCCACAGGACTTATACGCTATATGGTAAGTGGAGTATAAGATAAATAATTTATAGACTTCTATGTGTAGGTCTTTTTATATATAGATATACGATAGATATAGTTGACATTTATTGACGTATATAATATTGTATTGTTTATTTAATTGACTTATAATATAAAATTATTTATTTATTTTTTTATCTTAGGAAGACCAACAGCAATATATAATTTTAGAAAAAGTACTTAGAAAACATGAAGCCAATTAAAGGTCCTCACGGCTAGGTAATACAGTAATTATAAATATTGTGAACATGATAGACCACAACTTAATTAATTAAGGTTATTTATAACATAATTATTATTAAATAAACTCTCTGCTTACTAGTCGCCTAGCCGACGCTACGCTTGTACAGAATAGGTCAATATCGTAACGCTTACATAAATAATTAAAGTTATTACTTGCTCTCAATAAATACGAATTCTTTCTATAGTTGATGATAACCTTTGGTACATTTATAGGGGGATTTAACCTTAACACTTTGGAGTGTCCCTGTCTATTAATTTTACTCAATAGTTCTGAACTATCAACTGAGTTCGAGGTAATTTTAAGATGGTACGTTAAGTCCGCAATTTCTCTTCTCTCAGAAAGAGGAAGACGATGGAATTTTTTAAAAAATCAGATAATTATCTGATTTATACGGTATTTTTAGACGATAACATAAATATTTTATGATTTTATTTGAATCCGCTCAATTCGTACGATATAAGTATCATAATGAGGGCTCCACACTTGTGAAGTATAATTATATAATTTAATTGTATTTATAATTATGTGTATTTGACTTTTATTGAATAAAAAATATTTTCTTATTTTTATGATCAAACAAAAGAGTCGCAGTTAAACTTAAAATTATATTATAGTAAATATATATTTTTAAATTGTATAAATATACTTGAAAACAAGATATTCTTAATAGCTAGTAGTAGCTAGTAGTAGTTGAGCTTGAAAAATTAACTGCCATCATGCTGTGAAGCTCAAGGAAAAAAGCTAGACAGCTAAACTCACTGGATATATCAATGCAAAAACTATCCAATTACACATGTTCGTGTCAACACGTATATAAAATACCCCAGTTTAAGTCGAAAAATACGAACCGTACGAAAAATTTTACTCGATTGGTTTTCATACAATTTGAAAAGTGTGCATCAGTTACTTAGATATAATATAGTTCTGTAAAATGTACCCACTCCAATTGTTTTTTTTTAATTTAAAACATTATTTGAAAAAAAAAAAATTTCATTATTTTTTTCCCGAAAGTACACCATGAAGCAAATAGGAAGTGCCAGTATTTAATATATATTTGTATGTAAAAACAAATATATACATGGGGCACACTAAAAGTTTTGCACTTCTAGCTAATCGGAACTATTTGAATTTCGAATGCTATATATTTTGAAACGACTTACAAAATTTTTTGTAAAAAAAAAAATTGGCGGGAAATCATTTGTCAATTGATTTTTTCACACATCAAAGTTCTACGTACGCAAAGAAAATGGAATTAAGTCGAAAATATTTCACAGCGATGATTTTCTCTCTCCGCAAGACTCTGCCGCTCGTCTTCAAAATGCGTTTGGGAGAGAAGCACCTTGTTTGAGCAACGTGAGGCGATGGTTTGCTGAATTTGAGAGAGGTCGGGTTTCTTTACATTTCGAATTTCGTGAAGGGTGGCGTTCAACTGCCGTCAAATAAAAAAATAATGTGGCTACTCATAGTAATTAAACAACCTTAAACGGTTTAAATCGCGTATATTTATCATTATTTTTGTCCCGACGTTTCAAACACTTTGCAGTGATCACCCCGTGACCACGATCACTGCAAAGTGTTTGAAACGTCGGGACAAAAATAATGATAAATATACGCGATTTAAACCGTTTAAAGTTGTTTAATTACTATGTGTAATAATCGCGAAAACCTAAGACAACATAATGTGGCTACTGTTAAGCGGCTAATTGAATAAAACCTGCGGATTACCTATGATACAATTTGAGGACTATTGGGGATTAGTATGAGCCAAATTAAGAATGTTTTACACCAAGAATTAAAAGTTTGGAAACTTTGTTGTCGTTGGATCCCTCATGAACTGACAGCGGAACAGAAGCGGGCTCGCGTGGAATGATGCTCACAGATGCTACTGAAGTACGTCCACGGACATTCTAATGCAGTATATGACATTGTCACAGGAGACGAAACGTGGATTTATTGTTTTGAACCCGAAGAAAAAAGCAATCTTGTATAGGTGTTTGAAAATAAGAATAGGCCAACAAAAGTGAGGCAGGCGAGGAACGTTGGTAAAAAAATGATCGCGTGTTTTTTCTCAGCTACGGGTCCCATCTGCACAATTCCTCTTGAAGATCAAAAGAGTGTTAATGCCGAGTATTCTACCATTTGTTTACCCAGGGTGTTAGAAAACGTTCGCGAAAGACGACCAAAAAGCCGCGTTCTCCTACATCATGACAACGCTTCTTCACAGACGGAGAACAAAACAAAGTCATTTTTAGCTTCCGAAAAAGTACAACTCGCCACCCATCCTGCACATAGCCCCAACCTAGCACCCTGTGATTTCTGTATTTTCCCCAAAATCAAAGATTTGATGTGAGGTTTCACTTTTACCAACTCCGAAGAGGCAGTGATAGCGTTCAATCAGCACACAGAAAACATATTTTGTTTATAACATGTTGTTTTTTTAAGTTACGCAAAATTTTTAGGGTGACCTACGTATTAAATAGTGGCACCCCCATTTTTTCAGTGTCATATAATAATACAAACAAAAGTAAGATAGTTATTACTTAACATAATTTAATCGAACGACAATAAATCACATGTCTACATAATAAAATGCGTTCTCATTAAAATACAATGACATTATTATTTGCGGAAAACCTTGAGAATACAAGAAATAAATCATGTACGCGTGTAAAACAAGCTCATTGGCAAGGTTAAAGCCTGAAGGAGCTGACTACTGAACTCGTGTTGTGTAATGCTCGCTATTTGATTGGCGTGTTTTCCTAAGATATGGCAATTAGAGAATGTATATAGATATTATTCGATATGAAGCTTCCAACCTTTTTTGTACGTTTGTTCGACGATTATTTATCACTTGTTAATAATGTATCACATTAGAACAGTGTTTGTAAATCAAACTGGAAACTGACTCTGTTTTTAAATTGGGTGTCTGGCAAATTTTAAATATTTGGGCATTTCTGGTGTCCCTTTCGAAGAATACAGGCGTGACCATATTTTTTTATTGTGGACAAAGACAGTTGCCAGAACATACATTAATATTTAAGTCATTTCATTAGCAAAATATTTTTAAACTGAAAGCGGTAACGAACCCGGCCTAATTTCAAAATGCCCTATAAGCATGTAAAGATTATATTTTAAAAAACGTTGTTGTGTTATTAATTATTATAAAACAATGAAGAAGCGAATTCAAAAATATAATCTAAAATCTTTTTTTTTTATACCACAAAGGTGGCAAACAAGCATACGGCCCGCCTGATAGTGAGCAGTTACCGTAGCCTATGGACGCTTGCAACACCAGGGGTATCACTCGAGCGTTGCCGACCCTGAAGAAATCTCTTCACGCCCTTTTTGAAGAACCCCATGATACTCCATCGGGAAAACCACGGCGGGGAGCTCATCGTCAGTTCCACAATCTGTGCGTCCGCGGAAGGAAGCTCCTTTGAGCCCGCACAGTACGAAACAAATCTGGTTTCAATGTGTAGGGTTGGACTCCCCGTCGATGGCGAGAGTTGCGATGGTGGAAGGTAGCCGTGGGCATCAAGTCAAACAATTCCTTAGAACACTAAATGGTTGTTGTGTGACACTATTGGTGTGTTGTGTGACATACATACCTACATTGTTTTCCATTTAGGTTTTTTTCACACTGTTCATTCTATTTACGGTATTGTACACTAAACTAACATGCCAATAATGTTGGTCACTTTCCGATAGAAATAAACTTATCAAAATATCTAATGTCCTTATTTTATAGTCGAAAACTTTATTATATAATAAAGTCCAATGAAAAACAGCTTAACGTGTTAACTTTCACATTATATAAGTGTATCTAAGTGAGAGAAGTAGCGGGTAGAGCTGTGTGTAACATTTTTTGTGTTTTTATTGACTTGCAAAATGAGAAGGATAATTTATTTTAGTCAGTCAATCAAAGCATTTTTTGGTTTCAGGTACAGTAGGGTCAATACAAAATCGAAGTTATGAAACGATAAATTCCAAGTATCCATTAATTATAACTGTAAACACTTATTATATATTATATACAACGCAATCATTTACTCCTAGTGTATCTAATAATCGTGAGATCGGGAAAACCGTCAGTACTATTTATTTATTGTAAAAGGCACGTTTCTTTTTATACCTATTTGATTGATATATGTACAAGTTACTGTGTCTAGAACGTAGAACGTAAGACTACAGTACTGTAAGTGAAGTAAAATTCTTAATGTATTTTTTTTATTAAGTTATCATCTACGAATTATAGATTTTTTGCGTGTTTTTAATATTTTGTTTCGGGAAAAATTTAAAAGATGTGTATTTTATTCACTATTAACTTCAACTTCACTATTAATTTCACTAAGTAACAGTTTTTCAAACATACAATTAAACTATGGACCAATTTCAATGAAATTATTATTCCACGTGTCAACATTACAAATTTGTTAAATCCGGTCTTGAAATAAGTTAACTTATTGTGAAATCTTAATCTTAAATGTAAGATTCAATATTTTGACGTAAGTTTGACATCGAGTATTGATATGAAGTAAGCTATCGACAGTTTATTTTAAAGAAAAATGTTGTATATTTCTATTCTAAATATTTTCTGTTAATTATTAAATCTAAAAGGCACCTACTGTACTATTATTTACTTCCGTCTAATAGGTTACAGGTTTAGGTAATTCTAAGTTTTTTTTATTGCGACACACTTACGCAGCTACCTGAAAAAAAAACATTAGGTATTTATACAATTATTTCTCCGGAGCGTGGATAAAGGTCACGTCCCACGCATATCAAGGGTGTTATCGGGTGTGCGGGAGGCGCGCGGGCGGTCGGGCACGCGCGGGCACCGCGACCTTGCCCGGCTGTGACTCTGCGACCTTGGAGCTTCCCCCCTCTCCTCAACCTGCACCCCTGCGCCGCCGCCCCCTGACTACACCACCCCTCGCCCACGCGAACCTCACTTCCATCTCCCATCTACCGCCTACACCTCGTGCAAAATTTAATATATATACAGAACAGGCTACAGTTGGGAAATGAAATATACTTCCCGCTGACCGAGCTTTGAATGCTACGGATACCTCTCAAATACTCATTTGTCCTTTTTACTCTTTACCTTCAAGGAAGATCGCAACCACTGGAACGGCACGACCGTTTCAAGTGATGTTTAGATCGCTAAATATTATGCACAGTGTTCCTGAATATATTTATTTACAAAGTACGTATTGTTCGACTGGTGAAGTTGGATGAGGTGTCCCGTTCCGAGGCCTGGGCGCGACCTTGTCTCCGCAAGGTTATGGGTATGTGTGGCTCATTCGGGGTTTTCCGTGTACCGCTTGAAGGCCTCTGACATTGAACGTTGGCGTTAGGTGAACAAAATTTACAGTGTTTACACAATCGTACAAATATTAATAGCGGGAAACCATGTTACGCTAACTATAAACTGTTAAAATTAAATGGGAATGTTTGTGTAGATATATGTTCATATGTATATATATTACCCATCGACAGCTAGTACCCGAAGTTGTTGTTACTCACTTCCTTAACGGGTAAACTTACTAAAAAGTCTTTCAAGGAGAGCAATATTAACGAATTCCAGACGAGGCTTATAAGTTTGAACATTGATAGTCCTTGCGGGAAATTATCTTCAATCGTTGAAGTTTTCAACTTAAGTAGTTACGATATTATATACTCGTAATATGATAGAATATAACCTTCATATATAGCGTCAGTTGCCTGATAAAATTAGTCATAAACAAAAATATTTGAAAACAACGAAACCGACCAACACTGAAAGGTATGAAATAACGTGTTGAAGTCAGTACCTACCATGCTGAGTCAAAACCAGCGTCACATTGTCATGTCAGACTACCACGACTTCTTTTGTACTTTTCAGTGCTGAAAGTCGGTTCCGTTGTTTTTAAATATTTTTAATTATGATTATTTTTGTCATATTATTTTTTATCTAAATGGTATATTCATTTGTTTTAGTTATGTATACTGCTTACAAGATCATTCACGCGCCTAAAAGTCTATTCACTATCGACAAGATTTTTAATTGACAATAAACCATACGGCTATCCATATACACTTTCTGACTATAGCTTAAAAAATACGCAATCGATTTTATTGATATTTAAATGCAACCAACTTGGAGGTATACTTTATCCAATAAAAGAAAACAAAAAAATATGTTTGTCGGAGCGTGAGGAGTTAGTTTGCTACGAGACGATTTACCGAAGTTATTCTAGTCTGTGGTCGCTACTAGCCTATAGTCATTTGAGATACTGTGACTGTGATTCAAAGCTTACGTCACAAGACACTGAAGTTGACAAGTCAGTCATGTACTAGCCGCCGAAGAGGTAACACCTAAGGAGTGAAACTAGTGACAGCATTGATAGTGGAGTGTTCTGCAAGGTGATGACTGGAATATAATATATGGCTATAGGGGGTGGACGGAGGCCATTTCGGGGGTTACTCCCATAAACTGTGGATTGAGAAATAAACTAAGAGTGTTCAAGTGATATGTCTTCTCATTTGCACGATACCCACGTGACAAGAAGCTTTACGCTATGCTCCAGCCTACTACCAGTTGGCAGCGTGCCCAGCATGCTGGAAGCATTGCCCGTTGAATTGCAAGCCTTATTATTTGAGCCAAACAGGTGCCAGCATTTTGATCACGCGTCGCATTGACCAAGCGCTTTGACAAGTTTTGAAGAATTATTGTTTATGTTTTATAGTATACATTAATTATATTTAATTTTATTATAAATTATGTATATTTTTTTAACATTGTTAGGTTTCCAATTTTCTGATTTTGTAATTGTGATTTTGTAATATATATTTTTTTAGTTGGATTTCTTGGAGGTCGGTCTCATAGGCCTGGCTCACTATGTACAAAGCTACAGGTAACTCGGCGTATCCGGCCAGACGGAATTATTGTACGGCGCGTGCCGCGTCAGAAGAGATCAGAGCTATCCGTGCCTATGGGATAGAAAGATAGACGCCTTGTAGGTGAATCTAAATATTAGGTTCTCCGTGCTTTGCGAGCTGAAGTGCACTTTATTGCTTCGTAGCTAAAGTCGCTTCTTTATTGGAATGGCTTTGCGGAGGGGTCCTTCTGGTCCTTTTTATTCTGTGGTCGTGTCCCTGTATGAATCATGTTTGAGTACACGAGACGTTGCTATGTACCATTACTACGAGTACATGTACATGCACATGTTTTAAAATAATAAAGGAGTTGAATAGTTGGTGATTTCAGTTATTACTTTTGCGAATCGCTTATCAGTAGGTGTTTAGTCACAAATTGTAGCAAAACCAACTGCAGATCTATTTTCCAGACATGTCTCATATCATAAAGATATGAATACCAAAGTCAAGTCATTGAATATAAAGTAGATCAGAGTACCATGTTTTGATATAGGTTCTATCATTGGCATCTAATATATTCAAAAAAAAAATACCAACAAAATACATCATTAGTGTTGATTTTTAACGGGGTAATTGACTCATGTAATTTGTAAACTCAAAGAAAACATATATTAAAATACGTATAACATAATTCTGAAACTATTTTTACTCATAATGCATCAAAAATGATTAATAAAAGTTAATTTTACCCAAATGAATACTTTGGATATTAGTTTTACAACAATTGAATGAAAAACTAGAGGCCCGGCATGGCTTTATTCAACAAAAATTAATAACAAATATATTTTGAAAATATTCTATAGCCTACATTTATATAATTATCAGGGATATTGTAGCATTCTAATGGTGACAGAATTTTTCAAATCGATCCAGTAGTTGTTAAGTTTATTCGTTACATACAAAAATACAAATCTTTTCTCTTTATTACATTAGTATAGATGATAAATAATTAAATTTGAGTTGTTACAAAAGAAATAAAAATACATTAGGTAGCTCACTTTTGCAGCTTTAAAAGGTTTATAAAATGTGTCATATATGGGAACGAAATCTAGACAATACAGAATGAGATCACAGACGATTATAGAGCTTCATGGAATGACTGTGGAGCTGAATCAGAACATTCGGGAATTCCTGACTTTGTCACATGTTTAACAGATTATACTTTTTAGTATATTGTTATGATAATCATTGGTTATTTTTGTCCGGAAACGTTTGAAACATTTTTCGACTGACATATAATCTTGTGCAGATTATGTGTACTCCGTAAAAACAATTTATAGAAGTATAGTATGGTAGAAACATTATGTTTTATTATTTTTATTTAATAAACAACTTTAACTTTGCAGTTTTTGCAGCAACATCTGCTAAGTGAATAAAGTCAACTTAGAACTTCAAAATTAAACGTAAATAAAAATTTGTATCACAAGGGAAATCCAAACCCGCATCTATCCGACCCTACATGTCCCTACATGTGGTCGCAGGTTCAAATCCGTCTCAGAAAACAATACAACACAACCATGATTCGTACTTTTGTTTACTTTTGATTATGTAACAATAATTACAAAATCACAAATATACGATAGGAAAAATTTGAGTCCTGTGCGGGATTAAATTTTTCCCATCGTATATTTGTGATTTTGTAATGAAATCCGCATAGCAGGCGTTATTGCAAACCTAACAATATTAAAAAATATGTTTTTTTTTAATGTTATTGTGAAGGAACAAGGGCGAGGCCCACCTGATGTTAAGCGATATCCTCTGCCTATATATAACAGATGCATTTCATCACAAGTGACGAACTGCACTGCGCCCATCACCTTGAGACATATCTGTTAAGTCTCATTTTGCCTGTTATTTCACTGGCTCTCAAGGACTGCTGCCGGAACACACCGTTAGGTGCTTGGCGAGAGATTTTCTACTTGAGGGTGGTCGCTAGCCAGGCGGGCATTCGCAAAATGCCCTTCCACCATGCGGTGAAGCTCAAGCTCTGGGTGGGATTCGAACCATGGACCTGCTGCGCGGCAGTCCATAGCCAATGCCACTGAGCCATCACTGCTTCAAAACAATAACTTTGATCTATGTATTTTAAAAGCTAGCAATAAATGTTGAAGTACGGTACTTTGTGCGTTTCTTTGGAATTTCGATTCAAAACGGCGTCTTTTTGCCGAGATTCTCCTTGTTTGGCGGTAGAACGAACATAATATTAGATTGTGCACTTCCATTGCACAGTCTCCAAAATCCGGCAAAAGACAGAACGCTTAAGAAGGCTTATGTTTATATTATACTTACCAACAGATACAGTAACATATAACAGACCAAAATAGTAAATGATCACCAAAATTAAACCCGCATTTAAATGTAAAATTATAACCTAAGTTTTATCATTTCGCTATCCTTTTTAAGCAAAATGACTCCAAATTAATCATTGTTAACCCAAAAGTAGTAAATGATCACCAAAAGTAGTAAATAATCACCAAAATTAAAACAGCATTTTAATGTAAAATTATAACCAAAGTTTTTACATGCAAGCATCGACGACAGAGAGTATCCTGGAAAAGGACATATAACTTTTACTGTTATTTTTCATATGTCCGTTACATAATATCATGTATGCATAGCTTTAAATTCCGCAAGGATGAAACCTATTATCATATCAATTTATATAGTAAAGAGACAAAGGCACAATGTTTAAATTGTTATATAGAATAGGGAAGCGTTTCGTGATAAATATTCAATTGCCATTCCGTACCTTTGAGCCCACTCATTCGCTTTATCCGACTTTGATACTTATTATGCCTGTCGTCATGAAAGTGATGATAAGAATTCCATGAATTAATAACAAAGATTCCTATTGTCGTAGAGCCTGAATCTTTAGTTTTACCAGAATACAAGGGGCGAATAATTGAATACAGACAGCTGGATTACTGTAGATAGAATCAAAATGGCGGAAAAGGGATTTATAGTTGGTGAAGTGAGGCTGTGAAGTAGGGTGGCGGTAGTATGAGCTGGGAGATTGCCGGGGGTTGAGGGGACAGAGGAGGGGGTTGCTGCGCGTGTCAGTACACGGGGTTGCGAGGGCCGATGCACCGAATGTCCGGAGAGTCAAGTGCACGGCCGGGCCTGCGCATTGCACCCAAGCGACGTACCGGTCAATAACTTCGCTCCTTTGTATCCTGATCCTGCTCATAAAAGGTGATAGAAACCATATTGGAATTATTGATTTTGAAATACTGTGCCTCTCGAGTGTCTGGATCGAGGTTAAATTTTGTACTTGTATGTATCACGTAAATATTTTTCAGTATAACTCTCAAGTCTACATAATTTTATTCTTCTAATTTGTTTTTATGTGATTGAGGCGAAACAAGCACGAGGGACACCTGGCGTTGACTGGTAACTTTTGCCTATGTAGAAGACTTGTGACGAAATCGTCATTGACGAACTGTCCTGCGCCCATCACCCTGAGACGTGAAGTTGTTAAGTCTCATGTGCCTGTAATTTCACCCTATACCCTTAAAACCTTAACACAGTGATGCGAACATTACTGCTTAGAGGTAGTTCTTCCCCGGACTAAATCGTTCACAAAGAGTGCTAATAAAATATGTTTTTATTATGATTCTAAAATACTAAAACCATCTTATATTAAGATATTATTATTATCTTATACAAATAATAACGCCGTCAATAACCACGAAAATTTAAGCACAGTTGCTCAGATCCTGACATTTTACTCCTTAGGTGTAGAAGATTCCAGAAAAGCGCGCTGCAGTGGGTTCAAACGAGTATATTGGTTAACCCATGCTTACAATGAGTAAGGGCAGCTATTAAACTGTATTATTTTTTCTAATCATTCAATATATGAAAAATATAAGGTATAAAAATAAACCGACTCTAAGAAGTTACAACGTAGGGAAGCATCGCCAATTGCATCTTCACTTTAAAGGTTAAATACTAATTATAATGCTGAATAGACCATGTCTAGGACGTTGTTTGTATTGTTTTGATAGTTTTTTTTTTTATCCCTTATTTACCTTTGACCACTATCTCACCTGATGGTAAGTGATGATGTGGTCGAAGATGTTGTTCAGGCTAACCTAGATGTTGCCTTGGGCCACAGTGAATGTTTTCAGTTCTTCAGAAGTCGCTTTCCACCTTCCAGTATGGTTCCCTTAGTTACTTCCAATGACACCCACGGGTAGAAAGAGGGGTTGACATTCTAACCTGGCATTCCACGGGGTCGTGGTATTGTAGCCTGATATTTTTAAATATCAAGGAAATAGGAGAATCTTTTATTTCACCTTATTTCATACGAAGCTCGTTATTTTAGGATTCAGCATTACATTGCAAGTAAAAGAATTTTTTTTTCGTTTATCGCAGCTTAAAAATTAATTAATAAATAGGAATTTTTACTTAACCAATGTTAAAATTTTAAGAAAGCCAATTTTTAAATTTATTTTAATTTTTGCGACCATAGTGAAATGATTTAAAATAAGTATACCATTTTGACTGCCTTCCATTTTTTATTTTTTTAGATAAAATAATATAAAAAATGTATTTGTACTCTAGGTACTCAATGAGCTCTAGATGATGATGACTCTGCAAACTGGAATGGCAATAAATTTTTATTTCTTTTTTCTTGCCCCCAAAAAATAATGTAATTATTTATCTAATTATATATATTGTACTGGTCTAGTGTCTCTAAAGTCTCCCTTAACCCATTAGCATCGGTGATAATGATAACAATAGAATTTCATTCATAACTAGGACATAGTGGTCCTGACGATGCCAACTTATTAATAGGACTCTGGTTTGCACTTTGGTTGAGGAACCTATTACGTGAGACTGAACATGCCTGGTGAAATGAGGATGATTAAACACTTCTGTCTATTACTTCAGGGACATAAAGACGTGATTGTATATAAGTATGCATAGTATTATATATAGTACTCAGTCGGAAATAGAACTTTTGAATTTTTAAAACGTAACACAGCCAGAATTATTCCAATATGCAATAAAGTAGCTAATTTTTAAGGGCCAGATCATTTTCACTCTACCAAAACACTGTTCAACACCGTGAAGTGTTGCAAATAGCATTACATCATCCAGGCATGCATGGCAGTCGTCATAGCATGGTAGTAGGCCATTTTGCAATTGCCTGCCTGGCTAGCTACCACCCTCAAGTAGAAAATCTGTCACCAAACACCTAACGGTGTGTTCCGGCAGCTGTCCTTGAGAGCCAGAAAAATTAAAGCCATGAGACTTAACAACTGTAACTATATGTCTCAGTGTGACGGGCGCAGAGCAATTCGTCACATGACATGTGGTACAAAAATAAATCCTGGATAATCCAATGTTGATGATTCTTTTGCTTTGAATAGATGCTATTGTATTACTTCTTCCGCAATATATCTATATAGTTATATTTTTCTTATCCGATTGGTTTGATTGAGGAAAACTATAGGTTATCCACCAGGCCTTGAGTTCCACGTGGCGGAAACGACAAACAAAGGTGACTCCTTGTGTGCGTTCTATAAAATCTATTATCAAATACATTGTTGCTTATTGTAAGAGATTAAAACCCGCTGAATATAAGTGGTAACGTTTGTAGGCACTGTGTCGTATCCAACACGTGTAATACTGTGAAATTTATTGTCTGTATTAATATATTTAAGATTTGTATCGAGGAAGAGCATTTTATGAATGCGCGCTTATTTAGCTACCACTGTTAAGTAGAAAATCTATCACTAAGCAGCTAGCAGCAGTCCAAGCCAGTAAAATTACAGGCACATGAGACTTAATAACTGTATGTCTCAGGGTGACGGGCGCGGTGCCATTTGTCACTTGTGACGTAATGAATCTGTTACAGGCAGAGGTCAGTCCGTTTAACATCAGATGAGCATCGTCTTTGTTCCGTCAGAAACCTAAAAAACCCGTTCATACGGAAATCTAAAGAAAGTTGTTGAGGAGGCTATAGTTCCTAATAATATGTGTAAATTCTAAAATACTTCTAAATAATACCACAAAAGGTTGTTGTGCATTATAAGCTGCAGACCAAATAATTCAAAACGATAGTCACAGTTACTGTGTCAGCCGGATTGTCCAATGCTGAACACAGCCTCCCCCTTTATGGAAGGGTTGCCATAATCCCCACACTTGGAAGGCGTCTTGAGGATCGCAGTTTGAGATATAAGTTCCTCAGAAAGCGCTTCTGCCCACCTTCTGATGTATTACTCTTAGTCGCCTCTTACGACACCCACGGCAAGTCAAGAGGTAGTCATGGTTAAGTCAATTTAATGAAAAGTGAGGAATAGAATTTGAATTCCAGTCAAATACCAAGACTATGTTACAAAAATGTAAAATTTTAACTCTACACAAACAGAATATCTGTATAGGAAAACGTCGATCTTATTCATGGTTCCTAATTTTTCAGACTTTACTCTGAGTAATTTTATTGGTAACGTTGATAAACTGAATTATATTTTGGTTATTATGATGCCTAAGAAAATGTAGTAGATTCATTGATACAAGTACATGGATATATACAGAGCTGTAGTACAACAGATCGTCAGGTTATGTCATTGGCGTTCCAGATATGGTTCAGATGATCAATATGCGTTTCCTTCGATCTATAATCCCAAATGGTTACAGTTACGAGTACATTAGATTAATAGCTAAGTAATGTAAGATTTTGTGTGGGAGACCCTTCTTCCTTATTCCCTGATGACTCTCTCAGGTAGATAAGGATCTACCTGAGGGAGTCATAAGAGACGACCAAAGGAAAAGTACCAGAAAGTGGTCAACAGCGCTTTCTGAATAACTGCCATCTTAATTACAATCTTTAAGACTCCTGTTACTAGGGATCATGGCATGCTGTTGATTATAATGATGAAGGTAAGCGTTTTTTTAGAACAAGTTCTCTTGATATTTTGCCACTCTTGACTGGCTGCGTCTAAACCGACAGGGGTTTAAATATGAAAAGATACAAAAAAGTCAATTGGATAGTATCTGAAAGAAAGTATTGGTACGGACTACGGAGTAAGCAATGGGGTTAAATATGACTAATAGCAGCTAAAATCTCCACCTGGCTAGATCTTTCTGGGTTCACACTCGTTCATATTGACTTGAGCTGAAGGTTACAGATGACGTTATGTTTATTGGTCTATTTCTAGAGATAAAGACAATATAATCTTCACTTTATTTACTTCCTAATGGAACATTTTGTACTGCGTCATGACCCGATATACCGCCGTACACATCTGTTAGTGGAACTATATTTCCGCACTAACTGTTTCCTGCCATTTTTTAAACATCATGTTGTTCTGACGGTCATCTCCATTATTTATGAAATACGTTACTATTTCCTATATTAGATAACCTGCCTGATAATCCACCCAGAAATAAACAAAGAAGTTTTTGATGAGTATATCTGATGGAACTCATAGTTATTAAACATTGATTATTATATTTATTGGTAATAGGAGTAATAATTAGACTTTGAACTCGTGTGACGGGGATACCAGCTGTTAAGTGATGGTGTTAACTAATATATAAGCAGGCTAAATCTAGAAAAAAATAGGATTATTTGCTAGACTACTTCTGAAAAGATTTGTGGGGTTAATTTTTTTTAAATTTGAATCAAAATTGCGTACTACTGACTAAATAAAGCTTACGTATTCGTACACTGAGAAAAATCTTAAGTCAAAAGCGCCCTAATGACGGCCAATTTATATGGTATAAGGCGAAAAACCGACCAAACGTAAATACGTACAAAAACGCCTTCCAACTAGAAGGCGTTAAACGAGGTCAGTGAAGGCGAATGTTTCTTTTCGTCTTCATTTAAGGTGTATTTTGTGGTCTTACTTAAATATTGACTTTTGATAAGGCTGATTAAGTCGTACGTTATAGTGATAATCACCGTATATAAACCACCGTAAAAGTAAGGTATATTTTATGGTCAATACTGCAATTATTA
Organism: Plagodis pulveraria; assembly: GCA_963890685.1. Lineage (NCBI taxonomy): Eukaryota > Metazoa > Arthropoda > Insecta > Lepidoptera > Geometridae > Plagodis > Plagodis pulveraria. The sequence goes on from OY982957.1 coordinate 20,045,780, forward strand.
TCGTATAACAAGTTGCAATTCTGAAAATACTTTACGGAAGGCGTTTTTGACGGTTGTGTTTATTATAAAACGAACAAATCGAACGAAAAGCATCGAACAAATTACGGTAAGACAATGCTCACAAATGAAGGTGCCCGACTTTATAACTCGCTACCCTCACACATAAAAAATGTTAACTCACTTCATGCCTTTAAAAATACTCTAGCCGAATACATCACAGAAGATGTATCTTTATACTTGTAAGTAAAAGAAAAGAAGTGTGAAGTAAGTCTATATTATTCATTGTATTGTTGTTATGTTCAATAAGTTAATTTATTTTGATAATTAAATGTGATAAATAGGTACGACTAAAATAGTAAAATATTTTGTAATTATGTTATCATGTAAGTGACAAAGTGTTTGTCTTTATGATAATAAATATCTTTAAACCTAAACCTATAAAACATGGTACATTTTTATTGATTGGTGAAAATCATCTTAAGAGTTGTGAATTCATCTTACGTAGTTACAATTCAACGGTAAAAGGTCAAATTTGATTTAAGCCTTTAAGACGGTTTTCTCAGTGTATGTTTGTTCAACGATAACATTTAACCAGTTGTTGATTCGATTTCGTTGGTAAAAACGGAGTCTATACACATATACATATTTTTAAGCTTGAGTTTGAGCCAAATCGTTTTGGAGATAGTTTATGTCAAGCTCCATACAATACACCTCCCAATTTAAAGGTCAGAATTTTTTAAGTGGTTAAGTGGTCAGTTTAGTTATCAAACCTGTTTTTTCTTTAATTTAATACCAAATTCACCTTTTCTTATGATATATATAATAAAATGATGTGTGTGACAAACACCCCGTGGGGTGCCGGGTTAGAATTGCACCTCCCCATATCATCCCGTGGGTGTCGTAAGAGGCGACTAAGGGAAAAATACTGGAAGGTGGGCAGCAGCACCTTCTAAAGAAATACAATCTTACACTGCGATCCCCAAGCCGCCTACCAAGCGTGGAGATTATGGCACTAAGAACTAACGTCTTGGAGTGATGAGCGCAGTGCAGAATCAAGCAAGAACTGTAATAGACAGGCATGACGCTTGCCAGCAGGCGACTTGTCCGTCTCATCACTTAAAGATAAAAGAAAGAAATTAAGTGCCTAGATTCACTGGATAGTGAATACGAACTGTGTAAGACACGCTAAAATTTTCTAGTAATGAATATTAGGTACGCAATAAAATAAATCCCCACGGGATTAGGGCAAATACCCTCTTAATAGGAGGCTGTGTTCCGCAGTGGACGAGTCGGCTGTTACAGTACAGTGTGACAATTAAAACATAAATAACAACATGACCTTGACAATTCTCTTTATAGTTAACCCTAAGAAAACGAGACCCCTCTAGTTGATTCGCACGGCACCTTTATCTAATAGAAGCATCTATTTAAGCTAGAAGGAAGGGTGATCTTTTCATTTGTAATTCACCTGTGACCTCCCTATAATAGCCTTGTCGCTCCGCTAGATCGCTAGTAGTGACGTGAATGCGGAAAGGCATAGGGTCAGCTGAAGCGGCAGCGCGCCGGAAGTCAGGTGCGTGCGCCGCTACTTGGGTCGACGACCGCACGCCCTTCTCGTTTTTTACCTCCGTGTTTGAGATTACTACGTCACACTTCTCATGCCAAGTGTTGTGACGGTAATAAATATTATGATTCAGAGGTTCCGTTTATAGAATATTTGTTGACCTGCTGATGTTTACCTTCAGGCTATCAAAAACATTCGCTATATAATTTATTGTATATATGTTAAGGAGTATAACCTATAAATATCTACTACTTCTTGATTAATTAAACCACTTGTAGATTTGAGTTGACTGTCTCCGCAGTTAAGTTAATCTTCAAACAGAATTTAGATTTATCCCTGCCCTTCCTGGTCTCAACTGTGCCTAGCTGCACTGAGCTGACTTTGCAGGTTTCAATTTCTTATTTATTCTTATACATTGATTACTTTGTCATAATTATTTTTATGCTCCCATCTTAACTAAGATAATATATTCATAGATGGAAAAGTAGAATTACTTTATAGATTTAAGCTCTGGGATTTTTTTACATAGATGTCAAACATTAATACAGATTAGTAATATATGATTAGCATTTTTCCTATAACGTGGTTTACTTTTGAAAATAATGCTTAATTATATATATATATGAGCACTAATATTATAAGCGCTGTATTAATTTTTGACTTTTACCTATATGAACTAATTTATAGGATAGTCTAGTGAATAGGCATTCTGTTGATGCAGATAACTTTTGTTCTTTTTATAATCTCTTAAGATTTCTAAATATTTACATTCCTAATATATCAGGGTGGTAGAATGAAAATCAAGAATAATTTTTACAAGTTTGTTTTTATTTTAATTCGACAACCTGTCATTATATTAACAAACAAAATGACTGAGCACGCTCACATACGCACATACAATACACACACAAACACACCGCGACCGGCGCTGCATTGCATTATAAATTACACTTATATAGTCTTAAATTATTTTTCAGTCTATTGCGCTCTCCTCGTCCGGCGCCGGCCACGCACGCACGCACGCGTCCTAAACGAATTATCACATATAATATATTAAAACGATCTGCGAACGATTACTAATTACTATGTAGTTCATTAATTTAAAGTAGGTCGGGGTGGGTCGGCGGAGACGAGCGGCTCCGCGGGCCGGCCTCACGCTTCCAACATCTGCGGCATGTATGCACGCGGTGGCGATGGGGACTTCTTGGAGAGGTTCAGTGGCTCTGGGGTCACGTCCACTTGGAGCGCCAGCACCGAGGACGGCGCGGGCGACGTGCTCCCGTAGCAGGAGAGCACTGAGGCCGACCGCAGTGGGCATTCTGCCGCACTCGCGCCCGCACCACCCTCGCTTCGCCGCATGTACTGCTGGATGATGTCCGTGCGCTTCAGCTGCTCTGGCGTCATGCGCGGCCCCTCCATCAGGCTCTTGGCGAGCACAGAGTGCGTCGAGGAGAGAGAGGCGCGCAGTGGGCGCGGCGAGTGCGCGGGGTGTGCGGGGCTCGCAGGGTGCGGGTGCTGCATGGGCTGCGGGGACGGTGTCGGTCGCACAGGCAGTGCTTCCGCCTCGCCGGTGTCACGACGCATAGCGCGGAACTTCTTGTGCGGCTTGTACGCCGCGTTCATGAGGAGTGGCGCGTCGTAGAGTGGTGGTGCCTCCAGCACACGCTTTAGCACGGGCATGTCATGCATGGGCATATCGTCCGCGGCCGCATGCGCCCGCCGGTCTTCCGCGTGTTCCTCTAGTGACGAACGCGGGCTGGAGCAGCCCGATCCGGGTCCGAGTAATCGCTCGTGCTTCTCATTGCCAGACTCGATGCCGGAGTCGGTTGGTGAGTCTAGCTTGCGGTAGCGTGGCGGTGGTCGCACTGGCGTCACGGTGAGGCCGTTGTGTGCGAGGTGCGCTACGCCGAGCGCTTCCTCGTCAACAGAGCCACGCGAGTCGAGGCGCCGCCGGCCAGCCAACGTGGCGGCCAGCAGCGGTGTGCCGCAATCGCCGAGCGCCTCGCCAGACTCACTGCTGGATACTGATCCTATGGGGCTGCGCGCCGAATCATCTGCGCCGGAATCTGCCCATGACATGCCTTCATCTTCTCCCCACATCTGCTGCCTCAGGAGCTCCTTGTGCTCGGTTCGAAACACGACCAGTTTTTCTGTATGGAGCGTGCTCAGGGTGCGGAGATCGGGCAACGTTTCCATCAATTCTCTTAGGAATCTTGGCCTGTCAGGTCTGTTCTGGGTGATGACGGTCTGTAGGCACCCCTTAAGCCGTGCGTGCATTCTTTCTACTAATTCCACATTTCGAAGTCCTGGTCTGTCTGGAGTGATGAGGACAATTGCGCAGAAAAGTCCGATTTCAGCATCCGTCAGATTCATAGAATTCATACGCTCGGCGAATTTGAAGGTGGAATCGACAAGGAACCTGGCATTGGCCCCGCTCTGGATAGAATCACGTTTCATGAGCTGACCATTGAGGCATATTATGCTATTGAGCGGCGCATCAAACATGCAGATCAGCCGGACAAATAGAGCGTCAAAGAGCCCGCTCTTGAGGAGGGTAAATTTGTCGTCCTGAGTCAAGAGCTGGAAACCGGGGATGAGGCCTGCGAAGTCGATCACGCCACGAATGACGTGAGCAAAACGCTGAGAGAACTCCTTCTCAGACTGCAACTCTGGCGCCGGATTGAGAGGGCAAGCCTACGACAAGAAAAAATGCTGGTTAAAATCATGTTCAGTCAAGATTATGCTGATAATAAAGAGAATGCTGATATTAAGATATACTATAAAGCTGATAATTAATTTGGCGCAGATATATAGGAACATTTTAGTGTAGATACTCACCAAAGTGGGTTGTGAATAGGTGGGACAATCTCGGGCGCGTGCACGCATAGCTGCAACGCATTCGCGCGTGAAGTCGCAGGTGTCAAGATGCGCGCGCACTACTCGCGCCAGCAGCCGCGGTGCATCGTCCAGCTCCGCAGCCGCGGCTTGCTCGTGAGCGCGGGACGATGATGACTGCTGCATCGCCGCCAGGATACGCGCTTTCTCACGCTTAGGTACGCGCCCGAATCGCACGGCTGTAACAAAGAAACAACAGTTTAGTAAAACTCATAACAGCACCCTAATTTCCTAAAACGAAATCGTGCGCTGATGTGCACGTAGCTAACGGCGAGAATGTTGAGCGAGGTCGTGGCTAAACATACGTCGGGTAGCAGCTGTCGCTATGTGCGCGATGTATGCGGGTGCGCAAGCCATGTGCATGCGCAGCTGACGGCAAGAGGGTAGAGTTCATCGCCCGTTGCTCCGGCCGCGACCCACCCCTTGTCTGGTGATTCTTTAGAAATCCGACGGGTCGGGTCGGCCGTAATGCGTCGCGTTTCAGTGAACTAGTTCGAATGGCGAGTGACAAAGCGCGAACCGCGAGGTCACGCTAAAAAGTGTTACGACTTTCTCGCGCTAGGCTCCGGGCCCCGCATCGAAATGTAGTATGCGCCTGCGGCGGGCGCGGTGCTTACGGCGTTCGTGCGCGCGCGCTGGTGAAAGTGTTTGACGTGCGCTCGGTTGAAAACGAAAGCGGAGAGCGCCCTCTCGCCATTTCTCCCGACTTTCGCTGCGCAATGTAGGCCGCACCAGATGCACGATCCCATTGTTCACGATCGAACAATAATCTCTCTTTTATGCCTTTGTTTTGTTACTCTTGTTAACGTTTATTCAGATTTGCACTGGATATGCAATTTCTTTTTCGATGTAATTTACTTTTAGAATGTTATTTTAGGGTCAGTAGAATTTTAATACTTAGTAATAGTTTTGAAACTTTTACTGCGTACTAAGTATGTATATTGTATTTAGTCATATTACAGTTTTTATTTGCAATGTCTATAAATTTGTAAACATGCTATGAATAAAATAACATCACATTGTTGAATATATATATGAGATTTATATATAAATTTAGTCTTTAGTTTTAGTAGGAAGCGCGTTGATGTCTTTTTAAGAGATAATTTAGGTCAATGTGGTTCTGTTATTATTTCCATAAAGCAACAAAATAGTGTTCATATTAGAAGATTATAAATCCAGAGTTTAATATACTTGAACCAGGAAAATTATTTAACTTCTATTAAATTTGCATAATTTAACATTAATAGAAATCTATTAGTATCAAAAAAACATATGGCAAACTTCTGTATCAATGTTGCAAAAAAGTGCCTTATTGAATTAGTGTGTAAATATTTAACAATGATTACAAAAAAATCTACAACAAAATTATTAGCTACGTAAAATATAGCATTCGTAGACATTGCTACGATTTCATATTCCTTTTATTGACACATATTAATTAGGAAATATTTAGAATAATACATACGTGCATTGTGATATTTCACAACACCGTTGAGGATCCCTTTCAGGATCGGTAAATCTTCACCCATGTCTGATACCATTACAGTTCCTCACTAATAATAACTATGTCACAGCCAATGGCCACAGATAAGTTGGTAACTCAAAGTTAAGTTTCTGACTAATATTTTTTAAATCACTATGTAAGTGTCACATATCACTGGTATAATATTAATAAATTGGCACTAGCACTGTAATCCAAATGAGTAGGTAGCAGTAGCAATCCAATGTGAGAGTGAAGTCAGAGCGCCGCGTGTTGTACGATGTCGCGATCGCCGTGAGAGAGGTTCGCGTTCTCGTGTCGAACTGGTGAGCGACTCACTGACATAGCGCTAGCAATGAGGGCTGACGACCGGTGCGCGGGCCGGACTCCCTCGCACTGCGCCGCGGCGCGCGCCGTGCCAACCTTGAACTTGAAGCGCCCGCGCGGAGGGGGGAGCCGTCAATAAACTCCGCGCAGGCCCCTGCCCCCGCCCGCGTCACCTCCGATAGCTCCCTCTGCTCCCCCCTCCCCACTCGCACGTCGCCCCTCACGCGATATTCGCGCTCCTTCCATACACTTGCCGATATGACGACACACCTGAATTGTTGTGACTTTCCAAGTTCGTAATTGTAATACGATGAAAGTCTATTATTGTATTCTGTATTTATATTGTGTTCACTCTTTGTTTCTTCGCGATGAATTGGATAAATCCTTCCTTTCCGAAATTAAAGCATTTCTTTGTGTAGCACCCCTACAAAACTTGTAGCTTGTGGTTGTTACAGTCGTAGACCTGTACGTCGTAAGTAACCCTAATGTTATATTTATTTTAGGTCAACGATTGTACTAGTATTTGATAACTTTAGACAAAAGTAACCCTAGACATAACAGAACTTTAAGCTTTATTTTGAGTGCAAAACTTCTTAATTAGTAAATAATTTCAAGAAGACGTGATGAATCTCTGTTTTTGTGTAGCCTGATAAGTCATAAATATAATACCAGAAATAGGACTTGTCTCAATATTGACTAGTATTCCTTTTATTATTGTTTTCGTTTACTTATTTCCAAGACTATCTAAACGTAATTATTTTTTTCAGAGAATATGTTTATTTCTATCTATTATAAAAGCTAGCCCAGACATCTAATTCATTTCGCATTATTTATTAGTTTTCCGGCAAAAAATTAAACTATATTTTGCTCTACTTTTTTAATATTTACCGCTACCTATTCATTATCTATCAATTATTATTGACGTATCGTTAATGCATCTCGTTGCTATTACGATAACATCATAATAAATTTATCATCATAGGAATGTGATTAGACCACACTAGATTAACATTTGTAAAGTACGAAATTAATATGAAGTACGACTTAAAATTCGTTACAATTAAGATATTACTGTTCGCTTTTATTTCGTTATCATTTTTGATCACTTCTATCAAGAAACAGTCAACAAGATGCACGGTTCTGATGTAGTTCTATAAAACATCACTACGTTCACGGCGCTGGTATCGCCATTTGATTGAAATGATGCGCCATCTGTTGCCGAGTGGCAGAACTAATTGCCAAAGGGTCTACGAAAACGCTACGCAGTGCTACGGTGCACATTCAGACTTTTTGACTTATTTTAGGACATAAAAAAAATAGTTTTGCTTCGAAGTAATTTCAGTTTGCTTGTGTGTGATTGAAATGTTACAATTGGCATCTGTATGTTATGTTCTATAATATAGGTTTGTTTACTCAAGTCCCACAAGCAACATAAACATTCAGCCAAGTCACATAGAATGAATATATTTTATGGTGTGATTGCTTAAGAGGTCATTATACTGCGTTATGAAAGTGAAAATACAATTTCACTCTCACGCTGACGAAATGCGCCTTTCTCTGCTTTCACCGCTGCGGGTGTTGCAAGAGCTCGATCGGGGCTGGTGCGGCCATCGACCCGCTTAGCGTGCGCTCACCCGCTCCGCGCTTGCATAACCGACCTCCCACACTCCACCGCGCGACCAGCAGCGGCGGCGGCAGCGTTATCCCCACCATGCACCATTCGACTCGTCTCTCCTGCGAAATAGGATCCGTGCGGAGCGCGCGCGCGACGTGCCGTGCGTGCTGCGGCCTACTTGGCGCGCGTGATGCGACCCGCGACCTTCCTGTGCTAATTGCGTTTGCCTAATGCAATGCACGGTGCACTGCAATCAGACGAACGCCGCGCCGTACATTCACACCGCAAGAAACCAATTAGCGCACCATTACTTCAATGTTTTGTTGCGTCACTTTAGCACACATTCGCATATTTGTAATTTGAATGTTTCATCTCTCTAATAAAATCAATATTTACTAGTATTTTCGTGGCACTAAGAATAATTGAGTGTTTCAATATATGTACTTATTTATATCTCGACAAAAGTGAATAGAATATTTTTTCCAAAGCGTAAAATTATAAAACTATACAATGTGGTCCATTTAGTTTGTTTATATCATAAAGATTTAATTCGATTCACTTTTGTGGTTCTTAATAATAAAGTAAAAAAAAATATCTCACCATCTCTGCTCATGCCAACAGCGATGCACTTTTTCAATCGGCAATACTGGCACCGATTTCTGTTAATCCTTAGAATGGAGCACTGCTGGTTCTTGGTGCAGGGTCTGTACTGGATCTTTTGTTGTATGGAGCGGCGGAAGAAACCCTGAGGATCACAGCGGCAGTTAGAATCGCGCTCTGCATCAGAGCTGTCATCGCTGGAGCAGCCCGAGTCGCTGGACTCGGTGCGCGCTTCCAACATGCTCACCAGCACAGAGTGCCGTTCGCGCAACTCAGCGCCACACGACATTATTTATTGCACAGCCACTAGCACAATAGCCACTACCACTGTCACTCTCCAAACCGTATTCACAAGTGAAGCGATTGACGCGGGTGTTGTCACTGGTAGCGCTGCACCGACACGGATGGCGGTCGACAGCGGACTGTGCGGGCGGCGCTGAGCGCGGCGCACAGTTACCCGCGTGACCTACTTGCCGGCCACCGACCCAACCGAGAAAGTGAGAGTGCCCCCGGCCCCCTCGCGGCCCTCACTCGCGCTCCTAACGGTCCACGCCGCTCTAGAATGCGCCGCTGCCGCTGCACCGGTGCGCCGGATATAGGCCGGGCGCATCCCGGCGGCGACGCGGCGCGTGGCCGTTCACCCCGGGTCGTCGACCGTTCGATTGCACAACCGCGTCCTCCCCCGCACGCACCGCCCGCACGCCCTGCGCTCCCGGGAGCTAGGGCACACCGAGCGCGGTCGCTGACCGACCACTACACCCAGTGACGTCACTCATGCGTCACGGCCTACCTCAATGCGCGCGCGCTCCTCTAGGGGCTGCAATGATCCAATTTAATTACTTACTGCATTACGTGCGAGAGTTGCGTTTATATACCTACCCCAGTTCAAACATTCATTAAGGCACTGACACATATGCAGTACAACTGTGTTTCTTATCATTGAAACACTATTTACTAAGAGCAACAATTATCTATACTTTATTAGATTTTGATTGAGTTTTGTTTGATATCATAGTAATGATTTTGTTCTATCGTGGAAAGATAATTTTGTCCCATGTTTACAATCACGCTATGACTGTCATTTCGAAAATAATTTAAATGCAATTTTAAAACAAGAACAGCGATAATAATAACAGTAAAAGTTTTTATAAGGTAATAAATTGGTGGCTAGTACTAGTATACATGGTCGTATACCTAAACAGGGGCTCATTACGTTAGTTCTGGCGCGGGGCGGAGGCTGTGCGCAGGGTGCGGGGCGCGCGGTTCTGTGGCCCAATTTCGTGCTGCCATCGATCCATTGTGCGCTGTACGAGTGGCCCATAATTGGTCGCAGCGGGCACTGACCGGCCACGCGGTCGATGACCTGCTGCCGCGAAAACAAAACCTTTACCGACCCGCCCGCACCGCAACCCACCTCACTTATCGTGCTTACATTTGTAACATATGTTTGGAAAATACGCTCACAAGTCAATACTTGCTAGCTTTCAGTTTGCGTATCAACAATAAGTTTTACTATACGACGTAACTATATTTTTTTTAGTTTATCTAATTAAACTTCTTACATATTTTCCCACATAAACAAGACACTGACTTGTTTTCCTTAATATAATTATATTATCATCGGTCATTGACCGCTGACTAATTAACACGGTCACTTACTTACGAGTTCTAAAAAATTGAATTCTATTTGTATTTGTCGCTTACAAAATTCCACTTAGTCATTTGTAGTTCATTTAATTTTAGGTCAATTCGATAATTCGATGAGTCATCGTTTGGATACGAGAGCAATAATAAAATTATTTTGTTAATTTATAGGCAAATGTGTAACGGGAACTTTTAGATTTTAATTCAAACCATTTACATACTTATATACATTTTTTCCTTGTTACATAATGGCAAGAGATTTTTTTAACTTGCCTATTATATAGTTACAGTGATTTGTTGAGGTGTTGTTTTGTTATGGATTCTTTGAATTATTATATAAATAATAGTTTTGTGACGGACAGGTCGCACGACTCGTTTTGTTAGCTACGATACGACGACGAAGCCGACGGCGTGAGTCACCAGAACAGGTATATAAATAAACTGGCACATTAATACATACATAGCGCGGATTTCGTCAGAGCTATGTGGGTCGCACCCGACTCGACATCTAGACTTTTCGACATAGTTTTAGCCGAGTTGCGGCCGAAGCTCGAGGTGGCTCAAGATAAGCGATCGGCCAACACTTTTTGTCGTTAACGTTACATTGACATACTTAGCTCGAATTTTATTGTGGCTTATTGAGTTTCTAAAGCATCTATTTCAATAAAACCAAGCGGCCTATTTTCTTTTTAAGTTTTTATAGAGCTACCTGTGCCTTAACACTAAATAAATTAATTACAATGAATTATTTACTGATATCCTGGTCCCCGTGGGATGCCGGGTTAGAATTGCACCTTCCCATATCATCCCGTGGGTGTCGTAAGAGGCGACAGGGGGAAAAATACTGGAAGGTGGGCAGCAGCATCTTCTAAAGAACTGCCAACTTATACTGCGATACCCAAGGTGCCTGCCAAGCGTGGGGATTATGGCACTAAGAACTAACGTCTTGGAGTGATGAGCGCAGTGCAGAATTAAGCAAGAACTGTAATAGACAGGCATGACGCTAGCCAGTAGGCGACTTGTCCGTCTCATCACTTAAAGATAAAAGAAAGAAATTAAGTGCCTAGATTTACTGGATAGTGAATACGAACTGTGTAAGACGCTAAAATTTTCTAGCAATGAATATTAGGTACGCAAAAAAATATTGTTGAATTCGCTGATCGTTTGAACAGACACATTAATCTTCAGGTATACAAATGGCTTTGTGTCGTGAGTAAGTAATTGAATTTTCGCACATGCCTACTTGCGTTAGCCTTAATGACAAGTTTAGTGAGCGTCTCTGTGAGCCTTCGCTGCGATTAACGGTAACACGGACAACGACTCCGACTGCTGAAAACATGACGCACAGAACGTTCCGTGGAACTCCACAGTGTTGTTAGTAGTTCCTTTGAAGAAATCACTAGATTAAGAACGAGTTACTACGAACTGTCCATACAACGTGCCTGCTCCACAGATGTTACCGATAACAAAAGCCTCGAGGCCCTGACTCATGTGTGATTCATTTCCCGTCCAAGAAGGTACCTCTGTCTTATTTTAGAATCTATGCAATACTAGTATCCGTAATTTCAACTACATAATGTAGTTATTTTTTGGCCGACGTTATGTGAAATGGTACAGTTAATATGAATATGAAATAAATTTAATCTAGATTTTTATTTTCATCATTATTATCGAAAATGTAATAAACTTCTTACTGATTATTATTTAAGTTACAGTATTTATTTATTTTCTTTCAGTTATAAGGTATAGGACAACAGGTTGAATCCTTGTAAAGCCTTGAAGGATCTAGCTCTATGAAGGTGTTTAATCTACTCTTCCAACCCATTCGGGGGTATAGAGGCGCAAAAAAGTATGTGTTATTTATTAATGCATTATATGAACTGATTTTGCACTCGTGTAGTACCTAGCTGTACCCAATTGAATAATTGTAACAAATCACAGCAATCCTTCTAATTACTTACTACTGAAACCCGTCAATCAAAAGTAAAGTCTGTAATTGAGTGTCAACTTGAATATAAATAAATACCCTTACATACCTACTTGGAATAGAAGTAATCAACTCATCAACTCAATCTGTACATTCTTTACTATTTATAATAGCTATTAAACTCTACCTACATGTAAAAATGTAGAGCGTTCCAAAATATAAGTACTGCTATTAGCTTAACAGTAAACTGTATAATCCAATAAATCATTCCTAAGAGTTTAATTAGCAAGAGTCAAGTTCGTTAAACACATAGGCATTGTGCAGAGCAGGAAATCGTAAACGCAACAGTCGAACGTGATGTTCCCAATAAATACGGGTATAATAACCGACGCGGGATCAACGAACTTCAGCGCTGACAGTTCAAAAATAATGTAGGTTACGTTCACGTTGCGCGTACATTCGATGTCCGTAAAAGTTGTTTACGGCGAGAGGAGGCAGGCGCGCGGCGCTAGCGAGCGAGGTCGACGCCCGCTCGCCCTGCACACCAGATCGGTGCCGAAAAATGAGCGACCCACAACGCGCGGAAATTATGTCGGCCAACCAGACCAGAACAGAACAAAGAACCCGCGGCTGACTATGCCGCGTTGTCGTTATTGACTATGCCGCACCACACCCTATTTACGTCGCTCTCGTCCTATTGTCTTAATCGAACCGAATCTAAGTATTGCCTAAAATGTCTTTTTATCTTTTCTGCACTTAAATATTGAATGTGTCAATTTACTATTTCAACAACAAATCTAGGTAGTACTTCCTTTCTATTGAAAATTGTCAACATCATTAATGTTGACATCATCAGAGTTCTAAAAACCGCAATTTAAATCCAGGTAATGTTTAATTAATTTATATAGGTATTGTAGGCATAAGCGAAGTTCGTTGACTTCGATGCGTCCGTTTCATCAATGCTCTATAACTTAGCATGGAGCTATAAAATTACTCGCTAGTCATTCATTGAAACTAGTTCCACGCGACACCGTATCTTGCGTAAGCAGCACTGTAGCGTTGAAATTTTACGCGCCATCTAGAGGCGAGTAGCTGAACTTTGAGTTCACGTTTCTTAATCCTGACGATAGTGGGCGCTCTAATCGGTGCGGCTCAAAAAGAAAGTGTGTAAGGTAATAATGTATTTGGATAATGATAACATACATTTTCTAAGGAAAATGTATAAGTACCTACTTTACAATTGTTGAATGGAGTTTAGTATGTGCCACAAGCTTGACGTTAGTAAACAAGGTTGGTCTAGAGTTCTTGTATCATATGGCTAAATAATTGAAATGTAATGCACATTAAAAACAATATTATTTGATTATAAGTTGATTGCACCCACAATAGTCGATTAGTCATTCATTACTCAACCAGCGCCCTACCCCGTAAATTCTACGAGGTATTATCGTTTACAAGAACAGCAAGTTTGCGCGGCCATTGCCGCTGCATGTGCACAATGCACCAGACGTCCTCTATCGAAGGACACGCTTTGTCCCGCGTCTCCGCAGACGGCCACCGCGCCGCCGCCGCCGCGCCATCGTGCGCCGTAGAATGAGCTCGCTCAACAAACCAGTTCACAGTGTACCTACACTTGCACTTCTGTTCCCGACCGCTTCCTTGCATCGCTTTCAAGCTCATGAATACGACCTTTGTCGTCTCGCTCAACCGTTGGTCACTCGTTAAGAAATTACACTTAAATGGATCAAATTAAGTGCTATATGAAAAGATGAAAGGGACATTGAAATGTCAATAAAATATAAGGAAGCAATTAACGTCGACTCGATGCATTTGAACGTTCGTCGATCACGTAATTTTTTCTACTTTCGTTTCAAATTGGTATTTTGTATAAGAACGTGAGACAAAGTTGTTTTGTGACTAATGCTTTGTTTGTTTTATTTCCGTATTTTGGACTTTACGTGACGAAGGGCATTTGTTCATACTGATTTAGTAGACAGATTTATGTCCTTCAACCAACTTCTACTAACTCATTATATTAAGATCTTTTTTAACAAGTACATCTTTTTTTTAATTTTATAAGATATAGGTATAACCTTCACAAATAAAATTGTAAGTATGAAAATAACCTTCTCTAGAACACCGGGTCAGAATATTTAAGAAAAAAATGCATCGTTTAACCTATACGTACTACGTAGGTACTCTTTGTATAAAATGACCCGAGACCCCTGCATTACAGTATTCAATGCAAGTTTGTTTACACATGACCTTTTAAATGACAGCTCGTTCCCGTGTGATTGTTCCGGGACAGGTATAAAGAAGTTATAGAAAATAGTCAAGGGCCGACCGTCGGCCGGTCGATTCGAGGACAGCAGGTATCCATCGACCCAAAAACCGCTTTCAACGTAACAAGTTCACACGGCTTCTTTCTAGGATTTCTTTTATTCGATACGACGATATAGATTGGATTAACATTTTGTAACTTATAAGTAGGTACATAAGGTCATCTGGTCTGCAATGCAGAGATTGTCTTCCGCGTGTCTCGGCCTTGGTGCAACGAGTGGCACCTGAGAAGCTCACGATTGCTACGATGGGGGCGGAGGGGCTTAATAATGTCACCCGGCAGACGAACTTCCTACTTGAGAATGCTATGACCGCATGGCAATGCCCGGGCTCAATGAAAGATTCAACATAAAATGTAGTGAGACAATGTTTGTTTATTGGTGGTTTTATCCTCATTAATAACTAGTAGTGGCAGTGACGATTAACTAGTGGCGACAATGTGCTCGGTGCTAGCGAACATGATATACAGCTCGAATATAATAAAATTCAATAAGAAATCAAATAAGAAAATGTGCTATTATTTACCTTGCAACCCTCGCAGGAATGCACTCCGTAGTGGAATCCACTAGCTTTATCTCCGCAGACGCGGCACAGTACCGTGGTACCGTCAAACTCTGTAACAATAAAGAAAAGAAATCTTAGTACATAAGTTGAACACTATGCCCATAACATAGGTAGTATTCAGATATTTTATGGAGGTTGTAAAGATTACGGTGTACGTTAGCGCATGCCAAACATCCTGAGTTGTGAAACGAGCGTGTATAACAAACAATCTTGGACGTACTTTACTCGTACACGTGATTTCAGCGATAAAGCGACCTTGCGACCACTGGCTTTGCTGAAATGGGCTTGTATGTAGTTGCAAAATTAGTCACAGCTCCGATACGAGGTCTGAAGGCTGAAATGTAGTACGTAGAGGCAGTACAGCGCAGTAAAAGAGGATAAACAACCTAATCGTTAAACGTTAACGTTTAAATTTAGGATCGTTAAGTAGATTTAGCTTACACGTGCATTGTAGTAGGGTGAAAACTAGCTCGACTTTAATTTCATAATATGTAGATTCCGTGAACACTTTAATAGCGTAGTGTGGATATACTTAACGAATTCTAACTTACTGTTTTACTGATAAAGAAAGAATACTTTGCTTAAATGCAAAACAAAGCAGCTTTACTAATGAAATCAGTGACGCAACCGCGTCATGTTGCGTGCGCCAAGGTGACACTGAATAGTTATTTTAGAAAGTGCCGAGTCTCTCTACTCTACTTTGGTAGAGTCAATGCCCTCTCGCAGTAGACAAAAACATTTTTGAAGACAATTACACGATACATTTACTTATGTACATATTAATCAACTTATTCATTACATATCAATTACCAAATGATCTATAACCCTAGAAAGGTCGAAGTTATTTTACACTAACAACATTAACAATTTGTAAACGCAATCATATTGTATTTTTGTCATTAAACAAACTTGCGTAAAGAGCTTAATGGCATGAGCAATTTCGTTAGTGGGTCAGTGATATCATAGTTGACAAGAGGTGAAGTATTGAATTAGAGGCGCGAGGATAGCGCCACCGCACCGCCGCGCCGCGATAGTGCTTGTCCCGGGAACAGGTTAGGGCACCCCCGACTGCTCTCACTTTCCTCGCCCAACGATTTGTTTATTTGTTAAGGGAGCAGGCTCGCCGGGCATTCGGAGGAAACTTTCTATTTCTGGCGTGCACTCGAGGCGGGTCGACGTACGGAGCCAGCGCTTTCTATAGTTACTTTCTTTTTTCTAATCGCGTATGGCCCTCGTAGTGATTTCGGTGTCATCTCGAGCACACTCTCGTAGGTGGGTCGAGTACAGAGCGGTGGGGATCACAATGGATCAGGGAAAGCGCCGCTGCGAGACGTAACTGGTGCAGTTGCAACAGAAGCACTAGCGTGCAACCATTTCTCCTCGTGTGATGCAACATGCGCGTTTTTTTAACGGCGCGTGAGAGTCGCTCGTTCGTTACGTCAATTAAGTGGCAAGGAAAGCGCGAGAAAGTCTCTGGGCCACGTAACAGCGGCCGAGCCGAGCGTGCAGAACCTGACTCCGCTGCAGCCGCCACGGATCTATGTCATGGCGATGTTTGTTTGTAAATAACCATCTTGTGTAAACGCTGTAAATCACGTTTCTCTTAATTTCCTGGTCAATTTTATTTTCTAACACGTTCGTTACATGTCTTATTGGTTGTACTCGTATAGTTTCTATGATTAAATGTTTGCATTTCTCACAGATCTATCTGTGAGGATATATAAAACTAAATACCAACAAAATAGCCTTAATTATGATACATTTCGCAAAAGCTATATATCTAGATCCAAAGCAGTCTAGGACCAAGACTTGTAAACTTTACGGTTGTTCATGTGTATAGAACCACATAAATAAAGAACGGGTAGAACAACGCGTTATCTGCATTATATGAGATACGTTTACGATTACGCGCTATAAGATAGAAACGTAAATAAACAAGCGGAGATCGAAATTGCATTCTGGCAAGTTCGTTCAACTAGTGGTTGGAGCTGGCTCGTGCGTCGAGAGAAAAGTAAAAGTAGTGTGGTGGGTGAGACAGCTGTCGCCACGTGGAGCCCGCGCTGCGACGATGTTACTACTCACTTTCTTACATCACTAGTAAGCTAGCTAGCTCTTCGTTATATTCCAACCCTTATCCCACACATGTGGGGTCGGTACAATATGCTTTCTCTAACAACATAAAGAATGACACTAAACGCCTATCTGGCCTCAGGTTTATAGCTTGTATATTTACACACCACCTTTCCTTTTCAAACTTTCAGCGATAAAACTTTTAGCAAGATGGCAAAGAGCCCTGTTACGCGCCTAATGTACAGCAACATCTTTCGATATCTTTCGTAGCTTGCTTAGCCGTTCATAGCCGATCAGCTAATTTAAGCTGCGGTGCGGTCATGAATAGGATGTTTGCTTCAGCGGGAACGTTAAAGATAGATAGATAGATAATTCTTTATTGTTACACCACTTAATATACAAAAATAACATAAAAGTAAAAGAAAGCTTACAATAAAGTGTTACAATGGTTAAAGCATGGTGGTAGGGCATTTTGCGAATGCCCACCTGGCTAGCTCCAACCCACAAGTAGAAAATCGTCGCCATGCACCTCACGGTGAGTTCCGGCAGCTGTCTTGAGAGCCAGTAATTCTAGATTCGCTTGAACAACATCTTCGTCCACATCATCAGATCACTTACTTAAGTGAGACGGCTATCTTATAAACCATATAAAAATAAATTTGAGTATTGGCATGCTGCTCATTCTTTCCTTTCGTCGCCATTTGGCCGACATCCAACAAAAGAATACGAAACATACATAACTCGCTCTTATGGATTAGATACATGAGTACCTACTTCTAATATTCCAATAATCTTTATGTAATTTCAATTCAACATCCTAATACTCCTAGCACAGTCTATAAATTGATTTATAACACTGAAATCTGTTAGTGCTTTGTACTGTTGTTTGCTTACGGTTTGTTGTATTTTTGTTTCTTATGGCAGGTAGATACTTCGATAACTTAGATAATAATGTAATTGGTGTTGGGGCAAAAGGTCTAAGGTATTCGGTGACCTGCTGAACTGTTATGTGTATTGTACCATAGTCACTAGCTATCCTGGCATACAAAGACATATCAAACTATAGGCACATTATCAAAATAAAATTTTTATAATTGTCTTATCACAGCTCAGTCTGGGCCGATTCTACACACGTTATCTCTAACACTACTCTAAAGATCTCATAATTAGACAATACAGACAAAAATATACATTTATTTTATAGTAATGTCATAGGATTTTGTTTTTATTATTGATGAAAGTTCCCAAATCATTAACAGCCAAACCCTTACACGGTGTGATCATTAATAATTTTGTTTCACAGAAAAAGGGTACATTAAATACAAATGGTTGCCGTTGAGTCCAATTTCACGGGAGAAAACGATAAGATCATTAGAAATCGAACGCAAATCGATAAAGGCGCCCTGCAGTCAATGTATTATTATCACCCCATCGATTTGCTGGGAGGAATTCATCGATTATGTTTTGGAGAGGTCCTTGTATTTTGCTCAATGCAATTTTTAATTGTTTTCTGACCCCTTTGAACGGAAATGATCGAGTCGATCAATCAACTATTCGTTCTGCAAACGGTTTACCCGTTGACAACGAAGAAAACTACCTACATTTTGTAAGCATTGTTTGTACCCATTACTTTTTAATAAAAACGATTAGTCGACTCGTCATCATTAATCAAGTTTTGTAGCTAAACCTAGCATGAAATTCTTTTACGAATTTCAACGACTTTATAACGCGCACAATTATGTGCTGTTTTAGAAAAATAAAAATGAATCCAACCATATCGAATAAAAGTTTCCTATGATGGGTATATTTATTTAATATTTTTGTACCATGTACACGATATATAGGTACAAAAATATTATATAACTATACAACTCGATAATAAATTTAAAACACTCGACGAGAAGTCAAACAATCTATAGATAATCTGTTTCAATTTGAGGAACATTTCTGAAAGTAATAATATGAACTGTCATGAAAGTATTTTCAGCACGCAGCAACCTGTGACTTGCTTGACCTTGAGCGATTTTTTGAACGTTGACAAATATGTAATATCTAATAAGTAATTGATGTTACATAAACTGTATGGTATCTTTACTTTGTTGTTTATACTTTATATAATAAAGCAGTCTTGTACAACAATAGTTGTACTGCAAGGGATGAATGTCCATATATCATACATATTTTTTATGATAAATGCGGAAAATTATATTTCAGAAACGTATGAGACATGGTCAAACACAGTCGAAGAAAAACTGAAAAATAACATGAATAAAGTTAATTGTAAGATGATTGATAAATCTACCTATATGCAGCTCTGGTTCTCGTTCCTTATGCGCCGGACTCATCATACTGTGATCAGTCGGCGTAGGCGCATCGTAGCGCCCGTAGCTGCTGTCAGGAGACATCACAAAAGTCATTGGAATATCCTTAGAACTACTGAATTGTCCTTCCTCTCACTTCACAACACGTAATAAACACATCAAAGCAGGGCGGCTTTCAGGCATGAATCGTCCTGTGCGCTCCGTTTCCGAATATAGGACAGGAGTGCATGGGCCGAGCGCGCGGCCGGCACGTCGTCGCAAGGGATGAAGGTCACTACGAAACTCGCTGCACGCGCGCGTGCGACTCACTCGAGCTCGATCGACGAACTGAGCGGGCGACGCGCGCGCTCCTGCTCGAAGCCGCGCGAGCCTCCCCTTAAGAGTGAAAGTCTGCAAAAAGATCAGCGCTCCGTGCGATACAATCGCTTAGACGAGGACCGAAGCGCGCCGAGCGAATATCGCCTCTATCGGTCGGCGAAGTTAGTCGGTCTGCGCTTCGTACCGAGGATCGGCACGCTTCGAACTCCGGTCTCCGAGCCGAGGTCATTGCCGCGCTGAGGAGCCAATCACGAGCGCGCGTAGGGCAGCGAAGCCAGCGATTGGAGGAAAGGAGGCCCCGCGCCCCGCGCCTGCCACTCCACGCGAGTTCGAAGACCTGAACCTTGCAGCTCACCGCGGCCAAGGTCGCGCGAGAGCGGCTCCTCCGCTCCGCTCTGACAGAGAACCGCCCAAGCCGACTGTTTGAGTGGGATGTAGTCTCGGTTGCGTCACACTACAAAAATATTTTTGGTGATGGAACGCGACGCGAGTGAACTTGAACACGAAATGGAAGGCGAGCGTGCGGACGGCAGCGTGGCGGACTGACCCGCTGTCGGTGCCCTTCTTTCCCGCTTCCCTCTTGGCACACACTTCCGGGATGTCCGTACGACTAACAATAAAAAAACATGACTGGATATTATGTTGACCTAATAAAAATATTGCTTAAATGACTAGTAAGTCATTTACTAGATACCTTCGTATAAGTACGCCGATGAGTAAGTAATATGAAATCAAATTATGTAAATCAAAAGGATTACCTATTACGCATCAGAAGTTGTATTAAATCTGGCCAATCCATTTTTTATCACCCCCTCTGGGCAATTAATAAAATGTGAATTTTATATTTTTTTAAAGTTTGTTAAAACACTACCTCCTGGAGTGACATTTATTTACAAGAATATATAGCACATCTAATTTTAGTACGTGCAAAGCATGAAATGCTTGGGTTAATATACAAACTTTAAATACAAAACTTCTCCAATATCATGACATGAAAATCATCTTTTAGTGTTCGTTAAATATAATTAATAATTTAATTACTTTTATTATAACCATGTCTAAACTTTGGTCTAAGTTCTGTGGAAGGTAAAGCTATTCGATCCGCGGTATGTTCCAACAAGCGGAGGATTATTTTAATTGCCTTATAGACTAAACCCTGATCGTGAACCTATGGCATGGTCGCTATCTGCGCAAAGTTTGGGTCAGCTACTGAATATTGGTAAATTAATTTTTATCTTTATTTTTCTTTACAATTTAAAAGCATTGCGCCACCTTACGATCTCTAGAAGCAAGCCCCCCTGTTTAAGAACGTCATATCATGTATTAAATAATACTAACACCAAAAACACATGATATGATAAATAAGTTCATCATATTTTTATATGCTATCCTCCAAACAAAACTAAAAATTACCAACATAACTAGGTACAATAAGCCAACAATAATGACATTGGTAACTATTTGTATTAAAATTAATCAATAGAATTCGCTATATATACCTCCCTAGACTACAACGTAACACTAAAAAACTTGAAGTAACCTCACATAATAGCACTACATCGTTAGGTATCAACTTGTTATTGATAAACAAGTTTCTTTTAACAATAGGTACGCACATAAACACGAATTTATATAACATTATCGTTCGTTATCTGTCATACAAAATGGTGAGTTAGATAGCGGTGATAAAGTCGGTATTTGTGTGGCGCGGTAGGTATTTATGCGAGATATAACGAGTGATGGTGGGCGTCAGGCGGGTGAACGACCTGGAAATTTTGGCGCAGGCCGGTCAAGGCCACTGGCGCGCAGGCGCTCTGATAATATACAGAACCTACTTTTGTTCAACTAGATTTTCTAACATCACAACAAATAATTAGGAAAGGTAAATAAGCCCTTTCTTAGATAGGTATATCTAATTCGAGCACACTGGGTCCTACTTTATTTAGGCTAACGATAGTTACCTATGTTGATTTAGTAAACTAAACAAATATCTAATAATGGTGAAAATAGGTGCTTTTTTCTCGATGGAAGTTTACAAAAGGCGGTGAAAGACGGATATATTTTACAGAATTGTATACATACATAGGCTACATGATTTTTGCTTATACACGACTTCTACCACTAAAATGGTGCTAAAATGTTTGATCTTACTTGTTATTATTATGACGTGAATTATAGGTAATTCATACAGTACATTTAAAAATAGGTACATAGGTATTATAAACTACCCATAAATAGTAAGAATATACTATTAAGTTAATTTATTTATTGTATTCTATTATCTTAGAAACTGATGATTATATTAAATATAAATGTTTTTTTTTGAGTAACTAATAATATTCTTACTAAGTATACATTTTAAGTCAAGGGACCTGAAAAACGGTTCAATGATTTTTGTGAAATAAGCAGTGGGTCCATAGCTATATATTAGGTAAAATCCATCTAGCTATCTAGCCATTTTTATATTAGGACTCATGTTTGAGAAAACTCGTGTCTCAAGGGACCGAGCAGCACTCAGCCGCCCGGGTGACTAGCTAAACGATACTATTTACTGACGATACAGAAAACTATATATACACAGGTAACATAAATAATTATGTTCTCCGTGAAGAGCCAATCACTTCAATGCTTATTATTTTTTCTTAGAATAATACCTAATCCTGAAAACCAATACCAATACATAACTTATTGCTTTTCATTAAATAGTAACATTAAGTTTATTTCGGGCAGTATAAAATTTTTAGGCAGATGTATACAAGAACACAATTTCACGTGTTTTAGCAAAAAACCAAAGGGTTGCATCGACATCTGACAAAGGTGTGCTTTGGGCTTTATTTACATTTTTTGCTGCAATTATTTCGCTTCAATACTTTCCCTTTTGCACAAAAGGAAGCTTTTTAAAAGGTTTCGCAAATATCCTCCCACGTGCATACACACATATTCTACTTTTTTACGCGTCCCAATGAAATTCGAAGTATTGTGCGCTGGTCTACGCTGTAGAAGTTTTTATTGCTGCGTGATTTACTCTTTTCCCTTAAAATAAAGGCTTGAACTATCGTACGTAGAGACTTCAATTGACTTTGAATTAAAATTAAATAATTATTTTTGTACTTATTTTGACATAATTATGGCAGCAAAAAGGACATAACGAGTCAGTATCTGTGAATAACTTTGCTGGAAGAACATATAACATGCAATTCAGCTAAATCTGACTGCGATAATATACTTTGCAAGTTACGTAATTAGTATAGTCGAAAGCAATTCGATTAAGACAAAATTTTATGAGATCTCGATGAATGCACGATCGAGAGATCTTAGCTCTTCATCCATCCGAGTACTAAGATAATATGAGATACTTCACTTTGAAAACTATCGCGAGTTTTATCAATATTAACTTATTATGAACTGGCTAGGACCCGCGTTATAATATTTCCGGTATATATAACGCGGGTCCTAGCCGTTTCCTAATAAGTTAATATGATATACTCTCAAATGTTCCAACCTTCTTTGTGTTTTGACCTCTGTTTTCACCACTTTTGAATTAAAATGATTTAAATAAATACTGTTGTAGTTTGTATTATTTTCCTGTAATGTTTTGTTATAACTTATTAATAAATATATTTTGACTTGTGAATGTATTGTAAACGAGGTTTTACGAATCAACTTTACCAATTTGAAAAAAAAAGCAATGGATTCCTTCCCTGTATTTTGTTTTCCTCTCTATCCACGGTAGGTAAAAAAGAAAACACTAATGTGTTTAAATTGAGTATACATAATTATAAAGACACTAGACAGCTTTCTAACACGCCTTCACTTCATGAATTATATTACGAGTACAACTTATCATTAATAATTTAATTAGCATAACTGAGATAAGCACTGATACTTCACTATATTTTCTATACTTTTATGCTTCTGTAACTATACTAATATAATAAAGAAAAAAGATTTGTATTTTTGTATGTAACGAATAAACACTACTGAACCAATTTGAAAAATTCTTTCACTATTATAATCCTACATTATCCCTGATGAACATAGGCTATATCAATATTATTTAAATACCCAATTCAAAGCCGGGGCGGGCCGCTAGTGTGTAAGTAAAGTATTATTGTAGATTATGCGAAATGGACTACTTTTTATAAACAAAAAATATGCGACATGTGTGCAAGTCGATTACAACATGAAAGTGAATAGGAACCCACTTTTTTACTTCCTTCCGCTGCCCTCACTTTTAATATCAGGGTGCGAATATCAAATTACACAAGGCTCTTCATAAGATTTTGGATTTGGATACAAGTCTTTATAATCACGGATATAAAGTATATAATGGATTGGATAGTACGAGTTGAAAAACTTTTTAGTGAGGATCGTCAGTCGGTAGCCACATGTAGAGTTTGTATTGTTCTTTGTGGCCGCTGTCGATAGGATCGACTCACCTTTGATGATCTCGATTGATCGAACGTATTTTTTACTTGATAAAAACTAGACCGCATGCCATATTGTTTGCAATGTATGGTTTCTATTTTTTAAGCTTCCGGATTATTTTCTTTATCCTGTACAACTGTGGCCGAATGCATATTTACTTAGGAATATGTCAGGCTTCCACTAAAAAGCCTATGACATTAAATATATATAAAACCGTCAAGCGCATGTCGCACTTGCATTCCGCATACGCAATTTATCGGAAATCCAAATTTTTCAGCTTTATGGAATCCTTAGCAGGAGTCGGATTCGAACAAAGCCATTTTCTATACTTGTTGTTTTATTAGGGTTTGTTGTATGGTCCTACAAAGTTTGAAAGATTTAACATGTTAACGTTTCCAAGACAACGCTCTTATAAAATAGGTTAATAAAACATGCTTTACGTATGCCTCGCATTTTTATATATATTTTTTTTATATTATTAGCTGGGCAATCCACTACAGTCAGTTACAATTTCAATTTGGTACCTTTACTGGTTTAAAAGATAAGACAATCCTTTAGTGGTCGGACGGACATATGTTTACAGCGGAGGTTTAGTAGTAGGGTTCTGTTTTCAGATACGAATTCCTAAACAACAATCGGTCATGAGAAGAACGATACATTCAAATAAAAATGCGAGTATATTGAACGACTGGCTGACCCTTGGAAAATATAAGCGCACAGTTTAAAACTGTTCTTGAACAAACAAAATACGACGTTAATGGGGCGGTCGGCCTTCCTCTGACAGCCGAAGGACGAAGGGACAATAGACTGGCGTGCGACGAGGCCCACTGGTCAAACGGGACTTGGCTCTTTATTAAATTCGTATCGTAGCCATTATGCTGCTCATAAATAAGTTTTACAACTTTTCTGTGCACAGAATGTGGTCAAGGATCCCTTTTCATGACTAACGACCGCAAAGGGGACATGATGGTGTTGAAATATAAGCTTGAATTTGTTATTTTTACCTTAGAGAGGTGAAATAGGAATCAATGTTTTGGCTCTTATAAACAGGCAGATTTTGAATGCCTTAATGACGTATGCAACGGTTTTGGGTTACGTTATTTTTGGGCCTATTATTTTGGTTGCCACACTGGCCTTATCTTTACTGATTAGAATCATCCGTCGCAGAATATTTATGATTATGGTAAGGTGTTATTTATCTATCTATACCGACTCACGAAAATTTGCTCTGTTGATCAGTTACAATCAAGCAGATGTGATCAGTCGCAAGTTAGGGTTTATTTTGGTTGTTTTCTTTTAAGATTCGGAAACTTAAATGTAAGTCTCCCTTATTACAATTATTATCAGCCTCTTGTTAGGCATATGTAATTAACTCTGTACGAATATAATACTATCACAAAAAAATGCAGCGTTTACGTGAATATTATTAGATTATAGAGTAAATAGCAGCTGCAGATGGACAGTTTGGTGATCAAAATATTTTCAAATACTATATTATACAAAAAATTACTACCGTACTGGTCAGTTTCTGGCTCGGCTAAAGCTAATACTATATCAAAAAGGACTGTAAAGTTATATGAAAAATATTTTCTTGAATTTGTTTCCCACAAGTGGTAGGCAAGGGTGTTTAAACACATACGTCCTAAATTATATCGCTAATAACATAACAGCCAACTCGTCCATTGCTGAACACAGCCTCCGCTATTAAGGGGGTATTTGCCATAATTCCCACGCTTGGCAGGCGGCTTGGGGATCGCAGTGTAAGATGCCAGTTCTTTAGAAGGCGCTGCTGCCCATCTTTCAGTATTTTTCCCTTAGTCGCCTCTTACGACACCCACGGGATGACATGGGGAGGTGCAATTCTAACCCGGCACTCCACGGGGGGTCGCTAATAATAATTAATAATATTTTATACCATATAATTTCACGATTACACCATGAAGTAAAATTATAAGAACGATAAGAATTCTGTCCTACTCATCAATGACACATTATATTTTTATATCCTTGCGCGCAAAAGTAAGTCAAGGTTGCCTTAACATGATATCATAAATATCACAATATAAGAACACGTGTTTTGTTTATAAAAGCGTAGATGATAACGCAATAAAATACTTAACACAAGACATAGAAAGGGGATTTGCTGGAAGTATGACGAATCGGTCACGATCACGAATCACGAAAGTTTCGTTGGTAATTCGATATGTTGCCGTGGGGATAAAATGGATATAATAACTAATAATTGTTCTGTGGCTTACGCCTTTAGCACACTAAGCGCACCAAGTTCGCTGCTGTGTTGTGTCTTGTCGAGTGTCGCGACAGTGACGTTGCTTTGTCCCAGAAACGTCGCAGATGTATAATTTGGATATAATAATATAATAGTAAATTTCATAAATCAATTTAATTTGTTAAGCAAACTATGCTGTAAATTTATAAGTCTCAATATGACTGTGTATGTGATAGGTGTGAACGGTAGGTAATTGAATAAAATTAGATTTATATAATTTGTCTCCAAACAATTGTAGGTACAAAATTTAGTAGTTTGTCAGTTGGTTTCTTTTTCATACTTGAATTGATTTTTTTAAATGGTTATTGGAAAATAATGGTCATGAGAAGTATATGATTTTTTTTGTATCCTAATTAAATGCTTTATTTCCAGGAGAGCGCAATGTACGAGTACCTACGTAAGAGACAGGCAACAAAATGTTATACGGATAAAGTCAAAACGGGTCAAACCAAATAGATCCTATGAATGGAAGACGACAAACATCGCGGCGCCTGGTCGCGTTCTCCGCCAGAATGCAATGCGAGAGTGAATGCGATTATTGTACGTTTAATGGGGCGAAGGCTTTAGTGCCGAAACCGCCGAATGTTGCAGACGTCGGGCGGTCAAGGTCTCGCTGAGGCGGCGGTAACACTCGATGCGCATCGGAAATTCGACCTGCCGATTGTTATTGTTAACTATATTTAGCATTGTCATAAACGTCGCAGTAACCTGACATCATTCTTATGTCTTTTGCTATGTAGGCAAGTACTTACTCATACCAATACTTAGAAGACACCTAAATACTCCATAATTTGAGTAGGTACTAATTTTATTGGTATAAATAATTTACTGAAATGACACTACTTAAATGAAACCATGAAAATAGATCCGTAAATTCATAAGAAACGTAATTTGTAATATAAATACATAAAAAATAAACCTTAAAATGTGAAAAAGCATGTTGTATTTTCCTTTTAATAAACTTTTATTACGATTGCTAATTCTTATAAACATCGACTAGAAGAACTTTAATGTTGAATTTAATATGCCTATATATAAATATCTGAAAGCGCCACAGAACGGTTATGTTATTACCCATTTTGTATCTATTGGCTTCCCGTGACTCTCAACATAACACATTCTGAGAGTTATGCCTAAAAAGAGGCGTTGGATCTTCGGCGATTTTTCTCGTTTCAGGTTTTACTGCGCAAAGAAACTCCATCGCCGTTGGTCGTTTTGTGACTTTGAGGTACATATTTGAAAAGCTGGCCATGTTTCAGTGCCATATGGCACTACTGAAAACATACACCGAATAAAAACTTTTGTCTTGTGACTCTACATTATGTTGGACGAGAAGATGGCGCGTAATTTCGCTAACGCTGCCAATGTTTCTTGGAATCTTTAGACAACCTATTTGTCGAAGTTAGCCATACTTAGTTCGATAATGTATGTCAGGTCTTATGTATAGCTTAATTTCTTGATATGTTTGCGTAAATTCTGTTGGAAAACCTAATTCATGTTATTTTTCATTTATTTTATCGTTGGAGATAAAATAAAAATGTACCATAATTCGTAGGTAACATTATTCCCGTGGAGCCAGAAAAGAAGATGATTTTTTTTAAATTTCTGTGGCGTATCTACGGATTATACTCAACAAAATTTACAGTGTAAACGTTAAAAATTTAATAGATTCTATAAGGTAACTACCGCTATTTAACCTGACCCTTGTTTTTCAATGATATTATTTGCGTTATGTGAAGCGATATACGTACTGTAAACATTATTTACTTACACTAGACTGTAGTTGGAATCGAATGAGACTCAGCAAGTTTTCCCGAAGCAGGGTGAGGTCAGAACGAGTCAATTACCTCTGGTACAGTCACCAGTATACTGCAAGACCAAATAAGCGACTAGGACTTTCAACCGTCGATATTCTTGTTAACTGTATCGATGAAGCAGTTATTTATGTAATACAAAATCTATATGTAACTCTTAAACTTCGTAGTTACTTTTAGACCATGGGGTCGAAAAATTAAAATTATCAAATAAATATTATTTCTTTGCCTATCGACACCACAAGAGACGGCACCTTCATGCATCAAGAATTCAACGCTGAAATGTAGACTGCGATACTTGGCGCCTTTACCTAATATAACAAAAGTTCTAAACCACGCGAACTCTAATTACTGCATTTCTAAAACACGCCATCTCTAATACCAGAAACACGAAACTCTTTTCTATAAAAACAAGATATCATAACTTAGTATGTTTCATAGATAACTAAATATGAATAAAAAATATAAAATAATTAAGCATGTTTTATTATTTTTATGCCCGATGATCATTTGCTGAGAATTATATTAAGTTATTTCTCAAAATATATCTTCCTAACAAAATAGCTTCCAAGAAGGATCAACATCGGCAATTTCTTAGAAAATCAGAACAGGCGTGAGTAGTAAGTAAATTACTGGTATATCTTAGAGACAGATTCATAATTACAGTAAAAATATTCATAATTACGTTTTGTTCAATTGGTTTAAGTATGTATGGTAATTCTAAAATTGTAATTTTGTCCTATACACCAGCAAAACAAGAACGATACGGTGATAACTACAAAATGAACAGTAATTAAAAAATCACAACAAAAGAAAAGAAAATATTACACCCCGAGTGATTTGGAGCACTGAGAGTTCAGTGTGATTTTTAATGATATTTATACACTACGAACTAAAGTTCCCAAAGAGCGATAGTGCTAACAGGCAGGCAAATTTTTACAGTACTTATGTTCTTGTGTATTATTTGCTACGAGCTTAGAGCTACGAGTATTTTGTGTTCTACGCGAAAACAAATTTGACTGACCATCCCAGCCGTGGGAAAAGGTAGGGAGATGATAATATGACAGAATGTCTGGGTAGTTTAGTTATATTTAGACAAATTCTTTACCCATTTGTTATTATCGTGAACAAGCAAGCATGACATTACGAGTCGTGTGATCCGGACGCTCTCAATCGCGGCCGACCTCGGCTGATTCGGCAACCCGTGCCAAGGCCAAGGTCAATTTGTTGTGTGAGCTCAATTAATAGCACGACTGGTGCTGGGGCCCCATACTGTCATCATATACACGTCATTTGACGCTGACAATAAAAGTATAAGGTGCCTACCAATTTCTTTCGCCTCAAAATAAACATTTTCAGGAATAGAGCCTAATTAAATATTAGCCTGAACGATTAGAATCACTTGAAATTATATCACTTTAATCTATATCTATTTTATAGAATGAAATGAATTAAGGAACAGTTTCCAAACGCTGTAATTCACCTATTTATCACCACATGTACCACAAATAGACATCTACATCTCGTCATAGAGTGCCACGTTTTTTTCATACAAAACAGGAACGTTAATTTGTAAAAACCGCCAAACAACATGACGCAATCTGGCCTTCAAGTCCCCACCAGAAAAGTAATATTAGCCACTCAAACCAGAAGCTACATTGACCCCGGCGTGATTCAATACTTAGATCACACTATATAATATACCACCATATTGTAGAGCTGGTTCGACGCGTCTTTGTAGTAAAATATACTACATTAAATTTAGGAAACGGACCAGATGATTTGTGCTCCGCCCTGTCAAACTAACTAGGAGACATAGAACTTCCTTGTTCAAATATCGGGCCATGTCAATGTCAAAGTGTGCTGAATTAGCCGCAATGTCAGCCTCAAGGTGATTGTACAAGGAAACTGAACTGTTAACTGGCTCTAATAATACCTACAAAACGTTAGACCTCGCAAAAAACTAACCACATAATATGAAACGTACCAATTACGTTAAAATAATAGCTCAAGGTTTCCCAGTACATTATTTCTCCATATTATCTAAATAAGTAATATAGTCAAACGAATATTGATACTCGGATACATATTTCAAATGTCAATGCCTAAATTACTTCTTGTATCTAAAAATCACAAACTTCCGGAAACATAGTTCGAACTGGTTTGTTAAGAAGTAGATTTTAAATGTGCAAGTACCTTACTTCATGTAATACTTGAACAGATGATGAGGAAGTTATGGAAAGACACGTGAATTATGTGCAGTAATGAGTCAATGAAAGGGAACTTTACTCCTTTATGTTGCGTTACCTTGATATTTACATGGAAGCCAGACTTCCTGCACCTGATAGAGGACGACTGTAAACCACTCTCGGATCTATTTTTAATTTATACAAAGACTATTTATCTTTAAATAGATGTTTTAAATTATGTACTTTTGAATTGTAAGCATCAAAAAGAATTCAGTTCCGAGGTAGACTGCGGACATAAGCGGCTTGCTCATTGCCTAAACGTAAGACCCTTGATGAAACGATCAGTGATCACTGATTATATCCTCAACAGTCTCGGGAAAAATACAGTTCCTGCACATCTATCTAGGTACAGAAAATTCCCGTTTTTAACTAATTAAGATAATATGGTTTAACTGAGTAGATAAATAAGTTAAGAAAACTTAATTGCAAACGTACTATTACTCTGTTAAAATGGGACTTAAAATGGTATTCCCTGTAATTTTTGCGCATTTTGTTATCATTTATTAATATTTTGAGCTTTATGATGGGGTATGATGGAATATTTTTGTTGCGAGCGAACCATTTCAAGCATACAGTATGTACCTTGATATTACAAAAAGTACTGAACAATACAACATAAAGGGGTCTAATACGTTTCACCACATAAGTTTGGCTTTCTGCAATAAAGGTAGAAAACTAACCTGGCAGAATACAGTTCCAGACTTAGGACTAACCGTCGGAAAACCTAATTATTATTCGACCCCCAGGTGATCGAATTCAGGAAGTCGAGAATCCAAAGGGACGGTTTCTGATCAATGGGACAGTCTTTATTTCACCAAACAATAATAGCAGCAATTTAGTACAGCGATGATGAATGTATTGCATTGGGTCTGGTAATCAGAGCATTACGAGCGCGCGATGATGCACCGGTTGTATAATCTACTGTGCGCTCACTGCTCCGGCCCGCGGCGCCGGCGCAGCTTTACATTGCACTACTCTACTCACCTACACACACTCGCGCGAGAATGAGGAAGCAAGCACGACGTTTCCTCGTTACATTTTAATCACCAGTGCTCTATATAAGCTTCTGATGACATTTCTATAAATTACCTAGCTGGTACGTCTTTCAAAACTGCAAAAATTATGTAACGTAAAGACGATGCTTAACACAGATATTCCTACTAGTCTTACTTCTCACATTCTTGTGGAATTTGGTTTGAAAATATGTATTAGTATGTAAGGTTTACTTAGAGAAGAATTTTATTTAAATATTTCTTTTTCTACATGACTTTATTTGGCACAAACCATCAATAAATTATAATATGTATTGTCATTATGTTGTTTTCGGCCACGTGTTTTTCTTCATTTTATTCCTATACTTGCGCAATGAAGTAGGTTGATACGTGCAAGGAATAAAAACTATAATAATTTCTTAAAATAAATATTATTTGATAACCTATCTACGAATGATTTTCTTATTCGCAAGAAATCACGATCAAAACAAGCTACAATATTACCATGATAAAAACGTAATGTGATCTGTCACAGTCACGATCATTCGATTAGAAAAGTGGTCAGAGGACGAAGCGAGAGGGAAAGAAGTGGGGGGAGAGTGGGGCCCCATCGGTTGGAGTATTGCGCAGAATTCATTCCTGAAAACGTGTCCGAAGAAAGTTCATGGCCGCGCGTTGACGCTACCACCTGCCGCTCCCCGCGCTCGCGCCCGCGCCCATACCTTCTCTCGCGCGCTTCCGCCACCCGCTCTGCCTCTTTCGTTGCCCACACATTTGCACAACATCTAAATATTATAACTTATTATCGAATACCAATTACCGACATTCATTACATTACACAGTGTATTTGACTCAGAAAGCTACAGAAGTAAACAAGCAGTTGATGATTCAACCATCTTACTACTGGTAATTTTGTTATGTTAATCAAGCAACATGGTAATATGTTGATAATATTTTTTAAATAAATATAATCGATCAATAATCGATATTCATTATGACAAGAACTTGCATTTTATTTGCAACAACGCCTACGAATAGCTACGCCGTAGAACGTGTGACAACGCCACGTTATGAGACGTGTTCTCGTGTTAAAATTACATAATTATAAAATAGGGGTTAGTTTTACTGTTATTTATGCTTAATATTTTCTCTTCTGTTTAAACACAATTACTTTTGCGTCCGCTGAATTATTTCTAGAATAGAATTTATCGCTTTTGTGTTATTTGGAAGGGTCTCTAGTGGAGTTCAAGGCTTTGTCAAGAAGGGTGGTAATCGATTTGGTGGCGGAGTTTTGGCTTGGCAGTTAGGTGGAGTAGCGCGGCGGAGGAGGAGAGGTGCGCGGAGCGGTGAGCCTCTGGCCTTGGCTCGTTCGTTGGCCGCGGCTCAGGCAGCTCGTGTACGCGATAATTTCGGCAGTGCCCGAGTCTACTGACCCCGTCGTCGTTGTTTGCGACGCAAATGATCCCCTTGACTTTATTTAAATCACCCACTTTGTCAACCGTCATCGAATTGCTCATTTATTTATGGGGGTCTTTTTTTGTTAGTTTTTCGGATATGTGACCAATTTTTAATAAGGTCGGGCAAGTTTGAATATCAAGTACCAATATTATTAGATTACTTAAACTCTTGTGTGTATTGCATGGTCGTAGAGCATTTCGCAAATGCACGCCTGGCCTACTACCCTGAAGTACAAAATCTGCCACTACATATTCGACCGTGCATCACTTACTATCAGGTGAGATAGTGGTCAATAGCTATATATAGCTATATCTATACCAATATTATAAAGAGGAAAGATGTGTATTTTAGAGGTTTTAAGAGGGTAATAGTTTCGCGCGATAACAGAAAACATAAAATGTTTAATCCGTATCCTCATTAGCTATTATAATTATTATACCTATCATATTTCAAGCGTACCTCCCTAACTTTTATAAGTATCTCATTCAAATTTTTCACTAGCTAGCGAAGGTATAAGTAATATCTGAAGCATAAGCGTCTCAGAGAAAGTGTTGTAAATAAGGTACTATCACTAACTTATAACCTGCTTTCATTTTATCAACATAACTTTTTTTTAGTACTGATAACAAGTTTATGCGCGTTAGCGCCCTTGTAGGTAAAAACATTCTGATTCTGTAACTTATTCTGACCCAAAAATAATTTAAGAAAATAGTTAAGTTGCATTTGGAGTGCCTGTGAGTCTGCAATGACATTTAGGTTGTCTAAATGAATTCAGTGTGGTAGCCATAGTGTTGTATGTAGTTCGTAGTATTTAGTTTAATAAAGGCTGACCAACAGTAAAAAAAAAATGTTTAAATGTCAATTACTATAATCATTATGATCCAACTATTTAACGTAGATTGGTTAAAGATGCCCAGAATATTCTTTATGAACGGTTGGTCACAAAATTAACTGCTGCGTCAGTTCATCAAACTCATTTATCTTTAGTATAAATATTTGCGTAGGATGTTACTGATGCCATTTTAGGAATCGATGTAATTATATTTTTAAGTTTTATAACAGAAGAATAATGCGTCACCTATTATAATCCAACATAATACCTTCTAATTTAAACTTTGATAGCGGGATCTAAGATGGATTATCGTGCACACTAACCTCTTTGTCAGTAAAAAATAACAATAAAGCAGTCGTTCAACCTGGTACACGTATTATTAAATGTGGTTATGTTCGCCGCAAAATTTCCTTTATTTATCAAGAATTGCTGCAGTTATTTGAGGCGATTTCGATTTTTGCCCACAAGCAATTTGCGTCTGCAGAAGCATTGTGGACACTTCCTCGTCATCCAGCTGGCGGCGAAACGCGGCACCAAGCCACTCCCATATTATTAATAAAAAGTGAATGAGGAAGAAGTATCATCATTTACATAGTTTGAGTCTTTGTGGTGCATTTTTTGTGTGTATATAAGCGTCGTAACGTATGTCGAACGCATGCTTGCCGCGTGCCGTTTGCACCCGCTCGTTTATAAAAAATAATATTGGGTCAGTAAATTATGAGTAGGTTATGTAATGCAATGTTTTCAACGTTTATATTCAAGTACACTACCACCATAAAATGACACTTAATAAAAGGGTTCAACTTAAGGAATATGTTGTATTCATAGCGCTTTCCATAAATACAGTGTTCAAAATTCGATAAATTGTTTCGTGCATGTCTTTGAGCCTTATGATCAGTGAAATTATGCTTGCATATTTATGGCTCTGGTTTGCTAGTTTTCCGTAAAATTATTGAGAAAGTTGTATGGAATTTCTTATTTTCATATATAAAGATAAAATAATTAATAAAAAGCAAAACTGCCAAAGCAGAAGCATAGATATGTGTAAGGCGCTACGGATGCACTTTGCTTCAGCATAACCTAGACTAAAGCACTATTTTATTTGTCTACCATCATCAAGCCCAAACATTCTCACACAGTTGCTTGGAGAATACACCACATCTAATGGTTATCCGAAATACCGCCACTACTATACATCTGAATATGCATTGCAGTAGCGAATAACTGCATGATATAAAGTTGAGCATTTGCGTTATGTAATAATATAGCCCTATTTTTATCTGTTCATTTCTAGAAAATCCAGGGTACCAAACCCAATGGCTTGGGTCATAGCTGGCCAAGTCGGCGACCGCAGGCGCGAGCACTCAACTCCGCGAGTACGTGTAACGGTGCATCGCGTTCTTGCTCCAATCCAACACTACACTATCGCACTGATAAATTTAAAAATAAATGCTATAATGGTGTCAAATCTTTAGTATAAATATTTACCTACGATACTTAGAAAACAATCAGCCTTTAAGTAGATAATTGGGGAACTTTCATTTAAGGATTTATATTAAACTTATAAGACAGCAAAAAATACAATTGTTAGATAAAATATTTTTGAGAAGTAACAGTTTTGTCCCAAAATAGTTAGCATTCAAAAGATTTACGGGGGAAATCATTCTTAATAATGACTAGTGCGAAAAAAAGTATTTTGTAAAGGCCTCCAATGGCTAAGAACAGGGATCGTTAATGCCATTGTTTATGGCAATGATTATTGTATGGCTACAGTTTGTCACGGTAATATATAACAATGGACACTACTAAATAAGGAGAGTATTGTTATGTCCTTGTCCGAAACGAAACTAATGTGGGTTAAGGAATATTGTGTGCCAGGCTGATCGGGAGTCATGACCCAAATTTTTGTGAGATCAGGGAGCAACTAGTAAATTTAATACCCTGTGAAGCACACAAAGAAGTAAAAGAAATCCAGTAACCTTTAAGCTGGCGACTTCCTATTCAGAAAAGATTTATAAGTTCAAATTTTGAATTTTTTATTTTAAAAATCAGGTAAAAACGAGCCCTTTTATTATCAAAAATTGCATGCGACCCGACCTACCCTTTCTTTTCATCTCGGATTTCACGAACAGGTAAATGTCCGACTTTTTGCCGAATGTGAATCTTTGTGCAATATCGTGATATCGAAATCTTCGGTGGAGATGTGAAAAAATGCAGAATTATTGTTTATTCGAACCTTTATGCCGACAAAAAAGGAATGGATTGAACTTTTTACAGATACGTTTTTTAACTTCCTATTGTCAAACGAGTTCGTAACCGACATTCCCAGATTTTCGAAGCATTGTGTCTTCTCTAAATGATATTGCGATGGAGGGATGCCTTTTCAAATCTGCGTCTAAATGATAAAATATCAGCGGGATGCCGCGCCATATTTTCACAATATTGTATTCTTATAAGGTTAGGTATTTATTAATACTAAAACATTTGTCACATTTACACTTATCATGAACGTTTTAATAAATCAGCTGCATTTACGTTTAATTTTTTCTTAGAAATTCTTCAATACGGCTTTAATAACAAAAGTCGATGTCATTCATGTTGAACGAAGTCCAGTTTAGTCTTAACATTGTTGTAAAATTCGGTGACGTATATTGTCGTAACAATTAGCACCGGATTTTCTGCCACATAACCGACGTAAATAGCTCAGCGGGACGCTTGGACATAATTAGTGTCGTTTTACAAACTTTTAGTCATCTCTTGTAGTTTCTCTCTTCACACATTTATTGCGGCGAGGGTGATTGTTCACGGTGACCAATTAAAAACAATCAATATTCAATTGTGGTTGACGTGAATAGCAAAGTCCACCATTCAACTGAACTTCGATCATATGCAATGTACAAATTGGGTACACTAAATTGCATATCGAACTAATGTCCTAATTATGGTATCACCGCAATGCACAGCTTAGTAGGGTTAGTATCTAAGTTTAAACCATTGATGGGCCAGTGCAATAGCTATGTACATATGAGTAGGAGGTCTTTATAGCACGAATCCCAGCGCGGGTTTGTAATATAATGCATTGTGGAAGAGTATTTTGAGAATACTCGCCTGGCTAGCTACTATCCTGAAGTAGAATATTAGCCGCCGAGCACCTAAAGCTGTATTCTGGCAGCTGCCCTCGAGAGGCAGTTGCCATTTCAATTTAAGCCGGTTTACCATCAATGACCACATTATGACTTACCATCATGTGAGATAGTGGTCAGAGGTTAATCTATCATCTGGTACAAAAACCTGCGTCCGTTGCATTTCGCAATGCATTAGCTCATCGTTGCATAAACGATGGTTAGGACGTCAACGTGGCAGTGGCAGTACGATGACGGCAGCCCGCAAGCGGCCATAGGGCGAGCCCCGTTAGGACGGGGTGACTGACTCCACCATTGCAACCTGGTGCATTGTGCTCTAACGAGAACACAGCATTACGTGCAATCATAACAAGCCAGCAAATATCCGATGTGACTTGCCTTGCTCGTCGACGACGTGAAAACCCATGCGATGTTGCCTGCAGATTACACTTACCTGTAACAAGGATAACAAAAAGTCTTATTAACATATCCAGAGAATTGTTTACTTCGCCTTACTTCCAATTCTTTATAAGTAAGTAATTAAACCAGGTAATTACTTAGTAGCTTGTAACTTCGAAATTCAATGTCTGTAATCATTGAAACGGCCGTTCACACCTTAAATAATCGTTTTATATGCTAATGTAGGTATTGTTTCTAAGTCAAAGTCGATTAAATGGTACGCATAAATTGTTATTTAAATAAGAATTGAACCGATCTAACGAGTGTTCTTCAGTTGGCACAGGAAATGGTGAGGGTCAACGCTCGAAATGGTGTCGTTCACTGCTGAAGGTGGCTACTGAACTTGGGCCGGTTGTCCTTGAAACTACCATGAAAATTGCCAATCACCAACACAGGTTCCTTGTTACGTATCATAAATGCGCATTAGTGTATTTATATAGCTCATGATCGTTTACGCACACCATCTCCGAACGAACAATACTATGATTTTGGAAATGCAAGCGTAGAACAACCGCAAGTCCAAAACCAAAATTAAAAAAAAAATTAAAGTAATTCGCTGTGGTATATTAAAACTCTTTTTAATATAACTCATTTTTTTATTGTACCTTGTCATAAAAATGTAAAAAACAATTTAATTTGTTCTAGGTGCCCAAAAAATCAATGCAATTAAATAATTATGTCTATGACCAATATAATAATTATTAGTTTTACTCAAGTTAATGTAAAATAAGAGAACAAATGTCATAAGTTTTCTTAATTTACTTGTCCATCAGCACACCACACCAACGATTTCCTGGGATAAAAGAAAAAAATGTAAGTCAGACTTACTCTGAGTGAGGCAACGCGGACGAGTAATAATATTATTTCGGCTGTGTGTGTGTTCAGAGACCAGTTGGTATGTCTACGTATAAGTGTGTGTGCGAGGCGGTACAGATTAGAGTAAAGTTTATAGCGGGCAGTGACCGCTGCCGAATCTCAAGGTCTGCGCACATCGCGGTAAACAAGTGTCGACGTATATAGATACGCACTCACCTATCTTTGAGCACGAAACGTGAATTATACATATATCTAAAAAATCCACAGGAAACATTTGCCTACCACATGGAGTGGACTACTGATATAAACAATCAGCCACATGACTTTCATCGATTGTGATATCGTATGCAAGGTTCCTCTCCCTACTCGACACGTTTTTCAACACGATTCTGAAAGTTATGACATTCATAAATTACATTTTAATCCATTTCATCCACTAATAAAATGTAGTTGTTTCTTTGGTAAGTAATTTCATATATATAAAACTACGCAACAAATGGTAATGGTACAATATCCTTGAATTTAAAATTAGCCATGGACCGCCAAAAGTTCGATACCACATGTAAATCTGCCGCCATGCTTTTTTATACACGAGAGGTCATCTAACAAAACAACGTTGATGGTTTCCTATTATTCACTGTACAAAAAACAGTATAAAAAGTTCGTATAATTTGAAGATATAATCGCAGTACTTACAAGGAACTTTGTTATTTTTGTGAACACTTTAGTCAAAATCGAATAGGATTAAACTTGACTTTTTACAAGTAGTAATTGCGTTTTGAAAAAATCTATACATGCTCTAAAAATATTTTACATTTCGATCATGTAATTTTATGTTAAGCAACAATTAAGCTGCTACGATGCCAGTGAGGCGCTACGTAACTGCTACGAAGCTACGGTATTGAGGGCGCTGGTTACTACGGGAGAAGCGGTCAGTGAGCCAGTGCAGTAGACTAGTCGAGTGGAGGTCTGTGGGAAAGGCGAGCGCGATGATTTGGGGAAATGGTCCAACGGTCATGAGGCCGCGCGAGCCCGCGTTTCCCCCGCCTCTGCACGCCTTATCCGATCTCACAGCTCTATACAGAGAAAGTACAGTGCATTTGTTTAATTTCCTTAGAAATTATGAAATATTTGTGATAGTTAAAACCTAGTAGACCAGAATATTGAAAGAAAATACATTGTTTTCTGAATTGTAATAATATACACAACACACATTAAATACTTAATATTTTTGGTACACTACTTTCATTACAGAAAATAATCATATCATTTAAAAAAAATATTTATCAAGTTCAATGACTTTTTATCATCTTTCCTTGAATTTGTCGCGCAGTTTGGCAAACATGAGAACGACTTAAACAATTCTAGCGATTAGTTGCAATCACATTTGAATATTTATTGGCAGAAAATATTCAATACCTACATTTTATAGTTTGAAACCCCGACAAAGATATAAATGGCAAATGCGTTTGTTTCTCTATTAGTTCATTATTTAACTAAAACAAACGAAACAATGATTATTTTAATTATAAATGCATAGTGTGTACCCGGAAGATATTATTTACTCAACTAAAGGTTACATACAATTCACCATATGACTCATAACATAGCACATAAGATTATGCTCATTCGATGTAGCATGGCCAGTTATGACGTCACACCAATATGTTCAAGTAGAAAATTAATATTCACAGCATTTTACACAGCATATGGTGTGTGAACTATCCCTATGTAACTCTATCTAAGTCTATTTCTTCCTGGTTCCCTGTGACGTGCGCGCGACATGCTGCTATCGAATGTCGCGCGATTTTTCGCCGATTGCACGACAAAGTACCGACAACACCACGATAAGTCACTAGATGCCGTTGCCCTCTTTGAACTTTCCACAAACTTGATTATTTACAGAATGTTGGTGTTAAGCTTGCATACAACGATTATGTAACAGGTGGATTGAGTTACCGATCACCGTCAAGTAACACGTTGGAATGTTTTGAAAATTGTTGCGTCATGAACAATTTATTTTGGGTTCTTCTCATCCCTCATCGGACGGATGACGATATGATGTCTTATTTTTCATGTCAATGTATACTTTTATCTAAGCTCTTTCGTAGAGGTGACTGCAAATGCACCCAAGTACCGTTGCTAAAACATTAAGGTTTTCCCTACAATTCAATGACCTGCAGTAACCTAAACAAACCTATGTGTTGGTGCATTGCTTATGTTTTCCTGCTCATTATAATTCTTACATTGTGCAGCATAGGTCTATGTATCGCATTTATACCGGTTTACGTGTCCCATAGTTAGTTCTCATAGATAATGTCGTACGCATGCGTAGCGCGTAATCAGACAGGATTCGCACGGTGATGAGTGCAGCGGATGCATCGAATAGTGCAGCGTAGGACAGAGACAGGGCGAGTTCACTGGTATTTGATATAGTCCACGGGAGTTCTTTAACCCCTTAGCCTACCTGCGATTCTTGCGAATGAGGCAGCGCGGCCATTGTCCCTGAATGCACTACTATCAAGCACGTATCTTTATAGGTCGCTGCTAGGCAAAGTATGGACAGCAAAACATTCGCTGTTCACTACATTTTTATATTCATTCAATATCTACATTTTAGAATGTTATATGTTTTCTAATACAAGGTTAATGATCTTTAAAAGGTATTTTTATGAAGTCGCAACAAGATATATGTAATAATTCACTTTTGTGGTTGTTTACTGAAAAGTTGGACCTATAGAAGATGGACGAGTTGCTTTCACGTTCTAAAAAAGTTGGCATGAGTAGATGCGTGATATAGTAAAATTTAAACATGTTAATAGTTATTTGAACGAAATTATAATAAATTCTCAAAATATTCCAATTATTTTATAGTGAATTATACTATATACTACCTGTATCTATAAAAGATAGCAACGGTTGCTGTCACGTTTAACAAAAATGGTCATGAGTTTAAATTGATTAAGTTTAAATTAAATTAACAATGATAAGGCCGCCCATTGTGACACTTTGTTCAAAGTTTTGTGTAAAAATCAAATTTGGTATATTAATAAAGAATTATCTATCCATCTAAAGTAAAATTTAAACCATTAATTGATGTTTGAAATAAAATTTTATAAAACCGCTAAATATACTAATTATTTTATAATAAAATATACTATCTACGTCCTATATACAAGTGATACTAATATTAAAACATTATTTATTACAAAGATGTGCTTTTGAATAGGATTACAATAAAATAAAGTTTGTTGCGGACTGCAGCAAATAGTGATGTAACCCAGCTAGACTCATGCCAATCACGTTTCGCAGGTCCTGGCCGCATGTCAACAACTATAATCTAGGATTTTAAAGATTCTCGGCAGGTGCTGCGAGTGCGGGCCGAGAGCCTCTGGACTGGTTTCCGTTGTTTCGCAATAAACCGGGTTCAATGACGCCTCTGCGCTTATAATTGTCAACGTGTCATAATACAACACACCAACACACACGGGATTATTTAATGTTCAGCGATCTGGTTTTCCTCCATTCGATGGCCTAGTACAGACGAAACACTTATTACTTTAAAAAAAATTGACAGGAGCTTAGAAATATTGGGCAGATTCCCCCCTTTTAAAGTTTCATATTTACTTTCGTAAATTTGGATGCAACCAAATAGGAAACTATGTTTTATACATTAATCCAAATTGGCGTGAGTTATCAAATGTGTATCAAGTCCAGTAAATTTAAAAGTATTATTGTTTGCCAGTTTAAAGTAGAATCGTATTTTTTATGTTCTGCACCACCCTAGCTAATTAGCTTTAATTATCTAAATAATAGCTTTACCAAAGCATTTACTTAGTAGCATTACTGTCTCCCGATAAGGCGGCGATAGTTTCAAAGGGCAAGCAGCTCAATATTTACGATCTAGTGACCCATAAAAACAGATAACGAAGAAAGTAAACATAGACAATGAATAATTCAACCACAAAATAAATACTAATATTGTTTTGATATTGACCTATTTTCGGCCAGAACTTTCCATAGTCGATAACGTCAATTCTAAAGTCAGATTGGGTTCCGGGAAAGAAATGGAATAATATTTAACTAATTCCCAAACCGTTTTCCTTCTTTGGAAATCGACGACTTGTATTTGGTATTAAAAACAGAATTTCAATGATGCGTGGAACAACACAATGTTTTTTTAAAGTAGTTTTATAAATTCTGTCTTGTTGACAATGATTATGATTGTGCTAAATTTTTAGTGATATAATTTCTGTAATATGTTTTATTCTGTAATTTTATCACATTGACTATATATATGTATATACATTTGAAATGATGTAAGGCTATGTCGTGAAAGCGGGCTCGCGAGCACGGCGATGCGGCGATGACCTCGGTGCGCGTGCGACGACCCAGCACTCGACTCTGGCATCGTTCGTAGCCGCCGGCTTCGTCTACATCCATTTTATATATGTTCTATCACAAACTACTCTAAATGCAAAAAAAAAATATTTCTTATTCATAAAAATTGTCTCTGTGTTATAAGTTCCGATAGTTACATAGCTGTTACCTGCAAAACTGCAAAGGCAAATATACTATTAAAATTATTTGAATTTAATTTTTAAATGAAAATCATTACTGGCTTAATGGCATCCCTCTATATCGTCCTGGTAGTAGACGTAAAAGGTGACTAAGGGCGAAATACGAAAAGGTGGGCAGCAGCTGAAGCTGAAGAACCACCATCTTACACTGCGATCCTCGAGACATCTGCCAAGCGTGAGGATTTTGGCAAACCCCCCTTATGGAGGTCTTTATTCAAAGATGGACTTTATGGTTATTGATGATTATTCAATTATCCTGTAATTTGATGACATATTTCAGCGATTGTTACAAATAACGTCTTCCAGTTCGCTGATTAAGAATCGAGCTGTTCCACATCCTACCGATTGATCGTGGCAACGTAAAGACGACAAGAAGGCAAATTAAATGAAAGAATTACCTACATTAATTATTTACGTAATAAAGCTTCTAAGCGCGGCTGTTAGCCGTATGTTTTTATATATTGTGCTCCTTCGGGAATTTATTGTTTCGGGATATAAGTACACAATTTGTATTCCAATACCTAAGAAGTCACTAATAATAAGGTGAATGTTGCCGTCTATGGCAAGTTTATGTTTGTTGTACCGGTCGGACAACGCGAGATTCGAAAAAAAATACCACTTATAACATTATTTTTAGTATTTGTACTTAATGCATTTGATATTATTTTTTTAAACTCTTTCAGTTGTATTTTATTTTTGAGGCTTTAGTTAGGTATTCATGTGCCTTGTTGTACAATTACTTTCAAGATAAAACCAATGGTTAACAACCCTAGCTATACGAGCGCGGTAAAACTGTGTAAGCTCTGAATTTCCCGCGACAGACTGACTGTTTCCTACCATAATATTATTGTTTATGAAATTAATGACTTGATGCCACTAAAAAATAAAACAATACGCCTGCATACAGTCACATACTAAGAGCACATATAAAATCTCAGTTATGATACTACAAAATAAGTCAGTAATGTATAGTATTGTATGAATTGAAATAAAGCATTTGCAGATGGTTGAGGTGTACTTATTAATACAAATGTAATTGCTCTTTTTTTTAATGTTTTCTCATAGTGAACGTCCGGGTGCAGTGGAAGTGTGTGGTTTCGTAAGCGGCCGTGGTCGATGACTCCGGCGAACGTTCTAGTAAGTACCACATCTCTTCAAGTTGCGTAACTGCGAGAAAGTTGACATCCGGCCGAATGATCAGACATCTCTGATCAACTGACTTTAGTGATTCGAGATCGATGCAACCCAATTAGCAACATAAGTTAATCTATTCTGATCAACCGGTTATAGACAATAGTGAAGCCTCAATCCCATACCGTCCACCTTAATTATCACTAGGGATTGAATACGGTATGATGATCTGAAAAGCTCGTTTGCCAAATGTAAGATCATCGTTATCACCATCGCAATCATCGTGATCAAGCTACTTGTACTTGTATTATGATCGTAGAAGAAATGTTTTGCACATTTATATAAACAATATAGGCTAGAATATCTTGCGACTAAAATAAGTATTTTTCATGTTTTTTATCTTCATATCACTGTCGTTTTGAAAAATAAAAACTGAATCTACCAAAAAGATTCAATATAATTATCAAACCGCTCACACTCTTTTTACGAAAATCGCATTTATTCTCAATTCTTCAGGTCGCGTTTATCAACGGAAATGTAGAACCTGACCTGTAGTAGGAATGGAATCCCAGAAATCCGGACAGACATTCGAAAGTATTTCTGCCCAAGCCCAAACTTTATGCTTCGCTCGCGCCTCGAGCGCTCGCTTC
This sequence comes from Plagodis pulveraria, assembly GCA_963890685.1. Lineage (NCBI taxonomy): Eukaryota > Metazoa > Arthropoda > Insecta > Lepidoptera > Geometridae > Plagodis > Plagodis pulveraria. Next base: position 20,090,263 of record OY982957.1, read on the forward strand.
CAAATATATACCACACAAGTTTAACATTTTTAATATATAAGAAACCATTGCATTGTTATGACGCTATTAACAATACAATAAATCAGTGTTCAATATTGTAATGTTAAAAATAAATTATAAGATAATGAAATAGAGCAGAAACTGAGCAGATGTAAGTAAATAAAACAAGCAGTAACTGTATCACAGGGCCGTCATTAAATGTCATTGTCAGAACGTTATCAAAATCGAGGACATTTTTATATAATTCTGGGTCATTGTACCGAGCTGATGTTTTGTTAGGCTTATCGTAGTGTTGCTATCGAACGGGCCATGTATGTCACTGATAGGAACTCTGAAGATTATTCCTTTGTGTGTTCGTAATAAACTATGTAATATATCCACAGGCACAGATGACGGAATCACAGGGTTCTTTATCAGCGTAATCTGTGCTTTGAAAGCTTACGCATTATCCAGGATAAGCCCTTTTGAAATATTTCTATGGTACAGAATTATGGATACACGCATGGTTATGTCACTCTTTGCTCACATAAAAATCTCTAAAGATTATGTAAAGTAATGACATTTTATTGTCTTTACAGTACATTACTTCTTCAACTTGCACTTTAATAAGGGAAAAGTAGTGAAAATAAACGTATAACTTTTTTATGTAGGCTTAAAATTGAACAATTCGACATTAGATGTGTCGTAATAGGTATTTTAAGCTTGTTTTAAATTGGTTATGATGTCTTAAAGATGGGTTCGGTTAAAATTGTAGTTAAGTTACAGTATTAAGCTTGTGAAATGGTTCAACTTTGTGACGCCCTCTCTGGCATCAGCATGGTATTTATTTCGGCCACGTAGAGCTTAGCGACGACGACAACGGCGACGTTAAGCCCAGTGTCAATGCACTTGTAGTGAACTGACATGACTCAGTGGCTGACGATCGCGTAGCGGAACCCTCGCGCTGCCGCAATTGTGCCACCGACTCATGTCAAAATAATTTATTATGGTAATTATGTATTGTAGAGCATACCTACCTACGTCCGAAATGAATAGAAATAACGTTATCTACAGTTGGTTAAGGCAAAAACGAGGACGTCATCATTCTTACAAAATGAGACAATTGTCTTTTCTAATTAAAACGGAATTTGTTTAATGGAAAAATCGACAAACCTATTCAATGTTAATTAGTTTTATATCACAAAATGGGGCACGTAATTAATGATATATGGTAAAATAATTATAAATAAAGAGAATTAGATATTTATGCATCGGTTGTATTTTACTACCTCGGTGTATCGGTAATGGCAAAAGTTGCTTTGAAGTTTCGAGATTCTGGGTTCGATCCCCGGGTTGAACTATCGGTTATTATAAACACAGAATTTTTAGTACCAGTCCGGAGTCGGTGATGGTGGATACCGGAAGTCAATAGGCTCGCCCCGTATTAAACGGGACGAAAAAAATAGTCTTTCAAAACGGACTCTCAAGATGACTTGAGCAGGGTGTTGCTGCACACACGGCGCACTTTATTGCTTCTAACTAACCCTGTAGGCAGCGTGCATACTAAACATTCGTAAGAAGGACTGACGTTAGACCGCCCCGGCCATAAAACCAGTATGTTCTTATGTGGTCTTTTATCTTGTAAATGAAAACATATTCGACCCTACCCATGTGGGGTTAATAGTATGAAGATGATGAGAAGGGGGTGGGATAAACTTGGTTACTAGTAATTTATATATACTCGTAAGTTATGATACCGAAACGTTAAATTAATTATATATACACAACTACCTTTTGTTCGCGGCTTAGTCCACGTTTACTTAGGCCTTCTTTTAATTAGATTTTTAAATATAACGAAAACTTTCCATTTATTCACCAATTACATTCTTAACTTTTCAATTTACCTTAACTGGCACCAAAATATTGATCTCGTCGTATACCGCTACCTCAGCTTAAACTTAAAGTTACGTTCACCCTTATTATCTACTTACTCTCTTGCATATCCCCACACATAAACACCATAACAATTGTTGAAAGAAGTTTTAGCATAAAGATATCATTTACATACACATTTTTTTATCGTATTTGTATCCCATAATTTGTTCCTATCGTCCAAATCTTAATACAGTAGTTATTTTATTACATCATTAATATCACGATTTGAAACACTTACACAACAAAACTTATTATCTACTAAATTTCATGCTACTAACGTGAAAATCTGTGTAAAAAATCATACTTTTAGCTCCAATTTGATCTTTTTACGTGTAATTCTGCCCTTTCAAACTGCCCGCTCATTTTTGAATTGATATACTCGTGAGTTTCACACATATTTAAATCTTATAAATTAAACCGGCAAAGAGCTCGCAGACGCAGTTGCGCACTCGCCCTGATGATGAGCATCTGATATGCTCGAAACCCGGGTCGTCGTATTCGATCCTCAACGTGAGTGTTTTTGCCGGTTTAATTTATAATATTTAAATATGCCCGCTCATTGTCAATGTCTCCTACCTAACTACCCCAAAATGTCAACTTCGTAGGCCATGTAGTATCTGGTACTTATTCCGCACCCTTACTCCTTTACATGACCCCACACTTGACCCTCTTAGTCCAGTCCTATCATAAAATCATTTTTAAGATGCCAACTTTCAGCTTCATAGATCAAATAGTTTTGATTTTATTTTACCGGAGAACAAACTGTTGTTATGCTTTTATATGTATTGACTTTCCACTGGCTTTATCAGTTCCTTCTTATTATCAAATTTGTAATTTCATCATAAATCATTAAGTTACCTTAAAACATTTAATCCTGCGTAGATAAGTACATAATGTAAAATCTTATCTAGAAAGGTGAACTACCTCTGCACGTTTCTAGGCTGGCCTTGATTTTTTAAAACGTAAATAAAAAAAAGGTTGAATCAGTTCAATGTATTAAAATTATTAGCACAAATAAAATAAGCTTTAAAATTATAAAAATATAGGGTTCTTATTCATGACAATACGACATTATATAAAGATTACATACTCTTATATGTCATCATCACATAAAGAGAGCAAAGTGATTAAATCACAGTTACGTCGTAATATATAATGGTAGGCGCAATGTGCTGTCGTGTTTTATATAGACAGAAGAGACAAGTTATTTAGACGATCATTTGTACATGGTTGTACTGTCACCTACGCAACTCGGCCGCTTGTTCTATCTGACTGTACCGAGCCATACCATAGAGTCAATGTATCCGAACAATGTACAGTATTATTATTTGATTACAGATATCTATAATGTAGCTGAAGCGAGGTATCGAAGCTCGCCGACTAGGGTGACTGACCCACTCGCGACTGATATTTGTACAATTGTGTTTGTAGATTCGCCCCAAGGACGCGGTTTACGTCACTCTGGGCTATAAACTAGTATGGTATAATGGATATTATCAAACGAATTTTATCTTTATTTATATACTACTAAAGTTCGTATGTGGCAAAACATGTGCTGATGTTAAATATGCGCGGTTTGGTAGTTCGTTGTGGTTCGGTTAATTTGGTTTATATCGAGGCAAGGAATTAGAGGTCAATAATACCGGATGTTTTTTGTTTCAAATTTTATATTTTTTATTTCCATATATAAACCAAAGCTTGGTCTGAAATAATTATTAAAGTTTTCAAACATGATAAATGGGTCTTACATTGTAATTTTTGCACTCACGCCTCATAAGAAAGAATTAGCTTAAAAACTCTGTAAACTTATTCGCTAAGCTAAGCGAATAAGGTTACAGAGATTTTAAGCTAAGCTAGCGTCGTTTGTGCAAAAATATAATGGAAGAATTATGGGGTTCCGTCATAGTAAACTACTAAACGTACTTCTAAGTTAGCCTGAACAACATCTTCGACCACATCATCACTTACCATAAGGTGAGATAGTGCTCAAAGGCTAACTATTAGGCATAAAAAAAAGCTAATTGAAAAATTAGTCGTGTCTGAAGTTCAATCCAGTATAGCCGCAGGTACCGTTGCGTAAAATTTAAATTTGAGCTCTGATTCACCTATCAGGATAGCTCAATTCCAGCCCGAGAGACGGATGGTTGCGGTTCCTCTCCATTTAACTTTGTAAGTGGTACATTTCGGCCTAGAATTACAGGCTCTCAAGGACGGAGGTCAGAACACATCGTAGGCACTTGACGACAGATTTTTCTACTTCATGGTATCTAGCCAGGCGAGCATTAGCAAAATGCTCTTTCACTTTGCGGTGAAGCTCATGCCGGCGGTGGGGATCGAACCACGGACCTGCGGTACGTGTTTTTAATAAATCTGCACAATACTATAAACACCTTTTGTTTTTAATTACTGTCACATAATAGATTTTTGTAATAACTGTGTCTAATAAAGATTTAACTAGATAATATAACAAGATATTACTAATAGAAAGGCGTATTTATCGCAGAATGCATGGAAGATGCAATAGTAACATTCAGTGTACACACAGCTGTACTAGAGTCACAGAGTGTCAACGACGCTTCACCGACACGGCCACGTGACGACCACGCGGTCGTTAACCTTGCCTCACCCTCGCCTCGCTCACCCCCAACAACCCTCGACATTCTAAAACATTTTCAAAATAAACTTTTCGTACACTCCATTTGTAGCGTTGGTAATTTCTACCAACTCTACGTATTATTCTCTACCAAACTATATTATACTTACATAAGCTTCTATTCAATAAATTTATTACGCAGTAGAACATTTTAAAATGATTTTATTACGCTAAAATCTGTCAACATGTTTACCAACACGATTGAAAACTATTATTGAAACATTTTTAAATTAACAAGCTTAGCATATTTTTTAATTATGACAAAAACGGTTGAAGACTGCTCAAACCACTCGACAGCGATCGGCGAATAAAGGCATCCGGCACGAAATCGGAGGACGCAGGTTCGATTCTACCCGGGCCATAAAATTTTGTGCTCCAATAATTTGTAAAATAAAATAAAACACTCCACAATATAATAAAACAATGTATAGTGACAGTCGCAAACAAAAATGAGGACAAGCTTATAGTGAACAGGTGTATCGTTTGCCAAGAATATATTAAGCGTTTTCTCGTTCATCAGGACTTCAAAAATAATACTACCCGGTCTGAAAAGCAGAATTATAACAGAAAAAATATTTATCTTTATTTTGCTTATAGGCTAGTCTTTGACCACTATCTCTCCTGGTGCGGTCGAAGAAGTTGTGTAGCCTAACCTAAAATCTGGCTCTCAAGAAGAGCTAGCGGAATACTCCTTTTAAGTGCTTGACGACAAATTTACTATGTATGGGTGGACACACTACATGATAAAAAATGTGTTTCTGTATATTACACAACGTTATGGACAGTTTCTTTGTCTATTTCAGGTGATATTCAATATAGAGAGAATATAAGATCATCAGACAGAAGTCCGTTTAACTAGTACCTAAGCCCGATGAAAGCTTATCAATTTAGGACGTGTCACCTGATTATATCGAAGCTTGCACAGGATTGTTCTAGACTAGAGGCGTACAGTTATCGCATAACGGCATCCACCCGTTTCCGCATTCACGCATTCGTGTCTGCATCGTACATAACTAATTATTTGCAGTCTAAAATAACATAACAAATAAGCGTAGAATTGTCGTTCATCGAACGTTTGAGAAGTTAACCAGTAGCCTCGTTAATCTAACCATCAGGCCTGCTTTAAACAGATATGAATGAACAATTGACAAACAAATCTATTATAAGTGGATAACCCATAAAAAGTTACAAAAATAAATCTATTATGTAGTGTAACAATGTCATTGTGTCTGGAATTGCGAGAATATACACTAATAATTCACATGGCGGTAGGGTATTTTGCGAACGCGCGCCTGCCTAGCTACCACCCTTAAGTAGAGAAACGTTGTGTTCCGGCAGCTGTACTTGAGAGCCAGTAATTCTAGGTTAACCAGAACCTCTTCGACCACATCATCACTTACCACCAGGTGAGATAGTGGTCAAAGGCTAGCCTAGCTATAAATAAAATGAATGTACTCAACAAACGCCAAGATTAACTATAAAACTTATTAGTAGGCAATAAAATCTTCTGTTCTAAATACTTTACGTCATTAGAGTATTGAGAATCTTTCTATTCGCTTAACTGTTCCGAGTTTTTTTTACTATGTCATAATCAGAAAGTGACCTTTTAGATTTTGCGCTACATATCAACAGATGTAGAGTAGGATTATATGGTAGTAGAGGCACACGCACAAACGCGTTACGATGGTAGCGGCGAGCGGCAACGGCGCGGCGTGGCGACGGCGGTAACGGCGGGCAACGACCGCGGGAACTTGTAACTACATCCCAGAGCTTACGTCTGAAACGTCGTAACTACGCTTGTGAGAGACTACGTTACACCGTTTTTGCGCCGTACAAGCTATTACCGAGCGCTTTGAACCCATACTTGACAGGGCATAGGCGGTCTTCGCAATATTGATAGACCTTCCGCATTGTAGTTCACAAATTAGTGCCATATAAACCTGTTTTTAATATAATTGAAATTTAACATTTAACACCATTAATAAATATTAGTCGAGTATATTTAGGAATTTTTAGTAATTAAACAATCTGTCAAAATATGGTCGAAATAAGACTTCATAATTTCCATCTTATTTCACATTTAGAAAAATCTTGAGAAAACAGAACATGGACGTTAGCGTTTTGTTTTTAAGTGGAATAAATAACTCCTTATCAAAGCAAGTACCCTTTAACCTACATATTTTCAGCAAAATCCGTCTTACATATACACTAAGCATGAATTAATTACTCAATGAAAGATTTTCTTGTCATGAACAACGCACTTATTGCTTTCCTTAGTCAGCAGCTGATTATGCAATTACAACCAGGTTGAAGTTAAAAATAAAAGAGAACCTCGTTTAACCGCGTGTGTGTAGCGTCAGAATTAAATATATCATGCATGACGTATAAACATCCCAGTTCATCACAGTTTAATCTAAATGGACTGTGAACGCCCTTTGCCGGAAGACGTCATCATGGCAGAGAAAGGCCTGAGAAATTTCCCCGCGTTACATCGGCTGGGTCGAGCCAAGTCGACCACTGGAATTAGCCAGCAGCCACTATGGAAATGGAAAATCGCGAAGTGCATCAGGGTGGCGGGGTGGTGCGGCAAGGGGGGGCGGGAGGGTCCGGGCATTCGCGTGCACTGGCCTATATGCCGTGCGACGACACCGGCGCCCGGGAGCGATGCACTCTCTAAGTACATACTCGTAGTGCCGCGTACTACACGCACACGGAGACACACACCTATTTTTCCTATGTGAAGTTGTATAGGGCACATGCGAGACTCCACACAAAAAGTTTACTTGAAAGGATTACTTTCAGAACTGAGGAAGATTGAAACGACGCCGTGCAATCCTGTGTACTCGTATTTCTATAGTTCCTGTCTTAAGTCTTAACAGAGATGCAAGCGTGCGCTGACATCACTTTCTTCCTGTATTACATGCTCCTCAACCTAGTTACTGGGTGTTATCTAATCTGCCATGTTACTTGTAATGATTGTATTGATGTTTTTACAATGATGTGTGTGAATGTACGATAAATGTGCAAACAAAGGGTTTGAGGTAGAATTGGGTAATGTAGGTTTCATTGAAAGTTTGTATGCAGGATGGTAGTTCGCCGACGACGGGTCGCCGTAAAAGTGGAACGGATATCAGTTGCATTAAATGGAATATGCATAAGTGCAGTGGAGCGAGGTGACCGGTGACTGAGCAGGGTGCATGGTTAGCTAACAGGCGCGGTTCCGTTCTGAATGCGCCTGAGTCACCGCACGCACCGCGACATAGTAAATATTGCCTAATCTGTGTGACCGAGACCGCGAAAACCCTTACACCCGCACGGCAGCCTTCAAACTACAAATAGATATTGCCGGAAGTTGAAAATGTATTGCCTTTATTAACAAAATACTACGAACTATATACAACACTACAGCTACTACAATAAAAGCACAAAAAAAGTTGAAAATACAATTATTGATATACATTATGATAATAATATAAATTCACGATGTATCTGTCCTGCATCAGTTAGTACAAAATTAGTGTCATAAGCATCTTAAATGATGTTATAATTCTTCTGCAAACACGTGAAAGGATAGATGAACAGGCTCGAACGATGTACCTTATCGATATAACAATAAACCTTTCGTTGTAATTTTGTTTATTCCATATGAAAAATTACAATGTGAGGATTAAACAATTTTATCCGTATGCACTGTTTCTTCTGTATTTATTATAGTTACGCATTGAGATTGTTAAACGATGGCTTTGGTTTTTACACGACTGCCCAAAAACAAGTGTGTTATGTTTTCAGGGTTCATGTATGTATGTTTGTTTGTAAGTTTCTTTAGTCCACCATAACTTCTAAACGGCTTAATGGATTTTAATGTATGATGTATCATTAGATTCTTCTTGATAGGGCTAGTGACACTAGATACAGAAAAAAGGTAAAAAAAAAACGCCATAATGAGACAAAAAAAAATCTTTCAAACCCATCTAGTGGAGTAACAAAATGAAGGGCATTAAGAAACTATTATATTGCTGCACTTTCAATGGAACGATAAAACGCTTAACGAAAATAAATTATATGCAGTCGGGTTTTTGCTTTTTAAATATTTTATACTTGTTATTCAGTTAACTTATAATGCTTTCATAAATAATATGTCTTACAGGCTGCACTAGATGTAAATCCGAGTATTGTTAAATCAATAAATATAACATTACGCATATATATCCGTAAAAGGATGAAGAGTCTAACATTCAAGTCAAAAGAAGAATGATAAAACGTTCGTAGCTACAATAATAGGTTTATAGCACGTAGGTAGGTAGGTACATCGCTGGAAATAAACTTGTGGCACAGTTTAACTTCCCCGTGCACCTTGTGATCTACAAGGAACGCGGAAATGCCACTTTCGTAACTGTCTATTATGACTAAAGTCTAAAAACCATAAAAATATTGTGTGGTCATCAAAATTAAAGAGCGCGAGATATTGGAGAAAAAGAGATAAATGTGATTAAAGGTGCCATTGCCCTTCTTACATTTATTATTATAGCAACACTCAAAAAATATTGTAATATATGCCTCTTATCTAATTTCGACTAAATATTCTGATTCAGACTACAAACTTTTCAAGAGATCAACTATATAATTATATGCAACGCGGACGTACTCTATTTAGTTGACGGATATAAGATAGATAAACGTTAAATTGAAATACCATCTTCAATTTCACCAACGAAAGGACAAAGTTCATTGACCCCGAGCAGATTAAGTCAAGTTCAACTTGCTACGAAATATTTGAATAAGATATTTTATTACATTTATAATAAATATTCTAACTAGCTCACCTGCTATTTCCGTCGGCAGTTGGGCAAGATCACATTTCAATTCCATTATTTAATTTCGTAATGAAAATATATTGTCAAGTTTAGGAAAGTAAGGTTATAACCGGCGCGCGACCAGAGTCGGTTTGGCGCGAAACGCGTCGACGAGGGTGACGAGCGTGTGGGCGGCCACCGCGCATGCGTTCTCGTGACGTCAATGGACTACCCCCCATTGTTCCCCCTTCAACCCACACACTTAAAATTAATTACTCTGGGATATAACCTTTGACTTTATCTTCTACTCAGAACTTCTCAAAAACATTTATAAATAAATCTGTTGAAATTTTCTTATTTATAATTCAATTTTCATCAATATCTAATTATTTTTGTGGAAAGAGTTATTTCTTATTTACATTTCTTAGTACAAATGTATATCATACTAGTATAATCACACGCTTTTAAAATTATACCAATATGCTCATCAAATTCTGTATTCAAAACAGACACGAGTAGATTGGTACTACAATCGTCATTTTATTTCGCGAATATTGTGAGCCGGAAAATCGGATCACTATGTGGTAGAGTCGAGAGGTCGCACGAGTTCACGGCCGTCGCTGTTTCTCCCCCCCACCTTGCCTCCTGCCACCCGCTTCAACCCTGGCCACAGATTACCTGTTAGTACAAATACCCGGGCTACCCATAGTATTAAGCGAGGTTCATCTATTTTTAGTATACCTTATTTTATAAAATATAAGAAATGTAAGTACTGGTATAGGTAACAGCTCTAATCAATTGTATCTGATGATAAAAATATAACATTATTGCCTATTTCAGTGGAAATCGTACGTAGTTTATGATTTACAGAAATAATTATAGGAATGTCATAGTATATTTTCATTACGAATATTGATATCTTTCAATCATTATTGAATAAAATGTGTAAATCAGAATAAATACATTTTGTGGTGGCCTCCTTGGTTTTGATCTCCGGGGATCAGAAAAGATTCTGCGTTGTTTTACCAATTAATTTTGGGTAACAGTTCGTAGTCTGGAACTGAATGTGTGTGTTTAGTTTAAACAGGTCTGTTTACTCCTTGGCGAAAACTGGCGTGACGATATCTTTCTGTATATGTATTGAACAACACAGTAAACAACATCATCAAAATAAAAGGGAAACTAAAGAAGTACGACATGTTATAATACCTTTAATATGATCCCTCGTGAAGGAAACATCTGAATGGTTGACTACCACTACTTTAGTAAGTCGCAAAAGAGCAATGCATAAGTTTAATAACATTCTGCTTAGCCGCTAGAATAAGTACTTTATACACATAGTTTATATCGCATAGTGCAATTTAGTAGGTAATCTATGGTGCAAAGCCGCGCAGATCTTATTTAATCTCAAGTGGGCCACCATCAATAATAACCTTTCATTTAATCTGTTAAAAAATAAAATTTTCGGAGAGAATTTTGAAGTTTTAGAAAATTTTATTGGTTTCCAGAACACAATCTAACTTTAATACCTGTCTGCACTCAATTGTGCATAGTCGATTCTTAACAAATGAATTCATAAACTAAGTGGAAAATAAGAATAGACTGCCATTTTTTTTTTAATTATGGCATTTGTAAGTATTTAAGTGCGACAGAGCAACAGAGCGCATTTAGAAAACTTTCTAATATTATTGTAACTCGATTTCTTGTTATGAACGCCTTATGTGAATTAAGTATAGACTTAGGAATGGTAAAAATTTAAGTCCAAAAAACGAAAAGAAATTAAATAAGTACCTCTGACGAAAGTTATGACATAAATGATATTACGTTATATAAATGTACGTTGCCGCGTCGCGGAATGCTAGCGACATCTATCTTACTAAGCGCGAATGTCCTACTCGACGCTAGGTGGCGTTTGTGCCACTGTCTATAAAAATAATTTATATTTCTAGAGGTTTATATGGTAGAGTCAGAAATTAATAAGTACATTCGTACTAATATATGAACATGCTTTACATTTAAGCATTCTAAATTAGTAATGAAAGAAATCGAACACTTTTTGTATAACTTGACAAAATTGGCAAGATTTTTTGTTTATTAATAAACAATGTATTAAATAAATGTTAATTATGTCACCAAATAAACAGTATACAGTTTCACTGTTTCTTTTGTAATATGTTTATTTGTTAGATTTGATTGTTGTTCTACCGTAGTTCTAATTAATAATTTCAAAGGACTTTGATGTAAGATTAGCTTTTAAATAAAATTGAAGATCGCACGTAATATCCAATTTATATAGATACCGTACAAGAAACGATATGTACATATTTCCAAAGTAATTTGTACACGGGTGGTTCGGCACAAGTGTCGGATGACCCGGAAAGTTCGGCGGGGTAGCAGAGCCTGAGGTCGTCGACCCCGCTCCCTAACCTACTCTGGGGGTATTTGGAGCACGATACAGCCTGCCGCATCTGGGTCAACAGCAACACTGACTCATGACGTGACCCACTACGCTTAATCATCGCTGGAGGTACATTTCGTAAGGTCTCTCAGAGGATATACTCTTAAAAATCCTAACACCGATGTAAAATTGTTTTTTTGATAAAATATAGAATTAAAGGGTGAAGGATTGCTCTGATTTTTGTTACCTTTAAGAAGTATTTAAAAAAAATATTACATACTTTTCAGTTATTGAGAAAATTCTATAAATTTTTACGCATAAAGAACGTATGTCACTGAAGGTATACATTTTACCTATACCTCTAATGGCTGCTTTATTAGCAAGGTTAGTCATTAACTTAGCTCACTGCATACCAGTACTGTGTCGAGTACAGCGATTACTCATATTTGAATGTCCATGTTGTAAAAATCTCGGCCTATTTCCGCGAGGTCGTGGTGATATAATAACACACTTTTGACGCTAGCTTCGTAAACACAACCTTCAAGTCGACAATATAAAGTACTACTACTGTAAGGCTCCATGACATAGGTAAATCTTAGGACTGACAATGGTCATGCATACCTTTAAATTGGGATAGTATTCATGAGTATACCATTCCAATCATATTGAAATTACTTCCTGTGTCTTAATAATTGTAGTACATGGGTTACGAATGATAGTACGTGAGTGCAAATATGATGAACCAATGTACACACGATCAATTAAGTGTGCTAAGGTTAGGCACAGAAATGGAAAGTAATAAACTTATCCTATTTTCTTATGTAACCATGATCCTCAATTGACGCAGTTAGCGCTTTGTTATGTAGGTTTACTAACACGTACGTAAGTATGTTACGTACATACGTAATAAAGAGCGATATATTTTCTTGTTTATTTACGTTTTACTGAGAAATTATAAGGTCTAATTGAACCGAAGTAGTATAATGTACCGAGTCATGACCTACTCGTGTTAAAAAAACTGTGCAATCGAATTATGGACAATGTTTGTTAAAAGATTGCTTATAAAAAATGAGGTAACGAACACAATAGTCGACAGTTTTAGAGTCTGGTGGGTTAACGGGTGAGGAGAGAAATATCACGCCAATTTAAATAACATGGTCACACGGAGCTGTTTCTTCATTGAGTAAGGCCGTTGGCACACTTGGCGCTTTTCAGTCATGCGTATAATAACATACTAAAACATAGGTATCTGGAGAAACTTGGATATTTTCTTGCTTACCTAGTGCTTACCCATTCAGGTGTGATAAAATGTTTACGTGTGTATGTAAGCATCACAACCCAATATATATTATCAAATTAGAATTTGATGATCTAGTTCCCTGTGAGGTAGCACTCGATAAAACTATCGTTGCAAATTTACTAGTTGCATAGCAATTTTGTCAATCGTGTCAAACAATTTCAGTGCGTGTTAAAAACATGTAGGTAGGTCTTTTAAGCTTTAGTTCAGTGTTGACAGATGTGGGGATTTTCCACTGTATGCCGCGCCTGTCAGGACGCTAGATCTGCGCCAACTGTAACCAGTTCCCCTCATATTCTACGGACTCTGCGCTCTTGTATATTTTACAAATATTATCAATACTATATAATTAAGGTTCCATATAATAAAAATAAAAATTTAATGTTTAACTAAAGCACTATTGGAATCATATTTTATATTTAATTCATTAACTTAAAACACACCAGTTTAAAAAAACTGTTATTTTCTATACTGTACAATATAATACAATTGCGTGTCTACAAAATCATGTTTTAGTAAGACATTATAGAGTAATCATTTAAAATATGCTATATCCACAGATTATCTCCGTGCATGATGGGTATCTTAGTGCGCGATATGACGCGAGCGCAGATAGATTGGGGTCAGGGCGGCGCGGGCGTCGACCCGGCAGCCTCTCGCGCTCGCTGTGCCCCCGCCGCCCGCCCTGCCTTCCCCACTTAGCCTACGTAGACGTTATGCTCTACGAGGGTTGTATACCTACACTAACTATGGTTATATGGTACATGGTACTCATGTGTAGACCTATACAGTTATACTCTTATGATATAAATTGTTAGATATTGTTTCCCAGAATCTTTTGTGTTCCATTTTGGTTCTCATACATATTTTTAGGATTATTCGCGAATTTATTTGTACTCCTATCACATCCTCTACATATACTATGTTTAGAGTATTAGAGTAATTATTGAAATTTGGAATAAAATAAACAGATAAGTGACCCAACCATGAACATAGTTCGTAAATTAAACAATTCTGATTACGGTAAATAATATTGGTGGGACATATTGGAAAATCTAGAAAACCCTTCTCTAAAGTATGACATATCAAAAAAGGTCCTTATAAAAAACGCATCTGCAATATTTTAAGTATACTTTATTATATTATATCGTGCTACTACCGTAGCACGAGGCCCACTTGGTGTTAAGCGGTAAACTCTGCCTTTAACAGATTGCAGTGGCGAATTGCACTGCACCCATCACCCTGAGACAAAGTGATTAAGTCTCATGTGCCTGTAATTTCACCTGCGCTCTTACATTCAAACTGGAAAATTGTATGAGAACATAACCGCTTCTAGGTAGAAATAGGTATGGTGGCAGTACTTCCCCGAACGAACTCGCAGATAGAGTATAAATACGACAATAATATATGTATATAAAAGTGAACATCCCCTGTTCCATGAAAGTTTCTGTTATCGATATTTTTATTAATTTGTACTGGGCCTTAATTATTTATTTGATTAAAGGTTGTTTATTAATAGATAAAAAACATGAAAAAGAAAAAAATACCTTCACAGCCATTGGCGACTAGCGTTGGTAATTTGAAATTTCCAGGTTAAGAGGATAATTATTGGTATACCTTTACAATGTAAATATGTGTGTACGCATTTAGTAGCGTATTTGGAATTAAACTACGTTTCATTTGGAATTACATTACGTTTCATATGGAATTACATTACGTTTCATAAGGAATGACATTACGTTGCATAAGGAATTACATTACGTTTCATATGGAATTACATTTAGTTTCATATGGAATTACATTAAGTTTCATATGGAATCACATTTAGTTGCATAAGGATTTTCATTAACTTATAAAATTCCAAACCAACTTTTATACATTGCGGAATACCGTGAGGGTTCTTAGAGTCGAGTCCAGTGCGGTACAGTCGAAATTCTCAAAAATAAGAAATATTGCATATAATAAACATGAGTATCTAAACTTTTTTATAGGAGTTGGGGAATTTGATTCTGTGACAATAAACTATCAAGAAAAGAGGTACTTCGCTAATACTATTATGATAACAAGGCCTGTATTACGTTATAATTAACGTCATCATTTATCTTTGTCAGAGTAACTTTGACAATAGCTAGCGGTAATGTAAGCCAAGTTCGTCATCTTTATAGTATTTATTTCAAAGCCAACAAAAAATGTGTTTCTCTAAAATTAACGTAATTAAGGTTACCTACATAGAGTGACGTTACAGGCGCGGATTTAGAGTGATTTAAACAGTTATTTTGTGTGTGGGGTGTGACCTAGTTGCAGGCTGGGTGAACGAACTCGAGGCCTTGATCGCAATACCGCGCGCTTGCCACGCTCCCCTCCTCTCTCGCCCGTCGACTACCACCGCCGCGCCGTACGTCACTAAGCCCGCCGCGCGCCGCCGCCGCCGTCCGCTGCCGCGCCGCGTGCACGCAACATCATTGTTTCAATCTCAATATTATTTCTACACGATTTCAAGCCTCATAAAAATAACACATTTTGCAGTCACACTTTATCAGTCGAATGGACTATGCAAAATTGATTGATTTATTCAATATCTATGGATGTTCGGAATTAGGTACCTATCGAGTCTTTATCGAATTTTCACTTTTATTGATCTTGACTGGCTTTATAAATATGTATTATGGAACATTTAAATACATAACTATGAACGCATATAATGCATAATATGTGAAGTTAATGTACAACCTACTTAATTGACATGTCTTGAATGAATTTTGAAAGCGATTAAAATTGTAAAACTGTGACATGTTCTTAGATTATGTTACAAACGTCTTAGAACTAATAAAAATAGTTTTTATTTATGATGCGTGTAGTAAGGTACTAGTTATATTTGAGACTTATCATTTTCTCTTTTTTCAAAATTTTTAGGTAGTACAAAAATAAGTCAGTTGCCTTGTTATTATATAAACGTATCAGTAGCAACTGTAGTTATGCTATATCACTTACTTAGTCTACCTAGGATTACAGTAGCGAAAGAGAGAGACAACCGTTTAAATCTAGCGGCCTACTGCGCATACAGAATACAGTAGAGTTGCGAAATGGTTGTTGTCGCTGTTGATATGTGCTGAAGTGTCACGAGTCTGAGAGAGACGGTTGTATAGTCAAGGCTTCACACGGATTATTATTAGAGTATCGGCGCTAGGTTATTCTGAGGCGACCTAGATAGCGCACGGGGCCGTTGACCGCGGGCCCTCGGAGTGCGCGCGGCCTCCAAAATAAAATGGCATTCAGCGATGGGCTCAACTTGCGAAACGCGACTCGACCGTGATGGCGAGCGCAGAGACTCACTTGCTCCTCTTTGCTACTGCGAGTAATGCAATCACTATTTATTGTGTAATGCGTTTGTACATGTCTATGATTCTTATTAAGTATCCATATATGTCGTTATAATTTAGGATAAGTACATTAATGATTTAACCCTAATAATGAAAATGGCAATAAAATAAAATCCTAATTTTTAGATTGAAATATTTTTGCAATCCGAAAGTTTAGGGTGAGATTCTACAAATACAAATCTCCGAAGGTACCTGAACTTAAAAGTATCAAAACCATCACTGAAATATTAATGATTGCAGATCACATAAAAAATACGATGGCAAAAAAATCAAATCAATCTAAGTCCGTCTCTGCAGTGGGGCTGCGCGGGTCGCGGGTGCGAGGTGCGGGGCGGGCAGCGACGGTGATTATTAGCGACGTCGAATATAGTCGGGAAGGCCGAGGGCAACGAACTCCGCTTGACCCAGTTTTGAGCGCGCGCGAGCGGGGGTCGGCGCGGGTGGTGCGGGGAAAACCCTATTACTTCACAAGAAAGTGAAAAGGACATTCTTTCATCCCTTTTACAACTGTTATTCACCTCTATGTGCAGTATCAACACCAACGATAACACCTGACACCGAACAACTGTCATCGCACATAATCAGCCGATAGTCACCAAGCCATAGCTAATATTTATCCATAGATACTTGAAAAATATCAACATTAACTTTTACAATAAATTGTGACGTATGTCAGAATATATACACATATAAAGAAGGTTAAAAAAGGTTAGTGAACTGAGCATTTCGGTAGCAGTAAACAATGGACGATGACAGCTGTCATGATCAGCTGATCAATGCTTACCTGCTAGAACTCGACCGAGGAGGAGTTCCGAGTCATCGGGATGCTGATTCTGCAGCTGATCAGCATCGTTGGGGTCCTGGTGGATGCACTCGGTCACAGTCATTTCGCACGGGAGACGCATGAGCCGGCGCGGGAGGACGCGTGCGGCCGGCGGCGGCGTCAGCGCGAATGGCGCGCGCGGTCTCTACGCCGCCCGTGCCACCGGCCTCGTAGGGCGTCCTCGTAGACGCTCTACGCGCCGCCCGCCCCTAACTAACCACAGCCAGGTTTCAACCCTTCCTGGATTCTAAATTTTTTATTTCATACGTAACTCGATATATATGATATAATTTAATTATTTACAAAGTACAATTGATTTATAAATTAAATTTATGATTTTAGCAATCAGCTCTACAAGTAGTAGTTTTGTGTCATCTCCCTAACACAATGAACATTAAGGTTTTTATTTCTACATGAAGTTATTTGTGGCTGTATCTTTTTATTGTGTTTTCAAAGTATAAAATTCGCCACATTCGTGACCAGCACTATGTTTACATTTAGCACTCTTTGTCACTTTCTCTGTTTATTTACTTCGAATATAATAAGGCTAGACACAACAAGCCTTATTATATCTGATGTGCTAGTTCTATGACGGAAGTAGAGAAAAATCAACTTTATAAACCTTACACATACGGAATACATTGATTTAACGTATAATGTTCGTATCATTCTTAAATCCTCTAGAGGCAAACTCTACGTCAGCCTCAATCCATAGAATATATCCACCATAGAATATATCACATGGTGGAAGGGCATTTTGCGATTGCCCGCCTGGCTAGCTACCACCCTCAAGTAGAAAATCTGTAACCAAGCACCTAACGGTGTGTTCCGGCAGCAGTCCTTGACAGCCAGTGAAATTACAGGCACATGAGACTTAACAACTGTGTCTCAACGTGACGGGCGCAGTACAATTCGTGACTTGTGATGAAATGAAACTGTTATAGGCAGAGGATACCGCTTAACATCAGGTGGGCCTCGAGCTTGGTCCGTCACTATGACAAAAAAAATAATTCATTAACAACACATGATACGACAAGATAACGTCGTACAAAATTAGGCATCGGTTTTATGACCAGCTCCCTTCCAAACCCTTCTTAAGAATGCAACTGTTCGTAGTTCACCCTTTCACTTAATGACTGTGCTAGAGAACCATTTTGTGCGCCTTATATGCAGCAGTACACTACTTGCATCAATTTACACAAGTTAAACCTGTTTACCATCTTTAATTAAAACATCACTATCCATCAGATGAGATTGTGGTCAAAGAATAAAATCTACGTGGAATAATAAAATCCTTTGTCGCCTTTTACGACAACTCACGTACGAGCATGCACATAGTCTTCTTTCTTAATTCTTAAATTGGGAATTTATAATGTCATGTCGAATATTTGACATCGAACATATTTGTTAAAATTTAAATTTTATCGTACCGAAAAAAATAAAATACTAGAGCTACTATCATAATATGTATTTACAACTTGATACTTGATTATAATCAATTGCCACTTTCATTCTATCCTATGTCCTAATTAAATCCAAAAAATATCAATTAAAGAAAGTGGTGCGAATCAATTGGAGAATTATGTTCTAAATCGGAAGCTACCAACAACCCAGTGAACTGAAAACCTAAATCGAGAATTGGCGAATCGGTTGGTGAGCGAGAGTTAATAGGCCAAGGCAAACAATTATACGGCTACTAGTAGCCCCGCGCGTTATTACCAGCTGTAGAATAATGCGTTTTTACTTCTCGTACTGTACGCAGATTACACGCTAGTTGTTATGACGTATGCTCTGTTACTGTTCACGAAGCTGTACGCTAGCTATACATTCGGGTATACATTGAGGAGTTCATATTTAGATCAAGCAAAGCGAGATTTCTTTACATAATACACAATTTTATCTCAATTACAATCTCTATTGACATTGCTTGAGATGTGAAGATATTACAAGAAGAAGATAGGTAGTTAATTTCACTTTACTCCTAATTAACCATATAACAAACACGCCTGTCTGTCCTGAAACACACAAATCTTTTTTTGGTTTAATTTAACGCTGCAAAGCCTTTTATGCTGTCCCTACAATATTTTAAATTCAGTAAAGCGCGATGTCTCAATTGGCGGTGATTATTATCTAGTATTAGTACGTATAAGTAATCAAGAGTGTAAGATCAAAGACTACAATTAAAGTGACCTTCATAGTCTTTGGCATTATTTTACTTCATCATATCCCCTATATTTTCAAATACACTCTCCAAAGGAAGCTCAACACTTATATAGTAGCAGGCGTCGTTGCCCTGTTTTCTTTTGTGGTGACTAATTTTAGTTTATGTACTTTTTCTTTAAATTACTCTGATTTGCTCTATTCGAATGCTTCTTGTCTGCAGATTTACTTGACTTACCAACGAAGTGATGGAGGTCAGTTCCCACTTCAACGAAAATAGAAGAACAATATAAACTGATTATAGTCACTGAACAACGTAGGCGTAGTATGACATTCGCTGTAAAATATTACAACTACGTAAAATTGTTTGGCGTGTATTGTTGTAATGGTATGTAGAAGAAAATGCTCTTGTATTATCAACTAGAACATTTTCTTGGTTTAGCCAATGTCTTAGGATAAATCTTCGCCCGGTTCCACAGTCTACACTGTGTAAAAAAACCTTTAAGTTCTTATGTGATGCTTATGCCACTAAGTCAACGGAGCATTAACATATTGACAGCCTGAATATTACTACAATTTATATAAAAAATAAATTAAAAATGTTATATGTAGTATACGGTTATTTGTCGTACAACTGTACTGTATTGTATCAGCCGGATAGTCCACTGCTGAACACAGCCTCCCCCAATCACGCTTGGCAGGCGGCTTGGGGGTCACAGTATGAGATATCAGTTCCTCAGAAAGTGCTGCTGCCCACCTTCTGGTGTGTTACCCTTAGTCGCCTTTTACGACACCCACAGGTAGAGATGGGGGAGGTGACATTCTAGTCCGGTTTTCAGACTTTATTATATTCTCAATAGTCGCCAGACTGATTTATCAAATATCTCAAACTAAAAAAAAATTTAACAAACAAACGGAACCGACTTTCAATACTGAATAGTATAAAATAATTTGCTGAAGTCGGTACCATGCTGTCGGTACTTGATAACCACTTCCTTTTTTGGAAGTCATTTGCAAATATCTATTTGTATACAACTTTAAACGGTTTATATTTATCATTTGTTTTGCACTGACGTTTCAAATACTTTACAGTGATCGTTTTGAAATGTTGGGAGAAAAACAATGATAAACAAAATGTCATGGGAGAAAAACGATGAAAAACATTTCAAAGTTTAAACATAAAGAGTACTGAAGACTTGTGGGGTATGTCAGTAAAAGTGGTAGAGTCTATAATTTACATTATTGCACCATATTTAGAAACAATATTCAATCTTTGTGTCGATAGTGGAAACTTCCCCGATTTAATGAAACAAAGTAAAATCACTCCAATTTTAAAGTCGGGGTCTACATCTGACCCTTGCAATTATAGACCTATTTCCATCTTACCTGTTCTGAGTAAAGTATTCGAAAAAATTATGCTCAAACAACTACTATCCCATTTTAACAAGCATAATTTATTAAATGAGAATCAGTTTGGTTTCACCAAGAGCAAATCCACAACAGATGCAGGTGTTCAATTGATGTCGCATATACTGGAAGCCTGGGAGAGTTCACATGATGCTATTGGCGTATTTTGTGATCTTTCCAAGGCATTCGACTGTGTAGAGCACTGCACTCTGATTCGTAAACTTTCCCACTATGGTATTCGTGGGAAAGCTCTGAATCTTATAGAGTCATATCTGTCAGACAGGCTACAGAGGGTTGGAATAAATGGCAATACTTCTTCCGGGTCATTGGTAAAAATGGGAGTACCACAGGGATCAATTTTGGGACCTTTTCTGTTTCTAACATATATTAATGATCTGCCTTGCATGGTCAAAGATTTCTGCGATATTGTTTTATTCGCAGATGATACCTCTCTGATTTTTAAAGTAGATAGGAAAGACAGTGAACTGACGCATGTAAATAATGTATTATCTAAGATTTGTAAATGGTTTGCCGCTAATAATCTTCTCCTAAATTCAAAAAAGACGAAATGTTTAAAGTTTTCTTTACCAAATGTTCCTTATGTTGAACCAAACATAAAGCTTGGCCCAGATAAACTCCCTATTGACAAAGCGACAGTCTTCCTGGGAATCAAAATGGATTCCACTTTACAATGGGATCCACATATACATGATCTCTCCGGAAGACTTAGTTCTGCTGCATATGCAGTTCTTAGGATAAGACAGTTAACAGACGTAGCTACTGCTCGGCTAGTTTATTTCGCGTACTTCCACAGTATTATGTCGTATGGCGTATTGCTGTGGGGAACTGCTGCTGAGATAGAGACAATCTTTATCATACAAAAGCGTGCAATTCGAGCCATATATAAAATGGGTCCTAGGGAATCTGTGAGGGATCTTTTTAAAGAAATTGATATTTTAACTTTACCAAGTCTGTATATATTTGAAAATATTATGTATGTTCGTAAAAATTTGAGTAAATTTAAATTAAACAGTGACAATCACGATTACAATACTAGGAATAAAGATAAAATAGTGGTGCCAGGTTTTAGATTAGCAAAGACAAATAAAAGGTCCTTCTTAGGTAATTGTGTGCGGTTTTATAATAAAGTTCCCAAACATATTACAACGCTCACAGAAGGGAAATTCAAGTTGCATGTGAAAAACATATTGATTAAAAAATCCTACTACACAGTTTCTGATTACATAAACGACAAAAATGCCTGGACAATTCCGCCTCCGCCAAGCTATTGCCTGTCACCTACATAATTTAAACAAATATTGTAATAACTCTATTATATAGTATGTATGTAACACATTGTTAAAAGATGTTTAAAAGAATGGCCCCGAGTTTCTTGCCCGTTCTTCTCGCAGTGGCTCTATACAATTTATTTGCTGAACGTGGCAGTACAATGTAGAATATTTCAATACTAAAATTTGTAATTGACCTTCATAAGAGCGTCGTAGACGCCTAAATTGAATAAATGATTTTGACTTTGACTTTGACTTTGATAAATATACGCGATTTAAACCGATTAAAGTTGTTATATTTTTTACCGCCGGTATGCTTTTATTAACAAAGTACTACGAACTATAAACAACACTACAGCTACTTCAATAAAAGCATTTAGGTCCCTATAAGTCGTAGCTATAATTGAGTAATAATTTCAAGTTGTTTAATTACTATGTGTCATAATCGCGAAAATCTAAGACAACATTATCTTGCTTCCAAATCAGATGAATATGTTTAGGTACTTGAGTATTATAGTTGGCTAAATATAATTTAAAAAAAGACAATCAGAATATGTGTAAAATGACATGAGGTCAGACCAGCTGAACCGCAACGCGAGTAGTATCAGGTCGCGCTGACGTCACAAGCGGTCGACCACCTCCCCCAACTACCTTCGCCCCACATCTATGCTAAATGGAGGATTCTACTATGAAAACAAATACACGATCATCACACAAATCGGTTAAGATATTATTGATGAGTATTTTTTTATACTTGATAGGCTAGCCTTTGACCACTATCTCACCGGATGGTACCTACCTAGAATTACTGGCTCTCAAAGACATCTGCTGGAACACACCGTTAGGTGCTTGGCAACAGATTTTCTACTTGAGGGTGGTAGCTAGCCAGGTGGGCACTCGCAAAATGCCCTTCCACCATGCTGTAACGACTGTCATCCTAAGACAACAACCGGGACCGACGGCTTAACGTGCCCTGCGAATCACACAAGCACTCAGTAGTAATGTCACTAGCGGTCACCCATCCAAGTCATGACCGCGGCGGACGTTGCTTAACTTAGCTGATCGGCTAAGAACGGTTAAGCAAACTTCGCTACGAGCGTTTCAAATATGTTAGTTTATGTAAGGTTCTAGAAGTTTTTCTTTTTATTGTCTTGCAGATGATACAAAAATTAAGGTATTCTCTTCGGAGGTAAAGTTGTCTTGGTCTTGGGCTTGGAGTTTAAAATGTCACCCATGGCGTATAAGGCACTGATTGAACCCCTAGGTGCTTAATATACTTTTAAATAGGCCAGAGCAATAGGATTAAAATAGGATTATTATTGTATTGCTGATTTTTAACCCTTAGTATGTTGTCAGTATTTACGTAAACCTAATAAAAGCTCATCTATAAAACAATAAGTTTTTCCTTGAGTTTTGTTTATGCTGAAGTTGACGAAGAACATAAAATAAAACTTTCACAGTTTTTATGTACTCACACTCAGTGGAATGTTGTCAGTAATATGCATCAATACAAAGAATCTAACTTATAATTTAAATATTTTTTAACCATTCTATTTTAAAACTAAAACAAATGTATACCAGAGTTATATTTTTGGACTGATGCATGCATGTTTTACCTTGATTAAATTGCTCGTTCAAAAATCTGGCAAATACATTAAGAGAAATTCTAGGTTGTACTTTAAAATTACACTTGTATGTTTCTTCTAGTATTGTTCAGTTATAACAAAAGCATTTCCTTAGTAGACCTCGCAGACCAATCTGTGTATTGGAATTGTTCCTCTTTCGTAACTGAAAACTTTCCAACCTTATTTTTGAGCGCTACGAAAAACCCAGTTCCATTTTCTGAATGATACTTTCAAACAACAACACTTTTCTTATTTGCAATTTAAGAGTTAAATAAGGATAAGTTAGATTGGATACAACAATATTAATGTTAAGGTCAGGTTGGTGGAGCTTATTTTAGCAAGTTTGCTTAATTTTAGCGAAAAATTCTTCAGCGTCTGTATTTGCCACATTATGTTTTCTTCAAACAAAAAAATCTTACAATTCCTATAATGTGTCCGATTTTTTACTGGTTTGCTCGTTTTACTGAAAACATGATCCTTTATTTGTGTTAGCTAACTGCAGACGATGCTGACCTTATTTTTTTTTATTTAGTCTATTTTAATAAACCCTAGGGACGACATTATATTCCAGCCCTGAGACTCACACAGTCAATGGATCAACAAACAATTTTATATATTTCTATTCAATAAAATATAATCCATTTAACGCATGTAAAAACGAAATCTTCAACTAACTTAAGTGTATGCACTAATTCCCTTCTTACAACACATACTACTACGTAAGGTTCCAATAATACATTAATTACTAACAGGCTTAGAACCGGCTAGGTTCTTGACCCCAGCGTGGAAAGTGGACCATAATGACACCACCACTTTCATTTTCGCACAACTCTCACTGCGCGCCGAGATCGAAAGTGTACCACTTTTGTTGCTGCGTGCGCGCAGGTCTCCGCCCCTCCGCCCCGCTCTATCCAACTTTCCTACGTCGCTGGACGCGCTTTCTTCTGATAGTGCTGATGCCGCAGCGAATGGCACTTGTGCAATTCGCTTTCTAATTGCATTGTGATCGCACTGTGACTGATGACTGCTAAACATCATCTCACTGACCCACTTTTCTATGAAAATGATATCGCTCGCAAGATTGATGCTCTCTATTAATACGTCTGCGATTCGTTACAGTGTTATGAAAGTGGTTTGCTTAAATAAAACTTGTAATATTGCTATTGCCAAAATTATTATTATGCAGCATCGTGGACTTTGTACATATGAAGTATACGTTTTATTTTTGTCTGAAGTAAGTTAAATTAGATTTGTCTCTATAAATAAGCATGTGTTTTATAATTTATAAACAGATAGCACGGAACTTCGTAAAATTGTAGTGGTAATGAATTGACGTGTATGAATAAAGGGACATAAGGTTGAACTTGATATTGACTGCTTTGTAGGAATGGTAAGTTCAAAATAGTGTGTAATGGGCAGCCAACTAAATGGCCGATAAATGTACAAGAAAAGTCATGAATAGGTATTGAATTTTAACGTGGATGCAAATATTGGAGGCTAAAGAAGACCAATTCAATGAAGAATGATATGCGTGAACATATGACTGCTATGATCGCTGATGCATGGTGGGTGATTGAAAGAAGCATTAATGTTATGTTGACTCTACTGCGTGAAGTAGGCCAAGGGCATCGAAGTTACTGTAGTATATTGAGAGCGACACAAAGCAATTTTTATGCGTAATCGTTAAATATTACGTTTTAAATTCATATAATGACATAATGTGTCATGAAAAAACTAAATTTATGATTAAAAAAACTAATAATAAAAATACTTGTCTACGTTCTCAAATTTCTATGAGTGACAACATAAAAATTATTTGTTTTACTTCTATTAGGATGTATTATACAAGTTTCACAATCGTAGCTTAAAACTTACGCCCCAAAACGGGTCACCTCATTCAATGCAAATGATCTATTTTTCTTCCTGACATCAACACTCGTGCACACGCATTGTTCTCGTGTCACAGGAAGTCAGCTAAACTGTACCACACGGTCTTTTGTCATAAATAACGGTACTGGGCGGTTGATAACCAAGGCTATAGAAAGTTTCCAAATATTGTTAATATCGTCTCTATAAGAGACACGAAATTTTAAGTCTTTCTTTATTTTCATTCAAGCTAATATTATATACTTTAAACAGTTATTTGTCTTATGATATGTTAATTGGGCTAATAGGGCTTTCAATATTGGAAGTCGGTTACGGTTTTTTTTAAGTATTTTTCTGTTCTTTTTAGTGTTTTTATTGCTTACAAGATTGCTGACTAAACAAGTGTTGCAATCCCCATTAAATAATCCAGATAATCAATAAAATTTTTTTTTGCTTATAATCAACCTAAAAACGACTCCACTTATTTTGATGAAGTTTATATAGCATCAACAAGGCGATATGAACAACCCAACAAAAAAATTTATCAAAATCACTTCATAATTTTCGAAGTAAACGCGTAACATAAAAAAACATATTAACCTTTTTTATTGTGACGGAAAATCTCGAGGCCCACCTGATAATATTTTATGATTTATTCATTAATAAATCAGTTCATCCAGCAAGTTACCAGCGTCAATTTTTAAATAACCACTATTTATATATACTACTCACTATTTTTATCGGTGGTATGCCTTTATTAACAAAATACAACGAACTATACATAACACTACGGCTACTACATTGAAAGCATAGAGACAACCTACAAGTCACTGCAGACTAACAGGCAGTGCAAATGCTTCAGCCAACTACCAGTTAGCAGCGCGCCCAGCATGCTGGCAGCATTGTCCCGTTGAATTACAATGATAATTCGTTAACTACTTACTACTTCTTTTATTTTAAATTAAATGTTATACAAATTGATAGTAGTCATACTTTTAACTGTCTCACAGATGATGTTAAAGGTAGTACATTATCTTCGCACATAAGGTTCTCTTCGTCTTGGGTGGATTCCTCGATGCAGTAAGAATTTATTTCTGACTTGCTACACTCCAGTGTAATATATAGATTTCTTCATTACGCACATAATTCAGTATTTCCCCCGCGACGTAAGATAATGCTTTATCCTGTCGGTATGTACTTTGTCTAATATCATTTTACGTATTAAAATGATATTTTCGTGTATAATAATAAACAAAAGAACAAACACGGAAACGGCACGGCGACCCTGCAACAGTACAATGACCTTATATTCCTAATTGTTTTTTGATTGTGCAGTCATTAAAATTTCACACAAAACATTCTTGCAATGCGCTATGTTTAGAAACCATTTGCGTAGGAAAGTAACGCCCCTAGGCAATGAATTGATCGCATCAGATGATGATAACCGTGTCGCGATGAGGATCTAGGTTTCGAGAACGTATGTGGCTTTGTAGGTTCATGAGCGCTTGTACGTTTCAACGTATAACTATGTCATAACGTAAAGAGGACAACCGCGTAGCCTTCTCTTTGTTTTTTTATCGGCCATGTTAAATTGCAGAGAGCAGTAAAACGCTTTATGTGCGGTGTCGTACGAGCTGTTCAGTAGTTTCATGGTTGTTTCATAACGTCGAGCGTAATGTAAACTATTTATAACGGGGCGATCGAGAAGGCCATTTATGCATGTACTGTTTATAGACTTTGTAGGCGAAGAGCGATAAGATTTATAGAGAACTGTAAACAGTGTCGGCCCTGCAGTCCCATTGTAGCGTAACCTTGTATAATAGGAGAGTTGAACACATTGTGTAAAAAAGTTACTTCTTGAACTGAAAGTACGCCAGATGTATTAGCCTGGTGGTGGCAGGGCTACCAGTGGCTGACCTCGGAACCAATTCGCTTGAGAATGTTCATGCAAGTAGTTTATGAAGTTTAACACGGGAATTTATCTCCGGGATTTATTTACTTATTAAAATAAGCAGTTGATGCAATACAAATTTTTAATTAGTTTGTTCTTGTAATTATTAAAATTATTTTTGTAATTTATATGACTAATTATAAATTATGTAAAATTTTGATATCTTGATACATTTTCTTTTAAAATCTAAGTTGTAAATGTCATTATTGCTAATTTAACGTGTTTTACTATTATATTATTTTAGGGTTAATGTAAATTGTTAATGCATAATGTAAATTTGACTAATACTGATTTATTACTGTGAATTATCATGCTGATATAACGAGATGTTTACCTCTGATTTGAAGAGATTTGTATATATATAATCTATTTCTAGTAGGTAGTCAAATTAGAACCTTATCAAAGTCAAAATCAAAGAAAAATATCGAATTAAAGCAGCATATTATTCTCAGCTCCTAATAAATAGAAGAAGATCAACCTTCTGTATTTTTAATATTCTCCATCCAATACCCATATTTTCCGTCGAATATCCTCATCATACGCAATTTGAATAGTGGTTTTTAAGAATTGTGTAAAGAAAATGTCATATTGGCATGCAAAGTGTAAACGATTTTCCCCTCAACGCAAACTAAAAGTAAGAGGCTTCGGTGTACGGCGCAGCCTTGATCGCGCTGAATTGGCAATATCCTGGAGCTAGAGAAGCACGATTGGCGAAACCTTGCGACCCGCAAAAGTCGGGCGATGAACTCCACAAGGCCGGCCTGCTGCCGCTTTCTTTGTTCGCCTGTCGCAACTCTGGGCTTGCTTTAGGGGCCTACTAGTGATTACCGATCATAAACGTATTTATTACGCATTTCATAAAATATCAACGTTAGAAAGTATGTAATAATAAACTTACTATTGAACTTATAAATATAAAAACATTAGTTCAGAACAGTTAATTTTTACAAATGCATTTATATTTAACTGATTGGTAGTTATTGACCTCTTTTGTATTTGTATGGCTATGAGTTCTTAATGATAGTTACGCTACAATGGGTAGGCGTGTGGGTTTAGGAGACCTACTTTTCAGTATATTAACTTCATTTTGAAATAAAATAAAGCATAATAGTAACCAGTATACAAAATATGTATGCCCAAATATATGTTACTCCAAACATTCTAGGTTAACTTAAGCACTCCACCTCGTTTTACTAGTTATCGCTCCTATATGTCTTTATATAGTTATTTTAATAGTACACCAAATTTGACAGTAACCTTTTTATGCACTTATATTTTAATGCATCCATGTATGGCTTGATAAATACAATTTTATTATTATTTAGTTCACATATAGTTCTTATCATCATATAATAACTACTTTATGCTCATTAAATTAATGCAAAAAGACACTATAGTTATTTATAACAAAATTCAGCCATGCGAGTACGATTTAACAAAAAAATGTGCTACTCAAATTTAGAAAACATATTATCACATTCAAAAGACATAAGTTTTTCTTAATATTATATTTCTTCCCGTCCTCACTGTGTCTATATTCTGTAAGCGCACGTGTGTCGCATAATTTGATAAAACGGTTCTCTTTGACAAATATTTCTAGATTATCGAAACGAACTAGCAATGTTTTTTTTCAGACTACTTTCACATCTAGCAGGTCTGTTCTTGATGTCAGCTATATATTATTCTATCTAGATACCGTATCATAGTAACATAGTACATCTTATCGAAATGAAAATACAATTTTCTAAGTCATTAATACTAAAACGATAAGTACTAAAATTAACAAAAGGATAAACGAAAATAACTAGTAAGCGGTCACTTGGACCGTTGGTAACACCCCAGCCTCGGATCATTTTATTGAGCCTTCACTCATCTGAATTACAATCGTTTGTAAACGCACTCTATGAACGTAATGCTGTGACCTCATTTATTAATAAACCCGTGTTGTTGTTTGTTTGTAGTTTCAGTTATTCCCCAACCGTAGTCATATATCTACTCATGTACGAGAAATACCATTGCAATATACATGTCAGGATTACTTTGTATGAGCACTTGAATTTACTAATATAATACAATAATATGCTTGACATGTAATATTTATAGTAAACATACTCGTCTGCAGGAGATTGTTTTCAGAGATATGACAGAGCCCAATGTGTTGAATTAAATATTATCCATATTATATCTATGTTATCTTACCACTTTGCAATTCAGGAATATTTTAGAACATTTACTAAATATCTACGAAATATTCTGGAACCTATATTATTCATGGAACATTTTGACTAGTGTAGGCCATTTCGGTAGAAGATTCATAGAAAAACTTATCTAGACTGTACTGTACTGTGCTGTAGAGATGAGGAGGTGGGGGGACATTCGAGAGCGGCACCCAAAGGGAGCGTCGTATCGTCGCACCTGTCCTAAAAGGTAGAGAGAGTTGCCTAAATATCCCATGTCTCTCCAGAAATTGTTTTATCATGTAATATAAGGCCAGTATATTGCCATCAGCCAGACATAGTTCCAAGTCTGTATTCGTGGGTATATCGATTATCGCGCAAAACAATTAACTTCTAACTTCTTTTTGCGCAGTTGGATAAAAACTATCCTATGTCCTTCCCAGTGTCTCAAACTATTTCTACACCAAATTTCATCCTAATCGCTCCAGTAGTTGCAGACCCTATCCAATGGAAACAAACAAACAATCTAATCTTTCCTCTTATTATATTAGATTATATTAAAATCTTTAATCATTTTACAATATTTCAATGCATAATAACCATCAGTTTATCGAAATAGTACACATACAAACAAATCACATTATTTATTAAGCATCATTATTCCAAACACGGATTCAGGCGATTGAACTCACCAGAAATGTATGCCAGTGAAAATCTACTCACTGAAAAGTTACATAAACAATACGTACTTAATATGTACGTAAGTACGTTACATTTACGTAAGGCCTATTCAATCACAGTGACCGTCTGCTGCTTACGTAAACGAATCTATTGTTCACAACCGCAGATGTGAATGTGGAAAACCGTTTCTGAAATTAAACACAAACATTTTTCATGTTGATAGGTTTGACATATATACTCCATATATCCGCACATGACTTAAATTTTTTCTATCGTATATTTGTAATTGTGTAATTGACATATATACGTTGAAATACTTGTCGTGGTCATTTCATTTGCTATTCAGACCTGAGCGTAACCCAATACTATATTGCTATTATCCACTTTCTTAGGAGGATACTTCTTAGACAGATATACAGATGTTATGATAAAAAAAAACAGTTTTTGCTACTTTCAGTTTACCATTTTGTTGTTGGTTTAGTGGTGTAAGCTATATGTCTGTATCGCGAGGTCCTGGTTTTGATTCGGAGCAGAAAATGTATAAGTATTTCTTATTGGTTCAGTGTATGTGTAATGTGTATTTGTCCCTCTATTAACCTCTATGTAACTTTTCTAAGCAGTGATGGCTCAGTGGCATTGGCGATGGACTGCCGTGCAGCAGGTCCATGGTTTGAATCCCGCCGCGGGTTTAAGCTTCACCGCATGGTAGAAGGGCATTTTGCGAATGCCCGCCTGGTTAGCGACCACCCTCAAGTAGAAAATCTGTCGCCAAGCATCTAACAGTGTGTTCCGGCAGCAGTCCTTGAGAGCCAGTAAATTACGCCTTCTGGATACAAAGACGTGATTGTATATTTATACACCTAGATGTCCTAGGTACTATACATAAATATAATTTAATGAATAGATTCAGGCGTTACTTTGCGGATATCCATATTTAATGTAATCCTCATTTCTTGATCGTGCGCTCGAAGAGTCAAACCTTCTGAGGATGCTTCGTGTAGAAGCGAAACGCGTCGAAAATTCTTTCGGTTTGGCTGCGTGGCGTTTGCGACATCACGTCGGTTTCACAGGAAAATTGGGCGGAATTGTCACTAGATATATTTTTATATTTTATAAGTGTTTTATTAAAATATTAATTTGAAGTTATCTTAAAATATTTTAAAAATATCTGGTATTAATAAATATATTTCTTCGACACTTACGATAAGCTGGCTATTGTTTCCAGTGGTCTACATAACGACAGTGATGTCATTACAAGAAAAACTAACAGCGCCAAATATGAATAAGTGTCGGACATATGATTAAGGTACTTACTACCCTGTCTATCATATAGATGAATCATCTGGTCAATAAATCATTTGTTTAGAATAATGTCTAGTTGCTACCCAGATAAAAAATAAATAAAACCTACCATTGATAAACTTGTTACGTAGAAGTGCTACGGATACGAACTACGCGCTACGCGACGCTACGAACTTGGACAACAAAGCTATATTTTCTACAAAGGTTTAACGAATAAGTTCTTATACTTATTCTTATTTGAAATGTTGTGATCTAACATTGATTTTTATTATACGAGTATACAATAAATTGTTTTATTACATAAAATACATAAGTTCGTATTGAAAAATTCGATGTTCGGACAGTTGCAGCTCTCACTCACGCTTGTAACCCTTATCAATGATAATAAAAAATATTATTTGTTTTAATTCAGGACCTAAACTATCTATATTCTATGTTTCGTTTAAATCGGTTCATCGGTTTCACTGTGAAGGAATAACAAAGATACTTACATCTTCACAATCCTAACAAACTTTCAGATTTATAATATATTATATTTTCAAATACATCTAACCACGATCACTCTTAATTGCGAAAACTTTACGAAAAAAGAAAATATTATTTCTACTACCATATAAAATGTTCCGAGATATTCTCGAACTTTCCAGAAAGTGTGACAATGCTCTAGGATACGGAGCTTCTAGTACTACGAGTAAACGAGCGCTATGTAGCTAACGTAAAATATATCGTTAGGTATATCGATGCTTTTATATTTCCATTATACTTCCAATATTTTAGTAATATAATCATAAAAAATTAAAAATTTAAATACTTGTAAATAAGTTATAATATATTTGAGGACTGCAATGAGAATGCCCTGCACTCCGGTATGTCGTGTGATCGGGCGCAAATAGAGGCCATGCATTTACATTTGCCAGAGCGTTGTTTCGCAGTTATCGTAATAGGTTCCATGGCCAAGTTGCAAAAAGCAGCCGCGTGCGCACTCCACTTGCGCTTTACCAACCTCACAGAATAATGTAACAGTATGTATGCAAGGACATGATGTAGGTGTACAATTTCTTACAATATCCTCGGTAACATAATAACCGTATGGAACAAGGAAAATACTAAAATAAATATAAAAAAAAAAACTTTATACATGTGAAAATACTTCATGACAACTATTTCTATGCATGAAGATATATTTTTGTCTGTACCTAAATTGTTGTAAGTAAAATCAGCTTTTTTATTGGTTTGATTGAGAAAACTTCATCAAATTGATTATGTAATAAAATCGTTAAAAATATCGATAGCAAATATTGGATAACATTCCTTTAAATATTAAAATGTATGCATAATCGATACTATTGGTTTTTAAATTAATCGATCCTTCCTCAACTATCACATATTAATCGATAGTTGAAGAATAGCCGTGGTGTACGGGGTGCGGGAGGTCACTTTCACCCGTCGAGGCTGCGCGGGCGTCGACCCCCCGTGGCCTACTCCGCTGACCTACTGTACAACCGAAACTGTATTCACTTTCATTTCTGAGAGTATCATAAGGCTCGAGGATGCGACTTGCGTCTTCACTCTTGCACCATTATTGCGAGAGTTATGGAGCTATTGCGGTCGTTTAGGTTACCCGTAAATGTTTTATAATCATGCTATCTAACCAATTGTTAAACGTCAGTACCTTCAACCGGCTACAAAATTAAATAATGACTTCTTACGTGTAATTTTAAAGACGTATGTTGCGTAACACATAATATTTCAGCATTTTGTACAGGCAGTTTGACTGAACCCTCTCTATCCAACCTATGCATACATACAATCTGAAAGTCTAGATTTTTCTGTGATAGTTACGCAGAGCTACCTTGTAATCACGGTCAGCACGAAATACTTATCGTGCTGGTGATAGTACTAGTAACCGGCGACTGGTAGAGAGTTGCTGTTGCGTAAGAACAAGACTTGTTATTCGAGAGTGAAAGTGGTAGACGCTGTCTCCATACAAATGAGCGACCGGGTGCGTTGACAGCACCTACTATCAACTAATCTGTGCATATGAACTAACTGTTAAGTCATCTATGCTGAGCAGTGACTGTAAGGTGGAGAATCGTTAGCGCATGCACTGCACTTAAGTGTCACATTACTTTCTTGCTTATATAAGCCCTTAACTTTTGCTTTTCGATAGCCCTTAACTTAGTCGAAGTTACTAAGTATAACAAAAAAACTTATTAAACAATTTGTATTTGTATATGTATTATAACATATTTTTTCCTTATATTTATTATTTTGGAATGGTAAGCAGTGAAACGCATTAAAATATTTAAAAGCTTGTTTTCCAAAGCCGCGTCCTAATTTTATCCCTTTGATGAACATAACTTCTATCTTATTTCACTTCTTTAGTTCGGAAATAGGACGATTTCGTAATATTTCAGCAGAACGTTCAAGTTTCAAATTGCGCGGCAACTGATCATTCGTGAATTTCCGTAAGTATTCGTGTTGCCGTGAGTCTCGAAGTGGTGTCACAGATTACTTGACAGTGTTTATGAGGCGACCTCGAGCGACGCAGGGCAACGAACGCTGACTAGGCCGAACGTATTACAAAGTCCGAGTCGACCACTCCCTACCTCTGCCTTTGAGATCCTTACCAGTGCTACATAATCTGTGGTCCTAGGCTCGCCTCTTACCGTACGTAGTACCTACAACCTATGTCTAATGAGTTACGTCAAGGTGAAACAGGCTGCACAAGCTTTCAGACTTACCGTAAGTGTAAAATTGCTACAACTTTCCGTTCGCATAAGAGAAGGTTTCCTAAATTTTGACTGAAACGCTTTATACTAATTACATGCAGTCATATTAGGTATTGGTTGTAATACTAAATAAGAGTTCGCCTGACACTGAAACTTGTAGATAGCTTCTGAATAATACGTCTATCGTTCACGCCTATACTATTATATTTAGGCCGAGGTTACATTAATCCGCGATACGCAAAGTGAGACTGTGACCTAAATAAAAAACTTATTGAAAGTGTTGGCGTCATTGTACATATATATTTATATCAGATCACTTTGATGGAGCTAATAAATTGGAAGAAAACGTAGCACTACGAACCTAACGGTGTCTTCTGGCAAATGTTTAGAAGCGCTCGTAGCGTAGTGTGCTTAGCCGTTCTTAACCGATCACCTAAGTTAAGCAATGTCCGCCGCGATCATGACTTGGATGGGTGACCGTAAGAGGCATTACTACTGAGCGCTTCCGTGCTTCGGAGGCCACGTCAAGCCGTCACTCTCTGTTGTTGTCTTAGGATGGCAGTCGTTATAGCATGATGCTAGGGCATTTTGCGAATGCCCACCTGGCTAGCTACCACCTTTGAGAAGATATCTGTCACCAAACACGGACTTCTACCCTGCCTATAACAGATGCATTACGTCCGAACCCATTGCACTGCGCCCGTCACCCTGAGACATACAGTTGTTAAGTCTCATGTGCATGTTATTTTCTAGTTCTAAAGGACTGCTGCGGGAGCTCACAGTTAGATGCTTGGCGACAGATTTTCTAATTGAGGATGGTAGCTAGCCAGGCGAGAATTCGGAAAATGCCCTTCCACCATGCGGTGAAGCTCAAGCCGGCAGTTGGGATCGAACCATGGACCTGCGGCACGGCAGTCCATGGCTATTACCGCTCGGCCATCATAGCTTCAAAGAAAATAAAATTATATATATCTCAATTTAAGTATCTTTTTGTACATGATAATCTTGTAAATCTATGTAATTGTTAATGTGGAGTGCCGTGATTACATAGCTTTGTATAAATTACATTATCATAATATATGGTGGTCATTCCACAATCCTTTGTTATCTATATGCCACCGTTGCCACGTTACTGTATACTAGTTATGTATATGAATCATCACTTTTAAGCTTTATCGTAATTTCTAAGCTTTCCTGTAAAATTGAAGCTCTCGTAGCAAAGTTTGTTTAGCTGTTCTTAACAGATCAGCAACGTCCGCCGTGGTCAAGAGCTGGATGAGTGACCGCTAGTGACATTACTACTGAGTGCTTCCGTGCTTCGGAGGGCACGTAAAGCCGTCGGTCCCGGTTGTCGTCTTAAGATGGCAGTCGTTACAGCATGGTGGTAGGGCATTTTTCGAATTCCCACCTGGCTAGCTATCACCCGCAAGTAGAAAATCTGTCGCCTAGCACCTAACGGTATGTTCCGCCAGCTATCTTTGAGAGCC
The DNA here is from genome assembly GCA_963890685.1 of Plagodis pulveraria. Taxonomy (NCBI): domain Eukaryota; kingdom Metazoa; phylum Arthropoda; class Insecta; order Lepidoptera; family Geometridae; genus Plagodis; species Plagodis pulveraria. Next base: position 20,126,198 of record OY982957.1, read on the forward strand.
AGTATATCTAGGTTAGCCTGAACAACATCTTCGACCACATCATCACTTACCATCAGGTGAGACAGTGGTCAAAGGCTAACCTATCAAGCAGTAAAAAAAATATTAACCATAAAAAAGTCAGCCATGTGAGATTTTGCCTTACACACCCAGGGTTCCGTACCAATACAGAAAGTATACCATACATTGTTAAACGACTTCAAAAAACAGGGATTGAGAACCTCCTTGTATTGACTATACTAATCGACGATATACGATCGTTACTATATTTATCGACTGTATTTTTTGTCAGATTTACCTCATAACTGTTTTCAGGGTGTACCGATTTGGATGTTTTTTTTTAGGTGGTGCTTGACATGTAGTCACATTATATTTGAGTGAGATCTAACGAGTATTTGAAGAATCCCTAATAATGTGTATTTTATGTTTGGAGTCGTTCTTTCATGTTATTTTTTTTATATTCTATCTATATCTTTAGCTGTTATGCGATCCTCGCTTGGCCGTTTTTATTATTTGTTCTAGTACGTTAGTTATTGGACTATAATAAAACTAAGTTTGACTCTTGTGTGCATTACTGTCTACTACTAACAATAGAGCAAAACACAGTGCTGGCAATAAGATTTTTTTATTAGGAAATCTGACATACTAACATATAATCCATGCAAATTTCAGCCAGTTGCCTTTTACCGTTTCAAAGAAGTATTTTTATGTTCCATGTTCCGCCTTTTAAATATCCAAGAGATATACAGACGGACGGACAGACGAGGCTTAGTAATTGGATCCTGTTTTCTAGTACGGAACCCTAATTACATCTAGAACTCGTCTAAATCTTATCACATTTAATCGATTCGGAAATGTTTAATAGTTTAAATTGCCACACGGTGCCAGTATAGGCTCGACCTAATTTTTTACCCTACAAGAAAATCGGTCAAGTGTTGAATTCTACACCTTGTTTCCGGGTGACTGATTAAAAGTAATACTTTGTCCTCGTTTCCTAAATCATTGGATGAGGACAGCTAAATATAATACTGTAAGCTTAAATAAATTCTATGAAACATGTATTTTTGGCCCGTGGGGTGCTGGGGTAGAATGTCACCCTCCCATTTACTTCTGTGGGTATCGTAACAGGCGACTAAGAGTAAAATATCCGAAGGTGGGCAGAAGCGCCTTCTGAGGTACCGCCATCTTACACTGCGATCCCCTAGACGTCTGCCAAGCGTGGGATTATGACAAACCCTCCATTAATGGAGGAGGATATGTTCAGCAGTGGACAATCCGGCTGATATAGTATGTCTTTTTGTGTAATACGATGATTGTGATGACAATTTGAAGCGTATTTTTCACAGCAGCTATGTGCCTCATTCTCGTCGTATTCAATACCCTATGCCTTTAATACATGAGTACTTTATCAATTCCGCAAACCACCATCCCTGCTAAATAAAACTGGTTGCAGCTTGTGAAAGGCGGTAATGGTTTTATTTGCAACTAGGGACCTTGGTTTGTATCAGGAACGTACTTGAAACTCCTACCAACAATGAATGCAATAAGACTTACAGTTATTATAAACGAAGCCAATCAAGGTTGCAAGATAACTTTATCGTCAGATTTAAATTAGAACTGTATACAAATACATTGATACTGTTTCGTCCATCCTATGAAAAAATGAAAATCTACGAAATCTCGCGCGCTAGTTTATTTGTAGGGGCATATAGCGTAGATAATAGAATAAGTAGTCTTTAGCATTTTTGTGTTTTATGAAGTAAGTAGACGAACTGGCATGATGGTAAGCGCTGAAATTTTGCTGCATCTTGGTATATAAGACCGCGGATAAATAAAATAAAATACATAAAATATTTAAGGCAGCCCGTAAAAAGCCCGACAAGTGCGAGTCTGACTCACGCACTGAGGGTTCCGTACAAATATGTAGGTATATAAATAAAAGTTACGGTATTTTTATTGTTAAATGAAATCCATAACATTTAAAAATTATTAAAAATATGTTTATTATATGATTTAACTAAAAATTTATGCATTTCGCAATTTTTCCTTTATCTGTGCTATTAGATGTTGCTTCGTATTAAATGTCAAGATTCTGAGTTCACGGGAAGTACCCTGTAGGTTTTGATTCCCTTGCGAGTGTAAATTTGCGACATAAACGGATGTATCTTTTGATTACGTTGGCTTAGAAGTTTGATTTTTCAAGACAGTAGACTTAAGTATTTGATATGAATTTCAGCTTGATACCCTCCACGCGTTCCTGAGAAAATGGGGTTTTAGATAGACAGACAGACGGACAACAAAGTGATTCTATAAGATTTACGTTTTTTTCCTTTTGAGGTACGGAACCCTAAAATTATCTTAGGTAGCAAATGCAATAGCACTGCAGTACCGTTTAGAACTTTGACATTTTGTATATGTTATAGTCAGGGGCAGAACTTAACACCAGGCCAGCAAAGTTTTAGGTAAAAACTTCATTGCTAGTTGAACATGTGGTGAATACGAGTACGTTTGGGAGACTGAATATCCATAACAAACAAAATTCAAACATTTACCGCATGAAATGGACATTTGATTATAAAACTCTGAAGCAGTAAACAAACTACATAGGCCAACACTAGAAGGCCAGAAGTCCCTTTCCCCGATCCGTTCGTTCTTGTTATAATTTTAGTTTTGATTATTCCTTTATAACTCTTTTTGCAATTATCTTTTGGACACTTAGTTCTGTTAAGAATTTATTCTTATGCGAACAATCCCCATATTCATGCACCTACAGGGACAGAGCCACAATTGGTTGCGTTGCAAATTAGCAAGAGTTCCACGAGAGAGAAAGATACTCGTTTCTTTACTCATAAAAAATAAGTAATATTCTATTGGTATTCAATAAAATCACACTTAATCCAAACAATGCAATGACAAATAATCATATTTATCAAATACTCCATTGCTAAATGAATTTATAATTTTGGTAATATCATCTAGCTAGGCACCATTATTAAATTTCATTTTTAATCATTGTCTTTGGTTGTTTTTATATTTGAGTGCTTGGTATAAGTGATCGGCAATAATCCACGGCTTGTTAAATTCGCCAGCATTAGAATTTGCGCGCGGCGCACGTTCGCAAGATAAGTCAGTCAGGGTCGGCGTGGTGCCGACGGCCGGCCATGCACCCGCGCCTTGCGACACCCGCCCCGCGCACCACACTGGTCCCCTCCGCTCCAGCCAGCTCAGCCGACCGACATGAACCATGGGGAAAACAACAACACCCACGTTGCCGTGCTGACGTGGCCTTACAAAATTTATTACGAATGCAATAATGCAGTGCGCTACTTCGATGACTGTCGCAACTTTCTGAGTGCGCAAGTCTTGCGTGCTTTCGGCATCTTGACATCCTATCCACACAGCACGAATACGTCATCAGAGGAAAAACAAAAAAACAAGAGTTGTCCGTATCGACGACAAAATCAGTTGCAAAGTAGATCAGGTCTACTGAATCATTTAGGCCGGTGGCAGATTAGGCATTCGCGCGACAGATATCAGACGTCAGATAACCTACGTCATCAAAGGCCTTAACTTATTTACGCAAAACGATAACACATGTTCAACTTTAAAGCGTAAACTGAATTACAAAATGAATAAATCACTCGGCTACGATGTTTAAATTAAATGGTGTTTGAAATTAAAACTATGTAACAAAGTGGATGGAAAAGATTTATGGGTGCCTTATAAAGGTGTTACAGGGGTGGTTTCGGGGTGGCTGCGAAGAGAGGGAGCGACCTATATACGGGTCGTCGACCGGGCTATATTTAGCGCGCCCCGGGCCGCCCGTGCATTCTGCATAAGTGATACATTGCAATTCGTTATACGTGTATCACTCAATTTCACCCCTATTATCTACAATTCGTATTCTAGTATTCTGATCATCTGCAAAAACTGATGTTTAAATTTTAACTTGGTAAATGGGCTGTAGCTTTTTAAATATCTGTCATAAAAGAATACTACTAAATCAAACAATGATATAAGAATTGTTTTGTAGTAGCGTGCAAATGTAATAGCCGTTTCTAGAAATCAACCACAGCCAAACATAGACCAATCTTTCCGTAAATGAAATCATACAAATAAAAACAAGTCAGTGCTTCTCCGGCCACGTTTAAAAGGCAGGGTTCTGTAGCTGTAGTTAAAGTTTTATCCAAAAAAACAACACTTTCGCTGTTGAGTTTCTGTTTCACGTAAAGGCTTATCGTGGTTTGCAAAAGCTTGTTAATTAAAGAGCAGCAGTATTTTTTTTAATACCCCTCTGAAATATTAACGGCTATTGTTGAATTTTCTGATTTTTACTAAAACTGAAACAATTTTTATTATTAGTCTATTCTTAATATCCTATAAATGCAAAAGTTTACGGTAACAAATATAATTGTGCACTAATATATAAAAGTTTTAGTAGGATAATACAAGTAAAGGTAAGTAAAATCCTCAAATGGATTTTGTTTATATAGTATGCTTACAAAAGTACTTTTTATCCCGACAAAAAAAATTATAAAAGAAACAAAAGATTTTAAGAAACAAGACGTCATAAAATGTTTTAATTTTTTTATATACAATTAAATTAAATTAAATTATAATTAAAAATACGGATTTTAAACAAAGCACATAACAATATTATACACTTATATAGAAAAAAATACAACAAAATCTTTTATAATACGTATCCATTATCGAAGAAGTCTTTAGTAATGTATTTGTAACTAACTCAAGCTTTGTAATTACTAACATTCTTTAATGTAACCGCAACATTATTGCCACTATAACAGTCCTTGAAAGCTACCACGGAATAAGCAAGAGCGTGCGTGAAAGTGAATCTCTCTTGGCATGAGGAACTAAAACTCACCTGTTGAAAAATATGTACCTACTGAACTATTTTTCATAATATATAATAGTCTCTTGAATGAAGGTGGATATAAAATATTTATTTGCCATTAACAAGTAAATATAAACAACTTTTATAGTAAAACTAGCTTTCCGGCCGCGGCTACGTCCGCGCGTATGTCTGTTTTCGCGCAATACCATTAACCTCTTTTTGCGCAGTTGGATAAAAACTATCCTATGTCCTTCCCAGTGTTTCAAACTATTTCCATACGAAATTTCATCCAAATCAGTCCAGTAGTTATTAAGTATATTAGTTGCATACAAAAATACAAATCTTTCCTCTTTGTAATATTATTAGTGTAGATGTAGATATATCGTTGAATCGGCATACATACATCACTAAGTAAGTAAATATTCACGTACTCGTATAAGGCTATGCAAAAATATAGAATAATAAATAAGAACTAATAATATATCTCAACGTATTACACCTTTATAGTTATTTATAGTTATAGTAATAATTTAATCTCCGTGAATAAAATGTAAAGATCTAAATAAATCCCAAAACTCAGAAGATAAGACACGATCTAAGCTATAAGATTTCAAACAGATTCTAAGAAATATGTGCACCTACTCCATGTATAAGGACTTCTAATAACCTGATGAGGGTTAAGCACTTACCATTCAGCTGATAACCAGTTCAAGTATCCGATAGGTGGTTTAACGAACTTACCTGAAACAACAATTGATTTATTAGATTATCTGTAAAATATTTTGCGTAAATGTTGAGTAAATGTATTGAACGCTGCTCTAACTTTAAAATAAAGGTGGAAACAAAGACTTGATGGATAAAATAAAATATGCTGTAAAAAGTAAGAAAAATAAATGTAAATATATAATTGCTTAAATACAGGTATAATTTTTTGATTCTATGTGATGAGAGGCAAGCTTATTGCACCATCTAACGGGCCCACTTTGGTAATAAAAATAGTAATGTTTAGTATTTTCTAGAAAATTTCAGAAAAGAGGCATCTCTTATTATAGATTTTTTTCGATAGTAAACAAAATATAGTTGGACAAGGAGCGGTACTAAATCTGAATTATAAACTGTTACTGATTTCCTTAACGACCACCTGTAAAACACATTCCAAAAGCAACTTTATCTGAAATACCTAGAATAAACCCAAACCTACTATTATAATAGTGAAACACTTCGAGCTAACTCAGTCTGTCGGACTCAGCGTATTTGCCTAATTGATCAAATACATGTTGTTCAATTCAATAATACATAGCATATTGTGTCTTATTCTTGTAACACCGCGGTTTGATTTTGTATGCAAGAGTTGGGCGCTCGAGTCATTACGTTGTCATCGTCCTAATTTTGCAGTGTCCTCGTTTTTGAGGTCAGCCTCCATCGGAGCAACGAACTCATGCCCTTATCGCGGAGGGAGCCGCGGAGCGGGCGGAGAACGGCTTCTCGACTCTCGTTAGCTTCAAAAGTATAACTATTCTGCGCCAGATGGCGCTATAAAACTTATATTCAGTAAAGAATAAACAAAAACAATTCGTATTGACGTCATAGAGGTTTTCTACAATAAAAGCGATAAATAAATTAAATATCGATAATAAAAGCATCGATTTACATAAAAAAAATACTTGAACCAAAAAATTCTAATAGTCATAAAAATAAAGTAACACAATCGTAGTGTAGAGCCACGACCTAACGTAAATCACCCCGATGCATCCCTATCGGGGCGCAGCACGTCATGCAGTCGACGTAGTATATTCGTAGAAGCTACGCGCGCTACGTACTGGTGCTGAGGCATCTGTTAGTGAAACTGTGTTCCTACGGTTGGATTCGACTATGGCGTAATCTGTGTGAGTAGACGGTAGGTACGGGCCGGGTCGTCGGCCGGCAACCGGGGCAGCCTTGCTCTGTCCTCCGCGCCCTATTTCTGTCGCCACAGAGCGCCGCCCGCACGTCCCGCGTACCACACTTGCCCCGCATACCCATAGCTCCCTTTAGAACCCTCTACGCTGAAAATTAATGCAATTTAAGTAAAATTTAATCGGATTTTATATAATTTATCTCACATTATTTTATACATTGTATTGAACTTATTTTTTTCTTTTGTGTTTTATTATTTTCTATTTAACGTTAAAGGTTTAGTACAATCAAGAAATAAACATCTACTTTGCGAATCAAATCTTTCAAAATTAATCTTCTGTTATAAGAATGTAGAGCAGAAATTATACTGATAGTATATAGTTAGAACTGCAACATTGTGTGAGATTACTAAAATAACAACGGGATTTTCCTACGCTTCGTTAACAAGTTTTAGAATAGATTTGTGTAAATTTTCTTAGTTTTGTAAGAAAACTTAACGTTTTTAAAGTAGGTATAGTTATAGTTCTAACTTGTTTTCTTAATTTTATATAAATATAAAGTTTAATATTTTCAATTCACGCAGCAAGTGATCCGTATACAAATAGTGGGCATACAAAGAACTGTTGTGTATTTGGATCACCAAAGTAACGTCTTCGTAACAATTTTCTAATAAAAATGATTGTATAACATCGATTGTAATGAAATGTCGTCAGTGCATGACACGTACGGGCATAGAGGCGCACATGATGGATTGTTGTGTGTGTGTGTGTGTGTGAGTGACGTGGCTTGGCTTCACGAGCGCCGTGTGACGTGAGTTGCGTCAACTTTTACTCGCACTTTCTCGGCGCAGGCGCTTGCGCAATCCACCGCGCAATACTGGTTCACTCACCCATCGAGTTATGGAGAGGTTGCACCGATCGCTTTTCCTGTTCTTATAAATTCTTTTGAAAATCTTATAGAGTACTACTACAAAATAATTGAAAGGCAGTAGCTCTGTTAACCGCATGGTGACATAACCATAGAAGAATTTACTGCAGTTAACAAGTTTTATTGCGCGACCACACGGCCTTAAAATTACTATTAATAAAGTCAAGCTCCGAGTTCACAATCAGAAACTCTATCCGTAGATACCGTGGAATCGCTCACCGTCTAATATTTCTATGAAGATATTTGTTGTTATGAATAGCTAAAGAGCGGGACGATTTGCATTACCATATTATTTAGTCAGTAATAGAAACATTTCATTGAAAGCTAGTGGTAGGTAACGGGACGCCAGGGGAAGAGTGCGCGGGCCGTGGGGAGGGGAGCACGCGGTACGTGCCCTAGTTTCGCGCGGGTGCATGAACTCTAACGAGGTAAGGCCACCGACCGATATCACACTCAATTGAATATCAACTTTATGATTATAATACTAGGTAACATTTTTGTATGTTGAGTGTAACGGCCGGTATATAATCATGAAGCACCTAACAAGCGATACCACATGGAGTTGGGCTTGAGGCTAGATCCAGCTGCAGACCGACCTTCGCAATTATCGCCCTCGCAAGATCCGATCTATTTGCTACCTTTTAATGAAGGCATCAAACAGATTAATTCAGATGTCAGATGATTCCAAAATTTTCCGTAAAACTTGTCTTATATACATATAAATAATGACAAGGACGCATAAACTCAACGTACTTATATGTAAGGTTTGTCAAGATTTTCTAGAGCAATATTGCTGTAAGTATTTCAATTGATTGAACAAGCTCAACGCTCAAAGAAGACAAAGCTTTTGCATCAATGTAGGTCACCGGGAATCAGCCGCGCGCGACAGTATTCCAACAAAAATATACCATTTCAAAATAGGATACACAGAACATATGAATATATATATAGAATTTTAAAATTATAACACTGATAACATACATCAGTCGCGTGGAAACATGACACATATCCAGTATTTACCTATACATATCATTGAATTGTTTTGATGTCAGTTAATTTTAGCATTAAAACGAATGTGTTTATTTTTAAACGGGTAAAGAATGGTACAAAATTACAACAAGAGGAAAAATTATATTCTTGTGCGAGATTTGAACCCGCACCATCCATCCATATAGCCAGGACATGCTCTTCCAACTGACCTATCGTGGTGAGTAAGTCATAGCTCAATTGACAGTGCAATCGCTTAAAAGATACCTTCCTTTGTTCTCATCTTGGAGGCTATCAAAACACAAACACTGTTAAAGATTTCCACTCAGTGGTTGTGCGATCCTAACAGAAGCAGTACAAAAAGTTTAGCATAGGGTTTGAATTTACCAGAAGGCAAGATATTTTCAAGAAACAAAAAGAAAAAAGTACAATAAAGTCACTACTAGGATCGCCGGTACTACTACGTGCTTCCGTGCTTCGAAGGGCATGTTAAGCTCGTCATAAACTTGGCAGACATTAGGTTACATACGTCTGAGGTTTTGGACGGTCTGAAAATTCTGAAACGAGGACTGCAAGTCTATTGGACTAGTGTGTTGGTGTAGAGTGACGTGGGGTTATATTGTAGCCCATACTTCTCTCTCCATATCTATCTGTATCCCAGCTGTGGGAACGTGCTGATACGAAAATATAACAATCTTAATGAACACAGTATTTGCTCCCGAGTTCTTGTATATTGCCTTGGCCTTAGGATTGCTGACTCATAGAACATATTTCAAAAGTACATTGTTTCATTGATTATTAAATTTAAAACAAATGAATAACATTGAGTATATAATTGAGGAACGTTGAGTACAGATATCAAACAGTTTCTTAGGATTATGTACATAGGTAGAGCACAAAGGCAGCACAGTGACAGGCTCATGAATAACACAATTGTAGTTGTATATAGGTCATGTCGCTAGCGGATACGTAAGCAGTCCGCTGCAGGGACGATGAAATAATCTTAGCCGAGCTGAGATGTAGATCAACCTAGGATGTGTGGATCAACATATATCAACCAGTGATAACACTCACCTTTTTACCAATACACTAGTAAATCACCACAAATTTATAAATTTTAGCTACAAATTAAAATTAAAATTTTTGAAATGTTCATATAAATCATAAAATTAAAAACGTCATCAAAAGGTATACTCGTACATCCAACTTTACTTAAGTTTTGTTACTATGAAAATCAATATTTTCTTAACAATATAATTAACTCTTTCTTAACACCCAACAACAAAAACTCTTTACCGATTTAGATTATAAAAATAGCTAATTATATAGGTAACCTCTTTACCAAATTTCCTGAAGATCTAATCAGGTTTTAGAAAATTATTGTCGAACAATGGTACAACTGCTCAGGTCCCCAATTGCCACAAAAACCTCGCACCGCGTAGTCAAAAAGATTGGCATCGATGGCTATGCATTGTCAATATTTTCCTTATCAAATGAAATCCAAGCCTACTGTAGCCTAAACAAAAAGTTGTAACATAAAGCAGTCATTTATGAACCGTTATATTCACGCTTTAATAATTAAATAAACTTAAAATTCCGCACATGAATATTCAAAAAATTAAATAAGATACAACACTCAAGAATCTCACAAAATACTTTAGTGCTCATTGTTTGTATAACATCCTGTTTGTTACAAATTTTAATCTGCATTGTAAATTATTATGAATGATATACAATAAAACAATGCATATACTTAAACAAAACACGAGTAAACAACCTGTAATTAGGACATTAAACTTCATCAAGAACGCTTGATTATAGTTTTGTTCGATAGTCGAGTAATTATCTTATTATGTTTTCGAACCGATATGCATTTATCTTCATATTATGCATACATATGCATGCATAAGGAGTATTGTTGAGTAAAAGTGTGTTATGTAGAGTTGTATGTGTTATAATGAACTGTGTTGTCAACTGGTATACAGGTTGAAGGCTGAAATTTACTAACAATTAATGTTTAAATACTTGTATAGCGCAAAGTAAATACTGAGAATGAACTCTTTTCAGATCAACATATGTTTTACAATGTAATTATGATAAAAAAACTTACATATTACGGTAATTCGAGAAACTTTCACACATTATTTGTATTTTATATACTTAATATGTACACCGAACGTCATAGATATATTACATTTTTTATTTTACTTAAGTTGGCATAGACTAAGATTAGCTGATTTATACTCTAATACAAATTAATATAATTTTACAGCAACATTTATAATTTTCTGTGATGCTTGCTTACATCTTGATTTCAAACAGTGTTTTCGTTTATTACTTAATTGCGTATTAATTAACCAGGAAAACAATAAAATATTTAATAGCTAACTAGCTAGTACCAAAAAGAAAAGTTATAACTTTCTTGAATTATATAACTTCCCTAAGCGTTATGCCGAGAGAGAAGCGAAGGTTTTATGTTCATTTGTTTACTTAAAAATAATTTTCAAACAGAAGTTATTTATATGTTTTATGCTTTAATTTTATTTCTTTAGCGAGATGTTATCTATTTTATAATAATATAACTGTCTAGGTGTTGAGTAGATACTCGTGTATTTACTCAAAGAACAACCGTGCCATTTTTAAAGTTAGAAAAATTGGTAAAATTACAGGTATAATGTTATGGGACATCATATCATTTTTTTACTTCAGATCCTAGGGTACAGTATTACTTCATAATTTTTTAAAAGTAATAGTAAAAAAATAAGCACGTTGTGAACTCTTTTCTGAAAACCTCATTGAATGTTGACATATGAGGTTTCATTCTAATACGAGTACATAGCTTTACCGAAAACATTAGTTATGCATAAAACTTTACAATATATAATCATACATATAGCCAATTTATCTTCAAAAAAACATACAACTATGTTTAGGTTATCACATGAAGCTGTACTGGTGCTCTTTGTCTTGAAAATCCAAAATTAACTGACATTGAATCAGGTTTTAGTTCGAAATCATGATAATCAAATGATAGATTTAGTAGCTACATGGTCTAGCATACAATTATCGCTATGCTGTGGTATCGCGCCGAGAGACCATGTCACTGGAGGTTATATCCCCTCCCCTCTCGCCTCTCCCCCTCTGCACCGCTCCCCAGCATCGCCCGGACGGAGCAACAAACTCTGCAAGGTTGCATCGCGACCGACTGCGCTATCTCACCTACAGTTACGATATCACTCGCCCTTCTCCAGCAAACTACTTTATTTTATTACGCTGCTGTCATATCGATAAAGCCCGAAGGTATTGCAGATTAGTATTAGGCTTTTCAATGCGTACATGCAGATATAAGTAAGTATGTACTCCAATCAGTAATGACGTACAGTATTAAGCCATTACCTTCATAATAATAAACTATCTGTGACATTAATGTGTAACCTACCATTATGCTGGCAGTATAAAATATATAAATGAGTACACCTAATGATATTGCATTAAAAATAATTCAAATACCCCGTGGGGTGCCGGATAGAATGTCACCTCCTCCCATTTCTTCCCGTGGTTGTCGTAAGCGGCGACTAAGCAGAATAGAGAAGTACCATCTGAAGAACTCACAATATCTACTGCGATCCCCAAGACGCCTGCACAGCGGGGGGATAATGGCAAATCCCCCAATAGGAGAGACCTTGTTAAACGGTGGAAGTTCCAAATTGTGTGATGATGATGATTACAAATGTAATTCTATACTAATGTTTCAAATTTGGAAAGTATATAATAAAGTTTGGTACTTTATCGCCTTAAAATAATAAGGACTGTGAAATAAGCCAAATGAGCTGCATGCTACCACTCAACTATAATATGAGAGTAGGGTATTGCTGCACATTGGGCGTTCACTGTTTCTTACGAATTAACCGCCTGATTACCTCAATATCAGTGCATTCCAGAAAAGGTGTGACCTCAGAAAACCAATATAAAAACTTTTAGAACAATGGTCCTTTGTGATGCGAAAACATGAACCTGTGTTGTTCTTGTGTTGTTAGAGGAACCAAATATACCGACCCCATAGGAGCAGGAGAAGGGCAGAAACGTGTTTAATATAATTTGCTAAATATAATTCTTAGCCCAAAAAACTATTTTTGTGGCTTGATATAGTCATGCTAAAATAAAATCATGTCCAGATAAGCGCGCGCAAACAAGTAGCGCCATCTATGATCGAGTAGCTGAACTAATAGTATGGAGTATTTTACACTAGAAAAGCAAGGCTTCTACCATTCACATTCTATTCCTAACTCATACTAACTAAAAGCAATAGAGTTTTATAATATAGATAATATAGATATGGTCGTTATGTTATTTAATAATTGTTATTTTTCACTAGACCTTCGGGAAGACTGAAACCTCCGAATTTTGCAGGGTGGTAGGGCAGGCTATCTTATTTTTTACCTTACCATATACTTTGACTACAAAATATGTCATCACCATACACTGTGTTCCAGCAGGTGTCCTTAAGAGTCAGTGTCCATGCGTTGTTAAGTCTATTTACCACCTTCAACTACATCATCAATTACTATCAGGCGGTTTTGTGGTCAAAGCCTATCAGCGACAAAAAAGGTTACATATTTAAGTAATTTATTTACCTAATTATTCTACACTTCACTTCACAAATCATTATAACGATTACTGTATTTGTTATTATTGTAACATACTTACAGGCTAACAAAACATAGTTGAGACTAACGAAAAATTAAAAGAAAGCATACGGCCGAAAAAACTATAAATTTACGTCCTCCTTAAGACTTCTTGTTACTAACTGTTTACTAAACGAAATTTCCGAAAAAGCAAACTATATGAGTCATCATTGTGTTATAATAATACATTTGATTCCGAAGGAGAACGATGACCGCGTAGTCCGTGACTCACATGAACGTAGATCATTTGTTAAATTTGCAAATGCGATACCATTTTGTAGGATTTATACTAAAAGTTTGGACATTATATATTAAAGATGAAATTAAATTATTGTTAATATATTTAAATAACTATACAGACATCAGTGATTCAAATATTATCGGAGTATCAAGATTTTATAATTTATTCACAGTTGAGTCCACCATTGTAGTAGTATATGATCAATAAAATCACTTAGAACCACCTTAAAACAAGGATGTGATCAATAAAGTATTAAAATACATATCATAAAGTTCTACATGATAAATACTTAAAAAATTTATTATATTTCATTACCATATATAGTTTTATAATTGTTGAAATTCTGAAAGGTTTGTTTAACTGTGGAAGTCTTTCGGATGTTAATGTAATGTACTTTTAATAATATTAATGTATGTTTTCATTGAAATTATAAGATTTTAGCTTTTTGACCATTTAGACATTTTTGGGCGGATAATTGGTGACTGTGATTGGTGAAGACCTTTTTCTACCATTATAAAACTTAAAACTTACATTGTCTTGCTTAGTGATATTTAGAAGGTTTTATTTTTATTTAATTACAAGACACACAAGCGACAACAAGAAATACTCGAAGTTCTCTATCTCTTATATATTTTTGTATAATAGTAATAATTTATATTAGGTAATACAAATCCATTGCAAAAATGTGCCGTTTTACAGTTTTGCCACACATTTGATAAAAATAGATCAAAATACTATTATTAAAACCTATTAGATTTAAAAAAAAACATCAATAGGTACGTAGAGAACACTGAAAGCTCTACACTCCCGCTTATAAATTTCGAACGTAATATTTTTTACAACATACATAAGAAACTCATTCATTATTATATTTTTTTGGCGGGAATTCGCGTCCCTTGACTATAATTGTCTTACTGTTGAAGTTCGTCGTCCGTAGAGAAAATGGAATTAAAGCGGGAAGATTTTAGAGCAATGATTTAGAAGAAGAAGATTCTAAATGTTGTATTACAAGTAAGTTTTTTTTTTAATCATAAAATTGCATATTAATTGTTTTTTAAATTATTTACATTTTAATGGCAAATTTTATTGTCTCCGCAAAGCTGCACTGCTCGTTTTCAAACCGCTTTTGTGAAGGAAGCGTGGCCATTTTACTCTCCATGATTACATTTACATTGACACAACAAAATTGAGGCAGGTGAGAAGCGTAGGCAAGTTTTCATATGCAACAAGAGAGCAGAGGTCATTTTTTGTACAAGTGCTGGATTTGGATCCCGAGTAAGCGATGGATTCTGCAATTGAATCAATAGAAAGAAAGAAAATATATTTTTTTCACACAAACAAAAAAGATTTACAATGTATGCAGTATGTAAGTACGTACAATGCAGTAATAAGGTTAGGAGTTAGCAACATACATAGACATTCAACATATTTATGCGTGTCAAATGGGATCCATCTCAGCATAATGCCGAGTGCACTGAGCACGCGACGATGGTTTTCAGGTGAACCCCTTACGCGCTCGACGTTAAGAAGTCCTTACATTTATTTTAACAATATTTAATTACACATTAATACTTCGGATTCAGAAGGAGAATCAATATCAAAATAGTAAAAAAATTCAATTAAAAAAATGTATGTAAAACTTTGGTTTTGTGTTGCTCAAACAACTTTTCACCACAAAAGTGAGTACATAATTATAGAAGTTAATCGCAGGCTATTAGATAACTATTACTAGGTGACTTTTCAGTTAGGAGTATTAATTAAGCATTCTTAACTTGTTGTTTTAATTCCTCTGGTTTAAGTTTGGTCTTCGTTACTGGACTCACTCATATTTTGTATAAAATCGTCGGCACCTACGAATATAATATTGCGATTTTAAAGATTGTTAAAAGCATAAATAATTATAAACGTGGTAAACTTTGAAAGCATTCTTTAATTTTCTCTTCATATATTTTATTAATAAAAAATACGTTATAAAATTACTACAATTAAAAAAGCGTTTTCACCTCACAGGCTCGATAAGCTGTTGTTAATAATTATAAACCTGAGTGGAAAAGTTATTTTTATCCGCTATCGTGGAAAAGGCTTTTTAAATTCGAACCGTTATGAAGCTCCTAAAAAAAATTTTTGCCATCATTATTACCAACTAGTAATTTTATCTTTTATTTGCATTATGAGTTAACTCTAATTCACTTTATTATTTAAGCTGTTTTTATTGCCCGAGCATTTTCCTCGCTGTAGTAAGGTGAATAATTGTGTTTTTCGCTCGGCTGCAAAGTTATTTTGCATCTCGTATCCTGGATCGAAACCTTCGCTTCCTCAGGTTGTAATGCAATAAAAGTACTCGCACCAAATAACAACTTAGCAGCCCAGCAAAACAAAAAACTTTTTTTGAATTTCGAACAAAAAATCGCGTCGGTTATTCTTTATGGAAATTCATTACAGGCGTGCTGAAGTGTGATTTGAATTTGGATTTCTTTTATTGATTTTGGTGAAAATAACCTAAGATGCACACAGGCTTTCGACACAGGCGGTAAAATAAAATATTTGGCGTTAGAGCACAGAGTTTGTCTCGATTCTGTTATTTTGTTATTAATTATAATTAGTTCCAACGGATCCGACAGTAATGATTATAAATGATTATTGATTGCACTGCACCTTGCAGCCAGAATCTTTGTGAAGCAATGATGGCCGAGCGGTAATAGCTATGGACTGCCATGCCGCAGGTCCCTGGATCGATCCCCACCGCCGGCTCCAGCTTCACCGCATGGTGGAAGGGCATTTTGAAATTGCCCGCCTGGGTAGCTATCACTCTCAAGTAGAAAATCTGTCGGCAAGCAGCTAACGGTGTTTTCCCGCAGCAGCCCTTGAGAGCCAGTGAAATTGTAGGCACATGAGACTTAACAAATATGTCTCTAAGTGACGGGCGCAGTGCAATTCGTGACTTATGATGAAATGCGTCAGTTATAGGCAGAGGATAGTCCACTTAACATCAGGTGAGCCTCGAGCTTGTTCCGTCATAACATAAAAAAATATATGGAAAACCTGCTTCCAAAGAAGTGAAAACAAAACATTAAGCAGTTTTAATTTGAAGCCCCAGATGATATATATTTAGTGAATAAATAATATAAACTAAATTAAAAAAAAGTCTGACTATATGCAAGTTTAGTTGAGTTAATGTTTGATACACGTAGCGACATCTTTGTAAAATCACACGAACTTTCAAGTTATTGAGCAGCCTTACTGAGTGCGCCATCTAACGGAATTTTCTTTAACGAAGTAGGCTTCACGGCTGCGAGGCAACAGTGTAGGTTACAGAAAATCTACTAGATAACGCTTTAAGCAAGTGCGTTGACTGCAAAAACTACAATGCTAGAATTGAGTTTACAACAACAATAGCTTCTTAATTTTGCTCTTTTGTGTAACGAGCTATTTTGTATTGATAGAATATTCAAGATGCATAAAATGTATCTTCTGATGAAAAAAATACGTAAGTAGGTTGGTATGAAAAGTATTTTTTTAGACTTCCCACGCTGAAAATACTCATCAATTAATTGAGAGCTGCCATTTTTATTCAATTCCGGATATCTCAACTTTAAGCCATATACTTTTTTGTTTATTTTAATTATTTTTTTACCGGTGGCATGCCTTTATTAACAAAATACTACGAACTCTATACAACACTACAGCTACTCCAAAAACAAATATTTAGACAACCTATATAATATTAAATAATATCTCCCACTATCTTGTTTACTAACACATCTCTAATACAGAAAAAAAAATCTCAAGCACCGCTTTCTTGACAAATACAGTCCTTGAATACAAATAAAGTATTTGTGCTATAGACTGCTATTACTGCTGGAGCAATATTATAAGTTGTAGTTTTATTATTATCTGTATATTTTAACCTACATATTTATACTCTTTGTATTTTGTTTCTATATATATATGCACTGCAGTAAAACGTCAAGCTATCATTCTTAATTTAGAGATTAGAGAGAGAGTTAGAGTTTTCTCCCAGACAACCTTTGATTGAACTACCTCCAGAACAATTTTGTGGTACAATATTGTCAATATAATAAAATTATACATACACTTTTTTGCAACTTGTGCTGAAAAACTTTTTGCATCTGATTATTGTGATACCTACACACTTTTATTTATAAGTAGTACTTTATCTAATAAAGTATTATTACATGAAGTAAAGATATACAAAGGGACCAACAGTAATTACAAAGTAATATAGGTCAATTATGTGTAATTTAAATGGAAATATGTGGAACTCTGTTTAGTACCAATATACAAGACATTAACTTACCTACTATTTTATATATTTTATGGAACCTGCCTTGACCTAAACCTAAAGTTGAATGAGTTTCGTTAGGTAGGTAACTAAATTTAATTTTAAACTATTATTATATTTTGGTTATTTGAATTTGTATTGAGTAAAACTTACAAAATATGTCAATTTATATTAATGTAGTTAAAGGTACTAAAACTAGGTCTTTTGTTACCAAAAAATTAATCAATTCTAAACTCGATTAGCGAAACCATGTAATGGCAGGTAATGAATTAAGCACAATGATGAGTGTGCAACGTGCATACATTCTCTACATGTTCGAACTCCGCGGCTATTTAAATAAGTTTTATTTAGGATATGTATCTTCATATTTGAAAAAATAGCCTTCCGGAAAAGGATGGAATCATTTAAATTATTCGCAGAACGATTATCAGATCACAGATCATACAAACAATTATTTCAGTTATGACAATTATGAAAAGAGCATCGACTAAAGGAGTTAGGGTCTTTCTTTTGGAAATCGATTAAAACTTATTAGATAAGTATAAAATTATGTATAAAGTGACTATATATCACTCATGGAGTTTAACATTGAGTTAATCAAGTATGTTGGTAAAAACTTAATGTTTTCAGCCGGAATTCATTAAGCTGCTGAACACAGCCTCCCCCATTAAGGAGTGTTTTGCCATCATCCCCACGCTTGGCAGGCGTCTTTGGGATGGTAGTCTAAGATAGCATTTCCTCAGAAAGCGCTGCTGTGAAAACCAGCGTCTCGGTAAAATACTAGAAGCCCACCTTCACCGTCGTCTTTATCCGCCGATAATCCATTTTAAATTTGTTCTGAGCAAAAATTGGTCGCATGAGATCTACGTTCTCTACGCAACTCCATAAAAAAAATATTTTATCATTGGTAAAAGCATTTTCATAATAAAAACTATGTAGGTAGGCGAAGGAAATCGTTTTTCCGAAGAATTCGCAGTACCATCCTTTGTTCAAAGAACACAAACATTCGGAAAACGATTCATCAACACAAGCATGCTAATGCGTCCGATCGAGCAGTTTCCATGTTGATTGTATTTGCTAACATTATGATAACGTAAATATATACGTAATGTAACCTCCAGCCGACTTTCGGACTATCGTCCGGAACAAATACACGACTGACCTACAAACTGGCGAGAACATTGTGAGATGATATCAGCCATCCTTTTCCCACCTGTACGTATTGATGCAGCGAGGAAGAGATGGAACAACCGGTGATGACGAGCCTCCGCTCTCAATGTCAAGTTCACCGATTATTATTAGTACTCAATGCCACAAAACACACGTAAGCATTATGGCGGAACGCCGGCGGTCAGACATCACATTAACCATACACAAGTACTAGCAATTTGTAGAACTCTACCTGTAATTTTTGCTCTACAATACTTTATTTGAAAAAAACTTTTACGCAAATTTGTAGAAGCTATTTTATTTTGAATAATAACATCTCGTTTTCTATTCCAAGTAGGTATGAAGAGGTATCTGAGCACCCATATTTTGCCTGATATATTTTAACTAAATGGGGTTAGCCTATTGCCATCTACCGAACACAATTTTATACTCCGGACTAGAGATAAAACATTTGTCTCTTACGTAATTATTTTTACATGCTCGTTATTTTGTAATATATTCCACACATGTAATGAAATTTCTTATTAAATAAGTTGGCGTGTCTGTTTGTCGATACTGATTTTACTCTTAGTTTATTTCAATTACTTCTTGTCATAGAATTAAGCACAAAGTCTGAAGAAGGAGGATGCATTTCTGTAGTTATTTTGAAATACAGCTGTTTACAGCCGGTTTCTCTATTTTCCCGAACCTAAGGGTTGTACATTCTTGTACTCTTTTTTTGTCTAGTTTTACGTTGCTTACCTACAGAAGAAATTTTTTGTTCAACGCAACATGTACTATAGAAAAAATAATCTATTGAAGTTCTTTTTTTCTTGAACAAAAATTCGGAACTTCCTCCTCGTAAAAACTGCGTATGATAGTTTTAAAAATACATACGTATGTATTTTTTTTATAGAAGGAAAGTATTGACACCAACTTTTTTAAACTTAATAACCGTTTCGAAAGCCTTTTTAAAATACTAGCTTTCCAGTTATCGTGCAAAACCATTAATCTCCTTTTGCGCAGTTGGATCAAAACTATCCTATGTCCTTTCCCGGGTCTCGAACTATTTCCATACCAAATTACATCAAAATCGGTCCAGTAGTTTTTAAGTTTATTCGTTGCTTACAAAAATACAATAACAAATATTTCCTCTACATTTATAATATTAGTATAGATTTTGGAGTTACAGGTAAAATAATTATATGGCATGAAAAAGAAACTATTTGAAATGAATGAATTTTGATTTCAGGATTATGCTTTGTACACCTAATGCTTGTACATTTTCAAACCCTGCAATATTGTCTCCTGTCCTGGGTATTATTAGCTATAGCATATTTTGCAATATGTTCACGAGTTGTCTTTTCTTTGTTAGAGAAGATATATTATACCAACCCCACAAAAATGGGATGATGATAGGAAGATGAGCATCAAAAATGTGTTTTAATACTAACAACATAGCTTTAATTAACTAGACAAAGATTGCAATGTGATTCCAACTGACTAAATAAATCTATATTATTTTAAAATCACTAAGTCAATACAAGCAGATCTAGAAACAAGTCTAAGTGTTCAATGACGTAAGTGTATATGACATCTACCACCTTTAAATTACGACAGTGTTTTGTTACAAATTGCTGATATTTCGGGATGACCTTCATTATCACGTGCACTCAGCACTGTTATCATTATCAAGTACCAGCGATTTGCTCACGATTTCTTACACGTGATAATGAAGC
The DNA here is from genome assembly GCA_963890685.1 of Plagodis pulveraria. Classification (NCBI taxonomy): domain Eukaryota; kingdom Metazoa; phylum Arthropoda; class Insecta; order Lepidoptera; family Geometridae; genus Plagodis; species Plagodis pulveraria. The sequence continues at coordinate 20,146,977 of OY982957.1, forward strand.
ATTTTAATTGTAAGTAAAGAGTTTTTAATCAAATTTCAGTAAATAAATTAAATGTTTTAAATCTTGTTTATTAATCCGATTGAATTTATTTAAATTATTTTCATTATTGTAATATGCATTTGAACATCGCTTCATTCAAAAAGTAAGTGAAATTTGGATGGAGAAACATTGTTTCTTCCGAATCCAACAAAAAATAAAAAACTTTACTTTTATTTTCTTACTTTAACAGCCGATTCGTCCACTGCTGAATACAGCCTCCCCTATTAAGGGGGTGTTTGCCGAAATCCCCACGCTTGGCAGGCGACTTGCGGATCGCAGTATAAGGTGACAGTTGTTTAGAAGGCGCTGCTGCCCACCTTCGAGTATTTTTTCCTTAGTCGCCTCTTACGACACCCACGGGATGATATGGGGAGGTGCAATTCTAACCCGGCACCCCACGGAGGGAAAAAAAATGTATATTAAACCAACAATATCTCACTAAACTAGATGACCCTAGATATTTTTTAAAACATGTTATATGAAGTAAAAGCTTGTGAACAAATTTCAATAAACTCATGTAAACAGATTTACAGTCAGTGACATATTGTATTCGTTATGTACTCGTCTGTTTAAAGGTTTTGCTATATATATAATCAAACCCCAGCTGTCAAAAGGCACTTGCACTCTTTGAAGACAAAGCCAGAATTTTTATTTTAGTATCACTAATATTATGTTAAAATTACGTGACTGCTTCATGTGCCCCTTAGCAGCCGTATTACCAAAATGTAGTTGTTCGTTTACGGCCAAGTGGCACGCGGCCAGCTAGTTGACGATCGCCAACGCAGTTTCACTCCCATAGCGTAGGCTATGGCCAACACAAATCACAACTTATTACTACTGGTTCATATTTTTATGTTCTTATTTTCGTTTAAAAAGACTCTCCCAGACATAATTTAAAAATTTGTAGTATTTTTTGTGAAATGTGATGTAACGGGTGGTAGTATATAGGTACTCGTATTAGGCTGAATCTATAGTATAACTTTAAGGCCTTGACTTGAAACGCTTTCCATACAAATGTAGTTTCGTCCTATTTTATATACCAAGGGTGCAAACTCAGTGAAATGATGCATGTCTTGAGCCTAATATCTATGCATCTAATTTGCCAGTTTTCCGTAAATTTAAGTGTTTTCAAAAATATTCGTAAAAACCGTTTTGCATGGGCATTCTTTTACTCACATTTAGGTGTAGCATAAATGATAAATCGAAAAACTAGCACATTGTAAGCGTAGATATTAGACTCATGGATGCACATGCAAAATTACACAGAGTTTGAACATTTGGTACATAAAATATGACGAAATTACGTTTATTAACTAAATTTATTGGCTAGCACTCACGGTGTTTAGTCGTTATGTCCAACCGGTGTTCGAGCAGTAAAGATTCTCATTCTCAAGGAATGCGGGCGTTTGGAGCTTACCAATACGTCTTCATCCACATCATGTCTTACCAATAGGATAGTTACCAATAAACAAGGCATTAAAACATTGGTGATACCCATTTAGACATTTTTCTCAAGAGGAATCATATTACCTTCTGCAATAGCTGGATAAAAAATTTACTTCATCTACATCTCCACTAATATTATAAAGAGGAAAGGTATGTATTTATGTATTTTTATATTTTGTATGCATAAATAAACTTAAAAACTACTGGACCGATTTGGATGAAATTTGGTATGGAAAGAGTTTGATACCCGGGGTTATAACACAGGTTGATGGTTTTGCGCGATAACCGACATAAACGCTGGCCGAGCCGCGATTGAAAGCTAGTAACAAATATGTAAATTGACATTAATGTGAAAATATGGCCATAGTACGTATATATTTCATTTTAAGGTAAAGCATAAGTTGCATACTGATACCTTCCATTACGGCTATCATGAAATTTTGATTAGAACAATTTCTGATGGATATTTTCATTTTAACAACGCTAATCAGCAACCCGATCCAGCTGCAATGGAAACATTGACCTCTATCTATGCTTGTGTACTGGACATCAATAAAGCTCAAATATGATGGCAAACATGTTTATTCAACCAACCATCCGGGAACTAAATTTGGTATAAAATTACCTCACTTTGGTTGAAGAACTGACAGATGTATAGATAGTTCCTTATACATTTATTATTGCCATATACTAGGAATTCCAAAAAAGCTTTCAGTAATTCTTATAATTTTACAAATGCAAGTCCAGCGTACAAGTGCAAATAGAGGTCAGTGAACCGAAACTATTTTAGACATTTAATTGATTGCAATCAATCATTGTCAAGGTACATAACCTCTCTGCTGTACTCTAATACAATTTACCTTCCTAATACAATTTAATTACCTGATCATACATCCCATGGTCCTTAATATGACGTGTTTATATTAATTAAAACAGTTAAAAGGAACAGTTTCATACACAATTTGTTCTTTTCATTATTTTATAGTAGCTATAAATTTTTTTTTTTACAAAGCGGTATGCCTTTATTAACAAAATACTACGAACTATATACAACACTACTACAATAAAAGCATTTAGATCCCTATAAGTCATAGGCAGTCCAAATGCTTTAGCCCACTACCAGTTGGCTATACATTCAAACATTAGCAAAACCACATCTGTAATTGTATGTTCGATAATTACGTTGATTCAATGTTCCCTGTCTAGCCTAACGCTTGCATTTACAATATTACAAGTACGTATTACGCAAATTATTGCTATTTCGACTTTATTTCGACGAGTTGAGGTTGTATATTGATTGTAGATAGGGACTGAGCTCACTACCCCGCTGGTACAGTGTGGATAATTTGACCAATTTCCCGAGTGCACAAGCGACCGACGAGACAGGGTGCGTCGCGACGAAAGTCTCTACTATGTATACACCGTTGTATTTATGTCTGCACCGTACATTAGATTCAAAGATTTGGTTTTATAGCTGAAGGTATTTCTGATGCCTGCTCTATTTGGGTTATGTTCTTGTTGGTGTATGCTTTTCAGTTAATGGAAGGTAAATTGTTAATTGTGAACCTGTGAAAGTGAGCCTTTCACTCATATAGACAAAAATAGTGACAGGATGTCACTATTTTTTGTTTTGGGCCCATTCAGTGCATTCTTGCCCGTAGTCACTTTTTTCGACATCATGAAATATTTATTGAAACTATGTGTTATAGGTGCAGAATGTATGAAATGTATATTTACTTGTACATTAGACTTTCCAAATGTATTATGTTAAGTTTGGGCCTCCACTATTTGGTGTTCAGAGAGTTCGAAGCAATGATATCCCTATGAATCACTATTAAATAGAAAATCAAGTGTGAGTCCCAGTAGCTGCCTTTGCGAACCAATTCCTGTTCTAGGTATGGCCCGTTTATTATGTTTTACCTCATTCACACTTATTATTAAACACAAATAAATATTGTGTAAGAGTTCCTTTCTGAAGAAGAAAATAGAAAGTGTAAAAAAATATAAATAAATTACGCAGTCTCAAGTCAGCGTTTTTAGGTTTCGCCAAATAATGTTACCTTCATTTAATGTAAAATACCGCTTCCATGGCACAAATAATGGTTTCACACACGGATAAAGCCAAGCATTTGTTTATACATCACAAGAATACAGTCCTATTACTGAAGCTTCATAACTGAATTCCACAACGCAGTGCAGTATTGATCGCGGCCGTGACTCACGCCCTTGCCCGACATTCAGCTACCCCCAAATACCCCCTGCTACTTCCTCTACCCCATCTCTCCCTCCCGCACTGCCCGCCTGCACGCGTTATCAAACCAGGCGCTGTCTGAAATAAATGCAATTATCATAAATCGTGCCTATCGTAATTTCGATTTAAATTAACTCCGGAAGGGCTTATTTAAATCACCTTAATAGAGGTAACTTTGAAATAAAAGATGATATTTCTTTTGTTTTTTTTTGTTATATGTTAAGAAAGAGTTTTGTTTTTACATGACAGCTCATTTTGTCCATATATGTGTGCCGGAATATTAAGACTGAAGACAATCTCCGGTACTAGTGTGGCGATTTAAATAGCAGTTGAAGACAAAACATTTAAAATAAACTAGTAAGTGTGAGTAAGAAATATCAAGGGTTCAGTACCATAGACAAATTGTCAGTATAACCATTTACGTATTTACCAAAATTCGTGTTATTCCCTTCGAGATCTTTATCGGAAAGGGTTTTGGATTTGTATAGTTTTTATAATTTGTTTCACGTTTTTGTTTGCACTGTAACACCAAAGACAATTGTATGTTTTTTTTTTCGATTTAACAAAAAAATCATGTAGAAGTACAAGTTTCTTGTATTTTGATTCTATTATGTTTTCTTTAGAAACAAAAGGAAGGTCGGCGTTTCGTCCTGTAACAGGTTTTCCCCGTTTTCTTGTAGGGAACCATATGTATGTGTTTGTGTAAACTCCATATTCGCACACCGGAAATGGAAAAAGATATACTTCAAGGATTTTTTGTACCTCAAAGACATGTATGATTTTCTTTTTTGTTCCCTTAGAGATTAAGTTTTCTGAGAAAAGATTTACCAAATACGATTTACTGTTGCTATCCGCCTACAGGATAAGAGTTTTTCTGTGCCATTATGTTAAGATAAATGATATATTTCCTCATTCCCCCAGGTTTGCTGGATGTAGAGCTATTCATATCACGCGATTCCCCCCGTGACCAGGGGACCAGGCCACCCTACTAACTTTTATTTTGTTATTGGATTGAAGGGAAGAAAGTAAAGGAGGGCTCCAAGTCGTTTTATGCGACCCTCCTGGTTTCTTCACGAACATTTTCGTCTTTGTGCAGTGGAATAGGTAAGTTACATTGAAATTAAATAGGAGATTTTCTGTTTATAATATAAACCTATTTATACTTACAATAAGTGTTAGGTTACAAAACTCTGAACTTATATCTGAAAAAATACTATCGAATACCTAAAATACCTAATGTATAAGCCTGACATTTTTAGATAAGTGTATGTTCTGGCTAACGATGATTTATTGGAATCGATTTTGGTTTATTTAGTATTTTGCAGTGAGTCACGTGAATATCACGTCTCCTGAACTGTTCCGATAAATTTAACGAGTTCCGAAATATGTCGACAAATAAAATCAAAAATGGTTATTTTACTTATTCTCCTACTTAGTTACCATAAGTTGTAGAAGCATTGTAACTAGTTGCAATAACACGTGGAAAAAAAGTAGCTACTTATAATTTAACGTTTAAAATGATTATGTGACATATATATGCAGAAAAATATACTGTAGTTAATATTATAAGAAGATTTATAATATTTACACATTCACGAAATAATAATGTGATAATTAACTTTGTTTATTAAATATTTTTAGTGCTGGCTGCTGCCAATTATTTTGAACTTGAACTACAAGGACGTGTCCTAATAAAAACGTTATCAACTTGTTACAATTGCCCTCTCTACACACTTCGTGACTCAGAACCTACTATCTGTTTTCTCTTCTCGCCATATCAAACTCGAACTCGATATAATTACGATTCGACAAGAAGCAAGGTGACTTTCTAAAGATTTATTACAACTGAATCCAGGACGAAAATGTTAAAATTAACGTATCCCGTTTCCTAACATTAAATATTACTGAAATGGAGTCGATGCATCATATGTGTAGCTATCCATACATACATATTGTACTTTTATGGTGTACTGACTGACGCCAAACCATCTTATAAATGCTACCATGGGTAGATACAAAAAAAATGGGATCCAAACAACCGTTTCATACATTTATGATTAACAATAATTGTTTAGTACACATTTTATTGTTTGATCAGCCTGATTGCAAATATGGTGATACTTTATTAAGCCATAGCACTGCATCTGCCATTTAATCAGAATTGTATTAGTTACTACTCAATTGGATTAAAATCGAATCGAGTAAGCATCGCGATGGTATAAAGTTTCCGTTGCGCGAGGGTATGGCCACCGCCCGATCGATGCCGCCCCACGTTCACGGTCATCGCCCTCCGCCCGCCCTACGCTTCCGCGTCACCGCCAACGAAACCCCCCGCCGCCCTTTCACTCCCTCGCTAAATTTAGGTGGCTCAGCGACTCTACAGACCGACGTTATGAAACACAATTAGCTTCACTATTTCTAGACGAGTATTCCGATCCAACTGGAAGCGAACGGTGCAACTTTGGAATGCGTTGGGTAATTAGAGATGATTGAATTGGCATGCCATACAGGATATCAAAATAACTTATATGTAGCGAGTGCTACGGAAGCACGACATTTCATATGCTAAATGTGCACAACCTATTTTATTTATTTATGTTTTAATTTAAGAACTGTTGTGTATTTTAGGAAGCGATTTTTTTGTCAATTAGTGTGTACATTTTGAAAAAATATAACACAATTTATTCGGTATATTCTTATACTACGTACCATTCGCATAATACTAATAACTGTGGCAATATCAGTAGCTCAGTGTCACAAAGGCCTATTACAAGGAATACGGTGATATAGCCTATTGTTGTAGTTCATAGATGTTTCTATTTATAGACTGAATGAGCTGTTTGCTTGCCTGATACAGGAGTCTTTAACTCCTAAGAATTGAACCGGATGGTGTCTAGTTAACGATCATTGATTTCACAGTAGAATATTTGAGCACGTCTATAAACTGTAAATAAGGGAATTGCGTTTCCTAAAATTCACCATTTCCATTTTGAGAACGTGTTGTAATTGTATTAGAATGGCAATGCTTTTACTATAGTACTTATTTATATATCATATTCTCTACCTGCACTTTATACATATCGATTTATTGCTGCATAAAACTCGATGGAATGGACAGCTAGAACTTTGAACAAAACAATCAAACTTTGAACTGAAACTGACACTATTGCCTTTTTTTATATTTCTGATAAAAACTTTGCTAAATTGCTATTATATCGATTGCAAACTACTTCTAGTTGTAAAAAGGTCAATAATCATTATTTTAGGTATTCTGTAATGAAAGATTTTGCGCCCTCAGTAAAATAGCTACGCTGGCGATACATTGTAGTTATAGTGGAAAATGGAGCAGAGGACTTCTGAAAATATATATTTTTGAAGATCAGTATGATACCGATGACGAGTCTTTACTGTATAATATACAATATTATTATAATCAAATAATGTAATTAACTAGGTATCTAAACAACAACTGAAAATGACATACAAATCCATCCAAGCACCGGTAAATCATTTAAAGAGTTCCAAAATAAAATCTAAAATAAACAAAAGACGTTTTAAATATCAAACACTTCTTGTAAGTCTAATGGTGACGGGGCGAGTATACCGTTTGTGTCAGATGCTGTGTCAGCTTGGTCGAACAACAACTCGGGGGCAACAAATCCAGTAGCGGTACATGTTCAGCGAGCGTGGGATGATATTGGAGCCAAACAGATCCAAATCCAGTTATTGGAACGAGCTTCCGGGGCTGATATGGCCAGACTTCAGGCAGTGTCGCAGTCAGAATCTGGGGCATGGTTGCACGCCTTACCTTCACCTCATCTAGGCACCTTACTGGACGATGACTCTCTGCGTGTTGCGGTGGCCCTCCGTCTGGGCTGCAAGGTGTGTGAACCCCATAGATGCACCTGCGGTTCCATGGTGGAGGCCGATGGCCATACTCGCTACATATAAGTTATTTTGATATCCTGTATGACGCTTTGAGTTGTCGTCGCTGTGCGGGTAGATTCTCGCGTCACCATGCCCTCAACGACATTGTGCGAAGAGCCTTAGTGTCAGCCAACGTCCCCTGCGTGCTCGAGCCACCGGGTTTATGTAGATCTGATGGTAAGAGGCCCGATGGGATGACCCTGGTGCCCTGGCAGAATGGCAGGTGCCTGGTGTGGGACGCTACTTGCGTCAGCACTGTCGCTGCCAGCCACCTGTGTCACACTGTCCACTCACCGTCAGCGGCAGCTGAAGACGCCGCAAATAAAAAACGCCAGAAGTACGCAGCAATGGAGCCCGTTTACCTTTTTGTGCCCATTGCAGTAGAGACCATGGGTTCGTGGGGAACAGAGGCCAAACAGTTATTTAGTGAAATTGGGCGCAGATTAAAAGAAAAAACTGGTGACTCCCGCTCCAGTTCGTTCCTGGTGCAGAGGATGGCCATTGCCATTCAACGCGGAAACGCTGCAAGTGTTATGGGCACCTTTGCACCGGGAGCGATCAGGGGTGGGTTGTTTGATTAGGCTAGTTTTAAGTTTGACTTAAATATTATTAATTATGTTTGTATTATTTTGATTAAATACTGAGAATTATATATTTTGAATGTTGTCTGATATTAATTATTTGATTATATTGACATTCCAGATTAATTTGATTGATTTAATGTATGTTTTTATTTAATTTTTAATGTGTGATAATTTGTAATTGTAATAATATGTACGTTTTTTATCACAATAAATAAATACTAGAGATGAAAGGAACCAATTTTGGTACGAGATGGTTTTATTAAAACCAATAGCACAAATTACATAATTATGCATTGAGTTCGAGTACCTAAATATTTCTTTCATCCTTCTTGTAATAATTAATGTTTAATACTCGGGCTTTTTAATCATTTTGATTGAAAGACACAAACAGTACTATACTATAAAATCATTTAGCAACTATTATCTTTGAATAACCATATTATTATGTTATAACGTTTATTAAATATTATAACCACACGGAAAACAAGATGTAGTAAATAAGTCCGATACCATCAGTTAATAGGTCAACCGCGTAGACGATGTACTTATCTGCTCGTAAAATAACATCTAAAAGGAACCGTATCGATCTGAAAATCCAAAGTTTCCCCTACTGACAAGCTTATATACCCTCCACCCTACTGTATACCTTACATTGCAGACAAATAACGCTGAAACCGCGTCGGGCGTTGAGGGCACTCAGACGGAGGCGTATACTTATACATTTTTGTCATTTACAGTGCAGTGAGTGGGTGAGCAGACTGCAGTCAAAGCCAGCTGAATCCCGGAAAACTACCGACCCAGTCTAGACATGGGGGCACTTCCCCTCTTTACCCTCCCCTCCCGCACCGCTTGCATCCCGCCGCAGCCCCGGCGCTTTCACCACCGACTTGCAGACATTATAAAAAGAGAACACGATGCTTTTGAGTGACGCGGTGTGTGACATGAGAACAAAAATGCAGGGAAATGGAGATGAAAAATTTTAAAAGGTTTTTTTTGTCTAGCGTTTCAATTGAAGTGAGGCGATGGTGGAAATACGCAACTGTAAATTAAAAAAATTCTAGAATAAAGATTCATACTTTTTTCAAATGTGGTTTACATTTGCGTCGTTTTGCCCGATAACTGTATCGTATTTATTATTACTTTAAAATGTTAATGCGTTGAAAATTGTACATATTAAAAACTATTTTATTTAAATAATAGAAGGTTGGGTATTTTTTTTATGAAAGACAATATTAGAATAAATGGTGCCTTTGCAAAAAATATAGTTAAAAAAAAATATAAGTACCTAATTTGAAGTTATTATTTTGTTTGAGTTACTAATAATTACTTGCAGTCTTTTTCACAGTTCTTCAAAGTTAACTCGGCACTAGACACGTGCTAATTGAAACCCGTTATTTCCCGTTTAATCAATACCCATGTACCATCAGGGGAGTACTGTCTGGTTATTTGCATGCACCTTAAATTAGACAAAAGGATATGCATGATTGACTGTGCTGCAGTGGGTTAGTGAGAGTGAATTACATCGAAGGGTGCCGCGGGTTGGTGCAAGGTGGTACGGGGGGGAGTTGCAGACAGGGTGGAATAGTGGTGTGAGGCCAGACGGGAGAAGCCGACGCACCTCGTTTCCGCAAGAGTACTAACAGACATACCTACGTAAATATACGAACAGGGTAATCGTTGCCACAATGCAGTATCAAGTGTAAGCTAACTTGTCGCAAGCCGTTCAAAGACCCTTTACTTAGGGGGGAAGAGAATTGCGAGCAGACTATGTATTTTTGGTGAAAGGGTGAATTTGATAACATATTAAAATATAAGAAACTATTTTTTATACTCTATAACACGGTAGGTATTGAAAAAAAAAGTCACGTTTCGTTCTGCAAGGTTAATACATAATATAATAGTGGTGACACATGTAAGGTGCCACGTGTAGGTAGTACTACTTATTTTAAATGTGGCACCACTACACAATAATACTAATAAGAAAAGCGATACCTTTCCGGGATATCACAGGTGTGATGTTATTTATTGTAATATTAAATGAATTAAGTATAAGCGGTTTAGACAGGTCGTAAAACTGTTTCACTAGGATTGGATTCCTTGTAAGGCAAGCGTCTGAGTAAGTAATATACTACCTCGAACATTTATTCAGGCGCCTAGCAGCGTGCTTGTATTGCTCTGCTATGAACAATGTTATGTTTTTTTTCTTATAGCTGATACGCTAGCCTTTAACTTATTAAGTGATGGTAAGTTATTATGCAATAAAATATGTTTTTCATGCTAAGCTGGTTCCTAGGCTATTTCTGAATTGATGGCTAAAGTAGCATGAAGAGTTACAGGCACTAGATATAAAAATAATAATTTGATGTTAATATTGGTTGGCGAACGCAATACAGTACTTTTTTGAGTATTTTAAATTTTTGACGGACAGGGACAGTAGACGCACACATCGTCTTGTTGTGAACTTGGAATTTGCTAAAGGCAACATGACAAAATGCGACGAGACACTTAATCAAGAATTTTACTTAAAATATTCGTAACGTAATATGCATCATTAGGTATTATACCTAAATATACGTGGGATAGAAGTTAAACCACTAACAAACTATAATCAAAAATACAAGCAACGGCATAAAATAACATTGCACAAATTTAAGAATCAATGTAGTTATTACTAGAAACTATACACGGTAAATATCCTGTCTATTTGATTGTTTGTGAGCTTTCGATATAGTTACCGAATACGACACATTGCCAAAATATCGAGAGCTTAAAAAATCAAATTCACGGTAAGTGTCACGTTTTTAGCAATGAATATAGTGTAAGTGACGGTGACAGTTAAAAACTTTTATCAAAAGTCAAGCTTAAAATTCAATTTTATGGCAAGTATTAAATATAACAAAATCAAATTTTCTTCACATTTAAATGCCATTACATAATTATTTAATTGTTAAAATAGACGCCAAGTTATGTGTGTCGTTAATTACTGCAGGGCGACGCAAAAGATGCAATGAAGCATATCATCATAATAAGTAAGTTATATAATTATTATAGCACAAGAATCCAGTATCTAACACAGTCGACTGGTTGGCACTTAGGCAGTAGGCAGAGAATCGAGTTAGATATAGCGTCCCTGACCGAGCGGGCCTTGGCCGCGGCCGTCGACTCGAGATACGACTCCACTTGTGTTATTTAAACGTATTAAATTAGGGCTACCACCCATCACGCCCATGCTAATAATATGGAGCAAAGATAAATAATCCTCCTTCATACAGAAAGCTTCGAAACTAACCACGACCGTTGTGGCACGACGTCATACTGATAACTGATATTCGACTTAGACTCAGTACAAAGCTTTTGTTTTTGCTATACTAATTAATTTTTATTACTTATATTTTACAATAAAAACCCAAATGGCGTATTGAGAATTTGACTTATTTAAGTAGTAATTTTCTGTTTTAATTTATATAAGTAGAATTAATTCACAGGTAAATATTTTTTTACACAATGTTTTAGAAAAACATTATCGAATGGAAATGACAGCCCTATATTTATTGAATAATCTGACTGTGGATCTCGCTCTAATCACGTTGGAAAAAGAGGGAAGGCACATACGATTGCAAATTCAAAATCGACATTGATACATTGTCTGAGGGCTCGACTGGCTGGAGTGAATACCATCCTCTCCTGTTGTTCGGTTCTTGAGTCTACCGACATTAGGTATATATAACTGCAAATAATTTACTAGTATCTTAAATCGTTATGCTATGGATGACTCACGGGCTAATAATTCAACCGATGATTTGAAGGAACTGATTTTATATTCACAATGTAGACAACTATTTATCTACAGTAATTTGAGTTTGGTGATTTTACCTTAATTTATATACATACTTGGTTTCATAAGTTTGACGCAGCGCAATCAAAAGCAGGCGCGCGCTTATTTTCGTATTTTATTAAAATAGCAACATAAAATATACACTTTGAATATCTTCTTTCCACAAGGACACACGAATAAAGAGTTTGTTACTCTCCCACATCCAATAACCTAGCGTTAACAGCCAATAAAGCGTTTACGATACCTTTAAATATTTCAACATTATTGAGTTCAAGTATAAGGTCAATGTCAAGGTAATCTAGTGGAAATTTCCCATTTTCTTTGAATTGGTTGAGGGCTGGTCACAGCAGGGTCAAGCGCCAGCTCAGGGCGGGTCGTCGGCCGCTGCACTGGCCCGCGTCCACAGGCTGCATCTATATGCGCCCGCGCACCCGCGACGATACAGCAAAAAACTTTGACAACTCAGCTCTGAACTGAATTCATATCGCGACATAACTTGCTCCGTAAATACCACCTAGCCTACGATACAATGCCATATTATCATCTATGAATGCTTCATATGTGCAAAAAATAAAAAGAACAATGAAACGGATAATACTCGTAGTCATGATCATTGCAAACGTTTCCAACGATGTTTGTTGGAAAAAGTCCAAGTAGAAAATGCTGATTATTGAGGTGAAAGAACCCGTGGCATTTGAAATGTAGGTATATAAACCTGTCTTTATGAACGTTAACCCGAAATAAGTATAATTAGAATGTGATTGAGTTCAGAAGACTCTAACAACGAAGGCAGGTTATTTAATAGCAGTCTTATTAACACTGCCTTTATCAAATTAAATTTCCATGAAAATGAGTGGAAAGTGAAACGGTTATAATGAGACAAACAGTCAGGTATTGCTGGAAATAGTTTAAAGCACTAATTATAAGACCAGGTTTTCCGGATAACTTAATTATGTAGTAGTTAAGTTTAACTCCATGCTATTTTCTAAATGCTGGCCATGGTATCGTTCTGCAAATCACCTACGCTTTCTAACTTGCGTCCAACCACCCCTATCGCTCTTTATGTCTGAGCATCCAATTAAAATTACCACCCACACTATTACAGTCTAGATGTCTACATCATTTGAATGGAATTTTATGAGCTTTGAATCAACAACATTATATTATTAATAATATTTATATGGTTCACTAATAGTCGAAACTTAATGCACACACACATACGCATATTTAGGATTGATGGTTTCATAGAGTAAATCCTAGTTAGTAGGTTATTTCTGCGGCTTTGCCGTGTGGAATTTGGTTTCATCGCATTCTCTGCTGGAGCTTTTTGGGAAATCGGACATCGTAGGTTTTATTCCAAGGCAAATTTTGTAATTACAATAAACATTAAAGTCCATTAGAAAAGTGCACACACCCACAAACTTTTACATAGACAATATCAGCATGATTATACTAAGACGCTTACGATAGATTTCATCTCAAAAATATTCTCCGGCTAAGTAGAAAATGTATCTGAAGATATCGTATAACATTGAAGTAAAATAACGCGCAATTATTTTTATTTAAAAAGTCATGTTAACTTTTTTATTTTTTTCAACGAGGTGAATAATGAGTTCCTAGAGCACTTTTCTGGGATCAGTTTAAACTGAAATTCTATTCATAGTAATTTAATGAATTTCAGGAATGTTCACTTCAGGCTTCATAGTTTTTAGGAAAATATTTATTAAAAAGTTATCAAAAAGCAGATCAAGATAAGCTTTTAAGTATTATAATTGCCGTTTCATTCATTAGTGTTTTAGTTTCTAGAAAATTAATCCAAAGCAATTGAAACTATTGCTAATAAGGTCAATCACGATGTTCAGAAGTCAGTTTACGACTGTAGGAGAAAGGTCAGTAAAGGCTGAATATCTTATGCACTCATACAATTCAATTCAAGTGTCTCACAGAATAGCAGCCATTGCATTGCAAATGCTCTGATTCATATGCGACGATTTTGTATAACGCTTTTAATGTAGGGTAGGTCATGGAACTGACCTTTTGTGTTTTTCAAAGTCGTTTTAAAGTGATCACCCTTATTTAAAATCTTGTTTGTTTCACTAATTTATTAGAAAATCATTGACTCGTCTCCATAGTAGGTGAAAATAATAAGCATCACATTTAAATTTTCTTTTAATTATTTTACGCCTCAGCGCACTCGTTATGGATGTTTTATCATCTCTAATTTATAACGTCTATTCATATCTTATTAATATATTATGTCCAGTGCTATCCAATTAATTACGAGTTGAGTAGCTGTATGACAAATAATATATTTTCTTATATAATTCTTATTTAAAACCTTAAACATATTATATATATAAAAACGGACGCCGTTTTAAGTCAATTATAGAATAATATCACTTAGCCACCTAGTAGTTGCCTATTATAAAATCTCCAGCCACTTATATCATAAAAGTAGATATCTAGTTACATTATAAAGTTGGATGAACGCTAACGTGGAATGCAGGCAATAGAAAAAAAGCTGCAATGTTAGATAGGTGGAGCGTATCGTACTTTTTCACTAAGCTGTTTGATACTTTTCAACAGTCAAGCAAGTCCCATAATGGATACTAAATTCAACTAGTAGTATTAAAACGAAAGCCTATTTTTAACCTAGTACCAAATTTCTCGGTCTCTCTCTCTCTTTCATCATTTTCTAGTATGAGGTATGTTCTATTAACAGTTTTAGAAGATACCTAAAAGTTTTACTAGTGAAATCAGGGTAGTAAGTATATGTAATTATGTTTTTTTTAAGTATATTCATCCAATAAAATCACGTGGTTACTTAATTAAGTATTGGATAACTTTACTTTTAGAACTTGTTTTTAAGTAAAACGACTTATACATTTTGCCGCCGTAAAACCTTGTTATGCTGTTTCAAAAACATGGCTTAGATATTCATGCAAGCTCAAACAAAAAATAAATTAAAGTTCCTATGGTTGATAAAATAGGAACTTTAATTTATTTTTTGTGTGATTATTTCAATAAAGCTGAGAAAGCTGCATAAGTTAGGTTTTGATTTGCGTTTCTAAAATATCGAACGAAAATAAGTGTGTCCTATATATGCCAAGATGAGGTAGGCAGAGGTGTTTAAACAACCACGTTTAGTGAGACACGCGTGAGCCCATGGAACCAATGTAATAGGGGACAAGCTTATTGTCATCTACGAGCCTCAGTTCTATACCAGGCCTTCATCATTCGACTGTACGTACACTTTCGCCTGCATTGTCGTGATTCCCAGTCGAAGGGCTACAATATAGCCCGAAAGTAGTCGGAATCTATCCGGTAAATACGGGTATAACGTGAGTCCCAGCCGGGTACCTATTTAGTTATAGGTAACCTGTGTTCATAATCCGGCCGGACTGTTAGCAAAAATATCTTTGTTAGAAAAACATAATAACTTGTCTGACCTGGGTATCGAACCTAGCACCTCGAGATTCCAACTCGGCGCTTTTACTCAACCACACCAACGCACTCTCCAAATCAATTTAAAATACCTTAGACTAAATAGTAAGTAGCTCTCCATACACGATGTATCTAAGCTAGGCGAGTGCAGTGGCCGGGCGGTGGCAGTGACCCGTGAGTGCGCCACCACCGCCGCCGCGCCGCCGCCGCCGCCGCCGTCATCACTCGCGCTACACCTCGTAGCGGCAACGCTACGAACTGCTACGAGAGCATGAACCCTCTAACCCCACACTATGAGTAATTTATTTTATTTTGCTTGATATTTGTAGAAGGATCGTGAAGCTTTCTAATGTTAAACTTTGAAAAGCTTTTATGCTTTAATATTAAATAGAATAAAGGTAACAAAATTTAATAATCTTAATTTGAGCTCTTAAACAACATCTATTGAAATATTAATATAGTTTCAAAGTTTTTAAATCTTCTATTTACTTACCAGGTTTCATCTGCGGTTTTGCCTGGTTGGAGTTCGGCTACATCATACTTCCTCGTGAATCAAAATGTGTGCTAACGAATAATCCAACATATGTTATTTGAAAGGACACATAGCATGAAGGGATATCTCCTGATCTTGGAGATTTTTTTTTTGATTATTTAGCGTTTTAATTGTATATTTTAATTAATTAAATTAATTATTTTTGGGTGAGTTAATGATAGAAATGTTATGTAACAACCTAGCAAAACTATACCTAAAATATCGTTAATTTTTTCAGTAACAAAAATCATTATATTATAAGTTAATGATACAATTTATTGAAAATATGAGTGAGATAAGCACTCAATAAATTATAAGGGCAGTTATTTATTACTTTAAGAAGGGATGATTTCCCAGAAAGTCTCTTCAGTGTCATAAAATAGCTGAGTCATTCTTTTCTCGTATTTTCCTCTGAAGCACAATGACGTGTTCCGAGGCCGGAAAATCCTGCAAACCCTCTAAAACAACACTGTGTGACTCAACGCTCGCAAAATGAAGGCTCTAGAGCTAATTTGAGCACTGTTTTTCAAATAGAAAATTGATTTCGGGATATAAAGATCATAGCTTTATTATTAGTAGGAATAGTTTTTAAAATAAAAACAGATTTATGCTTTTTAGATAGGCCGTGTATCATACTGATACGGTATTTGATAATATATAAAGTATATTTCATTATTATCCTTTGCACGAATAGACCCGTCGTTCTGTAAGTAATATATGAAATTCATTCAAAAGCTACAAAAGCTCTATCAATTTAGATTTTTAAAATACACTTGATTGCAATGTTTAAAATGATAATATCAGATGTAACATACTTTCACAAGATTGTATGGAGGATTCATCCTAAAGTCACAAATTATTGTAAGGTTATGTACACAAATAATAAAATATGTTTATTTCAAACAAAGCCCATTATAAACAAGTGTTTTGTAAGAAAACCCATTGGATACTTATGGACAACCAATCACAGAAAATATGTTTTATTTTCAATTAACAACTATTACAATCCAAAACAAGTAAAAATTTATTAAAAAGTCAAAAACCCGACTGTTAATTATTTATTTTCGTTAAAGATTTTACCGTTCCATTGAAATTAAAACTACAAGATATATTCATTTACCACACTCGATGGGTTTGTAAGGAAAATATTATTTATCTCACAATATGGTGTCTAAAATCCACCAGTCTGTTTTTTAATATTTTATTGTACCTAGTGTCACTTGCGTTATCAAGACAAATCGAACGATGTCTCTTACATCAAAATCGGTTAAGCCGTTTAGAAGTTAAAATAATGAAACTCATACACATACATACGTACATGAACACTTAAAACATAACTCTCCTTTTTTTGGGCAGTCACTTAAAAACGAGAAAATATATACAACATTATTTTTTTTCCAACTTTTCTTTTATTTGTGTTCCTTTAGTATGCATATATAATATTTACAATTTATGTTCATTCCAATTTAAAAAAAAACATTGATCATAGTTGAAAATAGACATGGAGTCTATGGAGTGTAGTTTTCTATATAAAAAAAGTACACAGCAAATAAAAACGAGAAAATATATACAACATTATTTTTTTTCCAACTTTTCTTTTATTTGTGTTCCTTTTAGTATGCATATATAATATTTACAATTTATGTTCATTCCAATTTAAAAAAACATTGATCATAGTTGAAAATAGACATGGAGTCTATGGAGTGTAGTTTTCTATATAAAAAAGTACAAAGGAAAAACCTGTTCAAATATTGGATTTTCCTCAACAGAACTGAAAGTGCATGTGTTTTTATGAGTAGATTATTTAATCATACTCTTTTCTGTAGGGTCATCGTTCATTTCAACATGTTTCATAACAGCAGTAATTTTTGTTTTTAATTACTATTAATTCATACCACCGGTCGTTGTGCTCTTATTAAACTAGAACTCCAGTAAATGCTACAAAATCTCAGCATGGAAGCCTTGAAGTCGGACTTACTGGATTAACCGGACAAAGACCAAAATTATGACCAATAAGCACAAAACGTCGGATTGAAGTTGATTCGCAGACTTTGCAATATGTCGATGAATTTACTGTTTTGTCAGCTAGTCTTCTGCGAACATAGGCATCATAAATAAATAGCACACCGCATCGAAAACGCCTGTGAGAGCTACTGGTCTATGAAGGTGCTAGTGAAAGGAGACCTACCTTTGTCACTAAAGTGTACCCTTATTGACTTGAGCATTCTGCCGTTCCTGACCTTAGATACGTTGCACAAACGTGGTCACTTACCGAAGCACATACGTCTAGACTGCAAGTTTGCCATAAAGCCATGTAGCGCAGTATCAGTAAACAGATTGAGAGAACAGATCGAGTTCGGAATAACACTCTTCGTTCAAAGACAGGCATTACTAACGTAAGTGTCAAAAACGCAGGCTCAAAATGGGACTGGACTGGGCAAGTAGCGTTTACTTCCAGCGAGATGGGCAAAAAACTTCACACAATGGAAGCCCACAGACGGCAGATGACGCCGACATCGTGGTGGTCTTCAAAACAGGTGGAGTGATGATTTGAGAGTTATTAACCTGGATAGAAAGACATGGCGATAGATAGAGATGAATGAAAGAAAATGTAAAGACCTTTGCCAGCATTGGAGCATTACAGGTTAATAAAAAAAACCACTAAACATTTATAAAAAATACTAGATTTAGTTTATAATTTTCGATGAGCGCGAAATATATAACGAAAGGAAAAAGGCACTAAACCATGGTCAATATATATGGCATATAACTACTAGACGCTACACTGGTATGGCTATTAAGTGGAACGACCATTTTCAGAGTTTTCAGAGTAAAATCGCTTATTGTACTTGTAATGCACATACATACAGTGAAATCATATTAAGTGTAACTACTTTTAAAGAGGTAGATACGATCAACAATAGCAGTGCACGCTGCACCGACCAAGCTATGAATCACTTTCACGCTGTCATACCACTACTAATCTCATTCAGTGCTTAAGCTTCCGTGGTTACCGAAGACAAGAGATTATTGTTTCGAAAGATTTTAAAGTTTCTGCCGGCCATTGAACTAAAATTACAGACGTAATAAATTTAAATCTTCTTGTCTTTGATATTTATTTAAATCTTCATGCGAGCTCATGCAAGAAGGGAATGTCAATTACTTTAATTAATAATACTGTCGGGCAAAACCTCTACACTTATTTACTACTAGTGAATTAACACAAAAACAGTTGAGGTACGTGTCAGTATAAGGACTTAGAAGTATCTGATCCGTATGCATCCAAAAAAATTACAATAATGTTGAAAATTACTTTACTAATTACAAAGTACTTTACTATTACAAATATAATTACACCTATTTGTTAAATGTTTTCTCAATATGATAGAAGTGAGTTACTATAGTCATTCATTACATTCGAGGCTGTACATCGTAAAGACGGGAGGAGAAAAACCTCATTGGGCTCTAAAAATGTGTAAATGTGATATAGGCTAAGTATGTGATAGTACTTGAATATATACTTAAAAATTCAGACACATATTAGCGATTTAATTAAGACAGTTGCTTGAATACTCTTAAGTTGCGTTGCACTTATGTCGATCAGACGAAGTCTACTAGTCTGATTGATGGAAGCACTTATGGCCGTCCCTTATGACTGTTAAAACAAAAGAACTGTTCTAACACAAAATTCGAATATTATCCTAAACGTCTCGGTGCATAAAGCCGGGAGACGCAGGTTGACGAATGGGCCCAGACGAAAACTGTGCTCAATAAATATATCATTGTGCTCAGACAGAACATGGTTATGAGCACTTTTTGTTGGAAGCTTGATCACTGATGTTGTGCTGCGCGAGCGCAGCGCAGGGTCGTATTGAAAGTGCAACGGCCCGGTGAACTTCGCGCTACTTTGTGAAGCGCACTATATTTAGTTACGTGCACTAAACTCGCCGCACTGCTCCTTAGAAAGTAATGTGGAGGAAGTCGTAGTCATCTAACTAATGTCATCAATACGAAAGTTTTCATCTCTATGTGAGTATTTATAACAGCTGCTCGGATTTAGATTGAATTTGGTATATCATAATTTGGCCAGGAATACTGTAACACTTTTATCTCGATTGATTCAGTAGTTTCAGAGAAAATTTTATGCGGGTGTAGTTAAAGGCAGAGGATAGTAGAATACTTAAGTGCTAATTATGGTTAAATTACATACTAATCCTATTTTTACTATATTATAACCAAGATAGTAAAAGTTGTTGTACATATATAGACAGATTATATATTGTTGATTTTATTAAGTACCACATATTGAATACTATAACATAAAAAGGTTCGTGGCCAAACTGTATAGTATACTTGACTTATTTCTCGCTATGAAAAAATCAACAAAGTGATGAAAACATCATCAACTTCAACAAATTCGCAACACAGGAAACCTATCAAAAACGCAATGACTGTATGACCTGGTGATTGAACACTGGACCTCGATACTCTAAAACCAGTCTTTACGCCATTCGACCATTGAGGCTGTCATCAGCTGCAATAAACATATTTTTACTAGTTACAACATATTATTAGGATAATCATGTTTTCTTTACATATTTATAACAGTTGAAATAGCGGAAACGACCCTGTGGGTTGTATTTGTGGCACGCGTTTTTGGGTTTTTTTAAACACTAGTGATAGACGGCTATAAGGTTTGATAGAAGGGCAATAAAGTTATAGGTTATTTAAGGAAGAGAGACAAAGACATAATTGGTCTTTCACGTATTAAATGCAATGCAACCTTGCTGATAATTTTTGTGTACTGATCGGTATGTACTTTTATAGAGAAGTGGCAATAGGTTTAAAACCAGACATTGCAGACCTGATCGTGCTCGTTTAATAGTTAAAAATATAGGTATTTGACACTCCAAATAAGGAGAATCATTCGTATATATAGGTGAAAACGTAACAAGATAGCCATTAGCATCGAGACACAACACAGTATATTAAAAACGTCAAGCACATATTTTATGTTAATGCACGGTTGGTCGAGCCACGCAATGTTTTTTCATGGCGACTTCTCACATTACAGGTAGGCAAGTTGTTAGTTAAAAGCAAGTCGCAGAAGGCTTGGTGCTCGGTGTCAGTGTGCAGGCGTGCTCTGAAATAGTCGGGATCTATTCCCCGGGCAGCTGCGAGCGTTCGTTGCCCCTTTCGAAGGCGTTAGAAGTGCAACGATCTCTGCAATTATCGCTGCGCCCGCGCAACTAAACTTGAACTGAAGGCGGCGGTGGCAGTGCGACGTACGCGGGCGTGCCTCACCTTCTCTGCTTAGAAAGCAACACCTATTACGCGTCTAACGCTCATGACTTCTCCTCGCGTAATAACCACTCTGCTATCGAGTAAAAGCGAGAGCCTATACCTATTTTCAATGCAACGATGACTATGAAATTTCATTTCATAACTAACGTTACGAAGTATGTAGTAGCGATGGCTTATTTAACCAATGACATCCTTTTCTTCCACGCTTTCCCATTATCAATCTTTGTAACAATTGCTCTAAGCATTTCAATGACTATAAAGAAAAATATTTGTACAAGCTTGTTATGATTTCTTATTCAATTTGGGTTGCGATAATTCAATGGGTGTTTTCAAAACAATTTCGACTGCAAGTATATCGATTGAGTTGTATCAACAAATTACTTAAGTTAATTTTTATTTAAGCTACGTTTTGTCCTATATCTGTATATATATATATATACATAGGCGTAAATATTTCATAAAATAAACTCTTTTCAATCTGAAAAAACTAGACTAAGAAGTTGGATAAAATAAATCTAAAATTCAACGTTTGACATCGTAGCAGAAAGTTTAACATTTATCTTCCGTTACATTTTTTCTTTAATATTCGTTAAATTAATTTTTTTATTGTTCTTATTAAATGTCTCCCAACTAATAGTATCTTGTTGTCATATAAATATAGGCCGCATTTGGAAAGTGCAAGCAAACCTCTTACATTGTCATGAATGCCTGGTACTTCGAGTGCGCGCCTGCATGTTGCACTTGCATCGTTATTATTTTAAGTTTGTTTGCATAACACCTTTTTATAGTCCATTCAGAAAGTTTTTCTAAACTGCATACTTATAAGAATGAAGATCCTCTTTTTTTTATTAATGTAGTTTATTTCGTAGGGGGTTAGGGGGCATTCCCTCCAGAAGGAAAATTTACTGAACAAGTAGTTACACCGAGTAAGATTAGGCGGATTAGAAGGACTTATAAAAGGTTTATTTGTAAACATTAATTACGTTAATTAACCAGCCCACAAACAATAAAGCGAAGTGAACTTTAGTTGCAAAGTACTAGGGTATCCGAACTGCAAGGAGTCGACCAAGAAAATTACGCGATGCATTTGTATGCAGCTAAGGTGCAATGCACCATGTTTAACTACGAGTGCGATAAGGACAACTGCAGTATGCGCGTACGTTTTTCAATCCGATAGTGACGCGAGAAGTGTATTTAAACACATTTATTAAGTGCATTTACGCACAAAATGCATTATTTTAATTATTTGTACGATTTATTATTTAAACGGCAAATGAAAATATTCAACACAAACCTCACATTGTACCACCAGCCTTCATATGCCCGGAATTCCGTTCTCGCATAGGTTTTGAATATATCGTGGTATCACGGCAGCTGATAGAAAATTGGAATAAAACCCAACCACCAGCTTTATTTTTCAAGATGCCGACATCCTGCAATACAAATTGCAATTATATGGAAGTCAGCCAATAGTTTTCAGATCAACTTCCATTCATTGAAAGACACTGGTTATTTTTACAACAAACTTATATAGTCTCATTTTATTAGTCTTCTTTGTACTTGTAATATTTTATACTCCTTCGTATAAATATAATAATTCTGCCTAATTTTGGTTTGGCATGCTGCATGAAAACTCTCCGATATTCTGTAGGGTTTTCTTTTGGTTTTGTAACTATTAATGCAATAAAAAAAATATGAAATAAAAAAATATTTCTTCTGAATAATTTAACTTAACATTATCTTTTGTCATCACAAAAGTACGATATAAGCAGGACTACGAGAAATCAGCTAATTTTATCAATGTTAAAATATTTTCCGTCTAATAATAATTATAATGTGAAAACCGAATGTCAATTTGTATTACATGTTACTAATTTTTCTTTGATATAGAATGTATAGTACCAGTTATATAGTAATTTAGTTATTGGATTTGATGACATCATTACATACAAGCATACTGACATAAATTACTGCAAAAGGTTCTTATATATTTATTTGGTTCTTAGCTTCTTTAGATCGCGTAGTCATCAACGTGATCTAAAGAAGCTAGAAGCTACGCCTGTTTTATACAAAAGAGGTATATTGTTCTATACACGCATGCTTCGTTAGGTCCTGAATTCGATTCCTAGATCGGAGAGTGTTATTGGGTTTTCCTGACAACCACACAACCTGACCCAGACGATGGCAATAAACTCACTATTACAAACATGGTAAAGTAGACAGTTATTTTAGTCGGAAAACAGTTATTATTTTCAATTAATTATTGTTTGTTAAATGCGATAAAATGAAGTAAACGCATTGAAACAATACTGATTTAAACCTGATCAATAATATCATATTTTTTCTATTATGCTTATTCGACATGCATACATTGGAACATTTTTACATGAAACACTTTTCCACGTGTCTGTACTTGTGCAATGACCCGATGCAATTGACGTCGTTGCGTGACGTAGTAGCAAGGGCAACATGCGGGCACGCCGCAAACTCCTCGCGCGCTCTGATCGCCTGGTGCAAAAGGTTCGTTTACTACACAACCCTTTTCTGGTCCTAAAAGCTACCTTACTGAAAAGGACTTGTTCAGTGGATTCTCGTTGTCTGGCAGTGCATTGTGTGCAAATCACTTGGTCTGAGGACGCGTGCGACAATGTCAACACTACCTGCAGTATTGTTAACCGCATGTTTATTGTATGTTTTCTTTATGTGGCTTTATTTATACTTGCACATGTTTGCTAACATATTTTTTGGCCAAGGTCTCACAATAAACGATAATTTAAATCTTCTCAGTGACATGAATGTTAAGTATTTGCGACGCAAAAGTTTATTGATTTATTTTTAGGATAAATAAGTACGCGAAGCTATAACAACTCCTACTAAACCAGCTTTTATAAATTCGGACATGAACATACTTCTAAGTTGGCTAATTCAAGGTTTTTCTGGTGAAGACTTGTTATAATCTACAGTCTACCAAATCAGATTAGAATTGTTTTCCTTAAAACTTAACTCTACACTAAAATTACGACCACGCAGTAATTTTCTTGCAAGCAGTTAATACTGTAGGAGTAGTTTGACGTCAGAGTTACTAGGAATATATATAATAGTAGCTTAAGAATATGAAAATTATTTAAGCTTATGCGTTGGATTATGATTAAATTTTCTTCCTAAAACATCTTTTTTTTATAAAACTTTAGCCGATATAACTAGTATTTTACTGTGAATTGTAACAAGCGCTGCGCTATGCAGCTATTTGTGTAAATTTAAGTCATTTTTTTCAAAAAACTTTAGTCCAAACCTAAACCAATAATAGTTTTAAAATTGGCTTAAATGTTTTCATAGCAATACCTACATGATTTGACGTATTTGTCACAATAACTTTCAATTATATTTTATTACTTTATATCTGGACGACCCACACAACAGATTTAAATATTCTATTTTATATGGTACTTTTCTACCATATGTCATTAAGATTACGATAGTGCAGTAGTAGTACTAAATTTTAATCATAATAAACTCGAAATTTACAAATAAAGCCCTAATATTTTTATATAAGTTTTTACAAATTTCTGAAGATTGGTTATAGCTATGGACTACGGTACCGCAGGTCCATCGTTCGATTCCCACCACCGGATTTGGCTTCACCGCATAGTATGAGGGCATTTTGCGAGGTCAGGTACCGCCCTCAAGTAGAAAATGTGTCGCCGAGCACCTAAAAGTGTGTTCCGGCAGCAGTCCTTGAGAGCCAGTAAAATTACAGGCACATGAAACTTAACAAGTGTAAATCTCAGGGTGACGGGCGCAGTGCTATTCGTAACTTGTGCTGAAATGCATCTGTTGTAGGCAGTGGTTACCGCTTAACATCAAGTGGGCCTCGTGCTTGTTCCATCACAATAACATAAAAAAGGCATTCGAAAGTTTCGTTAGACAAACTAATATGAAAGTGCTCAAGTGTAGCGCTGTGTACGAAATAAATTACTCGTTGGGCACTCATATGAAAAAAAGTGTTATGAGTCACCAGGGAAAACTGGGAAAACATCCTAATGTTTCCCATTAGGATGTTTTCCCAATGAGTAATACCTATTTGGTATATGACTCGTTGGAAACCCACCCCCCAACTTGCCACTGAGATCTCCCTGCGGTAGGCCAATCAAGAGTTGGAAGGTTATCAATGAACAAAAACCTTACACACACTAGATTATTTACGAGTTTTAATAACCACAGATAATAGTGTATATAATTATAATTCAGTTCATATAATACCACGAAATCTAATCATTTGACCTCAAAATCTAGGAGGCTGCTAACAACCTCCTAGATTTTGAGCCACTGATCGCTTAGAACGCAACCTCGTATATAGTTATAAAAATATATAGGTACTATATATACTATATTATAGTACACTAGCTCTCCGGCCGCGATTCCGCCCGCGCGTATTTTGGTTATCGTGCAAAACCATGAACCTCTTTTTGCGCAGTTGCACAAAAACTATCCTATGTCCTTTTTAATATTGTTATGTATGCAATAACGTCTGCTCGGCGGATGGCACTACAAAATTATCCGCACATGACTATAATCAATTCGCACATAACCAATCCCGCACATAACATAACTATAATTTTTTCCCTCGTAAATTTGTATTTTTTTAATACCCTATGTCCTTCCTCGAGTCTTAAACTATTTCCATACCAAATATCATCCAAATCGGTCCAGTAGTTTTTAAGTTTATATGTTGCGTAAAAAATACAAATCTTTCCTCTTTATAATATTAGTACTATATATAAGTATATATATATACAGGGTGCCCGGTAATGAATGGATAACCTTAAATTAGGTATTTGTATATCTAATGGCCATTCAGAAAAAAAAAACAAGTAGTACCAAAGTTATGGTCTTTTTAATAAACAAACATATTCATTTTGCCAAAGTTTAAGCATCCATAGCGTAAAAAAAAGTATGAATACACATGTGACCAATCATTTTAAAATAAAGTGTGCCTAAAGCCGGTTTCAAAATGGTATTGGTTTTATTAATTAAATATTTTTTTTATTCATATTTTTTTGTTCTGTTATTTTTTTTCTTAATGGCCATTAGATATACAAATACCTAATTTAAGGTTATCCATTCATTACCGGGCACCCTGTATATATATACCATCACAAGACTCAATTTATAATATATGTTGGTATGCTGTTTCAGCCGGATTGTCCGCTACTGAACAAATTCTCCACCATTAAGGGAGGATTTGCCATATTCCCCACGCTTGGCAGGCGTCTTGGGGATCGCAGTTTCAGATATCAGTTCCTCCGTATCGGAAGTTAATGAATGCTTACGTTAAATTAACCCAACCTAAGATGAAGTTTTCCTACCATAATTTTTTAAATGAGTATATAACGGATTTTTAATGACACACTTGGAAGATATTCTGATCACGCCAATTATTATTCTAAATCCGTAATAACGTTCCCGGAAAAGATGATAAAATAAATTATTACATATCTTACAATTTTAATCAATTTTTCACTGCTAATAATCCTAGATCTATTCTAACTGTAGGCCCACGTTAAAATCTAAAACAATATTTTATTGAATTAAATTTCATACTTTTCAAAACACTTTGCTAATTAGATATGTTTAAAATACCTAGACTTCTTTTCTGAAACTCATACACAAACCCTAATAGTGCATAAATGACGACTCGCAATTTACAATCGAAAGTTTTATATGTCGGTTGGTTTTTAACACACCTTGCTTATAATATAATTAAATTGACAGAAATTTCGGAATACCGAACGTTTAGCATGGTATTACAGAAGTCACATGATCACGTGTAGTGAACCAAACTGTGGCCCATTTACAAATTCAGTGATTTACTCATTCACGCGGGAGACTTTTCCACTCTTTCCCTCGTTCACTTCGTTCCCTCATCGTCGGCGTCGTATATTGGGGAGCTCTTTATTTTTACCCGGCGCGGCCGTTCATTGACCTCACCTAACACACCCAACCGTAATAACGTTACAGACATTACATTACAGCTTGTCACGTCCCAAGAGGGTTCGAGAATTTCTACAGAACACTTTCTTGTCACAATGGATGTGATTTATAATATATCATTTTAATTTTAGCTTACTTTATGTGACCCATATATATTTTTTTCTAGGTAACGTGGATGGGTATCCACGTTTTCAATGACGATTAAGTTATCTATGTACTCAATATCTGAACTACGTTTTGAGAGAAACGTGATAAAAATTACTCTTTCTAAGCGTTTTAATGGCAGATCATTTATGAAACAAGAAAGGCTGTCACAAAGCACCCAATGGTTTGTTGCAGCTGTCCTTGAGAATTGTCTCTCTGCTGCTGGACCAAGTAGTTATCAACCTAGGTGAGAAAATGTTAAACGGTCAACTAAAACACAGATCTTTAATTGACCGTTAAACCTCTATAGATAATATAGCTTTTTTAGCTAGCAATAAAAAGGCTTAAAGTTGTTATAAATACACAGCTATATAAGTATACCAATCTCCATTCAAAGTCAACTAAAAACTTTATGTAAGTATTTATGCTCTCTATGTCCAATACCATATTCAAATTATTTTATCAATTGTCTAATTATCCATACTTACACAATATTCGCCAGCATGATGAGAAATAAACTAAGGAAATACATCAAATTGAAACAGATCTTTCCATCTAACGCATACATTATTTGTGTAGAAGATTACCTTGAACATGGACATAGTCCGTAATATACAAAGTTCCGGGTGCATCCTCGCTGGCTGGCATTGATCGGTCGTAGCCATGGCAACGGGGAGGCATCCCGCGCAGGGTCACGGGCAAATACGTTGCACGAGCCTGGAACGGTAGGGCTGCCTCGTGCCCACTTACTTAAAGCTTTATTTAAAGAGTATGGTTTTAAGTCTCGGTAAACATTGTTGCAAAAATACGGTAGATTCAGCAAAAATAAATATTATTATGTACTTGATATCAATAAAAAACTTAACTCGACTCCAGCCGCGAAGATAATAAAAATAATCCTAAATCTTGCTTTGATTTCAATATTTTTAGGTACTACAGATATCTCTCTTTCTCTATCACTGGTCATATGCGAGTGTTAAAAAGTGATAGCTACGACGATAGCTTGGTCCAAAATGCTCCAAAATTAAGATAAAATTATTTATTTACATTTGAAAGCGATTGTTCGATATAAAAATGTTCACAAAATTTTCAGTATATTTGCTAAAATATATTTCAGTTCAATTTACGTGTCCTTACGTTTAAAAAGTTTTTAACAGCAATTGAATGATCCCCATGCGAATTTAATACTGATAAATTGTGTGTATCGTATTTTTTTAATGTTCCGCTAAGGAGTTGTTCGCCTCTATGGGGACCGAAATTCACATGAAAATAGGTATTATGAAGAATTGCATCATATAAATAAGAAGAATAAATAAAAACACAATCAACTTAGATATAAACCGTAATATCATAATCCTTTATAATACTTAGTATATATTATAAACAATCCTTAAAATCCACACCGTCAGAACTCAAACTCTCGAGGTACCCTGCCAAAAGATCATTAATAATGTAAGATTTTAAGCCACCTCCACAATTCTACAATTTGAATTTTCAAATAAACTTCCTTCTCCTTCCTCTCCAACTTCCTCATCATCCGCGTCGCATCTTCACATACACGACCTCATTTCCGGGTGCATTTCTGGTGCGAACATTGATCGACCGTGGCCATGACAACGGAGTCGGCGCGAGGTTCACGGGCGCCCACATAACGCGAATACAGTTTAGTAACTCGGTCAAACGAACGCACATTTTGTAACTAGCTTTGAACACATCCACATAAATAAAGGCAAACTTTTGTGTAGACTTCTCAAATAATTAGCAGTTTCATTACTAATTACGAGTCTGCAGAATCGTCCATTTGATGGTAAGCATCCCGCCTGCCCATTACAGTTACGGTATCACCCATAGATTCTGCCTGATACTGCACTGCGCTTATAAGCCCGACTAATTAGCTCAAAAGCTTCGTTCACCCAGTATTTCACTAGCTATATCGTCAAGCTATGTGCTAAACTCTGTGTTTGCACAAGATTCAATGAAGAATATTTAACTATGGGACGGTATCCATCCCGACGGATTCTTGTTGGCGAAAGCATATATACGAATATATAAAATACTAGCGGTCCGCCCCGGCTTCGCACGGGTATTTAACAAAAACTTCAAAAATTATATATATATAAACACATAAGAAGTATAGTTAGTTTAAGTTTAGATATTGATGTCTTCTATAAATTTGTACCACATCACTTTGCTCTATTTTCAATAATTTCCGCAGCGTACGCGATATAACGTTTTTTATTGATATTTTTTTTCGCACTTTGGGTTACATTATCGAAGTTCTGGTATCTACCATAACTGTATGAAACCTTTATCAGTAATTTCGTGTATTTGAAAAGAAAATAGGTAAACTAAGTTAGACTCCGATAATATTTCAGTTACATATTATTATTTTTTGCGTAAGTTTTATTTTTCGTTTCTGAGTAAGTATTGATAGAGACTGTAAAATTTTCGTTTGTATGTCATTATTTTTATTTTAAGCCTAAATAGTAGTTCGATATTATTTTGCATTACGCAATAACCATCGAATAGTACACAATATATGAAATGGATCTCAGGGAATCTCTGAGGGGTCTTTTTAAAGAAATTGATATTTTAACTTGACCCAGTCTGTATATATTTGAAAATATTATGTATGTTCGCAAAAAAAAGAGTATATTTAAATTAAACAGAGACAATCACGATTACAATACTAGGAATAAATATAAAATAGCTGTGCCAGGTTTTAGATTAGCAGACAAATAAAAGGTCCTTCTTAGGACATGTAACTGTGTGCGGTTTCATAATTAAGTTACCACATATGAAGACGCCCACAGAAGGAAAATTCAAGTTGCACGTGAAAAACATTTTGACTAAGAAAACCTACTACACAGTTTGTGATTACTTAAACGACAGAAATGCTTGGACAATTCTGCCTCTGCCAAGCTATCGCCTGTCACCTAAGTATTTAACACAAATATTGTAATAATTTTATTATATAGATGTAACATATTGTTAATAGAAGTTTAAAAGAATGGCCCCGAGTTTCTTGACCGGTTTTCTGGCAGTGGCTCTATACATATTTTTTGCTGAACGTGGCAGTATAATGTAGAATATTTCAATATTAACATTTGTAATTGACCTCCATAAGAGCATCGTCGACGCCTAAATTGAATAAATGATTTTGACTTTGACTTTGATATGTGTGGTGCTTTATAATACTGCATATAAATATATGTAGAGCCCGGGCCTGTTGCATGAGCCGAGCTTTAATCTGAAATAGGGCTGTCATTTGATAACGCGGTAACACTGAAAAAAAAGTCTATTAACTTTTTACCACCAAGCAAATACTAAACAACAGCATAAATTTTGTGAGATTTAGGTAGTATAAAAATATTTTAAGAAATAAAATCTCGTTTATTTTCTTTTTTCCTTACTAGTATTTTATAAAATAATCTCTGTGGACTTATTGTAACGTTACGCTAAGGTAGGCAATAATAGCGTGTACGTGACCCACTTGAATGATAATAATTTATTACAAAGTAAAGACTGTTATAGTCCTTGGTTTGCCATTGATTGCCAGTGACCCTGGCAGCTCTGAGGAATTGCAAGGACGGGCGGCGCCACAGTTCGGTATTTCAAGGCATACTAAAATTATTACTAGTACATTCGTACTCTTATTTTACTGTATCTTGTCAGTTTTAGATGAAAATATTTTGCTTTGCTAGTAATTAAGGATGTGAGTTTCCTTTGAAAATCTGCAGTGGCTCCTCAATCTGAACGGACATAATTATCGTTGTAAATACATATATAATTTCTCTGTGCGTATTTAAGTCACTGAGCTTCTCATAAACGGCTTGACCGGATTGCTGCAAAAGTTGTTTTTTTCTTTCATGCCAGCAACGGTTTTCCGTACAATATCCTAGAGAAGGATAACGCAGTTAGTTATGAGTTTCTTGACTACAATATAAAGTTTACAAATGTTATGGTTGTAAAATGTAACACCTCGAACAAGGAATGATTGTGCGTGAAACTGAATACGCAGGGTCAATCAGAATTGTTAAATTATGCACTCCACTTTTTTATATCAAGTGTAACGAATGTTTTGTTTCAAGTATTAGGTATACACATGCCATTTATATCATATTGGTGTAGCTACTTACCTACGTTCTGTCGTTAGCCGGCCATGAACATGAAAATTGTAAAGGTCAGGCGGCGCTTAACTGATCTATCCTTTTGACCTAGTTAGTAACACTTTATACATTAGGTTTCTATTTATAAGACTTAAATAACTGCGACGGGATTCATGAAGCGATTATATTATTCTTAATTAACTCCTTGTTTGTATATGATTAATCCAGTGATGCCTCATGATTTGTGACTTAAGGAACTTATCTTCCCCAAAATAGCAGCTTGTATACGAAAATCAAACGAAGTGACTAAAGGATTTGAAATAACGAAATAAGGCCACATCAGCGTACGGTTATAAGAATAACTTCATCCGCAATACGAAAAAAAAATTATTTAAAGCCGCTATTGTTCTATTCTTAAATTGTATGTACCAAATGAAGATGTCAAATTGCCACTAACAATTACCGAATATCGTCAATGTCATTCAAATAATATTGTTTTTAACTATAACACACCAACATTTTCTACTTGTAAAGTTTTGGCGTTACAGTCTTAATATTTATGATAAAATTGTAGACATCTATCTGAACATATCTAAACATTTTTTGAAATGTATTTAAATCCGTAGGTAAAAGTAAATCGATATTAAAGTCAAACCAAATTCAAGCCTTTATTTTAAATACTTTAATCAAATTAAATTAAAACCTTAACTTACCTACCTTACTTTATCCTTTTAATAACAATATAATTAGTATTTAACATAAAGCTTGAAAATAAGTTCATAAAAAAATGAAGATATAACATTCATTTTCAAATAAAGTAGCATTACAAACCAAGCAACTGTTAGTGAATTAAGCAAATAATGGCCAGTAAAAAAAGAGAAAGAAGGCTTTAGCTCAAGCAAGCCTCTACGTCCCCGGCAT
Source organism: Plagodis pulveraria (assembly GCA_963890685.1). Classification (NCBI taxonomy): domain Eukaryota; kingdom Metazoa; phylum Arthropoda; class Insecta; order Lepidoptera; family Geometridae; genus Plagodis; species Plagodis pulveraria. The sequence continues at coordinate 20,179,504 of OY982957.1, forward strand.
TGGCCGGCATCGATCGGCCGTGACAGTGAAGCTGGCGGTCGAGGGTCAGGGGCATCTAGACTCAGTGCATGCGCACTACAGCGTCTATCAAATCTATTAGGGAAGTAGGTACATTTAATTTTCAGCATAAACTATTCTACGTTAGTAATAGCTCATGTAAATGTAATCTAGACAGAAAGATGTTTTGATACTTTAAGAATTCTTGTATATCTCGTGCTTTACTGTTCATAGGGTGGCGGCTAAATCATCGCTCTGTAGACTTGTTCAAGGCAAATTAACGGTCGGTAGGTACAAAATCTCTAAAAGATGGTTTTATGGCGTTTTGAATACGGCGTAAAACTAAAAATACGCCTTGTTATTCTGACAAGAGTTAACATATTTGTGTAGGTGTCAGGAATTTTATTTAAGCTTTCAGACCTTGAGCATTAATTCACAATTTGACATCGAGTAACCATTATAATATAGGGTCAGAGACAATACCATAGTATGACTACACAAAGTAAAGCTGTCATTAGGAATGAAGTTATTTCAAGAATCTGTTCATAGAATAATAGGATCATATATTTATATTAGTATATATATCACATTTGTATATTTAAGATCGAATGGCCGTGACCATGGCAACGTGGAGTGCTGTGTGATGGTCAGGGATGCTCAAGTTGGCCTTTTAGACTATTATTATAGAAATAATACTTAGTCGCAGTTATCAACGTAACGTTGATGTAACGTTAAAAATATGTCACAAGTAAAGGTGCTTTTCCACCGGTGAAGCGAGGCGATAATTAAAAACAGAATAAAAAATCAATAATCTTCTCGGGCATCCGCAGCGAAAAAATCTGCATCTGCAGAAATGGTTTGGAATAGAGAGCATATGTGAGACGAGAATTGCTATAATATTTTTAAATAGAATATCTGAGTTCGTAGACTTTTACAGATCTGCAACGGGAACATGATGCTCGCAATAATTCAGGTAGGGAAAATAAGGGGTACAAGCGATTTAATATTAGGTAAGAATAAATACTTTTGCACACAAATAAGACCTAAAGACACATTCAGTTTATATTTATTAACTATGAAATTGCTTTAATTCGATCTGTATTTTTTTTTATTCATAAATAGGTATGTTAGTAGCCGTTGCTTTTATTTAAAGATCAATAAAATTACAAATTTCATCAACAAGAAGAGTAAAAATATCGGACTTGGAGAGTCAGAGAGAAAAACCGCAACTAACCATTAAAAATAGAATCTAACTTTTATGTTTATTCATAAGTATCACATAAAATAATAGTCATTAAATAAATTTGTGTTCACGTAGAAACAGCAGTACATTATAAAATTAGTTGATTTAGATCTGTTATGTTGTATATATACGTAGTTAGATCTGCTGTAGACTCTCACTGAGCTCACGCAATTTCTGGAGGAAATCAGCCGGTGCTTTTTTTTCTTATTGTCTCTCCTTGTCTCGTCACAACTCGCCGCCGCCAGTGGAAAAGCACCTTAACGTAAAATAAATATAGGTAAATGCGACTTTATCACAAATGATATTACGTATATATACTTACGTAGGTTTCAATAGATACACAATAAAATAGAGATATAAATTGGGAATGCTCTTCACAAGTTTTTTTTTTCATTACATGTATGAAATTACCTCGTTCTACATAGCTTATTTAAAGTATACTATTTAAAGGTAATATCCGTCCTGTTATATTATTATAGGTCCTGTTTTATACGTCTAATGGCTATGTGTACAAGTCGCGAAAGTATTAGGAGGAACGGGAAGAGAAGCTGTCTCGCCGCTAAACAACCGAACAGAATAGTGCGAAAAGGACAATAATTGCAGCTTCTTCAAGACTTAGAATTTGCGCATAGTTTCCGTTCTGGGAGAAAACTTTTCTCCTAAAGTAATTTTTATATTTGATTAATGTGTAGTAAATATTAATCAAATCTAAAAATGTTGAAGAATAAACTAGGTTTATAGGTTTCCTTTTTCATTATTTACCATTATTTTTCCTATAAATAATTCACAAACTAGAGATACAAGTTTTGAGAAAATATCGGTAATAAATACCCATTAATTGAAATTCCTTAATAAAATGATAAGAATCAATAACCTATAATCCTGGATATTGATGACATCTATAACATATCCAAAAATCATCAAAATCGGTGATTGTTTAGGGGGGAAGAAACGTTCTCTCTTTTTGTATGAAAATTCGAGACTTCCCTCCAGTCCTATAGTTATGTACTACGTGCTAGAATACTCTATGTTTTATTACGTTAAGTCGCATAAGGCACCTCAAACAAAGTCGTAACATTGCTGATTTCTTATCGACGACCTTCATATAACTCTTGGACTTGCACAATCAAATAATAAAAGCAAAATACCTAACTCTTACATGCACGCTGTTGTCTTGGAGGTGCATTTCTTTTGTAGGTGACTGTTACATTCACTTCAATGCTATTTAATTATCATAATTTACTTTGAGATAGCACGTACACATCTCTAATTAGTAGGTACCTACTTACTAGATTATTATATATAATTTTTGTAGCTGCGAATGATTCGGTCGGTCTCTTTGTCATTAAATTCTTCCTAAATACGCTACTGAACCAATTTAAATATTAAATCATTACAGACTAAATAAACATATTCTTCGTGTCCACCTGAGATCTGCGAGGGAGATGGACGGTGTGAGAGAAAACTACTAATAGCATCTTCTGAGGTCTGGTGGCAAATTTTTGAGGCGCTCGTTGCGAAGTTTGCTTAGCCGTTCATAACCGATCACGCCGCGGTCGTGACTTGGATGGGTGACAGCTAGTGACACTACTACTGAGCGCTTCCGTGTTTCGGAGCGCATGTTAAGCCGTCGGTCCCGGTTGTTGTCTTAGGATGGCAGTCGTTACAGCATGGTGGTAGGGTATTTTGCAAATGCCTGCCTGGCTAGCAACCACCCTCAAGTAGAAAATCTGTCACCAAGTACCTATCGGTGTGTTCCGGCATCTGTCCTTGAGAGCCAGTAATTCTAGGTTAGCCTGAAAAAAACATTTGACCACATCCTATCAGCAATAAAAAAGGTCCAAATGTTTAAAACTCATTGCAGTGATCATACTCACGAGTAGACTAAGTTGAGTCTTTGAAAATGTTTGAGGAAGTATTTGTATCTATCGCTTTATATGTTTAATCAAATTGTTCCCTATGCACGCAGGTGCAGAGATTTTCTTTAACCCTGCACTTTTATTCAGATTTTGACAAGTATTTTGGAGGCTCTCGATATAACTAAATTCCATTTGAGCGATGTCGCCAGCGGATCAGTTTTTGTATATCATACAGATCACAAACAAACACACCGAAGAAAACTATTCATTAGTAATTTAAGATTTTACAACAATTCATTTGAAATAAGTCCATTATCTATTAGAAAATATAGAGGGCACATGCGTGGAAAATGTGCGCGACCGTGACCCTTGCTCGGTCACGGTAAGGGGTGGGAGGTGCGTGGGACAGGGACGATGAGAATGGCGCGCGGGCGCGGGGGAGTGAGAGCGCTTATTTCTGAATACAGCAGATACAGCTTCCATAAGTATGACTGCTTCTATACGGACTGAATTACCAAAGTGATTTGTGGAAATAGCTATGCCTAAATACGAAACAATAAGTAAAGAGGTGGCATTGTGAACACATGCTTTGAGTATAGTAGCACTTTAGTGGGATAAACAAAACAACTTTTTTAGAGATAGTTACTATGTTATATATATGAATGTTTGTTTCGATATTAAGAAAAATAATAAAATTTACGGCCTTCTTGGCTTGGTTTTATAATAACAAATTGCGCCGCTTGGTTACCTCGAGGTACTGTGTTCTATCCTTGAATCAAATAGATATTGAGATTTACAGACAAATTAAATACACAGTAGCAGTCTGGGGTCTGGATCAGTGCCTTTTAGGTGGCACTTGGTTTGTCCCTATTACTTAGAACCAAAACGCAGTTCTCTAACCACGACTATTTCTATACAAAATATCGGAATTTCTGAAGTGATTTAAGGAAATATGCCTTTAGAGCAATTATTGTTAGGAACGAGTTGTTATGAAACAGTTTATAAGTGTTGCGAGTGACGCGCTACGACCTCGGCCAAGGCTGCGAGCCACTTCCCTGTGTACTCAGCCATTTATATCGTGAATGCTTACATAAATCTACACATTGTAAGCGTGATTGTATAGGATGAACACCATGTGATAAAATCTGTACTATAATATATTGTTTTCCGCAATGATAATAATATGACAGGCATATATGCTTGTTTAAAATTAAAATAAGTATATTATTAAATGTATCTTATTTATGTGTTATAAATTGAATATTACATACACTTACGAAAAATATCACTAGATCTTGAAATTCTCGAATATGTCGGTAGAGGTGTTGAAACGACCAGTATTTCATCGAATTTAGGATGTTGTCTTCTACCCGGCATGAATTTTGGACAGCTACTGAAAATGTCTTGGTTTGAAAAATCCAATAACTGGCAGACCTGGGTACTGAACCCTTGACATCAAGATTCGCTTCGCCACCTTCGTCACCCCATCAGTGAGCCAGCGTGATGAATTAATAATATCGTAACATTTTTCCTGCTTCTATGTGTACCTATAAAGGAGCGCGATCATTATTCCATAAGTTCTAGTTGGTTGAAAAAATATTTCGCGAAAATCGTACCTAATTGCTTCGAAGTATAATTTAAAAAATAACAGGCACAATACACTATATACAAAATATTACAAAACTACGCAATTAATGTAATAATGCGTAGAAATATCATCATTATATCGCCAATACAGTACGAATTGATAACTAGGTAGATAGACATCGTGTATGTACGAGCAGGAAGTAATTTTCTACCACAGAAGGTTACGGCGATAACACATCACACGGTTGACTCTTGCCATATAACTGGATTAATATTGGTTTGCCACCTAATAATTATTCTCGTATGGAAGAGCACATTATACTGTATGCTACATTCCAAGAAAAAAGTCAGACGTGGTAATGTACTATTTCCGGTTTAATAATGTTCAATATCTTCTTGTTAGATATCGTAATAGGCGACTACGGTAAGCGTGAATTTCACAAACGGACAATCTGGAAAATTTGGATAAAAGCGCCCCGTGCAGGAGGTTAAATACAGTTGAAATATTTTTTAGAAAGTACATCTACTCATCTCGAGTCGATACATACATTTTAGTCAGGATTTAAGTTATTTATAAGTAAAAAAATAATAATTTTAAATAACTAAATTTATTATCGCAGTGGCTGCTCCCATTCTGGTTTGAGTTGTCCTTGTTAACCATTTAGTTAAATACCTTATTTAACCGTATTTAATTAAGGTTTTTTGTTTACTTTCATCCAATAGTTATAGTATTGAATTTTTTTATTCCTACCTAAGACTGATAAGTAAAAACACAAGTGCTGAGTATAGTAATGGCCCGCCTTCCAAGCGCTCACCTCTTTTTGATTATCACGTCAAAAACGTAAGTATTGCATTTCGGTGAACGAAGACAATAAAAATATCATTTCGGTGACTGTTTTAACTTGTTAGGTGTTTGGCAACAGACTTTTTACTTAAAAGTGCTAGCTAGGGAAGCGGGTATTTGCAAAATTTATTTCGATTCGGGATAATATTTTACTACATTTTCCTATAGTAATTTTAGTAGAGTACCAATACAACCTGGTATTGGAATTTATCCATAAATCGATACGTAAAAGTAGATGTCTATGCGACATGTCTATTAGTCATAATTAAACCACATGGTTCAAGGCTTATGGTAAATTTAGCCTTGTACTAAATCCCTGAAGCTTCAATGACAGTTTACGTACCTATTTCCGTACAAGTATTTTATGTCTATATTCATCATTTAACTCAATAATAAGCACGTAAACTATATAAATAGGTGATGTTATGATTTGAGACACGTCCATTGAATCAGTGATCATGAACTGATCATTTCTTTAGGATGTTCGCAGAATATTTGCCCCAGTTATATACAGAAATAATTGCTTAGTAAAGTATTTTTTTATGAACAGAATATATCTTATTCAAAATGCTCTTTGTTTTATTTATCTGGCTACTGCCTGTAATAATACAATATTTGTTCTTTAATATTGAATATACCACCCACTACTTGGATGTACTAGATTACTGACCGAGAAGTGAAAATGATGTCTGTGTTTATTGTACAGTTCCCGCTTAAACATGTGAGGACTCCTCCATATCCTCCTAATAGATTTAATTATTCGTAAAAGAAAAAGTTTGTCTGATGAGCAGTATGCTACGATGTGTCGATGTGAGTAGGGTCTTGTTGCACTCAGGGCATACAACAAGGCTTCTTACATAAATACGTATATTTTATTATTAACTTCTACAAGTAAATCTTTATCAATCACTTATACGTATGTATTAACGTAAATAACTCTGTTTTTATTTCTTTAGACATTTAATTTCTGTACAATGTACTTACAAGATTTTATACCCTTTTTGACGTGTATCTTAGTACTAATAAATGACAATTGACCATCTTAACGCCCTGATAAGCTTTGGATATACTGGTATACTAAATACCACTTTGGGATGCTACAACTTAGGCGTTCCCAAGGAGAGTTAGCATCAGACAGGCAGACAGCTATAAAACAAGGCCCTAAAATTTGCAATATTTTGCTGTGTGATCGTAGCGAAAACATATCTGTATTGTCATTCGAGACATTAGAAAAGACAAATTGAACCGATTACACACAATGGGGATAAGGGAATGAAGATGATAAGATATAGGGTAACCAACGATACATTTGAATGTCCGATGGGATGTAAGGTTGTATTTAAATTCGTACGTGGACTATATCTGTTGGGGGAGTAGTTAATGGTCTTAAAAGAGGGTTGAAAGAATTGACCAAAATAAATCGAGTGGGATGATATTTAAAAGAAGAATCTAATTTAAAAAGGGCTTTATTTATACATTGCAATATTTTCTTCCTTGAGCAAACGTAAGTAATATCTTATTTATATATCTAAGAAGAGTAACAATTTAGTACAGCGCAAGATTCACTAGTTATTATGTCGTAATATCTCTGTGCGTTCATTAACGATTTTGGACAATTACTTAGCTATTAAATTTGATTCTTAAACTGTTAGTTGAGTATTACAAAATTACAAATATACGATAGGAAAAATTTAAGTCATGTGCGGGATTCGAACCCGCGTCCATCCACCCCTTGAGCTGGGGTATGCTTTAACCAATTGAGCTAACATGACATTCAATTCAATTGGTTGGAGCATACCCCCGCTCAAAGGGTGGATGGACGCAGGTTCGAATCCCCCGCACATGACTTAAATTTTTCCTATCGTATATTTGTAATTTTGTAATGTAATCCGCATAGCAGGCGTTATTGCAAACATAACAATATAAAAAAAAAGTTAGTTGAGTATTTTGTAACTTGCTGTATCCAGTAAAAGTAAGTATTGAAAAAGCCACGAAGTGCAGGGGTCGCGAGCACCTGCGCTGCGCTCGCGCATATGACATTGCCAGATAAGATACGGCTATTATTTTGTCACTGTATTGCCAATGTCACAGTGACCTTAATGACTCTGAATGACGCGGTACCACGCGTTCGTCGCTCTGACCTTGTGATGTTTATCTAATCTCCACCGCAAAATATTTTGGCTAGATAATTTTCTATGTATTGGACGTTTTTTTGTTTGGGTTGGTGACGATACCTTCAACCTTAAGTGGTAAAAAATAAGTGCAAAACTAATTAAGGTAGGTAATTCCACAACCAATGCCAAGGCAAAATATTGATCGGTGCCCTGAATTATTTCTTTGTTTCTATTCAGAAGTGAAATCTTTGGAGCTGATCTAGTAGGTGCTGTACTTCATCTTCTGTTATTTTTAATTGAAAATTAGCATTACTGACTTCTGATTCGATATCTTATTATTAGTTTTCTAATTCTCTCGCGTAGTAAATATCTTAATGTGACCTATTATAAAATGCATCTACTTACAACAGCCTCCAAACTGAATTTTGCACCTACATGAATAATATTAATTGCATATAATATGTGTATTTATTTTTTGCGGTAGATCCACACCTCTGAACAACTGTAATCAATGCAAATATAATGTGTCGCATTAAATACAAATATCTTTAGCCTTCAAAGACTTCGTCATCACCCGGAAATAATTGTATAGCAGTAAACGCTGTGTTACAATTTTCCGAAGCAGGAAGTATAATTTACAACGACCAAGGCGAAGCAAAATTATAATTTTATATAGTATTCTATTCTATGTCAAGTGTGTGAGATGATGCTTCTTCTTCAATTATTTACCAGCTCTTATTCAAGTTAGGGAAAAAGTGCTGTATAATTGGTGATAAGAACTCACGTTAGTGGCGGGAAATTCAAAATGTAAACATTTCAATCACTTGTAGAGTACTAAGTTTGATAATCAAATTCAACATAATTATGGTAATCGCGAGTTGAAAATAGTTTTGCTTTATTATATCGAAATCATATTAGACAACAATGCACAGGACTCCATAATTTGCCCGAAAAACTATCTGTATCAGCCGGATTATCCACTGTGAACACAGCCTCCCACATAAGGGTGGTTTGCCATAATCTCCACGCTTGGCAGACGACGTAGCAAGAAAACCAAAATATGTTTAAATTTTGAATTTCCCGTTGAACTTACTCGTACCTCAAGTTAAATTTAGATTATTTTTCTATAGTCGTGCTTCGTAGTTAGTGCTGAATTCTAGCTTGTGTCCTCTGATTCAACATACCAGTTTCCTTCCCCAAGAAAGCTGCCGAAACCCCGGCCGGTAGAATGGTTTCTATTTTTGACCTTTTAAGCAGCATGTCTTAGGCTATATATCGGACTACTAGTCCTTATATGATGAAGTTTGTCATAAGATAATCGAATTTTTTAATGTTATTATTGGTACTATTTTTGAAGCATTATTACCCTTTGGCAATGAGTGTGGACTATCGCATGACGGTCCCCCAACTATTGACGACTATCGCATGTTTCAAATCCTGTCACTGGCTTTAGTTTCGCCATGTGGTCGTTGGGACTCTTTTTGTTGTTGTCGACTCCTCTTTTTGAAGCGGCACGTTTTCGGTGCCCACAAAAGACAGAGGTACACATCGCGTCACGCCTTCTGCAACCATTTCGGGCTAACCCTCCAGTTCTAGAAAGTAGGCCTCCGCCCAATGCCCGGTGGAGTTTTATTATCGCAGAAAAAACAGCGTCCAAGTCCATTAAAAAAACCAGTTACGATTCTAGATTTAGCCTGTTCAACATCACTTTTATGTATTTATAGATAAGTTAATCTACGATATAATAATCAAATGGGTTTATACATCAGTAATAATATATAAAATTAATAAATAAGCTGTGATACTTTGTTTATATTTTTTTTAACTTAAAATTATCAGGGAAAGATATTATCCTATCAGAAAAAACCTTATCGGAATTTTAGAAGGTCAAGTGTATAAATTGCAATCAGAAGCAATACTAATACATGATTGATAAACATACGTTATGTTCATCTTTAATTGCCATTTGATATTATACAACATCTTTTCTTTTTCCCATTGATAACATAGTTTCATTAATGTTTCTGTCATTATAAAATTGGAGGTCTTGATTGACCTCATCACGTGAACATAGACATAGTCTACCACATTAATGAAGTCACAGGAACACGTTAGCAATATTTAAATGTGTACACGCCCTCCAATATGATTACAAGTGTTATCGTTATGGTGTGTGATAATGAAAAACTGCGATATGAACAAGGACGTAAAGTGTTTATCAAGTAACTACAGTCAAATTTATAGTAGTTCCCCACGAAATATATACTGTCGTTTTCTGAGTTTTACATACACATATACTTGCCTCATAAAAAATCTGCTTAAGTGCCAATCGGGCTTCGTAGTTTTTCGGGTTCCGTATTGCAATGCAACAGCTCGAAAAATAAAAACAAATGTGTGTTGATTACATTTCAAAACCACATTACAAATCAATGTTTTCAGAATTTGATGGTTAAATGGAGAGTATGGTACAATTATACCAATATTTCAGATTCCAAACTAATAAAATGTTTGAGATAGACTCCGTCATTTTTTATAAAATTTACAACAGGGAGACCTTCAAACACATCGTCAAATATTAATTATTTTTTTAATTATTACCTATATTGGTACTCTAACTCCATGAACTCTAGACGATGACGGCTTCTCATCTATTTAGGCCCACTGAAATATAATTAAATTGAGTTTCTATAGTTAAATATTTATCTCTGGGTTAATGTTCTTTACAAAATAAATACATTTTGGGTTTGTAACTCGTTGTCCCTACTTACGAACTTGACAAGCTAGCTAGAGACTCGTGTTATACTAAGACAGAAAACAGTGTCTAATTTATAGGACTCCGTGTTAATCTTTGAGTACGGAAGCTTAAAAAACTATGACGTCAGAAGTGCAAATTTCAACCTTCTAAGGCCCCATAATCGATTTATTTCCAAACTCAAATAGTATATTGTTTACCAAAGGAGCAAACATCAATTTTAAAGGCCAGAGAGTTTCTTCGATTCCAGAGCGGAACGAAGGATTCTAGAGTAGAGTGCAGTGAGGTATTCAAAGTTGCTCAAGCATCAAAATAGTTTTTGGCTCCCGAGGTGGACACTCTACTTCTAATCACCCTTTTTAAGAAAAAAAGTAAGTGCAACTTATGAAAAGGAATAGTAGTTTATTTATTTAGAAATAATTAGAAAAGATAAAATATAACATAGAAATAGGCACACTATATTTGAACAATTATGGAAGTGCATCGTAACAATTTTACCACTACAATCCGATACAGTTGTCGATTTATTTACAGCTTGAGAATTAGAAATTCTCTCAGGATGTAGTTTTTGAGAAATTATATTTTATTTTTGGTTGTAAAAAACATAAAAATTGGATTTGGTAACCGTATCCGAAGGTTGAGCAAATTAAAGCGAGATTTCCAACTTTGGCTGATGAAGAAAGATGTAGTCTCCTTTGATGGCTGAAGAAGAAAACGTGTCAACAGTTAACATTTGATCGAAAATAATAGACCTATTTTATATGAAACACGCCTTGAAGATTAGGTCAGGTAGCGTTCAAAAGATTTTACATGAGCATCTTCGCGTGAGGAGAATAGTTTCACGCCGGGTAGAGCATAATCTCGCCGATGCTTAGAAGCAGGTTCGCATGAAACGGTGTCCATATGATAGATAAATTTGACCCAGGTTTGTCTTGGCGCGTTTACAGCATTGTGACAGATGGCGAATCTTGGATTTATCAAAACTATCCAGAAACAACCAACTGTCAACAGCAAGTGACGGAACAAGGTACTCCTCGGGCTGCTGCTTCATCATGACTACGCGCCTGCACACCCTGCTCTTAACACGAAGGCCTTCCTGGGCGTCACACCGGTAAAACTTTGGGTAATTCTACTCACAGCTCTAATTTGGCACCGTGTGGCTTATCTTTTTAATCCCTAAAATAAAATATCAACTCTAATCACAGCTGTGTTCGAGCATCAGGCTGAGTGTAGGAGGTGTCTGAAGCGGAGTATTTAAAAAATTGATTCGGATACATGAAACTTTGCATGTTTTATTTTTGGCGGATGTTATTTGATATGATTTAATTGAAAGAGAATTGCTATTAAACCACGCGAAAATTAATAATTATTAAACATTGAATTTAAGTTTTGCAAAACTTACTGAGTGCCCCATCTAGAGACTTCGCTTCTCTTTGTATATTTATTACTTGTTTTTCTTGGCACAAAGACTATAGCGCGAGCGCAGGGGTACACTGAAAATCAGTGTTATGATTACATCAAAGTGTGAACACAACACATGAGTTTTCCCGTATTGCCATAAGATATAATTACTTAGTTAATATTGGTATCTTAATAAATAATTCACAAATTATATGTTAACTGATAGTGGAAAATTTTCTTATTTCATCGGCAATCATATTATTTTTCATTTACGACTATTGTTTATTTATTTTTTGGATATAATTTGATTATTTCCCACCTTTTCTGAATCAAAGTAGTAAATCGGGATAAATAATTGGTAGCAAACACGCACACCGTTGCATTTACAATATTAGTACAATAGGAAGATAGGATTGAAAAGCAAATTCCGACTCAAAACCGGATTAATCTTTTTAGAAATTCACGCTATCAATTTGAATAGTCAAGGGCAGTTTAATCTAGTTAATTACGTGTAGGGCTACGATTGAGATACGACCCATAGCCTGGTACGATCATTCATCCATTTTTAATGAACTCAATGGAAACAATGTTGCATTAGCGGTTAGTATGTAGTCTCTCAAGGGCGACAGGAGCTGAACTTGTATTAACTTTGTTGCCTATTACTTCTTTACTTATAAACTTACACGCACAGTGTTCTGTCACAGTCGTTCTGCACATTATTGTTAATTTAATACCATTAGATGATAGTCTACAAGTTCGTACGGAGAAGTACTGCTAACCAGTAATGTTCGCATTACTGTGTTCTGGTTTGATGGGTATGTATCGCTGCTAGTGAAATTACAGACTCATGAGACTTGACAACTTTATGTCTCTAGGTGATGGACGCAAAGTACAGTCCGACAAAATGCAACTGATAAAGATGGCAGAGGTTACCGTTTAACACCCGGTGGGCCTCGTGCTTATTAAGCACGAGGCCCAATGCATATAATAAATAAGCATATTAGGAGCAACATACATCTCTGGAGATTATATTTTCTGAAAAAAGCCTACCTTTGGGAGAAGAATATTTTTAAAATCCTAGTAAAAAATTACCCCATCTAAATTACCTACATAGAAGTATTCCACTTATGGGATAGAAAAGTTTTTTATTACCTTATTTTTAGGCTAAGGATTGGACACTAGAATCTAAAACAGAAGTTTTACGCACCAAATGTGTGCTGTTACCATATTCTTTATGCTTACGGCCTACGGATAATTTAAGGAAAATCATATCAGCGTCCCTAATGATATAATCTAGATTTATTCAAGTAGAAATGTCTATCTCTGTATCTATTATATAAAAAAAGTTTGTTTCTGTAGTCCTCGAGGGTGCAATCTATTTAGATTTTTTAACTATCATAGGGATCGGTATGGGAAGCATTTAAGCTATAGTTTAATCGAAGAAATGGTGGTTGGGTATTTTGCGTGTTAGCCTCTCCAGGTATACGGTCGACTTTTTAAGCAAATATATCCGTCATAAAGTTCCTAACGCAAATTTTGAGTTTGGCCTGCTTATACCGTCTTCGGCTAGGTCATCAGTGTCATCACTTACATAAAACATCACCACGCGCAGAGATATCTACCCTCGTTTTGCGTAATTACACATGTATATAAAAAAACATACGCTCCGATGTTTCTACGAAGAAAATGTCTTTCACCATACAAATAACCTATACCTGATACACAAATCAAACTACAGTGTAACGAGTTGATGAAAAATTCTTTATGGCATCTAGATGGAAAATAGTCAGGGAACACTGCCATTTTCTTTTACCTACCTAATTAATATTACTTTTACAAAATGTACCTATCCATTGAGTTTGCGGGAAGATTAGACATTAGTGCATATATAATAGACATCTTTGATGTTTTATATTTTCCATAATTTGTGTTTCTTCGAGTATGTTTAGTTAACTTGTATTAATGGTGGATTATTAACTGTTATGTGTATGTGGACGCGCACTAGTGTAAGCAAACAGTACCATAGCAGTTTTTTTTTAGTTTTCGCTAATACTGTTATCTATCAGGATCAACCGGATTCCACTGCTGAACACAGCCTCCGCCTTTAATTTGGATTTGCCATAATCCCTACGCTTGGCAGACATTTTGGGGATCGCAGCATTAGATAGCAATTTCTCAGAACCTATAGGTATTTTGTTCACCATAGTCGCATATATTCTATGACACCCATGAACAAAAATGAGGAGGTGACATTCTAGCCCGGCACCCCATTGGCAAACGTCGATACTAAGTTTTAGAGATGTAACCACCGATAGACTAAAACACGATTTTCACAAGTGACTGATTGACATGACTTCTTCAAAACCGGGATTTGAATCTCATTGCTTTAATTTTTTGTGCCTTAATATTTTACGACGTGTAAATGTAAAATTTTTACGAGGCCATCATGAACTAAAAAACTAAGCATACTGTCCGTGACTTCACCCACGTCACGACTGGGATTTATTTTTATAGAAAGCCATCAGAGACAACCATTTTTGAAGAAAGAACTTAGTTATAAGAGTAATATCAATATGTATCTTTGTACATATATATATTTTTGTCATTGTGACTGAACAAGCACGAGCCCCACCTGATGTTAAGCGGATTAACCTCTGCCTATAACAGATGCATATTGTCATGTGACGAACACGTCAACCACACTGCGTAGATAAAATAAAGTGAACCATCCCAGATAGTAATAAAATGAAGCAACAAATCTTTATCTAAAGTACAGTTACCATGACGTCAACATTTATTCATTAATGCAATATTGGGGTAGGTAAGGTTTAAGAATATACTCGTAGTATCTAGTAGTAGGTATTAAGTAAAGTTGACTGTTATAGTGCTATACCATCTTCCAGGGTTAAGCGAGTTTTTTTTATAGATTCTAGTACTTTATTATTAGCAATCATTAAAGCAGAGTTTATGTAAATCGATATGTTTGAAAATTACTCACGATATATAATATTGTAAAAAATATTATTATACTAAATTAAACCTTATCGTCATGCAGTTACGTTGCAATCTCCGTGATACGCCGATGCAGCTTGCTGACAACTTCACCTTCATCTTGACCTTGGAAGAATACCTAGTATTTTAGATTTATTGCACCTACGTTAGGTATTTCATATAAAATATGAGCACTAAAACGATGGAACAACACGAATGATAAACAAAAGTCTTTTGTTTCACATAGTTTTGATCTGGTACGCACCCCGAAATACATTTTCAATTTAGTATAAATGAACATAAATGTACTTACATTAGGAACCAACAGATTTCATCAATAGGAAGCCTTCTCGTTGTTCAAATAAGAGGGAAACTTTAATAATAATCGTAGCAGTAACCGATCACTGTCGTAGCACCTCTACGAAAGTTCCGTTGACCTCTCCGTGAACTCCCTTTATTAAAAGTGAGTAAGGGACATTTTCTGCGTAGCTTATTATTTTCTAAAGGTACTGTTTAATTATGAAATTCTTACCTAGATCAGGGATGGAGCTCGATGGTTCCTCGAAGATTGGTGGTTTGATGAGACGTGGCGGTGGTGGCGGTGGTGGTGGGGGCGGCGGGCGCATACACTGGATCACGGAGTGTGTCGGCACCATCGCCGGTGCCAGCGGAGGACCCAGCATCACCGGTGGTGCTCTGAACTCCTTGCCCGGAGGAGCCGGCAGCTCAAGTCGACGGGCAGCAGGCATCATTTCTCCACCCATATCGTAACCGTTGTCTATCGGCTCCCTCTTCGGTGATAGATTAGCATAACACTGCATAGTTCCTTTCCAAAATATTCAGTCACTATCTAATAAAATATATAAGTCTTAATATCCTTAAAACTCTATTAATATGAGTCTTAATATCCTTAAAACTCTCAAAACTTCAACAGCACATAGTCATTTAATTCACATAAAATGCGGAAATCTTAAATAATTTACATAGACATTTCATCGCATTGTTTATAAAGAGTGGAAATGCAGGTGGCAGACGCCGGGCGCCGTATTCTCGCGCGTATCGTGCGTGCGCGGCACGCCGCTCGTTCGCGAGACTCGTTCGCTCGCCGCGGCCAACTTTCTCTCACTGGCGTGGCGGGCGATCGCAGCCGGACGAAAGTGAATCTGCAGCGTGCGCCCCGCGCGTCGCGCCCTCAGGTGTCCCTGCACCGCCCGCCCAACACCGCCGCCGCCGCCGCCACCGCCGCCACCACCGTTGTCGTCGTCGCTGCAACGCCCATCTGACATCAACTTTAACCTTAACTGCGACCTTCACTGAAGTGCACTGCACTCCTACAACTACGCCTTATGAAAATTGAGGTACCTACATTTATTTTAATTCTTTACTGCACAATGTAATAGCTACCAATAAAATTTTAGCTACTACTTGGCACTGATGTAAGGAAAATATACAATTAGTATGTGTCTGTTGACAATACAGTTAAAGATAAAAA
Organism: Plagodis pulveraria; assembly: GCA_963890685.1. NCBI lineage: Eukaryota > Metazoa > Arthropoda > Insecta > Lepidoptera > Geometridae > Plagodis > Plagodis pulveraria. The sequence continues at coordinate 20,195,784 of OY982957.1, forward strand.
GGAAAGGGCTTAATTCAGATTAATATTTTTTTTATGCTTGATAGGTTAGCCTTTGACCACTATCTCACGTGATGATGTGATCGAACATTGCTCAGGCTAACCTAGAATTACTGGCTCTCAAGGACAGCTGCCGGAACACACCGGTAGGTGGTGGTGACAGATTTTCTACATTAAGGTGGTAGCTAGCCAGGCGGGCATTCGCAAAATGCCCTACTACAATGCTATAACGACTGCCATCCTAAGATGACAACCGGGACCGAAGGCTTAACGTGCCCTCCGAAGCACGGAAGCGCTTAGTTGTAATATCACTAGCGGTCACACATCCAACTCATGACCGCAGCGGACGTTGCTTAACTTTGCTGATCGGCTAAAAACAGCTAAGCAAACTTCACTACGAGCGCTTCAAATTATGTTACAATGCGTATGTAATCACTATGTTATGTACTAAAGTAAAAACTTAACTCTGATTAACACAAATATTTATTTCCTGGGAAGCGTGTGTCTACGGAAGGCATGGAAAAGTGATCTTTCTTTAAAGTATTTCATTATATTGGAAAGGAAAATTAATGGATCAGAAAGTCACCTGGGAAAATAATAGGGTATTAAAACTACAGTTGCCTAAGGAACACGCACATAATCACCGATCTACTCTTTTTATCTGTGGAAAACTACAAAATACGCAAGAAATACTACGAATCAAGTCTATTAAACAAACCACCAAGCAGTTTGTTTTATAGATTTTCATGAAGGTTGAATAAAAAAATGTATTTTTTTCATTTCTAATTTATCTATGCATTACAGACTTCCATGAAGGTTGAATAAAATAAAACGTATTTTTTACATTTCTAATTTATCTAGGTGAGGATCTGATATAAACATTGGTACAAGAGGAAGTTGTGAATATGCAGCCTGTCTGCGTTGTATGATGCATCGCGTTACGTAAGTATGTATACGACTAGAGTCGAATCACGGTCACTTCTAGGACAATCAAGGACAATGCTTAAGTATACTCGTACCTACTGTTCTTATCGTTAGGATTAAAATTAGGGCGTGCGCCTTATTATTCTTGTTGCAGCATTTTTAAAACAAAAGTATTACGTTTTTAGGGTTCCGTAGTACCTACAAGGAACCCTTATAGTTTCGTCATGTCCGTCTGTCTGTCCGTCTGTCCGAGGTTTTGCTAAGAGACCGTTTGTACTAGAAAGCTGCAATTTCGTACGGGTATGTAAACTTACCACGCCGACAAAGTGGTAAAATAAAATAATGAAAAAAAATTTTTTTTAGGGTGGCTCCCATACAAGTGATGTGGTTATGAATTTTTTTTTCGTCGTCTATCTCATCGAATGGGGTATCATTAAATAGGTATTTTAAAATGATTTAGGGGTTGCTAATACCATTTCACGATTTAATGCTTCATTTACGAAATATTCAACTTTAAAGTGCAAATTTTTGTTCCAGTAGGGCGTCCCCCCCCCTCTAAAACCTAAACTGCTGGCTTGAAAAATCTGAAAAAATTCATGATGATAGTGCAGTTCATGAACTTTCAAGGAAAATTATAGCGATTAAGATAACTTTATTACTTTAGCAGTAATAGTCGTTGAACTTGGGTGTTAGATAATTTTGTGCCAAATACAAAATTCTTAGAATAAATCCTTTAAAGTTACTAAGATGAAGTAGTGGAAGGACTTTAGAATCGATATACATACTTATGTACTATAGGAAGGGGTGGAGGGGGGAGAGGGGGGTTGTAGCATCCCCCCAGGGGGGTTGGGGATTACGGAAACTATTAATTTTTAATAATAATAATATTAAAAAAATATGTGTATCTACATACATTGGAAGGACTTTAGGTATGGTATATGTATATATTTTGTGCAATGGGGAGGGGGAGTGAGGGCGAAATATTCCCCATTGATGGGAGGGGGGTTACAGAAACCTATAATTTTTTTAAATACTAACGAAATTTCCCAAAATAAGCTTCTTCTTCATGAAAATAATTAATCCTCTCCCTCTCCGCGTCTCCGGCTTATAAAAAACACTGTAGGGGTAGGGCAGACAAGACTGCTACAAAGATGGGGGCTCCAAAAACAGCAAGTGACCCATTAGATATTAGTAACATTTTCTCGAATCACTTCCAATCAGTATTTGAACCCTCAACTGTTACCGACGGTTATAATGCAGATAATACATTTTATATTTCTGAAGATGATGCACGTAAACCACAAGTCAGATTTAACTATCGGTGATGTTTGTTTTACTATAATCAAATGTTTATCAAATCGGAACTACATAGGCTCGATCCAACTAAAGGCGTTGGAGTTAATAATGTTTCACCATAAGTTCTTAAATACACCGCTGAAACCATTTGTTTTCCAGTCCACCATATATTCAACCTAAAGATTATTAAAAGTTGTAGCAAACTATCGCCTAATCTCAATTTTGCCCGCCTTATCCAAGCTTTACTGAAATATTTAAAACGTAAACAATAACAAACAAACAAACAGTGTGCTTACTAAAAATATTTTAAGTTTTTTAAATTGCTATTACTTGCCGATGACCTGAAAATGTATCATTCTATAAATACTTATCAAGACCACTTAAAATTCCGAAAGGATCTGGGCAGATTTTTTGTGTATTTTATTAAATATAATTTTACTCCTAAGACGAAAAACAAATAATTTAATACAAATACAAATTAATTTTATTCTTCCTTACTGTGATACATTTATGATGAGTCTATGACTCTAAAACTAGGCTGGTGGCCTGTATCTCAAGAGCCAGGTTCTTCCTGGCTTTAGAGAATCTGTAACACATCTATATATTTTCTTTTATATATACTATTTAGTAACAATTCAAAATTGAACCAATACATTGAAACATATATACATATAGGAAAAATATTTAACGAAATGTTTTTATTCGAAATTAACGTCATTTTGTATATTTTTAATAATTAATATTTACGTGTAGTCATTATTCTGTGGTGTAGTATTGGTGTACGAGTTTAAGTGAATGTTTGTAAGGAATTTGAAAGGTGTATGTGTCGGTGCGTGTTTCTGTATGTTTGAGTATACGTGCACGTGAAGGGTATGTGATTTGTAATGTGTAATTTTACATATGTGTTATGGGATTCTAACTTTGATGAAGTTCAAGTCATAACGGATTAAGTAATAATATTAGATAGTAAATTAGTCGTTCTTGTAAATATTCAAAATATAATAACAACACGTGGTTTAAAAATATTAAATTTTGTCATTAGGTCATCTAGTAACTTCAATAACGAATTAACGTATTTATTGCATAATATTAAACCATTATGAAGAGCTGCTAAATAAATATAAATTATTGCAATTAAACTCTAGAAGGCAACAATTAGATATATTGCTTCTGTATGACCTATATCATAAGTCACAGATATGACTGTACAGAGTTGATCGATTAGCTTCGGTACGAGTATAAGGTACTTTTTAGACCTCATCCTCGCCGTCTCATAATTATTATTATAAATAAGAATAATTTTTCATTAGGAAAATATTGTGACTCTGTTTGTTGGTTCTTGAATATATAATATATGTATATATATATATATATATATATATATATATATATATATGCACAGTCCTTCAGTGTCGTTATATAGTTTACACTATATATAGATGTATATATTTATTTATTTATTTATTTATTATCCAAACTTACAGCTATCATTACAGTCATTACAGGTAATCAACCCAATGCGACAGTGCAGCGATTTATACATTAACAACATAACATAAAATTCTCAAAGCTACGTTTGTGAATTCACTCAGGTCACAGCTAAATAAATCTATTTCATCCGCAATTTCATTGAGAGTGCGAAATGCTCGCGTAAGAGGCGCCACTCGTATTATATATATATATATATATATTATATATATTATTATATATATACAGTGTAAACTCAAGGGACTGTGCATTTTATGGCGTTATAGAGAGGTGTCGTTAAATGGAGAGAAGAAAAAAGTTTGTGAGGAACTAAGAAACGTATATTCCAACTTAATAGTCACGGTCAACAACAGTCTACACGTGCAAGCAATCACAATTTATAAACAAAAGAACAAATTGCTTAGAAAGTTATAGGTAGAAAGATAAAAAGAAAAAGAACAACAGAACTATTCTATATTATTATAACGGGCTACTACGGAACCCTACATTACGCGTGGCCTGACACGCGCTTGACCGCTTTTATTTATTTACTATCGTTGCACTAAGTCCAGTTTTGCTGGTTCTCTGTAAAGTATTGTAGTAATTTATGTTTATAAATATTAAACAATTAATATCCCGGAGTTACAAGCGCAGTACAGTATAACTCAGAACGGTGGCACTGTAACTGCAATGAGCAGGCGTGACGCTTAACATCGAGCGCGTGACTTGTAATTATGAAATAAAATCTATCAAACGATGGATACCTGAGACATTGCGTTTGACAGTTTGCTTTATCAATATGTTTTCCCACGTTAAGGAAACAGACAGTCTGATTATATAATATGGTCACAGTCGGACATTTATATATTTTTATTATGTGTTTTTATTGTTTTGTGTATATATAAACGAATCTCCGAATCTCCTGGAGGGACAAAGTTAAGAATGAAGAAGTTATCAAAAGATTGTTTAACAAAAAACTTGAACTGCTATCTTTAACTGTGGTATATCTCATCACAGTAAAAAAAAGAAAGATTGCATATTTTGGTCATCTACACAGACACACAAAATACAATTTAATTAAAACTATTATTGGAGGAGATTATTATTTTTGAATTCGATAAATAGAGGGAGAAGGGGTAGAAGCAGAAGGAGAATAGCCTGGTGTGACAATTTAAAATCTTGGACCGGTACTGCTGACGCCGCTATTCTAAGCAGAACAGCTCAGGAAAGCGTCATATTTAGAAAGATGGTCGCCAATATCGGTTAGGATATGGCACACGAAGAAGAAGATTGAATATTTTACTCCATTTAAAAGTAGTGTGATCATGAAATGTCATACGCATTCCCACGTCTGGCGTGGCAGCTGAAGCATGTAAACCTTTGATTCCACCGCATGGTGGAAAGGCATTTTGCGAATGCCCGCCTGGCTAGCGACCACCCTCAAGTGGAAAATCTGTCGCCAAGCACCTAGCAGTGTGTTTCGGCAGCAGTTCTTAAGAGCCAGTGAAATTACAGGCACATGAGCTTCCCGGGCTATAAGAGGGCCTTCCCTCGCCCAAAACCCGGTGGAGCTGGCCGTCCGATTAACGGTAGTCAGCATCAATATAAAAAAAAAACGTGCACATGAGACTTAACAACTATGTATCAAGGTGACGGGCGCGGTGCAATTCGTGACTTGTGACGAAATGCATCTGTTATAGGCAGCGGTTAATCCGCTTAACAGGTGGGCTCCGAGCTTATTCCGTCACAATAACATTAAAAAAAAACACAATTTTACATTCTAATAGTCCACTTAAGATAATAATTAATTAAGTAGATAGGTGCCCAGTATTACATAATGGCAAAAAGTATTTTCAGTTCCGTTTTATCAAATGCGCATCGTATGCACAACCTTGATACATTACCTTGAATTACAGATTTATTGCCATTTTCCATAACTAATTATATCACGGCTAAGCACTGTGACGAGTATGCATTAAACAGAGATGACCTTCACACAATTTCTTTTCTTCCGTGACATAGTAATTAATATCTTTACCTACTCTTTTATTGACTTACCTTTTATATGCTAGTTAGCGGAAATATAAAACAGATGTATTTTAATTTATTACTATTTAATTGTATTCAGTTTTATGTTCATTTTATGCCATTTAGAAGTTATTTGAATTATTATGTTGCTTTTATATCAGCTATATTTTTTTACTTTTGTGCATTACTGAATTATTTTCTAAACATTTTGATCATCACATAAACGCCGACCGCCCTAAGGTAAAAAGGTTTTCTATGCATGGCAGATGTCAGCCTTACAGAAAATCATAATTGTTGTCTTCTGGTTTTCTTTTGTTGGTTTTTATGGTACTCACTGGAAGGGCTATATATTTGTAGTATTTTAATGTGTGTGTGTGTGTGTGTGAGTGTGGCGGCGTCCCTTTGGTCAGCAACAAAGTGGTGGCCAATTGGGAAGCGGTAACTTTTATCCCAGCATTCCGCGAATGATACAGAGCTTTTTTCTTTTTTATATTTTAAAATATAAACGTAATACGCATCTAGATTTACATAAAAAAACTTGACAGTAAAGCATAGAAAAATTGTGATTAATTACTCATACAATACTTAAATTAAAGACTACGCATGTTTTCATCAAAGTTGCTTCGAGACTATTTTGAAATTGAAATATATATATTTGTAAACTAAAAACTATTTACTGCCCTAGTTTCAGATTCGGCCATTGAAATATTCACCCTGTATTGTAATTATTTCGAAATATGATACATAACTAGACAGTTTTATATTTGAGACAATTCACAGCAACAAAGAAAACGTAATTTTTGAAATTAAATTCTCGTGAGTTTGACACATATTTAAATATTATAAATGAATCCGGCAAAAACACTCACGTTGAGGATCGAATACGTCAACCCGGGTTTCGAGCATATCAGATGGTCGACGTATTCGATCTTCAACGTGAGTGTTTTTGCCGGATTAATTTATAATATTTAAAAACGTAATTTATATGTTTACGTTTACAAAGCCTTGCCCTTGATAAATCCATTGACTAAAAATATAATTGCGTAACATGTTTGCCTAAGTCGGTCAGTGTTCATGTCGTGTGATAAGCAAAGTGGTGCTATCACTTCCGTAGAGAGACCCGATAGAGAGAGAGAGGACCGATCGATGTTCGACCCGCTTCAGCACGCACACTGATAACAGCTGATAATAATCTAGTAGATTGCTCAGAAACTGAACACAGCATTTGACCGTTATGTGCCTGAAATAACTGCTCATTTATCTGATCACAGATAATACACGATTTTTTTATCATTAAATGAGTAATGTCGTGCAAGATACGAAGTCTCAGCGAGTAGTGTCGGGGCGTGATGATAGTCATTTTTTGTTATTTCAAATAAAGATTCATCATTTATTTTTTATACGTTACCTTTAAGTACCATGCAGTTAACTTTTATGTAAGGTAAATTACATTTTGATACATATAAATAAGTTTTAATTTTAATCATTAAACATTTACAATAATTGTGACATTTTTACCTATATAAGAAACCGTCATAATCTAAATAACCCAAGATATATGTGCGTTTTTTTCTTACTTTTGCGTTGTATTTCATTTCACCTGTAAATATATTTTTAGATATTTTACTAGCTGCCCCCTATGGTTTCTCCCGCTTAGAAAATGATGATGAAAATAACGTACTCGTATGTGTTAATTCAGGACCTATATATATTCTATGTTTAAGCCAAAACGGTTCAGCTGTTTCCGCGTGGAGCAGTAACAAACATACGCACACTCACATACTTTCGCCTTTAATATACGCACGATGAGCAAGTTTTTTTTGTACTACCTGTATTATTTTCCTTTTTCTAAATTAATTTGTTGGGTATTCCTTTAGCAGCAAAAAGCAACAAGATTTTTTTTATATATTAATAACGAAACTTATAGACGGAACCATATTACCATAGTAACCATGCATGTAGTTGGAAATTATAAAAAAAATTGCAATATAAACAAAAAGTATAAAGTACCTACCTTAAAATTTAGTATACTTCGGTAAAATTAAAAGCAGTTAATAACCAATCAAAATAGAAAAAAATAAATTAATAAAATAAACATGGGTATACTAGCTAAATATTTATTTCACATTGGGACTTGGGATCATCCAAGCCTACAGTGCCCTTTGACTTTTTGTAACCGTTAGCAAAATTATCTTTATTATTATCTTTAGTATAATGGAAGGGTAAGCCATCTTGAAAATGCTCGCCTGGCCCTCTACCACGTCATATGTTACATGTGTTTGTGAGACAATTAATTCTACATAGGTACGTCTTTTATAGCATCTTCGAACATATCATCATTAAACAACATCTAATAGAAAAGGAAAAATGTAGATAATATAATATTCATAAATAATGCTTACACTGTCCGTCATTAGACTGTAAAGCCATAGTAAGGAAAAGAAGTGCTCAAAAATCAGTTTTAAAATTTACCGTGTATTTTAACTCCCACGATGTTTTAAGGTCCACGTAATAGAGGTAACAATCCTGACTTATAAAGCTATGAAGGTTCAATGCCAAAGGCTATAGACTGCTGTGAAGAGGTTTCACTGTTTTAATCCTTCTGTGGGCTTGAGCTTCACTGCAGGCGTTTTGCGTAGTCTAGCTTATTGTAAAGCACTAAAAGGTGTGTATCGGTAGTTTTCATTGCCAATAAGTTCCCATTCTAGTCTTACATTGTTTAACCTCATTATTACCTTAACACAAGAAGGTCTAAGATGTAAGCGATATACCCAAATTTCGCGCGGATTTCGGGCAAAACCGTTTAAATTCAATTCAATCCCATTTGACTTAACTGAATTTGGACGGAATGAATGAAGGATGTAGCTCCTAAGATTAGAGCAGATTTCCAGACTTACATCTCACTTTTAAACATTATTTTGAAATATTTACCGTAGAGGGTGTCTGCCACCACCACCGTGGATGTGTAGCGGTATTCAGGGTTACCACAGGACGATTTTCTCGGTCATTGTCGTTTTATAAAGGTCGTCCTTGATAGTTCACTTGATTTTTTCATGTTCGTTTTTAATGAAAATTTCAATTTTGAAGTTCTAGCTAATATCATAGAGAAAGTTATGGTCCTTTCTCTAAGCTAATATAAAAATATATTACGATTTTCAGTCTTTCCAAAAGATTTAAACCAAATATTATCACTTATTTGCAAGAATACAATACACGTAATACACTTCTAGATAACTACTGTGCAGGTGCGTATGGTGTCTGTATGCATGGTGCATTGCACGCAGACGTGCAAAAGGTAAAATAATAAGCCAAAAGCTTGCACTCGCGTTAACGTATAAATTGAGTTTGCATTGAGTTGCTGTGCCTTAGCAACCAACAGGCTAGTGTGCTCACAGTGCTTTCCATACTAACGTCAAATGTTGAATGTATGTCTTTGAGCCGAATATCTATGCTTCTGATTTCCCAATTTTCCGTAACTTAAATTTATTTAAGTAATTTCGATTCGTATGGGAATTCTTAAATTACCGTTAAGAAATAAATAAATAATAAAATGGGCAAACTGGCAAACCAGAAGCATAGAAAGGCACAAGGATATGCATGCAAAATTTCATCGAGTTAGAACACTCTATCTGTTCTCTATGATGAAGCTATGTTAGTAAAAACGGTACGTGCACATTTTGATAACTTATTAAAAATGGGACCTAGGGTGTTCAAGCATAGGGTTAGTCTGGTGCTCTTATACGGGCTTGGTCCCCCAGGGTGGTTGCGGCACTCCATACGTTCTGGCGTCTTGCAATATGGAGTTTCCTCCAGGGAGGGGTCTGTAGAAGGACAGCCGCTAGCTATGGCAGGCTCGCAGTCCTGCCGCGTTCAACATATCCCGGCCACCTTCTCCTGGTCAAACGGGAAAGGGTAAATGCATTTCCCATACATACAAAAAAATGGGAACTGGTGCTCAAAGACAGCTGCTGGGACACATTATTAAGTGCTTGGTGACAGACAAACGACATGAGCAATAGATATTTGTTTTGCGAGGCTGCAGAGTTATTATTTTGATGACTACTTGTATTTAAACCTGAAGAAGCGAAGGATTGAATCATGAGCGAAGCGTACGAATATAGAAGCGTAACGAGAGTTTCAAAGTTACGAGACGCAAGGCAATCAATTTCCATACAAAATTGCCAGCAAGTTTTTGGTTCCAAATTAATTAAATACTCCAGCAAAGGATTTGGTTTTTTGGTGTACGTAAATACGATACTTCTCGTGGTTTTTATTGAATATATTTGGGTATGTTTGAGACACATACATTTCCAAGTATAAGACTTTAATACAGTTCAAGGTTAAAGTTGATTTTTTAATTTTCATTCTGCGTCATGGTAAATCTACTTTAGGGTAGCAACCCTGCAAGCCACCCGTGTCAGTCTGGCAGGGGTGAGCACTGCAGTCGTCGGGGTGCGCCGAGGTCACTGCCACTGTGCGGCCAAGTGCGACGCTCGCACTTGGCCGCACAGTGGCCACGTGCGCTGGCGCAACCCTGCAATCAATACTTCACGTGTCTTTTAGGCTTTCTTTGTTTACTAAAGACTGCAATTTCATCAAGCTTTGGAATTTTTTAATTGAAAATGTATTTAATATATCAGTTATAATACAGTCTGAACAGAAATCTTTCAGTAAATAATCTAAAAATAGTTTTGAGCCTCATCAAGGGTCACTGTAACGTGTTTTTGGTACACTTCTTCTTCAATGTTCGAAAGAATAGTAAGAAAAATACTTTATATAAGTAATGTAGTTGTGTAACTCGTCTCCTTCTTCAGAGACGACGTATATCCAAGGTTGGCAAAGGTCGTCGGCTTAGTAAGCGATAGCTGGTCATTTGCAGATTCTTCACACTCCCAGCTTCACCGTTGCCGGGCCTGCTCATGGGAACAGGTACAAAGGAGATCAGGAGCCATGTTTTTTTCTTCAGTTTATTAACTAAAGTGGACAAGCAAATCCGAGGGTTATAATGGCCGTAAAAATAGATTCTACGGGGCTTACAGCTTGGCTTACTTTATAATATAGACTATGTCTTTCGGGCCGCGGCTCCGCTCGCGCTTATATCGGTTACCGCGCAAAACCATTAACCTCTTTTTGCGCAGTTGGATAAAAACTATCCTATGTCCTTTTCCGGGTCCCAAACTATTACCATACCAAATTTCAAAACATTTAAAAACAATATGAAGTTCTAATGAGTGCTCACTTATTCCATTTATCTGTAAGCCTGCTGTGATATCTTCCTTGAGCTTCTCGTATTAATTAGAAAACTGTAACTGAAGAAAGAATAAAACAAGATTTTTCTTAGTGATATGAGCTTTCAAAAACCAAAAATTAGCCTAGCATTTTCTCCAGTGTTGCTGGTGTTTATATAGGCGGCAGATACCAATTAACAAATACTATGATGTGGGCCGCTTACTTGTTTGCGAGTAATATAGAAAGAACTGTTTTATAATCTGCTGTTTTATCTATAATGGTGTAGGGAAAATGTTATTGAAGGGCAGCGGGGCATGGGGTTCAGTAGGGAGACTAAGGGGTGGCTAGACCGTTAGACACGCATGCGTGTTCAAGTTTTGAACTCTCATAAAACAATAATTTGCATTTCATCGACTTTTTAATGTCTAATATGTCTTCATATTTTTTACTTATATTTGGATCTTTTTTTTATTTCCATTAGTAGGCAGACGTGCAAGCGGCCCACCTGATGTAAAGTGGTCTCCGTACCCTATGGACATTTGTACCACCAGAGGGGTCACCAATGCGCTGCCGACCTCTAAGCAATTTCATGCCCTTTTTATACAACCCAATATCGTAAGGCAGAGAAGAGACCTCGGCGGGATGTTCCCTACAAATATTTATAAACGTTCTAGAGAACCGTGGCGTAGTCGAGTGCAGAAACTCAAGCTAGTGGGGGTGATTATCACGTCGATGGCGAGCGGCCCACTGGTGGAATTCAGGAGTTGGCATCAAATCAAACAGCTCTTCAGAACACCCTCCATCGTAGAAACGCATTCTACACGCAGAGAGATGCAAAGTTTCTCCAGAGACTAAGCGATTCCAAACCGTCTGTCAATATGGGATCGTCAACACTACAACGGCACTGAACAGCATGCCGTTGGATGGAGTTAAGGGTTTTGAGCTAGCGGGTACCCCAGCCCGTAGATGTGAGCAGTATATGGCGGTCTGACTTGCGCTTTGTGAAGCGCTATCCGTTACCGTGGAGTGAAATACTGCTTGTACTGGTTTTTCACTTCAAGCTTTTTAGATGCCTCTCATCCTCTAGTTTGGCCTTGCTCTCCCGAAATTGTACGTCATTATTTCCCTGATGTTACAAAATAAAAATTGAAGTAATAGTGACTGAAACTCCTCATTCAAGTTTGAGAGAGATAGCCGAACTTTTTATGTCTCACGAGTCGATCCATACTATTTTAAATAAAATATTTTATAAAATTTTGTGTATTAATGATCTTTTCCCGGTACTTTCAGTAGTATTACAAGTTGCTACAGAATCCTCGATGTGTGAATCTGACTCTTGGCCGGTTTTATACAATATTTGAAATTATATCTCCGCCATTAGCGTCAACATCGAAATTCAACTTCTGTTTTACATTTTTACCACTGCACTTACGCGCTAAAATAACATTTTAGCGCGTAAGTGCAGTGCAGACTGGAAGATACCTATTTACACGCTGTGCGGTGCTGGTAAAAAATACCTAATGCGATTTTATCATATTCCTTAAATAGCAAAGATTTACACATCCATCAATATATTCTGTTTTTTTTTAACCGGCGGTATGCCTTTGATTAACAAAATACTATAAACTATATAGAACACAACAGCTACTACAAGCAATTAACAACCTTGAAGCGCTCGTAGCGAAGTTTACTTAGCCGTTCTACGGTCATGACTTGGATGGGTGACCGCTAGTGACATTACTACTGAGCGCTTCCGTGCTTCGGAGGGCACGTTAAGCCGTCGGTCCCAGTTGTTATCTTAGGATGGCAGTCGTTATAGCATGGTGGTAGGGCATTTTGCGTATGCCCGCCTGGCTAGCTATATCATCCTCAAGTAGAAAATATGTCGCAAAGCACCTAACGGTGTATTCCGGCAGAGCCAGTACTCTAGAAGTACTGGCTCTCAAGGACAGCCTGAACAACATCTTCGAACACATCCTCACTTACCATCAGGTGAGATAGTGGTCAAAGGCTAATCTATCAAGAATATAAAAAAACCTACATATAAGCCATTGCAGCCTCATAGGCAGTCCAAATAATTTTATATTTAATTACACCCTAAGAAAAGCATAAGCTATGCTAATCATTTCGTTCATTGATGCTGTTCTCATGCAATCTTCCCGTCACGTACATATTTCTAGTTTTGTCTATTCTAGTTTACAGCACACATCTATCTCAAAATGTTCTCATCTCTTTTTAACTCCGCCTCTTATGTTGCGCAACACTAGACTCTACTAAAGCTGTGACACGATACGTTGTAAGCCTAAACTATCATTAACGACTGTAAGGTTATGTCTAATTTCTTTGGCAGTCCATATGCTACATTTGAATCTTTATAAAAAAGATTACTATGACCCCTGAGCAAAAATGACACGCAAAATCATGGAGCTATCTACATTTTCCTCGCTATTAACTTACGTTTAGGTACAATGTGTAGTGTTATAATAATAATATGTCTCAATAATATTTGACAGAGCCGGTTAGAGTTAATAAGGAATAGAGTAATTAATTTGATGACCAATCCAGGTTTTTTTTTCTTGAAGCACTGTTTAAATTGCAATTCACGCCTGCCAGCGTTGATATTGTAGTAGGTACTTCAGTATTGCTATTCTCGCACCAAAAGTTCAGATTTCCTTCTCACGATGGTAAAAGACCTTACTTAATTACTCTTGACCCTTAGTATTCAGAGCTTTAAGCGGACATGCTCCGACTATGAAGCGTGGGCTCATCATTCCTAGATAAAGATAAAGATTCTTGGCGCAGCACGCCGCTGTGTTATGTTAAGCTCTCGACAGTTTTTACATATTGTTTTGATATATTGGGTCCTTGGGGACCGGAATTCTCATATTTTTGTAACCAAAACTTAACAGAGCACCACCGAGTCGATGCAATACATATGTATCCAAAATGTTGATTCATAAACATTGCAATTCAGCGAGGCAAAGCATGCTTGGCTAACCTAATAGCCAAGTATGCTGGTGCTTAAGTGTTTTTCAACAAAGGCAAACATCCAAAGAGAATAATGAATTTTGCCTACACTATGTTATTTTTTGCTTCTAGACCAATCTTAAGTTAGTATACTATTTCATTAGGATCAAATGTTTTTTTTAGAATTGTGGTAACATAATCTTTTAGTTGAACTCAATCGGTGTTAAAATTTATATATCTGAAGATTGCTAGTTAAACATTAGGAGTTTTATTGATATATATCATAGAATAGGATATCGTCAGGCTTGTATTCCCCAAAGGAGAAGTAGGCATTCTTCCATCCTTCATCCTTATTCTAAAAGCTTATTGTAATTCTCAGGTAGTCTCAGGAATACGAGCTCATGGCTACAAATATACGTATTGGAGTTTGAGTAGATGCAAGAGTTTATCGATGTTTATATGGATACCTATTCGGTGAAAGTTGTGCGGAAGGGCACCAGGACACAGGGTGCAGTGGGGTGACAACAGCACGCATGCGCCATACCACCCTGTCTGAACACCATCAGTGTGCACTTACACCGTTTAGTCTGCTAATCTGCTTGAATTAATATTAAATTTATCGTGCAGAGTTTTAACTCTTCAAATAAGTATCTATTGAATAATGTATTTTCTACAAAATTTAAGATATATCCAATATTATACTACAAATTTTGGGTTTATAAATACTAAGGAATACCCATCACAGAAATACCAGGAAACACTACGGAGTTCGATTTGACCTGCCTGTCTAAAATGAAACACTGGCCTACAATATTTTTTTTTGTTTTGGTGCAGCTCTGTTTGCATCTGTAGTCGGTAAAGTAGGTAGTATAAACTACATTGCTGCTACTAGATATCAGCTGACAGCTCTGGTTTACCTACAATTCTTATTTTAACTTTTTTACGGTTTTATTCAAAATCAGTCCATGTTAAAACTACTTTTATGACATTAATCGTATAAATTTATGATGGCAAGTAAGTCAAGAAGTTGCATTAACGATCCTGATATGTTTTGTTACATAATTATGCGGTGAGTATATAATGAAAGATCAACGGAAACCGATTAATGGCACGGTAATTCGCTTGTATTCTGTATTGAAATTGGCAAGCTTCTTTCTCATCAACAAGAGCTGATATGAAAAATTTGACTAGTTTTCTCGTGTCGGCTCACAAAATATTCCCAAAATCAGGTCTAAAATCTTAGCCACCAAAATGAGTGTAGGCCAGTGAAAAGGACGGGCAACAAAATGTATGGTGAAAATGCATGCTAACAATATTTAGTCATGATGAATGAGAGAGCAGCAGTTATGCCCGACTGGTAGCAGTGCCGCAGGTCCATGGCTCGATCCCCACTGACAGCTACAGTTTAATCGCATGGTGGAAAGTAAGTAATTATGCAATTACAGGCACATGAGACTTAACAAGTGTATAGTGGAATTCGTCACTTGTGACGAAATGCATCTGTTATAGACAGAGGTTAATGCTTAACATCAGGTGGGCCTAGTGCGTTTTCCTTCACAATCCCATAAAAAACCCATCGTTGATATCGAATTTTAACTTATAACGGCTACGTCAGCATGGCTGAAGGTGGCTGCAGAGTGTAGTTACTTTAGTTTTCAATATTATTTATTCAATTATAAAATTAAAACTATTGTTTACAAATCTAGTGTACATTAAATCCTAGACGAAACAATAATAAAATAAATATTCTGTTTTGCAAGCTAAGTCGCTTATATAAAACTTATATAAACAGCAGAGTGTAGTGAGATGTGCTGTAGCTTCACTAAACGGACGGCCTGCAAACCCTCTAGTAAACATCATGTATATCTCATAAATAAGGCCTGTCATGGGCCTGTCTGGCTAAAATTTTATAGGAAGATGGCTTATATACCAACATTGATAGTCCAAGAAATACATGTTCATTAAAAATAAGGTACATGATTATACGGTCTGGGATTTGTTGCATTACAAAGTTTGAAGCAGCGATGGCCCAGTGGCATAGTCTATAATTGACCACTGATGATATGGTCAAAAAGTATATTGTCTGCAGAAGGTAGTTTTTGAGTAGATCCCATCTGTCAATGTGTAATGAAATATATACATGATAACAAATTTAACAATATAAAAAAAGCTTTTTTAAAGCAAGCTTATATTAATATATATAAAAAATAAATACTTAAATACTCGTCAAGACCAGTCAAATGAGCCCAAGCTCGATGAGGTTGTGTCGTTTTATTGCGAAGTTCCTTTGGCCAGCTTCCAGCTTCATCATCAGA
The DNA here is from genome assembly GCA_963890685.1 of Plagodis pulveraria. Classification (NCBI taxonomy): domain Eukaryota; kingdom Metazoa; phylum Arthropoda; class Insecta; order Lepidoptera; family Geometridae; genus Plagodis; species Plagodis pulveraria. The sequence goes on from OY982957.1 coordinate 20,212,007, forward strand.
TTAGCATCAAGTCATCATAATATTGCATTGTTACGCGATATACACATGTATACAACATTTCAGCTCAATTGGTAACCGGGATGTGTATAATAGGTTGTTAAAAGAATGTATTATAGATTCACATTTATTAGCAGACCTGCTAGTATAAGTCCAAAATACGGGAAAGAGCGCTGTACGCTGAAACACGGGTGATGAACCTAGTTCATTAATTAGATATAGAGATAACTTACACAAAAAAGTAAAACGAAATCCGGATGACATGGTTCTAAGTATAATATTTTGTCGATATCGTAACTTTTGTACTAGATTGCTTAGAAAACTAAAAAGGGACTATGAACGGCAACAACTGGAGAGGGCAAAGGGCAGACCAAAAGCTACCTGGAATGCGGTTAAGGCCATTGCTGGTCTTAAATCAAAAGCTTCTTCCTCAACAGGGCTGTTAACTGCGGGGAAAAACGGTGAAGAGTCTGTAGAATGCGTAAATGACTTTTTTGTTGGCATTGGCGAAGAGCTTGCAAACAAAATTATTAAAACTAAAGTTACAACACACCCTATTATATATCGCAAACCTTTCACTAATCAGATGGTCAACTCAATGGTTATGTTTCCAACAGACCATCAAGAGATAGACTTGCTCATCACCGGACTACGTGCCGACTGTGCCACGGGATGGGATAGCATTTCATCTAACGTTTTGAAAGCCGCTCGAAAATATTTGATTCCTCCAATTGTCGCTATCTACAATCTGTGTCTCTCTACGGGCGTTTTCCCAGATGCTTTCAAACTAGCTATTGTCCACCCTATTTTTAAGAGTGGGGATCGAGAAAGTGTCAACAACTATCGCCCAATATCGGTTCTAACTACACTCTCCAAACTCTTGGAGAAAGTCATTAATAAGAGATTGATTACCTATCTGGAAACCCATAAGATAATAGCAGACAATCAATTCGGCTTTAGGAAGAACAAATCTACAGAAGATGCAGTTCTGGCATTGACTAACAACATCGTCCAGCATCTTGACATGAACAACAAAGCTCTATGTATTTTTCTCGATCTGAGTAAAGCTTTTGACACTGTTTCGATCCCCCTCTTACTTCAAAAGATGGAAGATATTGGCATACGTGGTATAGTGATGGACATTTTTAGAAGTTATCTGACAAGTAGGAAGCAGTCAGTAAAAATTGAACGATTTGTAAGTTCTGATAAAATGGTTTCGTATGGTGTGCCACAGGGCAGTGTTTTAGGTCCCACCCTTTTTCTTATTTATATTAATAGCCTCTGCAAACTTTCCTTACCAAATTGCCAAATTTTTTCTTACGCAGACGACACAGCTCTCCTTGTCCATGGTGATAGTTGGGATTCGACCAAAGTACACGCTGAGCGAGTCTTAAACACGGTAATGGCATGGCTGACTGAAAATATACTCACTTTATATATCCATAAAACCAAATATATAACTTTCTCTCTAACACAGAACTCACAACCTTCGCCAAAATCATGCGTAATTAAAGCCCATACATGTAACACAGATGCTGAAAGCTGTATTTGTCTTCAACTAGAGCGCTCCTCTTATATGAAATATCTGGGTGTTATTATCGACAACACATTATCTTGGAGTATTCAGCTGCAAACGATAGCTTCCCGCGTGAGAAAGCTTTTGTTTGTATTCAAGAAACTTAGACCCGTGGCTTCTGCAGAACTTCTAAAAGCAGTATACTACGCCTTGGCACAGTCAGTATTGTCATATTGTATCTCGGCTTGGGGTGGGACCTACACTACCTCAATGCTGCGCTTAGAAAGAGCGCAAAGGGCAATTCTAAAAGTAATGTCTGGTAAACCATACAGATATCCTACAGTACAACTGTACAACGAGTGTGTTGTGCTTACAGTGAGACAACTTTTTGTGCTAAATGTAGTATTACGTAGACACTCATTGGTACCATTTGAATCAGGTCAAAACAGTAATAATCGTAAAAGTAGGAAACATCGAGCGTGTGAAATTCAAAAATATAGAACCGCTTTGGCTGGACGACACTTTAATATACTTAGCTTACGTCTGTATAATGCTACCAACGAGTGCAATAATATACTCCCGTTGTCCTTGAATGCCTGTAAGAAAACTGTAACGATTTGGCTACAAGGTTTGTCATATAATGAAACTGAAAATCTTTTAAAGGTATCAAAATAAATACTAGTTTAATTCATAAACTGAAACATGGTATACCGATACACGCACACACACACGCACACACACACGCTCAACACACACACCCTCCCACATATACACACACACACCCTGTTACATACACAAATACATGATATTATTTTCATCAATACGCTAATCTTATTATAAGACTAAATGAAAAGTCGTTAATTCGAAATAAGATGACAATATTTTAACATTATAAATTGAACATATAATTAATTTTAATAGGAAATATATATCTAGAATGAATTGATATGTTAATTATTATAAATGAATATACTAGATGTTAGGATTATATATTTAACAAAAACTGTAAAAATGTATCACAAAATGTATTTGTTTAAAATGTTTATAATTTGAATGCTACGAATAAATATTTATTCGTAGTTTGAATGTAAATTTATGCTAAACTGACTGAAATAAGTATTTAAATAATCGAATTTTAGTCATAATTATTCTAATATTTACTGGTATTACATATGCATTATATATATAGATAAGTATACATAATAAATAATTGAAAAAATCTTATTGGACAAATAAGCTAATAGTATAAAAATGTAAAGCTCATAATTTTATAAATTGAAGAAAATATTTTTAATTATTGAGAAATGATTGAGTTTATATAGTGTTAATTAATATATATATTCATAGATGAAAATCATAGATTAAAACTAGATCCATTTAATGTTAATACGTACAAAACTGTTATATTATAGGGAAGGAACTATCAATCAAGATACGGGTGTTTATATACCCAGTTTGGTAGGTAGAGCCGCAAATTTGAACGATGTACTTTAAATGAATAAATACAATTTTGAATTTGAATTTGAATTTGAAAGTTCAGCAGCAGATACTCTTGCACAAATAGTATGATCATATTTACTAACTAATTTTTAAGAACGAATCCAGTACACTTTTTTATAAATAAAGATTATTATTTATTATTATTATTATCAAATTTAATGTGCAAGACTTGATGATAAACATCGGGACTGCTGAAACTAAATATAAGCTTGTAAAAATAATAGATATTTTTGTGAAATGATTCTTGTTTCGGTGTAAGCGCACCTCAGCTGCAGCACCGCCCGCCGACGAGCGGGGCGGCGCGGCGGCGGCGGCGGCGGCGGCCCTCGTCGCGATCGATATGCACCGGCGAGACATCCTTCCCGCTACTACGCCGTTCCTTGCGGATCCTAGACGTACCATATTGCACTACTGCGCATCGTCGCACCTATATCTACCGAACGACCTCGATACGTCTATAGGGGTTTGTCTAGCACACAGCGAACCAAACGCGTGGAAAAGCATTTTATATGGAAAAGTACGGAGTATTTTTAAGTTCGCAACTCTTTTTGAATATACAACGCATTGCTAGTGTAAAAACGCTTCAATACGCGTTTGGTTTGCTATATATGTCTCTGCTGTTACAGGTCGAACCATGTTTTAGATTCCTTAATAGCCAAGGGTATCGGGTATACTACAAACGAGAATTTCCAAGGAAGATTACCTTCTGACAGGGGGCAGACAATACTTACAATTGAAGCCGAAACCTTTTCAGTACTACTACGCGTACAAATGTGTTAGTGTTAGGGAATGACATATTGTATTGTCTCCACCTCGTAGGGAGATGAGTAAGAAGATGGCAACGATGATGAGACATGAGATGATAAGAATTGGGTTATATCTATATGTTCCGAACCATTTGGGCGTCTAGCGCTCGAATTCGAACGCACCCAGCTGTCATCTTTTGTAGTTGTCAAATTTGCTTTGAATTGTCATCGTGGTGCCACTCGCTTGCACTTTGCTTGAGTTGTGGTTGTTCTTTTTTTTTTTAAGACGGCCTTTGGAAATTGGTTTTGTAACTTTCTCGCATTTTGTTGTTGGTTGAGTGAAAACAGTGGTTAAACTTGGTTATATTATTTAGAACAGTTATATTAGGTGAAGTTATGGATTCCTCTAAAAAAATTGTGGCCTCTGATGGTGAAGAAAGCAGAAAGACGACTCTGGGGCTGACCCCAGCGTCAGAGTAAACAGAAACTGTCAGAGTGAAACTGACGCTGACTAATCCCTTCCCCATCCCCCGACCTGACTATAACTACTGACCTCCACTACTACATCTTCTGAGGAGATTCAGGTGTTTATAATTACTTGTACCTATTAGTACATTACTGCAGAATCTAGTAAGTAAGCCTTCCCGGCCAAGTATGAGATATATATACAAGGCCAGGATGTCTTTCTTACTGGTTGAGGCTTGTATAATACTTATCTCAAAAATTAGAGAACGTTTAACAACAAACACATATAAATAAAACTCATACACAATTATCGCATTGTGAAATCCCGCCAGTCGTTGTTTTATTTACTAAAAAGTTTGCGTTTAGTTTTGAACATTGTTCTATTTTTACATTATATGAATGTTTTAGTAAAAACAAGTAAATTATTGTTTTTGAAACTCCATGTTAATTTTAGAATGGAAAGTTTTAATCCAACATGATTTATAAACTGAAATTTTTAAATACTAACATAAAATCCCACACTATACTTCTACAACATAACTAAGTACAAAACGCGACGTGCATACTTTTTCAGCGTCGCGTTAAATGTACACGGACACAGACTAAAATGGCTGTTAAAGGCTCCAAAAATATATCTATCTGATAAAATGTCATACCAAAAAGAGAGACAGATATATATTTGGAGCCTCCCTCTTATAACCTATGTTATAATGGCTAAACTCTAATCTGTGTCTGGTGCTATGTTTTTTTACTTAGCAGTGTAAATAAATAAATAAATTACGTAACGTTTTCGAGAAAACTACTATTACTATACTGGTATGAGATGATAAGAATTGTTAACATATTCGTAAAATGTAAAAAATATACTTTTATAAATCATCGGGTTGCGTCATAGTAAGCAAGTATAAGAATAGTGGTCTTATTTGTAGTTGAATTCAGTTTGACTGCAGATGTTGCACCGTCGTCTCCATAAGACGGTTGAACAACAAGAATGAAAAGGCGCGGGTTCGAATCTCGCTCGTGGTAACTCGCACAAAGAGGTTTACTGCTCCTAAAACTGCACTTAACCTTTCGTTTTGGTCGGCTAAGTTTCTAAGTTGTTACGTCTACGTAGTTAGTCGCGATAGTTTAAAAGGTAATTTCTGTTTGTCTGCTATTATTTAGGAATTATAAATATATTTTGAATAAGGGGTAAAATTGTGACCCATACAATCAAAAATTAATAATGGGTCATCAGGACTTAAATAATAAAAAAATGGGTAAGAACTTTCTAATTAAATTTCAACTATAAAATGTACACTATACTACAGCTATAAAATAACCTCGGTGGGGGGGGGGGGGGGATGGGGAATTTTTATTGCCAATTTTAATGTATAAAAAATACATAATTCATACCGATATTTTCCTGTACAAGGGTTACAATCATACATAAGTGTAATTCCTAAAATACGTGTAATTCCTAAAATTCGTAGTAAAGTACCAACATTACAGTAAAGTAGATATTATGACTCCCAATAATAATGACCATGACTATTATGTCATGACAGATATGCAGACGGACACAACGGAACCTTTAAAGGGTGCGCTTTTAACGGAGTTAAATATTTTGCTTGTAAAAATAATGAAAGTGGACACCAAAATTAATCGATGGGTGAACGACACTGCGGTTTGACTTTTTAGGCGACTTGCACTGCTTTCGTTCAGTACATTGCAAAATCTCGGTGCATAACGAAATTCGGGAATGTGCACTAAATATAGCCGCGCTTATGACATCTGTCAACTGTCAATACGCTTATTCGCAAGTAACACAAAATAATCTTTACTTCAATTGTTGACAAACGAAGTATTCGTAACGAAGTCGAAGCGCTCGTAGCGAAGTTTACTTAATTGTTCTCAACCGATCAGCAAAGTTAAGCAACGTCGCGCGCGGTCATGAGTTGGATGGGTGACCGCTAGTGACATTACTACTGAGCGCTTCCGTGCTTCGGAGGGCACGTTAAGCCGTCGGTCCCGGTTGTTGTCTTAGGATGGCAGTCGCCAAGCACCTAACGATGTGTTCCGGCAGCTGTCCTTGAGAGCCAGTACTTCTAGGTTAGCCTGAACAACATCTTCGACCACATCATCACTTACCATCAGGTGAGATAGTGGTCAAACGCTAACCTATCAGGCGTAAAAAAAAAAATACGAATTATTAGATTTAAAGGCATTCTTTTGTGCTCAAGAATGTTTCACCTATAAAATTCTTACCAACAATTTAATAATGTTTTTTTTTTACCAGCGGTATGCCTTTATTAACAAAACACTACGAACTATATACAACACTACAGTTACTAAGTTACTACAATAAAAGCATTTAAACAAATATTGTTATCAGTCAAATTTTGAGTTTGACGTTTATGCACATGCTACTTTTCTGTGAACATTGTATTCAGTTGGAGGTGACGTCTTAGATGACATCATATGCTAGTGTTGCCTGTTTTTATATCTTGAAACGACCGTTTGCGCGAATACAGTGCAAATAGCACATATCTGATTTAAAACGCGCGGTATCAATATACAAAAACGAAAATTAATTAAAAAGGTTATTGCCGTGGTAGGATATATCGCGGTGACATATGAGACAAAACAACTTTATTGTCTCAGGGATGGGCGCACTAGAGTTCTCTACTAGTGATTGCATCTGTTATAGACAGTGTAGGCTAGTGGTGGGCCTAGTGCTTGTTAAATCACAAACTCATAAAAAAAAATTGGCACATTTATGGCACGGAAGACTGGAACCGCGGCTGTGATGTAAGTCGTCACTACTTTTTGTTTCTTGATTGTTTTACCTGAATATAGGTTAGTTTAATTGAGTACATAACTATTCAGGATTGAAATTTAAAGATATGTTTAGGCTCCAGAGTGTTAGAAATTTCATAAATAAATTCTATAGAAAAGGGAGGTAACTTTTAACCCCGCACCGCACTGCTGGTTGGTTGATTCACTACAGGGGACAAAATAATGCAAAAATAAAAAACTTATTATAAAACTTTTTACTAGGAACAACCGCAGTTCCATGTATTCATTTAAATAAAAAAATAATGTGTATATGTCTCAGTGTAGTATTTTGCTTAGTTAAAAGAAAAACTTGGAAACTTCTTACATTAAACAAAATTTTAGTCCTGTTTTTAGTCTTAAGACTGGAAGTAAGAAGTCTAGAATTTTCATACAAAAAGAGAAAACGTTTCTACCAATCACCTAAACAATCACCGATTTTGATGATTTTTGGATATGTTATAGATGTTATCAATATCCAAGATTATAGGTTTTGATTTTTATCATTATATTAAAGGAATTTTAATTAATGGGTATTTAAATACCGATATTTTTTCATTACTTGTATCTCTAGTTTGTGAATTATTTATAAGAAAAATAATGATAAATAAAGAAAAGGAAAACCTATAAACCCAGTTTATTCTGTCAGTTATAAAATAAGACCAACATTTTTAGATTTGATTAATGTTTACTGTAAGAGAAAATTTTTCTCCCAGAACGCAAATTATGAGCAAATTCTAAGTCAAAACTTGAAGAAGCTGCAATTGTCCTTATCGCATTATTCTGTTCGGGCGTTTAGCGGCGAGACAGCATCACTATGTTGAACTACCTATTTTTCTGTAGGAGCTTCTATTCCCGTTCCTCTTAAGCCTCATCATAATAAAATAATGGTAACTTCTATCCTAAATGATAATCAGGTATGTACATTACGCTTAGAAGGTGCAGAGCTTTTCCACGAATACCATATTGTGAAAGTTTATAAATCAGTACCCGGTGCTCTACACAGTCAAATGCTTTCGAAAGATCTCAAAATACGCTAACGATATCGCAGTCGCACGGTCTCGTCGTAATCTATTCTTGCATATAGGATATAGACCTTTTTTTTTTATTTCCATTCCCGGCGGTGCTGTGTCCGTTGCATCTATAGTCCTACCCTATGTGTCGCCTGATATCATCTACCAAGGGCTGCCTTGTCCCCTTGTGTCATCCTTGGGCTTCCACGCTAGCATTCGTGTTGTCCATCGAGTTGCGTATATTCTGGCAATGTCTCGCCGATATCTACTTCTTTTAAGCAACTACTCTATAAAACTTGAGATGACCTGCAAAAAATTTAAACTTGGATGTAATAGAGTTGCATAGCTCGTTGATAAAAAGCACAAATAGAGGGCACATATGGCAGCCTTGTGGTATACTCTAATGTGTATTTTTTGGTTCTGAAATAAACCTACGATTATATTTTATAAGCTGTAAATTATTTTTCAAATAAGATTCACACTATCTTAGTTTAGAACCCTATATATGCCCGCAAGCCAAAGTTTCAGCACCAGTAAACTGCTCAACCACGTCAAGCGATTATAAAAATCGGTATACTGTATATTGAGTGCACTTAATTTATGTTCTAGTGCATGAGATATATAAGTCACGTGTTATATTAAGTACGACGTTGATTTATGACTTTAGATATCATGGTAGGACCGCATGTTACATTAAGCACTCAAAGTTTTCCAAAGGCTGATAAAATCGTAATCAGTCAATAGATCGCTATTATATTGACCCTTACAAAATAACAAATTAAAAAAATATGAGCATTTATGAAAAAAAAAATCATCTTTATTTTTTAAATAGGTGTGATCTGGGGAAGATTCCACTTTCAAGAGAATTATTCAATTTACCGTACTAAGGATTTACTAGCTAACTGTACTAGAAAATTGGGAAATTGGAAAGAGTGTCGGTTTCTGTAGTTACAGAGTAAATAAACCTGTGCGATTAGTGAATTAAGTGTGATCTAGTAGAAACCATATCTTCATAAAATAAAGAATAGAAAAGTTAGAAAATAGTACTGCAGATGATGCTTTGTGTAGAATCAAAACACGTTATGCCTTTATGGCGGGGTATTTCTGAGGACACGTCAATGTACCCTGCAGTAGGACAAAAATAATTACAAATAATTTTAAGGAACAAAATTACAAACATACAATAGGAAAAATTTAAGTCATGTCCGGGATTCGAACCCGTGTCCTCGTATATGTGTAATTTTGTAATGTAATCCGCATAGCAGGCGTTATTGCAATATTATTATTTTAAAGAAATTATCGCTACCTTATATTTTTTTATTATATATTCTCTATATATCTATCTAATAAGATAGGTAATAGTTAGTTTCACAGTGACGGGAGGCGAGTAAGACTACAATTAATTCCAATTTCTTTCGCTAATGACGCAGTAAATAACTTTCAACATTCAGAAAAATAACATTTTAATTCTCGCATAGAGAAAATTCGAATAAATACAAAGTACCTAATATATAAAATAATTGAATCGTATTATAAATCTAAAACTAATCTTCACTTTAATAAAAAGAAAAATCTTCAGATTCACATTTATCAAAACTAATTTTTTACTAAATTAAACTGAAATGAAAATACCCAGTAATAAATTTATCGCTGAAATATCTTCAGTGGAACTTTGAATGAAGTTCGTTTACAATGTCTAAGAACCTTGAATTGTACGCTGAACTCTGTTGGGCGCAGCTTGGTGCAGTGGACTGATCGTGCGAGGGTATCACAATGTCAGCCTCAGGTGGTTACCCTTATACTTAGTGCCATAGATCACTGAACTACTTACTGCGATGCTCCTTAATTATACGAGTATATCTAGAAGACGAGGACAACAGGCGAGGAAAAAGTTTTTCAACCAATTATGAACATCCGATCATATGTGAGGATTGATAGATATAATGTCAGGCCCGTATAGTCCCACCAACTTATCTGTTCAGGCGGCAAAAAAAAGAACTACAACATTCCTTCAAATTGTGACAGTTTGTAGTTGATTTCCTTGACCAGTAGCGCCCTCGAAAACTGCACAGTTAAGTTGGTGGTACTGTACATAGGAAGGCACGCCCCTCCACATTAAATTGTTGATGCGCATTTGTGCGGGTAGGCCTCGTTTCTATACTACGTCTTAGTGTGGGTGTAAATGCGAGTGGTATACAGTAAAACAACAAAAACACACTAATATTATAATGACGAAAGTTTGTGAGTGTGTTTGTTACTTCGTCAGGCTCAAAAGGCTGGAACAATTTGATAAAATTTGATATGGAAGTAGATGAGCCGCTGGATTAATACAGGATACTTTTCATCATGGTCATAATCAGGACATCCATCACCACGCTGGTGAAACCGCGGAGCGTAACTTGTTTATATAATGATAATCCCTTGGGTAAGCAGTAGTAATTGCTAGCCTATTCTCAACATTTTTTTTTACCTATAAATGAGTATTAAAGTTGGTTCCATTTTTGAGTAAAACAATTTTTGTCATTCTTTTTAGTGACCCTTGCTAATTACGTGATCCGATTTTGATGAAATTTAAATGGAACCACACAACAATCATCAGCTTTCAAATAAAAAAGAATTATCAAAATCAGTTCACCCTGTCGAAAGTTCTGAGGTAACAAACATAAAAAGGGAAAATGGAAATGGAAGTCAAAAAATATGGTCTTTGTGCGTGGAAAGTTCCGAACTTTTGAGCAAAGAGTTTTGGTTTTATCGTCATTTTCAGAAAATATTCACTTACTTACAAATAAGATGATGATCAAACGCTAACCTATTAGCTGTAAATAAGTAAACAAGATGTTATTCTAGTCTAGCAATTCGATTTAGGTTAAATGGAGACTGGTATTTGGTAATTTTGATATTTAATTGGGAACAAAGGAAAATAAAGCGCACATTTTTTGTGGCTATTTGGACTAACATTCTGCCAAGTTTTATAAAATTCTCAGATAAACACTGGTATGTGCATTTAGGACAGCTGGAGAGAAGAGTCAGGCTCATAGTTCGCTCAATAAATAATTAGGGAAGTGGATCCAGCGAGCACATTTCTTGAAATCTATGCATAATAGTTATATATTTTGATATAAATTATTTTCACGCAAGTAGTTGTTTCAATCCACATTAATGTATCATTTATAAGCACAAAGGCTTCCCCTATTGGAGGGATTTTAATAATTCACAGACTTGGCCGGCATCTTGATAATCGCAGTCTGTGGTGGCAGTTCTTCAGAAGGCGCTGATGCCCACCTTATAGTAATTTTCCCTTTGTCGACTCTTCCGTCCGTGGGAGTCCACGGAGAGATATGGGGGATACAATTCTAACGCGGTACATGTGGAAATGAAATGTGCTGTGTCTAGTTTATCGAGTTTATGTAACACGACTCTATGTGGAATGTTGGCAGGTCCTGGATTCGATCCCACGATCGGAAAGTGTGGGTTTTTCTGTCAAGAACATTTTCAGTAACAGTCTAGAATTTTGCTCCGTAGATATCATTAAGTTCATCACTTATTACTAAATGATATATATAGCGAATTATTGATACTTACAGACCTCGGCCCATCCGTTTGAAGATATTTAACATCATGTATTTTTGGTAGTAGAGGTATGTACGTTTCAAACCACCGATAAGAAGAAGTAATCTTACAAAATCATAAATATACGATAGGAAAAATTTAATATTTAAGTGCGGGATAATCCGCATAGCCGGCGTTATTGCAAACCTAACAATATCAAAACAAGTTATCTCTTTTGCAGTTATAAAATTATAGGAAAATTTTGAAATAAACTCAGACTCGGTTTTCTAACAAAGCTCCGTTCCAACAATTTCTAATTTTCTGTGCAAACTAGAACCTCGTTCAACGCTCCCTTAGTCGAATCAACGCACTTAACGCGTTTAACTTTGTAAATAAACAATAGCTTCGAAGAATATTCTGTCTACTGAAGGTTGAACAAAATCGATTAAGTATTTATTTTTAGTTCTTCAAATTATCTCAATATACATAAACTTAATATTTATCCTTACAATGTGTAATGTTGCTTCCAAGCTTACAGTAATAGTTCTTACTGTTTTTAGGGCTCCGTACCCAAAGGGTAAAAACGGGACCCTATTACTGAGACTTCGCTGTCCGTCCGTCCTTCTGTCACCAGGATGTATCTCAAGAACGGTGATAGCTAGACAGTTGAAATTTTCACAGATGATGTATTTCTATCGCCGCTATAACAACAAATACTAGAAATAAAATAAAATAAAGTAAGGGGCCACCCTTATTATTTATTTACCCTTATATTTTATTATCCCATACAACAAACTTAATTTTTTTTACATTTTTTGCTCAATACTTATAACGGTGACAGGTAGACGCTATAACTATTCATAGAATATTTAGTTACGGAACCCTTCGTGCGCGAGTACCACTCGCACTTGGCCTTGGCCTTGGCTTAATCAGTATATTTACTAAGGAAACACAGTATATGTTACACATAATTTTCCGTTGCACGACACCACTGACAAAAATAAAATCGTATAATATATGTAATAGGAATAAATATTATTCAAGTAGGTACCCGATATTGTTACAAGAAGTAACTACTTGACACAAAAAGTTGAATGACACAAAATAAATAACGAAAATAGCAATATTAATCAATATTATTTTATTTTTAATATTAGTTGTTTTTTGCGCCTCAAGTTTGTGATACAAGTAGATCGACAGACTTTATGTAGGTATATGTGGAATATACTTCTTGGGTTCATTAAATTTCTGGTAATCGGGGTGTGGTGGGTGGCAAAGAAGGTGGCGGGGTAAGCGGGACGCAGGCGGGGGAGGGATGTAAGGGTGCGAAGCTCGAGGCCGTAGTCTTGCTGTCGTTGACTTGGGCCGAGGACACGCTCCAAGGTCGGGAGGCTCCGAACTGTGGCCCTGAACACAATCCCTTTCCCAACTTTTGCTTCCAGAAATGGAAGTACCAAAGTTATATCTACCACCGCCTCAATTGAATTTGAAGCTTTAGGAATGTCATTTTTTGTGCTTGTTTTTGCTTTGATCCTGTTTACTTTAATTATTTATTTAGGTCGGTGTATTTTTCTGTAGAAAATATGCTTTGGTTTCATCAATATACGTTATTACTAAAACTAAGTACCTACCTTACCTTACCTTACCTTACCTTACCTTACCTTACCTTACCTTACCTTACCTTACCTTACCTTACCTTACCTTACCTACGTACACTTGAGTAAGTATCAGTCATATGAAACACTTGTCTGGCCATCTGATGGTCTACGTGTTACGACCTTCGATTGATAGAAGTTCGAAGATTACGAGTTTAGTCAAATTTTAATCAGAAACTATCAGGTAAGTGATATGATAGATACCTATCACTTACCTGATAGTTTCTGATTATATGTCACGTTGCTGAAATTAGTCACAGACTTACCTTACTTACATACTGTACTGAACTGTATCAGTCAGACCATCCACTGCTGAACACAGCCTCCCCCATCATGGGGGGGTTTGCCACAATCCCCACGATTGGCAGGCGTCTTGGGGATCACAGTGTGAGATCAGTTCCTCAGAAAGCGCTGCTGCCCACCTTCTGGTGTGTTACCCTTAGTCGCATCTTACGACACCCACAGGTACAGATGGAGGGGTGACATACTAGCCCGGCACCCCCCGGGTACAACAGTATATACTTACATAACAGATATTAAAATCTGTGTAATATTTTTTTAAAAGAAATAATGTAATAATATTGTTGACACAGGTGTTACATTTCGGAAACTTGCTATATTCAGTAGGTAACTAAAAGAAAAATATTTACTTAGTGATTCTAAAGTGAAAAATCTATAAACACTAGGATTTCACGTAGAGTCAATAACTCTTGACAATGATTCGTGAAGAAGAGAAAAGAGCCAAAATTTCGTCAAGAGAAAAGTTTCATCACTTTCAACACTGAAAATACAACATACTTACTTTGTTGACAATTATTTAAAAATATTTTTTTCTTTTTTTTATTCCTGATAGGTTAGCCTTTGACCACTATCTCACCTGATGGTAAGTGATGATGTGGTCGAAGATGTTGTTCAGGCTAACCTAGAAGTCAGTTTCGATTTTAGGATTCTATGCCCAAAGAGAAAAACTGACCCTATTCGCTGTCTGTCTGTCCGCCCGTCCATTCGTTTGTCACCTCTAGCTCATTACCGGTATATTTTTACAAACCTGAAATTTCTCTAATAAGTGTAAAACTAACGGAATATTGAATTGAAAATTATTATTTTTTCAGAGGGCTTCAATTTATATAAAGTAAACTGAAATAAATCCTTTTTTCACACTAGCATGTCAGGTTTGTTTAGAGCTAATCAAACATATTTCATATATTTATTACCCAAATAGATAAATGGGGGCCGTCAAAGTGGTAAGTTTTAGACCATTTTTGTTTCTCGGTCTATATAACAAACTAGTTAGGAATGTCTAATTCCGATATTATTATGTTCTATGTCCTCTATTTAACCAATATATACTGTATATAAACGCTGATTTGTAATGCAACTTTGATGCTGTACTCAAAACGAACAAACAGTTATTTTATTTTTAGGGCTGTTGCAATGAGGAACCTTAAATGAACGAGTTCTGACTCACACTTGGCCATTTTTTTAAGAGTAGAGTTCACGGAGCGCTTTCCATACAAACGTAGGTTTGTCATATTTTAAATACCAAGTGTTCAATCTCAGTGAAATTTTGTGCGAATATTGCTGTGTCTAATATCTATGCATCGGGTTGCCAGTTTTTTGATTTATTATTTATTATATTCCTAAATGTCAAAATAACAAATCCCATACGATTATTCGAATTATTTTTGAAAATACTTAATTTTACGGATATCTGGCAATCCAGAAGCATAGATATTAGGCTAAAGGATATACATGCAAAGTTTCACTGAGTTTGAACCCTTAGTATTTAAAATATGACGAAACTACGTTTGTATGGAAAGCACTCCGTGAACTCTACTCATATTTTTTAAGTGAAGCGAGCAATACTTACTCATATAACAATGACCGAGACAATGTAAAGCTCCTCTCTCTAGGTTCAAGGCTTGTCAATCGTAACTCACATCGTTATCATAAAGACAACTCCAATATAAACCAATATTTATGTTCCTAGCGAATGTTTGAGCCTACGTAGGTACATCTGCGGGGTAGGTATTAATTAGCTCCTAGAACCTCCTATAGCTAAAGTGTGCGACAGTAGCGTTAATAGGCATATCAAGTTCCTGACAACCACTCAATCATGACCCCGAGGAAGTAAGTCGAAAGCTCAATCTATAAGCATAATATTGTAAATTCTGCAAGTCTGATATGCTGAAATGCCTTCAAATCAGTACAGTACATTTTAAGGCTACAGTTATCACAACAATTTTTAACGTTATTTTAATTTCAGGTAGGCTAGGTATGTTACACTAAGTAAACAAAAGTACAATATATACTATAACGACATTACATATTTGAGCCGTTTGGTGTAGATGTTGGGTCCGTGGAGACCGGGAGCTCATCGTATTTTCCAAAACTTATCAGAGCGCTTGGTCGATGCGACGCGTGATCAAAATGTTGGCACCAATTTGGCTCAAAGAATAAGCATTGCAATTCAACGGGGCAATGCTGCCAGCATGCTGGGCACGCTGCCAACTGGTAGTGGGCTAGAGCATTTGGACTGCCTATGAGTCCAAATGCTTTTATTGTAGTATCTGTAGTGTTGTATATAGTTCGTAGTATTTTGTTAATAAAGGCATACCGCCGGTATAAAAAAATATAATGACTAAATTCATATTTATTCGTACATTTTACATTTCATCGACAAATATTCTGTTATGGTAATATTTTCTTTATTGCTAATAGTTTCGTCATTGTCCACAATATCACCTGATGGGAAAGGATGCGTGGTCGGTGTTAAAAACTCAAAACTAGTTATTTGGCATTTGAGGACAGCTACCGGAATATACAGATAGGTGCTTGGCGGCCATTTCTACTAAGATATACTTGGTAGCCATTAGGCGAGCTATAGCGAAATGCCATACCATGAAGGCTGCAAAAATATTCGATTCATGAACCCCTGTGCGGCGGTAGCCATTACTTGGATATCATTGCTTCAATGTACTTATATATCTGGGCGATCGACCTTCGTGCACTGTTTTCTGTCCATTATTGGATGAGATACTTACTAAAGTAATCAGTTCAAGCCCCAGCCGCCTACAGTTAATGACTTTCTTTATTCCACCATAACTTCTAAACGTCTTAACCTATTTTAATATATGGTATATCATTTGATTCGCCTTGATAGCGCAGGTGACACTAATTACATAAAAAAAGTAAAAATAATAAACTGTTGGATTTAAGACGTAAAATAATGACTTTTTTTTTCTCAAACACAGCGTTTCACATACAACACATCTGTGTAGAAATATTAATATGTGGCTCTAAGAAACCATTCCCTAAATATATATATATATATATATGTGTGGAATGTGGGGTGTATCTAAATGAATGGCTCTAAGAGACTATTCTATAAATATATATAACTTGCAGCTTTTATTTCAACGGAGCGATAAAACGTTCAATGAAAATAAATATTGTGCAGTCGAGTTTTTTTATTTTTAATCAATTTATACTTGTTTTAAGTTGTAAAACTACAATTTTACTTTATCTTTATTCTTAAAGTATTGAAATATAGACGGTTGCTTAGCAATAAATCAATTCGAGGTTACATTTCCATAATCAACCAACCCTTAACAAGATGTCAAACAGCATTAGGAAAATATGTTTACGTCTTTGTTTCAGGTCAATAGCAGTTTCTAGAAAATCAGCGAGGGCTGCAAAAGTCTGGCCCCTCCCCATCCCGGCTTAAGGGGGAGGGAACGGTGCATCGCACTATAGGGCAACTGCGTATCATCTCTTAGGCAACCCATACACCTGCAATATTGTTTGACAGTTTTAGTTGGAGCGCGATTGACCAAAAGTTTGATGGTGTATGAACTTCACCGTATATATCGTGTTGTTTTGCTTTATTGTCTGATCAACTGTGCCGTAGTAAAAAGAAAAATAATTTATCTCAACACCGTCCCACTACTCTAGTGCTTAGTTCCACAGCACTGCCGAAAATGCTGTTCGTCTTTTTGTTTTTTCTTATTCGGTTTTATAAGACATCCACAAATTGCGCTATATATCTCCCAGACAATCGTCGTACCTGGAATATATAAAAAAGCTGCTTTTGTTTATATTTAGAGTCATTGTCATCAGCATCGGATGACTGCACATTGAGTTTGACTCTTTCTAGACTTTTCTTTCTAACAACTGCTTTGTTGCTTTGATGAAAACATAGAGTAGGCCCACAGACTTCCTCATATACTCCTGTGATTAGGCCACACATACGAATGCAATGGGGTCGTTTTGTATTAAAAGTGCGAGGCAAAAATAGCAGTTTGTATTATGTGAGTAGGTAAATAGTATAACTCGTATAAATTACTTTTTTCGTCCAAACCAAGTACGCGCCTACAGCTGTAGCTAAATCTTTATATTAGATATATTGCTCTCTATAGGAAATAAATATTGACGCAAATGGTTACTCAATGTTTGTTAGCTCAAACTGATTATTGCGTTAGCGTCTTTATGCTCCATAATATTTTAAGTGTAAGGAGCGCCTTATTATGTACCTATTCCTTGGTTAACTGCAGATAACATTAGTCGGACCCAGACAGTCAACGTCCTGATGCAAGCTCTCCCCGCTGGCCCTCAGATACCCCTCTATTGCCCTGTGTGCTCCCGATCCTCCAGGATCCGTATCCGCTACAATATTAGTACAAACTATTTGACTCACTGAGCTGCCTTTTTTTGGACTACTTTCTTGTCAATTAAGGAGACGCTAGGCTAATGCAGAAACGATCTTTCATTTTTAAAGGCGTTATCAAATATTAATGGAGTGGAGTGGTGGAGTGAATATATATAGGAACTAAAGGACAAATTTGAACAATTATTTGCTCACCACGATAGCTCACTCTAGGGAAGGATGGTCGTGGTATCGAATCCCGTAGTAGTAGGTAAAATTTTTCGTTTAATTGTAATTTTGTAAGCTTATTAACTTAACAGGCGTTACTACAAAAATTATAATGTATCGGTTTGTGTCATAGTAAACAAGTATAAAGCTAATTGAAAATTTTATCTTGTTTGTAGTTCAACTCAATTTGGCTGCAGATTTCGTTCCTAAGACGGATACAATAGGATTTCAAGCATGGCTTTGAGTAACAACTCACTCACCATGATAATAGAGGCAGAGCATGTCCCGGTTCACGTGTCGGATGGCTGCGGGTTCGAATGCCTCTCGTAGTAAGTATGATTTATTCCTTTTGTTGTAATTTCATTCATTTAGCAGTCAATAACAATGTTACAATTACAATTTATATCGTATATTTATTGTTTAATGTAACGTTTAAAACGAGTATTGCCGGCAGTCTGTGTTAAACTTAATATTAGTATTTTTTTATATTTTTGATTTGTGTTTGATGACCGTTAGCTATTAGTAAGCTTAGCACTTGCTTGGATTTTTACTATAAATAGTGATTCGCTTTTCCAGTTTATTCCCGGCATTGTAATAATGGTTCAATCCCCACCGCCAGCTTGAGTACACCGCGTGGTGGAAGAGCATTTAGCGAATACTCGCCTTGGTAGCTACCACTCTCAAATAGAAAATACTTATTACTAAACCTCCGCCGGTATTTATGTAAAAATCAGCGGGCTTAGTTTCCGGATACGATATATAGTATTTATTTATTTAATAATAAATTTTAGTTAGAAGTTTACTATGAGTTTCTATTAAGTATAACTTTTAATCGTATTTTCGGAATTAGATATCAAGGTCCACTTAAGAAAATCATCATATACCTACATGCTATATTTCAAACTAGAATAACCAAATGTGCTAGCAGAGTAGGTATATTATATCTTTCCTCGAGGGAACTATTTTCTACTAAGGACTAATTGTCTCAAAATATGACCTTTTTAATACTGTGTGTTTAGACATTTAGTATGGTGGTAGGGCATTTTGCGAATGCTCGCCTGGCTAGCTACCACCCTCAAGTAGAAAATCTATCGACAAGCACCTAACAGTTCTGGCAGCAGTCCTTGAGAGCCAGTAAAATTAACAACTGTATGTTTCAGAGTGATGGGCGCAGTGCAGTTCGTCATTTGTGACGGAATGCATCTGTTGGCAGAGGTTATCGCTTAACATCAGGTGGGCCTCGTGATAGTACAGTCACAATCTCTTAAAAATAAATAAAAGAATACATAGATTAATAGGAAAATTATTTGAACAGAAAGAACATATTCACGATACAAAAAAAAAATGTGAAGATTTACGGAGCCCTCCTCTTTAATTACGGCTTAATAATTTGTATATCAAATAAATCGAATATCAAATAAAATTCAACACAGTTTATTATGACATGACACGTTGAGAAAAATATTAAAATGAAAATTTTCAAAATATACAAGGTTATTGGAAAAATACTAACAACCTCTTATAGTTGACTTCTGCTAGTCCTTACAAACATTTTGCGCTTATAGTTTTCTTATGTTTGTTTGTGTATTTCACGGAATAAACACGAGAACCACCTGATGTTAAAAGTCTCTTGTGCCTGTAATTTATTACTTCATGAATATTTACATAAAGTAATAAAAATATATAATAATAAATTACAGGCACAAGAGACTTTTAACATCAAGTGGTCCTCGTGCTTATTCCGTCAAATACACATAAACATAAACATACACCAAAAAATAAACATCTCAAAATGTTTGTTAGGACTAGCAGAAGTCAACCCTAAGAGGTTGTTAGCATTTTTCCAATAATCATGTAGGCGAAGAAGTGACCCCACCCGGAACAAGTAAATGACTGATATTCCTCAAGCATTGGAGCAAGGGACCATTCTAGGCACGTTGTTGTCTTTGATTTCTTAGAAACAATAGATGATGACTACAGTTTTGTGAATCGCCGTAATTCTATAGAATATGATGAACTCATTGTAAATTACTTAAATTTAATATTTTTATAGATAATTATTGTATTGGAATTTTGGAGCTTCAGTTTTGAGACACACGATTTTTTTTACTAATTTTCCTGTTTTACGTAGGAGGGCAAACGAGCAGGCGGCTCACCTGGTGGTAAGTGATCAGCATCACCCTTACGATTAACCAATTACCATAAAATACATACATGATTTTTTATTCACATTACGGGTAGTTAAATTCCCGTTTGACGCAAAAAAATACGAAAAATCAGTGAATGCAGTTGACCATTTGAAAAATTAAAAGTATATTATCACTTACGGGATTTGTATCGTGGCGATTTTTATTATTGAGCTCCCGATATTTTTTTAAATTCTCCGGCAGGTCGAATCCAGTATAAGGAGATTCAAAAAATGTTACACGTTCGCATAAAAGTGAGTCTTATAAGATGTGCAGTGATACTGTGAGTGTATTTTGTCAAAACTTTCAGTCGAGTTCGAGTTCCAGTGGTATGCGTAGCAAAAGACAAAGAAAGAGGGTAGACCGTTTCGTCTGACTTTTGTCAATCGCTCGTGTCATCCCGCGATCATGATGCATGCAACTGCGTCGAAATTTCGGGAGCTCAAAAATAAAAATCGCCACGGTAAAATCCCCGTAAGTGATAATAATATTTATGTAGTAAACCGTGATAGTTTAAAAAAGTGTTTAAATGAAATGTAGTCTTCTTTCAGGGAAATACCAAATGTCAAATATCATCAATATTTAATGGACTTCCCCTTCGTGCGGCATAACCGTAGTACGCCCTGTATACAGTAATAAAACCTTGATTTAGGTAATTTGATAAATCTATTATCAAAATTTATGAAGTACCCACAATGTACACTTATGAATATCTACATACAAGTACAACCAGTTTTAAAGCAGTGATGGCTCAGTGGCCTTGATTATGGACTGCCGTGCCGCAGGTCCATGGTTCAAATCCCGCCGCGGGCTTGAGCTTCACCGCATGGTGGAAGGGCATTTTGCGAATGCCCGCCTGGCTAGCGACCACCCTCAACTAGAAAATCTGTCGCCAAGCACCTAACGGTGTGTTCCGGCAGCAGTCCTTGAGAGCCAGTGATATTAGGGGCACATGAGACTTAACAAAACACGTCTCAAGGTGACGGGCGCAGTGCAATTCGTGACTTATGACGAAATGCACCTGTTATAGGCAGAGGTTAGTACGCTTTACATCAGGTGGGCCTCGAGCTTGTTACGTCACAATAATATTAAAAAATAAATTAAAAAAACATACAAATGATAGATGGTTCGAGTTCCGACTACGACCTTCGCTTCGCTTGCTCAATAATTCTGTCTATAGTGTAACAAACAATCTGAGAGAATCCAACCTTATTCGATATTTTAGAGAGAATGTCAAATATTAGGCCTTCGGGAGGTACTGTAGGAGGCTGCGCGCGCGTGTCAAGGCCGCGTCCTCGGCCGTGACCGCCACACCTCACCCTGCTCCCCGCCCGCCTCTCACCGCCCCTCTTCCAACAGTATACATTACAATTCCTCCACCTAAGTAGGCCCTATAATATATAGGCAAACGATTGGTTACACAACCTGAGGCGCCTACACGTTTAATCACTTAGATAAAGATTCAGTCTTCGTTAAAGCTTAGATCTATGCTGTACTTACTTTTGCCATACCCTAGAACATTTTTTTATAAGAAAATTGTAGTTTCTCTCTAGTGTTTAGGTACAACACGCTCCGTCGTTAACTACTTTGTAATAACAATCAGAATTTTGCTATAACATACTATCCAGCCCGTCAAATTGAAGCACTCGTTGAGGAGTTTGTCTATAGTTTAAGCAGTGTTCGGAGCTGTCATTAATGTCATTATGATGGGTGGCCGTGAGTGGCATATACTGCTGGTGCAGTGCTTCCATGCTTCAGTCGTCGTCGGGCTCGCGCTTGATGTCTTAAGAATTTAGGCTATGGCCTTCGTACGGTCTGAAAGCTTCAAGCCTTTGTGTGGTGGTGGGGTTACTACCACACTCAAATAGAAAATCTGGCACCAAGCACTCTTTTCTATCATCCGTTTTGTCCTTTGGGTACGGAACCCTAAAAAGGTTGTGAAGCAGTGATGGCTCAGTGGCATTGGCGACGGACTGCCGCGCAGCAGGTCCATTGTTCGAATCCCGTCACGGGCTTGAGCTTCATGATCACCTTTGATACCACGTGGCATGGTGCACAACTATTGTAGAATCTATGAAATAGAATCAACTTCTAATCTTATAGGCTTGTGCCAATATCTTTCAATCATAAAATCACTGTTACGTAATAGGATCGCACTGATGTAGACTGATTAATTCACAGTCCTCGCATCATTATGTTAACTGTCATAGGTTTTACTACATAGGCGGTGCCCGTTCCGATGTTCGGTAGAAGAGTGCCGAATCAACTGCAGTGTCTAATGACGTTAGTACCACTAACTAAAAACTAACACTAGAAATAACACCGACAAATATTAGTGTTGCCAGTCTCGTAGAAAACTAACTCCAATTACCCAATTGCTGTTTTTAAACGTTAGTTATTTGATGGCTTGATGGATGAACGCTGAGAAGAGCCCGATGTGTTGCAGTCTGTGTTACCTACCACCCTCAAGCAGAAAATCGGTCTCCACTCGGTCAGCACCTAACAGTGCGTTCCGGCAGCAGTGCTTGAGATCCAGTAAAATTACAGGCACATGAGACTCAACAACTCTGTGTCTCAGGGTGACGGGTGCAGTGCAGTTCGTCACTTGTGACGAGATACAACTGTTATACCAATTAACATCAGGTGGCCGACGTGCTTGTTCCGTCACACTCACAATAAAAAAACTAACATAGAAAGGAAACTGGCTCCCAAAGACAGCTCCTGAAACACACAGGTGCTTGGTGACAGAATTTCCACTTGAAGATAGTAGTTAGCTACGCAGGCATTCTGCCTCAAAGCAAAATGCGCTACCACCATATTGAAATGACATGCCATTCTAAAATGACAACCAGGACCGATGACTCCACTTCCCCTCAGAGCACGGAAACACTCACTTTTTTTTGTACTTTATGCCACTAACGACTATCCATCCAAACAACTCAACCGCTTAACTCAGTTTTTTAGTTAAGAATGATTTTGTTAGTTCCACTACAACTTAAAACATACATATAAAAAATGTTTTGAGAATATTGACCGCAAACCTCATCTAGCAATTATTTATCAAACATATGATGATGAGGTGCAGAAGCTATCTTGATATAAAAAAACTATGCCTGCAATCATTATATTCGATTCGATTCAACGCTCATCGACTATTCTCTAGAATATCTCTGGCAAAATAAACAAGAAAGCTTATTTTTATCTTGGCGATTAAACTTAAATTAGTTCAACTTATTCCGAATACCAAATAATGGATCTGACAGGACTAAGACCAATTATAGTTAAGTTTTAATCAAGTTCGTGATATGGAATCGGCCCCATTACCTAATTAACAATGTTGATGCACATTTTCATGTAATTTTGTTATTTCCAATGTTTGTAGCCTAATTTAATCACTTTTGATACGCTCACCATCAGAAAATCGTATCAAGCGGCAGTGTTGCCATAAAATTTTCTCAGATTAACATTTAAACCAATGCATTTTTCTTTTTAAATAAAGATGAGTTATGTAACAGAAAACAAGCCAACATTAATGGGAAAAGTTAAAATATTTGCTTTATTGTTGTAAAGCATGACATTTTATGGTGCTTTTTGCAGCTAGGACTTCTAATTTTCTGATGAGGAACACTTATTTGCATATGAAAATGTCAACCATTTGCATTTAGAAAAAAGATAAAACAAAACTACTACTATTATTATTAATAAAAACACAAAAATAATATAGTATAATTATCCATTCATGATATACTACTCTGTCAAGAAAGTAACGGGAAAAGATACCCAGAATGTTAGTTATTCATCCAAATTTATTTCACCTTTAAAGTATGCTCTTTCATAAACGATACACATACGCTAAACGAATAATCCAATCATCTCAACATTCCGGAATTGAGTTCAGTTCCTTCCGCAAGTTCAGAACAAGAGAAATAATGGCCGGGGTTCGTTCCTGTATTCCTTCAGCCAAGGAAAATTTTGCTCTAACCGCGGATACACGCCCTTCCAGCAGTCCAATCGAGCTTAATTAATCCTGACAAGATTTGATCATAACCGGTCCGGGCGACCTGTCAAAGGTTCAAATTATGCTCTTCCTTGGCAATAGGCCAAATCTTCGCTAGCTGTCAAATACCACTTGACAGAAGAAGTAAGAAGTCAACTCTAAGAGGCTGTTCGCAATTTTCCAATAATAACCACGTACAATTTTTTTATGCCTGATTGGTTATCCTTTTACCACTATCTCACCTGACGTTAAGTGATGATGTGGTCGAAAGTGTTGTTCAGGCTTACCTAGAATTACTGGCTCTCAAGGACTGCTGCCGGAACACACCGTTAGGTGCTTGGCGACAGATTTTCTACTTGAGGGTGGTCGCTAGCCACCTGGCTATTACCTGGGCATTCGCAAAATTTCTATCACCATGCAAAGTGATAGAACTGACCACCCAAGATGTTAGAACCGATAATGGACAAGAACCATGTTTGGGATCAGTTTGAATATTGCCGTAGAAAATCATTGCGAATGGTCGCCAATAATAATAACCTACGAGTTCCCTCGAACAAAATTTATGTTTTTTAGTAATTTGGCTAAAACCATGTTAAATCTTTACATTCCATTAATCTTAACTCAAAAATACAAATTTCAGACGATTTACGCTAAGCGTCTGGCGAATGGCCTTACCGCATTTACAAGAATGTAAATATTTTACCGAAGTGTTTCAAAGTAAAAAAATTACACCTCTTTACATACTTTAATTACCCAAATTAAATTACTTATATAGAACAGTTGATGCGTAAATATAATTTTTCAGGTATAACATAAACATAGGTCATCGCATTTGACGTCGTCACATTTGACTTACATTTTGAACATGTTAATTTTATACCTTACCTTGCATATAATATATCCTCGAAGCTGCAATCTTCATTAAGAAACACCTGAATCTATTTACATTCTACACCAATGCTCGACGACAAAACCAACCTATGGCACCAGAATAAACTAAAAATATTTAAAACAGACCTGCATTATGCTAATTAAGATATTTAATTAGAATTAAGAGAAGAAAACAATGATAAAATATTTAAACAGTTGAAGAATTATTTCGTAGGCATTTTGGCGAGTGCCCGCCTGGCTAGCTACCACCCTCAAGTAAGAGGTCTGTCGCCAAGCACCTAAGGTAGTGTTCCGACAGCAGTCCTTGAGAGCCAGTAATTCCAGTTTAGCCTGAACAACATCTTCGACCACATCATCACTTACCATCAGGTCAGATAGTGGTAAATGGTTAACCATAAGGTATAAAAAAAACTGTTAGTTAACCGAATTTCGTCTCAAAACTTCTGAATCATGAAAGGAGTTGCGTTGACATCATTAGTTGATATCAGACGAATTTAGTGTAGCACCTTTACAATCAGTAAATTTTTCGACTTTAGATAGTTTCTCTGCATTTCTTAAATTATGAGGCGATGTTAAAAAGTCTGAATGCATTACTTACTTTAACGCATCTGCGTGGGGGGAACCCCCACACGTAAAAACGAGAAAGGTCAATATTTTTTTGCGGGTTGCTAATATATATTAACAACTATATTTTGTATAAATATTATAATATATAATTTCTAATATAAAGTTTGCTTTTTATATACATTTTTTAGCAAAGACAAATAAAAGGTCCTTTTTATGTAATTGTGTCCGGTTTTATAATAAACTTCCCAAACATATTACCACTCCCAGAAGTAAAATTCAATTTGCACGTGAAAAACATATTGATTAAGAAATCTTACCACACAGTTTGTGATTACATAAAAGACACAAATGCCTGAACAATTCCGCCTCTGCCAAGCTATCACCTGTCACCTACTAAATTTAAACAAATACTGTAATATTATATTATATAGTAAGTATGTAACACATTGTTAAACGAATTGTAAAATCTAGCCCAGCAGCGTATGGGCAGGACTCAAACATGCGACCATTAAATTATTATTATACCTTTATTTACCGTTAATTATTATTTATTAACCGGCTAGAACTCGCGTAATATTTACCGGATTTTGTCAAAACGACGGTGACAGTCACAGTGATAGTGACCGAAGTGACAGTTCGGACGGAGGAATTCTGACTTTGACAGCTGCGGCGCAACCGTCTCAACGTCAGTTACGTGCTGAGGCCCGCGCTCGCCACTGTGCACAATCGTGACTCCCAGACGAAGAACTTCAAATAAGTTCGAAACCGGTCGGAGCATCCGATAAATATTACGCGAGTTCTAGCCGGCTACTAAATAATAATTATGGACAAAACTCGCGAAAGTTTTTTGGCTCTTTATTTACCTGCAACAAGAACCGAATTTAGACCTTCCTAAAATCCTGTAGACAACATAGTAGACTTTTAATATAACTCCTTAATAAACAAGTCGTCAATTAAACCATGTCCCAGGGTAACTTGATACAATATAATTCAAATTATTTTTTTCCCTAAAAATATAAAATTCCTTCATGCAACATATTATCTAGTTATATTTTGAAGTTGATACTTAATAAAACCCTCGAAGGTCCACTACATACGTTAAGTGCCCCAACTAGATACAACAACTACTTTTACTCCTATTTGATAATTATTTTTCTAGTTCAGAGTTAGTAAATCTACAATCAAATTCATCAACCATTAGAATTGGTTAAAGTAACATAAAAATATACATATTTTTATGTTACATAGTTATTGTCCAATATTTTTATAATAACCGTTATTTTATTTTCATTCACAGAAAACAAATTATGAGAAATATGGGACCGTGCATCTACATAATAATATATAGTACACACAGTCACACATAGTATATACCTAACATTAATAACGCGTTGAACATCTCCTCCTTTTTTAGAAGACAAGATAAAAATCATAAAAAAGATACTCGTATTTCATAATAAAAGTAAAGTATTGGGAACACGTCCTCGTATTACATAATTTTATAGAATATCAGTAACGTTAACAGCCCTGTTGAGTAAAAGCAAACGCCCACGTAGAAGCATACACGTGCCACAGGGTCAAAGCGCGGTGAAGGTCGCTCCCGGACCAACTGCCAGCATTGAGGCCTAGGCCGACGACCTCCGAGGAAATCTTCCAGGGAACCTGACCTTGACCTTTACACGCGCAAGCGCTATACTCAGTACCCTGACCCTGTTATGAACGAATCCTATATCCGCCCCCAATATAAGGGTATTATACTTACCAACTCAAAAGGACAACCGAACTTTCCAGAAAAACAGCTTTTGGACTCGCCTGACAATATCAACAGCAAGCTTTGAATAAATCAATATCTGCGGACTTAGGGCTTGTTTATTTAACTAGAGATAAGTAAGGAAATTTTGTAGAAAACGTTGGTACTTAGGTACTTATGTTATATTCACGAGTAATAATTTAATATTGAGCAGCAAGTCTCTAAAATAGCGATTAAGGACTACAATGAGTAATCAAGGGCACGTCAAGTATTCCATTGTATTATAGAGAGTTCGATCTGTAGCTTAAAGCCCCTAGATAATAGTTTTTAATATAATACACGAAGTATCTAAGTACTGATCATTTTAATAGCAGATAATTTCAGTTTATGTGCTTGAATTTTAAATATGTTGTGATGATACGGAAAATATCTCGGGAGAAATTTTGACTTCCACGTTTTACATTTTTTTTATGTTATTGTGACGTAACAAGCTCGAGGCCCACCTGATGATAATTGGACTAACCTCTGCCTATAACAGATGCATTTCATCACAAGTTACGAATTGCGATACGCCCGCCTTGAGACATAGTTATTAAGTCTCATGTGCCTGTAATTTCACTGGCTCTCAAGGACTGCTGCCCGAACACACTGTTAGGTGCTTGGCGACAGATTTTCTACTTGAGGGTGGTCGCTAGCCAGGCGGGCATTCGCAAAATGCCCTTCCACCATGCGTTGAAGCTGAAGCGCGCGGCGGGATTCGAACCATGGACCTGCTGGGCGGCAGTCCATAGCCAATGCCACTGAGCCATCACTGCTTCATTCGCGAATTAGGTAGTAGTTATTATTGAATAAGGTGTTATTTTACACGAAAAATTCAGATTAAAAATCGAACTCTTACAAGATCACGTGCGTGTCAGTCTGTTCGTCAATAACAGTTTATTTTCCCCGAATCTACTAAAGGGAAAAGTAGAATATTCTTCATATATAAAATTAGTTGACCCAATCTAAAATATAGCTTACCTGTATGTATATGATTTCTGATTTCGGGTATTGTTTTTAGAGTCCATCAACTGAATGAAACCCCTATTGTCAAGTAAATCATGTTTCTTCGTTAAATGTTAATTTCATAAAAATGGGCTCCATAATCACATGCTTGGCGTCATTAAATTCACGCACCCACACATTTTTAAAGTACAAAACTTCGATGATCGAAGGGGGAAAAGTTTTTGCACTACGTCTTCTACATCTTCCAGCATAACGTACCAGATGCGTTTCTAGTTCCGCTACTAGAGCTGAATAGTGGAGGTGCTAAATTAGCGCTATATTTTGGTTCAACCTTTACGTCATCGGGGATGTTACGGACATCAACCAAACTACTCGTACTAGACATCATCTGGACGATAGAAGTGTTTTTGCAAACATAGGTAATCTTTAGCAATGATGTCTTCCCTACTGAATTTCCAAATATGAATTTCAAGCACTATCGTATGTACCTACAGCAAATGGCATATATACAGGTCAGATGTAGAGGCAGGTTTGATGGCGAAAATATTGCGCTTTAATATAATTTATAACAGTAAATGAATAAATTAGAACGCAAAAATGGTGCGTCTGGGTCTGCTATCAGTTCCGCTAGTTTGCAACCTTTCCATCACTTAAATAAAGGTTGAAGAAGAAGAAAGGTTTAAATTAAATGATAAAACCTAATTAATGTATACAAGCGTCAAACTTAGTTTGATAATAGTGCGACATATTCTAGTAACACTCGATAAAAACAAATAAAAACCAGAAAAATGCGATTCGGACTCCCTTTCAGAAATTAACGCGGACGTTGTGTTCCTCCAAAAAACATAAAAGGAATAATTGATAACCCTGAATTAATCTAAAGGATAAATTTTATGCTACCAGTCGTTCCTCTAATCGCACAGTACTAACCCTAACCTAATCTAAAGTCAGCTCCGTTCGGCATTCACCGCAATACCGTTTCTGATCTAATAACAATGAAGTTTGTCAGGACCGTCAATGCTTCAGCTAAATTAAATCAGTTTACAGTACATATTTGTAATTTTTTTCCTTACTAACATAAACTTCGTGTAGGTACGGAATATATGTTATCTACCGTTAGTTAACTAAAAATGTGTGTGCATATAGTAATTAAACAACTTTAAACGGTTGAAATCGCGTATATTTATCATTGTTTTTGTCCCGACGTTTCAAACACTTTGCAGTGATCGTGGTCACGGGGTGACTAATTGGTTTTATTTGTCACATGAGTTATTAAGATAATTATTTGGTCTACCGTCAGAAATTTTATATTAATCATAACGTTCCCTATTCACGCAGTATTCGCTCACAGTGTCCAGAGGTCTTGCATATTTGTGTCGGCCATGGAATTTAATTAATTTGAGAACAGGATCCCTAGCAGGTGGTACTAGCCAACCTTCATCTCTATTGAAATTTGGATACTTTTTGATTTCAATAGCCTCGCGTAACATTCTTGGAACAAACCGGGTCTCTCTTGCGAGGATTTGTGGGTTGTCGAACCGAATGTAGTGGTTGGGTTTGTCCTGGGCATGTTCACAAACCGCAGACTTGGTCGAGCGTCTGTTCTTCATGTTGTAAAGAAACCTTATATTATTTTAAATTTTTATTGAAGAAATGTAAGGTTGGAACTTAACGTCGATCCTGGTCCACGGCATACGAAATTGTAAAAAAAAAATCCTCCCTATCCTAAACTTATTTTGAATATATTTATTGTTAACCTACAAACCTAAATGCATACAATTACTTACCTATTAGTGTTGGACTGATAGTAGATTTGGCCAAAGTGTGATCGTCTAGTCTAATGGTAGAACCATACATTATGAACCGTTGTAGTAACCTAAATTCTTTTCGGGACGCTAAGACAAGCTAGATACCTATAAGTTCAGAACTATACAGCCACATCCTAGTATACAAATAAATATAGCAGAATAAGAAGTTTCCTAATAAGATTCTAACATTCCTGACAGCTGTGCTCTATCAGTTGAAGATTGTCATTCGGAACCATTGGACTCTGCATTCACATGCCATTGTCCAATGATTAATTATATACTTTGTACAATCCTAAGTTTGTCAGTAGTAGTAAAATCCAGTTATCACTAAATGACTTTATTTATCTTATATTCTCAGCTATCTATTATTGCATAAAATAACTAAACCTTAAGAACCATTGCCTTAAAGTCCTCTGATTCGAGGCAGACGAAATAAATTGAACACAACTAATATTCTAATAACTAAGAAATATTATATAACTAATTTTCGTGCTTTGTCAACTGGTGTTTATAACATAAGGTAAATCAGATAAAATTAGATTATTAATAATGATGAGTAGTAATAAATGATATACAATTTTCAAACTAAATGTAAATAGTTTGCTTAGATTCCATATGTACTGCAACTGTATATGACAGAAGTTTTCTCTGAAGTATATAATTGAATATTTATGCTGTTATAAAGTACATAATATATTTTCAGAACTAAATGTATAGTTTCCATAGATTCTGTATGAAATGTAACTTATATAATTGTGTGAAGTTTTCTCAAAATTATATGAATTTAATATTCTATGATTAGTAGGTTTTCTATGGATTATTTACATTGTAGGGGATGAAGCTAGAATAACCCCATGGGCTTTCGACCATCTGGGCGGCCGGATTAAGGGGCCCCTTTAAGAAATTTCAACGATCTCCGTTTATCATTTTAGCTTTAACCCCTCCTTGTTTTTAGTATCGGTGGAGTTTGGAACACAACGCTTCGTTTAACTTTAGGTTTAGTTTTAAGATATTGTTTTATAATTTTATGTAAGTATTGTCTCTCTTACTTATATTTTGTGTGATAAATATTTTCTGTTTGTTTGTTTTATTTGAATCTCCAATTATTTTTGGTAATTATTATATTTCGCCTACTCTGATGTAATAATCAGACAGATCTATGTCTTCGGGATTTGTGAAGAATTAGTTGTTGTATATTAATTAACTATCGCGATGTACAGGTGATAATATCAACCAGTGACCATGGATTGCTCTGACCGTAATATTTAGTCTACAAGCTTTCCAAGGAGCGTATGTCTCCAGCCAATGACCAATGTTATCAGCAAACTCAAATATTGTAGTTTACGAGATAAAATAGATATATATTATCCTTCAGACAATGTCTCCGAACTGAATACCTCATCCAGGTAGATTATTTCAGTATTTAGAGTGTTATATTAATTTAATTCAAATTTATTTATATCTTATTAAAATAGGAAGTAATGTCCTTAGACAATTTACTTTGATCTTTTAGTTGGTTTGTAGAATTTATATTGTTTATATTTGTTTCCATATTTACTGATTTCTTCTATTAGCTCTAATATATATAAGACAAGAATGTCCTTTAGACATCTGCTCTAGGCTGATTAGTTTTACAAATATTGCTTCATCTGTATGTTTAACAAATTATTTCCAATAAATTTATTAAATCAATATAATATTATTTTAAATAAATCATAATATTTATAAAAGACTTTATAAATATTAAAATCCCTATGGCATCACCTATAAATGAACTACACATCCCTATCCTCCTGTCCCTATTGTTTTATAGCAATCCGTACACTACATTGTCCATAATTCTCACATGTGGACCCCTGGTAAGAATGAACATTAAAGCATTTGCTCAGTTTTAACTTCATATTGTAGAGAGCTATGCATAACAAAACCTTCCAAAAAGCCTAATGATAGTGTCCTACCATATTCCCAAAACTAAAACCTGTAACTTGAATTCCTAATAAATATGCCTAACCTACCAGGCCTACAGTCTCCTAACATTCGAGCTAAAGTGTTAAGCAAAGCTAGGGCCCGTCTCCCACATTTACATTTAATCGTGTTGTGTAAGCCTCTTCCTTAGCCAAAGAATCAGCTCCTAACAAGAGAACTCAGTATGTCAGGCATTCTGTACCATACCCATCCCTCTAGCTGGTTCCCTAGGAGAAACGAACTGGAGTGGCCACGGCTCCGGAGACCTAAGAAGATGTGACCAGGTGCGAGCCTCCCATGTGTGCGGTGGACTCTCATCGTTTAGCAAAGGGGGTTTGAATAGAGTCCGGGAAGTGATACCTACAGGTGCAAATAAACACATATATAAAGATAGACCTCTATAATTGATTCATAATCTCAGCCACCGCTTAGTGAGGTCGTGGCACTCCTCGACTTGCCACAATATACAGAGAAAAGAATACAACTATTTCGGGAGACTGCTGGTCGCTTGCTGAGCAAGAATACGACCCCTGAATTGTCTCAAAGTCCAGGATCGAAGATAAATGGCAATAGGGTCATGTCAACACAGCGAGGTTCAATCCATTGCCACGGAAAACACTTCGTTTTCCTTTGTAGATCCTCACTCAATACAGAAGCTAGAATGAAATGTACGCGGAACAAATCTGTATTGACTCACCTCAATAATTACTGATTCCCGTACGTGATAGAATATCGGGGCGCAACTGTACCAGGCGATGATTTTTCGACGACGGACGAACATAAAAGAATCAGAAAAAGGCAAGGAATGTCTTCATTTCCCCTTCATCCTGACAACATCACGCGTTTGTTTTTAATTTTACTTTTTTCGCAAAAATCCTCTTTAGTAGTCGATACAAATTATTTTATTTAAATTCTTTCTTTCTTTGAAGTAGGTTACGTAGTTTCTTGTACAAAACCTCTTTAGTTTAATTTTTAACTAATAATTTGTATGATAGTAGAATTTTTCAGTTCTTTTTAGGATCCTATTATCCTCTGCCTTAGATTGACTTAGTCTTTTGTAAATTATTGCATTTCTATATTTGTGGACTGAACGAGACGCATGGTGGATCGTTACAATGTCAGCAATGTGTTCTTTTACCCGGTAACCAATGCTCCTCTCTGTTTGCCCAATGTATGACAGCCAACATTCACAATCAAGTTTGTAAACACCTGCATCTTGTAGGGGAATATTTGTACAAACTTGATTGTGAATGTGGGTTGTCATACATTTAGACCCGGTTTATAACCGGCCAAGAACTTTTGAAAACCTGTTGAAATCAAAAAGTACCCAAATTTCAATAGAGATGATGGTTGGCAAGTACCACCTGCTTGGGATCCTGTTATCAAATTAATTAAATCCCATGGCCGACACAAATCTGCAAGACCTCTGGATACTGTGAGCGAATACTGCGTGAATAGGGAACGTTATGATTAATATAAAATTTCTGACGTTGGACCAAATAATTATCTTAATAACTCATGTGACAAATAAAACCGATTAGTCACCCCGTGACCACGATCACTGCAAAGTGTTTGAAACGTCGGGACAAAAATAATGATAAATATACGCGATTTCAACCGTTTAAAAAACAACCAAGTACGATCTGGACTCCCACACCGAGGGTTCCGTACCAACACAGAATGTAGCAAAAGTTCGTTATCGGGAGCCCAACATGCATTTAGCCGGCTTGTAGTTTTACGTAAGATATTGCACTATAATCATACCGAGTTTGACGCTTGTACCTAAGCTGTTCCGAAAATCGTTATAGAATAGATCGATCTCTCTTTTTACTTGCAACTATTTTGAGTTGATGGTTAATTTCAATACAAATTTCTTTTCTTAAAATCATTGGCAACCTATATATGTGTCACCTACACATAGGTAAAGATTATAATTATGTCGCTGTTCTTTTGTTTGTAACAATGGACGTCTTGCGGAAAGTTTTTCATGCTATTATTTTTATGATTATAAACGATGGTTAACCTGCAAGGAATCTCATGAAAATTTACAAGCTGCATTCAGGGAGTCTGCTCCTGTGTTAGCAACAGTTACTATAAGTTTCATGAATTTAAACGATGTCTAGAGAACTTACACGACGATCTCAGACCCGACCGACCTACAACTGCTGTAACTCATGAATATGTCATCAGGGTAGAGTTGCTATTGCGTGTACAGATACATTAAACATCGAGAGATTCAGAAGCAAATGAAGATTAGGTGGCTGACAATTTCCACCATCGAGCATGATCACTTTAAAGCTAGGAAGCTTACTTTACGATAGATACCTCATTCCCAAAGAGCACAAATCCCGTCGTGTCGATAGTTAGTCACTAAACTAGTGAATAGTAATATGTATATGACTACAGGTAAAGCAAATATATAGTAAAACAATACGTAGTTACAAACAGGATTTTTATAATTGTTGTTAATTATATTTCTCTTTTTTTTTAATAAATGAATGCACTAAGGATACGCGAGTTATTTACTGTCTTATTCATAATCGTTCCATAGCTTTATGAATGGTTTACCAAACGTCATTAGTACTGCGCATAGGAAAACTCTTTTGCGCAGTACTAATGACGTATGATAAACCTTTTATAAAGTTATAGAGATTATGAATAAGGGGGCTAATATACTGTGCATGCTGTGTAGCACGTGCGTATGGTCGCGCACATGTATAAGCAGTGTTTGGTACCGCTCTATAAGATCAAACCACGTCTAGTAAAACACAAATTCATTCACAAAACAAACACACAATTTACCATGAAATTAGCAAGCAATCGTTATAATTTCGTGCAGTTGTTCATTCGGTTTATTAATGAACAACTGCACGAAATTATAACGATTGCTTGCTAATTTCATGGTAAATTGTGTGTTTGTTTTGTGAATGAATCCAAGACAACCTTCGAGATTATAAAGACATTATTATA
Source organism: Plagodis pulveraria (assembly GCA_963890685.1). NCBI lineage: Eukaryota > Metazoa > Arthropoda > Insecta > Lepidoptera > Geometridae > Plagodis > Plagodis pulveraria. The sequence continues at coordinate 20,247,274 of OY982957.1, forward strand.
TCATAAGTTTATAGATAATGAATACCGAAGACTTGTGCTGTGGGTTATATCAGTTACATTTGCAAAGTCTATATATTTGCAGTATTACATCAAATTTAGTAACAATATCCATTACTTTTCGATAGAGGAAATTTCCCTACTTTTTAATTAAACAAAGCAAAAGCTCTCCAATTTTGAAGTCAGAGGCTAAATCTAACCCTGATTTCCATCCTTCCTGTTCTCAGTAAAGTATTCGAAAAAAATATGCTTAAACAACTTCTATCCCATTTTAATGACCATGAGAATCAGTTTGCTTTCACAAAGAGCAGATCCACAACGGATGCAGGTGTTCAATTGATATCACATAGAGTATTCTGATTCGTAAGCTTTCACATTATGGTATTCGTGGAAAAGCTCTGAGTCTTATATATCATATCTGTTAGACAGGCTACAGAAGGTTGGAATAAAATGCAATACTTCTTCCGGGTCTTTGGTAAAAATAGGAATACAGGAAGGATGAATCTTAGGAACCTTTCTGTTTCTAGCGTATATTAATGATCTGCCTTGCACGATCAAAGATTTCTGCGATATTGTTTTATTCGCAGATGAGACCTCTCTGATTTTTAAAGTAGATGAACTAATTCATGTAAATAATGTGTTACCTATGTATAAATGGATCGACGCTAATAATTTTCTCTTAAATTAAAAGAAAAACAAACGTTTATAGTTTTTTTACCAAATGTTACTTATGTTGAACCAAACGTGAAACTTGTCCCAGATAAACTCTCTACTGACAGTGTGACAGTCTTCCTAGGAATCAAAATGGATTCAACTTTAAAGTGGGATCCACATATACATTATTTATCTGGAAGACTTAGTTCTGCTGCATATGCAGTTCGTATGATAAGACAGTTAACAGACGTAGCTACTGCTAGTTTGTTTCGCCTACTTCCACAGTAAAATTTCGTATGATGTATTCCTGTGGGGAGCCGCTGCTGAGATAGAGACAATCTTTATCTTAACAAAATTGCAACTCGAGCCATATAATATGAAAAAAGGATCCCAGAGAATCCCTGAGTGATCTTTTTTAAGAAATTGATATTTTAACTTTACCCAGTCTGTATATATTTGAAAATATTATGTATATTCGTAAAAAAATAGTAAATTTAAATTAAACAGTGACAATTACGATTACAACACTAGGAATAAAGATTAGATTCGCAAAGACAAATAAAAGATCCTTCTTAGATAATTTGAAGGATCTTATTATTATTGAATTAGAGAAATACATTTTAATTGAGAAATCCTACTACACAGTTCATAATAACATAAACAACAAAAATGCTTGGACATTTCCCCTTCTGCCAAGCTATCGCATGCCAATAGTGTATTAATTTAATCATATACTTTAAAAGACGTTTAAAAAGTATGGCTTCGAGTATCTTGCCCGTTCTTCTCGCAGTGGCTCTGTAAATTTTTTTACACGTTTGGAATATTTCTATACTAAAATTTGTAATTGACCTTCATAAGAACTAAATTGAATAAATTATTCTGACTTTGATTTTGAGTCCTCTTGGTGGGCACCACCGCAATGTCAAATATTTTGCCTCGAAGCAGTAGTGTGGAAACATAATTGTGTTTAGGCGTGAAGAGCACTGTATCAATTGAAATTACTGAGCAAATATAAGAACCAACTTCTCAGTGTGATGAGTACAGTGCAGTGTCAAGCAGAACGAAGACGGTGACACTGTAACTGTAGTGGAAGGTCGTGATACTTACCATCAAAAGGTTGACTTATTCGTCTCATCACTTTATAACATTAAAAAAACGCAGAATTTAAGCAGAGGCTCGTTCGGCGTACAGGCTTTGTACGAAGGCGTAGTTTTCCGTGGTTTATGGATCCAGGATATCTTAGGGCTCTCCCCCTTTGTTGCTGTATGCCTCCACATAGTAATCCGTGCCCAAATGCCATTTTTGACGCGAGAATGTGCGCTTCTTTGTTCGGCGCTGCTGCGCGTCTATTTCTTTCAGTCGGGTCTTAGTAAAGGCGTAAATTCGTCATAGAATTAGTTCTATTACCAACTTTGAGTACATGCACAGTATGGTGTAACTTATTATGCTCAAAAATTTAGCTGCGACGAATATTATTTCATAAGGGAGATGGTTTGGACCTGGAGAAAGGACGGCCGGAAGAAGATTGACAAAGCAGTATAATATACAAGTGGCGGAAAATTCTAAAATGTAACAGTACTTATTGATGTTTGGTTAGGTGACTATTGTACATGATCATGGAATTCGCGATGCTAAATGAATATATATAATGTATGTTTAATTAAGTTACCCCAAAAACCGTCCAAAATATTGAAGTTTATGTTCACTCTTTACTAAATTAATCGGTATATAATTTTAAAAACCTTTATTAGAATCTGTACATAATATAAAAATATTAATCATATAATATTATGCCTGGCAACTATATCCTGATTATTTTCACACAAGGAATTTCTGTTCAGCATAACTATCACGGTCGTGTCCATAGTAAAATAAGGTCAGAAAATTTAGTTTCTAAATATTACAAATTTTAATGGGTAAGTTGATGCTCTCGTATATTATATATTCACGTCACTTATATTTCCACTTGTCAGGTAAAGTAGGTATTGCAGACTGTGGGCGGTGCACAGGCGTTGACGTAGCTGCAGGGGAAGCGAGCATTAACCCTTCTGCAGTTCATTCGCCGTCTGGCCTCACCCCTGATATCTCCCACCGCCACCCTTCCACCGACGAGACTGCACGCTTGCCACACTGCAATCCGACACTTTTACCTACCAACTACCTACATGTGGTTTTTCTCAAGGTACCTATACCTATAGATTACAGGATTATTACGAAAACTGCTCAACAGTTTAGACGCTACGTGAGGTGTCCCGTACTATGAAATGTCCTGCCGAAACACGACAAACACTCTTTTGTGATTATGATTATTAAAAGAATGAGAAATTATCCTCTATCTATACTAACGAAAGAGATTGTCTGTCAAGGAAGTTTCACAGCTCGTAACTCTCGAGGATATGTAGGTATAAGACGAGTAATAGTAGGTACTACTATTATTATGTAGGTACCAAGGGGATCAAGCAAATTTCCAAGCAGTAGAATCCCAAATGAAAGTTTCTAGAGTGCAAATTAGAGCCTCTCATATACACTGGACAATAACGCTTTTACCCCACTGCAAGTATATAATACTGCAATATGAATAATGAATGTCTACTTTTCACACTTTCTACGAAACAATATAAAGCAATATTAATTACTAGGAACACAACATTTTATATGTAATTAAATAATATTCGACATTTATCGAAATAGTTATCATGTATACGGCGAAATACAGCTCCATGACCTTACTATTTCCTCTTTTAAAATTTATTGTAATGATCTATAAAGAAAACCAACAAAATATTAGATATATTGATAGATATACTCTTTATTGTAACACCTAGCTTAATTTCAGTACTTACATAAAACTAACAACTAACTTATTAGTAACTTAACTATAAAGTGATACAATGGGCGGTCTTATCGCTTAAAGCTATCTCTTCCAGACACCCCAACAATATAGGATAGTATGTAAGGACATGGACAGGGTTTGTAAGCGAATGTTTCTAAATATTATAAATATTATAATTATAATATATACATATATATTTTTAAATATATGTGAATAAAGATAAAAACATACCTAAATAGACATAAAACATGTTCAGCAAATTATGGAATAAGCTAGGACGCTATTGTTTGTAGTTTTTTTAAGTTATTGTGACGGCAAGGGGCCACCTGTTGCTAAGCAGATTAGCCTCTTCATATAACAGATGCATTCCGTCATTTGATGAATTGCACTGCGGCCGTCACACTGAGACATACAGTTGTTAAGTCTCATGTGCCTGTAATTTTACTGGCTCTCAAGGACTGCTGTCGGAACACACTGTTAAGTGCTTGACAGATTTTCTACTTAAGGGAGGTAGCTAGCCAGGCGAGCATTCGCAAAATGCCCTTCCACCATGCGGTGAAGTTCAAGCAGGCGCACAGTGGAACGAAATCGGGAAGTATTTCTATTCATATATCTGAATTCTTGGACTTTTTCAGTAACCCAATAGTTTCAGAAATATATCGTTTTTAATATTGTATGAAAAATGTATATATTTCGTTTCTGAAGCTTATCATCACAACTGTTTTCAATAAAAAACATTCAAATTAGATTTTTTTACGTATCTGTGCAAGTGCATTCCATACTACCTCAATGGTTTTGTCCCAAGATACGGTCAAACCGGTTATTTTTTTGTCAGTAAACGGGTCTCTGTTGGTACCAGTACTTTAGTAGGTACCTACCAATATTTAGTTTATCGTTTACCCTCCTAAAGAGTGCACAGTAAAATATAAGATGTTAAGAATAGCATAAGTTTATCAATAATTTGTAGCTTTACAAATTATATAAAAATACAACATTAATTCCTATTAGATTATGATCGCCGCGCCCGGCGCGTGCCGCCGTCGAGCTAGGTACCAAAGCCGCGGCGCGGCCGCGGCGTTGCGGCGATCTCTAGTACCTCCCCATCTATATAACTATATTTCTGGTAGTAGGTACCTAGTAATAATGAGGTCTAATAATGAGACGTCTGCCTACTAATTCAATTTTTTTTTTTATTTTTTTTTTTTTTTTTAATCCTTTATTACTCGCGATGCGACGCGTGATCAAAATGCTGGCACCTATTTGGCTCAAAGAATAAGCATTGCAATTCAACGGGGCAATGCTGCCAGCATGCTGGGCACTGATAGTGGGCTAGAGCATTTGGACTCCCTATGAGTCCAAATGCTTTTACTGTAGTAGCTGTAGTATTGTAGTAGCTGTACTGTTGTATGTAGTTTGTAGTATTTGAGTAATAAAGGATTCAAAAAAAAAAAAAAAAAATCAAATTACATTCTTCAAATTTTAATTAGCCTAAAATTTTAAAATTGCCTTGCCTAAAATTATATAAGTAGCCAGTGTCGCTTGGGACGATGTAAGGATTCTAACGATTGATACCCCGTACATCCAAATCTGTTCAGGACGGCGATTCTCGTGCACTGATATGTATATCATAGTAGATAAATATCGAGAAAACATGGCGAATATCGAGTCGTGTAGTTTTCTCGCAATATCACTATCGATAAATAGCCTAGCGCCTAAACGCCCTAGCGATCGACACGCAACATTGCGATATCGGGATTATCATTATACTTTCTATACACATGAACACAAGTTCATCTGTGGACATATTTTTATATCTCCACTCGCGAGAATAGCATTTTTGTGAAAAGTCGATATTTTTGGGATATTAATAGTCCATAGGTGACACGGGATAAATATCGATAAATTTATCCTAATTTTGAGAATTGTTCCCCAGGCATTTAAAAGTAATGGTGGAATAAAGAAACTCACTTAAATACATAAACCTTAAAAACATTACACGCCTTTTTAGCAGTCAGGTAATAAGCAATTTTTTTTTTTTTTTTAGCATTCGTGTAGCAATGATTTCATTAGAAAGATGCACATTAGGTAAGACTTGGTTGTCAAATCGCTCGCGATGTCAATTATTCTCTTGGTATACCCATAGAGAAAAGTACTAATTTCTCTTTGGTATACCTAAGGCTGAATGAGTTAGGCGAAATTGTGGCAGCGCCACAGAAGCCACCCAAAAAAAGAAGTTGAAGTTGAAGAACTCTGTAAGGGCGTATACCATTTGACGCTAAAATCGTTATTTTCGATAATTTTGATCACATCTATGTCTATGGTTCATATTATATGTGGATCCATAGACGCAAATGTGGTCATAATTATCGAAAAAATATAAATGGAGTACGGCCTAAAAGTACTCTGTGGAAGAACTTTTATCAAATATTTTACGACAGAGCAAAAATAAACGCCATCTCTCGGAATTCGAACCAACTAAGTAAATATGTAGTTAACTCTATGGTTTCGAGACGAAGAGACTTCCGATGTGGATTCTACGGCGGCAGCTTGTTGAATTTTCGAATTACGGCACCGACATAGTTCTCCGTCCGAGTTTGCACTTTGAGCTTACGCCACCGTATTCCACTTGACGCCAATTTCGTTGTTTTCTATCATTTTGATCACATTGTGTCTATGGTTCATATTAAATACCATACCATAGAAGCAAAATGTGGTCAAAATTACGGAAAATAACGAAATTGGCGTCAAGTGGAATACACCCTTAGTAGGATAAGGGTGAGTTGCACCAATACAGTATTATTTTAAATTGCACCAAAACAGTATTATTATATGTCAAAACTCCTAAAGCAGGGTTACACCAAATTTGTCGATGGCAACGAATAAATAATAAGTCAGGAAATGTAATTCAGAACAAACTCCACATAAAAAATGGCCCTACTTCAAACCAAAACGACGTATGATTAAATAAAGAATCACTTCCTAGCTTACAAATAGACATGCTTGGTGATTGGTTTAAATTCATAACAAAAGCAACGATTGGTTCGACAGTGTGCTGCAATGTCTGTTATGACAGCTGAGCTTCGAGTATCCATAGTAACTTAGATACTCGCGGCAATTGAGTTACCGCAGATTGGACGACGTTATGCAATAAGTGGTCCGGAACAAGTCAATAATAAAACATACTGTTTTTTAATAAATTTTTAGGCTACTTTTTTCAACTTAATAAGCGCTCTATTCGGTCAGATATGATATGTTTATTAAGTTTTTGTCTAGAAGACATTTAAAGAGTCTGTATAATTTTTAGTGCTTTAAATTAAATTAGACCAAACAAGAAACTGTTTCAATGGTATAGTTATTTCATGAGCCAAAAAGCCAAACCTATATAACATACCAATTTGTATCGTCCTTTCTTTATTCATTTTCTATAGTATCTCATAAAAAGGTGGACGTTTTTCGTCACGAATCATCTTGTTGTAAAAGCAGCTTAATTTCAGATTTCATATATAAAAAGAATTTTTTGAATAATAAAACACTATGTAATTACTGTACAAACTGGAACTGCAGTTTTGTGTAATATGGAAGCTTATACCTTATTTTAATGATTTCTAAATATCGTTTACATCAAAATCCATGGAGCATACTTTGCTGGTTTTCAAAGACATCCACAGTCAGCTTAACTGCAGCAGTCCTATATATTTTCTAGGTAAGCGTGCTTCATCTTAGACCACATCAATGCTTAACATCAGGCAGGGTGTGGTGAAATGCGAACTTATCCGTATTGAGAAGTTTTGAAGGCGATCAAGTTTATTTAATAGGTCCTCCCTGAGGTCTAAGTAACAGGCGTCTGCATAATCTAAAATAGGGAGTAAGAGTGACTGTGCAAGCGCAACTTTAGTAGCAGTTGGTAAAAAAAATCTTATTCTTCTGAGAGATCCTGTAGAGGCGAATGTCTTGCGACTGACGGCTTCGATTTGAAAAGAGCTAAACTGACGACACTATATTGAAGATATCGTGGAGATCAGCATATACGAGATTAAAATGGCTCTCAAACAGCATATTAATAATAAGGCGCCAGGTGATGACGGAATCAAGACAGAACTTCTGAGACTGCGTGGAAAACCGGTACTCTCATTCCTCCAGATGTTAATTAATCCCGGCATCCTTGAAGGTGATCGCCATCGCATCGCCAGAAGTGTGGAGCAGAAGTGTAGTGGTACGGTTCTTCAAAAACGGCGACCAGATCTTGTTGAAGAACTTCAGGCCCATTTCACTTATGAGCCATGCTTATATGCTGTTCTCGAGAGTCATAGCGAATCGTCTTGCTCGTAGGTTTGATGATAGAGCCATTAGGGAGGCTCTGAAGCCAGGTTAAAAATGAACATGGAAAAGACGAAAATTAATTCTGATGTCCATGTTGCACCCGTACCAGTAGTTGTTCGGAACCATACGCACGTAAGTGTTGACCATTACATTTACCTGGGACAGACTGTCAAGAAAACAAGTTAAGAAACGCAGCCCATTCAAGTTCAACTTGAATGGGCAGCGTTCGGGAAGTTATGTCACATTTTCTCGTCGAACATCCCGCAGAGCCGGCCAAAAGACCAAGACCAAAATCTTCAACCAGTATGTGTTGCCAGTGATGACATATGGCACTGAAACGTGGTCCTTAACTGTGGGCCCATATGGAGAAACTCAGAGTCGCCCAACGAGCTATAGAGAGAGCTATGCTCGAGTTTCTTTGCGCGATAAAATCTGGAACGTGGATATTCACCAAAGAACCAAATTCATCGACATTGTTGGAAGCAATGATGGCCGAGCTGTAGTAGCTATGGACTGTCGTGCCGCATGTCCCTGGTTCGATACCCACCGCCAGCTCGGGCTTCACCACGTGGTGGAAGGGCATTTTGCGATCACCCGCCTGACTAGCTTCCACCCTTAAGTAAAAAATCTGTCGCCAAGCACCTAACGCGGTGTTCCGGCAGCAGTCCTTGAAAGCCAGTGAAATTACAGGCAAATGAGACTTAACAACTATGTCTCAAGGTGACGGGCGCTGTGCAATTCGTCACTTGTGATGAAATGCATCTGTTCTAGGCAGAGGTTAGTCTGCTTAACATCAGGTGGGACTCGAGCTTGTTCCGTCACAAAACATTAAAATAACATAAAAAACGTAGCTTTCGAAATTTACAAGTTGAAGTGGCAATAGGCGATTCCGTACATTCAATATTTACTAAAAGTAGTCTTATGTGCAAATATTCGTAGTGTCTTGTAATAAATAGTTAAATCAACCTAGAAACTAATATTTGAATACAATGGTATGCGTATACACACGCAATTACTGCATTTTCAATAGATTTTCATTGTTCTCTTAGAACGATGTTTACCTCCAAATATATCGGAAACGTGACACTTTACTTTAAAAATTAAATAATATTTAATTTATAACTTTGTAAACACTGATATGGTCCAAATTATTTAATTTTTTGTTTTTATATGTGCCCTCTACCCATGTATACCATTTTCGTCGTGCATGGAAACTTTGAAAAAAAACTATATGGCGCGGGTCGTTAGATCACAAAGATTCCATTCCCTTGGATAACTTAAAACTTCTTATGATAATTCTGTGAATCTTTAATCAATATATCAAAATTAAATTATGACATATGGCATCATATGCAGCGGTGACTGCAAGGCGCAAAGACATCCGCTATTATAATCTAAAGATGGCAATCAGAGATCGCAACAGCGTGGTGATAGAGGCCCTGGGGAAAATGGACGTCGGCTAACTAGAAAATTTTGATCAGAATTAGAATAAGAAAGTTCAGAGATAATAATTTCCCTTTTTATTGTAATGTATATATATGTAGGGTTTAATTATAGTTTTAATTATAGCCTTCTCACACTTTGGACGTTTGGATTGGCGCGGGCATTCGAAATGGTCATGCTCACGAAAATGGCCAAAAGGGCAGCAGCGGCTTCGTGTGTCGGGTCGCCCTCTTCCCTCTGAAATGGTTGAGGAGGACGATGGCTGGCACGCAAGTCAACTCGTGAACGAGTGCTGCTTGAGGACACTGGTCCGTTCAGAATGCCTGTGCAAACTTGTTTGTATCTGATTTGTGATAGTTTATATTGGGTATAATTAGCATCCCTCATGGCTGTGTTTCCCCCTAAGTGTGTAAGAATGTTCCCTATAGTAATATAATTGTTTAATTAATATCTTCGTTAACTTCAAAAATGGGACGGACCCTGGAGTAAATGGAAAAATAAAATCTTTTAAAAAAAAAAATACTACTACTCATCCTGATTTCATTGAAGTAGTAAGCTAGTGAATATTTAGAGAATATTGAAAATTAACTTTTTTTTAAATGCCGAAAATATGCAGTGATGAATTGTACTTTATAATTTAGTAGTCACTATTTTATTACTACTAAATGTTAGTGTCATTGTCATTGTCTTTTGATTTTGTTGTGATTTCAGGTATAGATAAGACGGCGCGTCGATTATTTTAGAGTGGCGAGGAACGTAACTGACAGTGACAGTTGCGATGACAGTTGACGTTTCTCCACTCTGACACAACTCCGGACGCTAACGTGCAACGTGCGACAAGCAAACGAAGATGGTGGTCAGTTTAAGGCTTTTAGCTGATAAATCGGTTTGCATCGCGCATGCGCATTACGTGTTCGGCGGAGTGTCGTTCGTATATCGTTAATTTAAGTATTGAGACTGCGTTTGAAGTGATATTTTGTGGAAATACTGTAAAATAGTTGATTAGAGTGTATTGTACTAAAATTGTGGTTTCTATTCCTCTCGCCCGATAATCCACGCCCGTGTATGAACATGGAGACTTCTAATAAGGATCCTGATATCGGCCAAGTGCCTTTAGGTACAATAAAATTGTTTGAATACAGAACGTCAGGATTGAGGAGCCAAAGTATATGCGTCGTTTTACCAAACCTACTCAGTTTTACTACTTCGTTCCTACATTACAAATTTGAGCATTATCTCTACTAAACTACGAATAACAATATAAAGAAGTGTAACTCTTATACAGTGACCGTGTTGATTTCGGCCTCATCAAGGTCACAAATAACAAAAGACGCCCTATCTTCCAACTTCAATATCATTGGCTAATTTATTTGGGGCTCAAAAATGATCGCATTTGATTGGTGGCTTCAATTTTATACTGTCATTGCCCACCGATGACTTAAAGACGCGTGGATGGTATTATGCTAGAATAAGTAACCTTGTTCATGTATTTTAAAATATGACTTTTCAATAAAATAGCTTTGTAGTTTTCATACAATTTTAATCAGTATATCGGAAATACATATTTGGAAAACAATATTTAACATTAATAAATGGGTATGGTTAGGATGAAACGGTAATGTACAAATGTTAAAAGAGTACCTAGGCCACAGGCGTAAAAGTTATCAACGTGACAGATCACAACATATTGTTCAGTTTTGATTTCATAATACGAGAACAAATGACATAAAAATCTTTATCTAGACATAGGATTTACGTGTGACAGCTGTTAAATTAATGACATTTTCTTCAGAATAAATGATGTTTAGGCTATAAAAAAAATATAGAAATACTTAAATTCCTTTGAAAATAATTAATTTATTTAACTTCTGACGGTTAGATAACAGTAAAGACTCTTTTTTGGCCATATAATGTAAACGAACTCTGAGAAATTGTTCAATAATAGCTTTGAGCAGCAATGTATCGTGATTGCTATCGATGGGGTGGCTTTCTTTTAGTGGTGTTAAAACGTCATTTTGTTCTAATATTTTGGCAAAGCACTTATTAACTATTATTGGTAAATTATGTGCTCTAGACAGTCCTTTTCCTTTTTGCTTAACTAATTGCCTGAGTAACATTTCAGAACGAAGACATATTTTATAAGCAATGACTGAAGGATAAGCTAATCCCCCAAAATCTTTAAGGCAAATCAATTTATGAAAATAAAGTTTTTTATCTGCTAGCAACACATTTATGCAAGATAAACATTCTAGTTTGGTCTGCAACTTTTTTGCTACAAACCCTCCAATATAGCCTACAATTTGCTCAACTGTTTCAGGAAGCTGACGCTCTTCATCCATCATATCTGATAGAACTATACAATTTCCCATCTCTGTGTCAACATTGGGGCTTGAATCTTTTTGTCTTTCTAGCAATTTATTTCTGAAACCGGGGGTAGTTCTATTTATAACTGAACTGCAGTTTAGTATAGGTATATCTTCTAAGGGAATGCAATTCCCTGTAAATTTAGAGCGAAGAGCTAGATTTAGCAAGGTTTTTTTGTAGATACCCATGAACTGCACTGTGTTTGGGTTGTTGTTACAACGGCCATGATTACGAATTACTCCGAAAAATAGTTCAATGTGGTCTTGGCTAAACTTATAGGGCAGAATGAATTACAAGATTTGTCGTTTTTCTATTAATTCTGTAAATAGAATTTTAAAACTTGATATGCATATAAGCAGTCCAAGAAATCCCGTTTTAGATTGGGTATTTGTTATTAATTTTCGGGTGGTAGTGACAGTTGTTACTTTTTCACCTTGAACTTTTCGAGTAATTTTATTTTTAACTTCTACTTTCAAACCCTTCAAATAAGAACAAGAGTGATCGAGAAACTGGAAAAGTTCATCTTTTCGCATAATTGTGAAAGGTTTTTTAAAATTGTAACCACCCAAAGATCTCGTGTTCAATACATCAAAGAGGTTGTTTATGATCTCGATAAAATGTATTGTGGCATCGGCATTTTCAAATTCTTTAAGCTTTAAGTCATTTGAACACAGGCGAAGTGAAGTGGCAACACTATTGCTTAAAGTTTGTGTAGCTAGTTTTACATTCATGATGTTGTTCCTGAATTGTAAATGCCGGTGTGTGATTTTGTTCCCAAAGTGAAGACCAACATTATCTTGGACATTTTTAAGGTGTTCTAAATATTGCCACTTGATGTCGTTACCATGTATATCAATCAAATTTTTTTTTGCCTCCATTGTGTTTCTAACAAGCTTCACCATATGGCATGGGTCTAAAATCACCACTACTGGACTTTTAGTTACTGGATGCTGGAAATGAGTTGTTAAATTTTCGGTATCGTCAAAGTTGCATCCTAATAGTTTGGCTGCGGCAAGGTTAGAAGGACAGCCGTCAAAGGTTAAACTTACTACTTCTGCACCCACCTCATGGCATCTTTCTAGACACATCAATATAACATTGGATCGTTGTTCAGCTGAAAAGCCATTAACCAAAAAATATCCCAATGGTAGTTTAAACGAATCGTTTAGTGAAACTAACATTAAAACGTAAGCCTGAGTTGCAATTTCTCCTGGAGGGCCGTGTGTGACTACACCATCAATGTCCATACCATTAAAAATCTTTTGTTGCCTTATGGCCATCTCATCTACGATGAGACAGGCAAGTTTTTTGTCACTTTGACTGTACTTTGCTTCCAGTGCCCTAAAAGCTTCTTTTGTGAAACCAGGTTTACCGTCTATGGATTGGTACCATTTTGATATAGTTGATGGATGGGGTAGACATAAAAGTAACTCATTTCGGATATACTTGTAAGAAGAAGCAGAGTAATAATTCACCGTAAGTGCGAATTTTTTAACCGCCGGTGTAAATTTTATAATACTTCGACCTTTTTTAGACACCTTTTTTTGAAGCATGCATACCATATCTCCAGCAAACCCACTTAGTGCAGTATGTAAATTTGAATCGTTAATCCCCTTTTTTTTCAAATTAGCAATGATGTCTTTCAGTGACAAATTTTTATTTTTTAACCTCTTGTTTTTTCTTTGTAAATTATTTATTTTTAGTAGTCGTTTTTTTGCTAGAGCCGTCTTCACTCTTAGTTCTTTTTTAAGCTTATGTTTTCTTGGGGTGTTAAAAACAGATTCAAGTTCCGACGAAGGTACACTTATGGGAGTGGTGCACGAAGGCTTCAATTCTTCCAAGGGACGCAATGTTGCTTCGTCCTTAAAAAATAAAAAATATTTTTAATGTCGGGACAATTAACCTGGCATAATACATAATAGCGTCATACTTGGGATTAGTTGGTAGTTAGTAATTCTTAAAAATATATGAAAAACCATGTAAATTGAACTAATTACTACTGACAGTCAAGAGTCTTAGAGACTGAGTATTCTGATTAATAATTTTGTATATTAAAGCACAAATCTATAGGCGTGAGAGATTTTCAGTAAAGTGTGCCACTAAATGTTCAAGTTGTGGGATAGTGATAGGACTCACTTCGCTCGCCCTGATAAAGGAGCGATATCATATAATTATTTTCTTGATTTGTAGATGCAACATCGTCATAATATAATGAAGATCCAAGTGAGAATATTTAGTAACTGTTCTCAATATCTTCTTGCATAGCTTGTTTTATTTTTATTAACATGAATCATATTTGCATTGGGCCAGTCTGCCGAAGCTGGCTTATGTACGATTTTGATATGCTGAAGGCCTTCTACGGCTTCTATTATCATAAAAATAACACCTTTCTACGTGTCAGTGGTGACGATACGCATTAAAATAAACGTGAGGCATTTTAAAAGAATACATTTTTTTTTTTTATGCATAATAGGTTAGCCTTTGACCTCTATCTCACCTGATGGTAAGTGATGATGTGGTCGAAGATGTTGTTCAGGCTAACCTAGAAGTACTGGCTCTCAAGGACAGCTGCCGGAACACACCGTTAGGTGCTTGGCGACAGATTTTTCTACTTGAGGGTGGTAGCTAGCCAGGCGGGCATTCGCAAAATGCCCTACCACCATGCATATAATAATTCATATCAAAACAAACAAAAATACGAAAGTGGCACTCTCACTGACTAACTCATGGCGTTGGTGGGGCGCTGCGCTTAGCTCACAGGTGACTTATACACTGCATCCCCCTAACACCTACAAATGTGCTACTGCTTAGCCACTCGTGCAGACTTCCGAGGGCCCATAAAGATGTGGGCGACCTATAATTTTGGAAGTCAGCTTACGTTTGCGTTGATACTCAAGTTAATTTACCGTTTTACTCCTTTTTTCTTCCAAATAGCTGCAACCAGGCTCGTGTAATATACGTTTTAATATTTTCATATCCGCATCATCCAGGCTCACTACATTTAGAAATTCCTTAGAATATTCTTCCTGGTGAAAAATAAACGGCGTTCAGTGATATATTTACTACTCACAATTTACTAATTTCAATAAGCAAACGCACCACATGGGACTTTTTTCTTTCTATAATACTGTTGCAACTTTGTACGTTTATTATATTTCGTGTATTTTTTTGTATATGCATCTAAAATGTATGTCAGCTTTTACGTCCTTTGATGCTATGGAATTATTTTTCCAAAAAATATAAGGTACTTTAATAATAAACTAAATATACCATATAATATTAATATTATTATAAATTATGTATCACTCGCATAATACAATACCTTCACATTTATCTTTGTTGTGAGTTTAATAGGGGATGGTTCAGATTTAATTAGAGAAAAATTACTCGAAGGGTCTGTATTTGTATGCACTGAATTGACCATCTGCAAAAACAAATAAAATAATAGTAATAAATGAAACAGGGCCAAAACACTAGTGTGTGGTAATTGAGGATTTAACGACATGGGTATAGACATAAGTAGTTGTAATTATCAATTTATTGAGAACGCAATAATTTAATATTTAAACATATACATACTGTGCAAATAGGCACCGCAGTTTTCCTTAATCGTTTGAGCTTCCCGTTAATAGGCACGTAAATATCATCACTATTAAAGTGTATGCTGCATATCTTACTGCATTCGCTAGGCATCCAATCAGATTCGTTTCTTTCCAAACGAACCGCATCTATCCATTTTATTCGCTGTATCTCATTTTTTGGAAACCTGTGACATTAAATTTATGGAATGACTTACATACAAAATGTTCGAAAGCAATGTACCGAGATTCCTATCTATTCTTTCGTGCTGCGTGATGTTGCATAAAACTATCCAGTGAGTGAAAGGGGATCGTTCCAGCAATGCTTTGGGCAAATATTGCTTGAACTACGAATTACCTTTACAAATTATCAGAGCACATTTTTTTTTGTTTCCGACGTGAATCCAACCCGCATGACAATGCGAGTTTGAAATACGCTTTCTGAGTGGGTGTGGTATAAAATTATTTTTATCAAACTGTATTATGAAATACGGTCTCATTACCTTGTTAAGGCGCTGACAAGAGCTAAATAGCTTTACTTGATGAGATTTTTTGCTAAATGTATTTAGTTTATAGCAGTGAAACAATTATATGTTAATTTTGATAGTATTTTATTGGACCAAGTTAATTTCAAAACACATTTCCTTAAAGTTTACTTGATAGAGTAAAATGGCAAAGTTGACTCCAAATTACGCCTGTTACGTAAATATCCGAATTATTCGTGTATGTATCATAAATTATCGATATATGTTACTAGTTTCGTGTTAATAACCTTTCTTTAGTGTTTTTTTTAATTACTATGATCGCGTACAAAGTAATTTGACGTTTTTTACTCTTCGATTTTTGACCGCATAGAGCGTAATAATTACTACTTTGCTTTAACTTTTTCTCATGTGGCTTGTGGGATTTTGTTTTGATTCTATTGATTTTTCCAAGTAGATGTAAATAAAAGGGGTCATGTTTGTTATTTTATTCCTTGTTTGTGGTTCAAGAGAATGTAAGGTGAGTATCATTGCATTAAGTTGATGGATAAAAGACGATTTGACCTAAACTCTGTCACATTTTACAGCTAGACAAGATTTGGCTGATTCAAATGAGTATCATTGCATTAAGTTGATGGATAAAAGACGATTTGACCTAAACTCTGTCACATTTTACAGCTAGACAAGATTTGGCTGATTCAAAAGACAATAAAATTTCGGCCAGGCAGAGCAAGTTTGGCAGGTAGCCCAGAGCAGGTACCATCAAATCTTTTCTATATTAAAATAAGCTGGATTGGAGTTCTGGAACGCTATGTACCTATCCCCGGTTAGGGAAAAATTTGCCTTGGCCGAAGGAATGCTGAAACGTACCCCAGAGTCATCAACTATAGGTTACCAAAATGCTTATTTACTCACATATGAAACGCTATTCCCGAATTTTTCATATCTGAATGGCTTCTACACCACTTTACTACACAGGACGGCATTTTTATAGATTTATTCAACGCATAACCATAACAACAAACACAGTTGAAACTTCTCGTGGCACAACCGCATGGCTCAAGCCAACATGGCGAACTGTCAGCGCCGCACGGTACAGTTTTTAAGCAACGCCCACCGCGGTAAGGTTTGCGTTCAGTTGTTGTTGAGGTTGAATTATACTTCTTTATATATTGTTATTCGTAGCTACTAAACTATAAAGATGAATGTATTAATGGACCTATCACATGATTGGAAATCCACCTACGAATAAATACGTAAAGAAGTGTAACAGAGACCGCTTTGATTTCGGACTCATCATGTTTAAATGTAACAAAACAAGCACATTTTTCCTAAGTTAATTGAATTGGTTAATTTATTTGGCACTAAGAAATGATCGCATCTGATTGATCGCGTCAAGATAATGTTATCATCACTGTCATTGCCTTAAGGACAAACCACACTACTGCGGCAGAGCGCGGCAGAGAAGCGGCGCGGCTCGAGAAATATGATTTGTATGGATTTATTAAAGGCCTAAACCGCTAATGCGTTTTACCTTTCCACCCACGTTTCAACAATTTATAGAACATCTTTTTAAAGTCTAAATTTTGTGTGTGAAATCGATTATTATCTCTATCTCATATGAGTCGGAAAAGGGATTTTTTCCAAACGAGAATATCCTTCACCCAAATAGAACGCGTATAATTTTTTTTCAGCTAGAATCAGGCTCATTCAGGGTTCGAATCCCGCACATGACTTAAATTTATCCTATCGTATATTTGTAATTTTGTAAGTACCTACGTCAAGTTTTTTACGGTATGTATTTAAACAATGTGCAGCAAACAATATTAAATACTTCAGCTATTACAACGAAAGCGTTTAGTCAACCTACCAGCCATTGCAGGTTTGCAGGCAGTCTAAACACTTTAGCTCTCTACCAGTTGGCTGCGTCCCCAGCATGCCCAGAATTATATTATTCTAGTATTACATTGTACCAAATGAAGTTGATGGATTATATATAACTATTAGAATCAAACATACCGCAGCCATAGATGTGACAACTATCAACATAATAGATAAAGTCGTATTAATCTGCTTTTATTTTATATTTTTGCTACACATGATTTAATAGTTATCTAGAAATATATCTCAAGCATGGCAGCTGTCAAAGTGACAGTTAATGTCATATTTTTTCTAATCATATATATTTTGTTAATGTTACCTACATAGTTTGGATTAAAATGACATAAAAATACCTATAAATTAGTCTTACGTATGACAGCTGTTAGGCCTAAGATCAATTTATTTGTAATTTTAATGTCATTTGCATCCCAAAAATGAAATCAATACTGAAAAACACGACATCAACTGTGATTTGCACAGCTGTCATACTTGACACCTTTTTTTATATTATTTTTATGTCATTTAGGCCGTATTCCATTTGAGTTTTTTTCGATAATGTTGACCACATTTTGCGTCTATGGATCCACATTTAATATGAACCATAGACTCATAATGTGATCAAAATTATCGAAAATAACGAATTTAGCGTAATTTAACTTGAATTTCCCTTCATGTGAGCGTTGTAATATGTTTGGGAACTTTATTATAAAACCGTACACAATTGCCTAAGAAGGACCTTCTCCATCTAGGGGACATATAGACCTAGAGTAGAAAAAAAAAATCAAATATATTCTTGACTTGTATTGAATCAGAGATCAGATTTTTATCAATAGTTAAGACATTTTGAATCTCTAGGTTTATTTTTACCAGTCTCACTATTTATAGTCTTCCAAATGGTTTTTATTTTATTTTTAGACTTGCTAATTTTGTTTCTATTAAAAAGAGATTTAGCACACAAGCAAACAGACTTGAACATTTTTGAATACTTTCTAACATAATCATGAAACTGCTTGTAAGATGTTAAATTTTTCCTGCGATACAGATCAAACCACAGACCTAGGTTTTTTTCGCTACGCTCAATAGACCTACGAAGTGTGTGAGTGAAAGGTCCTAAGCTGCTACAAACCGTCGCGAGAAAAAAAGAGATAGTGAAACAAGAAGTCGGTATGTCATTTTTTACTCGAGTAAGAGGCCATAGCGTCCCGGCCTCTTCCAAGTCGGCGCGAATTTTGTGTATTTGCTCAAATATCTTACGATTATAATATAAAATATGTATTCTGCAAGCATGGTGTCTTGTTCAGTGAGTGAATGTGAGGTTACAAGACACAGTAACCCGAATATATACACGTTTCACAGGTAATTTAAGTTTATTTGTACTGCTTTTTGGATAATCATTATTTTGTCATTTTGTTTTAAAATTAGTTATATGAACTATGGAAATATTAGATAATAGATTTCTCTTCATACTTATCATCAAATTACATTGCTAAATGAAGAATTGGTTGGTATTTTACGAAAACTACAAAAACATTTGTTTACGATAGGGCTTGACAAAGTCCTGACGTCACAAGTATCGATAAAGTCGATAGTTTATGTCTGACCTGTAGCTTCAACGTGAATGCTCGGGTACATATTCGAACCTCAAAAATAACCTGTAGTTAGTTTAATCATAAATTTGTTTAAAAATAATATAATTACATAATAATTAGCGAGAAGTTGACAGATCAGTTTATAGCTTATTGAGTATTTACGAATAAGGAAGTAAATATTATCACAAGATATATTATTCAAAATTTATTATGATGTTTTCTGTGAAAAGTTCCCCTAACTCTCAATAAATAATTGGAAATATCTCTTACTTCTATCATAAAATATTAGTATCTTTATACAAATGGCTATTTAACAGAATTTGAAATAACTATATGCACGCGAATAATAATGTTTGTGTTCTTACAGATTACCAACAACTTTTCAGTATGTGATAAAAGGGTTCGGATTATTGACGCAATCTAAATAAAAACTCTACAGTTTGTAGTAAACTTTGAATCAAAATGCTTCATACAAAGAAAACATCGTAAGTATAGAAAGACTTAATACCAACTTTTAATGTCCCTGAATGCATAAAGCTGTGGAAATGGTAGGCAATAGCTTTAGGAAATGATGACAGAAGTAACGTAAAGTTTAATTTGTAGTAAAATACATGGTCAAATATATTTTTTTTCATGTAAAGACTGTAGGATATGTTGAGTCAATCTAGTAACCCTTCCCTTAGCGTTCCTGATGCAATAAAATCTACAATACTAGCTTCATTGCAGCGCTGGATAGCTATGGCTATCCTGACACAAAATAATTTTTATTTTTCCTTTCAGATCAAATTGAAAATAAGACGGCCCTGACCTTACTTAAATAGAGATATATTACCACCGTTAGCCATTACCTGCCCTTCAAATCAAGTACTGTCTTCAAGGAAAAAAACTTATTAACTAATGTTCTAAATTGTGACAAAAATTACAGAAAAAAATTAGCTCTTAAGAAGTTTAAAAGCTGAAACAAAAATAATGATAAAACGGCTTTTAGACTTAAAAGCAGACTTTAAAGAATTATATGTTTTGTAGGCCAGTTAGTAAAGATCATCGAAATTATGTAAACATCGTCATTTCTACAGCCCAATGAGCTATGTTTACACAAGGGACAAATTCGACCTTTGCTTACCACATGTGAATGCTTTACGCAAATGGTATTCAGATAAATGTAATTTAATAATTTACAGTACCTGTATATCTGCAGCTTAATGATTTTGTTAATGGTAATCATAATACTTAGTAATGGTAAGTTTTATTTCATCTTGTTACGATGAAGTTACAGTAGTTTACTTTTAAAAGTGCTGTACCATTTTAGACCTACAATAAATGCATTTGACTTCAACTTTGAATGAGTTTTATTTTTAACAGATCAAATATAATAAATAATAATAATTTTTTTTTTATTTCAAGAAATACATTTTACATGATGTCGCAGTAAGGAATACATATATGTAGAACTATCAATAAGAAAAAAAACAAACAAAAGAAACATGGGTAGGTACAATGTAAGTATGTTACTTAGGGCACAGATATGCTCCAGGACGCAGGCCGCACCAACCGCTGTAAAGAAACACTACCCTCAGAACTAAGAAAAATCTTGTATCTCTGAGAATAGGGCCGCCCCTGACAGTCAGTAAAACAGCACACGTCCCGAAAACATTTACATAGCTATAATATGCACTTTCTTAAATCTACTTACAAAATTAAGCGTTCTCATTATATATTTTAAGTTATCCTACCGCGACTGATCCTGATGCCCTTTTTAGGTTTTACCTGAGTTTTGGGCATCAACAATTTAACATTTGGATACCTCTGTCACACAGTGTAAGACAAAGAAAAGCGACTACAGTGTACATAAAAAGGTTTGATAGGCTAAATTATTGGCAGATGTGTTTATACAAGTAAATACTTGATAATAATACTAACAAAGAAATATATAAAGTATTAAATTAAAAGAAATTGACCAAGGTCATCATTGTTTTTAATGGTTTATTTAGGTTAATGTTACCTATGTGTAGTGTTATGTGTGAATTGAACATGAAAGTGAATGTGTGTGAGATTGGTAAATGTGTGTGAGATTGGTAAATGTATGTGGATTGAAATGTGAACAAGAGGTCATGCATAGATACAATTATTAAAGCTGTACTTGGATGAGTTTAATCCTGGAATTAATAAATTTGATATTTTAGTGTAATATATATTTTTTTTTTATTATTTATATATATATATATAACTAATATTTTAAACAAAATACCAAGAGATCTTCGGTTTCACTATAATTAAGGTCAAGTAGCCAGCTGCTAACTTTCATTTTGCATTCATGATTTGAGAGAGGGAAAATGTTCAGGTTTTTATTTAGCCGATTGTACAGCTTGTAGCTTAAAATGGGAAAACAACGGGTCATTCCCACTAGTACACCTGATTAGTTCAACCGTTGAACTAGTGAGACTTTTTTGTCCCAGTAGTTCAACTACGTATAAATTCGTCTAAGAGTTGAACTACTGGGACAATATGGTTGAACTCATTGCGTTAATTAAGATAATAACAATTTAAAAACAAGTTATCGAGAATATGATATTTCAAACTACGAGTACTATCCCTCTAGTAGCAGAAGTTTTCATCTTAAAACACTTTTCTAATAACAAATAAAATAAAACTAATTATACAGGAAATTAAATTGAAATATATTTGCGGCAGAAATTAAATACAAATATACTTAAAAATCTTGCTCGTTGCACTATGATCCCGTTTCCGTCCCGAGGGGACTGTACAACACTCACTATTCCACTACAGCCCCCCAGGGGACTGTACAGCACTCACTATTCCACTACAGTATATATATATATATATATACCCCTATAGGAACAGTGCTTACCAATACAGCAATATCACGGAAAAGATGTCAAAGTGACACCAGAAGTCATAAAACTTGATTTAGATTTCGTATTTAGGTTAATTTTTTTCTAAAAAAATGGCTAGGAATTAGGTTTAAAATAATTTAAGTTTTGACAGGTGTCAAAGTGACAATTGATGTCGTATATTATGTACTCAATTACTTTTCGTTTTCGTGACATCTGTCAAACTTTTAAAGATCTCGTATAGATCTTCATTTCAGATGACAGCTGTCAAATTAAAATAGTGTTTATCTCGGAATCTATTCATCCTAGACTACTAGTTTCTTCACAGATATGATAGATCTCGTAGAGATCTTCATTTCAGATGACAGCTGTCAAATCAAAATAGTGTTTATCTCGGAAACTATTGATCCTAGACTACTAGTTTTTTCACAGATATGATAGATCTCGTAGATATCTTCGTTTCAGATGACAGCTGTTAAATTAAAATAGTGTTTATCTCGGAAACTATTGATCCTACACTACTAGTTTCTTCACAGATATGATAGATCTCATAAATATCTACATTCCATTTGAACTGCTGTTGACCCTCAAAATAATTTATTGTAATAGTTCATACTAATGTTGGTGTACATAATAATTGCCATGCCAAATTTTATGAGTTTCAATTTTCATTTAGATTCATGAACAAAACTGTTCGAAGTTTAACTGTAAAACATGTGCAATAATTATAAATAGTAACAAATGATGACTATTTTATATAACTAAAAAAATGCAAACTAAATAAAACATATTTTATTATTATTTATGTTAATGTCACATATGTAAAATTTGACAGATGGCATAGTGACGTATTTTTATATTTCCACATTACCTTGACGAATGTTGTATGTGACAAATGTCAAAATGACATAAGACAATTGTCAAGCTTTTTAGAGCAGTATCTCGGAAACTGATTGTCTAAGATAAAAAGTTTCTTGACAAAAGTGATAGATCTAGGCGAGATCTTCATTTTGAATATCAACTGTTCAAACTCTTAAGGACAATTCTTGGAAGTCAATATCTCGGACAGTATCTATGAGGTCTATCATACCTGTGAAGAAACTAGTAGTCTAGAGTCAATAGTTTCCGAGATAAACCCTGTTTTAATTTGACAGCTGTCATCTGAAATAAAGATCTCTATGAGATCTATTATATCTGTGAAGAAACTAGTAGTCTAGGATGAATAGTTTCCGAGATAAACCCTGTTTTAATTTGACAGCTGTCATCTGAAATGCAGATCTTTATGAGATCTATCATATCTGTGAAGAAGTAGTCTAGGATGAATAGTTTCCGAGATAAACACTATTTTAATTTGACAGCCTGAAATGAAGATATCTACGAGATCTTTAAAAGTTTGACAGATGTCACAAAAACGAAAAGTAATTGAGTACATAATATACGACACCAATTGTCACTTTAACACCTATCACATATTAAACCTATTTCCTAGCCAATTTTTAGAAAAAAATTGACTGATGAAAATTTCTGCTACTAGAGGGATAGTACTCGTAGTTTAAAATATCATATTTTCGATAACATGTTTTTTAAATTGTTATAATCTTAATTAACGCAATGAGTTCAACCATATTGTCCCAGTAGTTCAACTCCTAGAAGAATTTATACGTAGTTGAACTACTGGGACAAAAAAGTCTCACTAGTTCAACGGTTGAACTAATCAGGTGTACTAGTGGGAACGACCCAAAACAACGAGAATAAAATACAGTATTGTATTTGATATCCAAACAGACTCGATCTTTTATTCGTTTTCCACCATGTAATAGTGGATCGTACGTCAAAGATTGGTGTTTGCGCATTATAACTCTGAGGATAAAAAGACGTCTCACTGAAAGAACCTTAGTGTCATGGTATAGTGCAGAGGTAGAATATCTATAAGGTTTTTTGTACATCACTTTTAGCACAGCCCTTTGAGCCCTTTCTAGTTGAAGTATTTTTGTTGTATGGGTACCACCCCATACTGAGACACAGTACCGAAGGAGAGACTCGCATAGAGCGTGGTACACTAATTTTAAAGTATCTTGGCATGCTGAACTCCTGAGGTATTTAAAAACGTAGATTAGCTTTCGGACTCGGGATGATAGGGCATCAATCTGAGCATGCCAGTTTAGAGATTCATCTACATACACTCCAAGATATTTAATGTTATTAGTTCTTACCAAACTGGCACATGAACAAAACACAGATGAATTTGAGGTCTCAGAACAAGTGTGGGCTTTGATCTCAAAATTGTCATACGGCTTTGTAGATGGCTTTAAAAAGAAACTGATATATTTCGATTTGTCTACATTTAGGGTGAGAAGGTTTTCAGCAAGCCAAAACATGATAATTCTCATGGCTTTTTCAGCATTCACCTTGATTTCGAGCCAGGAACTAGCTTTAACGACTATGGCCGTATCGTCGGCGTAACAGAAAAGTTGACAATTTTCTAGAGATAAATGGCACAAATCGTTAATATATATCAGAAACAAGGTAGGCCCTAAAATGCTGCCTTGAGGAACGCCATAATGTAAGGGCTGCTCAGTGCTAATCACAGATCCAATCTTTACCTGCTGTGTACGGTCAGTTAGATAGCTACGAAAAAGGTTCAAAACTGTACCCCTGATTCCTATTTTCTCTAACTTAGTAAGCAGGATAGGGACGGAGAGCGTATCAAAAGCCTTTGACAGGTCCAGGAATATAGCCATGCACTTAGCCTGCTCGTCCAAGTTACTTGCAATACTGTTTGTAAGATCACCGACTGCGTCTTCAGTTGATATTCCCTGTCTAAAGCCGTATTGATTTTTAGACAATAAGTTGTTGATTTTCAAGAATTTGACAAGCCTGATATTTAAGATTTTCTCGAGAATTTTGGAAATGGCCGGTAAAACTGAGATAGGGCGATAGTTGCAAACACTATTTCTGTCACCAGATTTATAAATAGGATGTACCAAGGCCTTTTTTAATACTTTGGGAAAGTCTCCTGTTTCTATGGTCAAGTTAAAAATGTGCACGAGTATGGGTATTAGTATTCGCCGACATTGCTTAAGTATTTTTGACGAAATACCATCCCAACCAACTGCACATTCATTACGAAGACTTAAGATAATGTTTTCTATCTCGGTATCGTCAGTCGGAAGAATCACCAGAGAATTTGCTGGAGAAATTATAGGTAAGCTGTTATTGTAAGCTTGCTTGTGGTTATTCTTCTTAATTTTATCGGCTAAATTGCGGCCTATGTTAGAAAAATAGCAATTAGCTTCATTAGCAGATTGTAACGGATTTGGTCTGAATTTTAACAGCTCCTGAGGTGATGGAGATAAGGTTTTAATGTGAGATATATTTTTAACGACTTTCCAGGTTTGTTTGCAATTGTTTTTAGCCTTCGAAAATTCCTGGCGTTCATAACCTTGTTTTAACTTTTTTAGAAGATTGGTTAAAAAATTTCGGTACCTAGTGTAAGTGAGTTTGAGTTCTTCATTATTAGGTTGATGTCTGAGCTTGAGGTGAAGCCGATCACGATGGCGAATGCATCGCAGCAACCCAGATGTTATCCAAGGTTTTATGATGGTTTTTCTTTTCGAATTCGAGACCGTACTTGTATGTCTATTTATAATTTCCATAAGAGTGGAAACTAGTAATTCTGCAGCAGCACTTGCATTTCTTAGGAGCAAGATTGTTGAATAATCGTTATTTATGATTTCGTGCTCAATAGCTCGATAGTCAACCCGTCTGGAAACAGATCTAGGTTTATCTTGATGAACATTATACAAACAGAGCAGAACTGGGCTATGGTCTGTGACCGAGGCAAGAATAACTAGTGCACAGGCTGTGTGGGTACTTTTTAAGAGGACATGGTCAAGGCAGTTCTCCAATCTTGTAGGAATCAGATGCGCTGGCAGAAGGCCATGAGATGCAGTCAGGTCTAGGTACTCATTCAGGTGATGATCAACACTACCTGCTTTTATATCTATGTTAATGTCTCCAGTAAGGCAGATATTTTTAAAGTTCGCAACAGATGAAAGAACAGTATTAAGGCTAGTAATAAAGTTGTCAACAAATCGATATGATGGCGATCTGTACACCGCAATTACTGCTGTTTGTTTACCAACACAACAAACGAGACAGTTTCCATCTCGGAAGTTCGGCTCAGTAACGGTACACTCAATAGATTCTTTTATATATAAAACTACACCATCATTTTGGTTGGAATTTTTGTTTGTGCGATGGGACAAGTACCCGTCAATAATAGGTTTGAGTAGTAAGTACTACCTAGGTACCATAAAAGTGCCTAGACATTAAAAGTGTCTTTTTTACGTCGTAAAACTAACATGAAAGAGAAAACATTGGAAGAGATTGCTGCCTAGTAATAAGGCCGCCGATTGTACTATTTTAAGATCAAATATTTTGTAATTACTGTATTAAAATGAGTAAAGTCTAAAACTGGTATAATAATAATTAATATTTAATGTTCGTTGGTATGTCTAATATTATGATATTAACGGATATTAGTATAATGATAATCTTTAATGCATTTTGGTATTAAGTGATGAGGAAAACGGAAACTCCCCAAATTACTGCTGATGTGTTAAGTTACATAAACTGGCCAAGTGCGTAAGGGCTTGCTCAAGTTCCAAGATCTTAAATACTACATATTAGTACAGCGTGTTCAGATGGTAGGCATATTACTAATTTAAGATTATCCTTTCGTTAGAGATAAACCAATTTAAAATGGTCTCATGTCTCTCTATGGCCCCCTAAGCCGTCAAAGCGGATAGGCTTTAGATCTTCTTATTTATTTTTATAAGTACCTAGATAAAAGTACAAGTATTGTGTAGACTTGTCTCAATTCAGTTAGGTAACAAAGTTTTGTTTTTATTTTATTTGTAAGTAAATTTCTAGATGTCATACCTACTTAAATATAACTTGTTGTTTGTACCTATGATCGATCAAAATTATTTATTTGCCCTAAATACGGAAATACTCCGCCTTTATTAATTTTCGTATAAATATTAAATATAAAACATATCTCAGTTCCAACTACATAGCAAAGATTGCGGCGTTTTGGCGCCGCGCGCAGTTTGGCTGGAGTCGCCAATTTGGCGACTCAGCCCGCCTCATTCTCCGCTGAGCATATACTCGTGCTCCATTAGGGCGAAAACGACTGTGAATAAAAAAAATTGTTTGGTGTTTGAGTCTAGACTCATATTTTGACATAAAAAGGTTTGAGTTTAAACTCCAACACGTCAGTGAATGTAAGGCTGACATTCATTAGTAATTAATGTCAGCCTTACAGTTTGTTTACCTTTTAGTTTGAGTATATATTGTCTATACAGGTAGCTGAAGTGTCTGATATCCTAGTGGGATCACAGAATAGAAATTTCAAATTAAATGACTTAAACAATGAAATAAGAGCAGTCTTATTTTTAGTATTCAATAAAATATCTATATTAACATCACCACATACAATTATCGGTTTTTTGCACTTTGAAACTTTCTGTAGTATATTTTCCAAAGTGGATAATAATTCTGTAAAATTTTGAGCACGACCTTCATCTGTTGGTGGTTGATATACATACAACACGAGATGCCTGTCCACCTCTACACAAGCAACCTCACAGACACGTTCGACAGAACATCTAACCAGGTCACGGCGGCGTTCTTTACATTATAAATTATTTTTTCTAAATTATTACTTCTAACATATTTTTATGTCATTTGCAGCACAAATATAAAATTAGAATTGATGACCTTTTTCAAAGTAATTTTTATGACATCTAGCACATATTTCACATATAAAATAAGGATACTAATAAAAATACTGGAAAATACTTTTATACAAAGTGTTCTAAGACTAACAGTAATCCGAAGTTCTTTTTGATTTAAAGTTCATGTTGCATAAAACTATCCAGGGTCAATTTTAGGTTTCCAAATATTGTTATTTATTCGTTTATGAAAGTTATTTCGGCACAGTTTTCCTTCGCCGTCCGTCGGGTTGGGATTGATATTTTTACACAGCATTAATATTATACATTATATATATATATATAACGGAGTGCCGAGACGGTCCGGTATATCGTCCATGGAGTCGGATCCGTTATCTACTCAGGTTGGTCGTCCATTATGGGCGTGCACGTGCAGATTTTCACAAAATAACAGCCAGAGAATATCGTATGATCACAATTGTAATTCACAAGAAACTTATTACAGCGAAACTACAAAGGATCACGTAAATTTAAATAGATTAAAAACCAATGGGTTTGCACGCGTGCATCACGTTCGGTTGTCTATCAAGAACAAAGATTACTATCAAGAAGTGCGCACACTGCAAAAACCAGAGAGGAAGTGAACGACTTCGACAGCCATCCGGCCGCCATGACACCTACAACTCTATTCAGTGTTACCCGCTCTGTTTATAAGCCTGTCTTGCGTTTGTTTGTTTGTTGTTTGCTAAGCGTGTTTATACGCGGCGAACTGAAAGCACCGCACGGTACACTTTTTAAACCACGCCCACCGCTGTATAGTGTGCGGTCTCTTGTTTTTGAGCTTCAATTACACATGTTTTCATATTTATTAGTAGAAATCCACCCTCTTGCCATAAACGTTAAATTTTAACCTGCCGTACGTTACTATTGTTAAACGAGCTCTGGCAACACTGTATGTCAACACATATGCAGCGGATTTCCATCTATGACAAATATACTCTTTACTCGTAGAGAGAGAAGGTCTATACTTTATAGGTATATACCATTTGACGCTAATAACGTTATTTTCGATAATTTTGATCAAATTCTATGGTTGTGATCACTGTTTTCGTTTGTGACTGTTCTCCCCTGTTCCATTTAGGATAAGAACGCTAAGAATGCCACTAAAAATTGCCGTTTCTGTCACTTTTGACATTAGATATAGCGTTTATGGCGAAAATAACGCCAAGACCCATGTGGAACAACTTTTTGGGAGTGAGATCGTTTTTAGCGTTTTTGGCGAATTTAACTTCAAATGGTCCGCACCCATACTCGGTCTACGTCTTTACTGATCTATGTTCCACAATCCACATCACAGCCCGGCACAGATCCATATTCATGACATTCAGAATTTTCTGAAAACTAGCAGAGTGAGAGTCAATTTGGCATTAGCAAATTCATGAGATTTTCATAGTTTTATTGTATATGTTTGTACTCAAGATTATATAAATTATGCCGAAGAATAAAGGGAAAGGTGGTAAAAACAGGAGGAGGGGAAAGAACGAAAATGAAACTGAGAAACGTGAATTAGTTTTCAAAGAGGACGGTCAAGAGTACGCCCAAGTCACAAAGATGCTCGGTAATGGCCGCTTGGAGGCCATGTGCTTCGATGGCATAAAACGTCTATGTCATATTCGAGGGAAACTTAGAAAAAAAGTGTGGATAAACCAAGGCGACATAATACTAATAGGCTTACGAGATTATCAAGATGCCAAGGCGGACGTAATCCTGAAGTACACTCCTGACGAGGCAAGGAATCTTAAGACGTATGGAGAGTTCCCAGAGACTGTGCGCATCAACGAGACCGTGGTATACTCCGTGGACGGTTTGGATGAGGATATCGAGTTTGGAGACGAAGTCAGCTCAGAGGATGAAGATGATGTTGATGCTATCTAACATCACTAGCTCTATTTATTGATATATACTACAGTAAGTTTGTGTAAATTTATTTTGCTGTTATGAATAAACATGACCTTGTGATTTTTCTTAATTTAATCTCTCCCATATTATTTTGTTCACCAAAATTGCCTTAGTATCTGTTATCATACAGAGACCATATGATCGTCATTTCATTAGTGTTTGTAACACATACATATGTATGGTATTACCTTTATTATGTAAATAAAGAATTAATACCAAATTATAATATATGAAACCCTACCTTCAAATTGTTATAGTGCAACATTCCTTGAATTGTTCTCAGTTAGACCATTGAAAGTATTTTAAAAGTTGGAATGTGTATATAAATTAAATAATTATATCAACAGAATCTTTACTCTTATTTCCTCTTTATAATACACCTATTTCTTGACATTTAATTATTACTGATACATATTTTCTCTACATTATGTTATCATATGTATTGATGATTGGTTTAAGTTTATATGGAAATGTTCAGTAGCAAATGGGAATTACTGTGGCTGATTGATAGATGGCTATAGGCTGGCCTCCTATTATACGGGACCTGTACATATGTACAAACATGGTTATACATTCCTTTGTCTAATCTAGAGGTGTGAGTGAAGTAAAAAAAACAGCAGTAGCCAGCTGTATCCTGCTCAGTGGCATTGTTTGACATGTACTTATTTTTTATTTTCAAAACTATGACATTCTGATGATTTGCTTTATATTACATTAATGCAATAGTTTAAGTAAATGTTATTCTATCTTACATTCCTATCACAGTTAAACCTAGCTAAGTAAAAATTCCTACTAGAATAAAGAATGTAATATCACCAATCAGTAGTGGAAAATCTTGTGAATTAAGCAGAAGTCAAGTATTATATTTATTCAGCTTCTATAATTATTGCCATTGACAAACATTCTACTTAATCAGTGCTGACTCAGTAGAGAATGTTTGGATATTTTATATGGATTAGTAGGTGCTGTTATGTAGGGGGGTGCATTACTACTAGAGCTCAGGAACAAAGAAAAAGCACATTTTTCCTTGCTTTCCAATTAGTCAAAATATCTTTGTGTAGGATATGCAGTAATATTTTAGTGCTTTATAATATTTATAATTGCCCTGTGGGGTGCCGAGTTGAATTTCACCTTCCTATATATTCCTGTGGAACAAAGGTTGTAAACGCTACTAAGGGCAAAATACTGGAAGGTGGGCAGCAGCGCCTTCTAAACAACTGCTATTTTACACTGCAATCTCTAAGACTCCTGCTAATCGTGGGGATTATGGCAAATACCCCCTAAGTAGGGGAGGCTGTGTTCAGCAGTGGACAATTTGGCTGATACAGTACAATATAATATATTTACGTTTACACTATCTTTAAGACACCCAAAAATATTGTTTACATAAATACAATTCAATATTTGTATGACTCTTAACTTCTCTGCGGTAACTGTCTAATTTTCTGATCGGCAATAAGCTCATTGAACTATGCACTTTGTATTGGAAAATTGACAACAGCACTCATTGTTTAGTGATCCACATTGAGGGGAAAGTACTCCTTCCATGTTCACGAGTCCAGGAGCTGGCAGAGCCTGACAAACCAGCTTGTGTAGTTTTTGCAACTCGCTTCTTGATGAACGGTCTTCAATTTGGTAGACAATGAGGCTATGTTTGAGAAAGTAGGATTTTCAACGCTCAAAAATTTACTGTGTTGACAGAGGCCGTATAATTTCCAACATATGTTTGCTGTGAAAGTGTGAGAGTGAATCAAAAATGAAACTTTACTTGGACCAGTGATTTTAAACAGACTAAATTATGGTGAAACATATGAATATTTTCTACCTGAGACTTACTATGCTTGCCGAGTGTATAGATATTCCTAGACAGGGAATATCCTGGTCACTGGATCGGATGCTGCGGGTCTGTGCTTGGACTCCTAGATCACCGGATATGACACCTTTGAACTCTACTTGTGAGTTCATGTAAATACAGTAGTGTACAGTGGCGGTGCAATCACAAGCTGACACATGCTAATGTAAAATATGTGGGCATTCGAACAAATC
The DNA here is from genome assembly GCA_963890685.1 of Plagodis pulveraria. Taxonomy (NCBI): domain Eukaryota; kingdom Metazoa; phylum Arthropoda; class Insecta; order Lepidoptera; family Geometridae; genus Plagodis; species Plagodis pulveraria. The sequence continues at coordinate 20,279,010 of OY982957.1, forward strand.
CAAATGAACACTGCAATGCTATCACATGTTAAGAAACAGCTGATATTTAGGTGTGGACTTTTTATGGTACTATTTTGAAAGTTTTGTCTGATACTCACCTATCGTTATCTGTAAAACCTTAGAGGTGATAATTTTTAAATGGGTGGGTATATTTTAAATTAGTCAATTATTGTGAATAAATGAAAATACACTGTTTCTTTTTACAATAATAGTAGAAGGCATATACAACTACCAGCAACCATTTTACCATGGTTCTTTTTTATTGCATCAACACCGTCAATTGTGTTATGTATGAGTAAGAACCGTAAAAAAAGGCAAATGATATTGCCATGTATAGTAGGTACTTACCTATCATGAGATCAATGTTTCTAGGGGGCAGACCTGATTCATCTTGCCATAGCTGGTACCTATCTCAGTTACCTGAAATGTGTAGTAGATATCTGTGATGTTTAATAAAAGTGGCAGTACCCAACTAGGCGTCTTCCTAATAAGATCCCTATCGCCTAGTGATCTGTGTTTTCCTAAATGGATGACGGACAAAAAAGACATATTTCCTTACATAAGTTAAATTCATTAATTGTTAATTACTCACCTAAATAAACTTTGAAAACATTGCAAGTTTTTATGAAAAATTTTGTAAATATCTAATAGTTTTAGCTACATATTTGTTTCGACTGTTAACAACTGTTTATACAACACAGTCTATTGTGTCATGTATTGTATGAGTGAGAACTTATTTTTAATGTTATTGTGACGGAACAAGCCCCAGGCCCACCTGATGCTAAGTGGACTAACCTCTGCCATTAACGAATGCATTTCGTCGACGACGAATTATACTGTCCCCGTCACCCTGAGACGTACAGTTGTTAGGTCTCATGTGCCTGAAATTTTACTGGCTTTCAAGGACTGCTGCCGGAACACACTGTTAGGTGCTTGGCGACAGATTTTCTACTTGTGGGTGGTCGCTAGCCAGGCGGGCATTCGCAAAATGCCCTTTCACCATGCGACGAAGCTCAAGCCCGCGGCGGGATTCGAACCATGGACCTGCTGTACGGCACTCCATAGCCAATGCCACTGAGCCATCATTGCTATAACGAACTGTAAAAGAGAGACGAATTACTTAGCATTCCATTGATTCACCGTGCGGGTGCCGGGTCCATAGCGTTGCAAAGGAAGAGGCCAGAGGCGCCTGGGATTTGCAACCCAGGGAGTAGGGTAAAGGGGCCTCTTAACGATGTCATCAATGCTCCCCTTCACCGCTGGAGCCTCCTCCCCTGCCTGACCAAATTTGGTAAGATCCTACTAATGCCGCCATAGATACACGTTCTAGGATGGAAGTTACGGTTGTTGTTGACGGGCCAAAGTCTTCAAGCAGGTTATATAGGGATTTCGCTGGAATACCCCTTGCTCCGACTTCTACAGCATATAAATAAACCACTTAGCCGTTTTTGGTTAATTCATTTGCTAAGCCATAATAATTGTTTTTATTGTGTGGTCCTTAGGTATGTTTGTTACTCATGGCACAGTAAGTTCTATAATACTATGCGTTTTAGATTTTTTGAGTAATTATAGAAATATGTCTAGTGTGGATGACGAAACACCCACTGGAATTTTGTAGTGTTTTTCATACGTGTCCATAAAAAGAGTACAATCGGTAGCTGTGACTGATATTTAGATTTTGTAGTCAGTAAAAGAAGTGTCATCACTTCTTTTACAAAATCTACGTGTCTTGTTCGTGGTCAAACTTCTTTTGCTCTAGCTACCTAGGGACTCGCGGTTCCTGTCGTGACGTCTGGAAGCGTCATCTAAAGGCGTTATGATAGAATTTTAATAAGGTAGGTGACCAATCGTATTTCAAGGTGCGCCACTTTAACGCCAGAGGGATACAAAATTCGCCATTCGCTTTGCATTGCCAAGCTCATTGCATGCACTTTATAGCTATCATTTTCGTCTTGTAGAAAAGATTTTACAACGTCTTTATCTTCAATTATTTTTCTTGACCCAAAATCCGCTTTTCTGCACTGTGCACCTATCATAAATTGTGGAATTGAAGCCTCGAATCAAGGTCGGAGACTCTTTTGGGAGAGATGCGACTATATCGTCTTGAGATTTTGGTAAGACGCGCGTTTTGGGAACTCTGAGGTGTATAGATAGAAGCTATTTTAATGTTAATTATTGATTGTTGGTCTACCATACTAAGGTCTTTTAGAAAGCTATCGACAACTGCGTCTAGAGGTGGTGTGCGTCCTAGTCATCTATCTTTCTACCAAGAAATTAAAATGGCACAGCTTCAGCAATTGTGGAACACATTCTCCTCCTATCAAGAGTCCCGGATAAATTTTACCGTAAGAGGTAAATTTGGTACCTATTCTCTTTATCCAGTATTGCAAGGTCCATGGAAGATAGACTCTGTGTATCTGTTATTGATCTTAAAACGATAGGCCTACTTCTTTTTATGCCTAATTAGCTTGTCTATTAGAATATTAATTAGGTACTATTTTAAATGATATTGGTAGAAAGCAGCAACCTTGGAACAAACCCACAATGTATTGCATTGTGTTAGTAGGTATGTCCATTTTTAGATGATATAACAAATTTTTATTGGGAGTAATATGATGCAATTATGTCGCTGACCACAGGTGGTGAGTTATACCATTTCATTGCGAACGACAGCAGTTTGTGCTGCACAGAACCAAACGCGTCCTCTAAGTCTATCCAGCACACCGTTATTTAATTTCATATGTTCTGGCATCTCTTCAGTATTTTGTTCCAGGAATCCTGAAATTCCAGGCAAAAACCCTTTCTGGTGATTGGTATTGGTCCTGTTGTTGTTTATAAATTGGGTCATTCTAGTTTGTAACATTGAGTTAAATATTTTGGATATTGCGTTGGTTCATGCAATCGGCCTAGTATCTTTAGGGTGAGTTATGTAGGTACTTCATCTTTTTTTTTGGAATGATGACAAAAATTGCTTTTCCGAATGCCACTGGTATTTGCTTACTTGACCAGATCTTAATGAAGATATTTAAGAGATTTTTAAAAACCGATGAAGTTTTTATACACTATATTATATGGGATACCATCAGAACCTGCACGTATGTAGGTATATCATAGCATATGTATGATATTACCCGAAACATACTCTGAAATAAATTACAAATATACTATAGGAAAAGTCATGTGCGGGATTCGAATCCGCGTCCATCCACCCTTTTAGCCGGGGTATGCTCTAACCAGTTGAGCTAACATGACAATGACGTCATAACTCAATTTTTTCCTATCGTTCTTTAACCATCGTATTGGGATGGAGTGACATCTATAGATAATCTGAAATTAATGATTTCTAGGGGGCAAGACCCAAATCATTTTGGCATAGCTGGTACCTATCTCAATTGCTTAAATTGGATTGCAAATGCCTATGATATTCTCTAAAAGTAGCAAAACCACACAGGCGTTTTCCTCAAAAGAATCCTACCGCCCAGTGATCAAAGCTGCAGGCGGCCCAGAAATTAAGAAATAATGCTAACAAACCAACTCATGAACCCGATACCGCATGGTACTACAATTTATATACACAATACTCAAGGATATAAGTAATGTGTTAATAGATCTCAATACATGTTGCTTAATAATTGGCTCGATACAAAAAAATGTCGAAAACACCTCTGAAAATAAAGGGTTTCTACTTTTTCCGCTAGATTTTAATGTATTAAAATATGATTTATGTTCTAAAATATGTAATTTTTAAGTACCTACAATAAATTAAATTGATTTATTTTTTACAAAAAATATTACCTATAGTTAATGTCTTAGATTATTGATGGGATTGCCGCATTTTACAAAGACACCGGCGGTATCTAGTCGGAGCGCGCGCGGAGACCCATCAATAATCTAAGAGTTAATGTGTACTTAGTCTGTTTCTAAAATGTCGCATACGCCCTTTCATTCCGAGAAGCGTTAACATTATGCCGCACTATTTTCTCCAGCGATCCACGTAAAGCGCTATCACAGTTTTGCCAACCGTACGATTTTAATTTTACAACTGTTTTTAATTTATAGTTTAATTAACTGTTTTAAAAAAAATGTTTTACTCTATTATTAGACGTATATAAATAGTTTTGTTGCGCTGTCACACATTTAATAATGCATGACCTTCAACGTGGTGGATTGGCGATTCCGCCGCTATAAAACAATATTGCTGATTGCATCGTTCTAATTTACTTAGCTAGCTCTCATTGGTTCATTCCAAGTTCCAACCCCATTCCAGAAAACTTTTTCTACTCGTGATTGCCCGTGATGTGAATAATTTTAAAATTTTATATTTTTATTTAACTCTCAATAAAAGGAACTCGTTAGAAACTGGTAAGTTCATTTTAAATTTTTCAATTCTAATGTTACTTAACAAGGGTGAATTTAGATAAAATACGCGACTAAAAATGTAAAAGTTAAATAGTGTGTATTAAATAGTATAAAAAATGTCTAAGTAATTATAAGGTTCTTCCTAGAACTTTGTCTTTTAACCTATTTGTGATGACATATTGATATAATATTTATATACAAGAGCGTATCGCATGTTGGTATTGTATATATGTTGTTACGAATATATTATATATATTCACTTATTTTTTCACTAACATCAATGTCACAAGAGCCGCTGCCTGGTTCATCAGAGATGAATAGTGACTCAAGAAGTATACGTTTATAAGAAGACCGTATACGTGCAGGATTTCATTACACGAAAAAAACGGCCCACAAAAATGGAGTAACGATATCAGCATGTCACTGAAGGAAAAATAATGTACTGGATTAGTAACAATTCATCTAAGTAATATTCACTACTCCCAAAATATTTTCTACTGTTATTACCGTTATAAAAAAAATAACCAGTATGAACTCTTTCTGTATATTTTTGATTCTATTATTTTATAAAAAAGTTAGTAGTGTAAGCAGAAATTATTTTTAATTAGGTTATATTTTGTACAGTTTTCATATTTTATTCAATCTATGAGTTGTTAATGTCAATTTTTTTTTAAATTGCAATAAAAGAATATCTTTAATTTTATTTTCCATTAAAAATTCAAAGTATTTTCAACTAATGGCCAAATTTCTTGCCCGTACTTCTCATAGTGGCTCCATACATTTTTTTTTGCTCAACTTAGCCGTACAATGTAGAATATTTCTATATTAAAATTTAAATAAGAAATTACGCTCTTATGGAGGTCGATTGACCTTCATAAGGGTGTAGTAGACGCCTAAATTGAATAAATGATTTAACTTTGACTTTGATTACTAAAACCATATTAAATAAAACATATTTTTTAAGCATTAACCTAGTTTGTCTATTGTTTGTAAACACTTAATGAAATCATGTAAGGGTTTAATAAAAAAGTTAAATTTTCTGAATGAATACAAAAATGATTATTAATGATTGTTTGATTTTTGTATAATTTATCGCGCTATGTGTGGTTGACCTAAAGAATATTTGAGAAAGTAGGGTAACATAGTAATAACAAGGAGGTGAGATCCGTTCTTAACAGTGGACCATACATGTAGAATACATAATAATTATTTTATATGACAAAATTCTTTGGTATTAAAAGTGATCAGTCAATCAATGGCGGCGACAACGGGAATAAAATTACCTACTTTTTGCTGTCCCCATTAATGGAAACAGACAATGGGGACAACGGGAAGACAAATAATGTCGTCTCGCTGTTCCCATCAATGGGCCAGGCCAATGGGGACAACGGGAAGAAAAAAAGCCATCGTCTCGTTGTCCCCATCAATGGGGATAAGTCAATGGGGACAGCGGGAACACACCGAGGTTTCTCGTACAGTTACGAGATTTCTGGTCTTTCGTACGAGGTACGAGGACGATATTATCCTCGTACGAGATTTTGGGTAATGAAACTTTAAATAACAATTTTCATTGCAGGGACCATTTATGTCAACATGTTCAATAGACCCTGATATAGCCTCACTCGAATTCAATCAATTTCATTATAAATTTTTGAAAATTACCAAAAATGAACCATATTTGATTGATTAATTGCCTTCATTATATTGCAACAGAGATAGAATACGTTATAGGTATGGAGGGTTCCTCTACCCTCCATAGTTATAGGTCGTCATAGTCTGCGGTACAAAGTATGTAAAGTATTATGTAAGAAATCTATTTTATAGCAAAATATTTTGTTATTATACATACACAATGAAGACGATTTAATAAAAAAAAAAGTAATGTTTTATTTGTAACAAACTTTCAAAAGAAGCATTATCTGTGTAAAACGTCTTGTAGATGCTTTTTTCTTTATTCTATCACATTTTGCCATGGAAGTTATAAGTACTACGTACAACAGTACTTATTACTTCCATGCATTTTGCACATAATATGAGTACGTTCGAAAGCTAAAATGCGAGATTTTTATCTGCTTCTGTACGAGGAAAAAAATTCAAAGGTTGGCAACCCTGCGCTATCATTATCGTTTAAACCGCGGCCAGCCGCGTTGAGCGTTGGATCTATGTCGCTTTTTTCAGCGATCTCGATTAAATAAAAATATGGGTAAAATTATAAATAAACGATTTGTAAGTACAAAAAAGGTACAACATCTATATAGGTATAAAAAACGCATCGTAGACATAATAAGGCAGGCATCTGTACATTTTCCTCCATTTATGTTTACTATCATGATTATAATTTTCTAATTTTAATGAATTCATCATATTACTGTGACCCTATCACAATAAAATTAACATGCAAGATTTTATAAGACGTAGGAACTACTTGAGCTACCTGAAGTCATTCTAGTACATCTAGCATTCCTCCATTCATGTTAGCCACAGCATTCTTCTCAGTCAAACCAAAGATAGTCAAAAAATAACTGTAATAACTAAGAATATTAACAGATGCACTATTAAGATTAAGGTCACCTACAATAATAACTGTGCCCTTAATATCAATCATAAAGCTTTCTAGTTTACAGAACCAACGCATGTACTCGTGGTCCTTAGCACGTGGATGAATATAAACCACACATACAAAAAAATATGTTTTTTCGCCACTGAAAACTGGCCCATCAAGTCTTCACCACAATCAGTTTCCAACTCAATTTCACGGCGCAGTACAATGGGATCCCGTGCGGCGAGCAGTACACCTCCACAAGGCGTGGACCTATCTCGGCGCAATATCCTCCAGTCTCCAGCAACAATTTCAGCATCTTCAACAGAGTTGTCCAAGAAAGTTTCAGTAACACCAACCAAATCATGCTCTAACAGAAGAAGGTTATATCTCCAGTTCGTTAGCTTTGTTTTAAGTCCACGGACGTTTTGGTAAAAGATGCTAAATAATTCGTCTTTATTGATCCCGTTTTGCTGAATCACGAAAGGGCTGACCCTGGGAGTTTGCGGTACGTGGATCTGATCTTGTCTGGTTATATAATGATTGCAGTGCTGACACCGAGGAAGGTCCGGACTGGTCACGGGTATTCACTTGGCCGTAAAGAGGCTGAGCTTGCTGCGAAACCATTTCATTATTGTGATGAGAGTTGCACGAATTACTATTTCCCAAATTCGTAGTTTTACGAAAATTAATCCATGCCTTGATGCGTGCGTTGACAGGCCAGACATCAGCGGAAAAGCAAGCATTGTAGTGAGCCACTGGAACGCCATATACGTATAGCGTAAAAACAGGGCTATTTGGGACACATTTTTACGTATTATAGCGGATATCTAGTATACATCGCATAAAATCTTATGGAAAAATTATTGATGGGTGTCAGAAAACTCTTTACTTAAAGTAGATTAACGTTTGAACTATCTAATTCAAACTGGAACAGGAAAATAAATACAAATGTGGCTGTCCCAAATATCGCCTCTTTGGGGCTACCCAAAGAGGCGATATTTGGGACATAGAATAATGAATATAATATGAAATATCATGAATTTTTCAAAAAATTGTAAAACTTATTTTTTTTTAATACGTTTTCAAAAATTTGTTATGTAGAGAGTAAACTTCAATAAATGTTAAAATAATATATAAATCTATTTTTCTATATAATAACTATTTTTTTTTCAAAAATTTGTTTCTATTTAGAGAAAAAACTTTGATAAATGGTAAAAATAGTATTTTTAATCTAACGCATTTCTTAAATATTTTAGCTTGAGCAATACTTAATACAATACAAAACATCTGCCGATAAAAAAAAATGCTTAAACTAAATGTCAACCATATTCTGTTCAAAAAATCTTTGTTTAAATGTCAGGTTTACGCAAAATGTGGCAAATGGGTGTTCTTCTTTCTCGTAGAATCGCATCTACAATGTTTATGTAATTGAGATTTTGAGATCTACTGCAGTAACCAACCTAAGCCCATTACAGAAAACCGAGTTTTATCAACTAAATAATTTTACGAAAAAACTAAAATATTCTATGTATAGCAAATAAACATACCGTAAATCGGGGCTATTCGGTTGCTTAAGCGTTATTTGGGACAACCCAGGATTTCGAACATAAATAACAAAAACTTCCGTTTCGTCTAAGGTACGCTTTATTTTACGTTCGCTTACAACACAATGATTGTTTACGTCTAATATTCAGTTGTTGTCAGTCTCAGTCTGTTCCACAATTTGGGATGTCAAATTTGGTTGAAAAGTCAGAGACTGTTTTTGACTCAAAATTTAGGTGTCGAAACTCCTCCCATACTCGTAGCGCGACACCCGTAATGGTGAGAAAAGTTTTGTTTCTACATAACAAATATTAATATTAGCTTGATACTTCATCATTGTGTTGTAAGTGAGACGTAAAGTAAAGACAAATACCGCTAGACTTACGGTGGCTTTCCCCCATCTTACTAAGTTGCTTTGGTCCAGGAGGAGTCATCTGAAAGGCGTTTAGATAGAATTTTAACAAGGCAGGTGACCAATCGTATATCAAGGTCACTTTAACGCCAGAGGGATACAAAATTCACCTATGATTAATAATATTACAGTATAATAACTAACATTATAGTTTAGATGACGTATATTTTGGCGCCAAAATGTTATTTGAGCTGGTTTCAGATTTCATAAAAATAGTAAGAATACTTTTCGTTATAACAGAAAAATATTGTTTTTTTCTCATATAGCCAAGGATGAATCGGACTTTAGCGGATTTTATGGCGATTTTGTAAATACGACTATCGGGACCCCGGTTTGGACAGATTATAGAAAAGCCGGGAGGCTGCTTTGGACAGACGGATTTGTCTGTTAAATTGTCAAATTGAACATCGCGTTCGCGTTCATTTATGATTTTTCGACACTTTTTAACTACTTTGTTCTAGTCGTCTAATATGACATGTTCACAGGTATTATATTAGTAATATGAGCATTTTGTTTGCCTTCATTTGGTTTTAAACAAAAGTTTTTGCACTTTTGAAAGTACCATAAAAAATAAACTATACTTTGAATTTATATAAATGTTTATTTAAATAAAAGAAAATATTCGGAAATTTTATTTTTTGAAAATAATATCTTCCATCCCGGCTATCATGCGCGCCGTGAGTAAATTTTGTCTACACTTTATCTCGTGTAAAATAGACATATCGCGCTATGTCTACGAGTGTTAACATGGCAGGGCAAAGAACTCGTCCTTCTTTACCTGTATTTTGTGCTACCCGAGGCAACTTGTTGACCAACACTAACATGAGTGCCTCAATTTAATCGAGTTTTGACACTTATCTGCGAGTATTTGCGTGAATTCTCTCTTCCTACCTTTATGTACGAGATAAATTGGTAGTCTATGTCGCGCGTCCCAGAATAATGGGGGCGATCGACGATTTAGTACAAATTTACTTTCCGTCCAGAATTAGCAGACCCGTAATAATTGTGTGTGTAATCAATATAATAACGAAATTTGAATTTGAACACAACTCACGAAATCTTGTGCGTAGCTTAAATACAATATCTTTGAATAAAGCGGTAGGTAGTGTTTTCAACTATTTTTAATTATTATGTATTATAAGTTGCTGATTACAAAAAAGAGTTATACATATGTAAGTAAATCAGTTGGTATTAAATCGACATTAAAATTTTAATGAAATTCACAGCTGTCAACATTTAAAGTTATCTAAATGAATAACTGCATTAAGGGTTCCGTACCCAATATGTTGCTATAACCTCCTGCCTACCAGAGATACTTTTTGTCTAGTATGTTTCTTAAACTTTGGTATTTTATTCCTGTCAAGTTAACATGTAACGGAAAAATTGTGCAAAAAAATCGCACACGACGGAAAAAGGTTTTTCACTATGTCCTATGTGAAGGACAAACTGACGATATTACTATGTCATTTATGTAGGCCGTACAATAGTTTTAGAGTATAAATTGTTATTAGAATAGGATAATAAACTAAAAACATTATATATATACATGTTATGCTTCTTTATTAGATAACTCAAACAATTAAATATAAATTTACCATTTTTTCAAACAAAACTTTTATTTCCAAAATCACACATATTGTAACATACAATCAACATAATGTACTAATCCTTCGTAAATAATGAACATAATTAGAGTTTAACAAAATGCATCCATATCCTACTGTTGTAATTCAAAATTCTTTGACAGTGGTCCAAAAAATTCCATATCATTGTGACATATTCTACAGAATTAATTGTCACTGAATTACCACGTTCTTTCTCAAAGAAGTATGGACCAATCACGCCTTTTGAAGTCATTGCCGCCCAAACCGTCGCTTTTGGAGAATGCAAAGATCTTTGACGTTTTAGGGTTTTTTACACTCTAAAATCTGCAATTTAGCTTGTTCACGTGCCCATTTAGGTGGAAGTGAGCTTCGTCAAAAAATAAAATTTGAAGTTGCTAAGCCGTTCGAAAATCGTATTAACGATTTTTTTTCTCAAAATTAAATCGTTTTCTTTCAGTTCTTGCACCAACTGTATCTTTAAAGGATGCCTCTTCAACTCCAACTTCAATATTCGATGCAAAGATGTTCGGGGTATCGCTAAAGTACTCGAACGTTTGCGCGTAGTCAAACATGGATCGTCCCGCACAGACGCATTTACTTGCGCACGGTTTCATCGCTCCTTCTGCTCCGTGGCGCATTAGCGCATTATAACTGCTATTATTCAAATTAGTCATAAGTGATTCTATATTGCAAGATATATTCATGTATGATATGAAGCGCTCGTATCGAAGTGTAATTAGCTCTTCTTAACCGATCAGCAAAGTTCAGACGTGACGTCAGACGTCAGCATACTGGAGTACTAGAAATCTCGCAGTTTCGTCTTTAATCCTAGAAGATTTTGATAAATAAAATTAGGAGCTTAGGCTGTAGTACACAGCTCATTGTGCGCCGAGTCCATCAGGATATGTACGCATATTTTAGTCACTCGTGTTAACTGGCGTCTTCTCGCGTTTTCTGGCCATACATTGACGGAAAAATATTTTTCAAAACAATCCTCCGGAACTCCTATCTTAAAACATTTATAGTTCTTCGCCGTTCTGAGTTCTTCAACTGTAAACAATATGTATTACTGTTATGGGGTATCATGGCTGTCGATGTGGAATTTAAACACATAAGAGCTAGACATGCCTTTTTCTTTGACGTTTTGAAGGCGCCATGATTGAGCTATGTACGTACGACTACGAAGTCCGTGGCTATAATGGGTTAGCTAGCTAATTAGACAAGGTGTAAGCAACAAGCTCTGAACTCCCCCCGCTTATTCGCTTATTGTTTGCACAGTGAGTGCACTGAATTCAGCCAGGCGTAAATGGACTTTTACTGTCTAAACGTTTTTGGTGCTAAGCACTAAACACTTGTACAAACAGGCCTTAATTTACATAATAAACATTTTTATATTTGTTACGTACTATAAATCCAATTTAAAACCTGTGAGGTATTCAAAATTACTATAGATTAATGTAACTTAAGATTCATAATCACAATAAATATGTAAAACTTAATAAATATATATAGGTATAAAGTAAGTCGTAGCGTTTCAAATATTTATTTCAACTTTTACCACACATCAGTTGATAATTGCTAAGCAGTCTGTGTCGAACTTCTTTTAGTTGCCATGTTCATAGAACTGCCATGTTGCTCTACGCCATATTGGATTTTGTTGTGCTTCGAAAACATTGTGAGCACGTGGATTGTTGGAAAAAAAATTGTGAAATTCGGTAGTATTAACAGTAATAAGTAGTCTTTTCGGTTTGTTTTAATTTCGTTACTCATAAGTGGCGTTTATCTTTTCGGAAAATTTATGTAAGTATGCTTCCATTACTAATCGTGTAGCCGGTGGCACGATTCCAGATTTGGATCATCCATGCTCGGAATAGTTACTGTCGCAGGCTGGTAGGCTGTGATTATATATTTATCTCATTTAATTTACAACTACATTCACTGTATTTAATATTGAAATAGAATAATATAGACTTAATTTTTGACATAATGATACAGGTTTAATTGCGTAACCTTTCATTTACCATTCCACATTTGCTTACGTGTTGCCCGTGAAGGTTTAGCGTATCGTGATACCGCTCGTGACCCTCGCCGGTTTTTATAGTTCTAAACTACCTTACTCTTAATTAATTTGTATAATTCACTCCTTTATGGTTGAGTAGTATTGAATGCATATATTTCATTTGTATGGTGTGGTTGTGACTGAAAGTGTAAAAATTTCGTTTCGGAAGGCCATGTGTTAGCAGCATCTCTGGGAATCATTTCTGGGTATAGCACAACTCATTAGAATAGCACTGTAATGTATCAATTATTCTAGATGCCTACTATTTTTAGTTTCCATGTGCCAATTTAGATTGTAAATAAACACGCGGGACAATAACCTATTTACGTTTGGCGTAATCTTGGGGTACAATCTTAGTAACGACAAAAGATCAATCAATATATCTGTGTGATGATAAGAAAATAACTTTGCTAAATCAATATGGAGTGTTCACATGTAAGTATGTCAACTGCTTATCTAAAAAAATATGAAATTGGCAGTCTTGACTAACAAACAGCTACTATAACTTCCCTACTACATACCTACGTAAAAGTAATAGTTCTCTAGAAATAGTTTCTGACATTATTATTATGTGAGATAAAATGTTAATTTTATTATTGTATAATTATTACCCAAACAAATATTGTATTACTTTGTGAAGGTTTTAGTTTTATTTAGTGTTGTGAGTATGAATTTTAACATTCCAGTGTGTGTATTTTGTTTTAGATTGCTTCAAAAAGTGGCTCAACAAAATGGCACCCAGTCGGCAGTTGCTCATGTGGTCAGTCCCATCAATAGCTGTGTTACTAGGAATATTTTGGTTCAAGAAAAAGAGAGAATACGCCAAATCTGACCCAGGTGGAAGAGAAAGGTTGAAAAACCTTAAAGAAGAGTTAGCAGAAGCCCTAAGTGCTCAGGCTGAAGCTCAGAAGTCTAGTCCATTGGGGAAAGCAGACTGTTCCATAATCAAATCCCAGCCTATTGACATTATCCCTAACGGCAGTAGTTCCCAAAGATCTTCTCCTTTGGAACTGACAGATGAGGAAGTAGATTTAGAAATAGAGAAAATTATTCAGAAGAAGTCTTTTGGAAAGAGGATGTCAGCTGGTTTTGACAGCCATAGCTTGGTTGTGAGCTCATGCACCAAGAAACCGTCGTTCATTGTAGAAACACAATCATTGTCATCACCTAAAATTAAGATGATGTGTTCCAATGACACAAATGTCTCATTGGCCCATGAAGGTTGTAAAAATAACTTAGATATAAAACAACATGCAGAAGAGGCAGAAACAGTATCTCAAAATGAAAGTACTAAATCTGATACTTCTGAAGAAAATACACTTGAAGGAGGCAATGTGGCTGATACAGAGGAATTAAATGTTGATAACAATGTTATTAACGAACCTAGTGATAGTAATGACAGTGATAACAGATTTTCAGCACAAAGTAGACGCATTTCAGAAAGAGATTCCGCTAATCACAGTCCTGTTGATCCTATGTTAGCTAGCCCTTCAATGTGTCACCATTTCTCTGATAATCATAGTGAGGTGAGTCTTGTTTGCTTTTAATCTGTTTATGTTAGTGTTCTGTAAATATAAGAGCATATTTTTTACAATTAACATATTTGTTCATTTTTAGGGTTCTAGTGACAGTGGCAAAGGATGTTCAGAGGCTGCCAGTCCCCCTCCTGCCAACATTAACTTAGTTCCCTCAGAATCTGCTATTAGGATACACCAATTCCTTATATCACAGAGCCTAGTTGGCCTGCTGATAGGAAAACATGGTTCTTTTGTTACTCAAATAAAAGGAAAGACAGGGGCAACTGTCTATGTAAGAAGACATCCGGACAATGTGAAGCAAAAAATTTGTGCTGTAGAAGGTAAGATCCAAAATTATTATATAAATGTATCGTTATAATAAACTTTGTCCTAACCTCTATAATTCGGTAATTAATTGAAACAATAGAAATTTATTGTTTCCTGTGTACACAAGCTGATGTTTAGGGGTTAACTCACTAATGCTCTTGCTCGCTCAATACCAGTGAAAAACTATTTTGCACAGACAAAGCTGCTATTGTAATTAATAAAATCTTAACCATATTGTTTTAGGAACTCAGACTGAAATCGAGACAGCTTTAGATATGATCCGAGATAAATTTCCGGAAAAGAAATTCCCTCACTTCTCCCTGCAAGAAATAAGCCCAGAGCTATATCAAAGACTTACTCCTCTTGTACCTGAATTCCTACAAGTAAGTGTATTCAGTACTTTATTACTCTTTGTGTTGTTAATTGATGTAATTGTAATCATGAAAAATATATTTATGATATAGTTGTAATTAGATAAACAACAGACTTATGAACTGTAAGCTTTACTTGGCCTTAATCCGTGTTTTTAGATGATAAATGTTTATTGCCCTTTAAAAGTGGAACAATATGCATGGAGAATTTATTTGCATCTAATACTTCTTATTTTATTATTATACATTGTTTTTATTTGTTGCCTTGGCTAGCATTTGATCACTATACCTGAATCACCTGATGGTAAGTGATTGATGCATTTGAAGAAATTACATCTTAAGGTTGAACTGGCCGGTCACTTCTCCATACGAATGCCGTAGGGTGATCACTCCCTTATTTGAGATTTTATGTCCAGACTTAAGCATAATACCGATTGATATCGTCATTACCTAGGCTTGTTTGATGCTAAGATTTTAAAAAGATGATTAAGTTGTGGCAAAACATTTTCATATAAAGTTTTCGAGGCTCATAATTCTCAAGTTAATTATTTTATTTGAATTTCGGCATCATACAAGCCTAGGTAATGACAAGACCAATCGGTGTTATGCTTTATTTTGGACCTAAATTCTCAAATAAAGGAGTGATCACCCTACAACGTTTGTAAGGAGAACGGGCCGGCCAGTTCACCCTTAAAGTAGTAAAATTAACCTAGAATTCTCTAAAAAGTGTTAGAAGCTCAGTTGACGATTTTCTACTTGTGGTGGTTGGTAGTCTGACGGACATTTGCAAAATGCCCTACAACCATTCAAATGCATATATCACTGAAAAGTAAATTATTTTACTCACTCACATGTTAATTTTATGTTTTAGGTCTATATAATACAATTTGCTGACATTGCTATAATCTAAGTTTGTTATAGATATCTACAATTCCTAGCTACCTATTTACTGATTGAATTAGCACGCATACAAAACATGATTTGTGTTTCACATTACAAAAAAGTTAGACACTGTGGGCTACATAGTATGATGTAAAAATATGTGTTAAATAGCACCACAACTTATGTCATACTAGGAAGTAGTTGGTTGGACAATACCTCTCATAATAAATTGAATGTGTGTATAATATACACATAATATTAAGGATATTATCCTTATTATCCATGGAAACTTCAATGAGTACCTTAACATTAAGAAGAATTCTTCATATAACTCCATAATATGGAATAATTTTGGCATTTTATGCCAAAATTATTGCGACAAATAATTTTTCTAAGAAAAATTGGATTATTCATGTAGATAAATTCGACTATATTTTTCTATTTACGACTTAAAATTGAGTGATAACTAGTTCGAAGAATTAAAAAGTATTTTATTGTGATTATGTACGATTGTTATTATTAGTAAGTAATCTTACTTATAATGAAAATTGATAATTTTCAAGTAAGATTTTACAGATTACTATGAAATCATTCAAAATAGTACAACTCACTTCCAAGCAAGCTTTTCTTTTACATATTCCCCCTTACTTATAAAAACATCGCTATGTAGTTGCTAAGTAATGGATAACTAAACAGTGTTTAAGTAATGCTTAAATATTTCTTACTTATAAACGCTACATAGCACCTGTTTAGCTAAGCAATGGATAATGAGGTCGAACGTATTTTAAACTGACAACATTGTACTAAAAAGTATTATGAATGACCTAAATGGCCAAATAGCATGTATCTAGTGCTAAATATCTTGAAATTAAAAAGTAAATATAATACTTTTCTTTGTATAGTACCACCAACTTAACTGTGCAGTTTTCGAGGGCGCTACTGGTCAAGGAAATCAACTACGAACTGTCACACTTTGAAGGAATGTTGTAGTTCTTTTTTCTGCCACCTGAACAGATAAGTTGGTGGGTCTGTAACTAAATCAGCTGATCAGAAATATGGGCGCCATCTTGCTACTTAAATATTTAAACATGGGTGGGACGGTGTTTAAATTGACAGCTGATTTAAGCAGTACTTAGGAACTGGATAAAGTTATGTAGCGTTTATGAGTAAGAAATTTTGCTAATCAGCGGCTAAGTAATGTTTAAAATTTAAGTAGCGTTTATAAGTAAGGCTGTAAATGTTTAATTTTCGTTTAATGACCTAACTGATATTATGATGGAGTGTTTGACTGTTTAAGACCTGAACTTTTGTAAGAACATTGCAAATCAAGACAGATTTGCAATTACTCAATGCTATGGAACAATCATTAGACAATGGTGTAGGATAATAAACACACCATCATACCTTTATATCTCCGGAAGTGGCAGTCCAGAGGTCTCAACATCCATGTTTTGCCTTATATTATGTTATGGTCCTATATAATGGTTAAGAGCCTAATGACGTCTTTTATTGTAGTTCGTAAACCCAATTACTCGACGCAGGGATTGAATCCAGGGCGTAGAGATTACAAAGCGCCGATTTACGCCACTTAACTGCAGAGGCAGTCGCGCCGATGATAAAAAATAGTCCATAGTTCTAATTTCGCCGCGGTCTCCAGTTTAACCGTATGATATTGTTAAAGTATTTTGCAAATACTCGTCGAGCTAGCTGCCTCCCTGAAGTATAAAATCTCTCGCTAAGTACCTAACGTTACAGCAAAAAGTTATTTCAATCACTATGTAAATATGATTTTCTTCTACTCTAATTCAGTATATTTATAATACCGCTTTTCTAACTTGCTTATTCCTTCCGCGAAATAATGTTGACTCTCCAATCCTCATCTTCGGCAGCCATAATCGCGTCATTATCGTAAAGTTTAGTTCCACGGAAATGCTCATTTAATTTTGAGAATAACTGGAAATTACGAGATCCTGAGGTCAGGGATTATAGTAGGCGAATCTGGTCAATTAAGAGCATGTAACGGAAAATAAAAGATAACATAAATTACACAAAGTTCAATCCCAATGCGCGGTGCACGTGATGGCTACGACCTTTAATTTGTCTAAAATGCGCGAAAATTAGAGAAAATAATGAGAAAGAGATGTGAAAATTCGTATCGTTCAGGAGTTCCATACAGAATTTTATAATACCTGAAGTACATATTTTTCTTATGTATTAAACAAGCAGTTATGCAAAAACCTTCAGCACGAATGTGTTGCCGCAACGTCGGTACTTAACATAATATATTTTCTTCTGTATGCTAATAATGATCATCTGAAGAGGAGTTTACCTTCAAAGTGGCCAAAATCAAGTCAATCTTCCCTTAAAAGCCTTGACGCACTTTTGGGTTTAAATCTGCATAATAGAGTCCAGTAGTTTCCTGTCTGTAGTTTCTGTCCTTTCGGCATGTAATCAATATGAAGCATTCTTTCACCATCCCAGAACACAAGGCCATAAATTTGCCAACGGTATGAACAACTCGAAATGGAGAAGATGGTCATTGGAAATGACATGCAAAATGAAAAGGCATGCTTTGTCTTTTGTTTCGGAATCGAAATGGTGAACCTATCAGTGCTCCCAATTATTATACATGAATAATATGTAACTTAAAGTGTTTCCAATTTTAAAGTATTGGTAAATGACAAAAATGTATGGTATTATAAAGAGTAGCAAAACATTTTTTTTCATTTAACACGCAACTAATTTCAAAGCAAGCTTTTCTTTTATATATAATATATAAGTATTTTTTTAAAATTTATGACAATAAAGATATATATTAAAATTTATTCTGAATCGGACAAATTGACTACATTGGCATTATTTTCATTAAAAGCATTTTTGAGTAGGACAGAAATTTACACATTAAGCCGTTTTTCCGAATTGCCTCCCCTACTGGTTTTTAGGAATTGTTAATTATTATAATATTAATCTCTAAACTTTTGCCTGTAGTGTTTCCGTTTTTGTATATCCTTTATATATCGGTAATTTGTCCTTATAAAAATGTACACATACGACTTGTAGTTACTAGTGCGTCTACTCCTTAGTCGAATTCTTAATCCGACAGGCTCGTCGCCAAGCCATGGAAAATATGCAAGGAATGTTCTAAAAAATCGTTTTCATATTTTTTTTGTACGGATATGGTTAAATTTTATTTCTTAACGAATGGTGTTATTCTATGACGTATTGGCTGTGCCGCGCGTTTCACCCAATTTGCCGTAATCGAGGTTACAAGTGTTTAACAGAGAAACAACAAGTTTGACTGTACATAAATTTTACTTATTTTTCTATCATTATCTCCCTCTGGGGTAGGGTGCAGTAGTCTTTTGCTGAACAAAGTGCATATAATATAGAGGTTTTTAGTTCGGTTTTATGGCCGGCTATCTTCTTGACACCAAATTTGCTTTGGAATCGTCACACCACACTGTTAGGTTCTCGGTGATAGATATTTTACTTGAGGGTGGCAGCTAGCCATGCCGGCATTCGCTAAAGGACCTATCACGAATGAAGTTTACCAATAAATTATCCGTTTAATCAGAAGAAGTAATAGATAATAAGAAGTAATATATAATCTTCCACTTCTCAAAATTTAATACGTACGGCAGCGCAAGCAATTTGATATAAATGAGAGTACGGGAACGCCATAAGAGCGAAGCCGGACGGCAGGCATTGCGGGCAAAAGGGAGACTCCGCCTTCTTCGATACCGCACCACCACCCTATCGATGGTCGATTTTAAAGTTATTGCTATTATTATTGTTTGTGAGGCAATCCGCTGCAATAACAGATATTCAGTAAAAAAATCCTGTTTATACTTCTTACGTTTCCAAAGATACATTGCCCTTTAAAGCTCGTAAGGACGGACAGCAGTGGATTAGTAATAGGGTCCCGTTTTCCAATAGAACCCTCAAAAAACTGAATGCATTCGGACATTAGACTGGGTCACAGAACAACATAGGCAAGGGAAAAAAAAGTAAATGAACGATTTTCACTTACGCATCGTAGTAAATTATAACAATACAAATGGACGATATTTTTTTTGCCGGGTAGGTTAACCTTTGACCACGATCTCACCTGATGGTAAGTGATGATGTGGTCGAAGGTGTTGTTCAGGCTAACCTAGAATTACTGGCTCTCAAGGACAGCTGCCGGAACACACCGTTAGGTGCTTGGCGACAGACTTTCTACTTAAGGGTGGTAGCTAGCCAGGCGGGCATTCGCAAAATGCCCTACCACCATGCTATAACGACTGCTATCCTAAGACAACAACCGGGCCGACGACGGCTTAACATCCCTCGGAAGCACGGAAACGCTCAGTAGTAATGTCACTAGCGGTCATGTGCAACTCCTGACCGCGGTGGACGTTGCTTAATTTTGCTGATCGGTTAAGAACAGCTAAGCCAACATCGCTACGAGCGCTTCAATCAGCGCTTCAAATATCGTCCACTGCGGGTGCTAAGAGGTCACCATAGAAAGGTCTTTCGAGAATAATTTAAAAGAATGAGGATTATGACGTTGGTACCAAATATATTTAGGATCTAACTATCCCAAGGTGATAAACGAATAACCAATAGGCATTGCTTGTTGGAGATAATAGAATCTGGTATAATACATAAGGACTTAAACCCTGAACCGTACAATAAAATACTAAACCCTTACTATCCCTGCTACAATAACATTGGCATTCATATTCTCTTTCCAATCAAATTTGCGAGCGCTGTATGCTTAATGTGTTAGTTGCAGTTGGTGGAGTCCGTGAACAATGACACAATAATGACGTGCCTGGTGAGCGCTGGCCATTTCTTCCTGCAACAGCCGCTGCACCCGACCTTCCCCTCGCTGCACGCGCTGCACCGCCTGATGGCCTCCACATACCAGAATCCGGATGTGCCCTCCTTGCCGCGCCCTGTGAAAGGTAATTTCCAAACCAGTTCACGTATTACGTTTACGACATAGCATTGACATAACTGGATTGGTCTTGCACTCATTTTTTTGCACACGCGTATGTATCGTTGCTACTTACTGTAAACCTGATAGGTTTGTAGTAATTATCTTGTAATCTCGAAGTGAGATTATGTTTTTTGTGTTTCTCACGTGCTTCATTTTAATACAATAATTTAATTATTTCTGCATGTATATTTTATTTTTTGTTTTTAGTTAGGTACATGTCACGCGTAATTGCTAAAACTAAATATGCAATTTTGATACAATTATTATCTCATGTAGATGTATGGCTTATAATAATAATTTCATTTATTTCAACCAATGATAGTATTGATACAAATTAAAATAAGACAGTAATCAAATGTAATAAACAAATATGAGAGTCTCAATCATAAAAATAATAATATACGCGAAATAATATCAATAATAATTTACATTTAATTATAATTTCCATTTAATAATAATTTACATTTAATTATAATTTACATTTAATAATAGAGATTACTTATAATTATAGAGGTCATAGCATAGAATTTAAACGCCTTATGGTAATAAATTTAGTGGAAAAATTTGAATAATAACGCTATTATTTTCATGATTTCTTTAAGCTTTCACTAGTCAGACAACATACTCGAACTTTTCTGATACCGTTGATTTGGACCTACAGTTGTATCGTAATGCACTTAGGTACTTCTATAAAACCCGTACTGTATCTCCTCGCGTATAAACCGAAAACTTTTATATCACCAATATATTATTAGCCCCGTAAATGTCTGAAACGCGATTGAAATATTTTACGTTTTTTAATTACAATGTATTTATGTATAATAATCACAAAAGACATCAAAAATAATATGCTCTTACATGTTAAATTTCATGCGTACCTAATAGCCTGGATACATATTGTTGCTTGTCTTTATAAAATATACTGTTAATTACAATATGTTCGAATTTACTCGTATTTACTATGTGCATAATCCTATATGTCCACAACTATTTGTCACATAATAAATACACATTAGAAAAAAATCTCAACAGCATCTTAACAAGGTAAAGTATGTAGGTTATAAAAATATTTGTATTGACTTCAACAGAAATCTTTTGCATAATTGTAAAAATATACATATAATAATATGACCTTTATATGCGATGACCTATTTACCTATATATGATAGATAGGCTTATCTGGGTTGAGATATCATTGTAAACCCCCATTTTTTTTAGATCGACAATATTTGCAGTATTTATCTATCCCAAAACCAAAGTGAATAATGGCAATGTCCTACAGTATTATGTTAGCCACGAAAGAAAGCAATAGTATCTTACCGCATGAATTTGTTTATCACTTCCTTTTTGTTTACATTACATTTGTGTTACAATTTTCCAACTTTCATGGTATTAGTACAGTTTAGAAAGCAAATGTAGGATGTTTTGTGGTGAAAAAATATGACACGTAAACTATTAAACTATTGTGTTGTATCACATAATTTGTGTTTATTCGAATTAACATGGAACATATAACAAATAGGTAAACATTTTAAAAGAAATCCGATCTATAAAATGCTTGCATGATAATTTTACGCTTAGATCAAGGACCATTTTGCTTTTAATCAGAAATAGACAATGTCACTGGCATGCTTCATTTGGAATGGATAATAATTTCATTAGTTGAACGATCATGGGTTTAAAATAAAGTAAATAAATGTAAACTTTTTCAGAGGGTTCAATCTGCGCCGCGCCGACAGAGAACAACTGGTACCGCGCGCAAGTGGTCGCCACCAATGAGGAGACGGACACGACAGTGGTGAAGCTGGTGGACTTCGGCGGATACCTCACCGTCGACAATGACCAGCTCAAGCAGATCCGCTCAGACTTCATGACGCTGCCCTTCCAGGCGACAGAAGCCCTGTTGGCGTTTGTCAAGCCGGCTAACGATGGTTTGCTTTCCTTATTTTATTTATTTTTAACCTTTCTTTCGGATAGTAACAAATAATTATCTCTTTTACTCATTTTCCTCACCTGTGCCTACAAATAAATATGAAAAGAAGTGTAACTCTGGTACAGTTATTAATCATGCACAATCTTCCAAATTCTATTGGATTGGTTAATTGATTTGGCACTTAGAAATGAACGCGTCCGATTGGTCGCGTCAAGATAATGTTATTTCGCCGCACTTTTTATATGACGCCTGCTGCGGTATGGTTTACATTCTGCTGTTTTTGAGCCTGACTTAAATTTCTTTACATATTCTTAGACCTGTGCCAAAACTACCCTGTTGGTCAAGTGGCGTAAAGCGTCGCTTTAGAATCTCGAGATCCTGGGTTCAGTACCCAGATTGGATGTTTGTTAGACTTTTTTGGCATATAAAGCTCAGTCCAGATTCTATTCCCGGTGGGTGGCAATAAGCTAGCTTCCTATTACACGGTATCAAAACGTATCCCTTAGATAGAGGATGTACAGTCTTGATTGTGATGATATGTTTATATTCCTATATTTGTCTGTTTTGTCCTTAAAGGTGCAATATGTACAACTGGCTTTTCTAGGCATCTTACTTTGGACAAATGACTGTTTGGGTAGGCTTAATTTGCGATATCAGTTAATCCTTAATTATAACTTAAATATAACTCAGCATATTTTTCCACACATTGTAATGCAAAATATTATTTAAATATGTTATATAATAAATTTTCGTTTTAGGTATATTTTGCTAGTAATAAATATTTATTAATTGATGGAGGTCAAGGACTGTGGCGAGTTTGCGGTTTGTACATTTGTATGTACATGTATTTGTTTGATATAAATGTTCTAAACAACTGGTCTTCGAATTAGGAATTTGGTAGGAAGGTAAGGTAGAATTTTTAAGTTTATAAGTTTGCAGTTTAGAAGAGGGTAGACATTTTAACAAAGTTACAAAAATAGTTTGATTGGGATGCCATCTAAAGGGCTTTCTTAGCTCATTTCAAAACTATATTTTAATGTACTAATTCATTTTTCTTTTTATTAGCCAAAAAAATTTAAAACTTTTCTTGTTTCTTATATTTAACATTCTCATCAACTTCTCAATAATCCGCTGGACATTAACTTTATTTGGCCAACCATTTTGTGATGGTTTTAGTCTAGCTTCTTCCTCTGCAGATCTCTTCAACTGTCCTTCATACTAAAGGGAAAAAACAAACAAATGTAGTACCCTCATTAAAAGCTTCACTAGAACCTCATCTTTACAATTCGGCGATACCGATATTTTATTTGCAGTATGTTCAAATTACAGTGAACATGCAAAGAAAATTCTGTGAAATCATTTTACATATAATATCTCGGGTAACAAATAAAATGCAATATTCTAATAAAAAGCGGTTTCATGTAAGATCCAGAAAAATACAACAAAAATTTTACGAATCTTATGTTTTAGAGCCAGAATGGAGTGGCGAGGCGCTGCGTATAATGGCTGGCCTGACCGCGGGACAATTGTTGCACGCACAAGTAGCAGGCTACGACGAAACAGGCCTACCACTCGTGCATATCTACCTCACCCTCAATCCACAGGTGAGTACATTTACTGATATAAGAAGCTACACCATATTTAAAGAATGTAAAATTGCATTTCATCTGCTCTTATTACCTTACTTTCCATTCTTCATTTCCAAATCTTATAATATCTATATTGCCATTTATGATACCTGTGAACCTTGCTTGTAGAATCAAGTATAATTACAAATTAAAACAAGCAATGCCCTATGTGGTGCAGTTCTAATGCTGTGATGTAGCATTATTTAGACATATTAGGTTAGTTTGAGCACCATCTCAACTGGTGGTAATTGATGATGTGGTCTAGATTGGTAAACACAGACTTAACCCAGAAAGTACTGTACTGTATCAGCCGGATCGTCCACTGCTGAACACAGCCTCCCCCATGAAGGGGGCGTTTGCCATAATTTCCATGCTTGGCAGGTGTCTTGGAAATCTCAGTTTAAGATATCAGTTCCTCAGAAGGTGCTGCTGCCCCCCACAGGTAGCAATGGGAGGGTGACATTCTAGCCTGGCACCCTACGGGGGGCACTGGATGGAAAAGACACCTATCAGAACATAGCTTTTTGCATGAGGGTTCTAGCTAGCAAGACATGCATTTTCATAATACCCTTCTATCGTGCAGTAAAGCTCAAGCCCGGGGCATGATTCGAACCTTTATTTTATCTCTTTATCTTTCGAAACTTTATTTATCACCTTTATTACCAGCGCGCATGCAAAACAGAAATAACGTCTCGAAACGAATAGTGAAATTCAGGAAATAGCTGTTATGGCATGTTGCGTGCACCTTGCAAGGTGCACTAGTAATTAGCTGTTCTTTAGGATTCCAGACCTAGAAAGCCCTATTATTAAGAATCTGCTGTTTGTTTGTCCAAGAGATTATGTCATGGGTCTTTAGCTCTAAATCTGAAATTTTGACATTTGGGTAAATCATTACTAACACACACAAAGTATTTTTAGAGGGCTCCAATGAAAATAAACTTTTTTCCATGCCAGTATGTGGGATATGGCCTTAAGCTACCAGGCAGTGTTTTTTTTTATGGGTAGCTATCAGTTGTAATTTTTAGGCCATTTTTGTTATGGGTTTCTAGTTAACTAGTTGTAATCTGGAATTTTGGTACATCATGTACTATATCGGCTATTTACCTAACAAATACTCTACACGCTGATTATTGTTCTTGTTTTGAAACCATGAGCAAACATTTTTTTCGGGCTGTTTCAAACCCTTTAAGAGTGAGGCCCTAAGCCAGTTTATTTTATTACTGATAAGCTAACATGGTAAGCATTATTACACCTGTAAAATAAACGTCACTTTTAGCTGGCTTCTATGCATGACCATTGGATATCTTTATGGCTCGGCTAAAGAAATTGTCGTGAAGCATCTGAACAATGTTGCAACAGTTATTGATCTCAAACCGTGAGTTAGTTGAAGATTTAAAGACTTTTTCTTGTTCTAGATCTTCTAATCTAAAACCTTATCATCATTTAGTGGTCAAATGCTTAATAACGGTATAGAAATATAAAGGAAAACCACATGACGATAAAAACATTGGCGGCATGAAGCATTGAACCCAGTCGCAATATAAAATTACACAATTCTTAAAATATCCGTTACTAGAAAAAAATACCTTAACATTATGTTCACACTAAAATAAAATTAATGAGTGTTGATTTGTGGATATTTCCGGACGGCGCGTGACCGCTACACCATGTGATCTTATATACCTACTAGTTAAACGAGGCGTCTACAGATTTAAAACGTGATTTTTGTAAAATAGTGTACACACTTCGTGTACACTTAGATTTAGAGATATAACACGTCGCGTCGCCCTGAGCGCGCTCTGTTTATTGATGTCGCAAAATGACCTTCAGTAAATAAACCAAAGGCCGCCTACTATAAACATTTATTATTTTTAAAGATCAATGAAACTACGTCGCTAAAAGATCAAGGTTCATACGAGATTAATCATTTAAAAATGTTGGCAAGTTTCCCATGTTAATGTGGTGTTGTTTTGTTCGTTACAGCAAGTAATATTCCTGAACCGTGAGCTGGTGGACCGCGGACTTGCGGAGTGGGACATCCCTCCTGACTCGTGAGCGCGCCGACGACGCTTACTAATAACGCTGACTAGTTGTATATTGGAATAATGCATTTCATTGACACATGTATATATGTTTTACATTTGAGACAACATGGCCTATCTAGACATACAAGCTAAGTCTCACTACAGCTACACTCAGTCTTACCTCAAGCAAGTGGTGACACGTAGCTGGCAAATTAATAAATGTTTATTTTCTATAGAACCTTTTAATTATTTCGATGTATCTAGTTATTATTTTAAATTGTTTTCTACTATTTGCAGCCTGTTATACCGAATGGCTTACTAACTAGATGAGAATAGGGTTAATGTAACATCACTTGTTGACTTAATCCACCAGATTAATATGTTATAATGCAGATACTCGTTCGTCTTAGCTCCCACATTAAGAAAATTAATAAATACGCTTATGGGTAAACTATGATTCATAGGAAAAGTTCGACAAACGTACAACATAGATAATATAAACAGTAGTCATCACATTGACAGATTCTTAATCGTATGTGTTAATGGCAATATCATAGTGAGTTTATGAATAAGAAGTACAGGATGCTCATTATACAACAAATTTACTGCCCTTTTGCATTTGTTTATAATTCAACTTGGTTACCTGTTTTGACAAAGCAATTTAATTTTACTTTTCATTATATTCTTAGTGCCAAAATTCTTAACAACAAATCAACTGTGTCTAATGAAGAACTATACAATCAATGATTACAAACCAATCACATGGCTGATGTGCCGTTTACGATGTGCCTTTTGGATCTCAGTGCTATGTGACAGAATCGTGTCACAAGTGTAGTGACAGATGGAAATGTATCCTCACTTTAATTTTAATGCATATTGTTTCTATTCGTGCGTAAAGACTGAAATGTATAGTTATGTACAAATATACGATGTTGTAGATAATGTGTAAAAAGAAGATACATTATGGAAATTGTGTGCCCGTCAAAACAACGGTATGAAAGATTTTCATTCGTGTTCTTCATTGTATATACGGCTAGAATTTTTGCAGTGTAACATAATTTTGATTCGTCCTTTGTTTAGATTATGCTATAAATAATCATGTATACGGAGCCTAAATATTGAAGGAAAATGTTTGTGACGTCTCAACACTAAACATTGAGCAAGTTTTGTTATTGACTCATTTATCACAAATGTCAAGATCATTATTTTCTTTGATATTACACAATTTTCGTTCAATGCAGTGTACCCGTCTTTCGTTCGTTAGCTACATCTCCACTGCAAATGTTCTAGTCTTGTGCAATAAACGCGTCTTTGTTGTCAGTGCTTCCATTTCTTTACTTACAGATGGCACTAAACATACATTGTCTCCTGAATTGAGCTGTCTGCATTTTCGGTGACCTTTGATTATTGTAGACGGAGTTATAATGAGCACTTGTGTATCCTGACTTGTTGAATTATATTATATTAGTGTACATTGTAAAAAGTAGTTTTAAAAAATTTGATATTTCAGTGTTTTTTTTTTAAGTAAATTCAGTATTTTGATAAGGTGAATGAAAGTGTTTGTTTTGGTAGTGTAATTTCTTGTATGAGTAATTTTTGTAGTAAATTTGGCAAGCTTTTCGTAGGAAAATTTAGAAAGTGCTGTTGACCGTCTTTATTTTTTTAAACACGTACTGTTTTAAATATCAAGTATAAGTTAGTTGTGATTTATTCAATACTTATTTGCATAGAGTATGTAATTGTATTGGCAGTTGCAATAATACTGTGTCGGTAATTTAGTACATACTTAGGTATTACTGGTCCTACGTTTGCATTTTGTTAACGTCCTTATTTTGTAAATAATCTAATATATTTGCGGTTAAATCAATAAATTATCGTTAAAAAAATCTTCATTGTTTAATTTCACTATTTTACGAGCAGTAATGGGCGACATATTGAATCCCGAGCATAATGTAGGGTCTAGAACTTGTAGACTTATTAGCATTTATATTTAATTTATATTGTAGATACATTGAAACAAACACCTTATCTAATATTACGTCCATGAGAGCCACAAAATCTCCGTAACTAAGGAACTGAGACAAACAGTCACTAGGGTTTCAATGACAAGATACGGGCACAGAATGTTAAAGTACGGGTCCAATATAAGTATATCTCAACAATAAGACTCAGATAATCTGTAGACAGCTTATGAATTGTTTCAATGTATCTACAATATAAATTAAATATAAATGCTAATAACTCTACAAGTTATAGACAGCTTACGTCTGAAAAGAGATGCCGATGTAACCGTATCGGTGGTGGCGGCGGCACCGTATTTGTTCATGATCTACTATGAACTGTTTTATTTAAATTACTAAAACCAGGGTTCATTCGAATTTAAAACCTGTATTTCCCGCCAAAAGCGTGAGTGTTGACCATAAAACATGTTTTTGTTCTGAAAACCGTATTTTGTAAAGTATTCTAACATTTTATTAACAATAATATATATATTGTATTATATTTTTTCAAAAAGTGTTTCTTTTTAGCATGAAAAATACCTAGAACTAAATAGGAAAGCCGTAAAACACCAAAAGCGTCCTTTCAATGTAACCCATCGCATGGTTGACCACCCACGTGGTCTAGCGCCTTCTACTTTGCCCTAAACAACAAATAAAACGCTCAATGGACTATCTCCCTCGCCTCAGAACTTGTCCGAAGAATACGAGGATCCGCGATTACAAATATGGTATAGTAATATACATAGTAGGTATGAACGAAAATAGTATACCTATATTTTAAATTATCATTACCAATAAAAAAACCTCTGACGATTCTCACTGGCGGTGGTGCCGGTGCCAACAATGACGCTGCGGTACTCTGATCTTTACAGTTACTAAGGCACAACTGAAGAGAGTTTTCTAACATTTCCCTTCCCCCGCGACCTTCTGCATAAAGCGAAACGAAGTAGAAAAGGCACTTCAACTCTTGCGTCTTTTTCATTACGTATTGATTGATAAATAATTTCATTTAACATAAATAAAACGCATCTACCACATACGTCTATTGAAAAGTTATTTACTATATTGTAAAGGCTAGTAAGTCCTTTTCTCCTAGTATTAGTTGTAATTTTCAAATGAATTGAAAGTCGCAATAGCCAGTTACGTTGTTTTGTCGTCACATGCGGATATTAATAAATATATTCGCTCTCTCCGATCAAAGTAGTTATTCACTGAAAGATTATAGTTAGTTATTCATCAAAATCTACGTAAATACGTCTTATCATTTCATTTCCATCAAAATGTGTCCTTTCATTTTAATCATGGTATAAATGACAATGGAGATGAGCCCTTATTCACTGTGGTAAATCCGAAACTAAATAAGACCGAAAATAATAAAAAAGTATTACCAGATTCGTCGCTTTTTACCGGTTCCCGTTGTTCCCGGTAATATATTTAAATATATACCTTTTTTTTACGCATACACACCCTCCGGGGAGCAGGTGGTTATGTCGGGCTCAGGGTCAATAGGGACCCCACTACCGACTAAAAACCTCATGGTGTTCCGCCTTCTTCGACTAGTGACAGGTGCCGCGGGGTCACTCGCGCTCTCATCCGCAGCTCCCGTCGACGTCGCTGCCCGCTTGAACGGGCCCAGCCCCACCCATCCTTGCCGGCCACTATCTTTACGATGATGGCCGGCAAGGAGAGGTCGGACCCCACAACTGCGATCAGGGATCGCCGCGGTCCCGCTCCTCCTGGGCATGCCTCCAGTGCATGCTGGGCGGTGTCTTCCACGCAGCCGCACTGGTGGCAGACCGGGAAAAGCTCCCTTGGTGCGATTTAAATATATACCTACCTAACTCAATATTAGAAAATAAAGTTAAGATAAGTACGTCTTTTATACTACCTACCAGGGGCTGATTACTTGTTCAATGCTCGAGGCGTGCATATGAAATCATCCATCTACATAAAAAGATCTGGTAAATTTGAAGAAGATTGGTGTCACGTTTTGTCGTTATAGATTCTTCGTGCTGAAACCATAGACTTACTAGGATTTTTTAGCTACGCTCAATCATTTATTGTACATCCTAAGCCTACGGCTGAAACCAACCACAGCGGGCCACAGTTATTATTTTCTCAACAAACAGAGGTATGACTGCTTTGGTTTTATTTTCTTTTTAGTTATTTTTGGAGCACTAAAGCTTTGCCAAATTTCGTTTAATAATTCTGTTGGTTGAATTCGCTGCATTGTCCCAGCTGCACGAAACGTCACCGTGGCGGTGTCATATTTTTTATTTAATTAGCTATGTAGGCACCAATTTTAGTTTTTGGAAATTTTGAGCCAAATCGGAGATGGTGGTCCCGCCCTGGTGACGGACATCAAAATTCGGCTAAGTCTAGCCAGCCTCGACAGTCCAATGGTACGAAGTCATTCTTTTTCATCACATTATCACCGCAATTCGCATGTCCACATAATTATATTTCCTTAGACCCGGGTTCTTCATTCAAATTCAAAACAATCGTCACAACTCTCACCTGTTTTTTGACCTATTAACTAAGAACATTTTAGACGTACAACCCTTTCTTTGTGAGCTGAACTTATTATTTCCATTGTATTACTGTTCTCTATGACTAATTACAATAGTTTAAATATATATATATTGCCTTATGACTAAATAGGTACGGCCCCGCCACGTAGGTTCTCCACCTAATAAAATTCTTTAACATTTTATTTGTCAGTAACGATAACATTTTTAAAAGTTCTCTCCATCATCGTGTTCCTGGTTTAACTTATTCCTGCTTAATACTGTTCCTTTTCCGTCCTCCATCTCCACAACCTTCATTTTTTATCACCGTGACACTGATTCTTCCCTTGAGCCGACTGGTAGCCCTCGGGGAACCTGCTCTGTTACAAGTACACGATTCCAGTCGAGGTGAACAATTTTGTGCTCTACAATTTGTAAATCCGACACAAAATGTTTGATTTTAACGGAAAAGTAATTAACCTTTTAACTAATAACTGACAACGCATCTAGATAATTTATGCATGAGCTACATCATCTACATTTTACTGACAGATTTGAATCTAATGCCATAGAATATACGTATTCATAGTATTTATATGCGAATTCATTGGATCGAAATAAAACAAGAACTATAAAATATTTCTCTTTATAAAAATTCACTATATTTTATGCCTAAATGCCCAGTCCACTTATATACTATATATCAACAATATTATTATATTTCACTCAAAACAACAGTCAACTACTTAAAGTAAAATCAATCCCTAAATTTGTTTACAGACAGGTAACAAATTGTTTCAAATAGGTTATCTGAACAACTAAACATACTTTTTCCTATTCCCTTACAATACATTTGTTAACTATTTATATGCTTAAAAACAGCAATACTGAGGAATATATTCCCGGACAACTGTTTATTTGAAATATTATGTTCGTACCAAAAATATACATTGTGTATAGACATTGTTTATACTAGATATTCAATTTAATAGTAAATCGAGCTAATGGTATATGCTTAACACATTAATATTTTTTTTATAAGATATGCATAATATGTAAAATCTATATGCTCGACTACGATATACATATAATACAACCAACATAGATTCGACCCTGTTCACTTCAAGATAAAATTCAGATAAAACAGATAACGATAATATATCTTTGAAACGTGCTATAATTAAGATATGAATAAATATTTTGTACGATTATCAAATCAAGGAAATGGTTAGAGTGCATAGTATTTTCTATTACAATTAAAATTGCGTCTGGTAGCACTGAGTTGTTATATTTAAAAATAAATTATGGCTAGTGTCAGAATGGAAAAAAAGAAAATAAATAGGTGGTAAAGAACCAGCATAAAACATTAACTAAAATAACTTTTATTAAATAAGTCACTTTTTTCTAGAATAAGGACCTTAAGAGTGACGGTTCCGTTCGATAATACACACAAACGTATTCCCATATATTCTTCCTGTATTATGCCTCTCGACTCTAGCTCTTATTTTCAAGCAATTGTTTATTGCATAAAATCTACGCCTGCTATAGGTAATCCACTGTCATTTCTTGTTTTTCAGCAAATTCTTATAGAAAATATTACACTGATCATCACAAAAAATCCATGAAGAGGTCCACAAGACAAATTAGAACAAAATCACGTGGTTCTTACTCATTTGTAACCCGGCGCCAATGATACTGGGTCATATTGACCCAAGGTGATTTAAAACAGCCATATTTTGTATTTTGAATATTTGAACTGTGGTTTTGAGCATTCTAATAACTAGAGATACAGTACCTCTCCACACGCTCAGCTCGTGAACTGAACTCTGTGCGATACAGTCTGAGCAGGGATACGTGCGTCAAGCAAAGCAGAAGCTATTCCATGACTACCTTGCCATAGAACAGCTTTTGAAACTGGTATCTGAATACTCATTGGAAGTAATGGAAAACAAAGATAATTGAAGAATTGCATTTTATCTCTTTTAGTAGATGACATTTTCGTTTTGTTATTTTAGTAAGTTTATCTATAAGAAATTTTAAATACTCAAGTTTTGCACGAGTTCTGAAAATGTTAATAAAATATGAATATATCTTTGTTATTTTACCCAGTAAATAATAGCCCTAACTATTACATGAATAATTATAATAGGCAATTATCATTACATAAGATTTTGAAAAATGCTGTTAAACTTCGGGTGACCATGGCCCGGAGTAATTATATTCACGTCATTGGCACCGGGTTAAAAAAAATACTTGATAACGTACGCTATCTTCAAACAAAGCGAGACGTTACCGCGATCGTGCCGAATACTCCCAGAAAAACACCACCGGAAGAGTTGACACTATAGTCGGATTAATTTATGTAAGTGAAAAATCCTGTATTTTTTTATTAAAAATAAATTAGAACAGCTTTTAACAGACATAAAATGAAAGGAGCCTAGATATACTCTTTCTTAAATTTATAATGCCAAAAAATATTTGGTTTTGCTCAGTTTTGGAGGGGAACAATGGAATACAAAACGTCAATCCCATGAATTTTCTTTCTATTCTTGTCAGGCCTCGTTCGCTCTTAATGGAGGTCCAAATTTCAGAACTTGAATATTTATTAGACAATTCAATCTCTCGAGCTGGCGTGTTAAGAAAGTTTATAAGAAGGGAGTAAAATAGAAAAAAGTTTTACCTGACATAATACATAGCTGTAGGTGCATTACAAGGTAAATTATTTATCAAGCTGATCCATAAACTGAAATCGATTCGTAAAAACAATTTGTGACAAAGGGGAAAAATAGAACATTAAATTGTATAAATAAAACATTAATGTACTTATGATATTCATAAAGGTAACTTGAAACTTGTTTTACTTATCTGTAAAACGGGATAGGAAGGCATATAAATACCACTTTTCAACACGTCAAGTCACACATTTAAAGTAGGTGGAGTGTAAAAGGTTTTTGTTTAAATTATTTTTATTTTCAGTGCGTACAGGTTTATGGCCGAGTAAATTAACTCCACACGTCAGCGGAATATTTTTTCATCGACTCGAGCTTCTTGAGATATTGCACAGCTTCAGTTTCTGTTTTGCCGCCCTTCTCTTGGATTGCTCGCAGCACGATATTTCTCACGTCCACAGCCATGTTCTTCGCGTCACTGTACAATCAATAAATAGTAAGTTAGTGGACGTAGCATAGCAAGCTCTCTCTTCAACGGTACGTCGTAAAAACGGACTAAGGAGAAATGATGATTTTTTTACAAGCGTAGTTTAATATTATGTTACTATTATATTATATATTTTTATTAGTATACTCCGTGCCGTAGTAAGCGGGACGAATAATACCATATAAACTAACTAGTAATGTTTACCAGTGTCATACACTGCTTTATCTAAACTAATGCAATACAATTGTAACCTAAAAAAAAACAAACAATAAAGCGCTCTTAGACCGGTCAATCTAGACCAAAACATGAGAGTGAAGGGCACTTAATTTTTTTATTGATAATTATGTTTTGAACAATTTTACTGATTTTTAGCTTGTTTTGATTTTATTTGCAGAGTGAAGGTGCAAATAAAATCAAAACAAGCTTAAAATCAGTAAAATTGTTCAAAACATAATTATCAATAAAAAAATTAAGTGCCCGTCATTCCCGTGTATGGAAAAAATATTACTTTACATTACTCTAAGTAAGAGTAGTCTGGTCAATCTAGACAAGGGGTACAAGGCTTGTATCCGCTACTTATATACAATGTACAAAAATTAAACTGAACCTTTCTTGGTAAAGCCATTTCGAGCATTTAGGCCTAGCCAATGCCATTTCAAGTTGCAAATTCTGAAAGCTATGTCCGATTTTGGTTCTTAGGCTCTTCAAAATGTTTAACGAGAAGATCTCTCGTAATTTCCCGAACGCTGCCCTTTCGAGTTGGATTCTTCGGGCGACCTCTTTGTCGAAGTTGGACATACCTAACTGGACATTCTGTCCATGGTAAACAGGGAGTCCACTTTCTATAAAGTCAGGGAAGCTTAAGGTGGTCAGGGAAAGTCAATGAAATAGAGAAGTCATGATGACGTCCCTGAATTTCCAGCAGGGAAAAAATGTTCTTTCCAGTGATTGTTAAAAGAGCAGTGATTGTAAATTGAGGGTTATATTTTATGCTCTAGGCTGACCAGACGCTTAAGAGCCATTTCACAAAATCACGCTCTTGAAGTTTAGGTAAATGCCAGCGCATCGCATTCACAAGCGAAAGAAGTGACGACGGAATAGCGTGACTGTGAGTAACATATTTTGATACTAGCACTCATTAATAAAGAAATGTAAGTTGCGAATTAAGAAATTGTGTGATTGGCATGAGTAAATAATCAATTACTTGCGAATGTTATAGAAAAGAAGTAGGCATGTACATTAAATAGTCAACCTACATCGTGAATTGTATATTTACATTTCATCCTTGATGAATAAAAAATAGATATGTTTGAATCATTTATTGTAACAATAAACTTAAATAATTAATTAATTATACGGCTTAAAATTATATAAATATTTGACGTAACGGCATTGATTAAAAGCTGCGGACTAAAAGCTCTTACTTTTAAATTTTCCAAAAATTGCTATTTTCCTCATTCACACTCTACACAGTATCTATATCCAGTCGTTAACACTGTCTGCCATAATGACCATGCATAGGATTGAGGTTTATTTTTCTGTGCATCCGGAAAACAACTCAGTACCAACCACAAACGTCCCATGACGTTTTTGGTTTTCCATTACTTAAACATGTCACCCTCATATTCCCATACCACAATATATCACCTATACCTTTAAAAAAAATATCATTTTCATCCATTTAGTTTGAGTAGACCAAACGGCGAAATGTAAATATATATTTACAGATTTTGAGGTTTTTTATTTTAAATCGAATATCTTTGATGCAATCTATAATCAACATATATACTTCTTGGTACCAATGCAATCCTCACTATATACTCTTATGCTCACTATTTCCTCTATGGAAAATAAATGATAATACACCTTTTTATAGAAAAAAATACTGGAAATGGGGTTTGAACACACGACAAAAATGGTGGGAAATAGTAATTTAATTGCTATTTTTATTTTTTCGTAACTAGACTCACCTAGAACTTCGATTCTTTTTTTAATATGATAATTTACTATTGTTCTTTAGCCATGAATTGTTACAGATTTTTACGCCAAATATTTTAAAGTAACAAGATTAAAACCACCCAATTGTTTTAAGAACTTTGGCGGGAAAACAGTATTGGAGAGCAATATTTTTTTCTGAAAAACTATACCACCTACGGCTTTGGTCCTTCTTTGATATTATTATTTACATATAATTTATACACTTGTATTATTTCAGATTTTTTGGTTTAGAATTTTAAAATTAGTTACGAGATTATTTAATACGCAAATTTGCATCGGTAAGTGTTTGCGTTGCAAAATGTATCGAGCGAAAAATGACTTATACATATGTAAAGTTGCGTTTTTCTAGGTTTATAGCTGTTGCCGTAGTTACGAGATTAATATGAAATGACGTAATATTTTGGGGCCAAAATGTAATTTGTGCTGGTTTCAGATTTCATCAAAATATTCAAAATACTTCCGTTATCTCAGAAAAGTATGGATTCTTTCTTGTATGGGCAAGGATGCATCCTTTTGAAAACCATTTGGATTATGAAAGTCGGACTTTTTTTTTATTTATTTTTTTATGTCATTGTGGTGGAACAAGCGCGAGGCCCACCTGATGTTAAGCGGTATCCTCTGCCTATAACAGATGCATTTCATCACAAGTGACGAACTGCACTGCGCCCATCATCTTGAGACATACCTGTTAAGTCTCATTTTTGCCTGTTATTTCACTGGCTCTCAAGGACTGCTGCCGGAACTCACCGTTAGGTGCTTGGCGCCAGATTTTCTACTAGAGGGTGGTCGCTAGCCAGGCGGGCATTCGCAAAATGCCCTTCCACCATGCGGTGAAGCTCAAGCTCTGGGCGGGATTCGAACCATGAACCTGCTGCGCGGCAGTCCATAGCCAATGCCACTGAGCTATCACTGCTTCAAAATTTAAACTTACGCAGAAAACACTTACGCAGATTTTATGGTAAATTTATAAATACGACTATCGACCGCTAACTGGTATCCCGGTTTGTACAAATGATGGAAAAGCCGGGAGGCCGCTTTGTACAAATTAGGAAGGTAGTTTAATTTCCTGCTGAAGTTATCGCTGTGTTCACTTATAGACATTAACTGAATCCAAAAATATTGGAAATCAATTATTCGCCTGTCATCTTATCCTTCTAAAACAAATGTTATAGTGAGTTACTAATTTAAACTAGAATAATATAAAAACTAGCAGACCAAAAAGAAGAAATCAACCCTCTGAGGTTGTTAGCATTTTTCCAATAACGCTGTATAAGGCTGCATAATTGTGACGTTTCCTTTTTTTAACACAATGGATGAACAGAAACTAAAGATGTAGTTACTTAACAAGACAACAATAATTATATCATGGACAACAAAAATAAAGTATAGTTTGTTACTTAAAAAAATAAAGACATGATCAAAACTCTGTGGTCGCACTATAAACTTGCGTCTAAGCGTTCCGCGTACGAGACGTCAGAGCAAGGCAAAACGAACGCAGGTCCTACCTCGATGAGCGCTCGCGCGGTACTGATCGCCTCCCGCTTGTACATTTCAATTTATGAGCATTTCGAGTTATGTTAAATATTTTTTCTTGTCTAACAAAACAGAGTTAATAGCACAATTTATTAAAGATCAGATTAATTAAAGAATGAACTTTCTTTTCATATAATATCTGTTTGGAGTTACACTTTATTAAACGCAATATGTCGTGGTAAACTGCTGATATAATTCGTGGAAATTGGCGCAAGATCTTTATTTTTTTTCCTACAATGACGATTTATTATCGATATTCTAGTACACTATGTGTCAACAGGATGATATGCCTGATGCACAGTTTTTTTTTTAGTTAATTTGTTGAATCTTTATACAAGAGATAGAACTCTGAAGTTGGCTATGTGTACTCTAATTCGTAAAACAAGGTGCGGGAGATTGGTCACTACAAAATAATTAATGTTATGTTTGTAAATCTGGTACATTAACTGAAAAGAGAACAGATTATTCTATTTTTATCAATTATTAAACAACTTGTAGATATTTCCTATGATAGTAAATTAAGCGCTTAAAATCTTCGTATACCGCATTAAAATGTGAAATGCCTCTTAAGCAGGCTATTGTATCATTTATTTTTCATTCATTAAAGGTAATTATTTCTTTAGTTAGACTACAGTTGCTGCAATATTAATAAAACTAATATATAAGTCTGATTATAGATATAATTGGTTTTTATTTAGATGATTGGTCAGGACAATTTGGTCAAATCTGGGTCCAGTGAAGGAATTTATTTTGGCATTCTGAGTGGACACCCTGGTTAAAAGAATTTCAATAATTTCGAGAGTATCGTTCCCAACAACTACTAGTACGGATGCAACATGAACATTAGACATAATTTTGGTCTTTTCCATATTCATTTTAAGACTGCTGGGAAACTCTACTGAAGTCGCTGAGCATTGTACTGAGCTTCTCAAGCGACTCTACCATAATGACTACGTCATAGGCGATACTAAGGCGGGTAATGTATTCGCCACAGACTTTGATGCTGAATTTGTTCCAGTTAAAGAACCTAAAAACGTTCAACGCGTTCGATTCTCTAACCTTCCCAGAGAAATAACGATACCTTATCACGCCTCGTTGCAGTTTGGATTAGTTCCGCGCATTTGTACTTTAGTCGAATCGACGTTGTGGCGTACAAATACTTCAGCACTTCGATATAACCAACTAGACTAGTATTATTTTCAAGAACATTGACGCATGCTGACTATTCTAATGTTGAAAAAACCCCATAGTACACCAACAGTGCAAGTTGTTGACAACCGATCAAAGTAATCATTAGAAGCTCACCCGCAAATGTAGAAGTGTCCGTTTCGTTTGCCGAGCACATCCCACAACTCGTCCATATTGTTCTCAAGCTGATGCGATACGTACACCTTCTTCTCCTGGTCGCGGGAGAATGCCAGGTTTAACTTCACGTCACCATTCTTAGCGAACTCTTCCAATTCCTGTAAAAAAATGTTTTATATATATCATATATATATTGCTACATCTGTCGACAGCACCAAACGTTGTGTTCCGGCAGCTGTCCTTGAATGGGGATAATTTTCAAAAGTAGTCCTTATTGTGAACTATTCCCGGTATGCGGTATTAGGCTCGCCACATATTACACGGGGAAAAATCATTTCTGGTGTAATATAATTTCGGGAACATAAAAACGTAATGATAGTCCTTTTATGAAGTAAGTGGTCAAAGTCTAGCCTCCTGTCAAGCCTATGGGTCCGTGGTTTATGGCCCCTATTTCTCTTGCTCCTGAACTTTTTGCCCTCGACTCTGTTTATTAAACTAATTGTAAGTAGTAGTAAGAAAAATATTAATAACGACGTATTGCTTTCACTGATAAAGCGCTCTGTACTGCATATTTTTGGCTGATAGGCTAGCTTTGACCACTATCACACCTGATGGTAAGTGATGTTGTTACGGTCGTAGATGTTGTTCAGACTTATCTAGAATGCTGCCGGATCAAGCTGGCTTAGGTGCTTGGCGGCAGATTTTCTACTTGAGGGTGGTAACTAACCACGAATACATTTACAAAATGCTATACCATCGTATGGTGTAGCATTATAACGACTGTAAACAATGTATGATAGGTGCAGTGCTTGACGACAGATTTACTACTTTAGGGTGGTGCTAGCCACGAACGCATGGTATTATAGCATTACAACAACGAACGAAAAATAAAAAAAAATACTACAGCTCAGAACTTTGTTGTTTATTATGTAACAATATAAACAAACTTAAATCCCTCAATTTAATAGAAATGAGTTAAGCCATCCTATTATCAAATCATCTTTTGATTCGGCAATTTTTATATTGATTATTCTAAGAACCGGATTATAATAGACCTTGAGCATAACCTATTAGAAACTAATTTCTTTGAATCAGATCTATCAGTTTTCTGTAAAACAACATCGAAATAAATTACGATAAGTACTGTTATTCTGTTAATTATTTCCTTAATACATTATGTGTGTAATTGTGACTTGGCAAATTCTTGGCGTTCTCATTATCAACACGTAGCGCGAGCACACCAAGGACACGTGGGTACCTCACAGCGTCACGTGGTTTTTGGTTTAAAGGATGCAGTCTCACCACTCAGCATGATTTGGCATAACAACTGATACCGTTCATGAATCACCGCACATAATCTTGGTAATGCCTATTTGACATAGGGCTGAATATGCTTTTAATACATATTTTACACTTATTCGTATGCAAAACGTCCTTTGCCAAATAAGGCTGATATCGAACCAGCAGTTTTCAAGATCTTCGTCTTAACTTAAACGTTCAAATGAATGAGCTACTGACGCAGCAAATCGATTTAACGCGCAAATGTTATTTTCGAGCAGTACCAATACGTGGAGCTACCGTAGGGCTAGACGTGGCAGAGCCTCAGGGATTCTGGGCTGAAGGGGCACCTCTGACTCTATATGAACGACTATGGAAACAGTTATATATAATAGCGATGTTTTACCTGCAATTAAAACATTTATTAAACATACTTGCCTAATTCGAAACCTAATTATACATGAGAGTAGCGTACTTGACTTCCGCTCCGTACTTGCCGTGCTGTGATTGGTCTACCCAATCTCCTCGCCCAATCAGCGCTGACTCCGCCCCTTCCGCCCGCCATAATGTCCGCCATCACCCCAGGTAGTGCGCCGAGCGCAACATGGCTTCATTGGTTTTCTCATGTTATGCCACCAGGCAGGTGTAGAAAGTATTAGGTTTCGAATTAGGCAAGTATGTTTAATAAATGTTTTAATTGCAGGTAAAACATCGCTATTAAACTACTGTGCCGTCATTCGAAACCTAATTATACATGAGAGATGTGTTTGTTATCGCCTGGTGGTGATGGTGACGCCAATGTGATATATTTATAATAGTTATTTTAATAGAATAATAACAATGAAAATATGTTATAGCATAATAAATGTTTATTTATCTCAGAATACATTGAAATGAGGAAATAGTTATACAATATAATCATAACTGAATCAACAGTTGTTTACAAATTAGTCGTCTTGCTGTGATAGATAGATATAATATGTAATTGTTATGTCAATGATTTATAGGTTCAAACAAAGTTGCGATTGCACAAGGTTGTTTACTGGAGGGTAGGATTTCCTTGCGGTAAAACTTTTTAAAAGTGTTAGCCGATTTCCAGTTACCTCGTGCCAGTATGTCATCGAGTTGAAAGTTTTCAACCCAATTTCTTGAGGCGACGGCTGATCTGAAGCTGCCAGGTGTCCCATCAATGTTTGCCTCTTTTAAAATTTTCTTGACCCAGTTTGCGATCATGACCCTCGTAGCTGATCTAGGTTTACCATAAGTACTGATAAAGAGGTTGTCTGATTTGGCCATTTCTCTTCTTTGATGCGACAATTGTATCAGTTTAGTGACCCAGAACACTGGATCTAAATTAAGATTGTTTTTGTTAGGAAGGAGCTTCCAACCAGATTGCTGTTGGTTGGCTGTATCCGTTTTAGAGCCATACGATGGCCAAAGAATTATGCTGTCTTGTGACATTTTGCAATATTCCGGAGATATTTTCAGAAGCGTCAAATCGTGTATACGTCTTCCCGAACACAAAAGCAGGATAGCTGCTGTGTGCCCTGAAGTTTCATAGAGATTCATGTTCTCAGGGATTTTTTGACTCAGATGATGAGTTAAGGTATCGATGTTCCAGATTGGTGGCGGGTTCTGCCTTGGTTTAGCTAATGAGATTGATTTCAGAACTTGTTTAACAAGTGTATGTGAACTCAGTTTATTGTGATCATTTGGGTCAGAAAAAGTAGATACCACGGATTTGTGTACTAAAATAGTGTTCAAAGATAGCCTTTCTTTTTGATGAAGATCAGCTAAAAATCTTGCAAGTTGAGAGCCGTTAGGCTTACGTTGGTTGACTGAGTTTCTTACGCACCAAGAGAGCCACCTTTTTCACGCAGGTCTATATGTATTTAAAGTAGATGGTCTCCAGGCGGTAGATAAAAGACTTTTCTGTTCTTCATTCCAATCTGTTAGACTGTGATCCCACCCCCACATCTCCAAACTTCCAGTGTCATTTCTGTCGCTCTCGGTGGTGTACGTCCGGTCGTCACATCTACTAGTACCTCCGATAGGTTCCGGATCGTGAACGGAGGCTCTAGCGCTCTGCTCTTCAGATCCGGTCTCCAGTACACTTTTTCCCATCGTGGTACGATCATCAAATAAATTCCTGTTGATGTGTTCAACTGAGCCAGTACTCTTGGTATGAGGTGTGGCGGTGGAAACACCCAGGCCAGTCTGAAGTTCCAAGTCAGCCCGAGGGCGTCGTAACTGTGAGCTTGGGAGTCCGACCTGTCGATTGTACAGTAATTTGGGACTACATGCGCTTGGCGAGAGGCAAATAGATCGATTTCTGGTGTGCCCCACTTTGCAAATATTTTTTCTGTTACCTTTGTTATAAGGTGCCATTCTGGATGTGATTTCTGGCGAGATAAATGGTCGGCATTCGTGTTGTAAATGCCTGGTAGATGATGAATCGTCATGTAGATGTTGTACTTGTCTAGGATGTCGAATACTTCCGAGGTCAAGTCCGTCAATGCTTGTGATTTTGTGCCGCCTTCGTTGCGAAGGTATG
This sequence comes from Plagodis pulveraria, assembly GCA_963890685.1. Lineage (NCBI taxonomy): Eukaryota > Metazoa > Arthropoda > Insecta > Lepidoptera > Geometridae > Plagodis > Plagodis pulveraria. The sequence goes on from OY982957.1 coordinate 20,321,525, forward strand.
AAACTACTGTCCTGTTGTCGCATTGAATTAGCAGTGAACTTGATTTGAGGGAGTGACATTGATATTTTAGGATTTTTAATATGGCAATCATTTCCTTCTGGTTGCAATGGAGGTTTTGTTCTGTTGGAAGCCAGGTACCTTGTATATCTTGGTTGTTCAATTTGCCACCCCATCCGATATCGCTTGCATCGGTGGTGAGGTAATGCGATGGTTGTGGATTGTGTATGCAAGAACTGATTTTGTAATTCTGTTCTGTATACTGCGTATAAGCTGGAGCTCGCGACTTTATTAAAGCATTTGCATGTGTCTGTAGTGCCCGAAAGTTCAATCGACCTCTTAGAACAACAAAGCTTGCAAAGTTTAGTGTTCCAATGAGTTTCTGAAATTCTTTCAGATTTGTTGACTTTGTGGCCAATCTGGCCTTCAGTTGGTTTTTGAGTCGGACCAGTGACCTCGTTGGCAAGCTTTTTGTGTTTTGCCGCGTATCCCAATTTACGCCTAGGAATTCTATTTTCTGTGTGGGTTTTAGAACAGACTTTTCTTTGTTTACTTTCCAGCCGAGGTACTCGAATAGGTTGACGGCTATTGCAATGTGGCTTTGCAGTATCAGTGGGTTCTGATGGGCTAGGAGGTAATCGTCCAGATATACGATTATTCGCAAGCCCCGTTCTCGAAGTATCTGGGCTATCCAGTTGCTTAGAGAGGCAAATGTTTTTGGAGCCGAACTGAGACCGAATGGTAAGCAGGTCATTTCGTACAGAAGGTCGTTGTAAATAAGCCGAAGAAAACATCGTTGGCTTGATGCGACTGTCAGATGAAAGTAGGCTTGATTCAGATCTATTTTGGCCATCCAGTCTTTTCCTTGAAGAAAGTCTGGTACGCGGTGATGATTTATTAATCGGAATTTGTCGACCGCAACGTACTTGTTCAGATTTTTTAAATTGAATATTGGTCTCATCGTGCCGTCGCTTTTTGGTCTGAGAAACATTGATGACACAAAGCTCGGAGACAGCCTTGCAATTTTTATGACACCTTGAGTGTGCATTTTGTGAAGTGCTTTCGACATCTCTGGCGAATAAGGAATTTGGTTGCTGTGTTTGCTTGGTAAAATCAATGGGGGCTTCTTTTTGAATGGTATACGGTAGCCACTTATGATGTTTAGAATGTAGGGCGGTGCCCCGAGCATTCTCCAATGGTTGTAATACATCAGGAGCTGACCGGCACGGAAGGGCCTTGAGTCAGAATCTTTTGTTACTATTATTTCCTCTCCTATCCCGATGGGATGAGGGGGAATTACGCCTCTTGTAGGGCTGCTCGTCATATCGTCTTTGTTGTTTGCCGCCTCTGCCTCGAAACGCATTGTTTAATTGCTTCCTTGCTGCGTTTTGTTTCGGGTGAGGTACAGGCCGAAATTTCGTATGTTGGATTGATGATTGCGATGGTCCGGGAACATTTAGAGGTTCCGGTATGCGTTCCTTTTGCCCTGATGGTGGCCAAAAAATACCTTTGACACCGCCGGCTTTTTGTAGAGTAGTACTGAAGTTTTCACTTTCGAATAGGGAAGTGCATGTAGGTGGAAGTTTTCTAAGTACGTTTTTATAGAACGGGTCTTTCACAGCTGTGAGTATTGACTCGCGCCTATTCTGAACAAGTTCTGCTCTATGGCCACATACAATTTGAAATATATCATCAGTTACTTTTGAATATTCACCCTTAGAAAATATTTCGTTTAGTTTAAGACCAATTTCCACTGTATTCAAATTACTTTGATGTATACCATCTAAAAAACCTTTCAAATCTGTTTGCAGGGCTTCTTTTTGTTTAAGCAAAGCATATGTCAACCCTGCAAAAGCATTTTCCATTCGTGCTGTGAACTTTGAGTTGTCGTAGCTCTTGACTTCTTCATTGGAATCAAGACTTGTGAATCCTGGCGAATGGATATAGTGTTTCTGAGTTTCAGAGTAGCGGACACTATTCCAGTCGGATTTCTCAAAGTGTTGTAATTGTTTGAGCTGTTCTAAATAAGCCGCAGGGGCCTTAGGAATTGCAGGTTCCCGTAATTTTGTCTTAACAGATAAGCTGAACTGTTGGTCATTTAATGGCTCGGTGTTTTTCGCTGGCGATGTTACGTAGGACTCATCGTCATATAGTTCCCCACACATGTTTGGGTCTGCGCATATGCTAATATGGTCATCATCGCAAAACGAATCGGTTAGACGGTTACTTTGATTATTATCGTTTAACCGAGATTTAATTTGAGTTATTTCGGAAAACAATAAGTCGAACTTACGGTTTCTCTTCCTCTTGTGCTTGTTTTTCTTACGTCTCTTGACGTCACTTTTGCCTGACGACGAGCTGGAGCTCGATGAAGAATCGGAACTTGATTCCGAGCTGGAGGATTGGTAGATTTTCCTCTTTTTTCCTTTTTGTTCTTTTCTCGTACTTCCTGTAGCATCCATCGTTGGGGCTAGACCAATAGTATTATTATCCATATTCTAAAATGAACAGAAACACGTTATGAAGACAGTTTAAAATGTTTAAATGTCTAAAGCCAACGGAAAAAACCGTTGTGATTTAAAAATTCTTGAAGAAAACGAACGGTAGCACCGTTAAAACAAAATCAGAAAGTAAAATACCACGTGGACTTACCAGGTATTGCCACTTTATATCTGAATATTAATTAGCACGACGTGGTCGATTAGTAGTAATTCCTTACTTACGACCGCTCCGGATGAAAATCCAAACGCCAATGAAGCCATGTTGCGCTCGGCGCACTACCTGGGGTGATGGCGGACATTATGGCGGGCGGAAGGGGCGGAGTCAGCGCTGATTGGGCGAGGAGATTGGGTAGACCAATCACAGCACGGCAAGTACGGAGCGGAAGTCAAGTACGCTACTCTCATGTATAATTAGGTTTCGAATGACGGCACAGTAGTTTAATATCATGATAAACTACTAAAAGTTCCAGTAAAGATAAGCGAAGCAGAAATTCTTAAAACAACAACCCAAAATTTTGGGGTCGTATTGTTTTGTGAATTCTTACAACTAATATTGAATTACATCAAATATTAATACAAAAATTTAACAATAACGCGTTATTGATTTCGATAATATACCATAATTGAATTACATTATATAGAAATGTCTTCGAATCATTCAAATGCAAATGCAGTGAAACTGCATTTTTTCTGTATAGATCCCAAAATCCCAATGTTATCACACGGGATCCTTTTATCGGGATGAAAAATTAAATAACCTAAGCCCTACCTAGGGTCCTACCTGAGACGAACTCTATCCGTGTGCGAAATTCCATCCAAATCCATCCAGTAGCTTCAACGTGAAAAGCGTAACAAACAAACGTTCACATTTATAATATTTTTATTGAGTTTATAGTATAATTACATATACTCGTTTAGAAGTAACTGTATTGTACCAACCGGAGTGTCCCTTGCTGAACACAGCTGCCCCCATTAAAGGGGGGTTTGCCATCCCCAAACTTAGTAGGTGTCTTGGGGTCGCAGTGTAAGATAACAGTAAGGCGCTGCTGCCCACCTTCCGGTATTTTACCCTCAGTCGCCTCTTACGACACCCACGGCAGAGACGGGGGTGATATTCTAGGCCGGCACCCCGCGATAGGGAGACGATAATAACGTCGCAAAATACGCTTCACCGCATGGTGAAAGGGTATTTTGCGATTGCCCGACTGGATAGCTACCACCCTCAAGTAGAAAATCTGCCGCAAAGCACCTAACGGTGTGTCCCGGCAGCAGTCCTTGAGAGCCAGTAAAATTACAGTCAAATGAGACTTAACAACTGTGTCTCAAGGTGACGGGCGCAGTGCAATTCGTCACTTGTGATGAAATGCATCTATTCTAGGCAGAGGTTAGTCCGCTTAACATAAAGTTGGCCTCGAGCTTGTTCACGTTTATAATTTTTTTTAAAAGTTTATATTATAAAAATTACATATACTCGTAATGTTTAGAAGTAACTGTATTGTACCAACAGGAGTGTCCCTTGCTGAACACAGCTGCCCCCATTAAAGGGGGGTTTACCATCCCCAAACTTAGGTGTCTTGGGGGTCGCAGTGTAAGATAACAGTAAAACGCTGTTACCCACCTTCCGGTATTTTATCCTCAGTCGCCTCTTACACCACCCACGGGAAGAGACGGGGGTGATATTGTCGGTCGGCACCCCGCGGGCAAGCCAGCAGGGGCAAAGGGCAAGCTAGCTTTACTTTATTAAGCCCTGCAGTTGGTACCAGGGAGACGATGATAACGTAGTGTATTTAGTTTAGTCTTGAGCTTCACCGCATGGTGGAAGGGTATTTTGAGATTGCCCGACTGGCTAGCTACTACCCTCAAGTAGAAAATCTGTCGCCAAACACTTAACGGTGTGTCCCGGCAGCAGTCCTTGAGAGCCAGTGAAATTACAGACACATGAGACTTAACAACTGTGTCTCAAGGTGACGGGCGCAGTGCAATTCGTCACTTGTGATGAAATGCATCTGTTCTAAGCAGAGGTTAGTCCGCTTTTTTTTTTTAGGTCTGATAGTTTACCCTTTGACCACTATCTCACCTGATGGTAAGTGATGATATGGTCGAAGATGTTGTTCAGGCTAACCTAGAAGTACTGGCTCTCAAGGACAGCTGCCGGAACACACCGTTAGGTGCTTGGCGACAGATTTTCTACTTGAGGGTGGTAGCTAGCCAGGCGGGCATTCGCAAAATGCCCTACCACCATGCTATAACGACTACCATCCTAAGACAACACGGAAACGCTTTGCCAATGTCACTAGCGGTCACCCATCCAACTCATGAACGCGCGCGACGTTGCTTAACTTTGCTGATCGGTTGAGAACAGCTAAGTAAACTTCGCTACAAGCGCTTCAACTGCTTAACATAAGGTGGGCCTCGAGCTTGTTCAGTCACAATAACATAAAAAATAATCTAAACAGGGCTCTAATGCTAGGCTATGGACACCCACGCTACAAGATTAACGGTTCGAATCCCGCCGCGAGGCAGAGCTTCGCCACATGGTGGAATTTTGCGAATGCCCGTCCGGTCAGCTACCACTGTATATTTTATTTTCTAGCCTAAGCGACAACTTCGGTCGCATTATTACATCGGGTGACATAGTGGTCAAAGGCTAGAAGGCTATCAGCAATAAGAGAAAAAAATATTCATTGTGATTAACCACAATTAAGTGATATTAATGTAAGAAAGTATTTCTGTATACTCCTTCTGTGTATGGAAGGTACAAATCATCCAATGACACGTCCAAACGACATTTAGGACATACTTATCTAACGCGATAGGAATATTATATTTATTACGTGGACCGACGATTCGAAATATTTTTAACAGATTTCTAAAACGGAAAATTACTTCAAGCTAATTACCTAGTTTTTTGTTGGTCATCCACGTCAGTCTGGAGACAGATTATTATCTGTCTCCAAAAGCTTTCTTGGAGACAGATTATTATCTGTCTCCAAGAAAGCTTTTGGAGTTCCTGCAGCTCTTCTTACCTAACATAAGGCCGTCTACAAAAAGATTCAACTTTGTACTGAAAATTTAAACAGGATGGGAATAGTCAACAACTGTACATTTTCTTATATGTGAGCGAAACCAGAAAAAGAAAGATTCACAACTCATAGCTAGGTGAGCATTGAAAGTATAACAAGAAATCTATTTTCAATGAGGTAAAAATGGTGTGATACTGACCTCTCGGTAGATAAAGTCCTGATCGCGATGTCTGCAGCCGAAGTAGAGGATGTTGTCGCCGACTTCTTTGCCGTTGGCGCGCGCGAAGGCACGCTCCTGTAGAAATCCGCGGAACGGAGCCAAACCAGTGCCAGGCCCAACCATGACGATGGGCGTCTGAGTTTGCATCGGTAACCTTGACAATTAGACGAAAGATTTTAGTAATTGGTAAGTTAGTTTAAATTCAAATTTTAATATTGTTATGTTTGCAATAATGCCTGCTGTGCGGATTACATGTTAGCTCAATTGGTTAGAGCATACCCCGGCTAAAGGGGTGGATGACGCGGGTTCGAATCCCGCACATGACTTAAATTTTTCCTCTCGTATATTTGTAATTTTCTAATTAAATTCTAATGTTAGCTAATTGAGATTCTTTAAGAAAAACAGCTTTGGTTAGCCGAAGGATCAATTGCGACCTTGTCTGCCGTCTGTATAGGTATAGTTTACGCTAAGTAGCATACATATATGTTTTATTTTGCCTTAAAATAGCTGTAATGCATAGCCATAGAAAATGACTGCCGCGCAAAAAGTCCATGTTTCGATTTTCGCACGCGGACGCGTTTTCTGGCGCGGATAGCTCCATCGCCATGATCCATTGCAGAATTTAACTCAGTCGTGTCATCTAAGAAAGGCACCTTCTTAAGTAGTAATTTCTGGTAATCTTCTGTCTCCCTAGACGCACTAAAGCCCACCCAGAGTGAATCCCGCTTTCGGAAAGCCCAGTGAACGAGTCGTTCGAGCGATGAAGACGAGATGTATGCGCGTCGTGGCAGGCTATTGGAGCGTAGGTATCGCGGCATCAGTCTATGTCCGGACCAGCCCTCATACCGGCAGGAGAGGAACCTTCTCACCCCATCTAGTACTAACGATATAGGGTCTACTCCGTTTCTGAACGCCTGGAACAATTCCTGGAGAGCGCTGAGGGCGGTTTCCAGGATGTTATCCCGTTCCTTCGTTGAGCTTCACCGCAAGGTGACAGGATATTAAGCGAATGCAGGTTTGACTAGGGTATCGCTACGACAAGCACCCAACACTGTGTTCCGGCAACTGTTCTTAAGAGCCAGTTTAAATTCTAGGTTAAGGAGACGATTTCCTGATTTTGGTTAATTTGAAGGTCCTCTTCAGAAGATTTGAAATCATCAAGAAAAAACATGTTATACATGCTGAAGGTTTTTTCGTAACTGCTAAAGTGTTTTTTCATAACTACTTGATTTATAGGTAAAAATAAACAATTTTTTTATGTATAAATAGGTACCCGGCTGGGACTCGCGTTATATTTTATTTATCTGATAGATATTTTTGTATGTGTTTGTGACGGCACCGGCACCATTACGAAGCTTACCTGATATTAAGCGGACTAATCTCTGCATATACAGATGCATTTCGTCACAAGAATGGCACTGCGCCCGTCACACTGAGACAATACACTTGTTAAGCTCAAGTGCCTGTAATTTTGTTAAAATGCAGCGGTTTACAAATTATTTTTTTGTTCTCCTCCTCATTGACATGAATTTTCACTTCTAACGTTCGCTAAAATGTGACTAATTATATACATAACTTCGTGTTGAAAATGTTTATATCAGAATCCATGTGAAAAGTATAGTTTTCGCGCATTTCGGACAAAGAAAAGGTCGTAGCTACGAACTGCAGCGCGCATTGAAATTTGAACTTTATTCATATATTTAATTCATGTTTTGTCTTATTTTTCTTTATAAGCTTATAGGGTTATAAGCGCACCGTGGATAATTATAAAATAAAATAAATAACAATGGAAATGGACAATATCGTCCACTGCGGATGCTAAGAAGTCAATCGATCCGAATCTCCCTCTTGAGCCTATTTTTGACAACATTATCCTTTATCATAATGGTCAAAGATTACCTATGAACTGTAAAAAAAAGTCCGGCCGCGACTTTGTCCATGAAAAATACAACAATGCATTGTTGTATTTCACACGTACCAAATCATCCGAGAAACGAAAGCGAATACATAAATACATGAAGTAATCAGTTGAAAGAGAATAGCCCCCGTACTTATATGTTACTTATCTTCAATCACCATCATTTAGTACAAAGCAATTGAAATATATATTTTTTTCTCTCTCTTCTGCGCACTAATAGACTTTAATAAAGTTGCGTAATTAATACAACATATAATAATGCTTTAGTATTTTATCGGTACCGGCAAATGTTTATCTTCAAGTACATTGTCGACTCGTGCAATTTTCTCACTTCTGATACAGAATAGGTGGTTTGCCTTGTTGCGTTTACTACTTCCGCTTATGGCAGTAAATGCACTTTGAATGGATAATTTTCCTGTAACCTCCTATTCAATGAAACTGACTGTTGTTCATCATAAAACTCGTGAAATAATCTGCGTTCGACAAAGTAATGTTGCTCATAAAACCTTGTATTTAAATGAATGTTTGCTGCATATTTGCTCTCTAACAGCGGGATGATTAGTACAAGAAATATTTTTCGCTCTAGTGACTCTTGCATCTCTTTCAAATTGTTGCTAAATCAAAATATTTCTGGGCAAAGAGGATATGAGTATTGGCATATTTAAAGTAACGCGAAAAAAAATGATTAAGGCAAACGCTGATGTCTCCGGCTGGAATATCAAAATTGTAATATTTTCGGTTTTGTTTCTACAAGGAGGTTTTTAAGTTCCCAGAATGGGGAGAGAAATAAAAAAAAACATGAACTAATAACTTTTTGATATATATTCTCCTGCAAGACGAATAAATATACTCTCATAAAAAAATGTTTTCGCGCTGTCAGAAAAATACGATGAAACTGCTTCCTTCAGAAAATTTCTTTCTACAAAGCTCGTTTATCATTTTTGGAAAGAGGTAATAATTACTTTGAGCCAGGTCTCTGCTATAATATGGTGGGTGATTTAAAATATCGAAGCCCACTTTGTGCAGGTCAGCCAGTGCAACACGGCTCTTGTTGACGGGCAAGAGCAGGACACCTCTGCTTAATTTTCCTCTTCTTTTTTTTATCAGCTTCTCTAAACCGCTTTAGGATTGTTGAGTTGTATTATCTAGTTCTTGAGACACATTTATCATTATAATCGATCAACAATAATCCCTTCAGAGTCCAAAAAACTGTCGCCATAAGTTTTCGGCCGATTGGGAGACCCTAACCTACCCTTCTTGAGAGGTGCTGTACCCTTTGGTATCCAATAACTGTTCATGATAATATGCGCAACATTTTTTTAGACTCTAGAATACTTCAGAATGGTCACGAAACATAGAAACACGCGTGAAAGAGCCATTTAAATTTTGAACTCACTGCCACAGACGTCAGTTTCCACCATAAGTTAACGATAAAATTGTATGAAAACATCCCTTAATTTTTGCCTGCTTTAGTGGATAACCGCTACGACTTTGACAAGGACCATTCTTATTTGCAAGTCAATCAAACGTTATGGGTTATACTAGTTACTATCAAGAGACTTTTGAAGCAGCGATGGCTCAGTGGCATTGGCTAAGAACTGCCGCGCGGCAGGTCCATAGTTCCAATCCCGCCGCGGACTTGAGCTTCACTTCACCACCATGGTGGAAGGGCATTTTGTGAATGCCCGCCTATAAAACATCTGTAGAAAATCTATCGCCAAGCACCTAACGGTGTGTTCCGACAGCTGTCCTTGAGAGCCAGTCATTCTAGGTTAAGCCTGTTAACACCTTCGACCACATCATCACTTCCCATCAGGTGAGATTGTGGTCAAAATCTTACCAATCAGCAATTTAAAAAAACAGACTGTGGACTTCATATTTACCTGAACTGTGACTTCCTAATGTAGACGGGCACGCGAGGCAACGGCTTGCCCGGCTCAGTCTTCAGCTTGGCGAGCCACGTGGTCGCAACGCCTTTGTTGACCCGTCCAGTAGGCGTATTGTACTGAACCACCACGGCGGTTATGTGGACCGTATCGGGATACAGCTACAAATACAAACATTTTATTGTTCTACAGTCCGTTAAAATACTAAGCCCAGAACATGACGTTTGACCGCATCCAACGCAGAGCGACTCGAATCGTCGACGATTAAGCTCTCTCCGGGCTCTCTCCGAAGGTCGGCTCGACCCTTTGGCACTGCGTAGAGATGTTGGATCACTGCATATTTTACCGTATCTATCACGGGGAGTGTTCCTAGGAACTGTTCAATTTACTACCTGCAGCTCAATTTCGCCATCGGACGTCCCGACAAAGCATGATGTTTCATCAACTTCATGTCAATGTCTGGAAGTTCACAACCTTGCAATTTACACGGCACTTCCTACCTCGTACTGCCACAATTTGGATGCGGCTGCCTGAAGTATTTCCGAACAGATACGACTAAGGGGCCTTCAAGAAGAGAGCATATTCCCTCCTCAAGGGCCGGCAACGCATCCTCGAGACCTCTGGTGTTGCGAATCGTGGGCGAACGTGATCACTTACCACCAGGTGAGCCGCCTGCTCGTTTGCCCTACTATCACATACAAATAAAAAAACACGTAATTGGTCTTAGTTAGCAGCACTGTATTGCGTATATGTATACGAGTATTGTACAAACGATATACATGTAACTACTAATATTACTATATAGAGGCCATAGTTTTAAGCCATATTCGACATAAATCAGATTGGCTGTTCTATTAACATAATATATTTCTAAAATATTTCTAGTTTAAGCATAGCTCCTTCCCGTGGGGTGCCGGGTTAGAATTCCCCCAATTCCTACCTACCGGAAGGTGGGCAGCAGTGCCTTCTGAGGAACTGATATCTTAAACTCCGATCTCCCAAGACGCCTGCCAAGCTTGAGGATTATGGCAAATCTCCCTCTAATGGAGAAGGCTGTGTTCAGCAGTGGACAATCCGGTTCATACAGTACAGTACATAGCCCCGCCACTCCATAGTTTAACACCGGATCTAAGTGAGTATCGTTGTAAGAAGCTTCACATTTGAACTGACCTTTTTATATTTGTTAGACCAAGGCAATGTAAGACTTAAGTTTTCATATAGAGAGTTAAACATTTTCAATTTAATTACTTGTATTATAAAATTATAATAATATAGTTCAATCAGCAAGTCTTCAATTGACCGGAATGGTAATTTACCAGTCAGAGCTTCAATGACAAATGCATACATAATGAAACAGTCTATTGACTTATCATCCACTTTAACGGACGCAGAATTAAAATAATGACAGCTGTTCAAATACTAATCCCACACAAACACATGTTTCAAAAACCAATTACGACTCATCGTTGCATTACAAAAAAGTGACATTCGTGATGTATTCAGTAACGTAGGTATGCAGGTGTTTGCAGAATAATCATCAACTTTATCAACCTTTTAGGGGTTCAGCAAATAAGGGGAAAATGAAGATATTTACACAATTTTACATGACTCTAGCTCGAAATATATTTTTAGAGTCATGTATGTTCGGTCAGAGACCTGAAATTTAAATATGTTCTACATAATTTCGACTCAAAATCATATATTAAATAAAAGTTATCAAGAGAGAAGGTGCTACCGAGGTGATAGATACACGCATTTAGAAAGCAATAAGTGATATAGCATGCTTTATTTTAAAGGCAGCATAAGGTTGAACTGGCCGGTCACTTCATACAAACGTCGTAGGGTGATCACTCTCTTATTTGAGATGTTAGGTCCAGAATTAAGCACAATATCGATCGATATCGTCATTAACTATGCTTGTATCGTAACGAAATTTTAAAAAGATTACTAAGTTGAAAGTAATAATGGGCATCGAAAACTTTATATGAAAATGTTTCGTGGCTCATGTCTCTCAAAATACTATTATAAAAAAAAATATGATACAAGCCTCTAGGCTATAATAAAGAGGTCAATCGATATAATACTTTGTTTAGGAGCTATATCTTCAAATAAGAGAATTATCTCAAGTAAAAAATCTGTCGCCAAGCACCTAACAGTGTGTTCCGGCAGCAGTCCGTGAGAGCCAGTGAAATGACAAGCAAATGAGACTTAACAACTATGTGTCAAGGTGACGGGCGCAGTGCAATTCGTGACTCGTTATGAAATGCACCTGTTATATGCAGAGGTTAGTCCGCTTAACATCAGGTGGGCCTCGAGATTGTTCCGTCACAAAACATAAATAAAAAAAATCACCCTTAATTTCAGAGTGTAACTGCTTCAACAGTGAAACATTCGTCATAAAAATAATACTGAACTGAGTCAGAGAACTGCTGGCATATTGAGCTTAATTCTTCACCAGTAGAAATACCTAGGTGGGATGTTTTGGAATAAACCAATTTACTGAAAGAGTATACCGATCTGATCCCGCCCTGTTGCCACGCATATCGATTGAAATTTACACATTTTTTTCTATAAACATTAACATTTAGGTATAGAATATGTAATATACCTTTGGGCTGGACGAAATGGAATAGTATCTGGGTTGCAGACGGGGCAGCAGTTCACAAATGTGGTCCAACGGCGGTTTACAAGAAGGAATGTCTTCTAGAATGTGCACGATGTTTCTACACGCCTCCGTCACGAAGGACTGGAATAACGCCTTGCCTTCTTGAGAGTTAGTTGACATAAGCAGTAGTTTCTTTTTGTCCTGAAATTATAACACGCTTTATTAATCTCTTCTAAAAGAGGAAAATACATAAAACTGTATAACATGGAAGCTTAAACTTCGCGCCTTTATTTCCACGGGGTGTATAATGAACATTAACAAGAGCCATAGTTTTTCGAAATTATTTCGTAAAGGAAAAGATTGCTTCTAGCGGGATCCGAACGCGCAAACAAATAATGCCATGAAAGAGGGTGCTGGACAGTCGAATTATTTCCAACCGTCGAATTCATGCTTCCTGACGTTTGTTATATTTGTTTTAACTTATTGTTTTCGAAGCAGTGATGGTTCAACGGCATTGGCTATGGACTGCCGCGCAGCAGGTCCATGGTTTGAATCCCACCACGGGCTTGAGCTTCACCGCATGGTGGAAGGGCATTTTGCGAATGCCAGTGTGGCTAGCGACCACCCTCAAGTAGAAAATCTGTCGCCAAGCAACTAACTGTGTGTTCCGGCAGCTATCCTTGAGAGCCAGTCATTCTAGGTTCGGTAGATGCGTCAGTGGTGATGTCTATGGATTTTGCCGTGTAGCCAATCCACGGGCCAAACCACGCCGTGGGCTTTAATTTCACCGCGCAAATGGTTAGGGTAGTTAGGGGACAATTTATCACCACAACAACAACCCTCAAGTAGAAACTGTAAGCAAGTTCGGTGATTGGGCAACTACAGGTATTCGAAATAGTAGAGATTATTTGTTTGATCTAGTATCGCATGAAAAGTTTAACATCTTGCAAGCAGTTTCATGATTATATTAGGAAGTATTCAAAAATGTTTAAGTCTGTTTGCTTGTCTGCAAATTATACTTTGTTTTAAAATTTTCTATGACAATAAAAACAGTAAAACAGTATGGGCAAAATAAAATTGGTGGCCTCTGGTCTATACTATCTTTAAGGACAGCCGCATTTACTAAGCAACTACTTACTTGTCAAGACCTTGTGATATAACTGAACTCTGTGCGATCATAATATCTAACTAGTTCATAATATACGTATTAATTAACATAATGTATAAATTCTCACTGGCTGGCTTTGTCATAGACTACACAAAAAGAATTTGACCTCTTACCCCACAGATAAGATAAGATCCAAAAATAGATTGTCTAATGTAATTATAAACAACATTCAAAATCGTTATTTACAAGATACAAGAGTAGAACGTTCATTTAAATCTATTCGTATCATCTCGTCACCTTCGACTTTGGAAGTTTTTGTCTACCACAAAAACTTCCACAGTCGAAGGTGACGTTGTGCAAGGTAGTTTAGAACCAGCAAAAAAACGCAGACAAACATTATTGCAAATCCGCAGTTACGAAATGCACATTTTCATATGATTTTATTTTAAGTTTAATACGTACCTAGTAGCTAGTTTTTAAGTTTATGCTTTCAGCGTCTTTATTAATATGATATTAAAAACCGGTTAATTTTGTAAATTGTAAGTTATAATAATTGGCTCGAAATGCAATTAAATATATGATAAATAATAATTAGTTATCATGATATAATATACCAGAAGATTAACTTGTTTTTTACTGCTTATAGATTAGCCTTGAACAGTCTCGCCTCATGGTAACTGATTTTGTGGTCGAAGGTGGAAAACAGGCATAATCCATAAAAGGAACTGGCTCCTATAACGATTGCCTTTCAACCGGAACGACGGCTTAATGTTTCCTCAAAGCACTAGCGGTCGCCCATCCAAGTAGTCGCAGCGAACTTTGCTTTAAACATTACTTAACCTAATAGATAAAATAATGACTAGGCAAACTATGCTACGAGCGGTTCAAATATCGTTTTGTATAATTTGTTGGGAGTTAAAATATATCACTTACTTCTTCATCCGTGCAGTATTCGGCAAACTCTCTAAGGATGTGAGTGCGGGGTAGCGCCGTGATCTCAAGATAGTGAGATAACGCGGTGCGGTAGGTAGTGGGGCACGGGAACGGGTGCTTCTTGTTGCTCTCCTGGTCGGTGTTGAACAGAGAGAAGATCTCGTCCAAGTCAGCGCCGATCAGGTCGCCGATGCGTTCCACCAGGCTAGAGTCGTTGATCGGGTACACAGCCACGTGGTCGCCTGTATCGCATATATATATCGTCATAAACCTTCGCAGTGCGAGTCGGATTCGCACACCGTGTGTAAAGTACCAACCAGAACACACTATATATTACAAAATCACAAATATACAACGGTATGATACCCCGAGCCGGGGTATGCTCTAATCTAACCAATTGAGCTAACATGACATGACGTCATAACTCAAATCTTTCCCATAGTTCTTTAACCATAGTATTGGGATGGATATTGAGATATTGTTTTCTTATACCAAAAGTATGATTTTATTAAGGAGGCCAGTCGTTCCGTCCGTATGTAATGCATCTCTATTTCGTAAACGAAATTGGTTACGAACCAGAAATTTACAATTCTTTTGCAGAATAACAAACCAAAAAGAAATACTAGACAGGTTATTTTTACGTATGGGGTGTCATCGTCTAGAGCTCTTTCGGTAGAGAACGAATATAATTTATTCAAAATATATCCTATAATAAACAACTGATTTGGAACCCTCAAAGTTGGAAACTTTAGACCATCTTTGTTGCGGAGCCTATCTTAAAAACTAAACACGTTAGAAATCTGAAATTAAAGTAGAATATGTACCTACCATACCTCCTATTTAAGCAAAACTGAAAAGGCTGACTTATAATGTAGTTTTGGAACTGTGATCCAAAACCTAAAAACTTGTTTTTTATAGCTGTCAAGCTAATTTAAATTTTTTAAGTCTCAAGGACAGCTCAGTGATCGCACCATTAGGTGCTTGGCTACAGATTTTCTACGTGAGGTAGGCTACTAGGCGAGCATTCGCAAAATGCCCTTCCACCATGCAAAAAATGAATTTATTAATACGAACGTTCTTTCACGACCTTCAAGTAAGGTCTCGAGAAGACTAATTGCCGGTTTAAGTCACAAGAAACCGTGCATATGAATTTCATAATGGCTGAGTAGTACTAACCCACTGTTAAAGTGACCACTACCTTAGATCTTGGTTCATCTGTCTATCATTTATACACATTTCAAAAACAGGTTGGTATTGCAAACTCCATATTTGGTAAAAACTTCTTGATTAAAATTATTTTCGACGTATGAATGAGTGACGTTGTTGACAGATTATCATCGGATATTTGAATTTACTTCGAAGATCCTTCAAATAACCATCGAGTTGTTAATCAGAAGTCTGTTTTCTAACGAAACTAATAAACCATAATTGAAACTTTTATTAGCTGACTAACTTTAACTAGGAAGTAATTAATTGACACTTCACTTGAAGACTTGAAGAACACTTCGTGAATAAGGCCATTAGTACTTTAGTACGACATTGCACGAGAAGATAGCCCTGATGAAGGGATAGCCGCATTCCTCTGTACACAGCTGCATGCAAATGAGATATCTAAGACGGGTGCCCACAATGCACAAATTGAAATCTTTCTTTGTCATGAAAACCTCATACGTTAAAACTGTACTACTGACGACGCATAGCGTACTGTTACTTAAATTAAATATTAGTTTTTAAGGTACCGATCCCAAAAGCCGAAACGGAACCCTATTAATGTCATTCTGCTGTCCACCTGTCACTCGGACCGTATATCTCGGGTCTTTAGCTCGTTAACTGAAATTGTGACAAACCTGACATTTTGATACCTATTTCATGTAGAATGTTCACCCTAAACCTAATAATAGATTAGATATTCACTCAAATTAGTTTTAAGAATCAAAACTGATAATATGAGAGGCCGTCAACTTTCTAAGGTTTAGTCCATTATTTTAATTACGGGGTCTATTTCATAACTACACTAGTTAAGAAACTGGCACTTCCGTACGATATTATATATATACTTTATTATCTTTTTTTTTTATTTATTTAATTGTGACGGATCAAGCACAAGGCCATAGCCAATGCCACTGAGCCATCACTGCTTCAAAATCTTCTATTTAAGTATCAAAAAGTTTATTGAAGCTGTGTCAAACCACTCCATTATGTCTGTCACGGATTTTGCTATCACGCGGAACTCTAGTAGAGCAAGGCCCGACTCTCACTTGGCCCTTTTTTCAGTAATACCTACTGAGAATATGTAATTAATATACGCTGTTACCTGAAGGTAACAAAATTCAATTTACATACAATACTACTGATTTATACAATTTTATTTTGTAATTGTAAATGATATTACGTACAATCGATATATTATAGCTATATAATTCTGATAAAGTGTCGACAAAGCAGAAACGTAATCGTGACGTCTTACACTTATCATTATTTTTTTGCGCTTTTATCAATCACGGACTTCCTTGTTTCTTATAACAGAAGCAAGAGACTAGCGACCTTGACTGTTCAATGATGTTATTTAATATTAGATAAATAATAACTAAATAATACAGTTCAACAATTGGCAATGCATGTCCCGGTTACAGGGAAGGATAATCGCAGGTTTGAATCCCTCTCGTGGTTTAAATTTTTCCTTCCCTTGTAATTTTGTAACTTGCTTTAATATCAGTAACGTATAAGTAAATGACTGTTTGTTTTATGTATGTGTTTACCAGTTATTTTTCATCCGTAGCTTAAGTCCAAACTTCACTAGCTGTTTTTTGTCTTTAGAGTTTGTACTATAATGATTAATGAATGCCAAGATTTACAATTTTTTCGTATGTATAAAGTGCCATGTAAACAATCAAAAATTTTTGACAAACATCACTTTTTCATATAAAAAGATTATAAACGATCAAATAAGGCGTCAAACAAATCTGTTAGACTTACAGAGATTTTTGACATCCAATACTGTTCAGACATTTGTAAGTTGGTGGAAGGGCATTTTGCGAATGCCCGCCTGGCTAGCGACCACCCTCAAGTAGAAAATCTGTCGCCAAGCACCTAACGGTGTGTTCCGGCAGCAGTCCTTGAGAGCCAGTGAAATTACAGGCACATGAGACTTAACAACTATGTCTCAAGGTGACGGGCGCAGTGCAATTCGTGACATGTGACGAAATGCATCTGTTATAGGCAGAGGTTAGTCCGCTTAACATCATCTGGGCCTAGTGTTTGATTCGTCACAATAACATAAAAAAAAAAAAGTTATGATGGAATAAAGAATCTCACATAAATACATAACAACAATACACTCCTATCACTGTCTTATAGAAATAAAAATTGGTAAATGCACATGACGTATATCGTGTCTTTGTTCGCTGCCCTCAGTGTGTGAGGTTAATTAACATATTATGACTTTTTTTTATCTTTAGAGCTAATCTGATATTAATGTTTAGCAAAAGTGTGCACGTTACCTAGTTTTTTTTTTTATTAATGTTACAATATGGAACAAGCGCGAGGCCCACCTGATGTTAAGCGGTATCCTCTGCCTATAACAGATGCATTTCATCACAAGTGACGAACTGCACTGCGCCCATCACCTTGAGACAGTTGTTAAGTCTCATTTTGCCTGTTATTTCACTGGCTCTCAAGGACTGCTGCCGGAACACACCGTTAGGTGCTTGGCGACAGATTTGCTACTTGAGAGTTGAGGGTGGTCGCTAGCCAGGCGGGCATTCGCAAAATGCCCTTCCACCATGCGGTGAAGCTCAAGCTCTGGGCGAGATTCGACCATGTACCTGCTGCGCGGCAGTCCATAGCCAATGCCACTGAGCCATCAAAGCCTAGTGTTTTTGAGTCATGAAAAGACATTGGTGATGTGATAGAATTGAATATCTTTTACCATTTCTCATATTTTATACTAATACACAAGCTGTTGATGAATATCAATAATAGCATTATACGTACCGGCCTCATATCGCATCTTCGAGTCGGATATATCAAGCTCGACGTGAAGACATGATCGGTCGCCGCCGCGATGAAGCTCTTTGTTCACCTTGATTTGAGCCAAGAAAGGATTTTTGGCGTCGTAAGGTCTAAAAGTAAAAATATAAAACTTATTTATAAACCATCCCATATATTAAACTAAAGTGTTTCGGATAGCACTCACGATTTGTTTACTCGTAATATGCAACTGGTGTTCGGGCAGTAAATATGCCCATTCTCGAGGAGTATGTGGTCCAGCTTCGAGACCCGCTATTCGCTGCTCAAAATCTTTAGCTCGAACACGACTCGACCAACCTTGAGTGCCAGCCGGAATACTTAATCTAATTATGACTACTAACTACTTTTTGTAGTTGTTCCCACTTATAGGCGACTTGTAAACGTAAACATCTACAGCAACGGCGCTAACATTGTTCCTTGTAAATATGAGACGTTTACAAATCTTTTTCTATGAATTTAGGGGTTGCATTATTAAACACAAACACGCAATAAAACATTAAAAATACATTTGTTACTAAGTTTAATAAATAACCGACTCGATTCAAAAAGGGGCGTGGTTTATACACACGCATACCCCCGCACCAAGATTATCTACGTAGCGATGTAACGCACCACGATCATAAACAGATGAATTTGCTTATTTAGATAGTCAGGATTTAACCCTGGGACCCGGAGCGAAGTGAAGACGGGATCATGGACTCTGAAAGTCGGAGGAACACCGGTACACTCAGTCCTCCAGAAGTTATTTAATTCCGTCATCATTGAAGATAAAACGCCAGAAGCGTGGAGCAGAAGTGAATTGACAAGACCTTGTTGAAGAACTACAGGCCCATTGCAATTCTGAGCCATGTTTAGAACCTAAAGAGGGTCACTACTATAGTTACCACCAACTGAATAACGATTTAGTCGTTTAACTACATGACAATGGTGTGAAAGTAATCATAGAAACCTATTGTTTGATTACATAGTTAGTTGGGTAAACTTTTCAAGAAGACGCAATGGTGACCTTCATTTAAGATAACATCATGGTCACGAGCAAAGGTTATTGTAATCTCTTCCTATACACTTAGCTAGATAGATTACTGACTTATCCAGTGTCTGCAGCAGAAAAAAGCAGTACAACATCTCTTCATCAAGTTAGGACAGTTACAGATTATTTCTTTTATAAATAAACATTGCTTATTTATTCGCCTATGTCGGTAAGTACAATATGTTTTCTATAACCTCTCATTGACAGACAATACAACATTATATAGCAGAATAAGTTTCAGCTTTGTTTTTATGGCCGGCTGCCTTCTGGATTACTTGGTAGTATACCTGCTGCCTGGTAAATAGTATGTTAAGATCTTAGCTGTGAGATATATTATGTAGCAACACCTTAATCACTTTGACGTGAGCTGTAGCACGGGTGCAGTATCGTGCTGAACATTTCTGTTCTTGAAGGTCTTATCAAGTATGTCAACTTCTCGTTTTGCCACTCAATTAGATATATAAAAACAATTCTATCACGGGTAGCGAACACAATGCAAATTACTAAGTAGATCATTTGTGTTCTAGGAGGTCTTAATTACAAAATAAGGTAAGGTTACTTTCTCGTTTTGCTCTCAATTACATATGTAAATAGGGTCTTTATCAGTATATACAAGTCAATTACATGAAATCAGGATACCTAAACAGCCGAAAGACAAATCAACATCAAAAGAGAACCAGTCACCCAGTAATCTGAAAGTCAATTCAGCTAGACGTCATATCAGAATAAGCAAGTAAACGAAAAAAATGCAAATCACAAAACATAGTCCATATTTATGCTTAGAATACACGATAAAGATATGTTTATTGTCCAAAACATGGGTACATAAAACATAAAATTAAATTTAAGCACATGGAATGTATGTAAATATTTAGTCCCACCATGTGTTGCCTATGTAGGCGTACAATTTAAGAGATGGAGCGACCAAATTATGTAGAAAATTATGAATTAGTTTAATTTTCAAAATTTATATTATTAAGGCATCACAAAAATCACATCTGAATGATGAACCTCATTTGCAATATAATCATAAATTTATAAGAATGTCATTTACAGTAATATTTACATTAGATAAAATAATATACTTAAAGATAATAGTTATTACATGCAATAAAATAACACTGTCATGTCAATTATGTCAGTGTAAAATAAAAATATCATGTCAATTATAATAAAAATTTGTCATTTAAAAAGTCATGGATACTGTAGTAACATTTATCGAGCAGATTTTTTTTTAATTTAGATACGCCAAACATACAATTATCTGCCGATGATATAAGCGAAGTCACTATTAGACTTAGGAATTAAATTAATTGGAAATGTAAACACCTATCCGTACATGTCAGTGCAAGTATGAGAACTACCACTATATCTTTAGAACACGATACACCCTAGAGTGCTTCCACGCGCCACTGCTGAGTTCTCCTACTGCTTCGCTACTGAGCACGTAATTAATATTCTTAAGTTACTACAAGTCATGCTTGTTCTGAGTTATTCACAGATAACATTTATTTTGCGAAGTTACATTTTATCGTTACTATGGTCCTTCGCCTGTGAAGGTGCTCGCATGTTATCAAAATGAATTGACTAGTATACAACTGAATCGGCTTACGACGAAGATATACTTCTGATAGGGTCAGTTCGCTCGTCACCACAACCAGCGCAACTTGATCATAACTTTGAGGTAAATAATATACACGTTTTTATTGTGGTCAGCACGTTCGTGACCACAACCAATGCACCTTGGTCAAAACGTCGAGGTAAATAATGTACCGACATATTTTTATTAAGTATTATTCAACACGCGAACGTAAAGTTTACTATAATTTAGCCAACCCAAAAATGGGTCTATTTATTAAACTATGTCATTTTAGATCCAGACATTTTACTAGTAGGATATTTATTTTTATTTGACTATATTTAAACACGTATTGCTTCTAAGGCATTAAGCAATACTGTCTAAATAGACTAGAGAAATTTGCTACTGTTAATCAGTATTCAAAGTAGCAAATTTATATTTATTATGTTACCAGTGTAATGTAACCTTATAGATTTATCCGCTTTTCATCTCGCTGATAGCTTATGCTTGTTTGCAGTGTTGGGTTGCCCATCACTGCATAATAACTAAAACGTTTGGGCGAATCAATTTCCTTATGTTGGTATTCCGATAGAGAGCCAAACTGGGATCTACTGACATAGATGGTGCTCGTTTTGTTGATATAGTTTATCAGACATATCAGGTAGTTCTACCATGGCTGCTTATGGAATTAAAAGTTGGGATTTAGGTAACTACAATAACATTACCTTCATGTGCAGCTTATTCACTGATTATGAAAAGCAATCAAGGGCACAATGCGCCTTATCTAGCACTACTTACGACGTGAATGTGATGTGCAGAAGATCTCATTACAATCTTAACGCACATTATTTTAAACATTAACCGAAAGTTTGCAGACATTAACTAACGAGAGCATTCGCAATGACGGTTGGCGTCCGGTCATAAAACCGAAGCCAAAACTATGAATGTAACATTTGTTGTACTTTACTCAAAAATGCTGTGATGACCTGGACCTACCATACGCTGCGTTTTCGGCTGTTATCATCGCTGCCAGCAACGGCATTCTGTATCATAGTCTGTTCCGCAACAGTTAAGTACTAAATGCTGTATTGTAAGAAAAAAATAAATATTTTAGCATGTTCCTTAGTAGACTTCATGCTGTTCGAGAAACCATATTGTACTGGCTGGACTGGGATTCATTTTTATTTATTCTGCTCCAACATGTTGTATGTTTCTAATCTAAAGGTCTAACATTTACCCTGTAGACATGTAATTATTTATCTAATATATACATTTACTCACACTAAATACATTTATATCAAAGAACATAATATTATTATAAAATGTAATTTCGAAATTTGGACTAAAATCATTATTGATCATATTTTTAAATAATATCCGAGAATAAAGGTAGTAGGTATGTATATATTAGGTAATATGAGGAAGTCATGTAACTTACGGTCTCTGAACCTGTAGAGAATGTAGCCTTGCGATCTCGCCCGTGAACACTTTGTTAGGCTCGAGCTCACCCGGCGGATGGGTCACGAGACGGAACTGCCGTACCAGCTCCTCCTCGCCGGCGCTCTCAATGTTGAACATCTCGCACACCGCCGGCCAGAACTTGTCTTTCCACGTGATGAAGTCATCTTCAATGCTATAATAATTATCACATATTGACAATAAATATTTGGACAAAAGGACATAATTTAAACAACAGCAGCTAACAATAGTCTTTGTTTTTGTTGGTTATTTATTAACTATTGAATATGATACAAAGACACACATTTTGTATTCCAGGGAGGTAAGGAACGAGGTGATTTTCAGAGAGCATATCCGTTTTACGGTCAGAAATTGCAAGGTCGGCTTAACAGTCTCCAGGTGGTAGTGAATGGTGTATATATACATCACTTATTTTGAAAATTACGTTTATCATTTTAGGCATTACAAAACAATTAATGGATAAAACATTATGTACATATGGCACTGCCATTAATGGCTTTCTTATTACACCATTACACATACGTATTACACTTTAACACTTTATTTATACTCTTTATTTAACAGGGATATTGTAAATGCCATAATATTATAATTTGCCCTATGACATAGTTATATTAATATTATGTACAGTAGCCAATTTAAGTGAAATTGTTATATATTACTGGATAAAATCAGCAATATTATAAATACCCCTGGTAGATCAGACATAGATATTCACCCCGGAACCAACATGGTTCCTGGCAGGCTTTTTATAATATACACATTCATTGTAATATAAATTTTGCTTAATTATTGTAGTTTTAAAAAAATACAATAACCTACAGGGGCTGTTTGTTCTGGATGAACATAAAAAATATCATTTTAATATTTTTATTTTTGCAATAATGCATGCTCATTTATATTTTGTATTACATTATAAAATTAGAAATTTACGAGGAAATAATATAGTCATGACGCGGAAATGTGGAAGATGCAGGTATGTATCCCGCACATGACTATAATTTTTCCTCTCGTAAATTTGTAATTTTGTAATAAAAAAGATCAGTGAAATTATAATATTCTCAATATCCGTGCGAAATGTATGTCAATAAACATATAATATGAGTATGGGTTGGTAAACTATAGCCATAGCAAAGGAGGAATAGAATACATATAAATTTCAGTAAAAAAAACTCACTTAGCATCATCATCTCCAAGTCCTAATTCATAAACTCTTGTGGCACCAAGCTCCTCAAGCCTCTTGTCCAACTCTATAGCAACTGCATTATAGTGTTCATATGTTTTGTTACCTAAACCAAATACCTGGAACAATAATTGTGCCTGTTTTAAATTATTCATATTATAACATTTATAAAGGAAACCTCAAAATATTTTAAATTTAGTTAACTTATGAAAGAAAATGAAAATGTACTTTATTTCTGTAGCCAAGATTTCACTTAAATTAAGGTAGGTTGAGGCCTTCTAGTAAGTATACAAATACTTGTGTCAGAAGATCTCGCTCTTCCATATCCATTCCATAACTTTAAATGGTTACAGATATAAACGATAAAAATACAAAGTTATCAAAGCTATATACTTAATTATACTTAATATAAATTTTATTGGTAGGTATTATTTCTAATACAATAAACTTTTAGATCTAGGTATTTATATGTGTGTGTGTGTGTGTGTGTGTGTGTGCATGTGTGTGTGAGTGTGTATGTATGTGTTTGTATGTGTGTGTGGGTGTGTGTGTGCATATGTGTGTGTTTGTATGTGTAATGTGCATGAGGTAAGAGTGCGATTTCCAGTAACTTTAGATAATATCTAAATATTTGGTGTACCATCCATTTAAAATATAAGTTATTTATTTAATGTTTGAAGTAGTGCTTCTACTTCGTCATAATTTTTAGTAAGTATCCAACTGATTAGATGTTTTTTACATTCATGATACGTTTTTGGATAAATATCCAAAGTTTTGTTTAAAACTTTATATAAGCGCGCTGATTTATTTACGAATTGATTACTAGCATATGTAGTTTTAGTGACTTGGACTGTAATTGCCCTATCTTTTCTTCTTCTGATAAGAATTTTGGAGTCAAAAAGTAAATTCTTGTGAACCTTCAGAATTGATTGTACTATATACATTTTTCTTACAGTTAGTAACTGACACAATGAATATAAATTATCTGTTGGGTATCTGTAGCTCTTGAAATACATAACCTTTATTAGACTTCGTTGTGCCCTTTCAACCTCTATAAATTTTGTCTTAGCTGCACCGCCCCAAATAGGCAAACAATAGCTTAGAATAGATTGTGCTAATGCCATATATATTCTATTTAGTAGCATTTGTGGTGCCACATGTCGTAAAGTTTTAAAAATCCATATTAGTTTTCTTATCCTCATGCTGATAACGTTAATTTGTGAGAACCAAGTGAATTTTTGGTCGATATGGACACCTAAATACTTGGTTGTGTTTACTCTATTTAAAACAGTGCAGTCACAATCAACATTGTGTATGGTATTAGAATTATGGAGCTTAATACTAAAGTCAATATCAGGCTGGGTTCTATTGTAAATAGTGTAACACATATAGTTAGTTTTTAGGGCATTAAGAGTAAGCAGGTTCAGTCTCAGCCAATTGGCTATCTTTACAAGGCCTTGTTCAGCTTGTACCCGTACCTTATCCCATGTACTGTTTGAAAAAACCACAGCGGTATCGTCAGCATAGGAGAAAATCATTGCATTCTCAAGTTTATGGTTGCATAAATTGTTTATATAAATTAAAAACAAGGTAGGTCCTAAGACACTTCCCTGGGGAACGCCGTAGGTGATAGCTGCGTCGTCACTAACATATTTACCAATTTTGACTTTCTGCTTTCTATCACTCAAGTAATCTTTAAAAAGAGCAAGGGGTATATCTCGTATTCCAATATCATTTAGTTTTTGTAAGAGTATGGGGACATAGACGGTGTCGAAAGCTTTTTTCAGGTCTATATATACAGCCACAGATTTTTGTCCTTTATCTACCTGATCTACAATATAAGAAGTCAGAGCTGTTACGGCGTCTTCTGTAGATTTACCACTTTGGAAACCGTATTGCGAGTCAGATATTAAGTTGTATTTATTAAGGTATTTAGTAAGTCTATTATTTATTAATTTTTCCAATATTTTTGAAATACAGGGTAATACCGAAATTGGTCTATAATTATTTTCATCGCCTATGTCTCCATTTTTATGCACGGGGGTAATGATAGCTGTTTTTAACAACAGAGGAAAGGTGCCTTGAGTAAAGCAAAGATTGGCCAAGTGGCAGATAATTGGTACTACTTCATCTTTAGCCAATTTGAGGAAGCTAGTGGGGATATTGTCCCAGCCAGGGGCACTTTCTGATTTGAGATTCATAAGAACATTGTGTACTTCAACGAGGTCAGTTTCCAAGAGAACAAAAGAATTAGGTTGCGTATAGGTGCCACTTGAAATATGATTTGATAAGTTATGATTTGTTAACATTTCTTCTGCTAGTGTTTTTCCAGTATTTGCAAAATATTGATTAATGTAATTAATAGATTCAGTTGGAGAAGATTTTATGTTCAATAGTTTTGTATTATCTGCTTTTGTTTTATTTAAATGTGTTATTGATCTAATATTTTTCCAAAGGATTTTTGAGTTTTTTGTAGATTTTGCCAATTGTTTTCGTTCGTAGTTTCTTTTTAGTTTCTTTATTAAATTGTTACAGAAGTTTCGATACCTTTTATAAGTAATTTTTATAATTTCGTTATAAGGATCTGATCGCACCTTTTTTTGTAGTATGTTTCTGTTTTTAATGCATCGTAAAATACCAGTGGTCATCCATGGCTTTATAATCCGTTTGCTTTTAGGAACTTGTACAGTAGTAGTGTTTTCTTGTAAGGATTCTTTGATCTTATTTATTAATTGCTCTATCAAAGAATTGGGATCCTCACAAAACAAAAGTTCGGCAAGGTTCTTTTTTGCTAAACTTATAAGTGCTGCGTTAAAGTCAATAACCGTTTTTATTTTACTACATTTATTAGTAGAAATTTGACCAGATAGATTAAAAAAAGTCATGCGATGGTCGGTAACGGTAGTATTTAGAACAGCCACTTTAGCAGATATTTTGCCATTTTCAATCTTCATCATAACGTGATCTAGACAATTACCTTCTCTGATTGGAAGCACATGATCTGGCATTATGCTGTGCATTGCCAGCATATTAAGGTATTTCAGTCTATTCGTTCGGTCATATTCCTTTTCAGATTCTCTAGCAATTAAATTAATATTAATATCACCATTTATAAGTATATTTTTGCAAGATTTTAATGATTCTAAATGCAAGTTGAGGGAATCAATAAATGTATCAGCCTTGATATTTGAGGGAGAACGATATATACCCAAAATAGAACTATTAAAAGTATCTATTAGCAAACATGATGCATGATCCAATATCACTTCTTTTATAGAAGCTACAATTCCATTTTTAACATATACCACAACTCCATCATTTTGATTAATATGGTGACTTGTTGAGAATGATGTATAGTTTGTGATAGAGGGTATTGGTTTATCAGTTTTTATTCTACATTCAGTCAATATAAGTATGTCTGGATTAATATTTTATATATTATAAAGATTACTAAATAGTGAATGATGATACTTAATTTAGATGAGCAGAGTTATTTTTAATTTAGCTCAAGTTTCAATTGAGCCAGATTTGGCTTAAACCCAGTGCAATATTATCCTGTTATTGTAAACTTTATTTTCATTATTTTGCTAATTTAACACTCAGAAACTCTTTCAATGTTAATAACTAATACTATTAAAACAAGTGCAAACCAGCAGATATACATTATAAAATAATTTGTTCTGTCGAGGCCATTAACTAAGCTCTGAGGGATTGAATAAAATGGCTTCAAGTATACCGCATACCTAGAGACTCCCATTTTTGTACTATTTGATGGTGTTATTGACATTAATGAGAAAGTGCCATTGCTAGATTGCAATGTATATTTTGTCAACTGGATTGCTGGCTTGCATTAGGTTAGAGGTACCAATCGTTTTTTTGCAAGAGAGAGAGAGAAAATGTATAATAATGAAATTAATAATGACACTGAGCTATGCAATTGGTTTTCTAATGGGATATATAACTTTATTCAATTTCTAAGTCTAACAACAGAAAATATATAAGTACCTAAGCACAAAATGATTTAAATTTTTTCTGCATACTAAGCAATCTATAATAGCTTCTGCCTGAAATTTCATCACTTTGAAATGGGTTTACATACTGTTCCCTTCCCGTTCCCGTGAGTATAAGACATATTAATGTTTTCAATAATCGGCTGTACTCACGAGTATTGGTCGAAATTGTCGACCTAGGTTTTGGGCATGTCCAATGCCCTTCATCACCTTCATCACAGTTTCAATAGATCTAATCTTGCCCTAAAACTTGGAACCCCATTGTGAACCCCATATACTTTTGAATTCATACAAATTAATACATATTTTATTTACTTTTATTTTGTCAACTTCTGTACATTATTATTTTTTACATTAATTTGAAAATTTGTCTGAGTGGACGAGTTTCATGATTGCATAGCTTTCGAAACTGCATCGATACAGAAGTAACATAGCTTGGTGTCCAATCACCTTTATTTTTAATAGTGTCAACACCATCAAATGTCATCAACAAGGGCAACTTCACTCTTAGAACAGGTATCCAAAGCGGAATGAATAAAATCTTATAAAATTTACAAATGCCAATTGGATTGGCCTTATTAGGAACTCTCCTTAGTCCTATACCTAGGTTGCCAGTCCCAGACACACTCTAGCTCATCCCCTACAATGCGATGGATCCAACATGTTTAACCCATGCTCATCATAGATAATAATAACAATGGAATTTCATTCATAACTGGATGATATCAACTCTGGGTGTGTGCAGCTCAATCACACAATTTATCAAAAAATATATATACCTAGAAGGCATTATACATATATGTGCAACACATTATAATTATGAGTCCAATACAAGAAGCAAAGCAAACCAGGTATCAAAATAATGCACGACTGACCGACTGAAACTGACTGCCTTGAAACTAAATTAGACATTAAAATTACTTCATCTTGACTAACAAACTGATGCATACATGCCTAAAGGTGGCCCTCAGGCACAATAAAAATATGTGAACTGCAAGTCCAGCAATATACAAGTATTAAGAGATATCAGGGAAGTGCATTAATTTCTGATTTTTGTGATTACAATTAGTCAAGGTATTCCAAAATGTGAGTTATAAACAGTGTTCGAAGTAGGTAGAGCTATTTCAGGCCAACAACTTCAAACGTATATATTAATATGGATATGAGACCAGGGTCCCGGAATTTTAAATTTATAGATATTTGATAAAGCAAATCAGATGAGTTGAAGCTTATTAGATCTGAAACGCATAGTACTTAAAGAACTTACTGTGCCGTGGGAAACAAACATACCTAAAGACCACACAATAAAAACAAACATATTATGACCTAACAAATGAATTAACCAAAAACCGTTATGTGGTTAATTTATATGCTGTAGAAGTTGGAGCAATGGGTATACCAGCGAAATCCCTTTATAACCTACTTAAAGACCTTGGCCTACCAAGAACAACCGTAACTTCCATCCTTTTAATTTGGTTATGTAGTGGAGGAGGTTCGAGCGGTGAAGGGGGGTATTGATATATCATAAAGGGGCCCCTTAACCCTACGCCTGGGCAGCAAGTCCCAAGCCCCTCTGGCCTCTTCCTCTGCAACGCTATGGACCCGGCACCCGCATGGTGAATCCATGGAATGCTAAGTAATTTGTCTCATACAAAACAAAATTCTCAAAGTATGGTAATTATTTTTAATATCACTGATGCTGTTCTGTTCCAAGAGTCTTGGACGAAGATATACTATT
Source organism: Plagodis pulveraria (assembly GCA_963890685.1). NCBI lineage: Eukaryota > Metazoa > Arthropoda > Insecta > Lepidoptera > Geometridae > Plagodis > Plagodis pulveraria. The sequence goes on from OY982957.1 coordinate 20,350,764, forward strand.
TTTCTCTGAATGTTTAGAAAAATTTGCTCTGTGGAAACTTATTTGATACCCTAAAACAACGGGCATAAGTTTGGCATCTTTACCCTAAATCTATGGGAGTTTGCCAAATAGCAGCTATCTATTTCATAAAAATATTGAAGAAGACTATAGCGCAGCAATTTTTACACTTTAGTATGTCTGTTTCTATCAGGGTTTAAGAATCAATGGATATATCAATGGGTATATATTATATATATTTGATATATATATTATATCAAATGGTTTTTTATGTTAGGTATCAATACAAAATGGTTTAAACATTTGATATTGCTAAGTAATAATAAGTCTTATTAAGTAATTTTTAGCAGTTTGCTACTATATTTATACTTTCCACATGTGGATGGCACGGGAGTAGAGTTAATAGTAAGTTTTAATACTTAAATAGCAAAACTAAATAACAACATCTCACCAGCGATCGACAGTTTTGATTCTGAATTACTACATGATTACCTCTTAAAATCATAAGCAACCATAAAAATAAGTATTTTTTTAAAATCCCAGTGAATCCCTGGATCTCAGGCATATCCAATATGAAAACATGTTGTATGTACTAAGAAAAGCTCTACCAACTCCGATCAATGGTTACAAAGTATGAGTGGGCCTTAGATTGTAATAAGAACAACAAGAGGTTTAATCTGATGAGAAATGAGACCCACAATACGGTAACGACTTTTTCACTCAGAGAGGCACACTGCATCCCATTTTATGAGAGTAATTTAAAACTTCTACTGCCTACCAAAGCAATCATATTTCAATATATTCAGCGCACAATTAACATTTAGCAATTAACACTAGACTGATAACATTTAAATTATTTAGCTTTCCATGGATTCACCATGCAGGTACCAGCTTCATCGTAGTTCAAAAGAAGTTAAGTCATGTCTGGGACTTCCACACAAAATATAGACCTATGGGACCCCTTTCAAGATGAATATGTTGTCACTGTGTATCACTTCTCGAGGCATAATGGATCATTACTAATTAGAATACATGTCAATCTGTAGTCTGCCCATCTCTAGGTTATGTATATCTGGCTATTCTACATAAATAAGTTGGCATCGTACTGGACCACTATGTCCTAGTTATGAATGAAATTCTATTGTTATCATTATCGCCGATGCCAATGGGTTAAATCTTATGACAAATAAAAATAACTTGCTTATTAGTCTATGTGATAATGTTAGATCTGAAGGGAACACGTTATGTGTAGATGAATAAAGCACAAATAATTTGAGAGGGGGTTTCTATTAGTTCATACCATATAGCGCAATTTTGATAAACTCGATAGAAAATGTCTTCTTTTTATCACTCGCGGAAAGAATCTACAAAACGCACTCATTTTGTCAGCCTACATTGCGTTTTTGGAAGGTAAAATTTAATACAGACAATAATTGGCAAAAAAAAAATTGTTCACTTTTATATTCAATTTACAATTCAACAGAATTTAAAAGTTACAAAAAGAAGTTATAAAGACCTGCAATGATGTAACAGAAAATATTTCAACACAACAGCCGAACACAATATGGACACAATTCTTGTTATTTAATAATAAATTTAAACTTGTAACTCGTTAACAATACACCATCAATTCACATTTTCAACCAATAATTGTTCTAAGCCACCAATATCTTATTTATTCAAATAATCAATTTTGTTCACGACCTGTACATGTGCAATATTTGACGGGCACTAGGGATGTCCAATGAGAAACGATAAACATCGATCACATATCGATGCTTTGTCCATGTTACCATTACATATGTTTGTTTCCAATTTCCTACTGGTTCATAGGTAGTTGGGGCGACTATATATGACGATCCATATCACACGTTCAACATAGCAACTTATATTATAGACTAGTCTACGATAAAGATCACATACAGTGCGTTCATAAGATGTCACCTAGTCGTAAGTGTCGTCAATTCGCTCCTTATCCAAGGCCATAGATTACCTTTTGTTTAAAACAAGGTGCTTATTCACGATGAACAATGATATATATTGCACGTGTAGCATTCACCTAATATTGACCTTTGATGTGTTCCATACATCGGTGATTTTGATCAGATGCTTAAATAGTATTTGGTGGGTAGACCTTCCCAAATCACAATCAGAGAACGATGAGATTATGTGATTGATTTGTCCTTATTGACTTTTGATTTTTTGCCCTCCGATAAATATATACACAAGTTTCATTTCTATTATTGTTTTTTTTTTGTTGTGACGGAACAATTCGAGGACCCCTGATGTGAAGCGGACTAACCTCTTCCTATAACAGATGCATTTCATCACAAGTCACGAATTGCACTGCGCCCGTCACCTTTGAGACATAGTTGTTAGGTCTCATGTGCCTGTAATTTCACTGGCTCTCAAGGACTGCTGCCGGAACACACCGTTAGGTGCTTGGTGACAAATTTTCAACTTGAGGGTGGTCGCTAGCCAGGCGGGCATTCGCAAAATGCCCTTCCACCATGCGGTGAAGCTCAAGACCGCGGCGGGATTCGAACCATGGACCTGCTGCGCGGCAGTCCATAGCCACTGCCACTGAGCCATCAATGCTACAAAAGGTTATCCGCAGTCAAGTCATGTATAAGTCATGTCCAAGTCATATTAAAGTAGGATAGTGGATACAATACTATACTAATATAGCTTAATAGGGAGATTGGGCGAGAACATATAAGTAAGGTTGGCTGCTATTCTGTTTGTTTATACTTATGCATATATAGTGTATACAATCATTTAACATCGATACTCGATAAAATACCTTCAATTGGCACTAAAATATAACACAAACTAATTATTTGCCATATTTCCCACCGACACCATTTTGCACTTTTCGCGACAGGCAGAACAAGCAAACCAAAATCTATAAAATTTATGGAACATAATAGCATAATACATGTTGTATATGCTTCACATGTTTCAATGTTTCATGTTATCACTTTGAATGCTCCAACTACTGTTTTGTAGGCAAATAAGACCAAATTAGATCGGCAAGCGCGATATAGTAAAATAATTATGAAGCAATGATGGCTCGGTGGCATTGGCTATGGACTGCCGCGCAGCAGGTCCATGGTTCGAATCCCGCCCAGAGCTTGAGCTTCACCGCATGGTGGAAGGGCATTTTGCGAATGCCCGCCTGGCTAGCGACCACCCTCAAGTAGAAAATCTGTCGCCAAGCACCTAACGGTGTGTTCCGGCAGCAGTCCTTAAGAGCCAGTGAAATAACAGGCAAAATGAGACTTAACGGGTATGTCTCAAGGTGATGGGCGCAGTGCAGTTCGTCACTTTTGATGAAATGCATCTGTTATAGGCAGAGACAAAAGAACATAAAAAATTTAAAAAAAAAATGTTAGGTATTTTCATAGCCGTAATGATTTTTATGATTTTTATATAACATTTAGATTTGTTATTTGATACATATAAGAAATAATTTAATGTGTACACACAGTGGGATTATGAGACAGACACAAAAGCAAATGACTGTTAAATATTATGTAGTAAATGATCCACATAAAAACGGGGATATATATTTTTTTTAAATATAGCGTCGTATATCGATACTAAAACAGGATTTCGAATGTGGCATCTCTAACTGTCATTAGACATGTTTTGACATTGACATACTATTAGGGCGTTCGGATAGCCTATCGGTGCCAAAAATAACACTCACAAACGCTAAAAACGATCACACGGGCCGTTCGTTTTGGGACTTCGTGAGCAAAAATATCGTTTTCGCTCACCGTTCGGATAGCTTTGAAAACGCTACAAATGACAGAGAAAAGTGATATTTTTGACCCATGTCTTGCCGTGGGATCGTTGTGATCGTTTTTTGACAACTGCTGCTTTGACAGTTGTATTTGGCGCGATTGAAGAGTTTCACAAGTTTTATATATAAGTAACTATCAGAAGCCATTAACAAAGAAATAATAATAATATAGGTACCTACTTTTTGTTAATTTTAGAGATTGATTCCATGTTTCGTACTGTGCAAAATTGTTAAAATATTGTCGGTTGTCAAAGTATGTTTTAAGCCGTTCGGATAGCATGCAGTAATTGGTGGTCAAAAATAGCAAAAGCTTCTATCCGAACGCTAAAACACAAATGCCACTTTTGAAACTGCTACAAACGCAATCGAGCCAAAACGAACGCCCCTTATGACTACAGTTAGAACGTGACACATTTGATTTGACGATGACGTCAACATTTTAATTTCCTATTGGATACGCATGGGTTGTATTTTGGCTCATTTTAAGTTATTTCTTTTTTTATTTAGGTTGTTTTTACTAATTTTATTTAATTTTATATTACTTGCTCAGTGGATTGTGTGGTTCGACTTAAAAAACAACATTATGTGATCCGTGAAAAACTAAAATAATATTTTATTTAGCAACAAGTTTTTCGCAACATTCAAGCAGTGATGTACTGCCTGTGAGTCTGCAATGACTTGTGGGTTTTCTAAATGCTTTTATTGTAGTAGCTTTTCGATCATTCATTAGACATAGGTAGGTATTAATGATCGAAGTAGTAGCTATGGTGTTGTAAATAGCTCATAATATATTGTTAATGAAGTTATATCGCCAATGAAAAAAAAACAGTGATGTACCGATGCTCTGATTGAACCGCATTGGAAACATGTAATAAATTCAGTTTTTTGTAAATGTTCGCACTTCGAATCGCGTTCGCACCGACATGATTACAACTTGCAACGAGTTTCGATACAAATCTTGCTACATAGTTTTATGTAATATTTTTGTAAATAAAAGTATTAATTCAAGAGACGACGCGTAGTTATTGTTTCCGTGCGTTTTCCGTATGTATGTACATCGATATACAAGAAGGATTTAAGATTTTATAGATTTGCCCGTAACGCGAGGTTAACTTTTCCTATAATTTAATAATAGGTACATACCTACCTAAGTAAGAGTACCTGCAGTCAATATTGTAACTAATAATAGATATATTAATAATAGTCTAGCACTATTATTTATTTTATACTATAAAATACCTAATATCAATAATAACAGTAATGGTGATGGTAATCAAATTGGATTAGGGCACAAAAACACCTCAAGAAGGGTTATGAAAGTATGTGAAATCGGCACCATCCATTCAACCATCAAACCAAACCATCACACATCAACTTAGCAAGCATTTTTAATATGTGTGTAACTAATAATATATTCTACGGATTAAAATTTTTTTGTGTTTTAGAGAGTAACTTGAATTATTAATAATCATGCTTATTAGCGTTTCCTAACTTTTTTTATAAAATTATGGAGATTATTATAATATAATTGCAACGTTACGAATTCCATGTTCATGTACTAGTAGGTGACCCGTGGGGTGCCGTGTTAGAATGTCATCCCTCCTCGCCCCCCCTCCCCATTTCTAACTGTGGATGTCGTAAGAAGCGACTATAAGTAAAATACTGGAAGATGGGCAGCAGCGCCTTCTAAGGAACTGATATCTTAAACTGCGATCCCAAGACCCCTGCCAAGCGTGGGGATTATGGCAATCCCCTCTTAATGGGGGAGGCTGTGCAGCAGTGGACAATCCAGCTAGTACAGTATAATAGTACCTAGACCGACAAAAGCGAAAAAACGCTTTACTTCCCCCCACAGACGTGTAAAAGTGATTTCTTAATATTAATTATTACGAAACAAATACTTCTCAACATTTAGGTACATTATTTTCTAATTTTTTATAGACCTGGGGTGGGTCATCTCCAATATTCCTAAAAATACACCTAAAATAAAGACCTTTCCGTGTTTTCAAGTATAACAAGCAGTGCGTTAGAGCAATGCGGACCTCTGTCCTGGAAGGGAGTAGCCTAATATTATCGTTCAAACAGTTCTGGTATTTTTTGAGGGGGGCGTCCCCAGCACATAATTTCCACAATGTTTAGAAAAACATTGATAGGGCGCGCCTTAATAAAACTATAAGCCCACAATTTTTCAAATTAACCCCAACACTCTGTTTAGTTACACATACAAGCTTATGTACACGAATAAATTTATCAATCAAAGCAGCTCGGTTTAACATCCCATTCATGCACTTCGTGATCCCATTACATGTATAACCCTTTTTATTCTGTGGTATAACACGGCACCGTTTTACGTACGCTAGTGACTTCCACTATCGATAAAGTGTTATCGAGGCAATACCAGTAGAGTAGTTATATATATAATCATTATGATATTATTAATAACAAAGGCATTCATAATACAGAAAGTAAGGTAGGTGATGCTGATGATGTAATTATTAGTAAAGTAGAAGTGACTGATGTAAATATTAGTCTAAGTACATAGAATAAGTTCTTACGTAGGTACTTATTATATACTTAATGGTCTTATACATCGATGTAGGCCTTATATATTAGGTAAGTTTTAATTCCTGGAGTTAAGAATGCCTATTCATTTCAATTTTATATTTGCCTACTGCATATTTTCTATTTACTACTATATTTAATACTCAGAACAAATTTTCTTGTACTACTCAGACACACATTTTCTTGTAACTTTTTCATGTTTCTTATTTGACGTCGCAGGTTATCTATGATGTCTTTACACTATATTTTCGGAAGAGTGTTTCGAATCCTAGTCTTTGCCTTATTTGATACCTATTTTTACTTGAAACTTACAATTATAAAGCAACACTTAATGAGAACTTATTCTAATTTACACATACCCTAATCTGCGGTATTATAATCAATAATCATCTTTATTTTAATATTTCTTATAACCATGACTTATTATAATATTATTATGTACAGTCGCCTGCAATAATAAGTATACAATTCGTAGTTTTCATAATAATGTGATGTCACTAAATTCTTAGTGATTGAAGTGAATATACACATGAGTGAAACAATTCAATATTCTTTAATTTTAAGACACTTCTGTGTACATAGAGTGACACATAAAACTTTACCACAAATTTGAAAATTACAATGTGTATACTTATTATTGCAGGCGACTGTACTTGCCTACTTCGACTTAAACCTACACTACGTGGCTTCTCTCATGTGTCTATATTTGGGACCGCTAACGAACAGTTAAACGTGATTATACTAGAAATGTTTTGCTATATACATATACTTAAATAAACGTAGTATATATATATATATATATATATATATTTCTGTAGTCTGGTAACACATTCTGGTATTATAAGTAATATTTATATCAGAAGCGGGGATTATTCCAATAAGGATTAAATATTATTTACCGTTCTTGTAATTAAGCCATTCCTAACTAATTAACTAGATTATGCAAAGTCCGCTGCGGTGATTACTTGGATGGGTGATCGCAAGTGGCATTTACCTGAGCGCGTCCGTGCATCGGAGCTGTCGCGCGTCGGTAATGGTTGTTGTCTTAGGATGGCACTCTAGTTATAGTATGGTGGTAGAGCAAGTCTTCAAGTAGAAAATAATTTAATAAATAGATTCAGGCGTTACTTTGCGGAAATCCATATTTAATAATATCAAATATTTTTCTCGATCGTGCGCTCGTAGAGTCAAGACCTCCTGAGGATGCTTCGTGTAGAAGCGAAACTCGTCGAAAATTCTTCCGCTTTGGCTGCGTGGCGTTGGTGACGTCACGTCGGCTTAACAGGAAAATTAGGCGGAATTGTTACTAGATATATTTTTGTATTTTTTAAGTGATTTATTAAAATATTAATTTGATGTTTTCATAAAATATTTTAAAAATATTTGTTATTATTAGAAAATAATTGAATCTTCGATGTCGAGATACCACGCCAGAGCGTTGATAATCGAGCGACATTCGCCTGGACATTGAGCAATCTACAACGTTACACATATATAGGTCAATGCGCCCGAACGACTTTCAGACCAAATGCTTACTGATTTTACCCCAAATTGACAACTTTTGACAACTCGGTGTGCACAAAATAGTGACTTTTGAAAGAGTTCCTATCCCTACACTATTACAGTTGTAATCACATAAGCTGCCAGCAATGTTAGTGGATGCGCGCCTTTAGGAACACAATAAAATATTCTTGAACGTTACGTCAGACGAAAACACGTCACGTTACGTCACAGACATTATGGAGTCATGCATGGCCTTGGAAGACGTGAAATAATATATCGCTCGCTTAGAACAGCGAAATTAGTCTACTTTTCCAGTGACATTACAAAACACCACACAAAATAACTAAAATATTACTTGCTCAGTGAACCTAACTACCACAGGATATAATGATAGAAGCACAGGTTAAATAATAGTTACTACGTCATTTAGGTAGGTATTACGTATCCATATTTCCGGCACAGTGTACAATTTCCAGTCAAATACAGTTTCGGACATTATTTCTGATAAATACCTAGGTGCATCGTACTTAGGTATACATAGGCGGTAGCCTAAATTGTTTCTGAAGTAGCGCATTATAACCAAATACCCAACAGACGAGAAAATGCAGGCAGAATCTAGTATGACATAAAAGTTGTTAATAACTTTACTCTTATTTTACAATTACACGTTTACAAAAAGTTTATATCACTGGATACCTAGCAGATATAAAATTATGTAACTATGTAAACTTATACGTCTCACGAACTTGTAAGATTACACTTACCGCGTAGTTTAATCCAGTCAAATCCGGATCTCCATTCTTTAACCATTCATAAAACTCCATCGCGTTGTCTGTTGGGTCTCCCTCGCCGTAAGTTGCCATACAGAATACGGCCAGTGAGTTGGGTATATCCTGCAATTTTGTCAGCTCTTCCTGCAATATATAAAAAGAAAAACTGTTTGACCTTAGGCTTGAGGGCGGCGTGCGTTTATCCATACTAATATATCTTATCCCCTATTTTCTTACTGGATAATGCCTGTAGAGCTATAATTTTTGCAAAAAATCTAAGCCTGCTGTACAAAACTCCCTTGTAATTTCCTTTTTTTTTAGCAACTAATTACTTTTTGCGCAATGATGACCGAGCGGTAATAATAGCTATGGACTGCCGTGCCGCAGGTCCATGGTTCCATCCCCACTGCTGGCTTGAGGCACCTAACGGTGTGTTCCGGCAGCTGTCCTTGAGAGCCAGTTATTCTAGATTAGCCTGAACAACATCAGATGAGATAGTGGTCAAATGCCAGCTTATCAATTATATATGATATATAAATAAATCAGACAATCGCTTCCTTAAGGGGATAGCAAGATAGTATATACTTAAATTAGCACCTCGTTGCCGGTGATTAGTGTAAAATCAAACAACAAAAGGCAATTGTTTTTCTTTTAAGATAAATGTGAAAGCCAAAACATTCTCGTCACTGAAAAGTAGATGTATCAAATAACATGTGGAAGTTGATCCCATGCTGATTCAAAACTCTGCTGAGCTCACATTTTGATGCTCCGACTTCTACAAGTTATTTCATCAGTGTAGGAAGTCGGTTCTATTATTTAATAATATTGATTTTTCACTATTTTCTTCAGTGCATACTACTTAAATAAGATGGTTGTCTCTTACCCAAACACGTGTACTTACATCTTTTTTTGTTAATTAATTGAGTGTAATTAAAAAGTAGTCGATCCCTGTTGATGATATTTAAACAAACGATCATCTTATCTAAGGAAGGATATAGAGCCACTGCGAGAAGAACGGGCAAAGAATTCGGAGGCGTTAGATACATTTAAATGTCTTTTAGGAATGTTAGGAACAGAAATATATTGTAATGATTACAATTTTTCTTAATTCATTTAGTTAAATTATATAGGTGGTAGGTTGGCAGAGGCGGAATTTTCTAAGCAAAAGGTCGTTTGAATAATCACAAACAGCAGAATATAACACCCAGAAGTAGCTTTTTTTTTCATTTTTTTTTTCTCTTGCAACTTGATTTTATCTCTGTGAGCACTGTAAAATCATTAGGAACTTTATTGTTAAATGAGTTAAATCGCAGACAATTCAGAGATATATTTTATTTGTCTTTGCTAATACCTGTACGAGTAAAACCTGCTACCGCTATATTATGGTGGTCACTATATTGGTTTAGATTCTCACTAGCGTACATAACATTTTCAAATATTATATACAGACTCAGTAAAGTCAATAAAAGTATGAATTTCTTTAAAAAAAAAACACAAATTTGCATGGTTCCATATCATATATTGCATGAATATCTTTTGTGAGATATAGATGGTCTCTATCTCAGCCGCAGCTCCACAAAACAAAACACCATTCGGCGGACATAATGCTGTGGAAATTGGTACGCAAAATAAACAAGCCGTGCTATAGGTAGGTAGGATCCTACGAACTGCATATGTAACAGAACTGAATCTACTGGGATATGAGGATCCCACTGTAAACATGAATAATTTTTATTCCAAGAAGACGGTTTCTATATCAATCGAGAGTTCAACTTGGCCAATATTCATGTTTGGTTATACATAACTGATATTTGTGCAAGAAAACGTTAAACATTTCGTATATAACCATATGGTAGAGAGATTATAGATAAATAATTTATTACTACGTGTCAAAATACCTGATTCTTAGTAATTAAACGGTTTAAATCGCGCAAACCGGAAGAATATTCGAGGCGTTTCGCTTTCATATGAAGCAGTCTCAGAAGGTCTGGACTCTTAGATATATTTTTTAAGTGTTTTACATAATAATTAAATGTTTTCCTAAAATATTTTTAATATATTTCTTATTATTTAATATGGATTTCCGCAAAGGAACCCCTGAATCTATTCATTATCTTGAATTTTTAACCCTTATTGAAAAAAAGTAAAACAGGTAAAACTCTTAGTCCACACCAACAGGGGTATGACTAACAGTAATGTTTTAAGTGTATATTATACACTTTCAAAGATAGGTACTGCACCTTACACAAAAATCTTTCAATTTTAAATTACCTAGTTGGGATTTAATCTAACGCTATACGGAATAAAGGATATTTTATATTACGTGTAAATATTGATGAGGGGCAAGACTAACAAACAATCAAAATTGGCGGAAGAAATATTTTTATCCTTTTAATAATACCTTGATTAAAAGTACATGCTAAATTAGTAGATTATATATAGTAGATAGTATTAGTAGATTTTTTTAACCAACTATTTTTCTATCCACTTTTTTAAATCTTTGATACCGAGGATTAGAAAATTACAAATTTACGAGAGTAAAAATTATAGTCATGTGCTGAATTCGACCCTGCGTCATCCACTCCTATAGCCGGTGTATACTCTGACCGACTGAGCTAACATGACAATGACTTATGAGTCATGTAATGTTTGTAATTTTACCTCTCGTATTGGGATGGAGCGAAACCTATAGTTCAACTTACGTTGTACATTCTACAACAAGACCTAATTTTGCAATTAGCTTTAAACTTGTTAATCGTCATCAGCCAGAAAACAACACCCCGGCTATAGGGGTGGATGACGCGGGTTCGAATCCCGCACATGACTATAATTTTTCCTCTCATAATTTTGTAATCTAATCCGCAGAGCATGCGTCATCGCAAAAATAAAAGTATAATAAATTTACCAAGGATGTTTGAACATTGACCAGGCTCACCTAGAAAATGATTTATATCTACTGCTTAAATTAAAAACGGTGCATACTGTATTATTATTCTTGTATTAAATTAAAATGATAACTAAAAAATTAAATCAACTATGTTTTTTTTTAAATAGTTTGTTTTATGAATATTCCGTCAACTTTTAATTAACTGCCTATAACAGTACCGAATTCACGCGTATTTTATTTTCGTGCCACTTTTATAACCAGCTATTTTATTACAATTTTTTTATCTCCCAATAAGATAAGATTCTCCTAATAAGTCTATGATCTAGTACGTCACGAACCTACTACCCCTGACCAACTTGATGCCTTGCAAGCGTCGAAAAAGTTTCTCAATGCCTTGCAAGGAACAATATTCATGTTTTGGTTAAAGAATTTATCTTTAGAATAATAATATAATGTTCCCAATTCATACCCTTTTCCGCCCCGTATCAAACTCTTTCACAGAAAACACCTACTTTGTGTGAGCTCAGAGTAAGTTTTTTGAATCAGCATAGTATCGAGTTCAAAAAATTTTTTTTTGTAGTTGTTTATTGTATATTTCATATCTACTTTTCGGTCAAAAAAGTCGGATCCATGTTTTTTTTTAATCTTTCTATTGTCAGTATTAAAGATTATTTGGTTAAGTATAAGATTATAACGCATCCCTTTGATAACATAAATATTTAAAAAAAATCTCGCTAAGGTAAATTGACAAAGGAAAATAGGACGTACGCAAGTGGAATACTTCCCTGGCGCAACATAGAATAAATATTTAGATTTAGAACCACCGTACTAAATTATTCAGCGACGACGCGGCGCCGACATCATACATTTTCAGTAACATTGTCTTTTCAGTTACAGTTTTCCGGCTTCATTCAGTATGAAAAGTTAACATGCAAATAGAGCTACTGACCATATCACATTCTTCGGGGTCGGCGACCATTCCTTTCATTTTATAGCGCATGCCCTCCTTCGCAAGCCGTCCTGCGAACTCCTCACCGGTTCCCGTCTGCGACCCATAGAAAACTACCAAACTCCTGCCTGACGCTTTGAGTTTGTTAATGAATGAGTTTTCTGTGATTTGTATGGAACCTGCTGGCCTGAAACACAAAAGAGTTAGTTAGTTAAGTGTTACAACGGAAAGGGACCGTAGCAAGAGGGAATGCGTAACTAGGTCAGTTCCTACAAGTATAAGAAATATATAATATAATAATCATAGTTTGTTTATTTGAAGCAAAGATGTTCTGAAGCAGTGATGTCTCTGTGGCATTGGCTATGCACTGCCGCGCAGCAAGTCCATGGTTCGAATCTCGCCGCGCCTTGTGGTAGGGCATATTACGAATGCCCGTCTGGATAGCGACCACCCTTAATGCAGATAATCTGTTTTCAAGCACCTAACGGTGTGTTCCGGCAGCTGTCCTTGAGAGCCAGTAATTCTAGGTTAAGCCTGTTAACACCTTCGACCACATCATCACTTACCATCAGGTGAGATTGTGGTCAAAGACATACCTATCAGCAATAAAAATAAAAGACGTGAAACACAACAATTATTAATTTAGTTCATTTTAATTAATAAAATGGTGCACTATATACTAAAATACATACTAATATAAACACATACTAGTAATACATACTATTAATAAAATAAATGGTGGAAGGGCATTTTGCGAATGCCCACCTGGATAGCGACCACCCTCAAGTTGAAAATATGTCGCCAAGCACCTAACAGTGTGTTCCGGCAGCAGTCCTTGAGAGCCAGTAAAATTACAGGCACATGAGACCTAAGAACTGTACGTCTCAGTGTGACGGGCGCAGTGCAATTCGTCTTTGACGAAATGCGTCTGTTATAGGTAGAGGTTAGTCTTAACATCAGGTGAGCCTCGGGCTTGCTCCGTCACAAATACATTAAAAATATATATATATTTATATTAGTCATTACAAACGCACTAGTTACATTATTGAAAAAATATAAATAAATTACATTTTACCCTAACAATCGCATTATATTCCCTATGTTTGCGATAGCTATAGACTCGTCCAAGGATTCAATATAAATAATGTTGTTCATTTGGACATGTATTTTTATTTGTGTAGTGTATATGAATTAATAATTATTTATTATTTTATCGACAAAATAACAACAAGTACCCATATTGTTAGAGTTTATTTTTCCGAACCGACATCACGCACATTGGGGGAATTTTCTGTCTTGGTGAGCGTATGGTTATGATATGATTTGTTAGTATGCATTTTTTCCATATTTTATGTTGTGATTTAATTCAACCCCTATTTAATAGGTTTCTATCGATCTATTCAAGTACCTACTTGTATAAGTTCTTCCGTTGTTTTGTAATCTATAGAGTCCACAAATATTCAACAATTTCTTTTTACAGACACGGTATACGTGCAAGCTCTTATACGTATATTGTCCATAGGGGTTAAGATAAGGTCCACGTCTCAGTGCCATGTCACCACACACACTGGTTGAAGACTGGTTTTAGAATTCTACGGGGTGTTCGACAAGAAGCTGCACTTGCTGAAAACAAATGCACCCAAAAAGAGCAACTCTGGTGCGGATTTTCGTCAAACGGCGTGATTGGGTTTTACTTTTTTGAAGATGAGGCGGAAATTGCAGTGAATTTTCAACGGCATTCGAATGACGTTCAAAATTCACTGTTCTGTGAAAAAGTTCTCTCAAAACTGGACACCAAGTGTCCAGTTGACATCAGGATTTATTTATCATGCGATTTAACGCCGTATGATTTTTTCTTTGAAGTTTTCTGAAATCTCGGGTTTATGCGAAAAAACCATAAACAATTCCTGAGTTCAAATGTAAGATCCAACGCTACATCGTTGACATACAGCCACATCTTTGTGAAAAAGTCATGGAAAATTTGATGAAAAAGCCGTGGGGGCCATTTTACGAATATTTAATTCCATACTTAATCGAAACATGTCTTCGTTACAATCCATTAAAAAAATAACAACTCTCTCAAAAAATATGTGGTTTTATTTGAAAATGAAACAGTGCACTCTTACTGTGACATACCTTTATTTGTGTAGACTCGGTAAAGTTAATATATTCATTTCTTTAAAATGATCCCTCAGAGATTTCCCAGACGTAAAAACATCCTCCAAAGCGTTCGTAAACCGTTTCGGAGAAATAACGTCTCGTCGTTGCATTGGGATGGATTCCGTGCTCACGTCTTGTAGTCGAATCGACATGGTAGCGTTTCCATATATTACCTATAGTAGATTTGGCAACGCTGAAGAGATACAGCCCAGGTATCGACTGAATCCAAGGTTTTTTACAGTCCACGAACCCTAGACATTATACTCCTCAGTCTTCTTTACAATCAAGCTGAGCATATGGATGTGGTATATGGTGCTAAACCCTTTTCGGAAACCGGCTTGTTCAGGAGGCTGGAAGTCATCAAACCTACAAGGAAGACGATTCGTATGACTCTCAGGAACAGCTTATGCACATGGCTCTGGCTCCGAACCGAGATGGGCTTGTAGTTCTTCAACAAGGTCTTGTCACCTTTTTTGAAGAACCACTGTACTGTTTCTCTACCCTTCTAGCGTTTTACCTTCAAGGATGACGATATAATATAATTTCTGGAGGACTGGGAGTAGGTACCGGTTTTCCACCCGCTCTCAGAAGTTCTGTGATGATCTTGTCTTGCCTTGCCTTTTGTTTATTAAACTGTTTGAGAGCCATTCTAATCTGATATAGGCTGATAACTGGGATGTCTTCGGTATAGTTTCGAGGCAGTGTGGCTCTCTTGTCCTGAGCTGCACTGACAAGAGGATTTCGTGTCGAGCTGTTCATAAAACCTTTCCAGCTCGACAATATTGTAGTCCTCACGGAGCGTGCGTTTGTATTGCCAGGGCAAAGGATCGTCATTTGAGACGGCGGCGGAAGCCAGTGTTTGTACCTAACAAACTTAAATTACTATGATTTGAACTTCTGAATTAGGAAATATATAAACTCCGCATTATGTATTCAGCAATGTTTTTAATTTTCAACGAAATTGATAAGTAATGAAACCCTTATAGGATCATCACTCGCGTGTGTGTCTGTTAGTCCCTCTGTCACCGACAATTTTTTTCACATCTAGTTACTGAACTGTAAAATTTGAAAACTATGCAGGTCTTCCTTCCTGAACCTCCTGAACAAAATAATAGCTGTTTCTGCAGCCGTGGCATTTTTTTCTAAGTAGCTCAGTCGGTGGCCTTGAACTCCTAGAAGGCCTCACACCTCAGCACTTAAAATATATTATCTTTTAGTTCTAGCCAGGTAGGCGACACTTCTAAGGGATGTGACGGCTTTGGTTAATTTAATGTTGTCGGGACAGGTCAACAATGAAATTCCGAAATTCTGTACAGTGCGAATTCATGTCCCTTAATACAAAAAAATGTGGTACTAGGCCTATAGCAGTAGGCACCAACTATTGTTGCCTTACAGCCAAATGCGGCAGTAAGAAAAAGGTTGCTTTATTAAGTAATATTTTTAACGGCTACAACTCGGTTTTGGTTGGTTGTGAGGCTGCTGTCATTCATTTCGCACATTTCTTGAGCAAAATTGGATACGTGTGCTATTGAAGGTGGATGTTAAAAATGTATTCAACTCTTTAGATTAACTGAAATGAAAGCTAAAAATTCGGAACTATACCATTTTCTATGGCAATGCTATTATACGGCTAACCGTCAAAATTAACATACCAAAATAATAAACTATATTATCTTCCATAGGGTGTTCGTCAACAGGGTGATCCTCTGAGCCCAGCCATCCTTAGCCCTGCCATCCACTCAATTATTCAACGTCTCCAATCAAAACTTAACGTTTGGTATTTGGATGACGGAACCTGTATTAAGTGATTTGCGAGTTCTTATAGACTATTTTCGGCTTTTATTATTGGCTTTGAACATTTTTTTCCTAATGTGAACTTTTTGGACATAAGTTCTGTTACACATGAAAATGCTTTTTTTTATGAAGTAATGTAATATTACTAAAACTTACTTGTAGGTACATATTTATGGTACGTACATATAAGTTTTAGCAAAAAATAAAAACAATATTCTATTCGAAATGGCCACCTTTGGCTTTTATACCATGAATCTGGATTTACGCGCTGTTTTCATAGGAACTTTCGCCACTACTTGCTCCAGAATGTTTAAGTCTGAATGTCGCCCTGTCGTTAAGAGCAAGCCATGTCCTCTAAAACTGACCATTATTTGTAGTCTAAAGGGTTAAGGTCTGGGCTACATGAGGGCCAGTCTTCAGCTCTTATAAGGTCCGGAACGTTTGTTTCAAGCCAGGCTTGGGTAGTTCGTGCCTTGTGATCAGGTGCAGAGTCCTGATGGAAAATCTTCGGTACAGTTTTAAAAAGTGTATTGCTGAAAGGATTCCGAACACTATCCAAGACTGTCTCTTGATACACTTTGGCTGAAGTTTTCACTCCTTTTTCCCAAATATGTAGCTTTGTGGCACCTTGATAAGACACGCCCCATCAAACCATCACTGACGCAGGATGATGACCACGTTATACCTTCACGGCCACTTGAGCAGCATCTATAGAACTGTGAGTGTACACTTTATCATATTGCTTATTGTAGTGCTCTTCAATCGTGAAAACTTATTCATCGGTAATTTTAAAGGATATTTCTGTGCCCTTCACCTGCGTATCGCGACAGAAGGCATTTTGAGCGATCGACTCTATTTAATTGTAAAGATTAGGGCATATCCTGTTGTTTATCGACGATAAGCACTGAGCTTCAGGTCATGTTTTATAATGCGCGATAGAGTCCTAGCGGGAATCTTCATTGCTCGCGATAAGACTTTTTGCTTCCTAATGGGATTTCGACGAATTCTGGCTTTAACAGTCTTTGTAGTTCTATATAACAGCACTCGGCCGCCCCGGTCTTTTATGGTCTTCGACAGAGGAAGTGTTGTTGTATCTTTTTTTTTTTTTTTTTTTATGTTATTGTGACGGAACAAGCTCGAGGCCCACCTGATGTTAAGTGGACTAAACTCTGCCTATAACAGTTGCAATTCATGACTTCAACTCACGAATTGCACTGCGCCCGTCACATTGAGACGTAGTTGTTAAGTCTCATTGTGCTTGTAATTTCACTGGCTCTCAAGGACTACTGCCGGAACACACCTTTCGGTGCTTGGCGACAGATTTTCTACTTGAGGGTGGTCGCTAGCCAGGCGGGCATCCGCAAAATGCCCTTCCACCATGCGGTGAAGCTCAAGCTCTGGGCGGGATTCGAACCATGGACCTGCTGCGCGGCAGTCCATAGCCAATGCCACTGAGCCATCACTGCTTCGAAATCTGTTGATAGTATCTATGATATACGAACATACGGCTGATACCAAGCTCTTGAAGTGTCTGGAATATGACCAAACAGCTCCATACCCACTTTGGGCGAGGCGATCACTGCAATCATATTTTCTTTAACAATCCATTCCATATTGTAATTAGATAATGAACACGAAAAACAGGCCAAGTGCGAGTTGGACTCGCGCACCGAGGTTCCGTACAAACCTTTAGGTATGTAAGTAAAATTTATGGTACTTTTATTGCTAAATGAAATCCATGCAATTTCAATATTATAAAAAATATGTTTATTATATGATGTAGTAACTAAAAAAATATGCTTTCCGAAAAATAAGTTTTCCTTTTGAGGTATGGAACCTTAAAAATATGTTTAATGGCGCGAAATCGAAAGAAGTTTTTAAATAATAAACGCGTTCCAAATTCAAAATATTAAAAATTTGAAAAAAAGTTAAGTTTTTATGGCCAGAGTTATAAACATACTTATATAAATAAAATTTTGATATTCGGCATTCCATATACATTAGCGTTCGCCTTTATGCGAATCCAATCTAATGCCAAGGTACCGCATGGGTCAGTTCTCTCTGCCACTCTCTGCTTGCTGAATTGTAAACGTCTGCGTTGAACCTTGGGTACACAGATGACAGCACAATGGTAATAATATATCTGAAGCACGTGCTATAACAATGTTCAAACCAGGTCTATCATGCTTGGCCATACACGTTGACACCTAGTCTATTTCGTGCAAAACAGAATCCTCTTTCATTTTAACTCCTCCTGTTCCGAGAACCAATTATTTGCGCTAATGAGTATAACACTTACAATCAAATAATGGTTGTAAGTGTAATACTAAGTAATGTTTGTCTGCCAAGGGGTTCTGTGATCGTTTAATTCCCAAAGAGCTGAGACTTTTGTAAATTTTGAGCTTAGATTTCTGTGTCGCCGCGTATATTTCCCTAAACTATACATATTTATACGTATACATACAGTTAATTACTACACGTAATTACATTTCAATAAATAAGAGATAAAAATATATCTTTATGTAATCAGTATTATCACTCATGTGTTCTGCGATAAAATGTCAATGCCGCCGTCACCTTGCGTTTTTAATTTCATTCTGAAAAAGATTTCAGAGCTATTTCAGAGGGACAAATAATTCAAAAATAGAACATCATCTAAAACATTAATTCGTAGGTTCACTCGTACATTGAAAAAATAATACTTTAGTCGGATGTTTTTTTAACGTGAGCGGTGAAGTCGGCGATTTTATTTTACAGGTTTTGTTGCTAAGTAGTCTATCTATTACTTGATTACATAATACTCGAAATTCAGCTATGGAGCGGTAATAGCTAAGGCCTACCTGGCCACAGGCCCGCGGTTCGATCCCACCAACGCCGGCTTGAACTTCTCCGCATGGTGCAAGGGCATACGGAATCTCGCCTGGCTTGCTACAACCCTATAGTATAAAATCTGTTAACAAGCACGTCACAGTGTGTCATCTTACAGTAACTTATAAAATCATTAGTGTTCAATAACTTTCGAGATAATAGGAGCTGACGAACTTTCGAGATTCATTTAAGGCGGATGCTGACGTCTTTTGCAGGTACCTAATTCAATATTTTTATATATTTTGTATTTTTCGTTAAATAACATATCTATTGAACTTGAAAACAAATAATAACAACTTTGGATTTACAATGAAAAGCTAAAAGTACTAGTTTATAACAGAATTAAAGTGACTTTCTCAATACAGTATAAATATAAGAACTGAAGGCCTGTTACCAATATTTATTTATGAATTAGAGATCGGATATACTGTACTTCACTTCATCCGTATTCCTTTTTTGGAATATCGACAGTTAAGTACAGGTAGAGATGCCGTGTTTCAGTGCGTCTTGTTGTCCTATTGTTATGCCACAAGTGGCTGCAGTATTATAAAGGGTTTGAGCTTGATAAAGTTTAAGAAGCTGCCAGAAGTCAAATAGAACCTCAGCTCTTTGACAGCTAAACTATCACAGAACCCCTTTGGCACATAAACCATTACTTAGTATAATACTTACAGCCATTATTTTGTTGTAAGTGTTATACTCAGTAGCGCAAGTAATCGGTTATCGGAACAGGGGGAGTTAAAATGAAAGGACTCTGTTTAGCACGAAATAGACACGGTGTCAACCTGTATGGCCCTACATTTGAGCATGGTAGATCGGGTTTGAACTTTGCTATAGCACGTGTTTCAGATATATGTATATTACCATTATGCTGTCGTCTATGATAGGTGATTGTGATTGGTGCCCCAATGATAGGTTCAAGCAGATCATTATTTGCCAATTGATCGGACGATTCCATTATGAACCACTTGGAGTGCGTTCAGAGGCTCAGAGTGTAGTTGTTTCGTTGTTTGGTTGTTTTGCAACTTACCCTGAGGTATGGAACGACCGGTTGTTTTATAACCTCAAACAAATTGTGACATTGACAGACTTACATCATTATCGTAATAATAATTGCTATTTAACACTATCACAAATTAGTTTTCCTTTTTTATTTAAGTTTTATATTCTGAGAAATTATATTAGTATTTATATTTTTTGAGATATATGGGTGAGCGCATCAGATGAATACGATATAAACGTCAAAGTCATTTCATGTCACGTGTTTTATGGTTAAAAAGTTGCAACCTTCAAAGGTTTGGAACGGTCCAGTTGTGACAACCGAACGCTCTACGCGAAGGTTGTGAACGACGTTAGAGTGAAAAGTTGCACTCCGAGTGCGCTCTAACCAAGGTTCGGAACGCACCCTTGTAGTCTTAGGCCGTTTTCTGACTTGTCGGTGTGGGAGCGGTGCGGGATCTGTAAGGTCTGTACCGAAACGATACCGCGTTGCCTTCACCTACTCACCTATCGGTATATTCTCGGTATAAAATTCTGCAGTACCGAAGATGTCGTCTTCTAGTGATGACGATATTTTGGCGTGTTATTATGTTTATCGCCTACGTAAAAAAAGAAAACGTTATTGGCTTCATCCTTATATCGAAAATAATATTAATTGCCGATTTTTTGTTGCGGCTAAAGAACTTTCCCAAGATGACGAAAAATTTTTTCTTGGATATAAAAACGACTACATACCTGGTAAATGTGTTTTATTAGATATCTCACTCCAAATCCTCTCTGTAACGTCCTTTCTCGAATATTCCGCCAATTTATAATTATACAATGCAGGATACTTTTCAATTTCTAGTACTAAAACGACGTGAATATCTCGCTCCGCCATCTTGTTTGCACGACCTCGCGCGGTAAATGTGGAGCGGCGCCTGGACACGCATCCCGAGACGCGGTAAAACGAAACGATCCCTCCCCGCTCCCGCACACACCGCGCCAATCAGAAGACGCGCATTAAAACATAGGCGCTCGGCAAGCTTTCGGTACCGTGTATACCGAGCGAAACGAATCCGCACCGCTCCCGCACCGACAAGTCAGAAAACGGCCTTAAGAATAAAAAATCCTGAAGCTCAAGCCAGCGTGTTAGCTATACGATGGCTTATTTGCAAGACTGTTAAAGTTAAAGGCCTTTGAAATATCTAGACTATACCTGTGCACTGCTGCTCTTATTGAGCACAGCAGCACTTTTTCATCTTGTAGGGTTGAAGAGGCGTGTCAACTAAGGATTCTGGTGCATACGATCAATTATTGCACGTATCTCTTGTATACAGATTGCACAGCATTCTATGGATCTTAGAATTGGTCCGAAGGGACGCAATTCTGACACAGATATTTTAACCAGGTAGATATAGTTCACTTGAAGTATTTACAACTAATGAATCTGCAAAAAGAGTTGCTTTCTCATCAGCAGTGTGAACCAATGCGTACCCAGATGATTCATCGGGTTTTAATAGATACTGGAGGCAGATTAGAGCGCTTGGATTCCAAACATTTCGCCAGGAATTAAAAGGCTTTGCTACCCGAAGGGTAAAAAGCTACCCTACTCGGTTAATTTGATCAAAACGCTCTTAACAGCAGTGTTAACAACAGTTAACAGCAACCAATATGTAATACATCGTGTTTTAATATCGGAGAGTGATTAGAGCTCTAGCGTAGATAGATCGATTTCGCCAAGGACCACAATGCTTTGCAACCTTACGGGTAAGAAGCTAGTTTGGACCCTACTCGGATAATGTTATCAAAACACTACCTTGTTAACCTTTTACTTTAAATTTCGATAAGAGATCAGTTAGTTAGAGTTAAGACCTCCTGAGGATGCTTCGTGTAGAAGCGAACGCATCGAAAATTCTTCTGGTTTGGCCGTGACGTCACGTCAGCATGACAGGAAAGTTGGGCGGAATTGTCACTGGATATATTTTTTAATTATTCTATATAAATATTAATATTACGTTTTCTTATTTTTTTAAATAATTGTTAGTTATTATTAAAATTTATAAAGTCAAAAAGGTAATAAAACGAGCCCTGCAAGAAAATACCTACTTCAGATGAAACGAAATAATGACTGTGATTTAAACTATTGTGACATGCCTTATAAGTTGGTATACCTACCTATCATCAGGACCACTACGTCCTAGTTATGAATGAAATTCTATTGTTATCATTATCGTCGATGCCAATGGGAAAAACGAAAATTGTGTTATGTTATGGCCAATAACTAATCTATATCTTCATAAAACCTATGTAATAAAAAAAATTACTTAATTACATACCTAACTTTTAGAGTATACTTATTACTATAGCAACAAAGAGAAAACAAGAAATCGAAGTGGATAGGTAGGCACATTATTATTGTATACGGTATTCGTATTTGATATAATTCCTTTGTCGTGTTATGTATGACGCAATAACTATAGTTTGCTAATTGATATATACCTACCTAGACTCACGCAATTAATAGGTATGTAATAAAACCTACCAAATGAAGAAACATTATTACAATTTTAAGGTGAGGTGAATCAGGCAGTAATGTTAGTGATTTATAAGTTTTGTAACTGTTTGAACTCACTACTTAGGTATGTTAGTACTTAGTAGGTACCTAACCTAAGAAACTGTAGGTAGATAGTTGATAACTAGGTAGGTGCTACCCAATAATATTTCTAAACGCCTTTTAATAAGCTTAAAAAAACTCTAAATTATTAGATAAGTATTACTTAATTCGTAGGCGCCTAATACCTACCCGTATCTAAAGATCTAAATAACATTAGTTTATGAACTTACTGTATTGAATATTTACTAATAAGTATTTCATCTTTTGTGTTGTCCTTCTTGGAATTATACAGCCACCAAACGGTGCCACCAAGTAAGATGACAAGCACTATAATGTCAAATGTGCTAAACAATGATCCAGCTGCAGCCACAGCGGCGGCACCTGTTGCCGCATCCTTGAGCACGTCTTGCGCGGAATCCGACATGTTTTTAAGGTTAACTGTCTATACGCAACTTATTACGTGGTTAATCACAAGTTACAAGGTCACTCGACTCTCGTTTCTGTTCGCGAGGACTATCGGTTCACCCGGCGACAGCGCTCTCCACTTACTAAATACTACACACACACACTGTACTGCACTGACACTCAATGACGTGACGTGATCATTAGAATCTAGTTAGTCGGCTAAAGTATCTGTGTAACGTAACGTTCACATGCAATACAAGTAACATGTACTTGGCCGAATGAACGATATTCGAATACGACTGTCTGTCTACACAACACGGTACACGCACGGCACGACTCCCACTCCCAATGCGAATAAAACCGAGTTCAACCGAACGAAGTTGTCTACGTGGTTTACACAAGTCTGAAGTTATGCACAGGACAACTTCACTCGCGCAACGCGCTACAAAAGCGCTGAAGCGCCACTAAGAATTCTCTAGTAGATTCAACACTTATTAAATTGCGCATTGCGCACGTGTGGGACTCGGCGTGGCGCGTGGAGTTCTGATGATGAATGCCCACTGACTAAATCACAGAAGCAGAACAATACTACTCTAGCGAGGACTGAATTGAGTGAGTGATACTGGGAGAGTATCATGCATAAGCAATATAGGCATGCATGGATTGCATGATCTTGTTGTGTTGTATTTTATGTATATATATTCCATAGGTCGGGTGGCCGACCGCAGCTGTACAGTAGGTAATCTGTGGCTGTACGCCCCTACCAGCCGACCGACCCCGTCGTCATCGTTATGTATTTATGTTCAAGCATCAGACCGGGCGCTTGCGCCATTTGCAATTTAAATACATGCATCTTGTCTCTAGAATATCATTTTCGACGCTCCGAATGCAAGCTAAAAATTACAAATTTCATTGTTATGTGTCTATTTTATCTAAACTTCTTATATAACATTATGTACCTCCAATAATATTTTCATTGAAAATTTTTTACCACTTTTCTGTTATAATCTCACTTTTTATTAAAGGAAAAGTCGTGCACTTAAGGATTAACTAAATGTAAGTACCAAAAATTATAATTATTTATGCTTTATTTCGCATAAGTAATCAACACGTTAATATTTTATTAATACCGACTGCTAGTACATTTCCTCGGGCTCGACACCAACTACTCCCACAGCAGCAAGTGCCCCTACCGACTAAATAACACACGGTGTTCCATCTCTACCGCTTCTCGGCGGGATCGCAGGGTCGCTTTAGCACTCAACCACGAAGCTAGTACATTTCCTAGCCTAACTAGCGAAATTTCGTTAAATCTCACGGTTGTGAGTTCACAACTTGTGACAAGTGACAACGTTTTCATAAGAACTAAGAAGCATTTAAATAATTATCTTTTGCTTAGGGCACAGCAACCATTCCTCACAAGTTTGAGTTAGACAAAGTTGTTTTATTGTTGTTAGACAAAGAAGATTGTGGTGTCTTAGAAATAAAGTTTTATGGTAAAATAGTAGACAATAAATGGATTCATTAAAGGCAAAAGCCTGCAAAATAACTTTGATATTAGAAATAAGAACAACCCATAGAAGTGCGTTAATTTTGACGTGCAACAAATTACACCTCGCATGTTTCAAAAATAAAATTGCAACGCGTTGTTAATAAAATTTATTAGGTACTTAAAATATCACGTATGTCAGAACTATGAAGTAGGTAATATTGTAGTAAACGTATCCTCAGATTTAAAATATCAAATAGTATCTAGGGTTATTTTAGGACAAAATTATATTACTGTCGAAATACACCGTTGTGTTGTGATATTCCACCTTAATGTCACGGGCTGCTTTTCACTCTTCCTTACGGCGAATTTACCAAAGTGCAGTATTGTCACAGAATAAAAAGGACCTGTATTGTTTTAATTCTGGAAGCACAATTTTTGGTCTATGATAGCCGCCATTTTGAATTTTTATCGTTACTTCGCCCTTTAATTGTAGAAAAAATATTTTTGGAATTTATTATTTTTTATTTTATATAACCGGAAATGAATACCGTAAATTGTATACATAAATACAAGCGCCAATGGTATCGTTATAGTACATAGTACCTACCTATATCAA
Organism: Plagodis pulveraria; assembly: GCA_963890685.1. Taxonomy (NCBI): domain Eukaryota; kingdom Metazoa; phylum Arthropoda; class Insecta; order Lepidoptera; family Geometridae; genus Plagodis; species Plagodis pulveraria. The sequence continues at coordinate 20,376,170 of OY982957.1, forward strand.
CAAATAAAAAATCTGGACAAGCGTGAGGCGCTAAAAATCCCGAACGAACCTGTACTGTATCAGCTGGATTTTCCACTGCTGAACACAGCCTCCCCCAATATCGGGGGGTTCACCATAATCCCCACGCTTGGAAGGCGTCTTGAAGATGGCAGGTTCAGATATCGCTGCTGCCCACCTTCCGGTGTGTTGCCCTTAGTCTTCTCTTACGACACCCACGGGTAGAGACGGGGAGGTGACATTCTAGCCCGGCACCCTACGGGACGTACCTACCTAGTGGAAAATACTGCTTTTTGATAAGTAAATATTGAAAATATTTATATTGTATGCTTTGACAAACTAAAAAGATTGTATGTTGGTAAGGAATCGTCCGTAGGTGTGAGTCTGATTCGCGCTTGGTTGTTTATTTTGTTCCATGACATTTTCTCTTCGTGGGGACAGGATGAGGGGACAGACAGAAATAATTCGACACTTAGAGTAGGTATCTATCAAATGGAATCTAATAGTGTGGGTAGTGTTTCAATTGTATTGTCGATTGCCTAGCTAGAGTATCTCAAACAATATTTGGTTTAAATAATTTGAGACCTACATACATTTAAGTGTTAAAATACTTTATATGATTCAAATGTTAGAGAGTATTAAAGATATTATTATTAACAGGATTAAAGATCCTAAGATATTTCGCCAATGAATGAATAGATATAAAAATATGAATACTAATAAATTCTTAATTTAAACAACAAACATCATGAAGACTGACATTATGAAGCGAGACGTCAACGCGGACGTCCCGAGCTCTCCTTGAAAAAGACCACCGAATGTCGTTGAAACTATAGTCGAAGCTATCTGACTAATTCACGTGAGTTATCCCGTATTATTTACTAAATTATGAAGACTTTCAACTTAAGTAAATTAACAAGGAAGCGATCTAAAGTAATGCTAAATTATTGCAAATATAACTTCTTATTTGATTACTGTATATATGTATGTACTTAGGTACTGGAAGTATTACAAGTTTCACTGTACTACTTTGATAAAATTTTTGCCTGAAGCTGATGGTGAAGTGATGATGTGGTCAACGTTGGTAAACAGGTATAACATAGAAAGGGAACTGGCTAGGGCTCTAAAAGACATCTGCCGGAACACATCGTTAGGGTGTGGTTAGGGTGTTTGGCGACAAGTTTTCTATTTTTTTTTTATTGTGACTTAAATGGAGCCAATATATAGTTCATAGAAAGTCTGACAGATAGTATATTATATAATGTTCAACAATGAGAAAACTACTAAAGATGAAATAATGCATCGCTTCCTAACCTTATCCCAAAATGTAGGAGTGTGGTGTGTGGTGGATTCAAACCACATAATATTTATAATATATAATACTTTACGTAAATAATAACTACGTAGGCAAACATAATTTACTTGGTACCTACATTAGATAATAGAATGTTGGTACATAGTATGAAGTATTCTTCGCCTGTTTACCTTGCACGCAGCAAGATAAGTATTACTCCTTATCAAATCACTGTCTGCTGTCGATTATACAATTCCAAAACTATTTCCGTCCTAGTTTCAATTTATAAGCCGCTACGATGATTGCGGAAAAAACATCGTCCTCAATTTTAATAATGTATGATGTGACGCAATAGGAGGTCAACTGCTCAAGGTGACGGTCGCCAGGCTGTCCAAGCGTGCTGCTACCAGCTAGGGTGCGTTCCGAACCTTGGTTAGAGTGCACTCGGAGTGCAACTTTTCACTCTAACGTCGTTCACAACCTTCGAGTAGAGCGTTCGGTTGTCACAACTGGACCGTTCCAAACCTTTGAAGGTTGCAACTTTTTAACCATAAAACGCGTGACATGAAATGACTTTGACGTTTATTTCGTATTCTATCAGATGCGCTCACCCATATATCTCAAAAAATATAAATACTAATATAATTTCTCATAATATAAAACTTAAATAAAAATGGAAAACGAATTTGTGATAGTGTTAAATAGCAATTATTATTACGATAATGATGTAAGTCTGTCAATGTCACAATTTGTTTGAGGTTATAAAACAACCGGTCGTTCCATACCTCAGGGTAAGTTGAAAAACAACCAAACAACGAAACAACTACACTCTGAGCCTCTGAACGCACTCCTACGATTTCTAACCCGCTTATTTAACAAGGTAACCTCAGAACGTTTGTACCACTGAGCAAGTAACATTTGTACGGTTGGAAATTGCAGACTGACGCCTGAACTGGCTTGCCTTTGACGTAATAGGCATCACGTTATTTACTTGTTTTTTTATAGGCGAGCGTAATAAGTATAATTAAATTCGGTATATGAACGAAAACAAGTTCGGCTTTTGTAGGTATACTACACTACAAAGCTTTTTCGAGGGTTAAAGCAGGATCACTATTAGAAGAGCGCGACGTCACAAAGTTTAAACTACATTACATTAATTTAAAAAAAAAATACCCAAAGAACAGACACTCAAATGTGTGAAATAACTTAATTGTTGAAGTCGGTACCATAATGGTTCAAAAGTATCTATTATCACAATATTTTGCGCATGGTACCGACTTCGACAAGTTATTTCACACATTTGAGTGTTGAAGTCGGTTCTATTTTTTTTTTATCAAATGTTTTTCACAATTTTTGTGACCCTTGCTACTTATGGGATCAATTGTCATTCACTGTCAATGACTATATCATCAAGAAAGGAAAATACTTTCAGTTATTGGAGTGTAACTCAAAAACGGCTTGACCGATTGATGAAATTGAAGCGGACAACACGGCGAAAGAAAAGAATCATTAAAATCGGTTCACCCAGTCAAAAGTTCTGAGGTAACAAACGTAAAAAAAGACGAATTAGGTACTCATTTCGTCCTCCTCCTTTTTTTGAAATCAGTAGAAAATAGACCTTTACTTATGGGTAGGTACTTTAATTGTTATTTTTGCGGCGGTATGCCTTCATTAACAAAACACTACAGCTACTACAACAAAGCATTTGGGCAACCCAAAAGGGCGTAGCAAGCCCATGGGCAGTCCAAATGCTCCAGCCCAGCACCCACCACCACGACCATTTATTCTTTACATATGAATCACAAAGTACTATGTATATACGGAAAATATGAATGTAAGTACTTATGTATACCTGATTGCAGTAAGAGCTTTGACGTGACAAGTGTTGGATAAAGGTCCTAGCACTCCTAGATAATGTAAGTATATTTCCATTTCATTGAAGATATTTATTTCATAATCATCATATTAAGCTTGTTATGGTGGCTGCAACATTCGTCATAGATATTAATTTTCGAATCCTATATTCGTCAAATCATTTACTTAGTTCAATTATGACACCAGCTCAAGGTGAAAAAATCCTAATCACACAAATCAGTCTGCAAAACTCTCACAATTTTTTTTTAATTATTTAAAAAAATAATTAAAATTTTAACACAAAAAAAATGACTTCATACCATATACAATATAGGGATAGCTCAAATACTAATCGTTAGATCTCACTCAAATTTAAATGGGACCACATGACAAGCACCAACTTTCGAATATAAAAAAATATCATTATAATCGCTACATCCTTTGATCCTTTTGAAGCAGTGATGGCTCAGTGGCGTTGGCTATGGACTGCCGCGCAGCAAGTCCATGGTTCGAATCCCGCCCAGAGCTTGAGCTTCACCGCATGGTGGAAGGGCATTTTGCGAATGCCCGCCTGGCGACCACCCTCAAGTAGAAAATCTGTCGCCAAGCACCTAACGGTGTGTTCCGGCAGCAGTCCTTGAGAGCCAGTGAAATAACAGGCAAAATGAGACTTAACAAATATGTCTCAAGGTGATGGGCGCAGTGCAGTTCGCACTTGTGATGAAATGCATCTGTTATAGGCAGAGGGTACCGCTTAACATCAGGTGGGCCTCGCGATTGTTCCTTCCAAAACAGTAAAAAATAAAAGTTGATTGATGAGTTATGGGAAACACACACAAAAAAAAAATACAGTCGATTTGAGAACCTTTACCTCCTTTTTTTAAAGTCGGTTACAAAGGTTGACAGATAACCCCACGTTCGCATTTACAATAAAGTTTATACGAGGGTAAGTGTATGACCAGGTATGACGCAACTTTCAATTTATTCAAATTACTTCGTGAGTACAATCACGTAGGCAACTAACTTTACTTAGGCTCATGCATTACGAACAATATATTACTTAATCTATGTCCGTGTTAGAGGTTTTAAGCATACATATAACAGGAGGTATATGTATACTTAAACTCTTATATGGCCTGTTTATTCCGTTAAATTTGTATTTTTGTATGCAACGCATAAACTTAAAAACTACTGGACCGATTTGAATGAAATTTAGTAATGAAATAGTGGATAGTGTATATCCAACTGCGCAAATAGAGGTTAGGTAATGGTTTTACGCAATAACCGAAATACGCGCAGGCGGTGCCGCGGGCGGAAAGCTAATCTATACTTATATTATAATAAAACTGTAGCAGATCCAATTCTGTACATGGCAGATATTTTGAAAAAAAAATAATTGACTGCACTCTGTAGCTGATTCTGATGCCCAAACTGTATTTTTTTTAATTTTTTGTCTGTCTGTCTGTATCCCTGCCGCGCATCACTCCAAAACTACTGAATGGAATTCAAAGAAACTTAACACGATTTGAGTTCATACTACGAAGAAGGTTATTGTATACTTTTATCCCGAAATTCAGCATGGTTCCTTCGGGAAAGCAGATGAAAGTCAAAATGTGCACTTAGTTGTAATCTATTAACGCGTAGTTGCAATTATTCTTTTTTTTTGTTAGAATAGTGACGAGCGAGCCCGGAACCCCACGGGCAGCCCGGCACCCCACGCACCGCCCGGCACCCCAAGGGCAGCCCGGCACCCTTATTTAGATTAAGCTTGCAAAGTGCTGGGCTTCGTGCTAAGATAAAACTCTAAAATCTGGAACATTCGCCACAATCAGTTTTTTAACCATCTATCTTTTGCCGGATACATTTTGGAACTGCGCAATGGAAGTGCACAATCTAATATATTTTCGTTCTACCGCCAAACAAGGAGAACCTCGGCAAAAAGATCCCGTTTTATAATCGAAATTCCAAAGAAACGCACAAAGTAGGTACTTTGCTTCAACATTTATTGTGCGAACCGCGAAGGAACTCTCTGAGTTACTTAACTGGTCTTCTGGAAAATACAACCCGGGAGTTTTCAAATCCAAAATAAAAAGGCTCCTTTCTAAGCTTTACTGGGATTGCTTCACCGCAAACCACAGCGTTGCTTAATATGAGATAAACAGTGCTCAAATGTGAATAATTAGTTTGCAGGTACGGCAATCGCTAACGAAGTCTCAGGTACAGCTAGTATTATATATAAATGCGTAAAATGTGTTGTATAACGCCTAACCATACCGACCTGATTTCAGTCATATTTGACACAGAGATAGACTACAGTCCGTATAAGTTTTGATTCCGATTATTAACTAAATTTGCCTTAGAAATTGCACACTTGATTGGGCAAGGCAAGGCCAATTACATCGATAAACTTACATAAATTTTGCGAATAACAAGGTAAGTATGTAGGTATAGCAACACAAATAGGTCTTCATAACATTGCGTTTGCCATCATATGAAATCATACAATACTATATATTAGGTCCTTACATATGAAATTGGCGTTTTGTATGGGAGGAACAAAAAGTCGAATATTTTTTAATATAATATATTTAATTAATCAAAGTATGAACCATTATTTTCTATGCACTTTTGCCATCTCATAGGTAGTTCATTGATCCCTTTACTAAAAAAACCAGTCGGACGGGAATCAATAAAATCTTTGAAGGCGATTTGGACTGCCCCATCGGAGTTGAATTTTTTCCCTTGCAAGAAGTTATCCAAATTTCGAAAAAAATGGTAATCTGTTGGAGCAAGGTCCGGGGAGTACGGAGGATGTCTTAGACTTTCCAATTGAAGCTCTTCTAATTTAGTAGCCGTCTGTAGCGCAGTGTGTGGTCTAGCGTTGTCGTGAAGCAGCAGTGGCGTGGAGCGATTGACCAGCGTAGGTTGTTTAGCCGCTAGCTTTTCCATCATGGTTTGCAATTCCTGACAATAGACATCAGCCGTAATAGTCTGGCCAGATTTGAAAAAACTGTAATGAACAATACCGGCACTAGTCCACCAAACGCTTACAAGTAACTTTTTTGGGGTTAATTTTCGCTTGGGGCAGGATTTGGCTGGCTGGCCAGGATCTAACCATTGCGCTGAGCGCTTCCGATTATCGTAAAGAACCCATTTTTCATCACAGGTAATGATTCGGTTTAAAATACCTTCATTATTGTGCCGGTTTAGTAATGTAACGCAGCAGTCGACGCGCGTTTGCCGGTTTGTTTCAGTCAATTGGTGAGGTACCCACCTTTCAAGCTTTTTAATCTTCCCAATTTGCTTCAAGTGAATTAAAACAGTTTTATCACTAACATCGCAGCCTGCAGCTAACTCGGACGTGGTTTGCGATGGATCCGCTTCCACAATAGCCTTCAACTCTTCATTATCAACTTGAGTCTCAGGCCGTCCACGGGGCTTGTTCTGCAGGTCGAAATTTCCAGAACGAAAACGTTGGAACCAAAAACGAACTGTGTTTTCTTTTGCAACACGACCGCCATACACATCATTCACCCTTCGAGTTGTTTCCGCAGCACTAGTGCCACGGCGGAACTCGTACTCGTAAATAATGCGATATTTAAGGTTTTCCATTTTGTAAAATGAGTGACGCAAACAGAAAAAAACAGAAGAAAAAAAACAAATGAACGACGATCATCGAAGCACAAATACATGAGTCTATAGCTGTACAAATTTGAATTTGGAATTCCTTACCAAAGAGGAGAAATTCGTGATTAAAGTGGCCAGTACGAAAAACGCCAATTTCATATGTAAGGACCTAATATATATAGGTACTTAGAATGTGGTACGTCACATCGCGAGTAAGGCTGGATTGGCTTCTAAGAAACTTGGTGTGCTTAATAAGGCAAAGCGGTACTTTACGTCGAGCCAGCGACTTTTGCTTTACAAAGCACAAGTTCGCCCTCACATGGAGTACTGCTGTCACCTCTGGAATGGCGCACCAAAGTACCAACTCCAGTCTCTCGATGCTATTCAGCGTCGAGCGGTAAGAATTGTCGACGACCCCGAGCTCTCTGACCGCCTTGAGCCACTGAGCCTCCGTAGAGACATCAGTTCGCTCTGTATACTCTACAGGCTCTATAACGGGGAATGCTCCCAAGAGCTGTTTGAGCTTATACCGGCATCGCGATTCTATCATCGTTCCTCGCATCGAGTCTTGGAAGTCTCACACAGCTCGATTTATGCGCTCCTTCTTACCGCATACTTGCAAAATGTGGAATGATCTTCGATCTATCGTTTTTCCGCAGGGCTACAGTATGGATTTCTTCAAAAAAGGTGTTGTGTCTTACAGTGTCGGCAACGCATCGGTAACGCCCCTGGTGTTGCAAATGTCCATAGGCGACGGTAACCGCTTACCATCAGGTAGGCCGTCTGCTTGTTTGCCAACCCATTACATAAAAAAAGTTAGTGTAATATCAATCCAACTGTCTTCAACACTGCGACATTGCACGGCATGTTGAAATCACAAGTAGGTAAACGGTCTCCTAATGACGATGCAGTGGCTAAATTTGGTAATGATAATGACACAGTAAACCTTGAGTACATACCTCTTTCGAATCCTTGACCACTGCATACACTTTGTTTGATGAGAGCGTTTTATTTTTGAATTAAACTAACCACAGCAGGATATTTTAAATACGAATTAGCAAAAAACCGCAAAATGAAACCGACTTCAACACTCAAGTGTGAAATAATTTGTTACTAATAGTTATAATAGTTTGTACCATGATAGTTCAAAGTACTTATTATCACAATATTGTGCGCATGGTACCGACAAGTTATTTCACACTTTTAAGTACCTTATGAAGTCAGTTCCATTTTGAAGTAAACATTTTTCTTACCTTTTTTAGTGACCCTTGCATTGTCATTCACTGTCAATGACTATATCATTAAGACAGGAAAACATTTTTCAGTGATTGGAGTGTAACTCAAAAACGGCTTAACCGATTTTTATTAAATTTAAATGGAACCATACGGGAAGCTCCAGCTTTCAAATAAAAAAAGAATCATCAAAATCGGTTCAACCAGTCGAAGGGTCTGAGGTAACAAATAATGAGAACCTCCTCCTTTTTAGTAGAATAAAATATATAAGACTGAACAGTTAACTATCGTAGATTATAGTTGTTACTATTAATTGCAATACTGTTCGTTCTGGATGTGACATTGAGAAAAGAATCGGTAATTCAAAATATTTCGCGTTTATTTAGCACAATCGTAATAAATTACACAAAATAATAGCAAATTCAGACGCATCATAAATAAAGATAACAATTGAATTTAATTCATAACTGCCCGGATTCGGGTGCGAGATAATCTAATCTTGCAAGGTATATTTATCAAGCGAGAATCAATTATTTACTCGTTATATAATAATTAGCTATCATTTATTTACTTACAAAGAACAAACTCGATATAATAGTAGGAATTGTACTGTGATGATATCATGTCGTATACCCCTGCACATGCGCATAAAAATTATGCATTTGTTTGCTTACTTTGTAACTTGCAATTACCTGATTTGAACAATATATCGACTTTCTTGAAAGGAACAACATTTTGCCAGAAGTACAATCAGGCTTTCGAAAGGTTCGTAGGTAGTACAACAACTGCTCTACTAGATGTAACAGATAATGTGCTTAGTGCTCAAGACCATCAGGGAATGTGCACTATCCTAGTTTTGTTGGATTTTCCAGGGCTCGATTCCCTAGATATTAATTTACTTTTGTCAAAATTAAGTTACTATGGGTTCGATGCTGAAGCTGTCCAATGCTTTGATAGCTACCTTAGTGACCAGTATCAATATATGAAAATTGTGCAATCAGATGGCAGTTTGCTGGCATCGAATAAATTAGCAGTAAACAGAGGGGTGCCCCAGGGCTCTATTTTGGTCCCAATTCTTTTTATTTTATACTCTGCCGACATAATAACGCAAATTCATAATTGTAATGTCCATATATATGCGGATGACATTCAAGTCTACATCTCATGCAAGCCGTGTGACATTGATAATGCTATTGTGAACCTAAATAGGGATCTTGCAAGAGTGGCTTCATGGTCCACAAATAACTGGCTATTGCTTAATCCGATCAAAACTAAGTACCTCATTTTCGGTAGCAATCATCAACTCGCTAGTATCATGCCATCGGTAGGAGTCACACTACTGGGCGAACCTATAGAGCGGCTATATGAAGCGCGTAACCTAGGTCTGCTCATGGACTGTGAAATGCGCTATAAAAATCTCGTAGCCAATTGTATAAAAAACTGTTTTTATAAGTTAAAAGTTGTGTACAAAATGAGACCCTTCTTAAAGGAATGTATGCGCATTCAGCTGGTAGAGTCGTTAGTTTTATCAAAGCTGAAATATATGGACACAGTTTACGGGCCGAGACTCCTCGCCAAAATTAAAAGGCTGATACAACGAGTGCAAAACGCTTGTGCCAGATTCTGCTTTAACATCTCGTGGAGGTCGCATGTGACACCATTTCTCAATAAGAATCTCTGGTTGAAAATGATGCACCGTCGCAAGCTGCATTTAGCGTGTCTGTTGTTCGGAGTCATCAAGTGCCACAAGCCGTTGTATCTCAGCGACAAGTTAAAGTGGTTGGCTGTGCGGCGGCCTCAAAGTTCCCGAACTTGTTCGATGCAGCTGAAGACGGAGCGGCATTTCTCGGCAGCTTTCAGAGGAAGTTTCCGTTACGCTGCATCGAAATGTTGGAATAATATACCGCCGATTAGGAACCTGCATTGTTTGTATAGTTTTAAAAATAATATTTAGAAGTTCATTTTTGCACACCAGAAGATAGAGGAACTGTTGGTTCAGGACACCAGTGCACTATAATGTTTAGTTTTATATAAAACAGTAAAAATGGTTACTAGTGTAAGAATGTGTACCTACTTTTGCTATAAATACTTTCTTTGGTAAAGTGTAGAAATATGAAATGTATGTAATGTGTAATATAAAATTTGTGTAATATGTAATATAAATGTATTTTATGTGCGCATGCTGTCAAAATGTGCGTGCGGGAGGTCACCTCCCGGTCGCAGCGGAAGACCAGCGTCGGTTGCTGTTCGCAGCATCCGGCATTATGCTGAGCTGAGGCCGGGTTACACACTGTCTTATAATTTCTTGTTTGTTTTAACTGGTCTGTGTATATTTGTGTGTGTGTGTTGCAAATAAACGCTTTTCTATTTCTTTCTATAATATGTGTAACTAACTCAATAATTTTATTGGTCATGGTCTAACCGTAATTACACAAACTAATTAATCAAATAACCAAAATTGTCTGACCAATAAAGGCTATGCTGGGGTCACCGAATAATTAAAAACTAACATGTAGGTAAATGGAGAATTTTAAAAACATCCTCGACATATAACTCTGCTTGCATAAAGTTCAAGAGCGAAGCGTCTGTATGATATTCACCAACAATCTGATGCTGTAGCGTGCGCGGCTATGCACAAATACTTGCATAAAAATGAAATGGCTGATCAGTCACTCAAATTTTAGTATGTATGTCTCCAGCTTACTCAATTGAAATTTCTTAATTCTGAAAATGCCAATATTTAGAGCAGTTTTTTTTATTGCTGATAGTAAAGCCTTTGACCTCAATCTCACTTGATGGTAAGTGATGATGTGGTCGAAGGTGTTAACAGGCTTAACCTAAAATTACTGGCTCTCAAGGACAGCTCTGCCGGACCACACCATTAGGTGCTTGGCGACAGATTTTCTACTTGAGGGTGGTCGCTAGCAAAATGTCCATCCTCCATGGGCTCAAGACCGAGGCGGGATTCGAACCATTGACATGCTACGCGGCAGTCCATAGCCAATGCCACTGAGTCATCACTGCTTCCAAAATTAATGTAGTGCATTATGAATACCAACTCAAAATTTAGGTGCCTAATAAACTTCGATGCTACGTGTGATTATTTAGTGTTAACTGACGTTATGGTGTCCAGCTGACAAATGATGTATACACGAAACGGCCGATGATGTGTCGCTCACGGGTAACGAAAGATTTTGATCGTAGCGAGACTGCTGTTTACTCGCGAACTTGCTCTAAGTCGAGACCGCTACCTGTTTTTACTACCTAGGTCTCTACTCCGTAGGTTTTTTTTTCTTGTAAAAGGCGACAATGAAGCAGACGGTCAGTGGTGTTAAGCAAAACCGCCGCCTAAAGACAACTGCAGCATCATGCTAGGCTGTTTTTCCGGACTGGAGAAGAATTTGTATAGACCCCATTAGATATCTATGTTGACGCCAAAGATATACAAATTTCTAGACATTTTTAAGAGAATTCCCTGAAACCACGATGTGGATACATATTTTTTTTAAATTGAATCTCCTAAAACTGAAAAGTATGAAATAACTTGTTAATGTCGGCCCCTTGGGAAATTCAAATAATTCTGAGATCATATTTTCATGGCCCGACTTTAACAAGTTATTTCATAATTTTCAGTGTTTTAAGTCGGTTCCATTTTTTGTTGAATAAATGTTCACCCCTTTAGTGATAAATGATAATTTACTGATGGTTTAACGCTAGATTTTTACTCACCAATACTGGTTACCATCGACAAAACTTGCTACTACCAAGTCATCTAGGTATATCAAGATTTTTTTAGTTAGTTGAGTGTAACTTAAAAACTTCTTGACCGATTTTGATGACATTTACATGGGACCACTTCTGACCTTTCTGTATACCCTTCTCAATAAAAAAAGAATTAACATAATTGGACTACTCTGTACAAATTTGTGCGTGGTCATACATACAAAATAAATATATACGCGTCGAATTCGAAGGTTCAATTGAGAACCTTCTTTATTTGGGTATCGGTTAAAAACAGTACAGTACAGTTACCCCACACCGAGATTTTCTCGAGAGCTCTCAATATCTAACAGTCTGCTTCTACTTTCCTGCATCTTTAGTAGTCGAGATTCGACACGGCTTAGGTACAGAGCAACTCCAGTACTATCATCCGAATAGCAACTCAAGTTGCTATGCAACATGTCATTGATATGCAGGATATCAAACGTAGGCGATAGACACTAATCCCCCTGGGGGGTCTTCCAGCATCGATGGGCATGGCATCGCAACAAGTTGATAAAACACAGAGATGAAGCTGGACAACCAGGTGTAAAGGTCCGACTTTATGCCAAACGATGGAAGTTTGGGCAAGAGTGCCTTGTGCCAAACACAATCAAACGCTTTGACAATGTCAAAACTTACCGCCAGCATAGAACATATAATAATACTAATACTACGCCGCCAGTGCTTTGCTGTTACTCTCGATAGCTTCTTTAGGTACACTCACCAGTGGATGTACCATGGAGGAAACCATATTGATGGTATTTTAGCTGTTTCCTCCAAGTAACCAATAAGGTGAGTGTCAAAGTCACAATCATTTATTCAATTTAGCCGTCTATGACCCTCTTATGAAGGTCAATTACATATTCTACATTACAATGTACGTTCAGCAACTTTGTTTTTGTTCAGAAAAATAAATTGTATAGAGACACTGCGAGAAGAACGGGCAAGAAACTAGTTTCTTGAAATTCTTTTAACTTAAATGTCTTTTAACAATTTGTTACATAATTACTATTAACAATTTGTTACACACTTACTATGTAAACATTTTTTTTATTATTATATTAGTATTTTTTCAATAAAATTATTACAATATATAGGTGACAGGCGACAGCTTGACAGAGGCGGAATTGTCCAGGCATTTTTGTCGATTAAGTAATCACAAACTGTGTAGTAGGATTTCTTAATCATTATGTTTTACACGTGCAATATGTTTGGGAACTTTATTATAAAACCGTACAGAATTACCTAAGAAGGACCTTTCATTTGTCTTTGCTAAACTAAAACCTGGCACCGCTATTTAATAATTAATCTTGTGTTGTAATCGTGATTGCCACTGTTTGATTTACTAAAATTTTTACGAGAATACATAATATTTTCAAATTCAAACAACAGATTTGGTAAAGTTAAAATATCAATTTCTTTAAAAAGATCCTTCAGAGCTTTCTTAGGGTCCATTTCATATATGGCTCGAATTGCACCCTTTTGTAGGATAAAGATTGTCTCTTCAGCAGCTGCTCCCCACAGCAATACACCATACGACATAATACTGTGGAAGCACGCGAAATAAGCTAGGCGAGCAGTAGCTACGTTTTTTTTTCAATTAGGTACTTTCAATACAGAGGTGATAGCTATTGGGCGATAATTTGACGATCGCCTTTTTATGTCTGCGGTTAGTCCAGAGGTACATTATTTTTTTGTTTATAGCTACAAATTCTGTCAAAAACGAAAACTCTCTTTTTGTGCATATACAATGAAATATACAAATACTTAAAATAAGTAGTTTCGGAATAAAACTCTGAAAACCAGAACAAACATTTACTTTTTAGGTCAAATATATTTCTAATTCGGCACATTACTTGCTGTGGTTGGCACAACTGCGTGTAAAAAACATTGGTGACACGTCAAAGTAGACAAAGCTCATGACGCAATGTATTGAACACCTTTCAAAATGATCGATTTCTACTTTGAAATGCATTTTTTGAAATACAAGCTTTGAAGTGCCTAGTATAACAAAAAATAATCTTAAAAATTTAAATAATTATTAACCTAACCAAAGAGAAAGTTCTCATGTGCCTGTAATGTCACGCGGATCCCGCCGCGGGCTTGAGCTTCACCGCATGGTGGAAGGGCATTTTGCGAATGCCCGCCTGGCTAGCGACCATCAAGTAGAAAATCTGTCGCCAAGCACCTAACGGTGTGTTCCGGCAGCAGTCCTTGAGAGCCAGTGAAATTACAGGCACATGAGACTTAATAAGTATGTGTCGAGGTGACGCGCGCAGTGCAATTCGTGACTTGTAACGAAATGCATCTGTTATAGGCAGAGGTTAGTCCGCTTAACATCAGGTGGGTCTCGAGCTTGTTCCGCGGAACACAGTAATGAGAACATTACTGCTTGGCAGTAGCAATAAGTATGGGGGCAGTACTTCTCCGGACAAACTCGCACAGAGTTCTACTTGCAGTGTTTCAAATTGCGAGAATTTTCAGATTCGGCAGACGTGATGATGTTCATCGCTCCATAGATTAATTGCTTATGAATTAATATTTGTTTTAAGTTTATACTTAGTACTATCCACATTGATAGGACTTATCAGCCGGACCTTGTAGATTCAATGAGAAGAACATAATATAAATAAATATATTCATATCTTTGATCTCAATATTGTATATATTTTACCACTGTGTTTTATATAAATAGTACATAACATATAACTTAATAATATATAGACTAACTTAAATAACATATATACTCTTACAGCCACCATAGCATGTTCGACTGTTTGTCCTTCAAGTTTCCATGGAAATACGGCGGGAAGATAAATCTGAAACCCAGAAGAAAAACGATTTAAACATTATATATTACAGTATTTTTTAAATAACTACATATGACAGAAATCAGAGTAGTGTAATTTTTATTTCATTCTCTATCAATGAGATTCCCACAAAGTTTTCATCATTCAATTGATCAATTCACAACAACGTAAGTACAATTATCATAATATGCCGGAAAACGAACCCTTTGCATGCAGGGGGGCCTACGTATACTACGTCTTCTGGTTTGAGGTAGATAAAACCTCAAAAACTTTAACTCCTCGGTTATTGGTTCGTCGAGCAATATTGCCTGCCTATTGCCATTTCAATTTGAAAGTTCTGAGAGCCATTAGCGTAATGTTGCAATGCAAGGTTTAAATGTGAAGATGGTATCTATTCTGTAAAAGCTCCATGCATTTGGCTGATGCCTCACACAACTCAGTTTGACTACTCTCACCACATGGAAGGAGGAGATATGGTCTTAGATTCAGCACGCGTCACTAATTGTACATTGCCCATCTATTGTTGAAGGCTTATGTACATTTGATTTTAAGAAAATATAAATATTTGGCCTGGTGAGTTCATAAAAAACAATTTGAACGACCATGAGCTAAGAAAAAATATGGGGTGTGGCTGTGTTATGGACACGGACGTTAGTTGTATGTGAATACGACTCAAAATGGTAGGCTCCCCCCTCCGCCGCGCGCGATGTGTTACAGTCTTACTTATGGTAATAAATTAATTCTTTGATATTTTTAGCTATCCGGTGGTGTACTTGAAATTAAAATTTGGTTGGAAACGATATGTATCTTAAACACTTTAGTGTTTTCTGTATCCTCGATTTTGTTATCACTCGTTTTTTTTATTTCGTCCCTATGGAAGCAATATTAAAGACTTATTCACGTCACAAAAATTGTAACACTGACGATGGTGGCTTGAGCATAGCCAAGCACAGCCTGACACTTCTGGAAGTAGTCCTTGACAGCCAGCTCCCATGCTAGTTTCAGCCTGATCCAATTTTTGATTACATCACCACTGACTAACAAATGTGTACATGTTTTGTTTCTTCTGGTATGGAAACAATGACAATTTTATGGAAATAATTATGATCTTAGTTTCTTACCTTTCACTATACTTCGTTTCGTTAGTTAAGAAAGGCACGATAGCATGCTCAATCGAGCTTCCATCCAGCACACCTAGAAATGAAAAAACAGCATTTTATACAAATTATTTACACATTGGTCAGCAAGATAAACAATGTATGGATCAGAATTGTGTAATTTTATTTCATACTGCATCAATGAGATTCCCACAATGATTTCATCATTAATTTATATTAATTTTAGCAATCCTCAATGTACTCAAATACATAATAATTGTGTCCACAGTCTATATCTGTGAGCACCACTTTAGTGTTAGACATTCTGCATAGAAACAGCAGTATGCAAACACTAATGCGTATAGTCGAGAAGGGCACTTTATCAAGTTAAATAATTACTGGGAAAACGAAACATAAAAGAATATTGTCTCTGAAAGACAAGCACAGTGCAGTGTCACTGCGACTGTAGAGAGACGTAAAGCTTTCCATCAAGCTAGCGACTTGTATGTCTCGTCACTAGATATGTGTAAAAATAACTATAATACTACCTACTATTCCATTGAGAAAGGAATGCAAATTTATCAGTGTTTCCCTAAAAATCAAAATAAACACTAAACACCATCAAAATAGATACTATACGTTTATACTAGGGTTTATACATTTTTGAATACTATAAATTAGTAAGTATTGTAATAAATTTATACAAATACCAACCTTTTATTTTTAATTATAAGACATTATCAGATGTCTCATTTCTGCATCTTTGATAGTATCTTCAAACTAACACGATGTACTTGAAGGGCACTGAAATAAAAACAATACATATATGGTATGGATACAGGGTCGGCAAAGCATTGTTAACGCCCCTGGTGATGCAAATTGCCATAAGCAACGGTAACCGCTTACGATCAGGTGGGCCATCTGCTTGGTTGCCACTCCATTTCATAAAAGAAATATTATAATATGTACATGCAGTTTTCATATTATATAATGTGAGTTGAGTGAATATTTTTATAATTGTCTAAGATAGCTAATTAGATTAACATTGGACCAACAGAAAATATGTATTTGCTCACCTGAAAAATAATCACATCTGTTGTTTGGAATAGCAGATAGAAATATTGGATTAACTCACCAAGCCTTAGCTTTTGAATACAATTCTTAGCTTAAATTATCAATAAAAATAGAATTCTAATACATTTTTTTAGATGTTTTTTATTCTTATAAAATATGATACAGCATTTAGCTTATATAATGCCGATCTTGTTGGCAACATCTAACGCGTCATAATCCCTGGCTAGTCTGACGTACGCCTTCTTCTTGCCATCAGGCCTGAAAATCAAGAAAATAGCATTAAGTGTTGGGGACCTTAGGAATGTACTGACAAACCAACTATAATGATCAGAGTTGTGTATTTTTTATTTCATTCTCTATCAATGAGATTCCCACAAAGATTTCATCATTTGTCATTTTAAAAATTGTAAATTTTGCAGCTAATTTCGTATTGCTAAAAACAAGAAGGTGCAGCCTATTCACAGCATATATGAGAGATAGTCCACAGAGCCTACATTCAGACATTTAAATGTTTTTTGTACAGTAAACTTTAAAGCAGAGTACATGTTCTATAGATCTTACCTGATCAAGGTGTTAACTTTAGCAACATTGATGTCATAAAGTTTCTTGACGGCAGCCTTGATATGATGCTTGTTAGAGCTGGTGTGGACAATGAATACCAAGGTATTGTTGTCTTCAATCTTCTTCATGGCGGCTTCAGATGTCAGGGGGTATTTGATGATATTGTATGCATCCATTCTGAAAATGATTATTGAATTATGTTATGTTTAATCAATAAACACGGTGGAATCCTTTTTTGGTTAAGATATTAAAATAACTTTTAGCAAAGAAAACATTACTATGTTTTTTGTTATTTACCTTTATTGTACAACACTACAATAAAGGTAATAAACGCCTTTATTGTAGTGTTGTATATAGTTTTTTTGTTAACAAAGGCATACTTATTAACAAAAAAACTATATACAACACTACAATAAAGGCATTTATACAACCTACAAGTCATTGCAGACTCACAGGCAGTCGAAATGTTTCAGCCTACTACCAGTTGGCAGCATTGCCCCGTTGAATTGTAATGCTTATTCGTTGAGCCAAATAGGTGCCTATGAAATTACATAGTAATGGTGGATGAAAACCAAAGCGGAGAAAAAATCTAATTTCATCCCTATATATATATACAATCATGTCATTCACACTGCAGGGGATGAAAATCAGTCATGTGTGATACTTGCACCTAGAGTGTAGGGTTATAAGTTATAGGGCAGGGATAAGGAAAAGGCTGCCTCCAGGCCTAATCTGGACCACAGCATTATTTGATGTGGCCCACATTCTGAAACAACAGATAATTTCAAGAATTCCTTGAGTCTAGATATAGAATAAGATAATTCCAACTTACTGCTTCATAATAAGGTCCGAGTGTATCAATAAAAAAAGTAAATATACAGACTTATTGCACCTATACAAGAAAATGTATGGCATTTTGATAGTTATGGAAGATCAACAATGTATTTTGGATTTTGCTTTTTTCACTGACGAGCTTCGATTAATATTCAATGTAATTAAAAGTACCACAAGGAATAATTCTTCTGTTAATTATTCATGGACTTAAATAATAAAGGCATTCATATTAAAGCTATGTTTGTTTTCAATAAAAATCTAACAAAGGCATCATAATTTTTTTAAAGCTACTGATTTCATTTTGTGATAAAGGCATTCATATTAAAGCTATTGTTTTCAATAAAAATCTAACAGAGGATCATAATTTTTTTAAAGCTACTGATTTCATTTTGTTATTGCACTGAAAAAGTTAAACTTTATATTAATCACTAGACCAATCTTGAAAATTTTAAAGAGATTCGTAGTCAAATAAAAAAATTGTAGTTGTGCAGGAATGGGGTATATGACTGAACTTGGAATGGAGCGCTGTGAACGATGACAGCTTATAAAAATAACAAAACACCAAACATTATTTTTTTTGTATTGTAATTTTAGTATCGTTACTAATAAATTTCAAATTATATCTCATATTATTTGAAATTTATTAGTATATATCTCACAATATTAAAGTAAAAATAATATTTTTAGTTTAATTTTGTGAGAGACCATTCATGCATTTGTTATCATCCCATCTCTATGTGATGTTTAAGTGGTGAGAAGCAACACCAGAACACACAAATAAAAATGAAAAGAAAAGTTGTTGTTGAAAATTTGAGGTATGCATGAAGAAGAGACTGTGGAGCATGTCTTATTGCACTGTGAAGCCACAGAACAAATAAGAGTTGAAACGGGACTATGAGAGCCATTCTCACCTATGAAATCCTTACCTCCACCACATACGCTATAGAACAACTATGCCAGTGACCCTGAGTCCTCCACTACATTAAGGAGTTGGGATGGCTTGGAGAGCTGGCAGGGGGAATTGCACAAAACACTGCAAGCGGGACGTCAGTGCAGGACATATTGCCCCCAATTAGAATAAGACATATTTGAAAAATAGTTAACTGCCTCTTCCCAGACCTATTTCATATACATGTCACGAAAAATGCCATAGGAATTGATCAAGTTTGGTTACAAACACTGTGACAAGTATTTTATAGATTGATATAATAAAGGCATAGTAGAAAGAGTGGGAAGTAGGCCATCTCCGGCCCAATTTGCGATATAACTACCTACCATACTTGCCTGTCTCAGGGTTGTTACTTATTTATAATGTATGTACTCATATATGCTAAATTTTAATTTGGTACCCAGAAATAGGCAAGGGCCGGGAAGTTGTATTTTTTTACTTGTGTTGTCTGGGTTCAGGGTTAGTAAGGTCGGTTTTATACCTAAACGATGATAACACCTTTCACAATGAAAATGGCGATACCTTGTGGTTGCGCGCGGTGCGTTTGTATGAAGATAACTTACTTCCCCACTCCTTATACTATGATAAAGGTGATCCAAATAAAGTTTCTTAACTTTAATTAATATTTTATAGATATTTATTAACTTTAAATATAATTTTATTAATAAAATATTTAGTGTTTGTAAAATGATATAAGTTGAATTGTCATTCTGCAGGAGTTCCAAGTCAACAAGCATTATACCACATGGAACCCTTTGAAATATTCATGCTAATCACTGAATGTTGCTAGTGATGTGTGGCATGGTGCACCATCATACTGAAACCATTTGTATTGCACTCACCTTTCGGAAGTTTATTATTAAAAAAAGTTCCAATCACAGCTGACCACAATGAGCACCACACAGCTTTTTCAGCTTGCAACAGTGTGAGGAAATACCACATGGGATACACATCCCATGTGGTATTTCCTCACCCTAAATACAGCAGTTTTGCTTAATAACCACTTATCATCAGCTGTGCAAATTTGCACATACATCTACTCGTAATACAAGCTTGATGTTTAGAGGTTAAATTATGTTTTGAAGGTGTGTGATGGTTTTAGCTAATAATTGCTAATTATGATTATTATTTTTTTTGGAATTCATTAACACAAATGAAATTTTCACTTAAGTTTGACCAATAGCATCCTTAACAAATTTGTGGTGAAAATTTTGAAAATGGAGGTTCTGGTTTACTTTATAAAACATCGATTTATGGGGTGTGGGGGCGGGTGCGGGGGGATGGGTAGTCCCCTGTGAAGGGGAAGTTGCAATCCCCCCCCCCTTTCAGAGATATGATTTTTTTTAATTTATGACCTCACTATTGTCAATCATTGAATTCACGGAGGAAGGGCGGTGCGGGGTAAAGTAGTCCCACGGTGAAGGGGAAGTTGCGATCTCAAATTTTCACACTGTCTGAACAAAGGAAAGGTTGGAGACCTTTTGTTTTGCCGCCACATGAAGCATACATCTAGATTAAACTTTAATTCATATTTAGTTTCTGTTATATGCTCCTAATTGATTTGCATCACTCTCTTAATATATGAAGATGGATATAGTCTTTGAAGAATTAGTATCAACTTCAAATCATAATTGTTATAGCTATTGAAAAACTAAACAATGAGTTGAGCAGTAGGTTAGCGTTTCTTATATTTTAACTAATTTTTACTAATTAAACACTTATAGTTTCAAATTGACATAAGTTGTTAGAAACATTCACTACTTTATTAACATCTTTACAGTTTGATGCCAATATAGGAAACTTATTTGGTAGGAACATTATATTACACTCACCGGTTTCTCTTAGGCAGAGATTTTCTGGGATATTTAGGGTGCCTTGGAGGCTCAAAGGTCTTAGGCCTATGGAAATGCACAGAGGTGCGGATCTGGCGGACTCGCTTGCCATGTTCACCTTTGACAACCTAAAATAATAAATTGTTGATTTAAAACACTGAAGTGCAATTACATTTTATATAATGTAAATAATAATCATGCGATTACCTTCTTTTGTGCCTTGAGGGCCTTAGTAACAGGTTTAACAACTTGTTTTTTCTGTCCTTTGATGCCTGTCTTCTTGGGCTTAGGAGCGATTTTGAGCTTGGCAGCCGCAGGTTTGATCTTAGGTTTGCCCGCTGCAGCTTTTTTCACTGAAGGTTTAGCACTGGACTTAGTCTTCAGAGCAGCAGCCTTAGCAGATCCAGGCTTGGCAGAAGGGGCAGATGTTGGCTTCTTCTCAGCAGGTTTGGCTGCTGGTGCAGATGCTGGCTTGGCTGCCGCTGGTTTCGCTGCCGCTTTGGGTGCAGGGGCCGGGGTTTTAGCGCTGCTGGCAGGCTTTGCTGCGCTGGCAGTCGACGCAGCTTTGGGCGCTGGCGCTGGAGTCTTGGCTGAAGCCTTCTTCTCAGCGGGCTTAGACCCACTCGACGCTGAATAAAATAAAAATCTTTAGTGATCACAACATAACCTCAACGTTACAGATCAATGTGGCACACAGTTGCTCCGATGAGATATAAGTTTCTTTATATTAGCTAAAAACAACGGTTTGAGGTTTGATTTATATCGTTTTTGTTAATTCAGATTGCTTTCATTTACATTCAATACCGCGTGGCTAGTAGCCTCTACACTGATGTCAATGTAGCAAACACTTTAAAAGTAGCTTTTCCTCCACATAAATCAACACGTATAATACAAATACTAGCGACTGTTTTAAACTAGATGATTTGGCGATTTCTATGCGGGCTTTGCTCATATTTTATAAAACATACCGGATTTTTCGGGTTGCTTCTTAGGAGGCATCGTGACAAAAAGATGGAGGACGAAATCACCACAGATGAACTTGTTTTATTGACAAGATCACCACAGATAGTACAAACGATGTATTTGGCACAGATAAACAAACCTATGTACATATCTAAAACCTCCTACACAACTTACGAAATCGGATACGATTTGAACTGTACAGTCGAATGGTCTCGGACAAACGTACTGTCTGTGTTGGAGGTCGGTCTGAACTTTGAAAACTCCACAGGCAAACCAAGCGCTGAGTTATCTCAGTAGTAACTTTCCAAGAGTGACCAAACCTTTATATATATCGTTATACTGTTCATTAATAACACCAAACTGATCTAAACTATCTATTTGCTCTGAATCCGGAAATACTCCATTGCTATTATAAATTTTCGTTAAAATATTATATACAAAACATATCTCAGTTCCAACTGTTAGAGCTGGCCTCACTGACCAGCACTGGCCATTGAAGTTTGAATTTAGATTAAAATGAAGACTGTTATGGTTTGTTGTTGATATCTGTCAGGAGTCAGTAAAAATCACAGACCTAGGATTTTTTCGCTACGCTCAATAGACCTACGAAGTTTGTGAGTGAAAGGTCCTAAGCTGCTACAAAACGTCGCGAGAAAAAAAGAGATAGTGAAACAAGAAGACGGTATGTCATTTTTTACTCGAGTAAGAGGCCATAGCGTCCCGGCCTCTTCCAAGTCGGTGCGAATTTTGTGTATTTGCTCTAATATCTTACGATTATAATATAAAATATGTATTCTGCAAGCATGGTGTCTTGTTCAGTGAGTGAATGTGAGGTTACAAGACACAGTAACCCGAATATATACTCGTTTCACAGGTAATTTATGTCTATTTTTACTGCTTTTTGTATAATCATTATTTTGTCATTTTGTTTTAAAATTAGTTATATGAACTATGGAAATATTCGATAATAGGTTTCTCTTCATACTTATCATCAAATTACATTGCTAAATGAAGAATTGGTTGGTATTTTACGAAAAATACAAAAACATTTGTTTACGATAGGGATTGACAAAGTCCTGACGTCACGAGTATCGATAAAGTCGATAGTTTATGTCTGACCTGTAGCTTCGACGTGAATGCTCAGGTACATATTCGAACCTCAAAAATAACCGGTAATTTTCTTAAATTATTAATCATAAATTTGTTTAAAAATAATATAATTACATAATAATTAGCGATAAGTTGACAGATCAGTTTATAGCTTATTGAGTATTTACGAATAAGGGAGTAAATATTATCACAAGATATATTATTCAAAATTTATTATGATGTTTTCTGTGAAAAGTTCCCCTAACTTTCAATAAATAATTGGAAATATATCTATCTTACTTCTATCTTAAAATATTAGTATCTTTATACAAATGGCTATTTAACAGAATTTGAAATAACTATATGCACGCGTATAATAATGTTTGTGTTCTTTTCTTACAGATTACCAACAAATTTTCAGTATGTGATAAAAGGTTTCGGATTATTGACGCAATCTAAATAAAAACTCTAGTTTGTAGTAAACTTTGAATCAAAATGCTTCATACAAAGAAAACATCGATGTATACTAATGAAAGACTTATTAACTGGATTAACAGGAAAAAAACTTATTAACTAATGTTCTAAATTGTGACAAAAATTACAGAAAAAAATTAGCTCTTAAGAAGTTTAAAAGCTGAAACAAAAATAATGATAAAACGGCTTTTAGACTTAAAAGCAGACTTTAAAGAATTATATGTTTTGTAGGCCAGTTAGTAAAGATCATCGAAATTATGTACACATCCAATGAGCTTACACAAGGGACAAATTCGACCTTTGCTTACCACATGTGAATGCTTTACGCAAATGGTATTCAGATAAATGTAATTGAATAAAATTATTATTAGATACTGTAAATACAGTACCTGTATATTTGCAGCTTAATGATTTTGTTAATAGTAATCATAATACTTAGTAATGGTAAGTTTTATTTCATCTTGTTACGATGAAGTTATAGTAGTTTACTTTTAAAAGTGCTGTACGATTTTAGACATACAATAAATGCATTTGACTTCAACTTTGAATGAGTTTTATTTTTAACAGATCAAAAAAGGGAGCAGGTTCTCAATAAGGTTGTATTCATGTTATGATATTTGGTTTGATTTTCATTTGAAAACATCGTATTTGGTTTGAAAAGAACTTTAAGATTCATCCCTTTGAAATTTCATCATAATCAGTTAAGTAGTTTGGTTTTAAAATCATATTAACTTGAAAAATAAGTTGTTCAAGTATCGTGTATACTGTGATTTCAGTGTTGTTTACGATCATTACAATAGTCTCAATGAACTATATAGGGCATAATTTCAAACGAATGTGTCCTAAGATTCAACCAGTAAAACTGTCGATAGTATTACGCTCGCGTCATGACAACACTATGTCACTCACACATTTACATTTCATTTTTTGTTACACCTTTCATCCGTCACTGTTGGTCTTGTACATCCTAAGCCTATGGTAAAAATGTATATAAGTGTGTCAAGTCATAAAAAATCTAGTTTTTAGGGTTCCGTAGTACCTACAAGGAACCCTTATAGTTTCGTCATGTCCGTCTGTCCGAGGTTTTGCTAAGAGACCGTTTATACTAGAAAGCTGCAATTTTGTACGGGTATGTAAACTTACCACGCCGACAAAGTGGTAAAATAAAATTTTGAAAAAAAATTTTTTTTATGGTAGCTCCCATACAAATGATGTGGTTATGAATTTTTTTTTCGTCGTCTATCCCATCAAATGGGGTATCATTGAATAGGTATTTTGAAATGATTTAGGTGATGCTAATACAATTTTACGATTTAAAGCTTCATTTACGAAATATTCAACTTTAAGGTGCAAATTTTTGTTCCAGTAGGGCGTCCCCCCCCCCCTCTAATACCTAAACTGCTGGCTTGAAAAGTCTGAAAAAATTCATGATGATAGTGCAGTTCATGAACTTTCAAGGAAAATTATAGTGGTTAAGATAACTTTATTACATTAGCAGTAATAGTCGTTGAACTTGGGTATTAGATAATTTTGCACCAAATACAAAATTCTTAGAATAAATCCTTTAAAGTTACTAAGATGAAGTACTGGAAGGACTAGAATCGGTATAGATAGTTATGTTCTATAGGAAGGGGTGGAGAGGGGAGAGGGGGGGTTGTAGCTTCCCCCCAGAGGGGTGGGGGATTACGCAAACTGTTATTGTTTTTTAAATAATAAAAATATAAATGTGTATCTACATACATTAGAAGGACTTTAGGTATGGTATATATGTATATATTTTGTGCAATGGGGAGGGGGAGAGAGGGCGGAATATTTCCCATTGATGGGAGGGAGTTACAGAAACCTACAGGTTTTTTTTAATACTAATGAAATTTCCCAAAATTAGCTTCTTCATGAAAATAATTAATCATAAATAACAAGCACGAAAACGTCAACAAAAAATGGTTAGACTTAGAGACAAATGTCTTATTAGTAGTGAAGTAATTCTATGACAGCTCCGGCGCTGTGGGTACGCAGCTTTAGTCTTCTCGCAACCTTATCACAGCGTACTCGCTAAACCTTCGCTGTATACTTGCGCTGCTCCCTCTCCGCATCTCCGGCTTATAAAAAACACTCTAGGGGAAGGGCAGACAAGACTGCTAGAAAGATGGGTGCTCCAAAAACAGCAAGTGACCCAGTAGATATTAGTAACATTTACTCGAATCACTTCCAATCAGTATTTGAACCCTCAACTGTTACCGACGGTTATCATGCAGATAATAAATTTTATATTTCTGAAGATAACCACACGTCAGATTTAATTATCAGTGATGTTTGTTTTACTATAATTAAATGTATATCAAATCGGAACAACGTAGGCTCGATCCAACTCAGGGCGCTGGAGTAAATAATGTTTCACCATAAGTTCTTAAATACAGCGCTGACACTATTGGTTTTCCAGTCCACCATATATTCAACCTAAGGATTATTTAAAGTTGTTGCAAACTATCGCTCAATCTCAATTTTGCCCGCCTTATCGAAGCTTTACTGAAATATTTAAAACGTAGACAAAAACAAACAAAGAAACAGTGTGTTTACTAAAAAATATTTTAAGTTTTTTAAATTGCTATTACATGCCGATGACCTGAAAATGTATCATTCTATAAATACTTATCAAGACCACTTAAAATTCCAAAAGGATCTGGGCAGACTTTTAGTGTATTTTATTAAAAAATAATTTTACTCCTTAGACAAAAACAAATAATTTTATACAAATACAAATTAATTTTATTCCTCCTTATTGTGATACATTTATGATGAGTCTATGACTCTAAAACTAGGCTGGTGGCCTGTATCTCAAGAGTCAGGTCCTTCCTGGCTTTAGAGAACCTGTAACACATCTATATTTTTTCTTTTATTAATACTATTTAGTAACAGTTCAAAATTGAACCAATATATTGAAAAATATTTAACGAAATTGTTTTTTTTTTTTATGTTATTGTGAAGGAACAAGCGCGAGGCCCACCTGATGTTAAGTGGTATCCTCTGCCTATAACAGATGCATTTCATCACAAGTGACGAACTGCACTGCGCCCATCACCTTGAGACATACCTGTTAAGTCTCATTTTGCCTGTTATTTCACTTATTCGAAATTAACGTCATTTTGTATATTTTTAATAATTAATATTTACGTGTAGTCATTATTCTGTGGTGTAGATAGATAGATAGATTAACACTTTATTGAACACCTTAAACTGAAACAAAATTAAAAATATTAAGATTATAACAGTGACTAATAGGCGGCCTTATCGCTCAAAGCGATCTCTTCCAGACAACCTTTGAATGGAGAGGAGTAAGTTTTGACAAGGGATGGCGGTGTACAAAATACTTATTAGTAGGTATTGATATTTATACATATCTACAATACAATATACAATATAAATAATAAATATGGTCTTACATAACACATATATACACAAATAAACATACAAAAATACATACACATATACATAAAAATACAAATATAATATATAAATATGATATTTACATGCATGGAATTTATGCTAGTATGACAGGTAAAGAGCTTTAACTTGGTTTTTAAAAACATTTAAGGAGAGAAGATATTCAAAACGCTCTTTAAGGTACTGGGGTGAAGAAGGATTGAACAAAATACTGTAGAGAAGAGATAGGATGTGAGCATTCCGGCGATACCGTATAGGAAGCCACTTGAGCTTGGTGCGAAATTCAGAAACGTGGTCGTATTTGCGCAAGCCAAATATGAACCTTATTGAAAAGTTTTGAAGACGCTCAAGTTTGTTAAGCTGGTCCTCCGTAAGGTCTAAATAGCAAGCGTCTGCGTAATCGAGAATTGGTAACAAAAGAGACTGTGCAAGCGCAACTTTAGTGGCTGTTGGCAAAAAGTTTCTCAGTCTTCTGAGTGAACCTGCGGCAGCAAACGTTTTACGACTAACGTTTTCCAATTGTGGGATCCAGGTAAGGCATTCATCAAAAACAATCCCAAGATTTTGCACTGTTTTGCTGTACGGAATTTTCACACCCTCAAAGAAAACATTTGGTAAAGTGTCCCAATCAATTTTACAGATAATCTGTGAACTGCCTATAATGATTACTTGGGTTTTGAGTGGATTTACTCTTAGACCGTATGATTTGCTCCAGTTCGAAATGTTACATAGGTCATTATTTACAATATTTACCGCTTCATCTAAACGGTTTAGTGGGGCTTGGGAGTAAATTTGGAGATCGTCTGCATAGTATTGTACATCTGTGTAGTATTGGTATACGAGTTTAAGTGTATGTTTGTGAGGGATTTGAAAGGTATGTGTCGGTGCGTGTTTCTGTATGTTTGAGTATACGTGCATGTGAAGGGTATGTGATTTGAAATGTGTAATTTTACATATGTATTATGGGATTCTAACTTTGAAGAAGTTCAAGTCATAAAGGATTAAGGAATAATATTAGATAGTAAATTAATCTTTAATGTAAATATTCAAAATATAATAATAGCACGTGGTTTAAAAATATTTAATTTTTTCATAAGGTCCTCTAGTAACTTCAACAATGAATTAACGTAATTATTGCATAATATTAAACCATTATGAAGAGCAAGAGCTGCTAAACAAATTTAAATTATTGCAATTAAACTCTAGGAGGCAACAATTAGATATTATGCTTCTGTATGACCTATAGATAGATATATAGATAAAATCTTTATTGAACACCTTAAACTAAACTAGAATTAAAAATATTATGAAAATAAAATATATAGACTTAAATATAGTGAACAATTGGCGGCCTTATCGCTCAAAGCGATCTCTTCCAGACAACCGTTGAATGAAGAGGAGCAAGTTTTGAAAAGGGATGGCGGTGTACAATATATTTATTAGTATTTACACATATCTATAATACAATATATATACATACAAATACTATACATATACATACAAAATACACACATATACACTTACACACATGAATAAACATACATATATAATATTTAAATGTATGGAGTTTATGCTAGCACGACAGATAAAGAGCTTTGACTTGTCTTTAAAAACATTTGATGATGGTGCTCGCTTGGTATCAAGTGGCAATGCATTCCAAAGTCTGACGGCCTCAACCGAAAAAGAACGGTCATAAGACGAGGTAGTGTGTAGGGGGAACTTAAGCATAACATTCTCTGATGAACGTAAGCAAAGAAAATTAGAGGCATCAGGATATTCAAAACGCTCTTTAAGGTATTTGGGTGTAGAAGGGTTAAAGAAAATATTGTAGAGAAGAGATAGGATGTGAGCATTCCGGCGATGTCGTATAGGAAGCCACTTGAGCTTGGTATCCCAAGATTTTTTACTTGTTTCCTGTACGGTATGTTCACACCCTCAAAGAAAATGTTTGGTAAAGTATCCCAATCTACTTTACAAATAGTCTGTGAACTGCCTAAAATGATAACCTGGGTTTTGAGTGGATTTACTCTTAGACCGTATGATTTGCACCAGTCCGTAATGTAACGTAGATCATTATTTACAATGTTTACCGCTTCATCTAAACGGTTAAGGGGGGCTTGGCAGTAAATTTGGAGATCGTCTGCATAGAGGTGGTAGGAAGAAGAAAGACGTTGAGATATAGTATTTATAAAAATTGCGAAAAGAAGAGGAGATAAAACGCCGCCTTGAGGCACACCGACAGTGATGTTACACCAAGAGGAGATAGACTCATCAAGGCGAACCCGCTGTCGGCGGCCAGACAGATAACTGTGAAACCAGTTAATTGCCGTTGGAGATATGTTAATGGAGCGAAGTAGAGCGAGAAGGACATCAAAGTCAACGGAATTGAATGCGTTGCTGAAGTCAAGTAAAGTCAGCAATGTTAACTCTCTGTTTTCCATTCCAAAACGAATGTCCTCAGTAATTTTTACTAAAGCTTTAATTGTACTATGTCCAGGTCGAAATCCAGATTGGAAAGGATTAAGGTTGGTGATGAATGAGGAATGAGTTTAATTTTTGGTGAACTAGACGCTCGAGGACTTTGGATAGAATAGGAAGTATAGATATTGGACGGTATTCAGAAAGGGATTTAGGATTGAGTTATTTCGGTAAGGCAATAATTTGTGATTCCTTCCATATTGACGGGACTGTAGCATTTGATATGGAATTGTTAAAGATATAGCAGAGGATTGGGAGTATATCATAAGTCATAACAGATATGACTGTAAAGAGTTTATCGATTAGCTTCGGTATAATGTACTTTAAAGACCTCATCCTCGCCGTCTCATAACTGTTATTATAAATAAATATTTTTCACCAGGAAAATATTGTGACTCTGTTTGTTGGTTCTTGAATATATATATATATGCACAGTCCCTTCAGTGTCGTTATATAGTTTACACTATATATATACATATACAGCCTTACTTATAAACGATACTTAAATTTTAAACATTACTTAGCCGCTGATTAGCAAAATTTCTTACTCATAAACGCTACATAACTTTATCCAGTACCTAAGTACTGCTTAAATCAGCTGTCAATTTAAACACCGTCCCACCCTTGTTTAAATTTTAAGTAACAAGATGGCGCCCATATTTCTGATCAGCTGATTTAGTTACAGACCCACCAACTTATCTGTTCAGGTGGCAGAAAAAAGAACTACAACATTCCTTCAAATTGTGACAATTCGTAGTTGATTTCCTTGACCAGTAGCGCCCTCGAAAACTGCACAGTTAAGTTGGTGGTACTATACAAAGAAAAGTATTATATTTACTTTTTAATTTCAAGATATTTAGCACTAGATACATGCTATTTGGCCATTTAGGTCATTCATAATACTTTTTAGTACAATGTTGTCAGTTTAAAATACGTTCGACCTCATTATCCATTGCTTAGCTAAACAGGTGCTATGTAGCGTTTATAAGTAAGAAATATTTAACCTTTTAACTCAGATTCAAAATGGCATTACTTAAACACTGTTTAGTTATCCATTACTTAGCAACTACATAGTGATGTTTTTATAAGTAAGGGTTAGGGGGATACTGTGTAAACTCAAGGGACTGTGCATTTTATGGCGTTATAGAGAGGTGTCGTTAAAAGGAGAGAAGATTAAAATTTGTGAGCAACTAAGAAACGTATAGATAATCCATGATTTAAGTCTCGGTCCACAACAGTCTACGCGTGCAAGCAATCACAATTTATAAACAAAAGAACAGATTGCTTAGAAAGTTATAGGTAGAGAGATAAAAAGAAAGAACAACAGAATTATTCTATATTATGATAACGGGCTACTACGGAACCCTACATTACGCGTGGCCCGACACGCGCTTGACCGTTTATTGTCATTTACTTTTTACGACATATTGGCTAATTTTCTAAGCGATTTTAATCAATACAGCATTAATCCTTATCTAATTAAATACCTTAAATACATTGTTGATTTAAAATAGATCTATATGGCCCTTTACAGCATTTTTTTTTATGTATTTGAGACGGAACAAGCTCGAGGCCCACCTGATGTTAAGCGGACTAACCTCTGCCTATAACAGATGCATTTCATCACAGGTCACGAATTGTACTGCGCCCGTCACCTTGAGACATAGTTGTTAAGTCCCATATGCCTGTAATTTCACTGGCTCTCAAGGACTACTGCCGGAACACACCGTTAGGTGCTTGGCGACAGACTTTCTACTTCAGGGAGGTAGCTAGCCGGGCGGGCAATCGCCAAAAGCCCTTCCACCATGCGGTGAAGCTCAAGCCGGCGGTGGGGATCGGTTCGATCCCCACCGCCGGCTTGAGCTTCACCGCAACCGCGCACCGAAAAACGATTTAAATGAATATTTTCGAAGATATTACAGATTTAAAATTGCGGGACGTAGCGTTTGCAGGGCGGTTCCGGCCGGGGCGTACCGGAGAAGATGTATTAATTTCCCGAATCCCTCTGATACCATCGGATTTATAAAAAGTAAATAAGTAAAACTGTAGTGTATGAATTTAGATATTCTAAAGATAGCAGGAAATCTTCATGGTTTAGGGAAAGAAGAATTGTTTTACTCAAAATGTAACGCCACGGGCAGTAATGAATAAATCAAAACTACTGGATCGATTTTAATCATTTTTTCAGTGAGTGACATAGGCTATATATTTTATACCCGTGCGAAGCCGGAGCGGGCCGCTAGTTTACAATAAACTACAAAAATGTATAAGAGAATTAAACAATTACGACACCTTCAAATTTATACTAAAAAAAAATCTAGCTGACCAGACAATATATTATAATTAATAGATTCAGGCATTACTTTGCGGAAATCGATATTTAATAAATACAAATATTTTTAAAATATTTTAAGAAAACATCAAATTAATATTTTAATAAAACACTTAAAAAATACAAAAATATATCTAGTAACAATTCCGCCTAATTTTCCTGTTAAGCCGACGTGACGTCACAAACGCCACGCAGCCAAACCGGAAGAATTTTCGACGCGTTTCGCTTCTACACGAAGCATCCTCAGGAGGTCTTGACTCTACGAGCGCACGATCAAGAATTCTCGTGTAGGAGCGAAACGCGTCGAAAATTCTTCCGGTTTGATGATTCAATTTCATTTAAAAATAATGAATAGATTCAGGCGTTACTTTGCGGAAATCCGTTTTTAATAATAACAAATATTTTAAAAGTATTTTAAGAAAACATTTAATTAATTATTTAATAAAACACTTAAAAAATCTTTATAAAAATGATATATAATCTAGTGACAATTCCGCCTAATTTCCTATTAAGCCGACGTGACGTCACAAACGCCACGTAGCCAAACCGGAATAGTATTCGACGCGTTTCGCTTCTAAACGAAGCATCCTCAGGAGGTCTTGACTCTACGAGCGCACGATCGAGACATCGTTTAAAAATCATTTATAGTATAATATATTGTAATAAATACAAATATTTTTAATATATTTTAAGAGAACATCAAATTAATATTTTAATTAAAACATGATGTTTTATTAAAATATTAATTATGTATTTGTTACAATATGTTATACTATAAATGATTTTTTAAATGACATTGAATCATACAATTACAGTAATTGAATCTTATTATGACAAGCACGAGTATAGGTAATAACTAATAAGTAACAGCTATTAAATTGTATAGGTACCCTGTTACAATGTGACGTGGGGGAATGACACAAAAAAGTAGAGTAATCCCAAATTGTAATCGTTGGCACGGGTATCCAGAGCGGTCAAGCTCACATAAAGGTGTTGTCTAGCGGCGGTGTTGTGTGTCGGGTCGCCATCTTCCCTCAAAAATGGTTGAGGAAGGCGATGGCTGGCACATGCGTCAACTCGTGAACGGGTGCTGCTAGAGGACACTGGTCTGCTCTGGATGCAAGTGGTAATGACATTAAACGGAAAAAAAAATGTTCTTTTAACACTGTTCTCTTTTAGAATGTTGCATGTTTCCTATATATTGTAAGTATCTAGTTTGTAAATAAAATATGGTCATAATTAAAAAAAGGCACGGACCCTGGAGTCTGTGGAGTGTAGATTTATATAATAAAAAAAAAAAAAAAATTGTATAGGTACATGATAATTACATAATATGATGATAATGTAAGAACATATATTACACAATTTATAAATATCTATACAATAATAATTAACATGTATTGTAACGCTTAAATGTTGCATGCCGAACCGGCTAAATCATTTTTCGAAGCAATGATAGCCGCGCGGTTATAGCTATGGAATGCGGTGCCGCAGGTCCATGGTTTGAATCCCACCGCCGGCTTGAGCTTCTTACCGCATGATGGTATCTTGCGAATGCTCGCCTGGCTAGCTACCACCCTCAAGTAGAAAATCTGCCGCCAAGCACCTTATTACAGTGTGTTCGGGCAGCAGTCCTTGAGAGCCAGTCAAATTACAGGCACATGAGACTCAATATTTCCTCATTGTCTTCTTCGGCAGAATTAAGAAGTAAAAGTAACAATTACAAGTTTTTAGTAAATAATTTCGGCTATGCCGAGAAATCCTCGATGGCCTAGTAGTTAGGGCAACCGATCATGGGACGTGGGTTCGATTCACATTGGACGTGAGACATTTTGTAGGTGCTTTAAAAATTTGTAAATGAATGTTATTTTCGCTTAGCACGCGACACTATCGCTTGATGACCGCGCAACGTCCCCTATGACAGATAAAGTTATAGAGTGCATATTTCGGCTTAGCCGAACGATCCTCGATGGCACAGTGGTTTAGGAACCAGGTGGGTAAATCGTAGGACATGGGTTCGAGTCCCAACTCGAACGAAACACAAGTGTTGTACTCTAAAAACACCTTCTTTTGGATGCCTAAGTCAAAGTTGGTTACACACTTATGAAGTTATCACACTCATCATCATTTTCGTGTCCTAATCACACTATGTGAGGCGTCACAGCATGTCTAACTATCCATTCCACTCTATCAATCTGCCGTCAACTCTTCATTTACATTCAATTTGACACAGCTCATCGTTCTCTTACCCTCCTTACGGCCCTACCGGCAGTACCGCTTACCATCATATTCTCACAACTCCTCAACTTTGTAACTGGCATAACTTTCAAAATTCCCTAAGATACTCATTTCTGATCTTCTTGCCATTCTCGTCACTCCATCACATTTACATTATCTACATCTACACCTACGAAGAATAGTAGATTGTTATACAAGGGTCGAAAGGAATCAATTCCTATACGAGGTATTTAGATGCCCGAGCGTAGCGAGGGTGGCTATAGTCCGAGTAGGAATTGATGACTTTCACCCGTGTTAAGCACACTACTTTTCATTTCGAATATAAGGAAAGTAATAAATAGTAGTTTTTCTAAATTATTCATTAATAATAATAACATAATAATAATAATAATAAATCACTACATGGAGCCCACTTGGCTTAGGCCCGTGGTCTTCATATATGCACCGAAGTATCTTAAATATTTCGAGAAAATGTAAATTTGTGAATAATAATAATAATAATAAGTCCCCCAAAACCCAACCACACGTCCAGATCGACCATCAGATCACGTGGGGGACGGACACACGATATAAAATTACTGGCGTGGCAAACGTGGAACTGGTAACCCATTTAAAATGGAGACAAGATCGAAAAGTAAACTGAGAGGGCCGCTACCCGGGGGCGATCGCCGGGGCACACCTGGAGCTGACGCTGGGTGTTCCAGCATACGATCCGTCAGCGGTAAGGAGCTGAGCAGGCGGGCTCCCACCGGGGAATCACAACCCGAAAATACTACAGCCGCCCATAACACACATATAGATAGTAGGAGTAATAGCCCGTACGAACCCTGTAGCCCGAGTACCGTATCATATAACCCATCGGTACAGTCATCACCATCATCCTCGGGTCACAGAGTTTCACCAACACCAGCACTGGATGTTGCGCGGGAGGTGAATGCCTTCTTACCCGCGTCCACCAAGGCAGGAAAAACAAGGGTGCGCATGAAATGGAGTAACGATGTAAACCTATTTATCATGCGCACCTACTACTACATTACTAAATTAGAGACTGATATGACCATTTATAGAAAAAAACTGCATGAACTTTTTTCATTGAAATATCCTGATGTAAACGTATCTGAGCAAAGGTTATCCGACCAAAAACGAGTAATAGAACGAAACAAATTACTATCTCAACAAGTACTAGACCATCTGAAACAAGAAGTAAGAAATCAACTGCAGGAAGAAATTTATCAAAATACAAATGAACAACAAACAACAGCGGAAATAAACAATCTACCCACTCAACCTTTAACAATTTCGACTCACCCTATCACTCTCTCTCCATACATATCAATCCCACATACACAATCTACTGAATCATATACGCAAACAGAATCAATTACTTTGTTGCTAGAAAATGAAATAGAAAATTTAGATAACCCTGGAGCAGCAGTTTCAACAGCAGAAGATGAATATATACAAAAAATGTCCGATAAATTTCGAACTTGTCTAACACTATACTCAGGTATGGACCCTTTGTCCCGACCACATTTGCCAAAATTAAAGTATAGCCCAGAACTATTTGAATTGATTAAGGTATTCAATCAAAACATCTTAAAGCAATACATCTCCACAGACACCCAACTTGCAGACATACACACAATCATATACTGTACTGCATTAGTAATTTCAGAAGAATAAAACTACAAAATAACAGAGAACATTGGCATTTCAAGAAAAAAAGTTGAAAATAAGCCATCCTGGCAGCATAGATTAGAGAAAGATATAGAAAAATTGAGAGTGGACATTGGACAGCTTACACAATACATTAACAATAATAGATCTATAAAAGTAGTCAAAAGAGTAGAGGCCATCTTCAGAAATACCATCATACACACAAAACACGATAATAACAATAGAAACCCAAATGAATTTTTAGACACTCTCAAACAGAAACTGGCACTTAAAACTCACAGACTTAAGCGATATAAAAAAACAGATGACCGAAAAAGGAACAATAGTATTTTTGCAACAAATGAGAAACAATTTTATAGAAACATGATAAAGCCACATTCACACACAAATGAAAGTAATATAGAAATACCAACAAGAACACAACTAGAAAATTACTGGTCTGGTATATGGGAACAACGGACACCACATAATGAGACAGTTGGCTGGATAACTGAAGAAGAGGAAAGATGGAACACAATAGAAGAAATGAAATTTGATGAAATTTCAGAAGATGACATAAGAAGTATTACATCCAAATTGCATAATTGGAAATCTCCAGGGAGAGAAAAAATTCATAATTTTTGGTATAAAAAGTTAACGGCATTGCATAATTGTTTGGCTAAGAATTTTTCAGATATGATATCAGGAAAGCAGAATATACCAAATTTCATCGCAGTTGGAATAACGTATATGCTACCGAAAACTAAATACTCTCCACAACCATCTCAATACCGGCCAATAAAATGCTTACCAACCGTATACAAAATCCTCACATCCGTTATATCAAAACGCATCAACATCCACATAGAGCGTCACAATATACTCGCTGAAGAACAAAAAGGGTGTAGGCGGGGCCACATGGGATGCAAGGAACAACTGATAATTGACTCAACCATATTAAAACATGCCACCTCAAAAAATAGAAACCTTCATTGCACGTATATAGACTACAAAAAAGCTTTTGATAGTATTCCACATACCTGGTTGATTAAGATTCTAGAAATATATAAAGTAAATCCAACAATAGTTAACTTCCTTCGCAATATAATGATACACTGGAAAACAACATTTCAACTCCGTTGTAAAAATGACAGCATTAGTACTAGGGAAATAAACATAAAGAAAGGTATCTTTCAGGGTGATTCGTTGAGTCCACTGTGGTTCTGCCTTGCCTTAAACCCACTATCCTACAGATTGCATAGTGTACGGGCCGGATATCACCTTAAATGTGATAACGTAGAAACATCATTGTCACATCTTATATATATGGACGACATTAAACTCTATGCCAGGAATGATAAGGAGATGAAACAGCTTATTGAAACCACGGCGCATTTTAGTAAAGACATAAACATGCAATTCGGGCTTGATAAATGTAGAACCATTCACGTAATAAGGGGATAAATCCGGCCCGGTGACTATGAAATTAGCGACACTGACACAATAACAGCTATGGAACAAACTGAATTATACAAATACTTAGGATTTCAACAGCTTAAAGGACTAGATCATACCACGATAAAGCAAACATTGACCAATGAATATAAAAAGAGACTAAATGCCATCTGCAAATCAAAACTATCTGCAAAACATTTAATAAAAGCACTCAATACCTATGCCCTCCCGATTTTGACATACTCATTTGGAATTATTAAATGGACTAAAACAGACTTAGCTCAAATAGAACGTATCACACGCACAACACTTACCAAGCATAATAACCTGCATCCCAAATCGGCAATAGAAAGGCTTACTATTAAAAGACAGGACGGAGGTAGAGGAATGATAGACATCCAACATCTGTGGCATAAACAAATTTTCAATTTAACAACTTTCTTCCTTAATAAATCCCAA
The DNA here is from genome assembly GCA_963890685.1 of Plagodis pulveraria. Lineage (NCBI taxonomy): Eukaryota > Metazoa > Arthropoda > Insecta > Lepidoptera > Geometridae > Plagodis > Plagodis pulveraria. The sequence goes on from OY982957.1 coordinate 20,413,679, forward strand.
TCAAGTATAATGCATAAAACAATAGCCCAAAATGATGATAACTACACGCCACTCAATCTCGCAGAAAACTCAGACCTAGAAAATCCAAGAAATACAGACCCACATAAAAGAAAAATAGAAGACTGGAAAAAGAAAGTTCTGCACGGTCGACACCCACATGACATAAACCAATCTCATATTGATATGAAAGCGTCAAACCTGTGGCTGAAAACTGGCAGTTTATTTCCGGAAACAGAAGGATTCATGATAGCAATACAGGACCAAGTTATAAATACAAGGAACTATAGAAAATTCATCACAAAAGACCCTACTGTTACAAATGATAAATGTCGCAAATGCCAAAACCAACCGGAAACCATACAGCATATAACTGGAGCGTGCGTAAGCCTCACACAAACCGACTACACTCACAGACACAACCAACTCGTCAATATCATCCACCAAAAACTGGCTCTCAAACATAAGCTCATACACGACCTTAAAACCCCGTACTACAAATATACACCCCAGACAGTTCTAGAAAATACCTCACACAAACTACTACGACCGTGCCATACTCACAGATAGAACCATTCACCACAATAGACCGGACATCACTCTACAAAATAAAACTACTAAGACCACATATTTAATAGACATCGCTGTACCTAATACACATAACTTACAGAAGACCATATCAGAGAAAATTAGTAAATATGCTGAACTAAAAGAAGAATTATTAAGAATCTGGAAACAAGAAAAAGTTTATATAGTCCCCATAGTGATTTCTACCACTGGAGTAGTACCAAATCATATTCACCAAAGCCTAAAACTCATAGACGTAAAAGATAATTTAATAATAAAATTACAAAAAGCTGCGATCCTTAACACTTGCCGGTTAGTAAGAAAGTTTATGCAGTTGGAGGAAAATGATATAACACACCCACCTTAACTTCTACAAATTACACGCTGTAATTTACTTGGCCAAGGCCCGTAATTACAGTTAAAACCAGCTTAAAGCCGAGAAAAGTAAAACTTTAATTAAGAATAATAATAATAAAATTAAGTAATTGAGGTTTTAGAAATATTTGTAAAATTTAAAGTTAAATTGTTCTTGCAATATTTACGGATGGCTATCGTCCGAATAGGAATTTATGACTTTCACTCTTGTTAAACACACTACTTTTCACTACGAATATGAGTAATATAAAAATTGATTTTCTATAATATTTATTGATAACAAGAACATGAGTAGAAACTATTCAAAATTAATGCAGTTATAATCGAAATAGGAGTTGATAACTTACATCCGTGTTAAACACTCTACTTTTCAATAAAAATATGAGAAAAGAAAAAAATTGATTTTTCTAAAATTCTATAAAACCATAATATGAGTCGAAGAAACATATATAAAATTAATTGATGGATTGGAACAATTTGTGAAATTTAAGTAATTTTTTTGTTAGATTTTTAATATTTATCTTATAATTTTACTTACTATCCTGTCAATTTATATATCTTGTCTTATTTAAATTTTAAACATGGAATACAACGCTTCTCGAGTCATCCCACTTAAAAGATATTTTTAAAATTTTTATTAGTTTACGCTTATAAACATAGTTAGTGACTAAAATGTCCATTTAAGATACACTTACTTGAGAGAGTCACATTAATTTTGTTATAAACTAGTTCTTTTAGCCTCAATAAAACAAATGTAGTCGTTATTAGTTTTTATAATACAGCAAAGTATTTTAGAACGAAAAAATATAGACGTCTAATTTTGTTTACAACCATGGTTGCCATGGTTACAGTTACAGCCAGGGGTCGAAAAGGTTTCAAAAGTACCGGTATGGAACCGGTATTTAGCGGTTCCGATCCAGAACCGGAACCGAAAACAAACACCGAATTAGCGGTTCCGATCCAGAACCGGAACCGGAACCGAAACCTCTATAAGAACCTTTAAGAACTTTTATTTTATCGGTATGCGATGTGAACGAAAGGGATGCAAAACACGTTTGAACTTTTTTAGTTGGATTCGTTCGGCACTATTGCAACGGTACGATAGTGGTGCTGTACGGGCATCCAGAGGAGGGTAAGATACATCATACATAATTGAATTGATCCAGTCAGTACTTACATTAGGTACCAGTGCGCACGCCGCATGTTTGTACTGTGTGTTTTTAGGTTTTTATCCCTTAACAGTTTCATCCTTTGCAAAATAGGTGGAAGGAAACGTAATTTCGTTTATTCATATTTTATATATAACGAAATTCAAAGTAAATCCACATGTACCGTGGGTAGCTGTGGAACAGTCATACAAGTAAGCTATGCGAAATGCAATATAAAAAAGGAGGTTACATATAACTAACTTATAAGTTTTATTTTACTGAATGATAAAACTGACAGTTAACATGCAGCGCGTTTCAAGCTTTAACCGATGGATAGGCTAAATCGATGACTGTGAAACGTATAGCGATTTATTTATTAAATATGTTCAGGGTAGTATATCCGGAACTTACTCGATTCTTCTGAAACAGGCCCTTAGTGAGCTTGATACTCACATAAACATATGGCTCATAGCCATATTTTAACATCCATCCTATACTTTTTTATAATAAATTAATATTTATTATATGGCTCTGAACTTTGTTTCATATATGTGGTCTTTGTGTGACCTTAGATTAACTAGGTTATATTTTTGTCGCAAAATGCCGTATCACCATGCAGAAATACTGGTTGTCAAGGATTCATTCATAAGGCGCACACACCGTTAAGTGCTTGGCGACAGATTCTCTACTTGAGGGTGGTAGCAAACCAGGCGGGTAATCGCAAAATGTCCCTACCACCATGCTAAATTACTGGTTCTAGAGGACTCATAGCGGCACATACCGTTAAGTGCTTGGCAACAGATTCTCTACTTGGGGGCGGTAGCTAGCCAGGCGGGCATTCGCAAAATGCCCTACCACCATGCAAAACTACTGGTTCCCAAGGATACATAGCGGCACATACCGTTAAGTGCTTGGCGACAGATTTTTTTACTTGAGGGAGGTAGCAAGCCAGGTCGGTATTCGCAAAATGCCATACCACCATGCCAAATTACTTCTTCTAGAGGACTCATAGCGGCACATACCGTTAAGTGCTTGGCGACAGATTTTCTACTTGAGGGTGGTAGCTAGCCAGGCGGGTATTCGCAAAATTCCCTACCACCATGCTAATTTACTGGTTCTCAAGGACACATAGCGGCTTACGCCGTTAAGAGCTTGGCGACAGTTATTGTACTTGAGGGCGGTAGCTAGCCAGGCGGGCATTCGCAAAATGCCCTACCACCATGCAAAACTACTGGTTCTCAAGGATACATAGCGGCACATACCGTTAAGTGCTTGGCGACAGATTTTTTTACTTTATGGAGGTAGCTAGCCAGGCCGGTATTCGCAAAATGCCATACCACCATGCCAAATTACTGGTTCTAGAGGACTCATAGTGGCACACACCGTTAAGTGCTTGGCGACAGATTTTCTACTTGAGGGTGGTAGCTAGCCAGGCGGGTATTCGAAAAATGCCCTACCACCATGCTAATTTACTGGTTCTCAAGGACACATAGCGGCTTACGCCGTTAAGTGCTTGGCGCCAGTTATTGTACTTGAGGGTGGTAGCTAGCCAGGCGGGCATTCGCAAAATGCCCTACCACCATGCAAAATTACTGGTTCTAGAGGACTCATAGCGGCACATACCTTTAAGTGCTTGGCGACAGATTCTCTACTTGAGGGTGGTAGCAAGCCAGGCGGGTATTCGCAAAATGCTCTGCCACCATGCAAAATTACTGGTTCTGGAGGTCTCATAGCGGCACATACCGTTAAGTGCTTGGCGACATATTCAATACTTGAGGGAGGTAGCTAGCCAGGCGGGTATTCGCAAAATGCCGTACCACCATGCAAAACTAATGATTCTCACGGACACATAGCAACACATACCGTTAAGTGCTTGGTTACAGATTCTCGAGGGTGGTACTCTCATACTCCACTTGAGGGTGGTAGCAAGCCAGGCGGGTATTCGTAAAATGTCCGACCACCACGCAATATTACTGGTTCTAGAGGACTCATAGCGGCACATACCGTTAAGTGCTTGGCGACAGATTTTCTACTTGAGGGTGGTAGCTAGTCAGGCGGGTATTCGTAAAATGCCCCACAATCATGCAAAATTACTGGTTCGCAAGGACACATAGCGGCTTACGCCGTTAAGTGCTTGGCGGCAGATTTTCTAGTCATTCATTATAATCATATAACTTTAAAATCACTTAGCCGCGATGTTGATAAGTAAATGGGATTTTCATAGAATATCTTACTATCTTTTCTATAAAACAAAAAAGATGTAAACATGGTCATACAAAAAAAAACTATTCGACTGGAAGTAATAAGTACAAATACGCCAAGCGCTTACACTCTCATCTGTCCTTTAAAACAATATAAAATAATAAAAATCCATTCTAGTCAGCAGCGCAAGCTATAAAGGCATCCCTTCCATCCATTTGGAACCTCTTAAATAGGTTCTATGGAACCGGTTCTTTGGAACCGGAACCGAACCGGAACCAGAACCGGAACCGTACCGAAATATGGAACCTTTAAAGGAACCTAAATGAAGAACCGTACCGAAATATGGAACCTTTATAGGAACCTAAATGAAGAACCGTACCGAAATTTGGAACCGGTTTTCAACCCCTGGTTACAGCAGCGTACTTTAGAGAACGAGAAAACATAAACATGTAATCTTGTTTACAACAATGGTTGCCATGGTTACAAGTCATTCCGGCCCAAGAGAGGGAAGCATTTACTATGTGTTTTTCCCACCCTTACGTGGGAAGCAGCGTCTTCCACCCGCTACTCCGATCAATTAAACACTACTTTCCGAGTATGAGAAATGAAAATATTATTTATTCGTAGATCTACACTAATATTATAAACGCATTTATCACGGGGAGTGTTCCGAGGAACTGTTCGATTTACTACCTGCAGCTCAATTTCGCCATCGCCCGACAAAGCATGATGTTTCATCAATTTCATGTCAAGTCCAGAACTTTGCGATTTTCACGGCATTTTCTACCTCGCACTGCCACAATATGGAACCAGCTGCCAGGTGCAGTATTTCCGAACGGATACGACTTAGGGGCCTTCAAGAAGAGAGCATATTCCCTCCTCAAAGGCCGGCAACGCATCCTCGATACCTCTGGTGTTGCGGATGTTCGTGGGCGACGGTGATCACTTACCACCAGGTGAGACGCCTGCTCGTTTGCCCTCCTATCCCATAAAAAAAAACATTGATTTGTATTATTGGATTTTTGTATGCAACGAATAAACATAAAAACTACAGGACCGATTTGGATGAAATTTGGTATGGAAATAGTTTGAGACCCGGGGAAGAACATAGGATAGTTTTTATCCAACTGCGCGAAAAGAGGTTAATGGTTTTGCGCTATAACCAAAGTAGGCGCGGGTGGAGCCGCCGGCCGTCGGAAAGCTAGGATTATTGTAAATGCGAAGGTTTGTGTTTGTGTCTAATAGTTTATTACTCCTTTACGTCGTTTGAATTGCTCGTAGTGTAGCTAACTTAGCCGTTCTTAACCGGTCAGCTAAGTTAAGCAACATCCGCTGCGGTCATTAGTTGGATGGTTGGTTGAATTTCTCACGGCGAACTACGCCCGAACCGCGTCCTATTGTGTGTGTCCTCGAACCGCGATGCTTGCGATGCGGCAGCGGCGTCGCCATCGTCTGTGAAGGAGTTCACAGACGGCAGCTATAATATATGTTATAGCATAACTGGCGGTATTAAGACACGAAAATGTAAAGCTATATATAATAGCTGCCGTGTGTTGTCATTTGTCAATGTCTATGGAAAAGAGATTGAGATGTATTGAGATATATCGAGCTATAGATATATAGCTTTATATTATAGCTGTCGTCTGTGAAATGCTTTAAGCGAAGATACCTCAACAATCAAACCTATATGAAATGCAATTTTTTGGTTACGGAACACACAAGAGATTACCCCCCTCTTGATTGACAGATAGTATAAATATAGTGCCTATCGTATATGAACTTCTACCAAATAAGTTACAAGATGCATACATTTGTTTGAACTTATAAAACTATACCTACTTAAACGTCAATATAAAAAAAATAAGTGCGATTTAGAATTAAGTAGGTCAAATTCATGCTCTTCAAATGGTAATTCCTTATTAGCGGTGTTATCAGTTCTCGAAGGCAATATGGATTTAAAAAAAAATATGACATCTATAGTGAAGGGGCGATGTTTTACATCAGCAACAGCCAATTTACCACTTATTTCAGCAAATTTATTAACAGAAGCCTGGGATGGCATGAGGAAAAAAAACAATATATCTGTTACTTTGATAAGAAGTGGATAAAAGTGTTTATTAAGTTGTGCCGGAGAAACCTTTCGAACGAATAATGGGCTCGAAGGATGGCACTGAAGAATAAATGCATGTGTCACCTAATTCCGTTTTTATTCGATTTTTGCATAGACAAGAGGCAAAGTGGCAGGAACAAAAACTAAAATTTTCTTTACCCAATAGTAACAATCGCATAATAATTGACGTATTATAAATATATGGAGGTTTCTAATTTAAAACGAACAAACAATAACTCCATTTGAATTTAATAACATTAAAAAAAAACCTAAAAATTGAACCGACTTTAACAATCAAAGGTATTTCAAAGATAAAAGATAGTTCAAAAGTAATATTGTGCGCATGGTACCGACTTATTAAGTTAAGTTATTTCACCCTTTTGAGTTTTCATTAAATTTAAATAAGACCACACAGCTGTTATGTTATGTTAACATACATAAAAAAACAGACGAATGAGAACTCCTCCTTTTTGAAGTCGGTTACGATTATAAGGGAAACCAATGCATCGAATTGAAGCTAATTTTAAGGTCATTCTCGTTCTTGTTTTTATTACGTAAGGAGTGCTTAACCCCCGCAAATAATAATAATAATGTCTTATCGTTGTTGTTAATATGTTTAAGAGTATAATTTTAATTTACAAGGACTAGAAGATTTATTTTTAATTAATAAAATAAATGAGTAGGTATTTTGAGGATACAGTATTTTTATTAATATATGAAGATTACAAATTAACGGTTGATAGCAAACATTCTAGTCACTATCTGCTTTTTGTCAATTTGCGTTTTAGGTATTACCTATATCAGTAGTGACATTTTGCATTTTAGGCAATATGCCTCTTACAAAATTACGAGAAGATAAATTATAGTCATGTGCGGAATTTGAACCCGCGCTATCCACTCCTATAGCCTCTGACCATTTAAGCTAACATGACAGTTCTTTCACCGTCGTATGGAGATGGAGTGACACCTAATGTGCAATTCGTGACTTGTGATGAATTGCAACTGTTATAGGCAGAGGTTAGTATCCACTACCTCAGTACCACTTGACATCAGGGGAGCCTCGAGCTTGTTCCGTCACAATAACATATATTTAAAAAAAAATTGTACTACAAACAAGACTACTTTTGCATTAATCTTTAAACTTGTTAATGATGATGCAGTCCTATAATTTTAATATTTAGATTTTTGCTATAATGCTCTGCGGATAACATTACAAATTTACGAAAAAATTATATTCATGTGCGGGACTCGAACCCGCGCCATCCACCCCTATAGCCAGGGCATGCTCTTACCAGTTAGAGTCTGTTTCAGAATGTTCGAGTAAGTTCCGGTTATACTTTATACTACCCAGAACCGAACTATAAATATTATAAACATCGGACTAAAGAGCTCAAAAGTCCCATTGTCTGTATCACCGGACTGCTGAGACAAAATAGTAATATTAGTCCGATGCTCGGACTAAATTATCGAACTACTGATACTAGGCCACATATTTAATAAATAAAACACTATCTTTGCGTTTCACAGTTATCAATTTAGTTTTAGCCTATCCATCAGTTAAAGCTTGAAACGCGCTGCATGTTGACTGTCATTTTTATCATTCAGTTATTTTATATTCTGGGTAGTTATGTTTTGAAGCAGTAATGGCTCAGTGGCATTGGCTATGGACTGCCGCGCAGCAGGTCCATGGTTCGAATCCCGCCCAGAGCTTGAGCTTCACCGCATGGTGGAAGGGCATTTTGCGAATGCCCGCCTGGCTGGCGACCACCCTCAAGTAGAAAGTCTGTCGCCAAGCACCGAAAGGTGTGTTCCGGCAGTAGTCCTTGAGAGCCAGTGAAATTTCAGGCACAATGAGACTTAACAACTATGTCTCAATGTTCCGGGCGCAGTGCGATTCGTGAGTTGTCATGAATGCCTCATAATCTATTGACATGCTAAGCATTTTTGCAGCAGTGGCATTTTGCATTTTAGGCATTGTGCTCAGAATAGGACACCGTTAATAATACTATAGTGTTAAATGAAAAACAAAATCAGAAATCAAATAGGATAAATTATATTAAATAATTGAATTTACACTATAACCATGCTAATTTGCAAAGCTTATTTTTATAGCTCTCTTTGAATTTGTCTCTGCTTGCTTTTCTAGCTCTTTAAGAGAATGATTTTTATGAGTTCTCTAACTTATTAAACATTATATTTTTAATGTCTTACCCAAAATTTGTATAACAACCAGAAACAAATTCTTTAAGCACATAATTGCTCAGTATCATATAATTCATACAATTACTATATTCCATTGTAGTCACTTTGAGCTTGACTAGAACCAGCGGTTGTACGATGAAAAGATCCTATGTTCAACAGAGGGGTGTTGTAATTCGCACCAACTGAACCCTGGTGAGGGGATTGGACACTACTTGCAGTTTGTACTGGCCTCTTTCCTATTATCAAAGGAAAACATTCGTCAGGGATACAAGACAAAGCTGCCTGTATTCGTTTCATACGATTTGAGCACTCTTCAAAATGATCTGTTATATACTTTAATTCAGGAGTTGCTGATATGTTATGGTGTGTTTTTAAGTTTTTATCAATGACTTTCAGTCCTTCAGTAGATGTAAAGGTAACTTTTTCTCCAGTATAGAAAAATAAATCTATATCTGTTCCATTTTCCATAAGCTGACATTTGGCTAGTGTAGTATACAATGTTATTTTTGGAGTTTTTGCCTTGACAAGATCAACAAATCGAGAAGCATATAAATATTTTTTCCAGTGTTTTTGTGGCAAATTGTGGTAACTAAAAACTTCATCGGGTGTAGGATCATACTCTACTTTAGTTTGTTTGTCTTTAATATTGTCAACAGAGTATATTACAATTTTCATACCATCTTTAGATATTTTGCATATTTCAACAACTTTTTCTTCTCTGTCTTTGCCTTTCTTCTTTATAAATTCTACAATGACACCAGTTAGTTCTATTTTAAGAATAGCATTTCGAGTTCGATGTGAAATTATAGGTAACCTATCAGCACATAAGGGAGGGACATTTAGTGTATTAGATTTGATGATATTACTTGCTTTATGAATATTTTCCTTATTTTCTTCACTATGTATATTTTGATAAACAGCAGGATCTTTGCTACAGCTTACTGTTATTTTATTCAAACTATCTACCAGATCCCTGTTCCCACTGCAAGCATTTTCAAATGTTTGCATTTGCAAACACAACTTATTTTGCTGCCTATTGCCAAATAGTTCAGTACATAATATATTGTCAGTGGTATAGCTATTTCGATAGTTGGGTACATTGGCATTAATTGAGTGTGCGCTGTTTTCTTGCAATCCAGAAAATACATTGAATGACTGAGGCTTTGCTTCAGAACTACTAACCTTGTGTTCTTTACTTAATGCAAGATAGTCAGAAGATATCCTACCTTCACTTCTGGTCTTATTACTCAGCTGTGTGCTATGTAATGTTGTTAAAAATCCTGAATCTCTTGACATTTCTTGCTTGCATATTATGTTAACAAATGGATGTTCCATTACTTCTTTCAATGTTATTCTTTTTCTTGGATCTTTGCATAACAGTTTCTGAAGTAAATCTTGTGCCTGGATAGATAGTTCTGCTGGTATTTTATAGTCAGCATTTATCACCTTGTTAAGAGTAGTTTTTACATGTTGGGTATGAAACGGTGGGCTTCCTACCAGCAGTGTATACAACATGCAACCTAATCCCCAAACATCTGCAGGTAGACCATGTACTTCCCTTGAAGCAACCTCAGGAGAGATATAATTAGGTGTACCACACATGGTAACATGTTTTTCATCAGGTCCATTTAACTGTGTTGCTAATCCAAAGTCTGCTATTTTAACATTAAGATCCTTTGTCAGTAATAAATTGTTTAGTGATAGATCTCTGTGAATAATGTTGTGTGCATGTAGGTAAAGTACACCACTAAGAACTTGTCTAAATATATCAGCAGCAGCCTTTTCGGAAAGGCCACGAGTTCCTAATTTAAAGTGCTTGGCTAATTCACCATTATGTGCTAATTCTAAAATTAAATAAACATAGTGTGCATCTTCAAAGAAAGTGTGCAATTCTAAAATGGCAGGGTGCTTGAGGCGTGAGTGAATTGTGACTTCTTGTCTCACTCTTCCAATCATGCCAGCACTTGCCATCAGTGCTTTGTCTATCATCTTGATAGCTACAAATAGTCCAGTTTTTCGACATCTTGCTCTATATACATGGGCGAAACCACCTTTACCTAGATGTTCCAATATTTCATAGTCCTCAATTTTCTCACCAAACATATTTAATTCACTACAATATTCGTTTGTCATAGATGAATCTAAACTGATGATGCTGTATCTTGAGCAATATCTTCATATACTTTTCCATTATTTGTGAGAATACTAAAAAAAACAACAAAGTTTAGTGTAAATGAAGTAAATATGTATCTTTATACAAGGTACCAAAAATACATTTGATAAAATTATGAACTATGCACGCTTGTACCTTATTCAATATCCATTTAGCATCTTCGATGCTTTTGGCAATTATTTCTTTAACTCTTTCGGGGTCCGGCTCAAACTTATGTTGTTTGTAGCTCTGGAAGTAATGCATCAGACTATTCAACATGTTAATATTGCTTAGTGAAACAATACCTTGAGAACTGTATTACATTTATTTTAAAAATAACTTCATAATATTACCTGTTTAATCGCGAATTTATAGTGTTTACATGCGTCAGGAGGCAATCTTTCACATTGACGTAACAAATATTTGTAGAGGTTCAAAGACGTCATCAGATAGTTTTTTTGTGTCATTCTCTTTTAAGATATCATTCATAACTGGTTGGGAATAGGAAAGGAAAGGAAAGTCTCCGAACTCCAATATAAAATTAGGTACCTAAAATACACCGCTGAGTACTCTCGTAAAATTTCCGGTATAACCAAAAAACAAAGTACTCTGTGGAGTGTTCAGTGTGGAGTACTCTCCTGTCCGTCCTGGACCTGGCAACTCTTGTGCTACATTCCGTCTCACGACAAAAACGATTTTATTATTAAATTTTCCGTTTCAGAAATGACGATTTTGCTTTGATACTAAACTTAAGTACGTATAGTAATCATCGTCTTTTATTCCAATCAACAATTCAAATTTTACGCGGGCACATCAAAATCATAATTCCTACCTTTTGGTACAGTACTGATTGGGCGATCGTATAGCTTACTGTTAACAGAAAAAACACCCACAAATGCTAAAGAAATATCACATTGGGCGTTAGTTTTGGGATGTTCTTGGCAAAAATTGCGTTTAGTATATTTTTTCACACCATACGGAAAGCTTTGAAAATAACTACAAATAACCTAGAAGTGCTATTAGTTGTTCGATTTGTATAAAACACGGAAGGAGCGTACCTACTCATAAAATCTAAATTAAATAATCTAACTACATCTTAAAAACTAAACGCTAACTAATAACGAATAAACTAAAAATTTATTAAATATTTATTATTAAAACAGTATTAAAATCTATTAACCTCTATTTACTTGTAACGACAAAATATCAATAACAAGGAAACTATAAAATAGCTCAGAACATTATTCCTACAAAATAAATAAATATGTAACATTAAAAACTCAGCTCTAAAATGAATTCCATCTGTACCTAATTATTTATCTTCGAATCCTAGTTTCTACAAGTTGTGAAAAATTCGACTAAAAACACATCTTACCAAAAACCTACTAAACACGTCAAATATAACAAACTACACATACATAAATCACTAAGATTATTTTTATCAACCGTTGCTAAATAATGTTGTGAAATTCTACATCATAACACAATATCACCTTGAATCCATCTTTAAACACACTGCTACTCAATCACAAAAATTTTTTTGGGGTGATACTAGTCCAGCCATCGCGGTAAAATTGCAACTAGCAAAAATTATCTTGCATAATACAAAAAAAATGTGAGGTGATACCTACCTGAAAATATTCCTGATTACCTAGCTAGTGTAATAGAAATATAAAAAAACCTACTTAGTATTAAACTTTCAGACGTCGTAAACTATGAATGATACACAATAGGTATCTACTTAAACTCGGGTTTTTAATTCTAGATCTAACAAAAAAAGGGGTTAACCGTGCAAAAAAATGACATTTACTTAGTAATTATACTAATTTTGGACCGATGAAGCATTTACCATAAAAAATAATTAAGCAATAATTGATTACTCTAGTATTCACTAATAAAACACTTTTTTATGCGCGTACATATTTACTCATATATTCAAACTTGAAAAAAATTGTGTAAGATTTTTTTGGTTTTAATTGCCACACTGGCGGGATCATCGACATTTTCCAGCTGACGCCATTTTTGCTTGTTCGTAAATCTTATTTAGATTCGAATGTGTTTCTCGCCGATAATTTTTCTTGTTGTTGTGAATTTCCTTGTTATTTATTATTGTTTTTATCGTTTATGGTTATTTTTAGAGAGTTGTGTTCAGTTTTTGTTTATTGTTACGAATTATTTATTTTCGTAATATGGAGGCTCCCAGCCAGAGCTCTAACTGGGCTCTTCAACAACGAAAGATATTGTATCTCCTGTTAAGAAACGTGTTCGCAAATTTTAGAGTGCTTCCGAAAAGTTGACGGTGATTAAGGCGTATAAACACGCGTGGCCAAAATACGAGTATTGCTCTTTTTGTATGTTATTGTGACAAAACAAGCTCAAGGCCCACCTGATGTTAAGCGGACTAACCTCTGTCTATACAGTCTCATATGCCTGTAATTTCACTGGCTCTCAAGGACTGCCACCGGAACACACCATTAGGTGCTTGGCGATAGATTTTCTACTTGAGGGTGGTCATTAGCCAGGCGGACATTCGCAAAATACCCTACCAACATGCAGTGAAGCTCAAGCCCGCGGTGGGATTCGAACATTGGACCTGCTGCGCGGCATTCCATAGCCAATGCCACTTAGCCATCACTGCTTCAAGTGTCCTAAAAAAACCGCGGACATGTTGGGAATATCGTCAGTTTCAGTTGGAAGGATAGTTCGCAAAAATAAGGGAAGTGGTTAGTTCACTTCGCCAAGATCACTTTTCACGCTATAGGTACGTACAGCAGATTGTTCAAAATTTTTTTCAAGACAGCAAAATTCATAAATATAATTTAGTAAAGGTAATTAACTACTTTTGTACTTACTTACCAAAATAAGAAAACCTATATACCTCGTCAAGCACAAGTCACACAATCAAATCCGAAACTTCCACCGTTAAACAAAGTTCCAAAGGGGGGATTTGCCATAATCCCCACGCTTGTTAGGCGTCTTGAGGATCGCAGCAGTTTGTTAGTACTCTAGAAGGTGCTGCTTCCTGCCTTCCGGTATTTTTGTGGCCCAACTTCCCATTTGATGCTGGGTTATGATGTCACCCCCGTTTCTTCCCGTGGGTGTTTTAAGAGGCGACTAAGGTAAATATATATATACGGTATATAGGTGTGGATATATTTCAATTTATTAAAAATGTGTGAAACTTAGCGCAGCAGGGAGTGCCGCTACGGATTACGTAAAAACATTTTGAAGAAAAAATATTGAATACCCCTGACCAGTCAGTTTGTCAATGACATATATTGACATTTCTTTGTTTACCTTTTTAATCTCGAATTAAAAACCAGAATATAATTATAAATTCTATGGAATATTCCTCATATAATAATAATAATAATAACGTTTATTGTGCAAAAAAAACAGGTACATAGATCAGACAAATAAGGAATTTTAACATTATATGAGTTAACATGAAAGTTGTCTTATATCACACTAGCCCCCACACTAGGATACCCTGTGTTGTGGGTGGACTAGTTTCTCCCAAAGAACATTTATTTAGGGACAAGACGTCATTACAATTATAAGAAGCAATAATTAAAAACTATTAGAGTAGAAACCGGTTTGGAAAGTAATCTAAACTAAACATTAACACTAAACATCTTAACATTGTAACAAAGCTGAAAAAGGAATTATTTTCGGATATAAAATGAACAATTTATTATGAACGAATGAAAAATAAGGATCAGAAAAATAATATACATATGTAAAATATATAAGCTTATTAGAATTATAAAATAAAAGAAAGTTTGGGACATACCCTTTAAAAAGAACATGCACTTGTATCACACATAATGCGAATTTTTGGCTCACAAAAACTTGTCAACAACCTTGCACGTAGACTTACATTAGAACATTACAAAAATATTTCTAAGATATTCTAATTCAATATTACTAAGCAATAATCAATTATACAGATTTAATTAACTTTTTAAATAAACATACAGTTCACAAGTTCTTGTTAAGATTACAATGACTAAAATAATAATGGTATCATGAGGGTAGGTTGTATAAAATTTCTAATTTGTGTGTGCAGTCTGAAACATTTGTCCCCACAGAGTTCTTGTATATTGTTTATTGAGAATGGTGTGCGTGAGTTGTGCGTGTGAGTTGTCTGTGTAGTGTAGATAAGAGCTACGATATCTCGATCTATGTGTGCATGTGATATTAATTCTATGTAGCGAAGGCGTTAGGCTGGTGTCACACTGGGTGATTTTGTATGCTAAATTTAGTTTATAAATGTGGTTTGTGATTGTTGTAATTATTTTCTGTGGAATTAGAATTATCACACTAACATATACACCCATAAATAGATATCGTGGTGTATATTAAATAAATATACTTTATACTTGTATTAAATATATTGAAATGCAAAAAAAAAATTAAAAATATATAAAAAAACTTTTCAAATAACATATTGAAAAAGTGATATTTTGAAGACTTTTTTCTTTTTGTACTTATGAGAGGTCTAAAAGGTAACTACATAATAAACTACTTAAAAACAATAGAAAAATTTCAAATTAGTAAAATAAAAAGAGGTAGGTACTCGTATGTGCCGAAGTGAATTTGGGAGGTTTGTAAAATTACAAATATTAAGTAAGTAAAAAACTTTAATATAAATAAAAACAACTCATATCAAATAAAAGCTGTTTCTATTTCGATATTACGGGTTATATATATTTTATTAGTAGCAATAGAAATTTTACTGACATACTTGCAAAAGTTTTTCTGTCTCCATGTAATTTAAAATTTGTAGCCAGCTGCTTGTAACTTTTAGCTAGCTGCTTTTACATCCATTTCTCAGAGAGTTGACTATATGTAATTTTTTCTGTGCTTCTGTGTATATGTATGGTCCCAAAAATAAAGGTGATTTCTTAGCAAATTTTGTTTTGAATACCGGTGAAGGCCAAATTAGGCGACGTTTAGTTTGGGCTGAGGAATTAATTGAAGTTAAGGCTTTTTTGTGAAATCTTAAAATAGAAGCATTAATGAATATTTGTCTGACCCTCAAGTAACTCAGTTCTTTATACAAACGATCGGTACAATACCGATATGGCTTTTTGTATGCTATTTTTAGAATAGCCCTCTGTGCCCGTTCTGCCTTGATGAGCAGATACCCGTAAGCAGCACCCCAAACAACTACACAATAGGAAAGAATTGATTGGCAGAGTGTAAGATATACTAAGCGAATCAGATTGTGGTCAGCGACGTTCCTTAGTTTAATGAAGATATATTTAAGTTTTTTAACTCGAGAGCTGACCATATCTATGTGCTTTTTGCATGATAGGTTTTCGTCAATAAAAACACCTAAGTATTTAGTGTAACTAACATTTTCTAAAATTGAGCAGTTACAGTTACTTTGGTTGTTACAAGTGTGGAGTTTTATTGACAGTGGGTGGGAAGGGGCTGTGCGCTGGGATATACTAAACGTTAGGTACTTTGTTTTTGACGTATTAAGGGTTAGAAGATTATTCTGGAGCCACTGGGAAACTTGACAGAGACCAACTTCAGTTGCTTTTCCGACTGCTGCCCAAGTATCGCCATGAAACAGCAGAGCGGTGTCATCGGCAAAGGTAAATATTTGTGCTTGAGAAATATTAAGTTGACAGAGGTCGTTTATATAGATCAGGAATAGTGTAGGCGCTAGCACGCTTCCCTGCGGTACGCCAAAAACAACTTCTGCAAGATCACTTTGGTAGTTATCTACACAGGTTCTTTGCATTCTATCGGTAAGGTAAGAGGTAAACCAATCGAGTGCTACTCCACGAATGCCAAGAGAGGATAATTTGTTTAGAATGATCGGACGAGAAACCGTGTCGAATGCCTTAGCCAGGTCAAGAAAAACACCAATGCAGTGCTGACCAGAATCGAGGGTGGTCGTGATGTGGTTTACCATATTTACCACGGCATCTTCTGTTGACATGGTTGTGCGGAATCCAAATTGATTCTCGTCTAAAAGTTTGTTTGACTCCAAGAAATATAATAGTCTCTTATTGACGACTTTCTCAAGTATTTTTGAGACAGTGCTCAACAACGAGATTGGTGTATAATTATTGGCAATATGTGGGTCACCAGCTTTAAATATAGGAATGACGTTTGCTATTTTTAAGCTTTTAGGGACGATACCAGTATTCATGCTAAGATTGCACAAAAATGTTAGAGGTGCAGCCAAAGCATGCCTAGCGTTTTTGATGAGCGCGTTACCAATGCCATCATGACCAGATGCAGATTTAATTTTTAGATTTCCAATGATTTTGAGTATTTCCATTTCGTTTGTAGGATAAAAGAAAAATGATTGGCAAGGGGGCTTAGATAGTAAAGAAGCATTTCTAGCTAACTCGAGTTCGGTAGTGGAGTTATTTGCAAGAATATCACTAGCCAAATCTTTACCAATCGAGGCGAAAAAAGTGTTGACTTCATTTAGTGACTTCTTAGGGGAACAATTAGGAAATGTGTCAATTAGAGCAGAGCAAGAAGCACTTTTGGTATTTATGTTGCAAAGATTTTTAACTGCCTTCCACGTTTCTTTACTGTTGCCCATGCTGTCAGACAACAGTTTTTGGTCATGCGCATCTTTAAGATTTTGCAGAATGTTATTGCAAAGATTCCTGTAGGTTTTGTATTGCTTTTGCAGTTTTAGATCTTTTGGGTTCCTTCTGGCCGTCATGTGGAGAGAGTCTCTGCGTCTGATACATTTCAAGAGGCCTGGAGAGATCCATGTTCGACGTATTTGTTTAGAATTGTTCATGGACCGGGAATGTTTGTTAGCCTCAGAACAATCATTACATTTCTTAACAAATATATCAAATGCTGTGGAGAATCGACCAATCAGTATCCTTAAGATCTGCTGCTATTTGGCTATAGTTTAATTTAGTCCAAGTTTTAGTTGTTTTGTCAGAAAGGTCAAAATGTTGTTTATCTATTCCAATGAAGACAGCGTCGTGGTCTGTGATGTCAGCACCACAAACCACGACACGTGCGGCGAAACCACTTTTGAAAAATACGTGGTCAAGACAAGTCTGACCATGAGTTGGAAATAAGTAACCAGGCATTAGGCCATAGTGGGAAGTTAGTTCTAAATAAGGCTCTGAATTAGAATCCGTGGAGTTTTTTCTGATGTCTATATTTATATCACCAGCAAGTATTATTGTTTCAGTGTGTATTACTTTAATAACATTCTCCAATGAATTCAGGAATGGTTCAATGTTTGATTTAGAAGGAGATCGATACAATGCTATTACTGTTATCTGGTTTTCAACATTAATAAGTAAACAGTTGGCATCGGTAAAAGACGGTTCTGTTATATTTACCTTGATATCATGTCTCGAGTATATTACAATACCATCATTTTGGTTAAGATAGTTGAGGGATTTGTGGTAGAAATAATGATCAAGTGAGATTTCAGGTGAGTATTCGTTTAGCCAGCATTCTGTTAAAATAATTATGTCAGGGAGAAATTTGAGCCGTGACACGAAAACGGTAAGGGAATCAAAGTTTTTCCGTATGCTGCGAATATTCTGGGACAAAACAGTATACTGTTTATGAGTATCACCAATAAGTTTCTGACAAGACTCAGGTTGAAATGTACGTGTATTGGGGATAATATTTGCAGCATCTAGGTCATCCATAAAACTTATAGTATCGAATTTTGAATATTATAAAACTGCGTGTGCATAATATTAGTACTAGAAAAAAATCTTGATGTCACTATTACCTTTATTAAACAAATGGTAGAATGATTATAGAAAAAACTAGAAATATAATACTGCATGCAAGATTTAGTAAGTGAGTAGTATGTTTGGAAAGTCATGTGTGAAACCATCCTTATGAAGGTCTTGGTGTTGCACTTTTGTGATAGTGTGTATTGAATGTACTCGTATGAAGAAAGAGGTAAGTAAATTGTGGGTAAACGGAATAAGAGAGAAGCTCTGTTTACTCCAATCAAAAAATGTTTCGAGTAAGAAGGAGACATAAAATATATGTTACATAGAGTACATGTCGTTCTAGTAAAGTATTTGTGAGAAATTATAGTTTGCGAGTGACGTGAGGATTGAAAACATATTATTGGATATGTATGTGTATTTAAGGATGTGGTAATCTCGTGATTTGTATAAATGTTCAAAATTATACCGAAGGTAGGAAATATAAATTGGTTGACAAGCGATGTATTCAAGAAAGGTAAGTACAGTGCAAATTTAATGGTTAGGTAGAAAAGTACAAAATATAAAATAAGTATTGTGAGTAATGGAGACATATAAGTTCTCATTAGTAATAATAATAGTCAGGTCGAAATCCTCAAGGATTTGAGTTGTTCTTCAGCTTTAACTAATATGTATGGGGATCCTTCGCGTTTCCGGAGGTACACCTTCCCATTGGAAGTCCAGCAGTATGCGTAGTTCTCCGATTTTGCCAGTTCCCTGGCATGAAAATGTAGCTTTTTTGCCTTGGCAGTTAGGTGTTCAGATATATATATGGGTACAGTTTCTATTGAGCCTTGGAAGCCAAGGTGACTTGAGTTAAGTTGACCTTGTCTATGAGCTTTATTATAACGTTTCGCTGCTTCCAGTGTTTTACTCTTTAATAGAGTGTTACAGAGCTCAACAACAATAGTCGAGGTACCGTTTGAGCTATTCGACGGAATCCTATAAACGTCACGGACCTCAGACTGACTCAAGCTTAGGTTGAGGTTCTTAGTCAGAGACGAGAATGCATTAAACAAGCTTTCTTTTGTTTCTCTCTTTTCTTGTGGCTTAGCATTGGGCACGTTCCTAATTTCTATACAGGTTTTTCTCATATTACGATCGATAGTCTCGCATTTATCATCCAACAACGCTATTTGCGTGATCATTTCTTTCCGGTTATATTCGAGTTTCTTAATGCTTTCTTGAATATCGGTAAGTTGCGCGGTAGCAATGCCGACTCCGTTCTCCAGTTGTGTATTAGAATCTTGAACGGCGGATATTTTTAAGTCAAGACCTGCAATTCGGCCCTCCAATGCGTCCATCCTACTGTTCTGATTTGTTTTAAGAGATTCAAAAAGATCTCTCATTTCAGTTTTTAGAGCAGTTAGAGTATCGACTTCATCATCTGAAAGACGGCGCCTTTTATCTCTATTCCTGATACGTTCCTCTCTAGTTGTTTTGGACGCCTCAGTGTCCGATGATGATTGCAAAACATGAGAAATGGGTGAACGAGCTGTTTTTGGCATTATGTAGTTCAACTGTATGTTTCTTTACAGAATTGACTATGGTCGAACACGCACACTTTTGCAGTGAGTGACAAACCTGTTGCACGAAACTTGTTAATGCACACTATTGAAGTGAGAGCGGTGTGGGTCAAAACAGTAGGCAAGATACTTGTCGATGTGTGCGTAAGCACATGTATGCATCCACCAGGCGTAAGTAAATTTACACTTATGTGTGTACGTCTGCGCGTTGTGGTAGGGATATTGAATATACTAACTCACGGTTGTGCTGCGTTGTCGTATTACAGACCTCCTCAGAATTTATGCACTCCTAATTTTTTTAATTGAATTTTGGTGTAAAAAACACTTTAATAATTTTGATTTTAAATGGTTACGTTCTCTCAGCACGTCTGCTCAGCTTGGCGTCCGGGGAGGAGAGCTATATCGTAAATAACAATTCTGAGGTCGCTCACCTTTGGAAGTTTCTAGAATCTATTTAGACGTAAACAACTATATAGTTACATACAATAACATTATAACTGTTATACCTAACTACTTCATGGAATTATTCCAGGAGCTTGCGTTCGATATGCATATAATCAAGACTTAACTGACCACTATCCCACTAAGGAAGAGTCGGTAAAAATAAAATAAAATAAATTATATTCCTATATTTTTTAAATATTATAACTATACATATCTGACATCCCACTAAGGAAGGGTGGGCAAAAATAAAATAAAATAAATTTAATTCTTAATTTTCTCAAATACTTTAACTATAAATATCTAACCCTTAATCCCACTATCGAAGGGTCGGTAAAAATATAATAAAATAATTTAAATTCTTACATTTTTCAAATACTGTACATATGTGTGAAAGTTAAGAATGTAAGATGAAGTATGAAATTTGTTGAGTGCGTTCAGTACTAGTCTTTTATTTAGGTAGTGATAGAATTTTTTTTGATAGCAAAAATAATTCCTCGTTTTTGCGGATCATGTGATGGTTAGCCGCACATATATACTATACCTAGCTAGCTAGCACGCGGTTCTTTCACGCACGAGTGGAAACTTCCAAGCTTGCGATAAAGGACCGGATGTCAATATAAATACTGCGCGCCGCCCGCGAATCGCTAGTCACTCAAGGATATTCTAAAGGAGCACATCCTATCAATAAATAAATTCAAAACAGTAAACTAATATCTAAAATCTAAGAAGAAGATCCCGCTGGGTAAGCTATCATATTAATCTCTCTGAATATCTCTTTCAACTGTTACTACGAGTATGTCTTCTATAGGAACTCTTATATCATCATGTAAAAGCTGTTCTGCCGTGCTGGCTGATAAGACCACCTATCACTGGCGAGTCAGGTCTAACTGGGGTGCTCGCAACATGCGGCCACCACGAGATTCTCTCAATAGCACAGCAAGCCATAACAAGTACTTCCAGATTAATCCTAACTCTGGGGTTTGTTCCAGGATCTTCTGTCTTCATCTTCTATCTTATATTATCTTCGGGCATCACTATCTCCTACACCTCCTAGCACCACGCCGGCGTGAAGAGCAGGCAGGCGGCCTACCCCGTTTGCTGCTGCTCATTAGGTGGCCCCTATTCTAGGCACGCTGATCTTAACGCACATGTTGTGTGATACAACTATGTCTACGAGTTAACCACCTACGTTCTACCCACGTTGTGTGCTGCGAGGGACGTCTGACTGGCTACCACCGCACCAACATTTCAGTGCCTGGGACAAGGCCAGCGACGTTGAAGTGATAGCTCTTAAGGCGACTGTTCGTGAGATCGTAAATCATAATTAGGCTTTGAAAATAACGCGCAACATTATTAGTACATCCAAGTCAGCAGCAGTACAGCATTAAATGTGATATTGTAACGTTCTTAATTATTGATTTCATAACCCACCTATTTAGGTGGGTTATGTAGCCTAGTAAGCCTACCCTTAGCTCTAAACTATAAGTAGGTCTGTGGCACTAAAGATTCCTAAAAATCTAACTAAAACCCTTCTGCCACAGTTGAAATCGCAAGATGGCTCGGTAAGTAAAAAAACGTAATCCGTGACGTCATATGGGCTATTGTTGCCGCAGTGTCGTTTTAACGGAAAGGACCAAAGAATCGCTTTTGCGTGAAATGGAAGGTATCTTAGATAAGATTACGGGCGTACTCAATTTGACGCCAATATCGTTATTTTCGATAACTTTGACCACATTCTGGTCTCATCTATGGTTGTGATCACTCTGCGGGCCGATCACGTATCTTCTGTAGCAATGAATTGCTGATTGCAACATTCAAAAATGATAGTTTTCCGATTACGTATCTATAATTTGACAGATCTTGTAGCAAAGAAATCTTGATGGCTACAGAACCTCGTTTGACGTATCTTGTATCTATCGATAGATACTGTTTTGTATGAAATAGCGATCACACACGTACAGTCAATATCAATTAGAATGACAGTTTCTGTAGCAATCTTCATTGATACAAGTATTGGGTTCATCAAAGTATAGAAATCATTAGCTACAGCCAAAAGTAACTTACAAGATTATGATTTTGCAGTGATTATGCTGAATATAAATAGGAAATTACTGCATAAGTTAACGTAGGTATTTAAATACCTATTGTAGAAAAAAAAAGTTGTTATATTTTCCGTTTTAGCTAAATTATGTCGAGAACTTTTTTGTTGGCATTGGCGGACGAAGAGCGGCGCAAAAAGCTCCTCAAAATCTCGAGACGAACAATGAGAGACTCTAGCAACCCATTAACACTTCCCAGCAACGTGTTTGTCTCTCATTGACCCCCATCTTGAGAGCAGCAGAAGGATTCTCTGAAGAGCACTACACTCATGCGTGCACTGCAGTGTCAGTGCACGCAATGTTGTGGAACGGTGCTTTGGGGTTTTGAAAGCTCGTTGGCGGTGTTTGTTATCACATCGTGTGCTTCACTATACACCTAGGAGAGCTGGGAAGATAGTGAATGCATGTGTTGTACTACATAACATTGCCAATGCGCACAATTGCCCAGTACCCCAGCTCTCCCATGATGATTGAGAGGCCCTACAACGCAGTCAGCAAGATTTGACGATTGCTGATAATGCTGAATCAGACACAAGGATGCTGAATCAGACACAAGGACCATGCTGGTCCAAAGGTTGTGGGCAGCAAGACGGCAGCAGTGAATGATTCATAGCCTCTAAATACCCAAACCCTTCAAACCGGAACACGGTAATGCAAGCATTACTACTTGGCTGTAGAAATAGGTAATAGTGGCAGTCTTCCTGCGGACAAACTTGTTTCCAACAGAGTTCTACTATATTTGTATAGAAGCTTACTAGAGTTTTTATTATTAGGACATACATTTAAGAAATGTATAAGTGACTGGCTCTTGCATAATTGTTTTTATGACATTAAGGAATTAGTAAGTTATTGTGACAAACTTGTATGAATATTTGCACGTCTGCATGGAGACTGATTACAATGACTGATGTACTCTATAAGACCATTCCACGAATATTGTTTACTGTCTGTTTAGGCTGTTGGGAATGCTATCTTGAAAATAAGTATATTTTTTTTGTAAGATGTTCTTGAAATCGTTATTATCGTTTTTGGCGAATTTAACACCAAATGGTACGCACCCTATGCAATTTGTGGACTTGTCTGTGGACATTGGTCTGGAGACTGCGTTTGCTTTGACATTTGTTGGATGGATTGGAATCTATTTTAGAAGTATGCCAATTTTTCCGCAGTAGCTATTTCCCCGCAGTAAATGACAGGCATATATTATCTGTGGAACCTTGCATAGATGATATAAAAGATTGAATGAACCCTGTAAAACTGAGTGCGTGAATGGGCAGCTTTTCATAGTTTTAATTATTTGCTTTTTACTGACGAAAAATAGCTGTGGGAGCATAGAAATATCCCAAAGTTATTGACAAATATTTCATTAACAATTCCCTTTGCTTCTTTTTTCGTTCCTTTTGATTTTTGTATAAACATATTATGTTCACAGTGTCCTAGATAAATACGAAATCTGAATATTCTAAAAAATGGCAATATGGGTGCCCGGAGTGTCAGAAATATGTGTATGTGTGGATGTATTTCTTTGAAAGTGTTAAGGTTTTTGTGTATGTGTGCTACTGCGTGGGCAATGTTTTGGCTATTTCCCCGCAGTACCAGCATAAAATAACCTTTGTCACCGTTCGCCTTTCTGGATTGTAGGGGTCTTTTAGACTGGTTCTTTTATAGTGTGCTGTATGTATAAGGCTATTACGTTCTTACGAAGATATACGTTCCGTGACACGGAATTAAGAGTTGTTCTTCTTCTTTACGAATTTTGTTTTAGTAAATATATGTAAATGGCTTTTTAAAAGGATTAGGTCTAAATTTATACTTAAAGTAAAGTAAATTTAGTAAATATAAGAAATTCTGTAGACATATTATATGAATACTAGTTGGCCCGGTATATACCACCTACTTAACTGTGCAGTTTTCGAGGGCGCTACTGGTCATGGAAATCAACTACAAACTGTCACAATTTGAAGGAATGTTGTAGTTCTTTTTTCTGCCATCTGAACAGATAAGTTGGTGGGTCTGACCGTTGTTTTGCCATATAAATTATATCTAGTGAATATTATGTTAGTCACATAATAATGACTAACTTATTTTATGTAAGTAAGTAAAAAAAGGAAGAGGAAAGAAGCGTTATTAACGATAACCGCATATAAAAATAACAAAACACCAAAGATTTTTTCATTTTCCTTTTATTATCTTTTTATTATATTTCTTGAATTCATTGTCCTTTTATTATCATATCTACCTACCTAATAAATTTTAAACTACATCTTTTAGTCTACATTGATATTTTCAATACAAAATACAGCCTTATTTTGTATTGCGTTAATTCTTTCATTCACAATTACTTGCAAGCTTGCTGCTCCTCATCGTACTCAACATGCTATGCTATTTTGGATATCCGTGAACTTTTGTGACCGTATAGATAGTGAAATTTTAGGAAATAAAACTGTTTAAGGCCTAAACTTTAGGAAGTGATAGAAAGCTTATTGTGTGCATAAGACAGGAGTCCTGCCTACTCCGTGCTGTTTACGGGGTGAGAAGTGACACCGATAGACGCCTGGCGGGAATAACAGAACGAGTGGTAATAGCAGCCCTAAAACGGCCACAGCAATTCATCTCTAGGCAATTCATTTCCTGATCAATTATCGACCGCCGAGAGTAGAAAATTATTAAAGTACCTACTTGTATAGCTATTAAAAATAGGTGTTGGTGGTAGAAGGGTGAAATTTTAGGGTTTATTGTAGGTATTTATGCCAAATCGTAGATAAATTTAAAAAAAATGATTTTGTCCGAAAGATAAAAATAAAATGTTGGGTATGAAAAATAGTTAACGTCCTATTCTCAGACCTACTGAATATACACACAAAATTTCATAGGCATCGGTCAAGCCGTTTCGGTAGAGTTTTGTTACTAACACTTTGACATGAGAATTTGATATACACTACACATACACTAATTAACCGAGCAAGAACTTAATTCAAAGCGTCGCGCGTCGTCGCTGCTACAAATGCTTTCGTATGTCCGGTTGTTCTATAAAGGTCGCATTTCTCAACAGATTCTCACGAAATTTTGTGAGCAGGTTTGATAAGTCCATAAAATATTTTTAACGATTAAGTTTTTGGAATTTTTTTATAATGACGGAAATATTTATTTAGACACACAAAACAAATTACAGATAATTATGTCATACATTATCTTATGTCAATTATAACTGTTATACAAATTTTGAAATAGATTGTAATTTAACATAATGTGTGTACAGCAAGGTAAAGTAAATTATATTATGATTATACATTATATTATGGTGTTGAAAGTATGGACTCCTGCGCTAAATTTAATGGCAATGTCTCCGATACGCACGTCGTCAGATGCCTATAAGTGATAGGCTCTCTCTCTCTTGTACAATCAATTATTTAATTACGATGTTTCTGTAGCCAGTATATTATTTCTAGTTAATTAAATAAAAATATATGAATTGAGTACCTACGTCCTCCTTTTTTTAATGTTGGCAAAAAAAAATAACAAAACTCCAAACATACATTTCTTGAATTCGTTGTTGTTTTATTTATTATTCTTGCCTAACAAATTTTAAACACTATCAGCCTTACTTATAAACGCTACTTAAATTTTAAACATTACTTAGCCGCTGATTAGCAAAATTTCTTACTCATAAACGCTACATAACTTTATCCAGTACCTAAGTACATCAGCTGTCAATTTAAACACCGTCCCACCCTTGTTTAAATTTTAAGTAACAAGATGGCGCCCATATTTCTGGTCAGCTGATTTAGTTACAGACCCACCAACTTATCTGTTCAGGTGGCAGAAAAAAGAACTACAACATTCCTTCAAATTGTGACAGTTCGTAGTTGATTTCCTTGACCAGTAGCGCCCTCGAAAACTGCACAGTTAAGTTGGTGGTACTATATAAAGAAAAGTATTATATTTACTTTTTAATTTCAAGATATTTAGCACTAGATACATGCTATTTGGCCATTTAGGTCATTCATAATACTTTTTAGTACAATGTTGTCAGTTTAAAATACGTTCGACCTCATTATCCATTTCTTAGCTAAACAGGTGCTATGTAGCGTTTATAAGTAAGAAATATTTAAGCATTACTTAAACACTGTTTAGTTATCCATTACTTAGCAACTACATAGCGATGTTTTTATAAGTAAGGGGGTATATTGGTATTTTCAAAATACAGCCGTATTTTTTAACGACTTCAAAAAAGGACGAGGTACTCAATTCTTCAGTATTTTTATTTTTTATGTTTGTTACCTCAGAAATGTTGACTGGGTAAACCGATTTTGATGATTCTTTTTTTATTTGAAAACTGATGCTTGCCGTGTCGTCCCATTTAAATTTCATCATCGGAAATCAGAAATCGGATCAGCCTTTTTTGGGGTACACTCCAATAGCTGAAAAATATTTTCCTATCTTGATGATAAAGTGATTGACAGTGAATGACAATCGATCCCATAAGTAGCAGGGGTCACTAAAAAGGGTGCAAAATAATGTATACCAAAAAATGGAACCTACTTCAACACTCAAATGTGTGAAATAACTTGTCGAAGTCGGTACCATGCGTACAAAATTGTGATAGTAGGTACTTTTTAACCATCATGGTACTGACTTCAACAAGTTATTTCACACATTTGAGTGTTGATGTCGGTTCCATTTTTTGGTAAAAGAGATCCAGGGAAGGACATAGGATAGTTCTTTCCAATTGCGCAAAACGATAACTGATATACCTACGCGCGGGCGGAGTCGCGGACGGAAAGCTAGTATTAGATATTTTCATTACGTACATTATTTTAGTTTCAATTTAGTTCGATTAATATACAATTTGAGTATTTTTATCCCATCAAAAATCATACATAAATGTTTTATTATATTAACATACAAATAGGGTAGTGAGAATTTGTGTACAATAGTGAAATAAAATGTATATATTTTACTGGTATTTTTGTTGATCATGGCCTTTTTCTTATCTTGTTCATTTCATAGGCATCTTCGGTATATTTGAATACATTAATTCTTGCGCATCATAGGTAATGAAAACAATTGAATTTCATATGTATGCCTGAATTCGGGTGCCGATGCTGACTTGTTAAGATGTAAATGTATGTTCGATATTTGAAAATTCAAACCATTTGACATTACGTAATGGTAATAATTTATATTATTATCTATGTATTTGTTCACAAGTTATGTAGTCACAATGCTTCAGTTTCCACCCACGACTTCATACACGTGCATAGTGGCTATCAACATCACTCTTCCGGGAAGAAAAGTACCCCATGTGCTCTATATGCAAACCCTAATATATTCTTATTATCCATTACTTACTAATATAAGATATTTATGGGATTTACCTATAGCAGGGCCGAAGCTTTTTTGAAGCAGTGATGGCTCAGTGGCATTGGCTATGGACTGCCGTGCAGCAGGTCCATAGTTCGTATCCCGCCGCGCGCTTGAGCTTCACCGCATGGTGGAAGGGCATTTTGTGAATGCCCGCCTAGCTAGGGACTACCCTCAAGTAGAAAATCTGTCGCCAAGCACCTAACAGTGTGTTCCGGCAGCAGTCCTTGAGAGCCAGAAAAATTACAGGCTAATGAGACCTAACAACTGGACGTCTCAGCGTGACGGGCACAGTGCAATTCATCGTTGACGAAATGCGTCTGTTATAGGCAGAGGTTAGTCCACTTAACACAGCTTGTTCCGTCGCAATAACATAAAAAAAAGCTATTGAGCTTTCAATCGACGACACGACGCCAAAAGCTGAAGAGAGTAACTAACGAAGCTGTCGGTCAAACTCATGAAGTTCTAATAACAATCACTCGCCTAAAATAGTGTTCATCGTCGACAATAGCAAATACCATTAAATCATCCAGGTAAGCAAATACATTTTTCAATTGACTATAACATAATTATAAACTATTCAATCGATTTTAATGAAATTTATACGGGCCCACCACAATGGTATATCCTTTCTAATAAAAAAAGAATTATTGAAATCGGACTACAATCTGTAAAAAGTTATGCCTGGTCATACATAAGATAGAAAAATACGCGTGGAATTGAGAACCTCCTCCTTTTTTGGAAATCGGTTAATAACTCCGCTCACCGCTGTAATTCCTGACAGCACCACGGTAATGAAAGCAATTCCGTGACTATACGCACATTCTTATGACAATAACAATGTTTGGCTAAATTGTTTCAAGTTCTTTACTTCTTTGAACCTGTGAAATCGCTTGTCTTTTAAGTGAGTTCTCCGTCTGGAGCTATCATCTATACATGTAATAAATCTGTAATAAACGTCATGTCTATACATGACAGATAATTGAAGCACACGTAGCGAAGTTTGCTTAGCCGTTCTGAATCGATCAACTAAGTTAAGCAATGTCCGCCGCGGTCAGGAGTTGGATGGGTGACCGCTACTGACATTACTACTGAGCGCTTTCGTGCTTCGGAGGGCATGTTAAGCCATCGGTCCCGGTTGTTGTCCCACGTTACAGCATGGTGGATGGGCATTTTGCGAATGCCTGCCTGGCTTGCTATCACCCTCAAGTAGAAAATCTGTCGCCAAGCACCTAACGGTGTGTTTCGGCAACTGTCCTTGAGAACCAGTAATTCTAGACTAGCCTGAACAACATCTTCGACCATATCATCACTTACCATCAGGTGAGATAGTGGTCAAAGGCTAGCCTATCATAGATATAAAAAAAATATTAAAAACATTTTTCTTGGTAATATACCAACAAAAATCTTTTTTAATAAATAGGAAGGTGTTAGATACTAATATTTTTTCTTATTTCTAATACCTATATATTTATAGGAGTCATGAGGTTTAGGTTTTTGTTTTATCTAAATCAGTCTACCCAAAGAGAAGTTATGGGATTAAAACATGATAATTATATGCCTATACAAAGGTAACGGAATATGTATAACACTTTGTTGATGTCCATACTACTAATGGGCAATGGAAAAGGAATAAATAAAGCAGTTCAGTTATTACAGGAAGAGTTTAATATTTATAAAGAATTTCTAGATAGTAAATTATTTAGGTATTGAAACACAGGCACATTGACATTATCACAAAAACGTTACAGGAATATGCTTGACTGTACACAGGCTTGACAGACTTGATTGAAGACGTCAATGGAGAAAGATTTTACGTTCCTGAAAAAGAATGGAAATTATATTCATCAGTACCTATGTCTCAACAAGTTCTTATTGACTGTATACAAAGCTGCGATGTGATCACAGCACAACACTGCTATCATAGCCCTAGAGCAATAGCACACATCTTATTCAACTGGCGTAATAAAATCTGTAGAGCAGCATCAAGTTGTGCCTGAAGCTAAGCACCACGCGTGCTCCCGTTGCAATGTCACCCAGGAGCTTAGATCTGAATACGTGCGTGCACTGCTCTGCCCTCCTCACTCCAGGTTGGTTACTGGAGTGACGGTTTTGGTTTTACGTTACTGGAATATAAAATCTCCGCATTATAGTCGCCTTGTACACCTACCCCTACCAAGGTTTCCACTTCAATCTAGCGGTTGTGACAGATGTTAACTTAAGTTCACTTATCCCTATGTATGAATATTATTTACTATATGTATGTCTGTTAATGATAGCAATTACATTATCACCTAGCCACGTTTATCTATGAATGAGCATAATTATAGACTATTGAAATTAAATTGATAAAGTTAATAAGAAATACTGAAGGTATAATCTAGCCCACAAAAAATATCACCAAGAACATATGATCCAGTTAGTGTAGTTAATTAACCTAGATGCATTACTATGCGTGGTTATACATAAAAATCAATCGTGACAGTACAAAAATTAAACCATGTTTTGCAATTTAACATAGTACCTTTTGATAGGTTACATGGTATCTTATTGTACACATTCCACAATCACAGTATGCATACCATTATGAAGAAGCACTAAGTAATACTTTTGACTTTGTTTTTAGCATGGTGGTAGGGCATTTTGCGAATGCCCGCCTGGCTAGCAACCACCCTCGAGTAGAAAATCTGTCGCCAAGCACCTACCTTGGCAACGGATGTTTGGTGCTTGGCAAAATTACAGCTGTCCTTGAGAGCCAGTAATTGTAGGATGATTAGTAAAGTGTGTGCCTTCCTCCTTTGTCCGGGCTGAGGACCGGCATCATAAATATCAAAATTCAACATTATGAGGCGGAGTTACACAAACACTCACACAGCTCAATTGGTTAGAGCATACCCCGGCTCAAGGGGTGGATGGACGCGGGTTCGAATCCCGCGCATGACTTAAATTTTTCCTATCGTATATTTGTGATTTTGTAATAACACCTTATTTAGTAGACATGCAGCCTGAGGAAGCAGAAACCCCTAAGTAAGTTAAGTTACCCCCTAAGAAACAGAAACATGCATTATAAACATAATACTGCAAAGATCTAGCCTGCATTGCCGTTCAGCCGCGTTACTGGACAGGAGCAACATTTCAATAAACACAAACATTCATCTAATAGACTTAGGGACCCGAAGTCATTTTAAAAGACCTATTCAATGATACCCCACACGATGGTGGGTGGATAGACGACGAAAAAAAAATCATCGCCACATCATTTGAATGGGAGCTACCCTAAAAAAAAAAAAAAAAAATTACCACTTTAACGGCGTGATAAGTTTACATACCCTTACAAAATTGCAGCTTTCTAGTACAAACGGTATCTTAGCAAAACCTCGGACAGACGGACATGACGAAACTATAAGGGTTCCTTGTCAGGACTACGGAACCCTAAAAATGTAACAAAAAACTCATTAATATTGCTCTACTATAGTTTAATGAATAACAATATAACAAATCACAGATTAAGTAATTGTACCTACATACATAACTATGTTAGATTAATATTGTTAGGTTTGCAATAACCCCTGCTATGCGGATTACATTACTTAAGGGTGGTAGCTAGCCAGGCGGGCATTCGCAAAATGCCCTACCGCTATGCTATAACGACTGCCATCCTAAGACGACAACCGGGACCGACGGCTTAACGTGCCCTCCGAAGTACGGAAGCGCACAGTAGTAATGTCACTAGCGGTCACCCATCCAACTCATTACCGCGGCGGACGTTGGCGACTGGCTAGCTACCACCCTCAAGTAGAAGATCTATCGCCAAGCACCTAATGGTGTGTTCCGGCAGCTGTCCTTGAGAGCCAGTAATTCTAGGCTAGCCTAACAACACCTTCGACCACATCATCACTTGCATGCATAAAAAAAACTAAAAAAATCTTCTGATATGCAGTATAAAGTACATTAGCTTAAAATCTCGTTCCTTTTGTTTGTACATGAATTAGTGTAAAATCCAAACAATACCTTTCTACCAACACGTTTCTACAAGTACTTTTATTAAAACATTGGAAAAGTACCCTCGTTATGGCAGAAGTGATTAAATTCACAACATACACCAAACACCATTGTCGTCGAATCAAAATACAGGTAAATCATTTAATACACTTGAAGTTCTTGTACAAAAATAAGTACCTATTTATATAATTATTGTAAATAGTTCTAAGAACCTTGAAACCTTGCCTGATAGACTATTTCATTTACATGTTCTGACTGACACTGAACGACTGACACTGAACTTATAGTTAATGAAAGCACTTAGCTCAAATGTTAATTTAAAATAAGTTATTGACTCAAGTACTTTGCCAACTAAAATACTATATGAGTGTGTGTCTACTGACATGTAACAAAACATCAACAAATGTTGACCATTTTTTTAATACATTTTTAAAGAAAATGATGTGTAAATAACCTCCGCCATGGTAAAAAAAACATGTGTACAAGGGTTTTGATTGTTATTAAAATCTATCTGACAAAGATGTTTGATTCCACTAATTCAAACTTGAATAAGTTTTAGATCAGACACAAGGACAAAATCCCAGCATATGCAATCTAATGTAATAATTAAGTACATAATATGTGGATGGGGGAGGCATTTGTGCAAAATAGTAAGTCTTCGGCTTATGATGATAATGATAAACAAACATACCTAAAGACCACACAATAAAAAGAAACAAATATTATGACCTAACAAATGAATTAACCAAAAACGGTTATGTGGTTAATTTATATGCTGTAGAAGTTAGCCTTACTCCATCTTAGGCGCAGCTCCCGATTGGACTCTTTTGATGGACATGTATGAAAAACATTACACAATTCCTGAGGATGTTGGTGTTTCGTCATCCAGACCGGATATATTTCCATAGTCAAAAAATCTAAAACGCATAGTACTTATAGAACTTACTGTGCCGTGGGAAACAAACATACCTAAAGACCACACAATAAAAACTAACAAATATTATGACTTAACAAATGAATTAACCAAAAACGGTTATGTGGTTAATTTATATGCTGTAGAAGTCGGAGCAAGGGGTATACCAGCGAAATCCCTGTATAACCTACTAAAAGAACTTGGCCTGTCAAGAAAAACCGTAACTTCCATCCTAGAACGTGTATCCAAGGCGGCATTAGTAGGATCTTACCAAATTTGGTTGGGCAGGGGAGGAGGCTTGAGCCGTGAAAGGGAGCATTGATGCATCATAAAGGGGCCCCTTAACCTTACTCACTGGGTTGCAAGTCCCAGGCACCTTGACTTGGGCCTCTTCCTCTGCAACGCTATGGACCCGGCACCCGCACGGTTAATCCATGGAATGCTAAGTAAATTCGTCTCGTCCCTTGTTTCATCTTTATTAGGAATGCCATTTTGGATGGTTGCCTGCACACTCTGTGTGGGATCAATCTTGACTGGTATTCATCTTATGCTAACCACAGCTCCAAAGTTGACCCAGGCACATATCTCGTCTCCAAGGCGGGGGTTGAGATCTGGGTTGTTTCAGAATCTTGGGCTGCGCACTTGACCAAGTTTACGTTTCATGGGTTACCAGAGACGTCTGGTATATCGCTCGCGCCTTTGTGAGTGAGATTGTATGTTAATCCGTGTATCGCGAGACGGTGATTGAGTTTTAGTTATTGCCTTGATACTAGTTATGTTTGCAGTTGACCAAGTAGTGCACCAAGGAGCGCCACGGGCTTACCGTGACTCCGCGGCAGGATGGGTGATTAGGTATACTCATCTTGCATTAATATCTATAGGAGGTGGATGTAGAGAGCAGGCTGAGACACAACAACAACCCATAACCAAGGCAAAGCAGAAACAAAGAATTAGCAGCCTACAGGAAGACGAATCCAGGTATGAGATATACATTAGTACATCGCGAAGCTATAACCTCATATGTGTTTTATAATAAGATAGATAAGTATGGCAAGTTTTGCGACACTGGCCATATAGCTTATATTATTATAGGTGACCAATTGACTATTAGTAACGTTTTCAACTGACCTATTTCGAGATTAGGAGGGCGATTCATTATTAAAAAATAAAAGCATCTCTTTATTAATGGCAAATTGTTAGTATTTGCAGTGATTCCTACCATGCAACAGTTACAGGTTTTCATTACGACGTTTTGTTGTATTATACTCGACTTACTTACATTTGATATGGGATCGGACTTGACGGACGATTTCTAAAACAGTCAATTTAAATTAGCTTTTATATTTAGAGAACTTCAGAACTTCATAAAATACAATAATGTAAACAAACCTAATCATAGACAGACGTTTAACACAGATAATAAATCGCTTGGCAAAGCATCCCATTCACGGTTACAAGTCAATTGTATGGCCAATACAGAGTTACCTGAAAATCTTAGTAATGGTAACATTACACTGAAGAACGAACAGGTATATTTAGTCTGTGCTAAAATTACTGCGGGGAAATAGCTGCGGCCCAATTTTTCATCAAAAACCCTGATCAACATGAAAATCTTTCAGAAAAAATGCTGTAGTTTCATCAATAGTTTATTATGAGTGGTTGTGTGTAGACTTTGACTATTGTGCTACCAACAGTATGATGTATATAATATATGATTCATGTATGGATTAGTGTTATGATAAGTTGTGTTCGTTGTTACTTACATTACAATTCTATAAAGTTTGTGAGTGTTGGTCTCAAATAACGCGATAATGGTTCGATAACGTTGATGTGGTATGGCACTCGTTACCATCAGACGTTCTCCGAGTGTGCAAACACCAAGGAAAACGGTAAGTACCTACTAAACAAAGACGGATATTACAACATAATCCATTGTTGACTCTAATTTGGTGCTGCTTGAAAGGACCTAATAGTCACAAAATTGACTCTATGAGTGTGCAGTTACAATTTGAGAAATATGTAGTATCCATTATTGATTACTTGTTTATCTCTTCCTCTACTGTGTTCCTTACTTACTACTACTACCTTAACGATTCTTCTATAAAGGTGAACTAACTGTTAGATTCTGTCTCTCTCATGGTAAGTTTAACTCACACCGCAATTAACTATAATATCACCAGTTCCCAGGTATTCCATAACATTATTGTGCTCACTAGTTGTATTGTTTTGTTATGTAGGTAGTCATACCTATTCCATTTATTACAACAATTCTTAATCCTAAATCATTAAATTCAACAAATTAATAATCAGAGATACAATTAAAAAAAAAGAAACAATTGTGTGTTGTTCATAATATCATTGACTGAATTAGTACCTATCTGTAATGCCATTTTTATGGTTACATTCCCAAAAGGCATAATAAACAACCTTTTAATAAGTTGGCATTGTTGGGACCACTATGTCCTAGTTATGAATTAAATTCTATTGTTATCATTATCGCCGATGCCAATGGGTTAATAAGACTTTGGTCTGTGTCACACACGAGTCTCTAGGTCCTAAAAGGAATAAGTTACAAACATGAATATAAGAAATGTGTAAAATAATGACTCAAATATGCACATTGAAGAAGTAATTTGATATCATCTAGTGCTCATTGAGCAGTGTTATTATATTATTATATCTAAGCAAATATTCTGTGTAAAATTTTAAGAAGCACTTGCAGCGAATTTTGCTGAGTGATTCAAACTTCTTTATTCAAACGTCTGCAGTGGTCATGAGTTGAATGGGTGTCTGCTAGTGATATTACTTTTGAGGGCTTCTGTGCTCTATCGGTCCCCGTTGTTGTCTACGATGGCAGTTGATATAGCATGGTGGTAGGGCATTTTGCTAATGCCCATCTGGCTAGCTACTACCCTCATGTTGAAAATCTGTCGCAAAGCACCTAATGGTGTGTTTCGGCAGCTGTCCTTGTGAGCCAGTAATTCTAGGTTAGCCTGAACGTCTTCAACCAAATCATTTAACATCAGATGAGATCGTTTTTAAAGGCTAGCCTGTCAGCTATAAATAAAAATACACCAGTTTTGTTTAAGACTCTATCTCAATATCTAACTTAGGTACTAGGTACTACTACTAATCTCAAATATATAAAACAGCAAAGCCCAACCATATTTAGCCCCTTTTATGATTATTTAAAAACTTAAATTTATAGAATTCATTTTGTTTTTTAAAGCTTTCATTTTTTAGTCATTATATAAGAGTTATAGCATATCAACTAAGTTTTTGCAATTAACCTTAAAATATGAGTTCATTAATAAACAAACACAAAATAAGTCCTGTATAATCTAAGCACGAAAGGTGAAGCATGATGCTTTGTGCTAAATTGTTTAAAATATTGTAAAACTGCTTTGTATTCCCTGGATTTAATGTGTGAGTGCTGGGTCCATCACATTGCAGGGGAAGAGCAACCTTACAAGTAAAGTTCAGGGGGTATGATAAACAAATACTCTATCCTTCTCATCTCCTGCCTTCTCCCCTATCTAACCAAATTTTATAAGATCCTACTAATCCACTTTGGATATGCATTCTAAAATGGGAGTTTTAGTAAGTTTAGTAACAGGCCAAGGTCTTTTGGAAGGTTATAGAGTAATTTCACTGTTATCTCCATGTTCAACCGAGTTACAAATTGGATAGGGTATGAGACCAATCATATACCTATTAAGGTGTCACTTTAAGGTCCTGGGAATACAGAATTCACTTACTCTAATAAAAATTAATAATTGCTAACCATGTGGTTAGCAATTATTAATTTTTATTACATATATTAAGTAAAAGTTTTTTTTTTACTATATATATATATATATATATATATATATTGTTTTCAAAGTTCTGGCTTGGCCCCACACCTGCTCTGCTTGACTATGCACCCACCATTAATTCTTTATGAAATTGAGGTCTAAATTTAAGGTTAGAGGCTTTCTTGTCTTTTGAGAGATGTAACTATACTGTAGTGGGATTTTTGGTGACTGAGGTGTTTAAATAGGGCTCCGGTGGTGTTTAATTTCATCCCTAAACTATTTTGATCCCTTAATAAATTACATTGGTCTGTGGATAATGCCCCGTGGGGTGCCGGGCTAAAATGTCACCCCCCCATCTCTTTCCATGGGGGTCGTAAAAGGCGACTAAGGGAAAAATACCGGAAAGTGGGCAGCAGCGCCTTCTGAGAAATGTACACCAATAACTGCGATCCCCAAGATGCCTGCCAAGCGTGGGGATTATGGCAAACCCCCCCCTTATGAATAGCACAAAAATAACTCGGCCCCCAGTCCCTGGCAGCTCTATTATTCCTGGCCCTGGTAGCAGGCCAGGTAACGGTGGAGCAGGGGGTGCAAAGAATCCCTGGCACATGCACGGCTACCAACCTCAAAAACGACTACCCTTGGCCCTGGCAACACACAACATACGTACGCTCAGGGAGGACCACAAGATTGTCGAACTGGAGGAAGAATTGAACAAGTTATGCGGGGATGTCATGGGGTTATCGGAAGCCCGAAGACAGGGACAGGTCACAGTTATCTTTGACTCCGGTAACTTGTTCTTCTACCGGGAAGGTCACCATAAGTCTCAGGCTGGTGTTGGGTTTCTCGTCCGGAAGTCCCTTGTTAACTGAAAACACCCTCCCAGACCAAAGTAATTTAGTAAGATGGGGGAAAGCCACCGAAAAGTCTTGCGGTATTTGTCGGGAGGCCATAGGTACAGCGCGGCACTTATTGGTAGGTTGCAAGGTGCTCCTTGATAGGCTCATTATTCTCGTCGCCACGATAGAGTCCTCGAAATCATACGTGAAGTGGCGAGTCTCGCGGTAGCTAGAGCAAAAAAAGGTTTGACCACGAACAAACGACACGTTGCTTTTGTAAAGGAAGGGTCATCTACAAAAACTAAATCCAAGCCTTACTCCATCTTAGGCGCAGCTCCCGATTGGACTCTTTTGATGGACACGTATGAAAAACATTACAAAATCCCTGAGGATGTTGGTGTTTCGTCATCCAGACCAGACATATTTCTATACTCAAAGAATCTAAAACGCATAGTACTTACAGAACTTACTGTGCCGTGGGAAACAAACATACCTAAAGACCACAATAAAAACTAACAAATATTATGACCTAACAAATGAATTAATCAAAAACGGTTATGTGGTTAATTTATATGCTGTAGAAGTCGGAGCAAGGGGTATACCAGCAAAATCCCTATACAACCTACTAAAAGACCTTGGCCTGTCAAGAACAACCGTAACTTCCATCCTAGAACGTGTATCGAAGGCGGCATTAGTAGGATCTTACCAAATTTGGTTGGGCAGGGGAGGAGGCTCGAGCGGTGAAAGGGAGCATTGATGCATCATAAAGGGGCCCCTTAACCTTACTCACTGGGGTGCAAGTCCCAGGCACCTTGACTGGAGCCTCTTCCTCTGCAACGCTATGGACCCGGCACCCGCACGGTGAATCCATGGAATGCTAAGTAAATTCGTCTCTCTGTTGTAAAAGTCGAAAGTGTGTCGAGAAGGGTAGCATACCTTATACTCAAAATCACCAAACGGTATTCACTGAAGGTCATACAGGTTTACGCACCGTACTCGACACGCTCAGACGATGAAGTAAAGGCAATGTATGAGGAGATATCTGAAGCCATACATTCCTCCAAAACATACTTCACCGTAGTGATGGGGGACTTCCACGCTAAGTTGGGCACACGGAATGGCGATGAGTTGAGAGTGGGGCCATTTGGATATGGGCAGCGGAACCAGAGGGGCCAGCGGCTGGTGGACTTCATGGAGAAGGAGGGACTCTTTGCGATGAACTCCTTCTTCGAGAAGCGACC
Source organism: Plagodis pulveraria (assembly GCA_963890685.1). Classification (NCBI taxonomy): domain Eukaryota; kingdom Metazoa; phylum Arthropoda; class Insecta; order Lepidoptera; family Geometridae; genus Plagodis; species Plagodis pulveraria. The sequence goes on from OY982957.1 coordinate 20,452,387, forward strand.
ATCCCGGAAGTGGACGTGGATAAGCCCCGATGGTTCAACAAAAAATGAGATCGAGTTTATCATCACGACCAGGTAGCAAATATTCAATGATGTCTCTGTGATCCATAAGGTGAAAACCGGTAGCGATCACCCTATCGTTAGAGGCACATTGAATATCAATGTAAAGCTTGAGAGGTCGCGTCTGATAAACTCCACGCTCCGTCCTAGCGTTGCTCAAATCCAAAACCCCGAGAGTTTTCAACTCTTAACTACATAACCGCTTCCAGTGCCTAGCTGAATGCCAAACAGTGGACGAGATAAACAACGGGTTGGTGGAAGCTGTCCAAACGGTGGGGTCACAGTTCTTTAAGACCCCCGCCGAAATAAACCAAAGGAACTCAGAAGTAACCATCAAGCTGATGGAAGATCGGAATGAGATGAGACTGCAATCTTCAGCTGATATGTCGAACTAAGGCAAGCTCAATAGACGAATTTCGAAGGCACTGCGACACGACTTGCGCGCCTTCAATACAAATTGTATAAAGTCCGCAATCGAGCGTAATCAAGGATCCAAAGTGTTCGCTCAAAAAAAGCCAAATGACTAAGCTGAAGATCGACGATGGCAGAATCATCTCATCAAAATCGGAGATTCTGAGAGAACTTGAGAGGTTTTATGGACAGTTATACTCCTCGACACGAGAACCCGGTGCCAGTACAGCTCAGGACACGAGAGCTAAACTGACCCGACACTATACGAGATTAGAATGGCTCTCAAACAGCTTAAGAACAACAAGGCGCCAGGTGATGACGGAATCACGACAGAACTTCTAAGAGCGGATGGAAAACCGGAATCTCAGTCCTCCAGAAGTTATTTAATTCCGTCATCCTTGAAGGTAAAACGCGAGAAGCGTGAGCAGGAGTGTAGTGGTACTATTCTTCAAAAAAGGTGACAAGACCTTGTTGAAGAACTACAGGCCCATTTCACTTCTGAGCCATGTTTATAAGCTGTTCTCGAGAATCATGACGAATCGTCTTGCTCTTAGGTTTGATGACTTCCAGCCTCCCGAACAAGCCGGCTTCCGAAAAGGCTTTAGCACCATAGACCACATTCATACGCTCCGCCAGATTATACAGAAGACTGAGGAGTATAATCGGCCATTATGTTTAGCGTTTGTGGACTATGAAAAAGCCTTCGATTCAATCGAAACCTGGGCCGTACTGCAGTCTCTTCAGCGATGCCAAATTGACTTTAGGTACATCGAAGCGCTGAAATGTTTGTAAAGAAACGCCACCATGTCGATTCGACTACAGGACAAGAGCATGGAACCAATCCAACTGCAACGAGGCGTGAGACAGGGAGACGCTATTTCTCCGAAACTGTTCACAAATGCGTTGGAGGACGTTTTAAAGCTCTTGAACTGGAAAGAATTCGGCATCAACATCTATAGCGAATACATCAGCGAAACTTTCGTTTCGCTGATGACATAGTCATAATGGCAGAGTCGCTTGAGGAACTCAGTATAATGCTCAGCGACGTCAGTAGAGTTTCCCAGCAGGTGGGTCTTAAAATGAACATGGACAAGATGAAAATTATGTCTAATGTCCATGTTGCACCCGCACCAGTAGTTGTTGGGAACGATACGCTCGAAGTTGTTGACCATTACATATACCTGGAACAGACTCTCCAGTTAGGTAGGTTCAACTTTGACAAAGAGGTCGTCCGAAGAATCCAACTCGGATGGGCAGCGTTCGGGAAGTTCCGCGGTTGCATGAAAAAAAGGCATAAGTTTAAATCTGCCAGAAGTCATTGATTGGCAATCATAACAAGCCCCTGAGTGAAATTAATAAATGCTATAGCTCACGAATGATTAGAAAGTGGTGTTGGCCATCCTAATTTTTAGGGTTCCGTACCCAAAGGGTAAAAATGGGACCCTATTACTGAGACTTCGCTGTCCGTCCGTCTGTCACCAGGCTGTATCTCAAGAACAGTGATAGATAGACAGTTGAAATTTTCACAGATGATGTAATTCTATTGTCGCTATAACAACGAATACTAAAAATAAATATTTAAGGGGGGCTCCCATACAACAAACTAGGCTAGGGGGGGCTTCCATACAGAACACTTCAAAATGCGAAGCGAAGTATATTCACGGCAAAAACGAGCCAAGTTCGCAAACTTATTATATCAACCTCCATGTCGTAAAGATATCTACAAAATAAATAATATAATAATTGTATTAATATTTATTATAGGATTCCAAATAGATACATTAAAAATAGATTATGTGACTGGCTATTATGTAAATGTTATTATAGTTTAAAAGAGTTTATAGACCTATAAAAGTGACAAAAATACTTCTTAATATTGGTACGCCTGCATGCAGGCAGAATACAAGAACGAATCGCCATAGTTTCTTGTATATAGGTTTTGTTTAATATTTAGAAAAACACGTCGCAAGAGACGCGCCTTAATATGTGCAGCCAACTTGACTCGAAGAGCCTATTCCTCGAATATCAGCATCAATTGCATATTTACGTAGGTACTTACATGGGGCTGTAAGCTGCAACACAAGTACAAATTACTATAGATAAGGTACAAAGATCTAGGTAGGTAACCTACCTAAAAAAATAGACTGCATCCAACATTAATTATATTACTCGCCAACTTACCGTCAAATTCTGCCAAACCTATAGCTATAGGGTACTTAACGTTGAACTATCGGTGACGAGAGGTTGGAGGAAGCGGTGGCCTCGTTGAAACTATTGTTTCGCAGGAGGAGGCGGAGGAGCAGGAACACGAGAGAGAGAGAGAGATCCTCTCTCTCTTCCGCTCAGTGTTGCCAACAGTACGAGGTTTCTCGTACAGTTACGAGATTTCTGGTCTTTCGTACGAGTTACGAGGACGATATTATCCTCGTACATTTATGTACGAGATTTTGAGTTATGATACTTTAAATAACATTTTCATTGCAGGGAACATTTATGTCAACATGTTCATTAGACCCTGATATCGCCTCACTCGAATTCAATCAATTTCATTATAAATACGAAATTTACCAAAAATTAACCTTAATTAATTAATTAAATATTTGTTTGATTAATTGCCTTCATTATATTGCAACAGAGATAGAATACGTTATAGGTATGGAGGGTTCCTCTACCCTCCATAGTTATTGGTCGTCACAGTCTGTGGTACGAAGTATGTAAAGTATTAAGTAAGTTATCTATTTTTATGCAAAATATTTTGTTATTATACTAACACAATGAAGACGATTTAATAAAAAAAAAATAGTAATGTTTTATTTGTCACAAACTTTCAAAAGAAGCATTATCTGTGTAAAACGTCTTTTAAATGCTTTTTTTCTTTATTCTATCACATTTTTCACATATGAGTATGTACGAGGTTCGAAAGCTAAAATATGAGATTTTTATCTGCTTCTGTACGAGGAAAATAATTCAAAGGTTGGCAACCCTGCTTCCGCTCCGCAGAGCGCGGACACGGAGGCGAGCCGATCGTGCTCGCACCTCGTCTCCCGCATAGGACCTGGGGTGTTGGCTGTGGGGCAGCTGGCACCTTCCACCAGGGTTAAGTCCTCTTGAGGTGTGGAAGCTCACGTGTTGTGAAATTGTGAAAAGGGAGTAATTGCCAGAGGCAAGTTCTGCCTGAGCGGGCAGGAACATCGGTGGAGTCTGCGGATGAGTCGCGAGCAACCCCGCGCCCCTTGCCACCAATCGATAAGAACGGAACACCATGGGGTTTATTCGGTAGTGGGGTCCCTAATCTCTATTGACTCTGACCCCGGCATGGCATAACCACCTTCTCCCCTGCGGGTGTGTTTGCGTTATAGTAGATTATGATACAAGTGAGCTAAGTTGTTCATTATACACGAGGCTGTGTATTGCAGCCCGAGCCGTAGGCGAGGGCGTAAATCAGCTGTGTGTATAATGAGCAAGTTGCTCACGATTTTCATACGCACTTTTTCAACACCCTTGGTGTTGAAGAAAAAAAAATATATTGCGATACAAACAACATACGAAAATTATGGAAAATAGCACGCAAGTTTTTTTTTTTGCGCGCGGCATGTGTATTTTGGTTGATTCAATATAAACCTCTTTGATGTTACAAATCTGTATTACCTGGTTAAATTGAAAATGCTCTGTTAACTCGCATATAATTTGCAGTTAGGTACTAACTTAACTTTGTAGGGATAATTCTATTACGCACTAGTTATATTATTATGCACGAGGGTGTTATAGTTCGGTTTATGGCCCTAAGAACGATATTATATCGTTCGTTAAAGCTCACTTTACAAGCACTTTATGTTAAAAATGCATTTATCAGAAAAAAAAATGTAGTGAAGAGCAAGCCCTCACAGCGCAAATAAAGGGAAAACTCCGAAAATTGATAACTTGCTTGCGATTGCATTTTTATCTAAAAGTATCCTAGGAACCCTTAGTGTGCGAATCTGTTGCGTACTTGGCTAGGTTACTCAACAATAATAAATTAACAATTTATTATTTTTGTTGCAGGACGAAGGTGATAAAACAAGTGAAATTATCGAAAATGATGTTGAAAGTCGTATTAGTAAAAGGTAAGAACATAATACATAATTATAGATACTAATAAATAACTGTTCAAACACCATCATTACAAAGGTACAACTTGAAACTAAGGATTTAAATAAGCGGTCGTACCCTTAAGAGCGATCTCATTCAGATGCACAGACAAAAAACAATTGCATATTAATTATTATTTTTATATTATCAATAAACTATAAACATACCTGATGTTACTAAAAATACTGAATAAACCACAAACTAAATAAATTAATATATTTAAAAGGCTTTGTTCTGCCTTAGTGACTGACTGAAACTGACCATTGAAACTAGGGTCGATGATGAGACCCTGAATGGTACAGTGGATTTCCTCAATGGGCATCTATAAGGCCGGTTTTAGTCTGTTGCAGACGGCGGTGTCGGATGTCCGTCACAGATTGTCAGCAATGACCGTCCGTACGAAACCAACCCTTCTTGTCCGCTACGGACACCTCAAATTGGTACAATCAGAAATTTATTTATTTATTTATTTATTCAATTAGTACCGCACAAACACGAATTACACTAATGATAGGAATAATGATACATATGATTAATTATACAAATTAATGATTAATATTTGCACGTCATAGATAATTAAAATATAAATTCTGGATGTCAAATACAATATTAAAATTAAATGTCTATTAATTTCAATTAAATCATACTTATTACAGCAGTCACAGATTATGCTGAGTACCTACACAAAAACAAAGTCAATTAAGAAATATATCAAATGTCATGTTAGTTTAGATGTACACAAAAAATAAAATTATAATATAGGTATTAAAATGTCATTTAAACATGACATATCCAATAAGGTCAATGATGAAATAAAAAGCCTATAACAATTAATATTACATATAATATAACCATGTTTGTTTTGCTAGCTTTTTGCCAGGCAATTATGTATACGCCCCACGCCACGTAAGCCATACCCCATTCTAAGTAGCTGCAGAACTGTTGAGGGCATATAATTATATGTTGCACTATAAATTGCTAAGGATTAAAATACATACAAATACAATAATATGGACTTTCAAATTCAAGTTTCAATTACTTTTTTTTATGTGGTTGTGATGGATCAAGCACGAGGCCTACCTAATGTTAAGCGGAATAAATTCTGCCTTTTTATGACAGATGCATTTCGTCACAAGTGACGAATTGCTCTGCGCCGTTCACCCTAACAGATACAGTGATTATGTCTCATGTGCCTGTAATTTTAATGGCTCTCAAGGACTGCTGCCAGAATACACTTGTAGGTGCTTGGTGACAGATTTTCTAATTGATGGTGATAGAGTATAGCATTCGCAAAATGCCCTTCCACCATGCGGTGAAGCTCAAGCGGGCGGTGTAGATCGAACAATGGACCTGCGGCACGGCAGTCATATCAGCAGGCAATACATTCAATATTTGAGTTCACATCTTTGGCATTGGCTATGGACTGCCGCATGGTGGAAGGGCATTTTGTGAATGCTCGCCTGGCTAGCGACCACCCTCAAGTAGAAAATCTGTCGCCAAGCACCTAACGGTGTGTTCCGACACACTTAGAAAAATCTAAAGTCAAAAGCGCCCTAATGACGGCCAATTTATATGGTATAAGGCAAAAAACCGACCAAACCTAAATACTTAAAAAACGCCTTCCAATTAGAAGGCGTTAAACGAGGTCAGTGAAGGCGAATGTTTCTTTTCGTCTTCATTTAAGGTGTATTTTGTGGTCTTTCTTAAATATTGACTTTCGATGAGGCTAATTAAGTCGTACGTTATAGTGACAATCACCGTATATAAACCGCCGTAAAAGTAAGGTATATTTTATTTATTTTATTATTTATTTATTTATTTGATTATAGGCGAGCAGCGTAATGCTGATGTGCCTATATCATTCTGTGTCGAAATATATATTATGTATTTTTTGTAGTGTCCACACATTTTTTTGTTTTATTTAGCAGTTTACAAATGGGCAAGAGATTTTTTGCTTTTATGCAACCAGCCATCCAGCTGGTTTTTAAATGCATTTACAGATTTAGCAGAAACAACCTCCTCAGGCAACCTGTTCCAGTTATGAACAACTCTGTTGCTGAGAATATGGTGTGCTGTGTTTGTGTTAGCATGTACACGCTGAATTTGCTGGTTATGCCCTCTGACTTCTTTGTCGCTGATGACTTCCACAAACAGATTATGTATTTTGGGGAGGTTGTATAATCCGTTGAGGATTTTAAAAGTTTCTATGAGGTCCCCACGTAACCTCCTTTCTTCAAGAGTAGTGAGACGCAGGATTTCCATTCTCTGCTCGTAAGATTTGCGGCGTAAGGCTTGCGGTATCTTTGTGGCTTTCCTTTGCGCACTTTCAAGCAGATCTATATCTTTTCGAAAGTGCGGGCTCCAGACTTGAAATCCATACTCCAGCAATGGTCTTATGTATGTCTTGTAGATCTTGAGAAATACTTCAACTGTCATAGCGTGGAAAGCTTTGCGAATCACATATATAAAGGAATTTGCCTTCTTGACTATCGTTCCTATATGTTCTGCCCATTTGAGGTCAGTGGTGATAATAATGCCAAGATCTTTTTGATGACCGACAGATGATATGATTTGGCCATCCAATGTATATGTCACTTGTGGATTATTTCTTCCGAGATGTAGGACTCTACACTTGGTAGAATTTAGCTTAATAATCCAATCACTGGTCCACTGTTGTATTCGCTCAATATCTTCTTGGAGCTGGCCAGATTTGATGAGCGGGTTGGCAAAGAATTTACCGTCGTCTGCAAAAAAGGCGGTTTGACATTCTATCAGCTCTACCAAATCGGTGACAAAGAGCCCGAAAAGGTGGGAAGCCAACACTGAGCCTTGCGGTACGCCACTGAGGACTTGTTTTTGATGGGATAAGGTATTTCCAACTCGGACTTGAAAAGTTCTACCTGTCAGGTAACTTTCTATCCATTTGTGCAGTCTTCCCCGTATGCCAAAGTGATCCAACTTCATCAGGAGGCGTTGATGAGGAACTTTGTCAAAAGCGCGTTCAAAATCTAGATAAATTATATCTATAGGATTTCTACTGTCGCACGCTCTTCACACTCTTTGCACCAAGTCTGAATACAAGTGAGTAGATTTGTAACAGTGGATCTCTTCTCTACAAAACCATGCTGCTTTACAGAGATGAGAATTTTTATGGTCAATACTGCAATTATTATCGTATAACAAGTTCAATTCTGAAAATACTTTACGGAAGGCGTTTTTGACGGTTGTGTTTATTATAAAACATAGTACATTTTTATTGATTGGGGAAAATGATCTTAAGAGTAGTTACAATTCAACGGTAAAAGGTCAAATTTGATTTAAGCCTTTAAGTCGGTTTTCTCAGTGCAGCAGTCCTTGAGAGCCAGTGAAATTACAGGCACATGAGACTTAAGAACTATGTCTCAAGGTGACGGGCGCAGTGCAATTCGTGACTTGTGGCGAAATGCATCGCAGACCGCTTAACATCAGGTGGGCCTCGAGCTTGTTCCGTCACAAAAACATAAAAAAAAGTTAAAACTTACGAGTTTTTGAATACGGACGAATTAGACATCCAAAGACATTTCAATCGCTTAGGCGCAGAGTCAGATTTTATACCAATGATTGAATGGAATATGACTAACGAACGTTTTTGGTTTAATCGCCTTTGCTTTGGAAACTTCGGCTTGAAGTGTGAACCACAAGGAAAATCCATACTAAGGAAAATAGCGATAAATTAAAAGAAGCAGTGAAAACCGATACTTAACAAACAACCAAAGATTGAGCATCATGGTTTGGTGTATCAATAACAGCTAAAGCTATTGTGAAGAACTTCGAACCACGATGGCAAAGCTCTCTGAGAAACAATCTGTTACCTACTCGTCAATCGATCATCGTCATTGTTCTCCATGATGCCCCAACACCTCACACTGCTTCAAAATCGTTTAAACAATGCAAGGCCGGCTAGAAGAAACCATACACCATCCTCCACACTGGACAGACCTAGCCCCAGCCGATTAAATTTTTTTGCCTGCAAGGAAAAAAGTAGTATTCAGGAAAAGTACAATATGCCTACGTAGACTAGAGTCCAGATTTCCAGATTCTACCGCAAACGCAAGATTCCCTCGAGAAAGAAACGCTCCCCATGAGATAAAAGAAAGCGCTCAGAAGTTTGAAGTCTTATCTCATTCTTGTCGTTCAATTACACGATTGTTTCTTCTAAGAGTTAGTTTCTTCCTTAGTTTATTTCGGCGGAACATCTTAAAAATATGGACAGTTTTCACCAGACCGTCGTTTGTAATTATTTGTCCACTGTTTCGTTTTCGGCTTGGCACTGGTAGCAGTTCTGTAGTTACAGTTGAAAGCCTTTGGGGTTTTGTATTTGAGAAATGCTAGCGTCGTGCTAAAATATTGACGTTCATATACAATATTCCTCTAACGATCCAGTGATGCTACGCTACCAGTTTTGAGCCTGTTGACCACAGAGACATCATCTTTTAATGGTCGTGTGGTCGTCATGATAGTATCGATCTTATATTTAGTTGATCTATCGGGGCTTAAGCATGTCAATTGGCCGGAAGGTGGTTTCGCTAAGAAAGAGTCACATAGAGTTCCTCCTTTTCCATGAAGTTAACCAGCCGTAAGCCCTTCTGGTTCCGCTGCAAAATATGGACATATGACCACACTCATATTCTTTTACATTCCGCGTGTCTAACTTTGCGTTGATGTAACCCATAACCACAAGGGCGTCGAGTTCGGAGCGTAAACCTGCATTCAACGAATACCAATTGGTGATTCTGAGTATAAGGTGCGCTACCCTGATCGACACGAACTTAATCATCGAAAGACTTCCTGAAGAGAAGCACTACACGATCCTGGGATTTCTCGCTCTCTTCGGACTTCCAATTATCTCATAGTACGATCTATTTTTCATGTTCAAATCTTGCACCAGCTTGACAATTCTTGTGACATTCAAACACCGACCACATCATTTTTCTGCTTTTGACCTCAATTACCGTCAACTACTTGGTACTAATGAATACTACATACACCTAGGAGCTTTGTATTAAAAAGAGGGTTACTGTTCCTACTAGGGAAGGAGTGTTGCGTATGTGTGCGTTGCCACGAAATAAACCAGTGCGTTGCTAATTTGCGACCGTTTTATTTCTCGCCTCTTACCGCATATACAACACTCACCCCTTAGAGAGTTTATTTTATATGTTGCCACGTTGTTAACGAGAGTTAAAGGACGAAAAACAGCACCAACCTGAGAGTTTAGAAGAGCAAGTTACCTAGGTCTAAGATAGATGTGTCTTGTACCTCTCTTTACGTCCAATTATCTCACCTTACACCCATTTACATAGTAAGTATTCAGTTAAACGTCAATCAGTTGTTAAATGCTTGCTCCAGCTCGAGAATCTTATGTGTCTATAACAAAACATAAGCACACTAAGGGAGGACCCCTTTAGCATCGTGTTTGGGTAGATAGCAGGACATTTCCCGTGGAATCTTATCATCTCCCGCGCCACCGTTACTTGACCTGCTATCATTAACAGAAATATAAGTGTTGCCAGTCATTTTAAGGTAACGTACCTTAAAGGCAAGACGAACCCCTATTAATGTCACTCTGCTGTCTGTCTCTCCCTCTGTCCCTATTTTACTGGTCTCTAGCACGTATGGTCGTATCGTACGAATTACGTTTTTTGACTACCAAACTAAATATTGAATTACTTTATTAAGACTACCATGTCGATACGCCTGTTTTCCCCGAAGAGAGTGGGTAGAGATGTCTACACAACCACATTTCGCTAGTCATGTTTTTGGTCCAATGTAATATGAAAGGGAGGACCCGGTTGCCACCTACCGAGCTAAGATCCAGACGCCCCGACTGTTTTAGAAAATTTATTTGACAAAAATCCCAATTGATTGTCTGACTCCGAGATCGAACCCAGAATGTCGAGATTCCAAAGTGGCGCTTTTACATACAAACCTATGAGGCAGTCAATTTGAAGTAGATATTTAAATAAGTAATTTTTAGAGGTCAACTATATCGTCTATAACTCGTTTGGTAGAATACAAAATAAGTAAAAGAAAATACAATGAAGTATGTATCTCTACAAGCTGAGGAAAATTGTAGAGATAAAGTAAATACTTAAGTTAAATCTACCAACAAAGTTAAAAACCGAAATCTTAAGACTTGCTTCTTTCCTTCCCTCACCTGTGGCGGACATAGGTCTCTGATGGTGCATATGATGACAAAAGCCACAGATGTCTTGGAACACGCTCAAAAACAATAATGGAAATGGTCTAGTCATCTGGCACGCACTACAGATTGTTTATGCGCATAATTTCAGGAACGCGAAACGATTCATGAAAGATGGACAGAAATCGTTACAAAATGGAAAGAAGGAGGCAGAGGTGTGGGTGGACAAACGGTAGGAAAATATTGGATGGAATATTCCAAATATAGTGAATGAGGGAGGCCTTCACATGCTGTGAAGAGATAGCCTATTTTATATTAGCTATTTTATAAAAAGCAGCTGGTTTAAATAGGGATGCTTTCGTGCAACTACGTACTCGTAGCATGTGCTTGCTGCACTTTAGGGTTAATCTTGACTCGACCTAGAGGAACATACTTATCTAGTTTCCTTAGTAGAATTTAAAGGCGGTTCAAACTTACGATTACAGTGTGTAAGAAGTTTTGTTTCGCATGTAATATAAATTAGGTGCTTGCGAAACAATTAGGTAAGTGAGATCCGCAAATTAGCTGTTAAGTGTAGCAAGGCCTTTAACGTGACCACGAGTGTGACTCACGGCCAATGGTCTTGCACATTGAACTTATCTGAAACACTATAATGATACGTTAACGGATATCCTAAAAGGTTATAAGGAGAAGGGGTCTAAAATCGCGATTTCTTCGTTCCAACAGCATCGTCTCACCTTCACAATCAAACAACACAAGGACAGGCGGCGCCTGAAAGCAGCATTATTATCGTTCGCTGCTTGACCTCAAATGAATGTTGTTTCGCATGACTCAATTGAGAATATTTTATTTCAATGGCTTAGTTCGAACAGATGATAAAGCGGGGAAGAATGAAACCTTTAAGAATTGTTTTACAACCATCGGTGATAACGTTATCTATCTACTATACCATTTACCTGTGCTCTTGAAAAGGTTCTCGGTACCGGAAGATGCTTAGTCAAATTCAAAAGATAATGAAACAAACAGCGTGTTTATTTAAATTAGGTTTTCCTTCCTAAAATGAAGCGCAATAATGATTAGTCATTATCGGGTTCGCTTGAAGGAATAACAAAGCAGGCGCGTGCGAGTAAAACGGTGCGTTCCTTTCCTCATCGCCTCGTGGTTGTGTTCCTGTCTGAAAGCGCGGCGCGGATCGTGGCGTTTCTATATTTACGCGGCTGTTCGGTCGTTCAGAGGGAAGCTGTGCTGTGACGTGTGTCGGTCAGACTCCTCCGGGCTGCTGCCGCTTGTGTAGTAGTATGCGCACGCCGCACGCACTGAGCTGCCGCTCGGAGCGCGCCGCCGGTCGTCACTGGATGCCCCGCGCAGCCGGCTCTCGCGTATCGGGACACGGGACCCGCTCCGTTCTCTGGTCTACGCGTACGCGCCATACCGCATCCGTTGGAAAATCGCAACCACAACACCGCAATGTTTTTGTGTGTGTGCCTTTCAGTGACACGATACCTGTGTGAACTTGTGTGACATTTGTTACTCGGATTACCTTTACCCTTTGTCTTCAACATGGTGGCTTTCAGGTGAACAATATTTACCACAGAATATTAAAGAGTTTATTTAGAAACAAGTTTAGCTTTAGTTTCGTAATATTATTCTCATGAAATTAACTTAGTGATTGACTTTTCATTTATTCATTGAATAACATCTAGTATTTAATCTAGCTTTTATTTATAAATACAAACGTCCACGCAAAGTTGTTATTATTGTTACATTTGTTAAGGCATTTGCTTATTATAATTTTTGATATCAAATAATGGTTATTCGTCCAACTTTCTACAGATTACAATTTTGGAAAAGACGTGTTTTAAGCGGTCTCCGATCCAAGTAATGACCGCAGCGGATGTTCTTTTACCTAACAAACGTCACAGTTTGTTTGTAAACAGTTATGCAATAAACACATGACATTATACAATTTTGGTACAAATAAATGCTATAACATTGTTACCAATATAATCTTAACGTAGCAAGCAACGATTATAATGACCACAGCGTAATTTTATCACTATATTGAATTTATTTATCATTACGGATACGGAGCGATAACACGAACTTATCGCTACACTCGTAGATTGCATCTAAAATATTGGTAGAGCGAAGTGAAGTTGTGATTGGTTATAACATTATTAATTAACGAATATAGAATAATCCTTATTTTTGAATTATTCAGGACCTGTAAACTAAAGTAACAACTCACTCACAACCAAATGGCTGAACTCTGAAACTTATCGATGATTTATTTCTTAACAATAAAATCTAGCTTCTTATAATGCACACACAAGTAACTACTAATCTCGATAAGGTCAGTACAGTTTTGGGTTGATTTTTTAATTACAAAAGGCAAATTTCTTTTGTTTTGTAGGTATACATACGCTCATGTTTGTTCATGGCTCCAGTAGGTCAAATGCCAGTTTTCTAGACCAATTATCACAAAAATGAATAACTGTCGGAATGCCTGTGTGCTTGTAGTACAGGTATTGTATGGTAGTTATGTGCAAAAATATTGAGCTCAGATTCTCATAAAGTAAGACACAGATTCAAACATGTATAAAGAAATGTCCTGAACTTGTATGTCTTGTTTGTGAACTTTGAACAAATCAAAAGCTTATACAAGTATAATTATATCATTGTTAGAAAATTTGCCCGCTTGTCTACGTACTTACATAAAATATATTCTCGCATCGCATGAAAAGCAACGAAACGATTCGATCTCAAAATATATCGTTTTTTAATTTGATACTGAACAGAACTGTTCTCACCGGAATATAAGGGCTGATGTGCCGCAGGTCCATGGTTCGATTCCCACCGCCTTCTTGAGCTTCACCGCATGGTGGCAGGGCATTTTGCGAATGCTCGTGCGTCGCATGAACTGCAAGCCATCGCATCGATGCGAGTGATTTGGTTCACATTAGGCGTACAACGTAATAGTCATCCCCTCGTGAAGTGCCGAGCTAGAATTGCACTCTCCCCTCCCTTCCCCCTTATCTTCGTATGAGAGTCGTAAGAGGCAACAAGGGGAAAAATACAAGAAGGTGAACAGCAACGCCTTCTGAAGAACTGCCATCTTACATTGCGATCCCCAAGACGCCAGTCAATATCAAACCCTCCCTAATCGGATGCTTAGTTCAACGGTGGACATTGCGACTGTTGATGCATGTGTATAACAGGAATCCTTACCTTCTTAACCGATTGATTACCCGAAAGGTAGGTGGGTATACTAGCAACGAAAGCATTCCTAATAATAGTCGTCATGAGGCCATAATACCGAAGTTAAATAAACACATTAATAGGTCCTTCAAGGTTTTATAGAAGCTATATTGTAACCCCACATGAATGAGTTAAGACGAGTAAATTTAAGCTGCGTATGAAGATGGAAGATGAGCGAGGAAAAAATTACCAATAGGATCCCTTCGATGACGCTGCGTGCGTGCTCAATTTTCAGTGACGCTAAGAAAATTGAGCACGCACGCAGCTTCACCGTGGTGGAAGGGCATTTTGCCAATGCTCGCCTGGCTAGCTACCACTCTCAAGTAGAAAATGTGTCGCTAAGCACCTAAAAGTGTGTTCCGGCAGCACTCCGTGAGAGCCAGTAAAATTACAGGTACATGAGACATAACAACTGTATGTCTCAGTGTGACGGGCGCAGTGCAATTCGTCACTTGTGATAAAATGCACCTGTTATAGAAAGAGTTATAGAAAGTTATAGTTATAGTCCACATAGTCACTTATCTCCGGTAGATACGCAGCTTTAGTATGTAAGGGTGTTCTTAATCGTTAAGACATTCGTTTTAAGTATCATCAACGAGTGCTCCAAAGCTGGCTGATTATTATTGTAGTTGCAATATGTACAGTCGCCTGCAATAAGAAGTAAACACATTGTAATTTTCAACATAGTGGCAAATAGTTCTGTTTTTCTCTATGTAATCAGAAGTATCTTAAAACCAAAGAATGATTTGAATATTTTTACTCATGTTAATGTTAACTTCGATTAGTAATAACTTAGCGACATTACATTATTTTGAAAATTACGAAGTGTATACTTCTTATTGCAGGCGACTGTACCCGTTTCAAAAACTTGGCGAAGCTTTGTACTGAGCAACAATTTTCGAAACACTTTGCAACCCGCCTCAGACACCTCTTCTACGATCTGCTGAAACCCACTAGCTCCTAGCGCCTCTAACTCCTTGTAGAAAAAACTATCCCTTTGAGTTCATTTTTTATTTTGGTGCGATGTCATGGTGAACCAGTTGTCCGTAGAGCTCTGTGTTCGTTTGCTTGTTACTCGCGCATGAACACTACTTTGGTAGTACCATTTGTCATCGATGCTACTTTGATCTCGTAAGAAGTTGTCTGAAAGTACCCCGCCAACTGAAAAACTGGCGATCTAAATCATCCCTGTGCTTTTGAACCTCTTCACTTTAGTTTGCGTTAATTCGTTTTGTTTTGGCACCAGCTAAAAAGTGGCACTTTGTTTATGAATCACTTTGATAAATCCATAATTATATAATAAATATACGGAGACAAGATCCAAATTTAGCAGTCATATTCTCCGTTATTATTTTTTTAATTTAGTCCGTAGGCCATAACTCGGTCAAATGCAATATAATTTCTGGGTATCGGTGTGGCTTATGCGGCGGCACTCAGTGCGAAACTCATCATGTGAAGGCGCTCATCTTTACTGAATCTCTTTACACGTAATTCGCCTCATATTCTCTTCATTTCACTTTTTTACTGCCAACACGCTTCTTTCCATAACAGTCGTTAATAAGCGACATATTTTGTCCTCGTGCGTCTCAGTTTATCGAAGTAGACCAAGTTTAAATTCCTTATACCAGAAGTTCAGCAGCTGCTTTAGAAGGACCTTTACCCATAAATGTCATTTGCACAGTCTGTTCTGTACTCTTGAGGCCATTTCAGGTCTTTCCAACAATTCGTCGCTTTTGTTTGATATCGTAAAATATCATAGCGCAAAAATGTTCACAGATCCATTTATCAATGAGGATGGGGAAAATGTATACTACAATTTTAAATTACCAATGCAATGGTATTGTCATAGTTCGTATTATGTGTTTATATATATATACAATTGTATTTTTTTAAATAAAATTATAACTAGCCAGTATACAAAAATACGATTTTATACAAAGCTACCGGCGTTGGCTGAACAATACCGATGCACCGCTTGTTTAGTACTTCATGCAGTCACATTACTGGAACAGCCGACTCGTCCACTGCTGAACACAGCCTCTCCTATTAAGGGGGTATTTGCCATAATCCCCACGCTTGGCAGACGGCTTGTAAGTCGATCGCAGTGTAAGATGGCAGTTCTTTAGAAGGTGCTGCTGCCCACTTTCCAGTATTATTCCCTTAGTCGCCTCTTACGACACCCACGGGATGATATGGGGAGGTGCAATTCTAACCCAGCACCCCACGGGGGACAGTCACATTGCACGCTTGAAATTGTTAAAGTTAAAATACTCCGGAGCACTATTCGTGACTCGTTTCTCCTAGACATTTGTTAGAAGTGTCCAGTATCTTCAAGACTAAAACAATGACTATAACGTGGACTATTGCATATTCTATATTGGACGGTATTTTGGGAGGAAATTCCAGCTCAGTGCATATTTACTATGAATGCTCGTTGTGTCAAAGGCATTTGGTGCAGACCTTGAGATCAAAGAAAAACTACACTGTTCTTAGCCTAGAAACTAGACCAGATTTGTCGATCCATCGGTATTTTGATCTTACAATTCTGGCACATAATGGTCGTTTGTATAATGTGTCCTAAATTTTCCATTACAATAGAAAGTGTATTACCGATGTGATTGACAGTTTTATTTCTGTCCTAACGTGATGTTGCCAACACTTTTAAATTAAATGAACTTGATAAATTGATATCGTAGAGGCGAGCTAATTAATCCAACTTTGACACATTGAGTCATAAATCGATAAGTAGAGCCACATTTCATACAAATGCAATATTATAAACTTCGTTCAAAGTAGGTTATTTCTCATTATGACTTGTTTATGAGTATAGAATGATTGAAATCGCCAGCAATTGCTTGTGTCCTTGCTTGATATTTAGGAACATTAGCATTGAACTATTCGGTATTATCAATTTATTATAGGCGTGAGCTTGCCTTGCTCTACGAAATATTATTACTTAGGTAGTCTAGTAAATTATATTATTTTAAAGCAACTTTCCAAACATTTTGATGGTTTGCTAGTAATTTTTTGATACAGTTCTGTCAGGTTTCAGTGTTTTTATTGTTTATTTGTTTCCATCTTGAGAAGTATGTGTGGTATATGATTCGAAAGAGAGAATGAGTAACAGCGCGATAAGAAAGCAGTTTGGAGTGAAATAGTGACGTTAGTTGATAAGAGGAATATACTTGCAACGGAGTATATTTAAGCATAACGATGATTTTTAGTATTCTTTGCAGATAACACCCAAGTAATTTTCCAATAGAAACCAGGTGGAATGCGTCAAATCGTAAGACTAAGATGCGGCAATTGTTTAAAAATTTTAATTTCGTACAAAAGCTTGAAGAACCCCGACAGTGGCATAATGTGAAATGAGGTGTTAGGTGAAACTTAGACATGCCGCAGGAACCGCGCGCGCCGAAGTCTTCGAATTCACTCATAAATACGGATCGTTCGGTGCGGATAGGGGCGTGACATTTTCGAATAAAGATGACTTCGTCGCGTGCGGCTCCTGCAGTGCATATAGCGTTCACCGTTACTGTGATGAAAAAGGATGACTTCGTCACATGCTGAGATGGTTTGTATATGTAAATAGGATGGAAATAGAGAGATTGACAAAGCAACTTTTCAAATGTTCAATATACACGGAAAGTGTAAATTGAACATTTGAAAAGGGAAAACCTCGGTGGACGTATTCTGACATATTGGAGAGATGGAGAAACGCTAGGTATTGTGTACCCTTAACAGTTGGGCGTGTTTGAAGAATGTAATAAGTGTGAAAGAAGCAAGAGAGGTATAATAAGATCCTAGAATGTCAAATTTCATGTTTTCAATGCCATGGTTGCTACGTATAGCTGCGGACTCAATAAACATATGATACAGCCCTATTTTTAATTTTATTTATAAGGAAAGTAACTCTTACCAAAAACTTAAATACGTAATAATTTAAATGTTTTTTTATTTATTTTTTTATGCCTGATAGGTTATACTTTGACCACTATCTCACCTGATGGTAAGTGATGATGTTGTCGAAGATGTTGTTCAGGCTAACCTAGAAGTACTGGCTCTCAAGGACAGCTGCCGGAACACACTGTTAGGTGCTTAGCGACAGATTTTCTACTTGAGGGTGGTAGCTAGCCAGGCGGGCATTCGCAAAATGTCCTACCACCATGCTATAACGACTGCCATCCTAAGACGACAACCGGGACCCACGGCTGAACGTGCCCTCCGAAGCACGGAAACGCTCAGTAGTAATGTCACTAGCGGTCACCCATCCAACACATGACCGCGCGCGACGTTGCTTAACTTTGCTGATCGGTTGAGAACAGCTTAGTAAACTTCGCTACGAGAGAAAAAATGTGATATTCATGACCAAAAAAAAATAAGAACCTACTCACCATTATTTGGAATGAAAATAATAGGTTCTCATATAGGTAACCATTATTATGTATTATAGTAGAAGCCGACTATAAATAAGCCCTAAATCTTCAAACGTATGAAAGAAAAGATGTAAGCAAAAATCGTGACAAAGTACCTACTTCTTTCTTCGGGAAACATCGTGACTTTATGATTGTACGTATGCAGCGGTTGCATAAGTCCGCAGCATGAGGTACTTAATGTGTGAAAATGCACCTTTTTTATTTTAAAGTATTATGTCCCTGCAGTGAATTATAATTTTCAGTACACGAATATCATGCTTTAAAACCTAGTATAGAAAATTCTTTAGCGTTGTCTTCGAATGACGAGCAACCGAGGCTTTCATTTTCTTATCATCAGAAAATATCCGGCCCCGTAGGTCCCTTTTCTATTCTGGCAAACGGAAATGATACTGACGTGTTGAATCGAAAATCGACGTTAAGGTGCGTGGTTTATATCTTAAAAGTCTGCATCCCGCGATTCCACTCGAACCTAAGCCAAAATAATTGCACAATGTTGCCTGTATTTCAAGTTCCTGTGGTCAAGTAATTTAATAATAAAGTTCCCTTGCTATCTCCGAATACAGTTGCCATAAGATTGAACACCATTTTCTTTGGATCCATACCGTTACCTGAAGCATAGAACATATAATAACTGAAGACCTGAGCGGGGATCTTCTCCACAGCTTTTCCGTCTTGGGTGTTGTAGATGAGCGCTTATTTTTGCATCGTACTATATGGAGATAAATAATCATGAAGAATCAATGATAGGTATTTAAAAAAAAGTATTACTGACTTTACCTTGTTTTTTTTTATAAATTACCTAGACACGGCTCTTGCCACACTGTTTCATTCAGATCATTGGTTCTTATACGTTAAATTTTACTGAATTACAAGTTGACTATAATCATAAAAAGTATGACGATTCACTTTAACGTTGTAACGATACAGCCAAAACAAATAACATTAAAAACACCTTTCTTATATTTTTATTCTTTTTATAATTTGTTAGGAAATCCGTCATGCTGAAACACATTCTGTGTAATTTTGAATTCCTAATAAGGTTTCCAAAGATACCTTTTAAGGTCCAACGAACCGAACGGACAGCGGAGGCTTGGTAATAAGGTCATGTTATCTAATTCGGAACCCTGAAAAATATAAAAAAAGGAGTTTATTATAAATGAGCCTACATAATTTCAACCTGTACTTCGGTACAGGTAGAATAAATATCTCGATAATGCGTCATAATGGACCTTTGGTCACGGATTTATCATTTGCCCCTCGTAAGAGTCCAAGTATCAAAATAAACCACTACAGGTACCATTTTATAGCCCAGTGGACGTAGTTACTCGTATATTATGTATGATTCTCAATATTGCCAACTATAAGTGCCATCAAAGGTCTGCTCGTCGTTTCAATTAATTTCAGCATAATTAAGTAGAGCTGTTATAATCATGACTAGGTAATTATTATTAAGTTAATTCCAAATTCTAAACATTACCTTACCGAATGCTTTGGATCATAGAAACCTAAGTGAGGCAATAAGCTTCTAATAGTTTTTCCGTTGTTTGTCCAAATGTGGTAAAAACACAAATTAAATAATTTGCTTTCCGACGAACGCACACACACCATTAAAACAATACCGAATATTTTTCTATTAAGGTTAATCTATCTTTATACTTTTTGCTTTTCTTTACCCCATTAGTCTTATCCAATCATATCTCATGGTAAGATACTGAGATAGGTACATATTAAATGCTTGTTTAGCAAGCGTGTTGGACGAGCGGCACAATAAATAATAAAGAAACGTCTCTACTGTACGGAGCCGCGCTTGTGGCTGTGCGTCGACTACGTCGTTGTTGGGGCGTCGTCGTCGGACTCTCGCCATCGTGCTCCGAATTGGGTAAGGTTGTTGGTGGCGTGATAGGCGGCCGCGCTCGCGCCTCTGTCCACCTATATGTGGTATTGGGCGGGCTACGTTCTGGCAACTCGCCGTCAGCGTCCGCATCTCGTCGCGCGTCCACGCCACGCTATTTTTAACGAACCTTGAGAGAAACCGCCCTTGCCGCCTAATGCAATTTAACATTTGGAAATCCTCGCTCCGTATCATCACATATCTATTTTCGCTCTAATATTAGACGTCACTTCACCCTGCTTCCTTACTATGTACCTATTACGGCTAACCAAGTCTTCCCACATGTTTCCCGCAGAGCTATTTTCGGATGACCTCATCATGCATTTTACGCCCAATATATTACGGCTGCCTACCTCTCTTCTAAAGGCAGTCGACCCGTATTGAAGTAAATGTCATCGTGGATCGTGTTGCGTATTTATCTCTAGAAAGGGCATCTGTAATATATAGGTAGAGACTAACGCGTGGTTAAGGTCGTTCGAAGTTTAAACATTTTAAGGGACTCTATATTCTATGATTATTATTTATTCTATTTCTATATACTAAATTATAAGACATGTCAGCTTAAGGGTATTGAGAGCGTATAATAAAATGTGTCAATTGCAATTACAATAATTCAAACCAGAGGCGTGTGCATTGCGGCGGCAGGCCCAGCCAGCGCGTCGTCGTCGTCGTCCCCGTGCCTGCGTCTGCGCAGTGAAAGGGAGGTTAAACGCGCCGCCCGCAAGACGAATTGCGGCAACTTTACTAAAAATGGCGTCATTCATACATTTCGCAGTTGCATTATGTTTTAAAAATAATTATAGTAGAGTACCTCGAACTAATCTCGTACAACTACGTACTTAGAATAACCTTCTTTCATATGTAAATGTGGAAGCAAGTTTAATGAAACTTTGAAAATGAAAACGGTATTCACTAGACCCTGATGTGTAAAGTCTTTGTATGTTTTCTTTTTTATGATCAACAAAAGATGAGCTGGCTGTTGGACAGGTCGTAACTCGAGGAGAGCTTGGAAGACAAGACGGGCTCTATAAGAAAAATCGTTGATGCCGTAAGTTACACAAGCATTGTTGTTTGGTTTCAGTCTCAATGAGTGCTACTTCGCCAACAAGGGCGCGGCCGTGGTGCTGGGCGCCTCGGAGCGCGGCTGCGACCAGAGGCTGTCGCCGACGCGAGTCCACCCGCCGTGCGACATCCAGCACCATCTCCAGTCGATGTTCTTTCTGCTACGTCCCGAAGAGACGCTCAAGATGGTACGCTGGTTATCCATTGATATGATACGTACTTTTACTGTTGAGACAAATTTTCAGCTTATTAATCTTTCGAAACTGTATTCAGAACCGTCCGCGTCGTCAAGCGTGCGTTGACGACGCGGACGGTTCTGAATACAGTATAATCTACAGTATATATTTATAAATCGTAAACACGAAGTTTACGTATATAATTATTATATCAAGTTATAATATGTTTTTCTAAAAGTCTAAATTCTAATACACATTTACTAAATGTATACTTAAAAAATTCAAATTTATTTAAAATTGTACGAGTACTTATTGAGTCTAAAACTGGCTAACATCGAGTCGAGTCTCGCTCACTTAGGTTTCCGCATTCTGACAGCCCGTAAAATATAAGAGTTTGTAGATTTCATAATAGTTTCGAAATTTAAACTTACGAATCGGCGTTTTCTGTATGCATTGGTTAATTAGAAGATATAGTACATTACATGATATACCGACGTTCCAGATTCCTAACTAGTGAAGTTTTGACATAGACCCCGTAAGGAAAATGTTCTAATTTTGAAACTTTTGTATTTGTACTCTACTCAATAAAAGATAATGGCACCCCACACGCTAGGGTGCAAAAAGTAGTTCATTCGGCGAACTTCTTATTTATTGCTGTACACAAAACATCTAAATTTCAGATTTGTAAACTCATTCCATGTACGCCCTAGAGTTCCGTGGCCCGTGACATACTCGGACGGGCAGACAAATAGACAATGAAGGCACACAGTCAGCATCTAGTTTGGAAGCAGTGATAGCCGAGCGGTAATAGCTATAGACTGCCGTGCCGCAGATCCATGGTTCGATGCCCACTGTCGCGGCTTAAGCTTCACCGCATTGTGGTAGGGCATTTAGCGAATCCTCCCCAGGCTAGCTACCACTCTCTAGTAGAAAATCTGTCGACAAGCCTCTAACAATGTGTTCTGGCAGCAGTCCTCGAGAACCAATAAAATTACAGGCACATATGAGACTTAACAACTGTATATCACAGGGTGATGGGTGCATTACAGTTCGTCACTAAATACTAATGACGTTAATCATCTGTTATGGACATAAGTTACCGTTTAACATCAGGTGGGCCTTCAGCGTGTTACGTCGCCTAGTAAAAAAAACACGTAGGTCCTAAAAAGGAAAATTTTATTTTAATATGCAGACTTACTCATAAAATTCTCTATGTTGAGTTGTGTCGTGTATGAAGTCAATATGTGAAAATCATCCGATTATAAAATAAAACGCTTATAATCCAAAAGTATAGGCACAAAACATTCTCATTTGGCGAGATGTTTTTGGTCCATTGTAATAGGGGAGGGCCAATTGCCGTGCACTGGACTGGCTCAATAGTTATTTTGATGGTAAGACCAAAAGTGCCCCGCATCGTGTTGAGCTGCTCATAAGATGTATGTACAGATTGTTCAGACGATGTCAAAATTCTGGCGACCCAGCTTTGCAATCATGGCTACAATATTATTTCTGATATTCTAGCTTTTTTAGCTTGGTAAGTGTGATGTGTGGTCGACGATGTTAGACTATCCCTAGACTGGAAACTGGCCCACAGATAGCTGCCGGAAAACAAGGTTGAAAACCTATTAGGTGCTAGGTGATTTTTTATTAGGGTTGGTAGCTCAATAGACGAGCAATCATGGGCAAGTGCCTTACTACCATAGAACGCACAGTCAACAGAACCGCGGCACGTTCGAATCATGAACATCGCGGCAGCCCTTAGTCATTGCCGCTGGACCATATTCTGCTTCAAAATATTAAATGTAATCTTTTGAAATTTCTATAGCTATTGCGTTCTTCAATCTGGAACACAGCAAAGTCTTTATATTTGATTTCTGAGTAAATAGACGAAGAGGGAGCAATCCCGATGACTTCTTTCTTCTTCACTAAGGATCCTACCATTTGCATTTTAATAACATGTCAAAGTCGCGAAAGAACCTTTATCGAAGTTGTTAAACCTTACCATTCTGAATCTGCTTTTTTTCTCTCCAGGCGGTGAAATTGGAAAGCGCGCACGCTGGTCGCACCCGGTACCTCGTAGTAGTCTGCCGCGACGAAGAAGCTGCGCTTCTCGGTATTGACTGTAACGAGCGCACCTCGGTGGGGCTGGTGCTGCGCGTGCTCGCCGATACCTCGATCAAACTGGACGGCGATGGGTGAGTTGTACTCGATGTTACAAAATAGCTAGTGCGTACTCTGGTCGCTCAAAGTTTTTTTTATTTTTTTTATGCCTGATAGGTTAGCCTTTGACCACTATCTCACCTGATGGTAAGTGATGATGTGGTCGAAGATGTTGTTCAGGCTAACCTAGAAGTACTGGCTCTCAAGGACAGTTGCCGGAACACACCGTTAGGTGCTTGCTGACAGATTTTCTACTTGAGGGTGGTAGCTAGCCAGGCGGGTATTCGCATAAAACCCTACGACCATGCTATAACGACTGCCATCCTAAGACAACAACCGGGACCGACGGCTTAACGTGCCCTCCGAAGCACGGAAACGCTCAGTAGTAATGTCACTAGCGGTCACCCATCCAACTCATGACCGCGCGCGACGTTGCTTAACTTTGCTGATCGGTTGAGAACAGCTAAGTAAACTTCGCTACGAGGGCTTCAAAACCTTGTATTGGATCTCTTCATCGAAGAAGCGTTGACGGCAGTTCTTGGTACTAACTGTAAGGAGTGCATCCAGTGGGATTGTTGTTGAGTGTACTCGTCGACACCTGCATAAGGCCGTATGCTGCCACAGGCGGGATCCCATCGCCTATTCCCCGCGAGCGTGGTTGATTTTGTAATATACAAAAGCATCCCGCGTCCACGTATCAACCTCGATTCAATGTACGGGCTAATTGGTTTGTCGATCTGGACGACTATGTTTTTGCTTTGCCAGATAATACATCACGATATTCACTCAAGTCAAATGAGTTGAACCGCTGCAAGTTAATTCGCTCTACACCTGGATTCCGCCTGACGCAGCGTATGGCCTAAATCTCAATCTTTGCGGTCCGCGATGGATGAGTTTCACCTGCACCATGTCATGATCGCCCTAGTCCACTTCTACAAAGCGTTGAGTCGATGATGGTCTTCGACTTTTGACTTTTTTGACTGAAAAGGGAATGCACGGATAGCGATGGAATGGTACTTCATGTGAACTCTAAAAAACTCAATAGACGGCTGGTTTAAAATTCAAATAATCCGGCAGTAAGTCATCAGTTCGAGTTTTAAATTTTATTTTTTTATTTTTATATGTCTGTTAGGTATGCCTTTGACCACAATCTCACCCAATGGTAAGTGATGATGTGGTCGAAGGTGTTAACAGGCTTAACCTAGAATTACTGGCTCTCAAGTATAGCTGCCGGAACACACCGTTAGGTGCTTGGCGACAGATTTTCTACTTGAGGGTGGCTGCTAGCCAGGCGGACATTCACAAAATGCCCTTCCCCCATGCGGTGCAGCACAAGCCTGCGGCTGGATTGGACATGGACCTGCTTCGCGGCAGTCCATAGTCAATCACTGAGCCATCACTGCTTCAAACACAAAACTGGTAACTTAAATCGAAAATGTAATTTAATTTTCTCCTCACTACTAATCAAATAAGGTTTTGCTATGAATTGTTATATTTTCTACCGACTTCAAAAAAGGAGGAGGTACTCAATTCGTCTGTATTTTTTTTTTTTTATTTTTTTTTTTTATGTTTGTTACCTCATATCTTCTGACTGGGTGAACTGATTTTAATAATTCTTTTTTTACTTGATAGCTAATGCTTGCCATGTGGTCCCATTTAAATTTCATCAAAATCGATTTAGCCGTTTTTGAGTTACACTCCAAAAACTGAAAAAGTGTTTTCCTGTCCTGATATTATAGTCAATGTTTGTTACCTTAGAACTTTTGACTGGGTGAACCGATTTTGATAACTTTATTTTTATTAAAAAGCCGATGCTTGCCGTGTGGTCCCATTTAAATTTCATCAAAATCGGTCTAGCCGAATAACTGAAAAGTATTTTCCTATCATGATGAATTCTTATCGAAGCTCAAATTTGGTGGTAACACAGTAATATTTCCTCAACGGTATAAGATAGAAATACAATTTTTGGATTAGAAGATAAAACGTGTATTATGCTGCAAACTAAAAAAAAAAAAACTAGTCTTATTTTAATATTGTTTGGTTTGCAATAACGCCTGCTATGCGGATAACATTACAAAATCACAAATATAAAACGAAAAATTTAAGTCATGTGCGGGATTCGAACCCGCGTCCATCCACCCCTTGAGCCGGGGTATGGTCTAACCAATTGAGCTAACATGACATGAAGTCATAACTCAAATCTTTCCTATGGTTCTTTAACCATCGTATTGGGATGGAGCGACAACTATAGTACCACTTGCGTTATACTACAAACAAGACAAATTTTGCAATTGGTTTTATACTTGTAAATGATGACGCAACCGTATAATTTTAATATTGTTAGGTTTGCAATAACGCCTGCTATGCGGATTACATTACAAAATCACAAATATACGATAGGAAAAATTTCAGTCATGTGCGGGATTCGAAAACGCGTCCATCCACCCCTTGAGCCGGGGTATGTTCTAACAAATTGAGCTACCATGACATGATGTCATAACCCAAATCTTTCCTATCGTTCTTAAACCGTAAATGTCATTAACAGTAAAGACAATTGATCCCATAAGTAGGGGACTAAATATAATGATCACCATAAAATGCTTGGATACCCTTAGTTCTTTTACCAAAAAAATACACTAAATCTCAAAGCCATGTTTAGGTGCGACGACGAGCGAAGTGAGGAGGAGCGTTAGGTAACTTGCGACCACAACAACGCGCGAGCCGAGCGAGCATAGCGAGCGTGCCGCGGCAGCGGCCGGCGATGCGCCAGAAGAATTACAGCAAGTTTAATCTTGATGATAATACTACTTTTGGTGATTGTTAAATATTTAAGGGATCCTGTTGTATTCGCTATAAATGAAAGTCTTCAATAACTGACTTGATATTTGTATTGTCCTTTGAACATAGTTTGGGTTACACAGCACTTAAATTACTATTTTTATTAATTTATTTTGTAGGAACACATATGGCATGTTGGTTGATGTGAGACGAGAGAGTGAGACAGCTTTACTTATTTAATATAGCAATATTAAACAGTGATCATTTACTACTTTTGGGTTAACAATGATTTACTAAGAGTAATTTTGCTTAAACAGGATAGCGAGATGTTAAAACTTTGGTTCTAAGTTTACATTAAATGGGGGTTAATTTTAGTCTGTTATATGTTACTATATCTGGTGGTAAGTTAAACATAAGCCCATAAGTAGCAAAGTTCACTAAAAAGGGTGAAATAAAAATTTTTACCAAAAAAATAGAACCGACTTCAACACTCAAATGTGTGAAATAACTTGTCGAAGTCGGTACCATGCGCACAATATTGTGATGATAGGTACTTTTGAACCGTCATGGTACCGACTTAGACAAGTTATTTCACACATTTGAGTGTTGAAGTCGGTTCTATTTTTTTGGTAAAATTTTTTATTATATACATACATAAACAATCAACATATTTATGTTACGGCTAAATTTAAAAAGACGAGATTTTTCCGGAAACATGTTTTGGAATTAACTTGGTCCTAAGGTCAAGATTAACATATAATTTTCATACTAATACAAACTAAATATATAATATATTTTGCTGAAAAATCGACTCAAGAAAAGCTATTCAACAACATAAATGGGCTGGGTGCTGGGCCCCAATTCTCTTAGCTATTGACTAAACGCCACACTACTGCGATGCTTCTGCGATCGAACTGCTGTTAATGTTAAATTTGGTAGTCTGCTAATTCTAGCTCCTAATCGCACTTGTATAGCAATCGCGTCGCTATCGTATGGCTGTGCTATGGCTTGCAAATGTTGCCACTGAAATAATAATGGAAACTTCATCAATCAAGCATCAGTCAAAACATCAATACAGTGGTTTTCTAGCAAACAAGACCTTAAATAAATATATTTAAATCATTATCCTAATGTTCTATCTAAAATCCTCCAAAATATTTTATGCCTCTGTAGCAACGCTATCGCAACAGAATAACTTACAGCATACCAAATATGTCAAGAACTATTGATAGCAAGCCACTGACTTGCGATTGAACCTAAATAGCGGGCAGACTACGGATACTGTCAAAAACTACAATTTTCGTCCAATTAGGTTGCGTTAACGCCGTTCAATAGCTAAGAGAATCGTGCCCCTGGTCGACAACCTCGACATTAATAAAAAAATATGTTACGCCATTAAAACGACAACGGAAAATATCTACCTAATAAATTAATCCAATTAATAAAATACCTAAGAAGTATGCGATAGTGGAGAAATTACTCATTCATATATAATTATGACGTTTGGGATTCGATAACCAACCTACTCATGTTAAGTTAAGGCACGTACGTCGTACGTAGTTTTGCAAAAAAATCTTTGTTTTGTTGAACGTTGTAATCGAATGTACATACGTTAAACAGTGATTATGTATAATATTTGTAACCCCTATGACCTGTTTGCGTATGTTTATTTACGAAGTGATAATTAGGCGGGTGTTTAATAAACAATGCACAAGTTCTGCGATAACATTATTGGGGCTAAATAATGATAACATACCAAACATACTTTTAGAAGCAATCATAACAGAGTGTAATTTCTATGGACTATCGTACCGCAGGTCTATGGGTTGATCCGGCCGGGGCGGTGGGGCTTGAGCTTCACTGCATGGTGGAAGGGCATTTTGCGAATGCTGGCCTGGCTAGCTACCACCCTCAGTAGAATATCTGTCGCCAAGCACGTAACAGTGTGTATTCCGGCAGTAGTAATTGAAAGCCAGTAATTAATGAAATTTCAGGCACATGAGACTTCTTAACCCATTGGCATCGGCGATAATGATAACAATAGAACTTCATTCATAAATAGGCCATAGTGGTCCAGGACGATGCCAACTTATTAAAATCTGTATGTCTCATGGACACGGGCGCATTTCGTCACTTGTAACGAAATGCATCTTTCATAGGCAGAGGTTACCTCTTAACATCAGGGGGACCTTGTATACGTTACGTAACAATTATATTAATAAAAATAATAAAACCTGTACATAACTAAAGGAAATAAACGTATCTCTCCCTGAATTTCTGTATTTTATCTAATTATTAATTATAACATATACGGATGCCCGTGGGGTGCCGGGCTAGAATGTCTACCCCCCATCTCTACCCGTGAATGTCGTAAGAGGCGACTAAGTGTAACACACCAGACGGTGGGCAGCAGCGCTTTCTGAGGAACTGATATCTCACACTGCGATCCCCAAGCCGCCTGCCAAGCGTGGGGATTACGGCAACCCCCCCATATTGGGGGAGTCTGTGTTCAGCAGTGGACAATCCGGCTGATACAGTATACAGATACAAAAGTATTAGGTAGTATCAAGCTCAAAAGCCACCCTAATGTTGTGCTAGAAACGCCCAATAGTAATATGATCTACGATCGCGCACTGATATATCCATAATATTTGGAGAGATAAGGAAACATATTTTGTTTGTGACTATACTCACACGTGTCACTCTGAAATGGATTACAACATCTCTCATATAACATAACCATCACTGATTTAGGACTAGGCAAGTACATTTTTCTAAAATGGAATTTTGTGTATTTCCCTAAATGGTTTTTATATTTGTTCAGTATCATAGTTTTTGACAGCCGATTTAACAACGTTATTTCAAAGTTTACGGCTTTAGTTTTTCTTTGTATTTAAATGTTATTTTTACACCAACTTTAAATCTATGAAATAAAATAAAGTTTTAGAAGTGTATACTTAATATTATTTCATGTACATTGGACAACAATGGTTTTTGTGTTTATCTTTACACATCACTTACGAAGCGCTCGTAGCAAAGTTTACTTAGCTGTTCTTAACCGATCAGCAAAGTTAAGCAACGTCCGCCGCGGTCATGAGTTGGATGGGTGACCGCTAGTGACATTACTACTGAGCACTTCCGTGCTTCAGAGGGCACGTTAAGCCGTCGGTCCCGGTTGTCGTTTTAGGATGGCAGTCGTTATAGCATGATGGTAGGGCATTTTGTGAATGCCCGCCTGGCTAGCTACAACCCTCAAGTAGAAAATCTGTCGCAAAGCACCTCCGGCCGCTCCGGCAGCTGTCCTTGAGAACCAGTAATTCTAGGTAAGCCTGAACAACATCTTCGACCACATCATCACCAGGTGAGATAGTAGTAAAAGGCTAACCTATCAAGCATAAAAAAAGAACATTTATTCTGTAGAAATTTAAACTAAGTACATTTGAAGGGAACAGTTATTATTTTACAATTAATTCCTTGAATGGTTTATATTCTATTGATTGTGACGCAAATTGGGTTAGTGGCGCGGCGGCGGCGTCGCTTATTTATATGTGCGGGTTCCTAATTGTTCGCGTATGAGAATTAGGGATCACAATAACATGAAACGTTTTTCCTCGTTGAATACCTACTTACAATAACTAATTAAGGATTCATTGTCCGCAGAGGTTTCAGTGTGTGCGTGTGCAGCCGGCAACACATATTCAAGCCGGTATCTGTACAGGCCATGTGGTGAGTTTAGTGTATAATTCTAGTTTACATTTAATAAATGATAAGATAAAAAAAATATTACTCCTCTATAATTATTGTAGTACCGAAGTATATAAACAAGATGTTGTGTTGCACATCACTGCCAGTGTGGTACGCAGTTGATCAACTCGGTCACCATGGCCTCTCCTACTCTCGAAGTGCTGGTCGAATTTCCCGCAACGCCAGCCTTAACGATATCATTCGCCTGGCTTTTACTAGCGCCAATGTTGCAGCAGTTCTCGAACCGAATGGTCTGATACGTGACGATGGGTAAAAGACCTGACGGATTGACTCTGGTTCCGTGGAAGTCAGGGCAGTCCTTAATGAGACGCTACATGCGTTGACACTTTAGCGCCGTCACATCTTTCTGAAACCAACGTAAGGGCTGGCGCCGCGGCTGCTTCGGCGGAGCAGCTCAAGCGGCGCAAGTATGCTAATCTCGGTATGGGTTACATATTTGAGCCGTTTGGTGTAGAGACATTGGGTCCGTAGGGTCCGGGAGCGCGATCAAATGTGAACCTTTTAATCCATGACTTGCAGGTCGGCACTGCAAACACTGCATCGAGCGAGCACGCGGGCCCGCGAGTTGAACCACTTCGCGGGCGGCACTTCGCACGCATGGTGCGCGTACTACGAAGGGCACGTGGACTCGGACCGCTCCTGTCTCAACGAGTGGCACGCGATGGACAGCATCGAGTCTCGCCGCCCGCCCTCTCCGGACTCGCTCAGACACAAGTCAGTATAACATCCATAATAGAAATGATACTACGAAGAACACATAGACTCAGATCGCTTCTATCTAAACGAATGGCATGCGATGGACAGCAATCGAGTCCCGCCCCACAGATATCCGAAAGATATGCCAACACATTGGTGTTGGCATTGGATTCACTGAGTAATTTCCGTGTTCCAGTGTCACCTGTTTCCAACTTAATTTGCTCAGTCATTATAAAAAAAAATGTCTTAAGCTTTGATGTGATCGTTCTATTTCTTTTAGATTTCTATTAAATAAATTAGGCATTTAATAAAAGTATATAAAGTACGTTCTTAATGCACTCGGGGTCAATAATGCAGCTAAGCGGAGCGCATAGTCGCTGCTCGTGTAAAGGTCTGATCCTTTATACGAGCGGTGACTATGCGCTCCTCTCGTTTAAAGGGTCAGCAATCAGCATGCTGGCGACAGATGCGACGCTCCCATCGATATCCGTGACCTGCCCTTTCCGACTCCCTTTTCTTGTTGTGGAGATTTCTCCAACCCACTAAAACTCCACGGTATTCCACCTATAGCGCGAATGCGGGGACACTTTTGCATATCTAAGCCGCCTTAGAATGCTACCCTACCCCTCACATCGCCCCTCGACACATGTGTCGCCCCCACCACCCGGGGAAAACCACGCGCCAGATCCGTGCCTGACGCCCGAGGTCCCTTTGTAATCTATTCTCCCTGTGACGGGTAAATTCGGACAGCTAATGACCTGCGGCACGACAGTACATAGCTATTACCGCCCGGCCACCATTGCTTGACCCTGGAAAAACATATTGACTCCTCGGGGGGAAGCCGCGTGTTTATGTGGGACTCCCCGGGTAGATTGCATAGGGCATCGGGGCACTGGCCCATAATTGGTAAAAGGCCCCTGACCCACCACGATGGCAATTCCTCTAGAGGGGGTGATAGAACGTCGCCTTCTCCGCTCCTACCTTAACTCTATCCAGTGAACCCGTGACATATGGACATACAGGCAGACAAACAAAGAGCGGAGTGTTATTAATAAGGATTCTTATTCTTCTCTTATTGCCCTTTGTATACGGCTCCCTTAAAAGGGAATTCATCAAGTATAAATACGACGATGCACCAGCGATGAGTAACTGCCGGAACTGTAACCGAAATATCTCGTATCTCATATTTGTATAACATAAATAGGTATCGGAATGGACATGAGCATGTATGTTTACGCCTAGACCTAGTTTCTTGGCCTCGAAAGGTTCGGACGCTAGCAAAGCGGTTAATTAGACAACTCGTTATCTGCATGCGAACTGACAATTCAATCCTTTATTGTAATGATTGCTAATTTTAAGTTATACATGGGTAATATATACATAGTAAAAATTTGCATTATACATACATACATACAATCACACCTGTATTCCCCGAAGGGGTAGGCAGAGGTATGTAAACACCCACGTTTCGACAATAGGTTTGGCCATGTAATAGGGGGCGAGCTTATTGCCATTCACCAGGTATAGTTTCAGTGTCATACAAAATGTTTTCTCTAGGGCACTGGACCAAAGACAAGAACATATTACGAATAATATGTTTAAGCTAACAATATATAAGACAGCAACACAAGAACATAATGTATGAAATCCTGGCAAGGCACTCAGATGGTATACATCCCTGTTG
Source organism: Plagodis pulveraria (assembly GCA_963890685.1). Classification (NCBI taxonomy): domain Eukaryota; kingdom Metazoa; phylum Arthropoda; class Insecta; order Lepidoptera; family Geometridae; genus Plagodis; species Plagodis pulveraria. The sequence continues at coordinate 20,485,067 of OY982957.1, forward strand.
TTCATCTAATGCACACAACATCCTACTCAAATTCACGTGACAAGTGGCATGCTGCTCATTTGGCGCACTTTTCACGTGGTCGCCTCTTACGACACCCACGGGAAGAAATGGGTGACTTTCTAACCCGGCACCCCAAATATGTATAATCATCCTTTTGACCTCAAATTTCTAAATCGATTCTGAACAGTGTACACCAAACTCATATAAAGAACGGGACGACTAAAAGTTAAAGACACCGTAAATTTAATTTAAAAAAAAATGTTTTGGCTATGTTTCATAAATACCTATTAATATAAAACTGGGTAAATTTAACAACTAATTCTTCTTAAATGTTTTACTTTTTATTTTTTTCTTTTCTTTTTTTTTATGCTTGATAGGTTAGCCTTTGACCACTATCTCACCTGGTGGTAAGTGATGATGTGGTCGAAGATGTTGTTCAGGCTAACCTAGAAGTGCTTTAATTAACGACCCGTCATATTCGGAATCCGGTGCCAAATGTAATTAATATTATGCTTTAGTTTGACGTAGCAATTAGAATGTATGTATTGTTGGTAAAGGATATCTATAGCCGATACACGAACTTGCGTGTTCGTTATTGCAGTCGTACCTTAGTAAAGTATGAACATCTTTGTAGTTGTGTTCAAGAAGTCATAGAATGAAGACCTGATAACTGTGTGGAAAAGAAATTTAAAGATTGAAAGATCTGATTTGAAAGATCTGAAGCTAATATGATGTATAGTCACATTTCTTCTCTTATCATGCTGAATTTTTCCAGGTATATTTTCAAGTTTTTATTAACAAAATACTACAAACTATATACAACACTACAGCTACTACAATAAAAGCATTTGGACTCATAGGCAGTCCAAATGCTCTAGCCCACTATCAGTTGCAGCATGCTGGGCACGCTGCCAGCATTGCCCCGTTGAATTGCAATGCTTATTCTTTGAGCCATATTTTCATAGATACCATATCGTTAATATAGTTCTATCTATACCTACGAGAAAAAAGTGTGATGTTATGTATGTATATAATGTAAATGTCCATCGTCATCTCGTCACTAAAATTACTTCTGAGAAAACGTTGAAACGCAAGTGTGTGAAAATAATGTGTCATATATTAATGAAAGGGCACAGGAGAATAAAGAAATAATAACAAGAAATGTCGTAAAGACAATGAACTGAGAAAATACCAAATAATGCTCTTAAACAAAACATTATATCCAAGTCGGAATCCAAATAAGTTTTATCTATTTTAAAGAAAATCTATGTGGTGGATGTGTAGTACAAAACTTTTTATTTTCGCTTCTAAAGTTTCTAAAGAAACTGAATGTACGACTTGGACGTTGCTTGACTTGCTTTTTATTGCAGTGTATTAATATTTTGAATTGGCGATTTTTATTTATACTACTCAAAACAGAATAAGGGCCACTAGCTTATTTATATTTAAGTGCTCTTTAGTAAACTGAAAGTAACTGATAAGTAGCATAATATTCACATTCACCCTGTCTTTTTCTTTATCGCCAGTGTAAAACAAAAATGTGACAACGTTTATTACAGTCAGGCCGCCGAGAGAATGCGCTTGACAATACGTGTTTTTATTGTCATTGTGGCTTGTAAATGGAGTAAAGTTGTATACCTATAATCTATTTTTAAATACTTATATGCATTTGTAAAATATTATGCAGTCATACTGTCTATGTTACTTTGAACTAGAGAAATAAATATTCACAAAATAAACTGTCAAACGCAATCTCTCGGCGGCCGGACTTTAGTGATGTAATTGAACAACTATTTTTAGTCCTCCGTTTTCGGTTGTTTGGTTACAATCACGATACGATGGTAATTTATAATATGTTACTCAGGCTAAGCCTAGCATGGGAACTACCTCTAGATGACAATTGCCGGATCACACTGTTATGTTCTTGACGACAGTTATTGCAATTGACGGTGATAGCTGCCAGGCTAACATTTACAAAATGGCCTACCTCAATGCAATACACCGGTACACTCTTCAGCCTTCTTAGAATTTTCCCAGAAGTTAGTTTTTATTTATTGTTATAGCCCAGTAGCGTATAAAGAAGCGGTCTTGTCGCTAGAAAGCAATCCCTTATGCCATACCTTTCGATAGTAAACTGATAATTATTCTGTATATTTCAGACCACGCGAAAGGGACGAAACGGAGCGTGTGATACGTTGCACTCTCAAGGAGATAATGATGAGCGTTGACCTCGACGAGGTGACCAGCAAGGCGATCCGCGGGCGGCTCGAGGACGACCTCGATATGGATCTCGCAGAGTACAAGTCGTTTATAGACCAGGAGATGCTCACGATACTGGGCCAGATGGACGCGCCCACGGAAATATTCGACCACGTGTACCTCGGCTCAGAATGGAATGCTAGCAACCTGGAAGAACTCCAAAGGAATGGGTAAGTTGTATTCTCGATTATGATCATATGGCACACTTACTACTATTTCACTGATACTATAATAGGATAATAGGATTATAAATTATGTTATTGCATACGCCAGATGAATCTAGACAAAATAACCACCTCCTAAGCCAGACAAATTAAGAAATAAAATTTCTTATGAGATATTATTTTAGTCAAAATATATCCGCAGATGAATAAGTTAGGTAACAACAAATATTTTTAAAATATTTTAAGAAAACATCAATTTAATATTTTAATAAAACACTTCAAAAATATAAAAATATATCTAGTGACAATTCCGCCTAATTTTCCTGCTAAGCCGGCGTGACGTCACAAAGCCAAACTGGAAGAATTTTCGACGCGTTTCGCTTCTACGCGAAGCATCCTCCGGAGGTCTTGACTCTACGAGCGCATGATCGAGAAAGTATTAATTTGATGTTTTCTTGAAATATTTTAAAAGTATTTGTTATTATTAAATATGGATTTCCGCAAAGTAACGCCTGAATCTATTCATTATAATAAGTCAGGTATTTTTTTAATTGGGAGGCACAAAACTGGCAATGCATAAAAAACATTACGATATAATAGTGCGTAATCATCTCAGTGCTTAACACATATTTCCTTCTAGAAGTGGAGCTTGCATATGTACCTAAAAATTAATAATTTATTTTTAAAATTTATATAATGAAAGATTTACCATTTCTGGTGTCGATTATATTATCAATGGCTATTGTAAGAATCCCTTTTGATATGAATAATTTATAACAATTATTGATATCAATTACTGTAGTAAGCATCCCTATTAGTTGTGTGTGTAAAATTAACCTCCCCCGCCCCTCTACGGGACCGATAGAGAGAGTTGCTGCTTATGAGATTTTTAGGTCAATTTTCGGATTGAATTTATTTCCACCCCCTAAAATGTTTTTGTTATTGGTATCAATCGCTCGAATAGAATGTATTCCAAGCGTGTACGTGTTTTTTTTTTATTTGGATTCTTATACATACCGTCTTGAAATAGACACAGTTTCAGTGCTAAAACAGGGCTAGTTTATATGCTTCTAACATCAAAGCTATTTCAAAATCTTAAAAAAAATAAAACGTACAAGCCTAGTCAATAATATGTTGATTACATGAAGACAAAAAGTATCGAAATCTGACAATATTAAGAGGTAGAAAAGAAGTTTTTCTTTATATATGGAAAAGTACGCAGTATATAGTCCTCTTAATATCACACGTACTGTATAATAAAAATGTTTATCTTAAATTGTCCTACAAAAAAGCCCGCGACAGCATATATCTATTTTTTATGTGTAAGCTATTATCGCCAAAAACCAAAACATAAATACTATAAAAATAAATTATTTATTTCTAATGCATATCTATCTGGTAGTAACAATTTGATACCTTATCAAACTAATTTTTATAAAGGCGAACGTTTGTGAGTGTGTTTGTATGTTTGTTATTTCTTTATGCTCAAACGGCTAGACCAGTTTTGATGAAATTTGGTATGGAGGTAAATGAGGCGCTGGATTAACATATAAGATACTTTTTATCATCATTATCTATCACGTAGCCCAACTAGTTTTAACATATTTGTATTACACAAAGGTTAAAATTTATTAGTTTAAAAGATTCGCCACGCCTTTCCAGCTGGCAGCTGCCAGGACGTGGGACATTTAGAGTATTTTTTCTTCAATTGCTCGACCAAGAACAAGACCATTAAAGAGTTTATAAACAATTTTACCCCGATTTTCAAGGGACATCATTCTATACTGGTTCAAGCGGGACTTATAGGAAAATTTCCGATACAAATTATCCTGGATTGAAATGTGATATAACATTAATTTTATCACACCTATTCGAAAATAGCTAGTTTATTCATAGTAATTAAACAACTTTAAACGGTTTAAATCGCGTATATTTATCATTATTGTTGTCCCGACGTTTCAAACGTTTCAAACAGCTAGTTTATTCTTCGTAAACAGGGATAAAATGGCATTTATTATTTTATTGTGACGGAACAAGCTCGAGGCCCTCCTGATGCTAAGTGGAATAACTTCTGCCTATATAACAGATACATTACGTCACAAGTCACTGCGCCCGTCACATTAAGACATTTAAGTTTCATGTGCCTGTAATTCCACTAGCTCTTAAGGACTGCTGCTGGAACACACCGTTAGGTGCTTGGCGACAGATTTTCTACTTGAGGGTGGTCGCTAGCCAGGCGGGCATTCGCAAAATGCCCTTCCACCATACCAAAATGCTTCTGTAAGATATAATTATAACACATTCTTACAATACCAAATCACCAGTACTGGTGAGATAGTGTTCAAAGGCAATCCTATCAGTATAATAAATAACTATACCCTGATTTTTGAATGCATAATTTTTAACTCAGTGTTTCTGTTCTTTTTCAGAGTCAGGCACATATTGAATGTGACAAGAGAAATTGACAACTTTTTCCCCGGTATGTTCGACTATCTCAATGTAAGAGTGTACGACGACGAAAAGACTGACTTACTTAAACACTGGGACAACACTTTCAAGTACATAAACAAAGCCAGAAACGACGGTTCCAAAGTACTCGTACATTGCAAAATGGGAATCAGCAGATCGGCCTCTGTCGTTATAGCCTACGCGATGAAAGCATTCAATTGGAATTTCGACAAAGCCCTTAAGCACGTCAAGGCTAAAAGGGGCTGCATAAAGCCGAACACGAACTTTCTGAATCAACTGGAGACGTACCAGGGTATACTAGACGCTATGAAGAATAAGGAGAAGTTGCAGCGGTCGAAATCGGAGACCAACCTAAAAGCGCCGAAGACAGAAAGTAAAGCAGAGAGTAAATCTTCGGAGCCGACTCCTCTAGTGCTGGCACTGACGGGGTCGTACTGTGGGCGGCCGCGGTCGTGGTCCCCGGATACGAAGCTGGCTTCAGAGCTGGTCCCGCCGCCGCCGCCCACCTCGGTGTCGCTAGAGAACCTCGCCTCCGCATCGGAGACGCGGCACATGCTGATGCCCTGCGCCAACGGCAGTTACAGCGTCTCGCCCAACCAGATCATCCGGCTCAAAGAGGAGGGTGCGCCCAGCGTCCGTCACATCGTGCACGAGATCGAGAACGCAGCCTCCAGCGACCGCCGCGACTCTAGCCGTCGGTACCAGCGGCTCATCAACAGTCTGCGCTCCTCGGAGCCGTTGCACACCAAACCGCCCCAAGTCTCGCCCCTCTCCGAACCGACGGACTCGCCCTCACCTAACTCTACTCACGAAGTGCACCAATCGAATCTCGACACGGACAATAACCACACATGGGATCCGGGGGACGTGCCGTGGCGTCGTGTCGAGGACTACCGCATCGTCTGCGACATCGACGATATAGTGAAAAGTGACAGTGGTATAATAGATGTTAAAACTAGACCGAGTGAAAATTCAAACAATACTGTGGAGCGTAATAATTTAGAAACGGAAGAAAGGAGGCCCGTCGAGGGTGAAGCCCCTCCGCCTAGCCGGCAGAGCTCGTGGAGCTCCTTCGACAGTGCCGTCGTGCTCGACCTGTCGCGTCATTCCTCCTGGGGTTCGTACGACACGCGCGCCGTTAAGGTGCAGGTTGTTCCTAGAGAGGAAGCCAAGCGGTCGAAGGAGCGGACTGAAGAACGCGCCTCACGCTCCGAAGAGAGCGAGGCTACCGCCGCCGCCGCCACCGCGGCTGCGACGCAAAAGTCGTCCGACCTCGGCATCATCACCGAACACACGGAGACGCGGGCGGCGATCGTCCGACCGTCCTCCCACATAGCGGATAACGAACGGAAGTTCAACGAGACGTGTGCCATATTGAAGGAGCTGGCTTCGGCGGCGGCGCGGATGGAAGTGGCGCGTGACCGCGGCGCGTCCACGTGGAGCGGGCGGCTGTCGGCATCGGCGCCGGCGGACACGTGGCTGCGCGCGGGGCTGCGGCGGCGGCGCGGCAACGGGCGGCCGGCGAGCGCCTCGCACGGTGACCTCGCCCCGCCGCCACAGCCGCCCGCGCAGCCGCCACCGCTCGGCCTCGTCAGCAACCTTAAGAAAGAGTTCGAGGCGCGCTCGGAGCCGCGGCGGGTAGACTCGCGGCGCGCCGACCACCCGCCCGAGGACCTCTCTGTGCGCCTCCTCGTCGACCGGTACGACCGGCCGCCGGCCCGGCCCGCGCCCGCGCCCGCGCCCACGCCCGCCGACAGCGACGAGACTACAGTACGAAGCCGGGCGCGGTCGGCCACGGCGCCGCTGCGGAACTCGTTCTGCGGCGCGGTGCGCGGCGACCGCCCGCCGCCCGCGCCCACCGTCCTCTCCATAGCGCCCATTGACTATACCGATGTGCTCGTATCTACTGTGATGTCGAAAGCTCAAAACAAAAAACAATTGCAACACGGGAAAACTCATCCGTTGACGAGGCTCAACCTGAATCGGTCGAATAATAATAGATGTTCAAATCCTGTATACAATACTATGTAGGTGTATTTATGTTCTTTTTATTTATTATGAATTCTTGCCAAACTCGATATTTTATCTTCTAGAGTTTTATAAACTATATTTACAAAATTAAATCACTGTATTTGTCATTGAAATAATTTGTATTAAGTGGCTGTTTTGAGTAGAGGAATGTTAAAAGAGAATAAATTAATACAACTGATGTACAACTTTTACAAATGTTTCTATTTCATTGAACATAATTGTTTACGAAAGTGTTTTTTATTCGTTAATTGTTGATCAATTATCCGAAATCGACAGTTTGTAATCTCTTCCCAGTAACGAAAGCCACACGCGGCACAATATCTATTTCACTTAACTTTTTGTAAATATCGACTACTTTTCTTGGCTTCCTCCTTATACTTCCAAAGTCAAAAGAATAAATACCACCGGGATTATTTCGTATAGAGCATTCAGTCTGAAATTGACGAAAAGTCACATCAAATTAATAAAACAATTCTTGAAGAAATGTGTTTACGTGAATTGCTACTTACCATTTTCATATTAATGTCCACAACTCTGAGCATATTAGCGTCAGAGCCTCCACAAACAATAAGGTTTGTCTTCGGCACCACCTTTCCGCAGTAGAGTTTAGACATGTAGCTGTCGGGAACAATGGTATCAATCAGCTTACAAGAGCCATAGTCCCAGAGCTGTATGCAATCTTTTTCTTGCCAAGCGAATGTCAAAATCTGAAATTTTTCATATTGCTGTTCAGATAACTTCACCGATGGAAGAACTGATGGTTAAGCGTAAACGAGTTGGGAATCGCACTTTCTTCCGATTGATACATAGTGCTTTATACTATTTCTATGTAAAAATAAATCTAGTTTATACTATAAAAAATTTACAGTTATTAAAACTCAAGGTGATACTTTTGCCTGTTGCTTTGAGATGTTGATGAACACATTATGCCGAGTCCTTAGGGTCGAAGCTCTTTGTTTTAATGGCCATCTTAGATCCTCGAAAATGTGATAGGAATGATCATCCCTAGGACATTTATTCAAGCACTCCCGACCTACCTCTTACCATTTTTGATATACAGCAGCTGTACTTTGCGTACGACATTTTCAATTTTTGATAGGGATCGTAGATTTTTCTATTTTCTATAACATTTGTCCGTTCATTTCCTACATATCTCTTACTGTTACATGGGTAAATATATTCCCGCTCCTCCATCCTAGCATTCAGAGTGCCAATTGGTAGACAGGGAATAACCCCAATATACTGATATCAGTTGTACTTTACAGGCAACGTCAACATGGCACATGTCTCTTTGAACCGTCTTTTGCATTAACGCTAAGCGAATAAGCTACGTTCTTATCATTTGACGTTGTTAAAGGGTAATAGATGAAAGTATAAATTCGATCTATGAGTCACCTTCACCACGGTAGCTCAAATTGGAACAACATGTCCCAGCCCCATGGCCGGACGGTCGCAGGTTCGAACCCGCTTGTGTTTCAAATGTTTCCTTTCGTTGTTATTTTCTAAGTTTATTCGCTGAGCAGGCGTTAATGCAAAAAAAGTAAAGGTTAGTTATTGTATTTTCTGAGCAGCATCAAGGTTCTATCTCATGAGCAGAGTAGAGCCCAAACTTGTTTCATACCCTGCGGGCAATAAAACATTCTTGTCCTTGGCGGATTCTTTGGAGTCCAACTTCAATTGCCCTAGTCTACCTTCGCTTTTAAAACCTGTTGGACATATACAGTGGCAAAGTGCCTGGCCTACACTGCTTAGAGAATTGTCAAGATATTGCGGGTAAAACATCTCCACATATATCTAGATGGTAAGCATCTATGCCGGAATATCCCTTTGTTCTCAAAATACATTCGCAAAACATTATATTCGCAAAATATTACATTTTCAAATGATAACATTTTGGACAATCATAGTCAGAAGGGTTAGAGTAAATGTGGTGTCTGTGTAGTGACACGTAATAAACCATACGTATCTTGATCTTATTTTAACCACTTCAATTTTAAAAGATTATGAAAATAATAAAACACATTATTATTATTTTAGGCACTTGTGAAATTTTTGTAGGGTATAAAAACAGTAGAGGCAAAAACAGTTGTGAATTTTTTACATAACACGCTACAAACTAACAAAATCAAACCTTGGAGTACCAGGAGATAAGAATCATAAAGAAGGTACGAGTATTAGCGTAACCATAGAATCTAAAATAACATAGAGCTCAGTGCATAGGGCATAGATAGATTGAGCTAGTGAGACAACCCGCAGGTTGTCTCACTAGCTCAATCTATCTATGTACTACTACGTACAAACAATGCAGGTGTATTGTTTGACTAAAGGAGTATGGCAACCTTCTCTAAGTTTCTTATCTCGGTTAGTTTGTAGAGTGTTGTATGCCCTATTGCAGACAAACTCTCGTCTACTTGGAACAAATTATTATAAATATTTTCGCTCAATTTATCTGGGTATATAAACCAACGAAACAACTTCAATTGAACTTTTTTATTATGCTCAATTGTACATCTAGTATTTTGAGAATGTAATATTTAGCGAATGTAATGTTTTGCTAATACTTATAATATTTTGCGAATGTAATATTATGAGAATGAGGGGGAAAATCGTATCCGTCAGATTAAAGTGCGTATTACGCTGAGCTATCTGACCGTAAAGAATACCGTATGGGATTCCCGCCATTGTCCTAAAATATTGTGCATCTTAATTGACTCCTTGTTTTTAGACACGTTTCTTTCACCTTTCTCTGAAAGCTGGAAGAGTGCCGGATTCTTGGAAGCTCGCAAATATGCAGTGTTTGGCGACAGAGCAGGCAAGGCAGAGCGACCCTACTCATTACAGACCTAAATCAATCACGTCAATACGTACTATGGAACATAGTATGGAACAATAGGGCCCAGATATACGTAGTAGCTAAAAATATCCTTAATAACATTACGGGTTTCGCTGAAACTTAGTTTCTTTTGTATGAAGTGGTATGAGAGTCAACCGAAGCCTTTGAATATTATGGCGTTTGACGTCTTTTTATAACCTTTCAAAAGCCTCGCACTGGGTCTGGCATGACAGCCTCTCTTGTGTGATAAATGTGTGATAATTGTGCGATCAAATATCCATCCAAATCAATTGGCAATTCATGCGCAATGGTCGAATATTCTTTCTTCTCTCTCTTGCTGCTTAAGACATTGAGCTGGGACCATTGGGTACGCAGATGACAGCACAGTAGTAGGGTACAGTTCTGATGTGCGGACTAGCGACTCTCAGAATCACTCTCACTGCCCATTGGTGACTGGTTGGCACCCTGGATGGGGCGGCGCTAATTTGGCATTTACTGGTAGCAAAACCAACATGGCGTACTCTTACCCTGCCTAGATGCCAATCTATAATCCCGGGCTTCTAAGTAGAGGATTTTACCAATAGGCTTGACTTCGACTACAATCTCACCTGTAGGTGGTTACGTGGTTGACGACATTATAAAAAAAATATTTATTCATTCATTCATTACAACTATTCTTACAGGCCTAATAAAATAGTTTTGTATAAAGTATTTCAATTACTAAAAATAACTATAAACAGTGTTTATTTTATTGTATTATTAAATTAGTACCTATATTATATTATACTCGTATAATATCATAAAATTCAATTATCTTACTAATTTTATAATAATCATTATAAAAAAGCTAGTTCCAGTTCTAGGTATTAACCTAGAACTGGAACTGGCTTTCGTGAACAGCTGTCAGAACTCAAACTCAAAGTCAAAATCATTTATTCAATTTAGGCGTCTACGACGTCTTACGCTCTTATGAAGGTCAATTACAAATATTTTGTATTGAAATATTCTACACTGTACTGCCACGTTCAGCAAATAAATTGTATATTTACTCACTTGCTTGGCGGCAGATTTACTTTAGGCTTAGCAGCATTTTAACCTAGGACGAATTGCGAAGGGCGCGACCGTCAGTGCCTGCGCTGTTCTTGCTTCAAAATTATGTAGCAGTATTGTAATTTTCGTAAGTGGCATTTAATGACTTACTTGTTTACCCGCCTTATCGAAATCTAAGCCTTCTCCACATATGTGGACGCCTTTAAAGTGCCTGGTCGCAAATGGTTGTCTGTCGTCCCAACACAACACCACGTCGTCCCATCCACCAGAGATCAGTTCGTGATTGGACTTCGGATGGAAAGCGCATGCGAATATTCTCGATAAGTGACCATCAATTTTGTCTTTAGTTGCACTGCAAGCAGAATGGTTAAATAAAGATAACATATCAACATCCTATTAAATAAAATAGCAATATCTGGAACCTAATACTTGTATCATAGAATAAAATATGTACTACGCACCTGCACCTGTTAATCGGCTAGGAGCCTTACGAAATCTATAAACTTTATATCTGGGCTACCGACCGAGCGCGCAAGGGCTCTCCTACGGAGATGCCGAGGCACAACTGCTTCTATGATTATCTCTATCCCACTAATGGGGGGTTAGTACAATATTTCTTCTCGTACAATATAACGTACCAAACCAGACCATTTAAAAAAAAATATTAAGAAAAACGCAACTCATAAAAGTAAGTTTTAGCCATATTATTTCATCTAGCTCTACTTTCTTTGTTTTCGTTTACAATGGTGGATGTAATGCATTGATTGGAAGCTTATTAACTTAGCACTTGATTTGTTACATTCATTTTGTATGCTTGCCATGAATTTTACAGCTTGTTTTAACTTACCTCGGGTGCAATAATTGCTTATAAGCGTGTTTTTATTTTGTATTATGGATTCCAATAAGGCTAGTGTTGGTTTGTTGCACTCGTCTCACACGGCAATAAACAAGGTTAAGTTCTATGGGGAAAACTATACTCGTAATATTGCTGACGTTCCCTCATTTTCAAATTTGACGTTTACTCATAAACTGATTCCTATACATGGATCGAACAGTTTTTGGTACTTTTTAAAAGCTGTAAACTTTACTTGCGACAGATGGATGCGCTTAAATCCAGACAAGGTTATGACCTTCTATGATATTACTAAGATTGTCTTAACAACTTTTGAGATCTTGTAGCTGTAATAGGAAATCCATTATATATACGAGTACATAATATTATATTTGGAGAAAATGAACTCCTGCCAAGCTAAAGTTACAGTACGATGATGCCAACAACAGAAACATCAGAGCAATCAACAACCTAGCCTTGATGATGCATTTAGTCCATCAACTGAGGATAGTGAAAACGATGAAGATGCTACAGAGTCTGCTGTCGCCACAGCTGCATCTCTTCTGGGACCTGATGGGATCTGTGATGCCTAATCAAAGCTATCGACTGAAAATGTACATTACGAACAGCGTTACCGTTAACCCTTCCAAAGGCTGTGCCGAGAAAACGGCCTATTATCAGTAGTCCGATAATTTAGTTCGATGATCGGACTAATTTTACCATTTCGTCTCAGTAGTCCGGCAATACTGACAATCGGACTACTGAGCTTTTTAGCCCGATGTTAATAACATTTACAGTTCGATGATCGGACTTTTCGTCTCAGTAGTCCGATGTTACATTTAATAGAACGGCTGAGCTTTTTAGTTTAATGTTAACATTAACTAGGTAATGTATACTAGATAAAAAAAAGTGGAATAAAAAAATATATATTATTTTTTTATATTTATATAAAAATAGTTATTAAGCAACTAAAATAAAAAAAAACACTAATACAAGTAGTAGGAAAAATTTTGATATCAGATTCACCGTCACACCATTTAGTCTACAATTTAAAGGAATGGTGCGAGTACCAGGCGTACATAAATGAGTGAGAGGTTAAACTTATATGTCCTTTTAAAATTCAGATAATGAAATATCTAATTGAACTCGTTGAAAGTACCAGGCGAAATAAAACTGATAATAGGTGAGAGTTATTTCTATATTTATATAAGTTATCATAGTGGAAAAGTTAGCCTCTAAAGAAATTCTAGAGTAATAGCAAGTAGATAATAGTGAGTGCTGTTTCCTGCCCTGTGGGACAGGGCTAGGGGATTTGGTAGAAATAGCGTTTCTTTGTGTCTTTTATTACAGTGAGCGTTTTTTATCTTTTTTTTTCTAAAATTTAGGTAGGTAGTTAATGTTAACATCAAACTAAAAGGCACAGCAGTCCTATTACATGTCACATCGGACTACTGAGACGAAAAGTCCGATCATCGAACTATAAATATTATGAACATCGGACTAAAGAGCTCAAAAGTCCGATTGTCTGTATCACCGGACTACTGAGACGAAACAGTAATATTATGACTAGGCCGAGAAAACGAACCCAACAGAATAGGAGAAAAGTCATGTCAGCTATCATAACAGACAGTCATTTCAAAGACGAGTTAGCTGCTATTGAAGCTACCAACAGAAAAAAATAAACAACTAACTCACCTTGAATAGAAAGCTCTTTCTTGCGTCTGCGCCTCCTCATCGTACATGTTCAGCTTGGCATCGTCCCCATAAGTGACAAATTTACTGTAGCGAGGATGATAATTCAATCCCAATGTTTGTCGTTTCTCCCTTATAGTGTACAAACACTGGCCGTATTTGTACTTCCAACATTTGATGCAACCGTTCACATCTGAAACAGTGTACTTCTACAAATCTTTTTTGAGCTGTGTAACTTTATACACAATTATTTAATTATAACAAAAAACTACTGGTACATACTTAAAATTTAGAGACTTGGGACACAATATGCAATAAGTCATGTTACTCGTATGAAAGTGATTCAGGTACCATTCAGGCGAGTCCAAGGGATACAATAAAAGAAAATATTCAATGCAAGACCCAAATAATTAAGGAAAGGTATCAAACAACTGCCCAAGAAAGTTCACTCTAACACCAAAACTAAACATTAAAAACTGGCGGTGTTCTATTCCGCAGTTTCTTTTTTTATTGTTGATAGTTTTGCCTTTGACCACTATCTCACCTGACGGTAGATTTTCTTCTTGAGCTATAGTTTGGCGGGCATTCGCTAAATGCCCTACCACCAAGGTTGTCGCTAAAGGTGGTAGGGACGGGCAGTTGTAATAAAAACGGTACAAAATCTAATCTGTAGAGCTCTTGACTGAACCTACTCGTACTATAAAATAAACTTGAAAACAATGTTAGTAGATATATCTACTAACATTGTTTGTAAGTTTTATACAAATAATAGAATAAAATTAATTTAGGATTAAATAATACGAAAAATAATTTTTGAGGCAATCAAATTGTCCATTATCAATTTTAAAAAGAACTCGACTGAGATTATTTAAGTTTAAACACAATCTTCCGGGGTTTATTGTAAACTTCTCAACCATTTTATTGAGAAAATCTTGTAAGTTTTTTATGTTTCAAGCTGCCCATGTATTGTATCGTTACCCTGAGCCGCTCTACGAGACTGGATATAAGGCTTAAAACAAAGATATAAAAAATTGCTAACAGCAGGATAGGAGCATGTTTGTTATAGGATGTGCCTTGCTGACAGGTCGATGTTTGATTGCAGTCACAGGTCCGGGATAAGAACGGCATTCGTCATCTACAAGAGACTGCGTGCAAATACCAGTGCTGCAGTTGAAAAGCCGAATTGTGCCGTCCGTGAATCCAGCTGCTATATCGTTTTGGTCTTCAGTGTATTTGCAGCACATTATGTCCTTTGTAGTGTCTCTACAATCAATCAATGTGTTTATGTATAACCATCGACGCTACCATATTCAGGTAATTGATTCTATCGCTAGCCCATCATTCAGTCAAACATTTTTACATGGTAGGGCATTTTGCGAATGCACGCCTGGCTAGCTACCACGCTTAAGTAGAAAATCTGCCGCCAAGCACCTCACGGTGTGTTCCGGCAGCTGTCCTTGAGAGCCAGTAATTCTATGTTTGCCTGAACAACATCTTCGACCATATCATCACTTACCATCAGGTGAGAAAGTGGTCAAAGGCTAGCCTATCAGCTTCAAATAAAATAAAACTTTGGACTGCTGCCTAAAGTCCATGATTCTCATTCCGCCGAGGCATTAGCTTTACCACAGTAAGAAATATATTATTTTACTTTAATGTGGTACCATTTACCTAGTCAAGTTTGTAGGCGAAATGCCCTGTCACCATCTATAGCCCATATCATATACAAACAGTTCAAAGTACCTACCTCGTGGATTTGTATGTTCTTGATTTTTGACTTAGATACCGGTGTGTCAATGATTGACAAATTAGAATCTACAGTTTATCAATCCGGTACAAGGCAATGCATCTATCTAACGAGGGTCGTGCGACCGGAGCAACAATTAAATTTAGAAAAAGTAAATTTAAAGCCAAATCTTCGAATGGCTAAAGTATTTACAGCCGTCTTCGCAGTATACCTAACTAAAAAGGTAAATACCTACTTATAGGTAGAACCGCCGCGCCGAGTTGAAAAGGAAATATTTATTACGATTGTATTATTTGGCAGGAATGACAAAGATTTTACATGAGGTCAATCGATAAAAAAGACCTAGTTTGGGTCAGAAAAGTCATAGGTAAACGAACCACGTTCAGGTACATAGACATAAGTATTCTTAGAAACATTTTGATACTTATTTACTTTGATATTTATTTATTTACTTACGTTATTGAGAGCACATTTACTACTCCATGAAGCACCTGACTCTTTTGCTCATGGAACGTTCTCTTCTCAAATTGTGGTGTATTGGTGTGAACAGTAACTAATTCTTTATCATGCATTATCTTCTGTACAAAAGTACTAACAACGGCAAAACTCTTTCTTGAGGTTTGCATACTAGACGGTGCCATGGGGCCCGCCTTCGTTCGTCTTTGCGGATCCATGGTATTTGAAAAAATACATTTTTAGTCTTATTTAGCGATAAATGTTTTCTGTGTATTTATTGTTTTGTTGTGAAAAATAAATCACAAGTATATATCACTACGTTTTTGCTGTAAATAGGTACCTAAAAGACACGAGATTGTTTTTAAATTGCTGTATAGTAAAAAATATAAGTCTAAAACGTCAAAAGAAAGTAAAAGTCCAAGTAACTTTTTATTGAATGAAGCCTTGGCATACATGTCATCTGGGAACAAGAATCACAACATGGCAGCATCTAGGAAGAAGGACGTATACCTACATGAACACATCTCGCGAAAATCTATCATCAAATAAGCACTTCGAACATTCAACCAAGTTTTTATATAAATACTACTACTTTCCACCGTAGGTCCTAGCGTACAAGATCAACTACGAATTATGATAGGTAATTACTGGTAGATCATCAAAGAGCTTTGAGCAAGGCGGTAGATATGATCCTCAATAAATTTGTTTGAAGTGCGATAATGTGGTCGAGGATGGTAAACAGGCTTATTCTAGAAGGTGGCTCTCAAGGACGGCTTGTTTCTTACCGTTGCCACAGATTTTCTACTTGAAGCAAGTTTACGACATTATAACGAGGGGAAAATTTTCATTAGACCTCGTCTCTTCCATAGGAGGCTTGAAATCCTTGCTTGATGCATGAGTTATCTATTTCCTAATTAGAATACCTACATAACAAACGCACTTTCTTATACTGTCTTATGAGTAAGTAAGTAGGTACTTACTTAAATTAATAAAATTGTTGTTACTGTGTACCTATATGCAAACTTTTCAACGCCTTCCGTTTGCAATTTCGTAACAGTCAGATGGAACAAACAAATTTGTTATGACTTACCTATTTTAGTAGGTACTAAAAATAATTTTGAAAACCATTGGTATATATCTAAAAAATCCCTTTTAAAACCCTATATCTATGCGATACCGATATCATTCATATACCTACCTACCTACCTAGGAACTTGCTAATTCTAATAATAAGCTATTAGGCGCGGCGTTCGCAAGTTAGGTACACAGTAGGTACCTAAGGGTACCTACATATAAATGCTTAGATCATACATATATAGCTTTCACAAATTTAAGAGTATAAGTAGTTTATGTTGGTACTTACTGCATTGAATTACGAAGCTCTACATGTCACCTAGTCGCACTTCTGTTTTTTAAAGAGTGGCAATTACACAGAATAGGTAGGTACCTACACTAGATATTTAATACCTACTAAAACTATTGAAACGAAAAGAGCAAACAATGCTTGGAGTCCATGACATAACGTGGTGTTTTTATTTCAGTTTTACTCAATAAGTACATTTGGGTAATTGGGTAGGTTACCTACCTATTGACCCTTAGATTATTGATGGGTCTCCGCTCGCGCTCCGACTAGATACCGCGCTACCTGAAAACAATAGATCCGTAAATGCGGCAACTCAAGGCAATTAAATAAGATTTTAATTAGTTGAAGGCCTCATTTTTAACAGTTATTTTATTGAATTGAAATTCTCGTGAGTTTCACACATATTTAAATATTATAAATTAAACCGGCAAAAAACACTCACGTTGAGGATCGAATACGTCGACCCGGGTTTCGAGCATATCAGATGCTCATCATCAGGGCGAGTGCGCAGCTGCGTCTGCGAGCTCCCGGCGGGCACTGCGGAGCGCCGCTCGCGCGGCTCGGCACGATACCGGCGCCGGCGGCGGCAGCGGGGAGCTGGGTGGGGGTGGAGCGAGTCCCGCGCTGCTGGTGCTAGGTGATGAAGTCCTAGCTTGCCCGGCTGAAGACGGTGGGCCTACTTCGTCGTCTGTGATCTCATCAGCATCATCAGCACACGTACCGTGACATACAAAACTGACTGTGTCGCTCTCTATACTGCCCGACAACTTTTGCGTCGAGGTGACATTAAGGGTAGGAATCCAGGCTGGTGGCTGGTGGACGTATTCGATCCTCAACGTGAGTGTTTTTTGCCGGTTTAATTTATAATAGTTATTTTATTATTTACATCTCTTAACTAATATTTAAATAATATGATTAAAAATAATTATAATTATATGTAGGTAGTAGGCGTACATTGTTTGAAAGATAAAGGTTAATGAAAGGCGAAACTGGCTCGGGTACGCCGACTTCGGCGTAGTATTAGTTGCCGCATTTTACAAAGACACCGGCGCCGGCGGTATCTAGTCGGAGCGCGCGCGGAGACTCATCAATAATCTAAGCTATTGACCCTATTGTAAGTTATATTAGGTAACATATTTACATCAAATTGGTGTCGATAGATAGTTTTTTTAAATCTAGTAAGCTCAGCCTAGTTGTTTTTTGCCAATACTATGAAGGTTTGATTACCTTACCTTCTTTGTTCTTATTGAGGGCATGTGGATCATATAAAGCGTAACATAGAGCCCTGTATATAATTTAAAGCTGGGTTAGTTTGTGTGGGTGTTTCACTCTCACTTTGAAAGACAGATAGATAGAAACACTTTATTTGCATACCTTAAAAACATTGCAATGAAAATTAACACACAAATTATGAACAAATAAACTTTGAAACTCAAAATTTAGGTGTCAAATAAACCTCGATGTTACCTACATGTGATTATTAGTGTGTTAGCTACATCATAGATCCATGGTTAGAAGGACGACACTAAATTAAGTTTCTCCCGACATACAACTTAGAAAACTTGTTCACAACTGTAACTATTACATACCTTACCTTTTGAAGCAGTGATGGCTCAGTGGCATTGGCTATGGACTGCCGCGCAGTAGGTCCATGGTTCGAATCCCGCCCAGAGCTTGAGCTTCACCGCATGGTGGAAGGGCATTTTGCGAATGCCCGCCTGGCTAGCGACCACCCTCAAGTAGAAAATCTGTCGCCAAGCACCTCACGGTGTGTTCCGGCAGCAGTCCTTGAGAGCCAGTGAAATAACAGGTAAAATGAGACTTAACAGGTATGTCTCAAGGTGATGGGCGCAGTGCAGTTTGTCACTTGATGAAATGCATCTGTTATAGGCAGAGGATACCGCTTAATATCAGGTGGGCCTCGCGCTTGTTCCATCACTTTAACATAAACAAAAAAAAAACCTACCCGTCTCTTCCCGTGGTAATCATAAAAAACTAATGAAGGAAAATCCGCAGAAATTTCCTTCCCCATATCCTTGGGAGACTACATTATGTCAATGTTAGGCTTCTAGTTTAATAATATTTTCTTGTTTATAGTAACAGTTTGATGTTTTTATCTCGGAGCCTGATCGACATCTCTACATGGTCCTTCGAGCCGGATGTCAAATTCTAACTAGCTAATATCTTACAGTAGTAGTAATTAATATGGCAGACAATTAATATTATTAGTACATGACGCATAAATAATTTAGTGTTTGCAATTTTGTAACGGCTACGGCAAATTTACTTCTTGATTTGATTCCTGACCAGCCCGCACCGCAAGGCTTTGCTTGATTGTCATACAGTGCAGGTGGCCCAACTGCAATCGCATAATGCTATTTTAAGCTTTCATAGTTTACCTACATTAAAAATTAACGTGAGAGCGGGCTGTACGCCTTTTCTCAAGTGGGTTCCAGATGGGTTCAAGAGTATTCCAAATATCCCTACCATGGGGAGTTTTAGTCCAGAAAAACTTGTGCGATAGAGAAAGATAATAAAACATTACATTAAAATATTTTCTTGTTTAGGTGACGGTCAGAGTACATATATGAATCTCGGCGTTCATAATATAATCTTCAAAAAAAAATAAGTTTGTTTTACATGAATTAGAGGTGGTAAATTGTCACTTCATAGAAATAACTTACAATACCTACCTATATTTTACTATTGCTGATAGGCAAGCTTTTGATGAATGATGTAGCCGTAAGTAATGTAAATGATGATGTAGCCGAACTAGCTGTCAATGACAGCTTCCGGAACACACAATTACACTGAGAGGTTTTGTACCTGAACGGGTAGGTTTATATGAAAATAAATACTTAATAATAAAACAAAATTGCAACGCTAAATAAATTTTATTTCATGTCAATAGGTATTTTCACACTCAAAGTAATGTACAGCTTACATCTAATAACGTTGAACGAATCAGTATAGCATTAGTATAATATTCTATCACGGAGCAGAAAGGAGGATGTGCATTATTAAATTACATTATGTATGATAGTGCTAATTTCGTAATACCACGGGACATGGCATAAACGTTTTGTCTGACTGAATGAGTGTATACGAAGAAACGTCTAAAACTCGTATTTTTATGGGATTTTAACATTTTATGAAAAATTAAGAGCAAGAATAAATTTAAACTACGGACAGTTCTGCTTAGAACCACTCTGCTATTAAATACCGCCAAACTCGGTAGGTACATGATCTAGATCTGGACATAATTATAACGAAGTCTGCAATACGATTAAATTTTCGCAATACAAGATACAATACAAAATCTGGTAATATAAGAGTACATACGAAGTTGCTGCTTTTAAAGCAGTTTTGGTAAGTGATCTGATCACCAATTGAAAAAGAGGCTTCTATGGTGGGTATAACTTTCTTTTAACATACATTTCTAAAACATTTCACACATTTATTGTATTAGATAATAAATAACACAATTGCACAATCGGCATCTTTTAGAGCTCAATGATCACCTGCAGTTGTACAAGCAACACCAAAGCAAACAAACAACATTCCATCCGTGAGATTATAACACAAAGCACCTCATTTTGTGAATCTTTACACACAGTTAAAGATTAAAAATACCCGATTTTAGTTCCAGTAGGCTCGGTGAAGAATAAATATTGGCTTGTAAATAGCACTTATTACAATATTCATCGTTTACCTATGACATAACTTATGTTTTGTATTGCCGGATCCAACTTTGTACATGTTCAAGTATAATCTGAAATTATCTTTCGTTTGTAATGTAAGGTAATATTTATCTGCGTTTAATAAGTGATTACTATATTTTTTATACAATTGCAGATTATTGCACAATAAATTAAACAAGTGTTGGAAGACAGAAATTAACTAAAGAAAATTTGTTGATGGTTTGAATAGTTATGTTTTGTTTATTTTTGTAATGTGATAGCATATTATTTATTATGCATTGCATAACGATGTAGTAAACTGGCTCAAATGATGAGAATATAGATGTAAGAAAACGTGATCAATGGCACTCGTCGTTGTTGATCGGCCGTAAGATTTTTACTGTTCCTATATATTCTGTACTAGCTACTTTACAATTCACAAACATTTATTTTATTACACAAATAATTTTATCGTGAAATATACATTTATGATTGAGTCTAACATTGAGTGCCTATGTAAACTATAATTAAAAAGAATTGACTTTGATGATTATGATGTCAAGCTATAAGTATTTCCAAGCAAATTTTATATTTTGTTAATCGTACTTATTAAATTATATACACGTAAACATTCTTCTTTTACCATTTGCATTTAACGTGTAGGTATATTAGGTACTTAAACAAAAATTAGAACCAAACAACAAATAGACGAATAATTTAAATAAACAATTTATATCAAGCGAAAACACACACAAATAAACACGTCTAGGTTCATTACTCCTCATTTAATAATAGTTACGGAATATGTACTGTATCAATAATTGAACATTTGGCCAAAACGGCTGCTAACAATTGAGAGAATAAGACGTTAAAACGTACCTATAATATGGTAGAATGTAGGTTACATATTTGTGTATTTTTTTGCAATTTTCAAGGGGCGGACATATACGGATATTTTGCCTCATATTTATAATAAAAATATAGATTACTATCAGTAATATTTTCACTGCCTTGAACAATTTCCGTGTCAAATAAGTACATGATAAACGTAACAAATGAATAACTATACTTACACGACTACATGAATTTATTGTATGATCCATGTTTTAGGTAAGTTACAACTTACATCATGGTAACATAGTTTCAGGTATGCATACTGAAATATTGTGCTGAAATAATAGTACATTACTATAAGTAATAACAGTAGAACTTCGTAAGTAAATAAGTAAGTACATACACTACGCATAGTGTGCCCGTCAGAACTGATTGATTACATTCGTGCCTTTTTTTTTATTTTGAAATTAACTCGGTAGCAGCATTATTGAAAATTTAATTTTCTTTTATATTTTGTATACAAAGTTCTACTGCTTTTTTGAGGGTATCTACAATTTACTGTTATACATTTTGAAGAAAAAAACACTGAATATGAAGGTAACAAAGTAAATTGCGCACACATTTTGCGCGTAACAATAACAATACAAGCAACAGTCAATTGGAATAAAGAAGGATGTATGGTAACTTTATGTATTTTATAAATTAATAACGTTCAGAGTCCTTCCGATCTTCAAGTTGACAATATGTATTAAAGAGCCTAATTCAAGAATAAACTGTAATATTTTTTACTGCACTGTACCCATACCTAAATAATATTATGACTGTTAAACATATGTGCCTGTGTGCAGAACATCCGATCGGAATAAAGCACCGTATGATAGTTTTATAGATTTTTTCAATTTAAGTCATATCATGCACGCATACCTACATAAAACACATTCGATAGACAACATTCCAATAATTTAAGGTCAGATTTGCATCGTAAATTCATTTCATAGTTATAATAATTTTCTACATTCACAATGGATTTTTTTTTGGTTATACCACTAGTTATCATTGCATACCTACTCATAGAATCAAGATTGTACATTTTCCATAACTAATATATATACAATTACGAGGCATCCTTTGTACTTCATATTAAGGGTAATGACAACACTATCTACAAACTGAATAACTTACCAAAATAGCTATTCACCTAACCACCTTAAATTTTAATTAACAGCAAATAAGTCTGATGGTAACACGATTTTTTATAAATAATTAAATCCCTTTGATTCATACACCATTTTTTGTGTTAATTACATTTTCCAATTGTTTTCTTAATAATTTGTTTCATGAATTCATAACATGCATCTAAGTTAAAACATGGTCTTTTGTAAATGAAATAAGAAAGTTGGTAGTATGAGACGTGCAAAAATTAACAATTTTAGCGGAAATCCAGTCATTGTGACTGGTTGGGAAACCACCGGAAACCCATATTTTATAACAACACATATTTTAAGAAAACATTAAATCACTATTTTAAAATAACACATAAAATATATCTATTTGTCACTATTTCGCCAAATTATCCTGTTAATTAAAATTAACGATACGTAGCCTAACCGGAAGAATTTTCGACGTCTTTCCATTTTACACGCAGCATCATCATGAGATCTTTACTCTTCGAATGCACGATCTAGAGTTCTTTACTCGATCGTGCGATCGACCAAAATTCTTCCGATTGGGCTACGTGATGTTGATGACGTCAGTCGGCTTAGTAGAAAAATTACGCGGTATTGAGACTAGATATATTTTATATGATTCTAAAAAATATTAATTTAATGTTTACTAAAATTATTTTAATACATTTGTCACAAATTAAAATGTATGAAAATAAATACATATTGACATTTAAATTAACAGACATATTTGGTGACTTCACTTTTTATATCTCTTTCTCAAAATGATTGATGTAGTTTAACTTTGTCTCCCGGAATAGAATAAAGCATACGCATTGACATAGCTCAATTTAAAATAAGATCAATAAACAAATTGATTAACTATTTATGTAAATATTGTAATATAAAATTACATGCATGAAGAATGCAAGTAATTTTATATCATATGCATGAAAAATATGATAGACCATAAAATAAATTGACATCAAATCCTAACAAATTTAGTTGATATGAAGGTATCCAAAATATAGGACTGAATAGTGTTCGCCCGCAACCAAATCGGTTATATCGCGTTCCCTCGGGTACTATTTAGTAAAACGATATAAATAATATTATATTTCGTAAACCGGAAATGAAACTCATTAAGTAACATTTAAGACGACCAATATCAATGCATGTCGATAATAAAGATCAAATTCTGGAATGTAATATGGCAAACTTATGTTACTGCGAAACCAAGTTAACAACCCCTCTGCTCTGAGAGAATTGAGCTACTTTGTTCCTAAGAATTATACCCGCCAGATCCGCCGGGCAAGAGGCGCCGGCACCGACTACTAGCGCCCCCTTCAGATATACCGACATTACACGGCGCGCACAATGCACCGTCATCGCGGCGGGGGCTATTATCCCAATCAACGATTTGAGGTCCAAGACGCTGACTTATACTCTGATTCTTTTAGCCGTCTTCATATGTAAATTTTATTTATATAAGTCGTAGCTATGACATCATTAATGTGTTGGCTTAGCATTAAGCTCACAATTTTTACGCCTTAATAAATAAATAAAAATTAATCAGAGAGATCTCTTTATGATCTTCATTCCCCTGCCCCCGTTTATACCACATTATTTTGTTGTTGTTGAGGATCAGAAGCTAATAGAATACGAAGCTAATAATAAATTACACGTTTAATACTCAAAAGGCCCAAGTTGCCTTCTTAAAGTAATTGACTCTAAAGAGGTCAGCGCAAGATTTAGAGATCTCGGACAGCTTTAAGGTCCGTATTATTAAACTAATCCTAGTCATGGACTTAGACCGACCTCAGCTGGTAGCTCTCAAGCCCTGGTCAACATCTTGGAACCATCGCTAGTTCATAAGCACATGTCAACAGCCTCTCTCAAGAATCAGCCAGCACCTAGAGACCCATCTCAAGAGCGACGAGCGACCCATATTGAGAGGCGAGATAGGTTTGTTGTATCAACTGATAGCGATGCCACCAATGTCATCTTAAGACTGATTATAGTTGAGCATCTTAAGATGTTTCTTGAGACCTTACCTAAAGCTGAGATTGATTTAATAATAGACCTAAATGATTTGAGAAATTAGTCAAATGGTGCATCAGTAGGTACCATGCTGATTCAAAATACTAACCTCACATTCTTATGGTCCGACTTCCACAAGTTATTTCATACTTTTTAGATTAGGAATTCGGTTATTAGAAAAAAAAAATTTTGGTCTTTTTATTGATCCTTATTACATGATCATCTTCACTGGCCTAAAATATTGTTCACAATCGTCCAAACCATAAAATCATCCAGGTATGGAAATACACACTTCAGTGATTTTGACTGTATCTCATTTAGAAGTCGGCTAAAAATAAAAAAATACACATCAAAATTTGCCTTTTAGTTTGCTATACCTATCAATATCAGATTACAGAATTTGATCTCTAATAGAGACATGCATATAATTGTACCACTTTGTTAAGTCTAAAATAAAATGTATTTTAAAGTTGGGGCTATTAAATGAGCCTGACTTGCTGTATGCTTTTGCATTTAAGAAAATAATACTATACCTAATTGTATAATATCTATTCTGAGGAAAAAAGCTCAACTACAAAATTTCGTCTATATATAAATGTAATTTTAGTTCAAAGGTAAGCATGGGCTTTGCCTCAATACTACAGTTGTTATTATTGTGGCAAAGTGTGGCTAGTTATATGGAGCTAAAGCAGTAGTTAGAATTGAAACAAACGTCCGAATCTAGTGACGTAATCAAACGAGCGCCCCATCGCGCCAGCTACCTTCGGTACTACTACTACGGTTACAGCTAGGCTCAACTGAGGAAAAGCACTGCAAGTGATTTGTTAAAGTTTCTTAAATTTGATGTTTCTCTAATCCATTTCAAAAAAGAAGGTGAAATCTCTTTTCGTTAATTATTGTTTTGTTAACCGAATTCAAAATGAAGAATATTTGTGAACTGACTTTAAAGAAGGAGGTTATCACAATCCGACAGTTTGTTTTGTATGTATGTATATGATGTACATGATATTGTCGATTTTTTGTGTTAGCGTCAATTCACACCGAAGTGGCAGCGGCCGGCAGTTTATCTTTTAAAATATTTTCTACTTTGTCCCTAACACTATATTGCATAGTATAGAAGTCGGTTTGTAAAAGAATTGAAGGTGATCGGCCGCGCGATTCATGAAAGTCTTTCAAGCAATCCTCAGTATTGCTGTTACAGATAAAACGTCGAAAATGGTTTGACAATAAAACTGCTCACTGATGCCACATTGGTTTAGACTCTAAGGCGCTATCTCCGCCAATTACGAACCTATTATCAGGTTTTTTCGATTAGGTTTACCTTAGTGGTGCACCTATAAAAAATTGATTAAGATCTGATGACGGAATGACGAGAGTAGTCAGCTTATCTTTTTATAATTAAAAACTATTATTGTTGCTACATGCAACAATAATAGATCAGGGTACGACTTACTTAGGACAGGTTACTATATAGATATAATATATAGTTTGATAACGTTTTTTGTAGATTTTTTTATTTTAATAATGAAATCTAATAAAATCGGAATTGTCTTGCTAGCTCGGCCTATTCATAATTATATTTCATGTTTTATTTGATACCCAAATCGGAGCGGGTAATATTTCTAACAAATGCATTCCTAGGGAGGGTTATTGTCAGGAGGCGGTAGGCCACATAACGAACGAGAGCAATAACTTATTATATTATTCTGGTGTTGTTAAAATCCATCAAGATTTTTTGGACTACTGGGCATGCCAAAGAAAGCGACATACACACGCATACATTCGAAAAACAATACCCTTCTTCTGGCGCAGTCGGGTAAAAAAGCACTAATGCTTCAAAACTGAGAAACAAAAGAATGAAAATAATCATTATCCATCAGGTATTAAATTACCACTAGAGCTAAAACTGTCACTTATTCATGAAAGAGAAACTACTGCTTTAGCTCAATATGTGTACTGTGACAATACTATATAAGGGGGTACCAATATACAAGTAACTTTTAAGTTGACATTCATGGCTAAATCCAAAATTAAGAGTAAGCGAAAACTACCCTCAAATTTGTTTATAACAAAAACTACATTCTTAATTTTTTTTTATATATATTTCCCCATCTGTAAATCAAACCCTTCATATTGTGAAAATAACAACCTGTATTTAATGCACTAGTCAATAATGTAGTGTCATATTATGGATCAAGTTCTGGGAATTTACGGAATACTGAAGGGCTCATTTTGTATTTTTCATATGCTGTCTCACTTTTTTACCATTTTATGAAGAGGTTGAGAACTAATGTCTAGATTTAATCCAAATATATAATGCCTGCAGAGCAATATACAAATAATATACATAATCTTAAATAAAAAAAAAACCTGTTAGTCGAAATACGACTAACAGGATTTTGAGAGTCTAGACATGAAAGTTTAGGGCATTTTATCAATAGGATGACTGGCATCTATATCGAACAATCAAATTTGCAAAAGCAAGAGTATACACAATACTTGAAAAGAAAAGAAAATCGCAAAAATTAGCTCTTTCTTTTGACTTATTACATCACATATATTCACAGAATTTGATCCCTATTGAGATGAGGATAATAACACAGGTGCTATTTTTGCATAATCTAAAGTTGCATTTCTGGCTAAGGTCTTAACTATAATAACGAAATTTTAGTTATTATGCTAATCTGCTACCTGTGAACATTTTTATATTTGTAGTTTTGGATTTAGTCATGAAAACTACTTGAATACACCCTGTACATGTAACTTTCATGTTAATGTTAAAACTTATAATTCCTTATTTAGTACATCGCAATAAATTAAAATGAGGTACAAAGTATAAACACATTTAACAAATGTTGGGTTAAGATTAATATTGGTTTATCTAAGTCATTTCGGTAGTGTTGTTTTGTCAGATATATTTATTATAAATATATACAGTCTTGCAATTTGTACAACCACCCTTCTGATTTTCCTAAATGTATTTACAGTGGCATGTAACATCAATATGCTTAGCTATCTTTATACCCATTCAGTAAACAATCCCACATCACTTAGTAACAAAAATATTCTAGCTATTTATTTTGTGAAAAATAGACATCTGACTTTACTATTTCATACCCACATCCACCTGAGGAAACACACAATATAAATTTATAATAATCAACATCATTTGATAAACAATGATAACAATTGATAGAATTCTATTTAATATAAAATGTATGAATTTTTAACAGTCTGTTTTTATTTATAAACCTCAATTATTTTCAATGAAAGGCAACTTACACTTTTCAACATATTAACACATATAAATGTAAATAAATGTTCACATTAGCGATGGCTTGAAGTTATTATTGTAAAATAATTATGAGTGAAAGGTAAGCATGTGTAGGTGCATACCTGTTCACTTGCAAATATATGCCCCTCCAAAGTAAATTATAGATGTGTACTTGCACGGGTATGCCTTGTTTGTACACAATGTCTTTGTGTGAGTGTAAATACTAATGGTACACACACTAAAGCAATAAAATAAGATCGCTTGGGTAGGCAGTAGTAGTTGCAACTACAATTAATAAATATGGAGGGGCCTTCGTGAGTGGAAAGGTCCATAACACCATTCTGCTTTTAGTCATTTTATGCATTTACTAAAAATTATATGATGATAAAAGACAAAGAATTTAATTCTATTAAGACATCTAATTTAGGGCCAATTTCACCAAACTAGGGCATAACTATACGAGGATAACTTTAATCTCAGTAACCAACAAATTATGTAAGACATTTGTCACCATGGATGTTCAATTTAACAGTATTTTATACCTACCATGGTTTTGGATTTTAATAAATTTTACATCAGGCACATAGCTGCAGCAAAAGAAAATTTATAATATTGAATATGGGTGTATACCTCCATTCAATAACTAGCAACAAATATGTCCACTTTGCAACAGCTGTTAATACACACACTTTCTTTATCCATGCTGCTATCAGATGCCATAAAGGTCTAAACTAAGTCCTGTTTACCTAGACAGGAATCCAAAATTTATATTTGTGATTTTGTAATGTAATCTGCATAGCAGGCATTATTGCAAACCCAACAATATTGAAATTGTATAAAAATACCTATCACTTTTGAATGGTCTATGGTACAAAGTTATTGGCATATTAAATAAAACTAGATAGGTGAAATTGGGCCTTATATAGCAAGTTTTTAGTGTTTTCAGTTTTATTATAGCTGTGCAGTTGTGCTTTTAAACCAAATAGTGAATACCACAACAATTTATCATAAGGAATAATGTTGAAAAGTAATAATTTGATTTACATCTTCATACATCAGTTCTTTTGAATAACTATCCTCCTGGCTTTGTCATACCTCTCAATATAAAAGGAATAGAATGGCAACCAAGATGAAATATTGGGTAAATATTGTATTTTACATTTTCTTTACTTTCTGTGGTGGAATATCACCAATATCTTGCAAACCTAGATTATGACAAATAAATATATATGAATTTTTAATATCTGACTAATAAATATTGACCTTTATTAGTGGGTTAGAAGGTTATCTCTACTAAACTTATATGAATTGACAAACAACGAAGATTAATAAATAAAAGTAATTTATATACACTGTTTGTTTTAAATATATGGCTGAACCACAACATAGAAATTAGGCATAATAATAATTTATGGTTCCAAGACAATACAAGCAATCCATAATAAATAAATAACAGCAGTAGCAAACTATGTATAACCACTCTTCACCAACTGAACAACCCATTTGAATTGTAGATAAAAACAAAATGATAATTATCTAATTGTTGCTACAATCACAGAGATTATTGTGAGCTTGTTGCATTGGATGACAGGATCAAACAGAGTGGCCCTGGGACTGGTGCCTCTGTCCCCACTGACTAGAAGGTCCCTGCGCAGAATTACCTTGTTGCATCCATGACAGGAAGTTGGGTGGTGCAGGTGGGGCTGAAGATGCAGGGCCTGCAAATGCACCTTGGTCAGAGCCTCCGGACGGTATATTATTTATGAGGCCCCACCCTGCTTGATTCAAAGCAGCTGCCACCATTGCTTGGTTAACTGGCAATCCTCCCATGCCCAATGGCATGCTACCTCCTTGAGCTTGTCCCCCACCGCCAGCTACAGCAGTTTGACCATGTTGACCAGACATACTCAGCGCTTGCATATTAACCATATCCATATTGCGGCTGCTCCAAGAATTGTTATTGGAAGCATTGTGAGGGTGGCCTTCGTCATAGTTTCTATTGGGTAAGTTGCGTTGATTTGAAGCACTCTTGTTTTGTTTAGGCGATGCATTTGAAACATTTACAGAGACACCCTTTATAATATGATCTTGTCCACATAAACTCTGTGCCACTTCTGGGTCCAAAAACGTGATGAAGCTAAAAGCTCTAAAAGGCTTAGGAATAAATACATCTGTAACTTCACCAAACTGAGAGAAGTATTCACGTAGATCATTCGCTGATAAATCTTCCGTGCAGCGACCAACAAACACTTTACACGGCATGGAGGCTACAGATCCTTCTTTGGAGTTAGGTATTCGCACATCACACCACCTCCCATCTATCATGTGCCTCTGTGCTAAAACCCTCATCTGGGAAGTGTAGGAAGCAAAACGAATGAATGCAAAACCTTTAGACATGCCAGTTTTCGGGTCTCTTTTTAACTGTGCCATCAAGACTTCTCCAAATTTCTCAAAATACTCACGAACAGTTTGCTCGGTAGCTTTCCATGGCAGTCCCAGGACAATTAGATCAGAGCATAAATTATCATTTCTTTTATTTTTAGAAGATGTAGAGTCGGAATTCTCGCCAGCTTTGCGTTTACTTTCTTTTGGAAAGCTGCAAATGTACAGATGATTGCCCCATCCTTCTGGGGGAGGATACAATCTGCCATCTCTTAGTCTGATACCTCGGATAGTTTTCGTCTCAGGATGTCGATACTTGAGTCCACAACAGCCCGGAAACTGCGCAGACACTGTAGTCAACATCAACGTCCCATCATCCTCGACTGGTAGTTCTATGGGTTCCTCGTTTTCATCTTCGGCCACGGGCAAGTACTCGAATGACATTATTTCTTAGTCATGAACAAAAAATATTAAAAATTGATTAAAATATACACAGATGTTACACTTATAGCTACAATAATGTACAGTTTTTATGTCATCTAAATAAATAAAATTAATATAAACGTCACCTACGGGTTACGAACCCATTGCAATTTGCAGGTTGAAAACATAGTTCACCCAATATATTTTAATCTTTTAGGAAGGTCAAATCAGAAGAAAACTTCCAGGCACTCAAATATCAAATCATGTTCGACGTACTAACACAATAGACAACTTTCTAAAATTGACATCTATCCGTCTTTGCCAGGAAAAAAAATGGCCTACACGGGGTGCACTCCGATTTGCACAATTATTCGTACCAATAAAACGATTATAAATGGTCCTTCTTTTTTTTTACCGGCATGCGGCAGTATGTCTTTAATAGGAACTATGAAAGCATTTATAATACAACTAGCGACCCGCCCCGGCTTCGCACGGGTGCAATGCTGATACTATATATACCACAGAATGTCTTTTTACACAACGTTCACAGCTTTTATGTCATCACTAGACAATATAAACATGTTCTCTTTATAAGTTACTCTTGATCGACATATAATTGGCCATGTGAAAAACACTCAACGCGCAACGAAAAATCTAATGCTGTAAAGGCCTGCACAATGTATTAATTGGATAAGGATTATTGCTGTAGGTATTGCCTAAAATCACTTCGTAAGTAAGCCATCATTTCTCTTAAAAAGTAAAGGACAAAAAATGGTTATTGTGGGTTATCCCGAAGAGATAGACAAATACTTTTGCGGAGTTTTTGTAGACCTTTTTAAGTTGTACAATACTGTAGTACAATTTGATCTATCTCGTAGGGTTCAGCCAGCGTTTGCAATGTAAGCGCATAAATTTGGGTATATTTAGGACATCACATTAGAAACCTCTAAAACTATCAGTGTTTCACTACTATATTATGCATTTATAATGCATACAAACGTTGCTCTTGAATTCCTCTATCATTGAAATAAAAGCATCAACATTTTTGGTAATGAAATATATTTTTTTTTTGCGTTATAATTCCTACTCCGAGCCTAGAGCACCCACCGCGCCAACACTGCACCGCGCTGTGGTCCCTTTGAATAGAGTTTTAAATATTTACATTGAGCAAAGTAATAAAAATATGAAATAATACATTACAGGCACAAGAGACTTAGACATCAGGAGGTCCTCGTGCTTATTCAGTCAAAAATATATTAAAAAAAACACAAAAGAAAATTTCAAATAAATAAAAGAAAAGTTTTATTTTTTATCAAAACCAAAAAAATATATATATTAAAATGTTTCTTAAGACTAGCAGAAGTCAACCCTAAGAGGTTGTTAGCATTTTACCAATAACCCTGTATAAGGACAGACAGACAGCAAGAAGTGACTTTGTTTTATACTATGTAGTGATGAAAGCAAGACAACCTGCTAGACAACATTGCAGTTTCACAGGCATCCAAATGCTCCAGCCCACACCAGTTGGCAGCTTGCCCAGCATGCTGGCAGCATTGCCCCGTTGAATTGCAATGCTTATTCGTCAAACCAAATAGGTGCCAGCATTTTGATCATGCGTTGCATCGGCCAAACGCACCAATGAGTTTTGGGTAGTAGTAGCTTATTGAAGAAGTTCGCATACAAGAACTGTAACTGTATCAGCCGGATCGTCCACTGCTGAACGCAGCCTCCCCTATAAGGGGGTATTTGCCATAATCCCCACGCTTGACAGGCGGCTTGGGGATCGCAGTGTAGGATGTCAGTTCTTTAGAAGGCGCTGCTACCCACCTTCCAGTATTTTTCCTTTAGTCGCCTCTTACGACATCCACAGGATAATATGGGGAGGTGCAATTCTAACCCAGCACCCCACGGGGACAATACAAAAACTACAACCTTCATATATGTATATATATATATATATATATATATATGTACATTAATTCTCTATGAGTTCGTGAAAAACCAAATTTATACTAAGTGTCAGTTCTGTAACTGTTTCAAAATGTGTCAATTCGAAAACATGTACGATGTGTTGTTCTGTTCAAACTACTCCTCACTACCTCTCTTACAGTCGAGTTAAAACTAACAGCAATAAAGAGTAAGTTTAATGATTTGATAGTTTCCGCCCTCGAATTCGCCTGCTTGGACTTAGGTAATACTGTGGTCCATCGGGATCTGCAAAAAGATCGAGATAACAAGTACATCCTAGGTGGTATTTTAGGACCTAAATTGTAGTACACCCAATTTCATCCCAGTCCGTTTAGCTAAACAGTGTGGAAGTTGCGGTGTGAGTGATAAAAGAAAACGAAAGCATATACTAATAAACTTAAATAGACTTATATTAAATGTACGTGTCGCTTAATGAAGCGACACGTACATTTGGACCGATATTAAATAAAACAAGAGCTAGACATAAACTTCAATACTGGATCTCTACAAATAGTTATAGTATTTTAATATTGTTAGGTTTGCAATAACGCCTGCTATGCGGATTACATTACAAAATCATAAATATACGATAGGAAAAATCCCGCACATGACTTAAATTTTTCCTATCGTATATTTGTGATTTTGTAATAGTTATAGTAACTAGTTGATTCGATGAAATAGTTGTAATGCTTACAGTTTATTGTTTTTCCAATATACGCGATGCTTTTTAATTATATTAAATATATTTTTTTAATATATGTACCCAATAAATAATATTTACGACCGTACCTTTATAATTTGGTTACGACCTTAATATATAATGGAAACAATATTCGGATTAAGTGAAATGAAAACAACGAGATCTCTTCTAACTCTACTACATACGTTTTTCCGTTAGTGTTTTAGACCCCAAGTAAGGCAAACCTTGGGAAATCCATTGCACGTGAGAAACTACGCTAATAGAGCTCCTGGTTATCAAATATGTTACCACTGCCGACACTAGCATACTTGCGCCGCTTGAGTTACTCCGCCGAAGTAGCTACGGCGCCATCTTTCACGTTGGTATCAGAAAGATGTGATAGCGCCAAAGTCAGTTACCTAATTTCGTACCTTATTACGCTTACAAAATCACATCCATGCATATTTCATTTTCATAATCACGTATTCATGTAGGTCATGGATCTTCGGCGTACCAAATTATACATCTGACAGGACTAAGACCAATTCTAGTCAAGTTTCAATCAAGTACGTGTAATGGAAACGATCTCAATGTTTTCCATTAACGACGAACATAATATCTGGTCTTGTTGCCACTGCCATACATTAACGACCCGATTAGTTTTTGATAGGGATAGTTATCTTTTTCGTCTTAATTTTTGTTTTCCTCTTGTTTTAGAATGGTTACACGGGCGTCGAAACTGGTTTACATTCTTTAATATTAATACTTTTAAGGGTTCTGTACCCAAAGTGTAAAAACGGGACCCTTTACTGAGACTTCGCTGTCCGTCCGTCCGTCCGCCCGTCTGTCACCAGGCTGTATCTCAAGAACGGTGATAGCTAGACAGTTGAAATTTTCACAGATGATGTATTTCTATTGCCGCTATAACAACAAATACCATAAATAAAATAAATATTTAAGGGGGGCTCCCATACAACAAACTTGAATTTTTACCGCTCTTCTTGCTCGATACTTATAACGGTGAGAGGTAGACGCTTTAACTATTCACAGAATATTTATTTTTATGTCCGCTTTAAATTTAATTAATTAAAATAAAATAAATAAATACGGGGGCTCCCATACAATAACGTTTTCGCCGTTTATTTGCTAAAAATAATAATAATGAAAACGAGATAATGGTACCGAACCCCTCGTGCGCGAGTCCCACTCGCACTTGGCCGGTTTTTTTAATCTAATTTTAAAATTCTTGTGTAAGTGTAATTTCTCCCCCTAAATGGCAGAATCGTATGCCAAGACAATTATGGCGAGAACCCATATCACGTAATTCAAATTCTTTCTGCAATTTTGTTTTATCTTCTCTTAATAATTTTTCTGACTTATATGACAGTATTAAGTTATCCACACAAATGTTGGCAAACAACTTTTCTCCTTCTTTTTCTATGATGTACAAGCAAGGATCCTGTACTGTACCAGCCGGATTGTCCACTGCTGAACATAGCCTCCCCCATCACCAGAAGGTGC
Source organism: Plagodis pulveraria (assembly GCA_963890685.1). Classification (NCBI taxonomy): domain Eukaryota; kingdom Metazoa; phylum Arthropoda; class Insecta; order Lepidoptera; family Geometridae; genus Plagodis; species Plagodis pulveraria. Next base: position 20,519,927 of record OY982957.1, read on the forward strand.
TGCTGTCCACCTTCTGGTATTTTTACCTTAGTTGCCTCTTAATACGACACCCACGGAAAGAGATGGGGAGGTGACATTCTATCCCAGTACCCCACGGGGGTAAGCAATTTTTTTATGTAATTTCAGGAACCATTGTCGTCCTGTTTGCTTCAATCCGTATATAACTTTATTATTTAATTGGCATATCCCATTATTTTTATGTCTGTTGATTATATCCAGTCGCATTTATTTTGCTCTTGTATATTTGTCTAGATGTTCGGCTTTTTCATTTAAACTTGTTCATATAAATCACCGTCACAAAATGCAGTACATACGTCTAGTTGACATAGCTTCATATCGTTTACTATCTCATGAGCAATCAATAGTCTTATGGTAACAACTCATTTTTGCTACTGGTGCGAATGTTTCGTGCCACAAGTCGTATCTTTCGTCGATCTATTCCCCCATTTTCATTTTATATTTTAGTACCATTTTACTATCGATCAAATTTTTGCTTTCATGTATACCCTGTGTACAAGTGTTGTATGTTAGATGTGATATTATCTCGCTTAAAATTGCATCATCCCAGTCTTGAATGGAAATTCAATCGCTTATTTTGTTTTCGTAAAACATTATTTCCAAAACTTTGACATTTCTACTTATTAACAACAAGTTACTGCTCAACAAAGCGAAGGCCCTGGCCAAGGAACGGGGTTTCGCATACGTTTGGGTGAAGGGGTGCAAGATTTTTGCACGAAAAAGTCCCACCTCGAACATACTGGCTATAAAATCGGAGTTAGATCTGAAAAAAATCTCGTAAACTGCAACGTAATACCTTTATTTACGGTATCTCATTGTTTATGTTCTAGGCTTAGCTTTAAATGTTTGAGAAACATCGGCTTGCTCCCACGCTGGTTTGCGCATCGGACTGGTTTGGTCCAGTTTTATGCGCATGTGTGCGTCTCACACTCTGTACTTAAGCTAACGCTATATCTCGCTCGCACTCAGCTAGATAACTACCTTCATGCTATTATCTATGATGCACTATTTTACGCTCCATACGATTTATTCAAGCGCTCTTATGCTTTGTTTATCTTCTTGAATGACTCTAATGCTTTATTCTATTGTTATGTTCACTTTTACAATGTCATGCCTACTACACAGCTGCTATTTTTGACTTTTAACAATGTATAATATTTATTACCAAAACGTTCGTGGCTTACGAACGAAAACTTCCGATTTCTACAGAAATGTTTCTATGAATAATTACGACATTATATGTCTGACAGAAACCTGGCTTTTGGAAGGTATAAGAAGTAGCGAGTTATTTGACGATCGCTATATAGTTTTTAGACGTGACAGGGATTTATTTAAAGGGGGAGGGGTGAGGGGAGGGGGTGTATTATTAGCAGTCCATCGCGGGATTACGGCCGAAGCTTGTAATGAGTGGTGTTCGAACGCCGAAGATTTATGGATTACACTAACTCTTCATTGCCGCAGACCGAGGGTAGCTTACAAGCTTCATCTGTGTGTTGTTTACATTTGTGACGAAAAGAAAGGAAATTCTTTATCGGAGCAGTTAGAAGTTTTTTCTAATAATATGTCCGATATTGTACTGAAAAATCCATGTGATAAATTTCTTATAATGGGCGACTTTAATATGTCGAATTTAAGCTGGAAAGTGGCTGAGGATGGTTTCTTTTACATTGCTGACAATATTCAGGGCACCGTACAGCAAAATTTATTTGATGATCTTGACCTGTGTAACTTAATGCAATTCAACCATATTCAAAACGCTAATAATAGACTACCTACTTGATTTAATTTTTTCTAATAATGATGTCACAGTAGCCTGCTGCCAAAGCCCTCTTTCCAAATTAGATGCAGCACACCACCCTGCTCTTTGCATATCGGCCGATTTCGTTCAATTACATAAGCTAAAACCTTATCCTTATTTAAAGTATCTATATCATAGTGGTGATTACGCCGCTATCAAATTAAAACTAGAAGATATAAATTGGCAACAGGTACTTTACAATAAGTCACTGGAGGATGCAGTTTCTTTCTTTTATAGTACTCTTAATGATCTTAGATCAAGTTATATACCTTCTAAAATTGTCACGCCAACACAGAAATACCCTCCTTGGTTTAAAAAACCACTTATTAAAATATTAAAAGAGAAATATAAATATCACCGGAAGTATAAAACTTACGGTAATCGGTCTGCCCACCAATCCTTTGTCATTTTAAGGGATCGTGCTAAATCATTGGAGAATCAGATGTTTGACGATTTTATATCTGGCATTGAATTAAGTATTTCTAAAAATCCCAAAGCGTTTAGGTCTTATGTCAAAATTAAAAATCAAAATAACTCTTACCCCGCGCTATTACGTTTCGGTCAGCGCGCATCCGATTCCGGGCAGGAGATATGCAATATGTTTAGTGAATATTTTAATTCTACATTTTTAGATAGCACTGATACGGATTGCTCACTGGATGATTCCGTGAACAATATGACCTCAACGGACATAGCGGATATCGAGTTTGACTGCTCAGAAATCTGCAAGCTGTTGGAGTCCTTGGACTTAAACAAATCTGCGGGTCCTGACAACATTCCGGCAATATTTATTGTTAAATGCGCTAAAAGCTTATCGGCTCCTCTAGCCCTTCTTTTTAGACGATCTGTAACAGAGGGCGTTATGCCTACGATCTGGAAATCAGCGTACGTCACACCGATACATAAAAAAGGACCTAAAAACTTAATTGAAAACTATAGACCTATCTCCAAATTATGCCTGTTTGCCAAAATTCTAGAAAAAGTGATATATAAGCAACTTTATGGTGCATTAAAACATTCGCTCAGCTCACAGCAGCATGGTTTTCTAAAAGGTAGGTCTACCACATCAAACTTGATCGTCTGTAGCGAATACTTGACGCTGCATATGTCCAAACCTTCTCAAGTTGACGTCATATACACAGACTACAATAAATGTTTCGACCGTATCGATCACACAGTACTTCTTCGTAAGCTGCAATCCGTAGGCATTCGAGGTAACTTGTACAGGTGGTTTACGTCGTACGTACGGAACAGGTGCCAGACAGTAGTACTTAGTGGATATACGTCATCACCTATGCATGTCCCCTCAGGAGTTCCTCAAGGATCTCTATTGGGTCCACTTTTGTTTAATATTATAGTCAATGATGTTTATTCATGCTTCAAATACTCTAAAGTTATTCTATATGCTGATGACATGAAGATACTTTGTCCAATTGACTCGCAAGAAAGTGCGCTCCTTCTTCAAGACGATCTCGATCGATTTAACAATTATTGTCTATTGAACAAATTGGACCTAAATGTATCTAAATGTTTCCTATGCACATTCACTCGTAAGCCACAACCTCTCGTATTCACTTATAAACTCAAAAATACCTGCATTACAAGAGTCCATTCAATTCGCGACTTAGGCATAATTTTTGATACAAAGTTACTTTTTGAGGAGCACATCAATAACATTATAAACAAGGCATCGAGAGCGCTTGGGTTTGTCTTGCGTTTATCGGCTGAGTTTAAATCTATAAAAACTCTCAAAATTCTTTATTGTGCCTATGTACGTAGTCATTTAGAATATGCTTCACAAATTTGGAACCCCATGTATGACGTTTACATCACGCGCATTGAGCGCATTCAGAGGCGGTTTCTCCGTCATCTTCAGTTTAAAATCAAAAGATATCTCCCAGACTACAACCAGCGCTGTAATATATTTCACATTCTTCCTTTAGATATAAGACGACAAATTGCTGATGTAGTATACTTAATTAAGATAGCGAACGGTACAGTTGACTGTCCTGAGTTGCTTAACTTAGTGGGAGTGAAGGTGTCAGCTGATCCTACTAGGAGACCGTGTAAACTATACACCCCAACAGTTAACTCTAATTACAGGAGAAATAGCTACTTGATAAGAGCAAGCCGTTGTTTCAATGACGTAGCATCTCGGCATGACCTTGATATTTTTAATACGTCTGTCGAGCAAGTTAAGAGGGTATTGTCTAATGCATTTTTCAATTAATTCTATTCTTGTGCAAGTGTTGTATAATATTATTTTGATTTTCTCTATGTTTTAGTCTACTCGATAAGAATAATTCTCTTAATATATTAGTGGAATCTTTTAAATGGCCTTCAGCACCTACATAGATTTTTAAGCTATACCTAGCTGTAAGAATCCCTAAATTGTAAAAATAAAATAAAAATAAAATAAAATTATGACATTTTCTGTTTTAGGATTAAAAATTTTGAACGCTTTGTGATTTTCTGAATATCTTAAAAAATATTCCAGCTAACGCGCTGGCTTCCAATTTTCTATATTTCTTTGCTTTATACAAAACAAATGCCTTAGCCCGAAAAAATGTTAAAATGCCTCACAAACATGATGTTCTTTTTACCCGATTTTCAAACGGAGTCGCATTAACTAACTACTGCAAGAGCTACGGTTTGCTAAGTAGTTAGCAGTGTTATAAGCTTCGGTCCAGAAATCTTCTTTCATATTAGGATCAATTAATATACCTATGGCTTTATCGAGTATACTGTGCGGAAAGTGTCCTTTTGAGGCTATCATCTTTTAAGTATTTATTAAATTCATTGATAATATACTCTGTCCCATTGTCACTTTCCCATTTTGCTACGACTTCGTTTTTAGTTTTCATAGTATATACTCGTGTATACCTTGAAAAATCATCCATAAATGTGGTGAAGTAGTTCTTTGCCTATTTTTAGATACATTAAACGGCAGTTTTGTTGCCTTGCCCTTTGTACATACTTCACAATGTTTAACTGTATCATTCTTAATTAATTCTAAACCTTCTTATCCATGGCTATTCCCGTTTGTCATTCATTTAAATGAGCAAGCTTTCTATGCTATATTCATTGCTGTATTTTTTTTGTTTCACTGTAGTACACTTATTCTGATCTGTTTTCTGTGACTAAGTACAAACCATCCTCATTTTTTTCTGCACTAGTGATTCAGAGAAAACAACTAATATGCTAAATGTAACATCAGTACGGTTAAGTCTTAGTCAATCTAGTCATCAATCGTGTACTTCTTGTACCTAACCCCATAATGGGTGAGTGAGATTTTCTATATCCTAATATCTATATTACTTGCTGTGTTTTATATTATGCATTAATAATGTGTTAATTATCGGTATGTACCCCTGTAACTTCTTCCTTGTTATTGTATAACGTTTTGTGCATATACGCTCTTCAAGCTTATAGCATCTTGTAACTTATCAATGAACTTCATTCCATTCTATATCTTGAATACCTATGCCCTTCGTGCAAAACACTTCAGTCCCTATGACTAACTCATGTTTGCTTGTGTGTCACATCCACGAAGTCCCTCTGCTAGTCCCATCTTGCTCGGTAGCAGAAGGACAACGTGGAGCTACCCAGCCCTGCAACTGGAACGCAAATAACTGGACCCTCCATGCTTTCCAGGGTTCCAAGTCTGAACTTTCTATCGCAGGACTTTCCATACTTTGGACGAGGTACTCTTGCCATGCCCACTCTGCGCCAGGAGTTCCGCGCAACACCTGCACCTGACAGCTGCCCCTCTGACGCCCGGTGTCAATCCCGTCTGACTCTACGGCTCGTGCGCCTGGGCTACCTAGAGGTACAGCTACTGGGTGCTCTGTTCTTCACGACCTGATCAACTCCAGCTTCTGCTGCTGAGTGCCTTCTCATCTAGCGGATCAGCGAGATAAGTCTTTGGACAAGGAAGCCTACTGTTGCGTCAAACATGTTTGTAATCCATGACCTTTCATAGCACAGCTATATCTGACTCTCTTCTTTTATTTTTATGCTTACTACTACTACCCTAGCTAGGTAAAAAGGTGACAAGATCCATAATAATAAACTTATATTTTTACAAACGTTTCACTTAATTTTTTTCAGGCACAAAATCAACAACAATATTAAGTAGTGGCGACTTTTACTAATAAAAAAATATATTATCTATGCAAAGTGCAAACGGTAAGCTCTTTTGCCGGGTACTGACCAAGCGAACGAGAGCGAGCGAAGGGTAACGAGCGAGCGCAAACGAATCAGTGTGGACGTTATGCCGTAAGCAAGCGAAGCCAAACGAGGGCCTTCGTTCGCCTTCGGCCGTGCTCCGGGGCGGCTGTCGGTACATCAAAGAGATATGGAATGAACGTACGGCCGCGGTGTGGACGGACGGGCAAATGCTCATTCAGTTGCGGCCACGGCACGCAGCGGACGTTTCGATCCAGCGAATAAATTATATGAATTTACGATTATGGAACTGTCTAATAATAGATTGCTAATGCTGATAGAGCTCTATAAGCAGAAACCGAGGCTTTCGGATACCAAGCATGCTGATTTATTTTTTGTTATTGTGAGGGAACAAGCCCGAGGCCCACCTGATGTTAAGTTGACTAAACCTCTGCCTATAACAGATGCATTTCGTCAACGACGAATTGCACTGTGCCCGTCACACTGAGACGTATAGTAGGTCTCATGTGTCTATATTTTTACTGGCTCTCAAGGACTGCTGCCTGAACACACTGTTAAGTGCTTGGCGACAGATTTTCTACTTGAGGGTGGTCGCTAGCCAGGCGGGCATTCGCAAAATGCCCTTCCACTATGCGGTGAAGCTCAAGCCCGTGGCGAGATTCGAACCATAGACCTGCTGCGCGGCAGTCCATAGGCAATGCCACTGAGCCATCACTGCTTCAGAATATGAATACAAGATAACAAGTAAAAAAACGACGATTGGACAGAGATTTCCAATATCGTGGAGTGCAAAAGACTACTTAAAGATCTTTGTCGTCCTAATCACTAAAATACTACGTGAGTTTTTTTTATGCCTTTGCCCAGGATTTGTCGTAGCCTAATAAAATAATAAAAGTTTTTTTTATTCTTGATAGTTTAGCCTTTGACCACTATCTCACCTGATGGTAAGTGATGATGATGTCGAAGATGTTTTTCAGGCTAACCAAGAATAACTGGCTCTCAAGGACAGCTGCCGGAACACACCGTTAGCTGCATGGCGACAGATTTTCAACTTGAGGGTGGTAGCTAGCCAGGCGAGCATTCGCAAAAAGCTCTACCACCATGCTATAACGACTGCCATCCTAAGACGACAACCGGGACCGACGGCTTAACGTGCCTTCCGAAGCATGGAAACGCTCAGTAGTATTGTCACCAGCGGTCACCCATCTAAACTCATGACCGCGGCGGACGTTGCCTAACTTTGATGATCGGTTCAGAACGGCTAAGCAAACTTCACTACGAGCGCTTCAAAGTAGTATTATTATATGTTCTATGGTAGCGCTTCGCCGTGGTTCGCCGATTGTCGATGAACTTCAATGCGTTCTTTCAATGTGGACACAACAGCGAAAGCGAACGAGCGTGCGGTATTGATCAGCAAATCACACTCGTTAGTATTCGCTCGGTCTCGTTCGCTTGGTCTGTACCCGGCATTACAGTTTCCACTTAGGGTATATTCCATTTGTCGCTAAGAACGTTATTTTCGATAATTTTTATCACATTTGCGTCTATGGTTGTGATCACTGTGATCGTTTGTAACTGTCATCCCATGTTCCATATAGGATAAGAACGCTAAGAATGCCACTAAAATTTGCCACTTCTGTCACTTTTGACATTAGATGTAGCGTTTATGGCGAAAATAACGCCAAGACCCATGTGGAACAACTTTTTGGGAGTGTGATCGTTTTTAGCGTTTTTAGCGAATCTAACTTCAAATGGTAAGCACCCTTACAGTCTGTAATCAGTGTACTGAATTCAGCCATTTGTAAAGGGGCTTTGTTTCTCATATTGGTTTATTGGTCTGTGTACGTTGTGTACTCTGTGGTATAAAGAATGAAATTTGGGTTGAAAGGACTGAAAATTAAAAATAAATGCAGAAAATCTCCGAAGAAATTGTGGATTTAGATGATTTCTAGTTTGTTTTTTTATGATAACTTTGAACGTGTAAGTAAAACTGTTGCTAATAACAATTGGTCGTCCATTATTTTCATCATAATATTGAATTTTTTTGTACCTAACCTTATAAAATCGGATTTGTTATGTTATTCATAGATAATATGTTTTTGTGGTAAATAACTGTTACATTTGTTGATTTAATTTTGCTATGGATGATGATTTTAAAGAATACAGAAGAAATAAACCACAACAAAAGATATATAAACCTGGCAGTGGTCCGTTGAGGCGATCATGTTATGGTTTCGATTCTAAAATGAATTCAAGTGACGATATGGGTAGAAGAGACAGACATCAAAATCATTACGGATCTCAAAACTCTGTGAATGAGGCGAATGATGGAAGTAGAGACCATACAGCATCTAGTAATCGACAAAAAAAACCTGAACAACAACTTTATGTAGTTAAATCAAATGACTGCACTCCTAATGCTGACAGACAATCAAAAGGACCTATTAGGAGTGATAATTCTAGTCAATATAACAGCAGAAGAATGTCTAACCATCCTGATAAACATTCATATAATAGTGGCTCTTACTCTAGAGGACCATTACGAAGAGACAGACATTATGCTGATACTTCGAATAAAGAAGGGACAAGTAGTGATGTAAATTATAATAGACAATACAGACAAGCTTCTGAAACAAGGTCTATATCCCCAACACATTTAAAAGAACAGAACTCTTTGGATCGAAATAGAGACAGCAGGAGTATGGATACTTCTGCTGGCAGGCATATGTCAAGTTCTGGTGGAAAACCTCCTTCAGGAAGACGAAACTCTGCAGGATATATGTCAGATACATCTCGAGGTAGGCATATGGTAAACTTAGACAACTTACCACCAAGATTTCGTAAGAAATATTTAGAACAGTCTGGGTATTATAGTTCTGAAAGTGTAGATCAAATTCACAGAGATAAACACATGTCCAATCCTTCTATACCTCCAATATCAAGTCAGGACCAGTATTATAATCCTGGTCCAAACTGGTCTCAGACATTACCCTCGCGAGGTAGAGGGAGGTTACGTGATACTGATAGCTTTGATAGAGAGAAGTTTATGAATATGTATTTGAGAAACTATGAAAACTCTAGAAGGTCTACTCCAAGCAATTCATATATGAATCTGTATGAACCAACTGGATTAGAAAATTCTCAAACATATGAAAAAAATGATTCAATGATGAGCAGTTCAGAAAACCAAAAAGATATGAGTTTGAGTGGTAAGTAGAATTAAAGTGTTACATAATAAATTTATTTATTCCTTCTTTAAAACAGTAAATTACTTATTTTTCTTACAGTCGCCAATCATAATGGCAATTGAAATTCTCTTGACATTGGTTCATTGCAATTAAAATATGTGTCATAATTAGTTTTGGTTCACTGACACCGACACTGACACTCTATTTGTACTTGTATACTACTACAAATCTTGTTTGCTACCGTACATGGTTTGCTGTAACATGTATCTATCAATAGAATTGTTTAGTCTATCTCAGAGATAAAAACATTATATGATCGGATAAAGTGGTTACATGGTTAATATGTCAGTCAAAACACAATGTCAGCATATAAATTGCCTGAAAAGCAATCATTTGCATTGTCTTGTCTGTGCAATTTATAAGTAGACACATTGATTCTAAAAGGACATAAGTTGTTGCATGTTTTATAGAGAGGCTGTGAATGTGCATCCTGTGTGGAACCATATTTCTTCCATTCCGTTCATTTCGATAGTAAAAAATTCTGAGGAGAATGTGAGTTAGGGACTGAAATTACTTGCACATTACATAGATGAAGAACTCCTTTTACCTCATGGACCAACAGATTTATGTTATAAATTTTGAAGCCTTTGTCTGTGCATGTCTATTGCTGCTAAATATTCTCACAGTCCATCCATACCTTCTTTGGCCTTCTTCTGCCCTTGACTGTCCACATTCATATTCGACACAATTTGTTTTTCATCCCTCATGACAGGCCCTTGTACACCTACTCTCAACATTAGATAAACTTTCTGGTGTAATAAACTTTATGGAGCAAATGCCTTAACTTATTACCTCGATGCTGCTATTGAACAACTAGTAACAGAGCTTGTGTGCTTGGATAGATGTACTGCATATACAAAAAAAAAATAGGAAAACAACTGAAAGTTTTCACCCTTAGAGTTTGTATCAGTATGTTAATGCATTTCATTGTTTCAGCATCTCTCAATGGATTAAGTATGAAAACCAATACAGCTTCCAGTAATCAGGTGGAGTCACAAAAAGATTCAGACAATGACCATGACAGCGAAACTACATCTCAGATATCATCTACTCTCTTAGATGTTACTAATTTGGTAAGTTAATATATTTTTTACAATAGTTTTAGGGTTCTATACCCAAAGGGTGAAAACGGGATCCTATTACTGAGACTTCGCTGTCCGTCCGTCCATCCATCTGTCACCAGGCTGTATCTCAACAACAGTGAAAGCTAGACAGTTGAAATTTTCACCGATGATGTATTTCTATTGCCGCTATAACAACAAATACTAGAAATAAAATAAACATTTAAGGGGGGCTCCCATACAACAAACTTGATTTATTTACCGTTTCTTGCTCGATACTAATAACGGTGATAGGTAGGCGCTTTAACTATTCACAGAATATTTAATTTAATGTAGTCTCTTTAATTATAATTAGTAAAATAAAATAAATTATTAAGGGGGCTCCCATACAATAAAAGAGGTTTTCGCCGTATCTACCCAGCTCAATCGGACACTGCGAAAAGTGTCTGTAACTTGCAAGATTAGATTACAGATAATGGTACGGAACCCTTCGTGCGCGAGTCCCACTCGCACTTAGCCAGATTTTTATTTTTTATATGCGTCACCATTTGGTAATATTTTAAAAAGGTATTTACATACATACAAAGGCAAGAATAATCAAGACTATGCTGCATTGATTTTTCTTGCATGGAAAAAAGTTTTCCATAGAGATGCAAATCAAAATCGGACCTTTACTCCGACTCCACCAAAGTGGAGATGGGCGAGGCAGAGAAAGGATGAAATGCTCAAAAGGGTGTATCCACCAAAGCTATGTGGAGATGCATACTGGTTAGATTGAGACAGTTGTGTTAGATAGGTCGCAAAGTTTTGCTAGCGTGATTAGCTTGCCGCTCGCCATACGTGTGTTGCTCACATCCCTCGTCTACACTGCTCGCCGTGGCGTCGCCAGTTTTGATTTCAATTAAACATCTCTCCTCTCTGCTCTACCATACTCACAGAAACTAACCTTACCCTTTACATTGCAGTGGATCATTTATTATAGTAAAGATAAAAATTATATAGTCTTACACAATACTTGCTTATGTGTTCGTAAGTTTTCCACATAGTACTTACTGAATCAGCCAGATTGTCCACTGCTCACTGAACACAGCCTCCCCCATTAAGGGGGAGTTTGCCATAACCCCCACGCTTGGCAGACATCTTGGGGATCACAGTTTGAGATATTAGTTCCTCAGAAGGCACTGCTGCCCACCTTCCAGTATTTCACCTTTATTCGCCTCTTAGGAGACCCACAGGTAGCAATGGAGAGGGGGGGGGGATACATTCTAGCCAGGCACCCATTGGGAACAAATAGTACACATAGTAATTATACAACTTTAAATATTTTATCCCAATGTTTCAAACACTTTGCAGAGATTGCAGTAATGGGGTGACTAATTGGTTTTATTTGACACATGTGTTATTAAACATTGTGGATATATATGATACTTACTTCATTAATAATTACATTCTTTTAATACATACTAGCCAAAGCTCAAATTGGCTTAAATAACTTCATATTTTATACATGTTTAAATAATTCAGTATATATTTTCTAGGATTGGACAGAGGAAGTGGAAAAGAATATAAAGTTAGATGATATATGTGACTCGTCTATTAGTTTTTCTCAAAACACAAAATTGCCAAAATCAGAAGAAATTAAACCTGTAGAAAATCGGGAATCAAAGAGAAGTGGTAGAACAAGGCGTAAAGACAGGAGGTAAGTTTTCTTCATATAAATTGAGATGATTTGTGCTCTACTGCATGGTCTTCTTGTTTGTAGGGTATTATACAAATGGTTGCCTGGTTAACTACCATACTCCAGTAAAAAATTACTGGCTGACCACCTTATGGTGTGTTCCGACATCACAAGTGTTTATGAGAGCCAGTCTCCATTCCACTTTAAGATAATTTATATTTCTCAACCACTTTATAGCTTACCAACAACTGATATGAGGCCCACAAAAAGGGAAAATACCTGATATTGTAGTTATATTATGTGGTTAGCTAAATAACCTTAATCATGAGAGCAAACATGGTCTTAGCTTTCCGTGTTTCGTTACTGAGACATGTACTGCACTTTCCTTGGGCTCTCTATTTCACCATTTACCTGGTCTGGCCCGTAGATAGTCTATATACACTATTCAGTTTTTTCATGTTACTGAATTGAATGAAATTTAATTGTTTTTATGTTCAAGGAGCTCCAGTCGAAGCATAAAAAATGCTGAAAAGAAGCTAGAACGAAACAGAAAAGACAGTGCTGCAAGTGTACAGCCAGAGAATGAAAGAAACCGGAAAGACAGCAATGTTAGCATTCCATATGAACCTCTCTCAAATAGTATGAAAAATAGAGAGAGAAGGGACAGTCACAGAAGCAACCGTTCTTCTACAATAGGAAATAGTAGAGACGATTTGGACCGCTGGCGTTCATTGCGATCGTACAGCAGAGAGCAGAGTACTGAAGGGTATGTCCAATATTCTCTTATAATTTAGAAAAATGTCCTTGCCTTGTGATGTGTACCAATCTGTGATGTGTAAAATGTTGTGTTCCAGGCGCATGGTTTCACAGTGCAATAGTAGAGATGTCTCAGCCAATCGAGCAACAAGCCCTAGAGACAATGACGGATTCAGGGTACCAAATGCTGTAACCAAGTCTACTGCTTGGCTTAATTCAAACCAGGTACATTTTTTTACACACAATTTTTTACTTAATTCCAAAAATCAAGAAGTTCTCAACTCGGCGCGTATGTCTGTGTTCGTATGTCACCTGATATCTCCCTAAAATGTGAACCGAAATGGATGATTCTATTTTTAGTTTGATAGATATATGTTCAGTACAGGAGTACAGGATTCTGAAATGCAATCTCTAAAATGTATTTTTTTATGCTTGATAGGTTAACCTTTGACCACTCTCACCTGATGGCAAGTGATGATGTGATCGAAGACGTTGTTCAGGCCAACCTAGAATTACTGGCTCTCAAGGACAGCTGCGGAAACACAACGTCAAGTGCTTGGCGACAGATTTTCTACTTGAGGGTGGCGGTTAAGCGTGCATTCGCAAAATTCGCCTTACCACAATGCTATAACGATTGCCATCCTAAGACAACAACCGGGACCGACTGCTTAACGTGCGCTCCAAGCACGGAAGCGCTCAGTAGTAATGTCTAGGGGTCACCCATCCAACTCATGACCGCGGCGGAACTTGCTTAAGAGCGGCCAACCCGTCTTACTTTTCATACAAACGCTCGTACGTGATTATGGCGTTGAAACAGATATTTCTTTAAAACTATTGAGCTTATAGGTATCTTGAACACTTTATCAAGGTTTTTATGCAAACAAAAAAGTAAAATTTGGAGAAACAGCTTCAATATAAGCCTTCAGAAATCAGCCATTTCGCACAAATTTTGCCTGAAATTTGGGCGTTCAGAATGTACTCATAAATTGTAAAAGTACAGAACATATTATGATAGAAACCTTGCAAATATAATGGAGATTCTAAATGATACACATTTATTTTACAAACTTTATAAGGCTTATTGAAAAACACGTAAATCCTGGATCAAGTTTTATGAAGTTTACGCATACTATTTTTTGTTAAATGTTATCTCGTTCTCACTTGATTGTTAGCCAAGTGACGGAAAGAGGTATGCGGGGGACGTCGTGAGACGGAGAGTTGAATTCCAAGCGTTGAAGATGAATAAACATGAAACAACAAGCTTTTCAATCATGCTAGCTTTGACGATAGACGGGCCGGGAAGGGCCCTCTTAACTTTGCTGATCAGCTAATCAAACTTCGCTACGAGCGCTTCAATATATTTTTTTTTTATTGATTGTTTGATTGAAGTTGAGTTCCGACACTTCCGACATTCAAAATGTCGGAAATGGAAAGCACGTTCTTTCCATCTCCGACATTTTGAATGTCGGAAGTCCATTAAAATTATAGTTTGCATGAACATTGTAATCTATACTTATACCTAAAGTTTATTGGCCAAAGTTTTAAGAATATATTAAGGCCGAAACAAAAAATATTATGAATGTTTAGTAGCCACTTGTATCCATCGGCTCCCCGTGACTCTTATTATGTCTTCAGTCCACCTAGTGAGGGGCAAAGCAACTCTCAAGTGATTTCATAAGACGCAATTTTAAATCTGCCCCTATCAAATTTTTTTTGTACTCACAAGATGTATTGATCCAATCGTGTTATTTTTAAATGATTATGGAAAGCCTGGTGCTGGTAACATATAAATATGATTTACTTTTTACCTACACAGTGGATGTGTTCCACTAATAAAAAATGTGTGCATGTATAGACCCTTTGTGCAAGATAAAATATGAATCCCATTTGTAAAAGTTCAGTAAAAGTCATTAACTTTGGTTATGTATTTGAACCTCTTCATTTTAATTAATTAGTGTTATGTAGATTATGGCAAAATTATTTTCACTATATGGACGAATTCAATAAGCATATCAATTTGTAGTGTAGACCTCACAATAGAGTCTTTTACAATATACTTTTTTAGGGCAGGTCAGTTCATGTATTCTTTAAAGATATGCCTATACATGCAATTAGTTATAATTTTCACCTGAATGTTATCCTGTTTGCAGTACATAGAGTAAAGGACTTAATATTTCAACATTATTTTTTTACTTCGTTAAAACACGAAAAAAGCAAATAAACATTGTATATGTTAATGTACCAATTAATATAATCATGAATTATGTCATATTGTAATTGATTGCTTATCACAAAATATTTCGTATATTCGTGCTAAAATATATATTTTTTTTAATGTTATTGTGGCGGTTCAAGCACAAGGCCCACCTGATGTTAAGCGGACTAACCTCTGCTAATAACAGATGCATTTCGTCACAAGTCACGAATTGCATTGCGCCCGTCACCTTGAGACATCGTTGGTAAGTCTCATGTGCCTGTAATTTCACTGGCTCTCAAGGACCGCTGCCGGAACACACCGTTAGGTGCTTGGCGACAGATTTTCTACTTGAGGGTGGTCGCTAGCCAGGCGTGCATTCGCAAAAAGCTCTTCCACCATGCTTATATGCAGTTATTGCTCTTGTCAGCAATAGTATTGAATACAAAATTACATCGAAAACGCACCTAGATGTAATTTATATTTCATCCACACCTTCCACTAAGTTTAGGTCATGCTCCATAGTAATTTTTTGAGGTTCATTACAGTTAATTGGCTTAATTTTTCACATTCAATAGAATAAGAATAATGGTTCATGGGCCAACGGTCGCACTCCAAGCACGGAGCGCGGTCGTCAGTCGCCAGCGCCCAACGTCGTCAGTCAAGCGGCCGAGGCTGCCCCTACTACCGCCGGCGGGGGTGGCTCGTCGCGACGTACGCGCAAGCGAAGCGGCCGAAGACGTTCTCGCGCGTCGGACGCTCTACATGCACCAATACACGCGCCGCCCGCGCCGCCGCCGCCCTTGCACCATCATCACTCATCGACGGGACCTATCAACTGGCGCGAAGAGATTCTTGAGTCAAAGAAACACGGCCCACATGACAAGTAAGTCCTTTATATATAACTCTACAACTCTTTTTTTTATTTGCCCCTTTCTGTTTTGTGTTCTTTATCCCAAATTCTTAAAAACTTTTTAGAACGTCATCTTAATTAATATTTTCATAAAAACTTAACTTTGGAAAGAAATTATAACAGACTATTCCGTAATGGGGTTTTCAGCACCCTTGCTCGTAAAGTGAGCTTTATTATATCGTTCTTAGGGCCATAAACGAAACTATAACACCTTCGTGCACAATAATATCATACACTAGTGCGTAATAGAATTATCCCTACAAAGTTAAGTTAGTACCTAACTGCAAATTATATACGAGTAAACAGAGCATTTTCAATTTAATTGGGTAATTTATCCTTGCAAATTTAAGTTAGTACCTAACTGCAAATTATATGTGAGTAAACAGAGCATTTTAAATTTAACAGGGTAATACAGATTTGTAACATCAAAGAGGTTTATATGTAATCAACCATCATACGCTATTTTCCATAATTTTCGTATGTTGTTTGTATCGCATTTGTGCAATATATATTTTTTTTCCTCGCAAGGGTGTTGAAAAAGTGGTATGAAACTCGTGAGCAACTTGCTCATTATACACTCGGCTGATTTACGCAACACACAGCCTCGTGTATAATGAGAAACTTAGCTCACTTGTATCATAATCTACTATTACAGATATATACTAATAATGTTAAAAATATAGTTACGTACTTGTGCATGTAACGGTCAGCAATATTACTTGTTATGTGTATTCAAGAAGAAGTGTTTGCTGCTCAGCTGGCGCTTTATGTCTCCTTTGTCGGGCTCACCCAATTAGGAGGATAATTATACAACAATATAGATAGAATGTGATCTTGCTGCGTCTTTGTAATATTCTATGACAGTTTTTTTATGGTATTGTGACATAACAGCCCGAGGCCCACCTGATGTGAAGCGGACTAACCTCTGCCTATAACAGATGCATACAAGTGAAGAATTGCACTACGTCCATCCCCCTAAGACATACAGTTATTAAGTCTCATGTGCCTGTAATTTTACTGGCATTCAAGGACTACTGTTAAACACACTGTTAGGTGCTTGGCGACAGATTTTCTACTTGAGGGTGGTAGCTAGCGAGGCGAACAATCGCAAAATGCCCTTCCAACATGCCATGAAGCTCGAGCCGGCGGTGGGGATCGAAACATGGAACCATATTATGCTGATCTGCAATCAGTAACTTCATTCTTGATCAGATGTGTTGTAAATTTTTCAGGCCCCAAGAGAATACCCACCATCGAAATAGACTAAACAGCGCGATGTCAGACAAGTCGGCAAATGAATCATCAAACCCCCACCCTGGGATCATTGTATTGCCACAGGGTTCTATGCCACATCCACAAAAAGAACTAGGGTGAGTTGAAACGAGTTTACACGACTGCCAAAAAGGGTGTGTTATGTTTTCAGGGTTCGTGTATGTATGTTTGTGAGTTTCTCTATTCCACCATAACTTCTAAACGGCTCAACCGATTTTCATGAATAATATATCATTAGATTCGTCTTGATAGCGCAGGTGACACTAGGTATATAAAAAGGTAAAAAAACTTGCGGATTTTAGACGCCATATTGTGAGAAACAATAGTACATTGTACATCGAGAGGAGAAAACGATCTATTTCTGTTCGAGATTTTGTTTAAGCCCGACGCGCAACGGAGGGCTTAAAGACAACTCGAGAACAGAAATAGAACTTTCTCCCGAGTGATACATAGTGCTTTATACTACACCTACGAGGAAAATAAAATCATTATATGTTTTCTAGTACTTATCTCGAGACTTCTCAGGCAGTAAGTTCTTTATGACTTCTTGAGTTGCATTTCTTATTTCTGGTGGCGTCATCATTATAAAATCGTCACTTTCACTATCAGATGACATTTTGGAAAATTATTTAGAATAATTCAAAGCGTACTGTTAAAATATCAATTTAATAAAAAACAAAATTTAACCAAACAACAAATTGCCGCGCTTTTTTTCTCGTAATGCAAAAAATTACTTATCAAAAACGTTACCTTGATGGGGCGTGCCAGTGTTGCCAGTTATGAAAATTGAGTTAAAAGGGGTTTAAAAAAAATGATGTAATCTTGTCTTGAGTGATTCACATGATTATACCAAATCGGACCTAGGTCAAATATAGTTTTTTTTTTGGAATGGGATTAAAAAAAGAAAACCCAGAGCTATAATTTTGTCTTAGGGGTTAGCCATTATTACACATAGTTATTAAATAACCTTGAACCGTTTTAAGTTTTTTAATTACAAAACCGTATTTTTGGATATAAGGTGACAAAAATACTTTTCTTTTATTCAGCTAATGGAGGCTACAATAAATAATAATATAAAATCAATTTAATGTACTTCATATATTTCAAGAGGGAAAGTAGAAACAAAAGATATATTTATGAAAAAACATTGGAGAATTGAAATTATTATAGAAACACTAGCTGTACTGCTGCGACTTCGTTCGTGATTGCCGTACCTGCAGACTAATTATTCACATTTGAGCACTGTTCATCTCATATTAAGCAACGCTGTGGTCTTCGGTGAAGCACTCTTAGTAAAGCTTAGCTCAGAAAGGAGCGTTTTACTTTGGGTTTGACAACTTCCGGGTTGTATTTTCCAGAAGACAGTAGTTAAGTTACACATAGAGTTCCTTCGCGGTTCGCACAATAAATGTTGAAGCAAAGTACTTTATGCTATTTTTGGAATTTCGACTTAAAAGCGGCGTCTTTTTGCCGAAGTTCTCCTTGATTGGCGGTACAACCAATATATACTAGATTGTTCACTTCGCGCAGTCTCCAAAATATATCCGGCAAAAGATAGAGAGTTAAAAGAACTGATTGTGGCGAATGTTCCAGATTTTAGAGTTCTATCTTAGCTAGCTTGCAAAACAAAATAAGGGTGCCGGGATTCCCGTGGGGTGCTGGGATGCCTGTGGGGTGCCGGGATGCCCGTGGGGTGCCGGGATGCCCGTGGGGTGTCGGGCTGCATGTGGTGTGCCACGCTGCTCGTGGGGTGCCGGGCTGCCCGTGGGGTGCCGGAATGTCCGTGGAGTGCCCGGCTGCCCGTGGGGTGCCGGGCTTTCGTCACTATACGAACAAAAAAAGAATAATCCAAATCGAACTACGCGTTAATAAATTACAACTACGTGTACATTTTGATTATCATACCATTTCCCGAGGGAACCGTGCTGAATTTTTGGATAAAAAGTATACAATAACCTTCTTCGTAGTATGAACTCAAATCGTGTTAAGTTTCATTGAATTCCATTCAGTAGTTTAGGCTGGATCAGTAGAGAGTATAAGGCCCTTAATGTAGAATTTCATTATATCCACCAACGGGCAAAGCTGATGGTGAACTCGACAATTAACAGTTCTTATACTGGGTCTGACCAGACCACCTTCGTGGAAAAAAGTAAGACTATCAGGTATAAAAAAATATTTTATTATTTCAGGCGTGGAGGTTCTATTGAAACACAGAAACATTTGTATGACCCTCAGAATCCATCCAAACCAATCTTTGTTCAGACAAGTCCTTCAAAAGTGGACATAAGGATGGAACAAGGTAAGGAAGGTACAGTTTCACACCCAACTTTTTATTTTTGATGCACGAGTTTTTGTTTGGATAACATATTAGTTGTTTAAGCTATTTTAGTACATATCATCATACAAACAAAAGAAATAAATTGCCTTGCTTCTTCATCTCATCTTCATCATGCTATATAATCCCGTGCCCGCATTTTAAAGAAGCCCATGGCCCATCGCGTTTCTCCGTTTACAAGTGGCGCGTGAAGAATGCCAATACGCGCAGTAGATACCACTGAGGTGCTCGTGGCGGCGTTCGTGGTCTCACTCGAAAATAAGGAGAATCATACAGGCCTTGTCTTTTACAGCATCTTCCTAGCCCAGATCCATATTTATGATGATACACGCGTCCGGCATTAGTACGAATAATAAGATAATAAATAAGATAATTACTTGTTTTCTTAGGGAGCTATTCTTCTTTAACGTAGAACTGTAATTTATTCTGTGAATCAAACACTTGCGACATGACATGAACTAGTCAGACTTAAGCTGTTAAGATTACCCTGCTTACAATGCAATGCAACACGCGCTGGCGCAGTGATAAACGACGCGACCGTCCCTAACGCTTCTGCATGGGCGCTTTCATAGATGCATTGATTTCAGTAATGTATGAGAAGATCCTTGCAACGGTTAGCGCGCTGTTTCTTCATAACTGTAACCTAAAATGGCTACGAAAAAAATTCTCTAATCGCCCTTCATACGTTAATTCATAAAACTTACTTACTGGAGATATTATACTTGTTTAGTGAAGGAATAAACATAGTTCACTAAGTTACATTTGCTAGTATCTAATCATAAATCTCTTGATTACAGTCATTATGTTTTACATACACGCTCGTCTGTAAAGGACACTCATGATTTGAGCATTTTACATCACATTGAGGTCCTTCCCTTCCAGCTTTTCTATTCACGGTCGCCTTGTATACTTGCTTTGTCAATTGCCTTTACTCTATCCTTTCTTCATTTCAAACAAGAATCACCCTCTATGCTCGTGACTCAATTGTTGAGTCCTTTGCTTACTCGGGATTTAAATTCACTACTCGCAGCACAAATGAATGTTTGCTCTCTTGTCGCACAAATAACTATACTCATATCTCCGTCGTGATTTTCATTCTTTGTGAATAAAGATTCCAGGTATACCAACTCTATCACTTGTTTAACTTCTACGTAAGCAATCACATGCTGATGACGCTATTTAAATATCCAACATATTGTCTAACACCTTTTTTATTGCTAAACGATTCAGTATGATACGCGGGTCCTGCGACCCGTGTATCCTAACGCCAACGCTCGACTTCTGATAGAGATTTCAGACCTCGAATGCGCTTGGTGCTCGAACTTATACATCAAAATTACCAAATATAATTAATTCATCATCATATACTACAGTGCTGTTTCCAAATCTTTGACAGTGCCACCTCTCACTGTTACCGGAGGTCCGATGAAACTTTTCAGATAGTTTAATTTTATACTTATCTCTCATGATTCTTGCAGGTGTTTTAGTTTTATTATTTCAAATTCACTAGCGGGTTCTTGCCTACGATGTCGGCACCTTTAGAAAGGACCACTCCATGGGCTTACGGCCAGAGAGTAGTCAGTATCAATGCCCTCTCTAATTACTTGCAATGTTAGCCTAGTGTCCTGTCCTGAATATTCTTTCTCAATCTTTTATCCACTATCATACTATCCATCATACTTTTACTTACGTACTTCGCCTCTCGAGTATCCTGTTGTGATCAAAAATAGTGTTTGTGATACAAACATCCCGAGCGTATCTCAGGTAAACCTTTACCATTCTCTTTTTCCTTTCATCCAAATGCATACCTAGAACTCTTTCAATTCATTTCACCCCTATCCAACCATTTAAATCACCCAACATTATCATTCCCTCAGTTTTGTACCTTACGATTAAGATTTACGATATTCTTTCGTTTGGTGAAATAAATTTTAACAGCCTGGTAAGTCGGTGCAAGGAACCTTCTCCTGACCAGTACGCCATTGTTTGTATCGTGTTTGTACATGATACACATACATACTGATTTGTTACCCTATTAAAAAAAATAAATCAATCAGTCCTTCATCCATCATCTGGCAAACCTCGTTCAAATGCTCTTACATTTCTCGCTAACGTTCAATGTAGCGAAACATGTTTTCGTCCTCCCGGGAAACGAGATGAGGCGGATGGAGGACCGCGTTGCAAGCTTTAATATATGCATTATACATACATTTAAATAAACACGAATAGACAACATTCATTGTATGGAACTTGTTGATCTTTTTTTTATTAATTATAATGCTAGCCTTTAACTACTATTCCATCTGGTAAGTGATCATGCGGTCGAAGAGATTGTTCAGGCTAACCTAGAATTACTGGTTGTCAAGGACAGTTGCTGGAACACACCGTTAGGTGCTTGACGATTAATTTTCTACTTGATGCGTGTAGCTAGACAGTTGGGCAATCGCAAAATGCCCTAAATTCGTGCTATATCGACTGGATAACCGGGAAACTTAACGTGCCCTGTGAAGCATGGAAGCGCTCAGTAGTAAATGCCACTAACGGTCACCCATCCAAGTCACGACTGCAGCAAATGACGCTGCTTAACATACTTGAACGTAGAAGAATGACTAGGCAAGCTACGCTACATACCCTTTAAAAATCTTATGGCATAGCAGTAGATCTAGATTGTGGTTATAATACAGTAGGTCCTTGTGTATTTTAGCAGTGAAAGAGTCGACGTCACGTGGCGGGCTCAGCTACGAAGCCAACGACGCAGCGCGAGCGGCAAGACATCGCTCATTGTTGCAAGAAGTAGAGCGCGCTGACGTCATCCTGCAGACGCACTCCATTAGAGGACCCTTAGCGCTGGCTGAACATTGGAACGACGTAGTCAAAACCAGGTAACGTATATACATTTTATTATTATCATAACTTTAGTCGCTACGCGACATGACGCTAATAATCAATGCTTATTCTTTCTGTACGACGAATAAAAAATATAGCGACAGTATAGGCATCAAATATGCCTACTTGAAGTCATTCTAGATTAAGCTTGTTTACGAAACGTGTAACTTATACCAAAGTTATCTGGTAGTGTTTATTTTTACTATTATATTGATTAAACATGCATAATAGGCTTAATTATAATGGAAAACGATAGCTGAATGAAGCTACCAAATGTATCAATAACGAAGCAATTTAATTTTAAATGTAGGTGATACGAAACTATAAATAATAACAGTATGAAACAAAATTTAATACAATGAAACAGCTATGACTGTGACGCTTTTGCTGCACTTTATTTTCTTTTTTATGTGATAGGAGGGTAAACGAGCATGCAAAAACTTAAAAAAAAAAACCTCAAAAACTTAATTTACTTACAACTTACAACCAACCTGGTGGTAAGTGATCACCGTAGCCCACGAACATCCGCTACACCAGAGGTCCCGATGATGCGTTGCCGGCCTTTGAGGGGATAATATGCTCTCTTCTTTCTATTAACTGATGAATACACTACAATATTAGTATAAAATATGCAATAAAGGTTTTCTTGCCATTTTTAATTTTTCAGATATTTTTATAAGGGTTTGGTAAAAATTATATAAATTTATCTTACAGGCAATTTCTACATAACGCTCTCCAGAAACTGCTTATGTCGGATCTCAAATATTGTCAGGCGGACAACGTAGAACATCATTTTTGGAAGATTCTATACTACAACTTCATAGAGGTTTTAAGAAAAAGCTTTCCTCAATTATCTCCAGATGAGAAACAGAAAGTGGTCAAATTAATAAATACTATTATAGAGGAAGGAAATAGTTATTTCGAGAATTTAGTTCAGATGTTAGAGAAGACTTATAAATTTAACACTGACGATTACATTAATGATAATCATGTGTTGCCGCCAAAGGGGCTCGGCTATGTCGGCCTGGCTTTGATCTCAGTACAGAAGCTTTACGTGTTTTTGGGTGACTTAGCGAGGTATAAGGAACAAGTGAATGAGACAAATAATTATGCTAAGAGTAAATTTTGGTATACAAAAGCTCAACAAATTAATCCTAAGAATGGAAAGCCATACAATCAATTAGCATTATTAGCAATTTACGCCGTAAGTAATATGTTTAAAAAAAATAATAATATAGCAATTAGCTGTTGAGTATATTCAGTAAGATTCCTATGCAATTTCTGTTGCAGAGAAGAAAAATAGATGCAGTATACTATTACATGAGAAGTTTAATGTCATCCAATCCGTTTCATTCAGCACGAGAAAGTTTATTAGCACTATTTGAAGAAAACAGAAGAAAAGTAAGTATTATCAGATTAAAATTTTAATTTCAAAGAGTTATGCATGCAATAACTATCACTGGGCGAACCGATGGAAGAGTCGCGAGGTGCCTATAATTGCTAAATAGCTATACTCTGGTTTTTAAATTGAGATCGAAAATGTAAATAGAGGAATATCATTGTCAAACTGACAGGTCAGGGGTATTCAATCGTTTCTCTTCAAAAAGGGTGGGTACACCTCTACGGATTACGTAAGAATACGTAATCCGTAGAGGTGTACCCACCCTGCTGCGCTAAGATTCACACATTTTTATTAAATTGAAATATGAATATATTCACTTTAGTCGCCTCTTTCGACACCCACGGGAAGAAATAGGGTTGACATTGTAACCCAGCATCCCATGGGTTGCTGGGCAACAAAAATACCGGAAGGTGGGAAGCTGCGCTTTCTAAAGAACTGACAACTACTACTGCGATCCTCAAGACGCCCGCCAACTGTGGCGATTTTGGCAAATCCGCCCAATGGAACCTTGTTCAACGGTGGACGTTTCGGTTAATATGATTATATATTTTCTATACGTCTTAAAAAAGTAACAAAGTTCTTCATTTTGGAGTCGCATATCTAAAGTGCCTGCATACATAATTATAAACTTCCAAAAATGAATACACCATCTTTCAAGTACATTTTTATAATTTTTATTTAACTTCTAATTTTAAAGTCATCGTTTTATTGGTGCTGTAGTAAAATGTTATTTAATAACTTGTGCAATATTGTTATGGTATATTGTCCAATTAAATTGTGAATATGTATAATTTAAACCTTACTAAAAGCTCGAAAGCCAACTTTATAAAACATGATAAGAGTTAATGAAAACACAAAAAATATTTAATAGTTTTATTTTTCAGCAGACAAATTCTTACATTCTGTTTCAGATGTTCAGATTCACCATGCGCATGCTAAGTCTATCCTATAGTAGGGGAAGAAGCTAGAGTGTACTTGAGAGTGGCAACTCAGACCTCAGTAGATAAGAGTATGCTTACCATGCCAAATTCAAGATATAAAAATATAAGATCTGTTGTGTGTTTCATACATGTTGAATGTTGTTTCATACTTATGCGTAAATTAGTATAAATAGTATAAATAAATAAATATGAAATATTTTTTTACATTATATTAATGCTCCATCCGTTTCCAAAATTATTATAATTACTAAGTACTTGTCATTTTTTGCACGGTTAACCCATTTGTTTACATTTTTGATCTCGAATTAAAAACCAGAGTATAGTCGAACAGTATTTGGGGTATAGAAATTCGAGCATCAATATCCGTGTCAGAAAAATATTGGGTTTCACTTTGAATGTTTTTATAGTAATATAGTTTTGACTAGTAGAACGTAGTTGTTAACAACTGCTGATGTGTTGACGTGACTACTCGATTATTGTTTGACAATACAATACGTTTGTAGAGATTATGTATACACCAGATTTCATAAATCTTTTATGAATGCTTTTAATTTTTAACCCATTTATATTTTGTATCACTATTTATTTGATAATTAATATGACATCATGGTATAAATTTGATTGTTCTATCGCAGCACACATTTTGTAAATTTCTGTAAATTAAGGGTGAACTGGCCGGCCCATTCTCCATACAAACGCCTTTGGGTGATCACTCCCTTATTTGAGGATTTAGGTCCAAAATAAAACATAATACCGATTGATCTCGTCATTATCTAGGCTTGTATGATGCCGAAATTTTAATAAAATAATTAACCTGAGAATTGTGAGCCTCGAAACATTTTCATGTAAAGTTTTCGAGGCTCATAACTTACAACTTAATTATCTTTTTAAAATTTTGGCATCATACAAGCCTAGATAATGACGAGATCAATCCGTGTTATGCTTTATTTTGGACCTAAATCCTCAAATAAGGGAGTGATCACCCAACGGCGTTTGTATGGAGAACGGGCCGGCCAGTTCACCCTTAAAGTGTGCGTTACGCATTTTTTATTTAATGTACTGATTATTTTCAGCAATGTTCAAGTGCAGTGCTAGAGTACATACCTAGTATTCCGTGGACCGAACGGTCCTAAAGTGGGACCTCGGGCCCATGCTGGCATTCCGTGCTATTACCAGTGGGAAAAAGTGGGATCATCATAATTTTTGTGCAACTACCAATTCGTCAACTTTGATATTGCTTATTATGTGTACAGTGTTTCGTTGACTTAACATACTTACTTATATAGTGTTCCTGCTAATTGTATTAAAGCAAAGCTTGTTATTCATAGTACGAGGCAGCGGAACGAAAGCGTCGAGTGGTGCTAGAAACTAAAATCGCCGAGAGCAGAGTAGGCAACCCAGAGGAATCTGAAACAAACATACAGGGCAATAGGCGAGAGGTGTGGGTGCGGCCGAGTGGTCATCGAACAGTTACGCAGAGACAAGACTTGGAACAGGAACAACTAAAAGCAATGTCATCGGTAGAGGTAAGATTTTAGAAGTGTTTGGAAACAGTCTTAATAGGAATAAGTCACTGAGATTCTGATAAAAAAGAGGCGGGTATGCTGTCTGAGGCATGCGAAAACTGATAAAGTTAAAAATTAAGATTTTATTATGTTCCTCGTTTCTTAAAGTAATTTTCCCTATGCGACAGAGACAGTCGATATAGATATTGAAGCGCTCGTAGAGAAGTTTGCTTAGCTGTTCATAACCGATCAGCAAAGTTAAGCAACGTCCGCCGCGGACATGAGTTCGATGGGTGACCGCTAGCGACATTACTACTGAGCGCTTACGTGCTTCGGAGGGCACGTTAAGCCGTGGGTCTCGGTTATTGTCTTAGTATGGCAGTCGTTATAGAATGGTGGTAGGGCATTTGGCGAATGCCCGCCTGGCTAGCTACCACCCTCGGGTAGAAAATCTGTCGCCAAACACGTAACGGTGTGTTCCGGAGACCTTGAGCGTCAGTAATCCTAGGTAAGCCTGAACAACATCTCCGAACACATCACCACTTACCATCAGGTGAGATAGTAGTCAAGGGCTTTTTTTTATGTTATTGTGACGGAACAAGCTCGAGGCCCACCTGATGTTAAGCGGAGTAGCCTCGCCTATAACAGATGCATTTCATCACGAGGCACGAATTGCACTGCGCCCGTCACTTTGAGACATAGTTGTTAAGTCTCATGTGCCTGTAATTTCACTAGCTCTCAAGGACAGCTGCCGGAACACAACGTTAGGTGCTTGGCGACAGATTTTCTACTTAAGGGTGGTAGCTGCCAGGCTGAACTTCTCAAAATGCCCTTCCACCATACGGTGAAGCTCAGGCCCGCGGCGGGATCGAACCACGGACCTGCTGCACGGCAGTCCATAGCCAGTGCCAATGAGCCATGACTGCTTCATCAAACTAACCTATCTTTTTTATATGTTAATTTGTATGTTTAGATACTGTTTACGTGCAATTGGTATGAAAAAAATATAAATTTGGTTTGTGCTAATGCAAACTTATATTTTGAAGTAATATAAGATGCAGGTACAAATAGCCATGACAAGAGTACATTGAATAGATATACGTAGGGATGGAGCTATATAAAAAATGTTTTGCATGGTGGTCTTGTAGGGCATTTTGCAAATGCCCGCTTGGCAGACTACCACTCCCAAGTAGAACATTTGTCGCCGAGCACCAAACATTGTGCTACGACAGCTGTCCTTGATAGCCAGTTGTAGACTAAGCCTGTTCACTACCTTCGACTACATCATCACTTACCATTAGGTGTTGTGAACTGTTTAGAAATAAAAAGAAAATTACTATTATATTTATTATAATTTACAGTCTTCATTTGCCATTATTTTCATATTGCATACGTACAAGAAGGCATGAAAACGACGTCATATTTTTTCGGTTTTGTACATTCTTCCCCCGAGGGGTGCTGGGTTAGAATTGCACCTCCTCATATCATCCCGTGTGTGTAATAAGAGGCGACTAAGGGGAAAATACTGGAAGGTGGGCAGCAGTGCCTTCTAAAGAACTGCCATCTTAAACTGCGATCTCCAAGCCGCCTGCCAAGCGTGGGAATTATGGCAAATACCCCCTAAATAGGGGAGGCTGTGTTCAACAGTGGACTATCCGGCTGATACAGTACAGTATATAGTACCACCAACTTAACTGTGCAGTTTTCGAGGGCGCTACTGGTCAAGGAAATCAACTACAAACTGTCACAATTTGAAGGAATGTTGTAGTTCTTTTTTTTGCCGCCTGAACAGATAAGTTGGTGGGACTGTACATTCTTACCCCGACGATAATTGTCGTCTCTGATTTCTCATAATTAACTCCAAAGAGACAGTGTTGTTGGATACGGAAACAATGTGTCGCCATCGCGTGGCGATATATATATAAAATTCTTCTAGGTTAAGCCTCTTAACAATAAACTTTTTATATGGTTGTTTTGTCATATATAAAGTTTATTCAGAATTATAAGGCTCATGTCTCATTTTGTGATTTATCTTTGTTTGTTTGTTGCAGTTAAATAAAAACTTTCTAATATGGTATTTACACGTACACGGCAAGCTGGTAACAAAAATAGGGTATGTATGCATTACGTTTTATGATATTTCAATGGCGAAATGTGAGTGCTTCATATAAATATTTTCATTCCTTTTCCCAGTATGGAAACGTTTCACGAATGCGCCAGCCAAATGTTGCGACAATTCCGGGCGTTGTTACACCGACAGCCGCTGCCGACGCCATCTGCGCGTCTCTTGCAGTTGACGGCCCTCAATATGTTCGGAGTCGAGCTGACACCACCGCAACACCAAGGTACTGTTACAATCTTATTTTGTAGTCTTACAGAGATTCCTATATCATGTCCATGCGACAAATTGATGTATCCCATATCATAAGATGTAACATCGGCGAGCAGATAACGCCGCTGCAAAATATATTGTTAAATAACTGTGAGAAAAACCAGTAAAAACAAAAAAGTACAGTACGTGAAACCCAACCTGTCTACTACTACACCTACGAAATACTAGGGGATGGTAAAAAAGCAGCGGCTTGAGACGGTGCGAATGTCGCTATGTACTTTGTCCCTGGCACAGGACTTAACTTAGACCTAAGTTGTCAGCTGAAGAGTGACAGGATAGGATCGCAGTATGCCTGTATCAAGTAGTCCATCCGGAGCCGAAGTTGAGTCAGGAGCATTGTGTACTTTGTATAGTGGGTCAAGTGTCACAGGCGCAGGACTGGCACGAGGAAGACCCCTGAAATGCTTGCAAAGTCCTAATTAAATTTAACTGTCGACCACCTGTAGGGCTACCACGATGCGAGGATGGAGCACGCTCTGGCTTAAGTGTAGCCTCGGAAGTAAGTGTGGTAGCTTGAACTCTATAGCATCAAAGGGGTCTAACTTCAAAACTAATGTATATTAATAAAACACGTGATAATGACCTGAAAGCACGAGGTGAGAAGCATGCTGCATATCCATAAATACACATTGATACCTAACCGGCTGCGCATCGCGGTTTCACCCGCGAATGGTGAAAAGTCATGGTAATGGTGAAAAGTATACTGAGTACCCATCCAGGAACTAAATTATAAGTAATCACTTATGAATCGTCTCATGTCTTAAATAACAAGAAAAGGTTATCGCGTTAAAAAAGGTGTTTCTCTCGCAATTTTTTAAAATTAAATCGTTTCTCGTCACTCATCGCCACTATGTGTGCAGTGTCATGCGTCTGAAATTTCCAAAACACTTCCCAATCCGCCACAGACACCTCCACAACTTGCTTGAAAGCAGGGGTTGAAAACCGGTTCCATATTCCGGTACGGTTCCTGTTCCAGTTCCGGTTCCAGTTCCGGTTTTGTTCCGGTTCCAAAGTACCGGTTCCATAGAACCTTTCTAAGAGGTTCCAAGTGGATGGAAGGGATGCCTTTAGAGCTTGCGCTGCTGATTAGAATAGCTTTTTATTAATTTATATTGTTTTAAAGGACAGATGAGAGTGTGAGCGCTTGGCGTATTTGTACTTATTACTTTTTTTTAAATGTAATTGTGACGGATCAAGCACGAGGCCCACCTGATGTTAAGCGGACTAACCTCTGCCTATAACAGATGTATATCGTCACAAGTCACGAATTGCGCCCCTCACCTTCAGACATAGTTGTCAAGTCTCATGTGCCTATAATTTCACTGGCTCTCAAGGACTGCTGCCGGGACACACCGTTAGGTGCTTGGCGACAGATTTTCTACTTGAGGGTGGTCGCTAGTCAGGCGGGCATTCAAAATGCCCTTCCACCATGCTTTCAAGCTCAAGCCTGACCTGCGGCACGGCAGTCCATAGCCAATGCCACTGAGCCATCACTGCTTCTACTTCCATTCGAATAGCTAGTTTTTTTTATACATAAAAAAACTAGCTATTCGAATGGAAGTAGGTATAACCATGTTTATATCTTTTTTGTTTTAGAGAAAGATAGTAAGATATTCTATAATTGTCCCTTTTACTTACCAACATTGCGGCTAAGTGATTTTAAAGTTATACTCATTTAACAGAAAAGATATTATATATGACATTATAGTGATTATAATTAATTAATGACTAGAAAATCTGTCGCCAAACACTTATAGGCGTAAGCTGCTATGTGTTCTTGAGAACCAGTAATTTTGCATGGTGATAGGGTATTTTGCGAATACCCGCCTGTCTTGCTACCTCCCTCAAGTAGAAAATCTATCGCCAAGCATTTAACGGTATGTGCCGCTATGAGTTCTCTAGAACCAGTTATATTGCATGGTGGTAGGGCATTTTGAGAATACCCGCCTGGCTAGCTACCACCCTCAAGTGGAAAATCTGTCGCCAAGCACTTAACGGTGTGTGCCGCTATGAGTCCTTGAGAACCAGTAGTCTGCATGGTGGTAGGGCATTTTGCGACAAAAATATTAGCTAGTTAACCTAAGGTCACATAAAGACCACATATATGAAACAATATACAATGAGCCATATAATAAAATAATAAAAAAATATAAAAGTGTAACGTTAACAGATAACATAATGGCTATGAGCCATATGTTAATGAATAAAATGGTGTAACATAAACATATCATCAAGCTCACTTAGTGTAGCGGATTAGTAGAAATATCAAACGTACCGATAAAATAAAGGTTCTTATAGAGGTTTCGGTTCGGGTTCTGGTCAAAGGCAAAGTCAAAATCATTTATTCAATGTAGGCGTCTACGACGCTCTTATGAAGGTCAATTACAAATTTTAATATTGAAATATTACACATTGTACTGCCACGTTCAGAAAATAAATTGTATAGAGCCACTGCGAGAAGAACGGGCAAGAAACTCGGGGCCATTCTTTTAAACATCTTTTAACAATGTGTTTCATACTTACTATTTAATAAAGTTATTACAATATTTGTTTAAATTTTTATGTAGGTGACACGCAATAGCTTGGCAGAGGCGGAATTGTCCAGGCTTTTTTGTCGTTTAAGTAATTAGAAACTGTGTAGTAGGATTTTTTAATCAATATGTTTTTTACGTGTAATTTGAATTTCCCTTTTGTGAGCGTTGTAATATGTTTGGGAACTTTATTATAAAACCGTACACAATAACCTAAGAAGGACCTTTCATTTGTCTTTGCTAATCTAAAACCTGGCACCGCTATTTTATCTTTATTTCTAGTATTTTAATCGTGATTGTCACTGTTTAATTTAAATTTACTCAATTTTTTACGAACATACATAATATTTTCAAATATATACAGACTTGCTAAAGTTAAAATATCAATTTCTTTAAAAAGATCCCTCAGACATTTCCTAGGACCCATTTTATATATGGTTCGAATTGCACCCTTTTGTAGGATAAATATTGTCTGTATCTAAACACAACCTTATTCCCTCCTCTCCTTTTTTTCATCGGACAACAAGACGCACAGGAACACGGCATCCATACATGGTCGATATCCCGAAAATACGCACAAAGCGTTTTAAATCTAGCTTTATAATGCGTACGGCCGAATTATGGAACACCCTACCAGCGTCTCTATATCCCGATATATATAATCTGGCAGTCTTCAAGTACAGAGTAAACAGGTATTTGCTAGGCAAGCATGCTCCACCGTCGACCGCGTTATCACTTTCCATCAGGTGAGACTGCGGTCAAATGCTTGCTTATCATATTTAAAAAAAAAAAAAAAAAAGCAGCAGTTCCCCATAATACACCATACGACATAATACTGTGGAAGTACGCGAAATAAACTAGGCGAGCAGTAGCTACGTGTTTTTTCCATTAGGTATTTTCAATACAGAGGTGATAGCCATTGGGCGATAATTCGACGATCGCCTTTTTATGTCTGCGATTAGTCCAGAGGTACATTATTTTTTGTTTATAGGTACAAATTCTGTAAAAACTATCTGATTTTTGTCTGTAAAAACTATTTATAGGGTTGAAAAGGCCAACGGAGCGATAATGAACAAAATAACCTATTGCATAGACAAATACTTAAAATAAGTAGTTTCAGAATAAAACTCTGAAAACCAGAACAAACATTTACTTTTTAGGCCAAATATATTTCTAATTAGGCACATTACTTGCTCAGTGGTAGGCACAACTGCATGTAAAAAAAAATTGGTGACACGTCAAAATATACAAAGCTCACGATGCAATGTATTGAACACCTGTCAAAACAGCATTAAGACCGATTTCAACATGGAAATGCATTTTTGTAAATACAAGCTTTTAAGTGCCTAGTATCATAAAAAAATATCTTAAAAATTAAAATTATTATTAACCTAACCAAAGAGACAAAATTGTTCTCATGTGCCTGTAATGTCACCGCCACCGATACTCTTCAAACGGAACACAGTAATGAGAATATTACTGCATGGCGGTAGAAATAGGTGGCAGTACTTCTCCGGACAAACTCGCACAAAGAGGTCTACTTTGCAGTGTTTCAAATTGCGAGAATTTCCAGATTCGGCAGACGTGATGATGTTCTTCGCTCCACAGATTAATTGTATAGACCTTATTTTTTTTCTAAAGTTTATACTTTAGTATAAGCCACATTGATAGGACTTTACACCCGGACCTTGTAGATTTCATAAGAGGAAGAACATAAATAAATAAATATATTCATATCTTTGATCACATTATTGTATATATTTTACAACCACTGTGTTTTATATAAATAGTACATAACATGTAACTTAATAATATATAGAATAACTTAAATAACAATACTCTTACAGCCACCGTAGCATGTTCGATTGTTTGTCCGTCTAGTTTCCATGGAAACTCGGCGGGAACGCTTTTGTAGGATAAAGATTGTCTCTATCTCAGCAGCAGTTCCCCACAGCAATACACCATACGACATAATACTGTGGAAGTACGTGAAATAAACTAGGCGAGCAGTAGCTACGTCTGTTAACTGTCTTATCCTAAGAACTGCATATGGAGCAGAACTAAGTCTTTTGGAGAGATCATGTATATGTGGATCCCACTGTGAAGTGGAATCCATTTTGATTCCCAGAAAGACTGTCGCATTGTCAATAGGGAGTTTTATGTTTGGTTCAACATAAGGAACATTTGGTAAAGCTTTAAACATTTCGTCTTTTTTGAATTAAAGAGAAGATTATTAGCGGCGAACCATTTACAGATCTTAGATAATACATTATTTACATGAGTCAGTTCACTGTCTTTCCTATTTACTTTAAAAATCAGAGAGGTATCATCTGCGAATAAAACAATATCGCAGAAATTTTTGACCATGCAAGGCAGATCATTAATATATGTTAGAAACAGAAAAGGTCCCAAAATTTATCCCTGTCTTACTCCCATTTTTACCCATGACCCGGAAGAAGTATTGCCATTTATTCCAACCTTCTATAGCCTGTCTGACAGATATGATTATATAAGATACAGTCTGGTATCGTAACCGCTAAATACCGGTTCCATATCAGTACTTTTAGAACCCTTTCGACCCCTGCTTCAAAGTAGCTAGATGCGCCTTTCGACGATGAAAACTGGATCGTTCGTACCCGACGCGAAGCTCCTCCTTACGATGGTGTTGATGTAAAATCTTGTGAACGCTTCCTGATCTTAAATCTACAAGAGGTGCTGGATCTCTTCATATCAAAATTACATATTCACTTCGATCAGAATTTGATTGCTTACACGCATTCAAAGGGCAACCACATTTTATTTGTAGATGAGCTAATTTTTTTTATATAAATATAACCGGTCATGATCCATATACATCCATTATGGAAAGATACATAATAAAATACGCTACATTTTTCTAAGTGGCCTGGTATATTTATACTCATATTAATATAAGCTCGGACGAAGTACCCATTGGATTCTGTACTTGACGACAAAACTTCCGAAACACATACCCTGGACGAAGTTTATAAGAACGATTTCAACCACTAACTAAAATTAGTCGACACCAATGCTTTGATATCTTTGCCAAGTCTCAACTCGAGTATGGAAAATATAAGAATTATGTTTACATTTCTGGTTGTCCCATTAAATGGTTAAATTTGATGAGGAGAAAATATTTCCACATCAAATTATAAAAAGAACACAATACGTATGTTTTCTTAATCGATAAGAAAAAAATAGGTAGTAATATCGAGTTGTGTAATTAAATCGCAAAGTTCCATATGGTTACTAATTCCCCGCACAACTACTTTTTATAGCAACAGCGTGTTTGGTATGGCCCCTAGGTTATACAATCATTTACCAAAATTGATACTGGAATCAGAGTGCGTCATGTTATTTAAGAGAAATTTGTTTAAATTTTTGGTATCGAAATGTTATTACACTATTCAAGATTATATAAATGATAAATTTGTATAAGCTGGTATAATGAAAAATAAATAATAATTGATAAATGTATGTAATATTAAAATTTGTAAATAAGTATTAATAATGTAATGTAACTGACATAAAATTAAATCTTTCCCATGTATCTTTGAAGGTTAGAATGTAAACTTTGACATTTTAATTTTGAAACTAATTATTTTCCTAATTGAACAAGTCACCTTGACAATTTTAATGTATGATTTTGCATGCCATTATGGTGGAATGTGGAGCACTGCCTATTTTCTGTAATACCTTGTACACATACCCATGTTCAAGCAAATAAATAATTTTGAATTTGAATTAACGCGTCTCAGGCAGTGATTCGATCGTCAATCTCTAAGTCTCGTTTTAGCGTGTATGCTTTACATTATTATTGTCCCTCTTGCTCTCAATCACGATTGGTCGGATATAGTAGCGGTCGATGTTTTGTCGATTCTAGATATTTTTTCTGTATGGACTGCGATGACGAAATTGCACACACAATAATTAATAAGAAATCGAATGCAGATAGGATGTGAAAAAAGTTAATATCTAGTTCGATGGCACGCCAGATTTGTAATACGAAAAAATTAAAACAAATAAAAAACAAGAAATTATAATACGAAATGCACGATAAAATCTTGTAATGCATAGATAAGCTATGTAATCATAACATCTGTACATACTCTGTGCAAGGATTATTAACAGCATAATTTAATTCGACATTTTTTACACCAGGTACTTATCACAAGAGATTACAGAGGAAACAATTAATGTGATAACACATAATATTTATTGAGAACTTGTTTCTTTAAGCGGCTCTTATTTTCTGTTTCTGAAAGAGGTGGAGAAATAGTTCATTGTATCACTCTGCCGCAAAATGTTTTCCTAGAGCAACTTATATTAAATTCCTCGCAGCTTCACTTTTAATTTACACGGCTTGTTAAGCAAGGTTGTATGCTGCTGCTAACTCATTTTGCTCTGTACATATCAGTTGTAGACGAAGTTCTGTCTGTTAAAGATACCACCTGAAGATATTCGGATTCGTTTCAAGAATCCAATGTTTATAATCTGGCTAGAGCTCGTACAAAAGTATCGTATGGTTCAATCACTGTAACACAATAACTGTGCTTAAGTAATGCTGATCTGGTTATGTGACAACTATGGTAGGTGACCTACAAAGCCTCATGACCAGCTTAAAATCTGTATGTTGTTAGTTACGTATGACACTTAAACGGAAGTGATTGCTTTGGATGAGCCAGACTTGTATTTCCACGTCAAGGCATAAACCTGAACTAACTCTCTCACCACATTTGTTTTGCTATCAATTTCTCACAAATCCTTATAAAGCTTTGCTTCCGTAGTTATTACAGTCCCTGTACAATAATCTTGTTTTTAAAGAGTACTGAACTGTTGCACTATTCATCTGGAATCGCCTCCTCTTGCAACAACTTATGGAACAATAAAAATAGCCACTATCTACTTTCAGAAGTTGTTATGCCTTAACATATTAATATTATAAGATTAGCATACTTATTAAAGTTCGAAAGCCGCTTTGCCCCACTTGTCTTTACTTCACTCGATCGTTGTGTAGTGTTTTGAAAAAATGTGAAGACATAATTCACTAGATACACGGCATTGCAAAAAGGTAGTCGTTCGTCGAGTCCTAATCGCCTTAGTATCCAGGTTAAGATTGTCTAAACCAGTATTGCAAACAACTTCATTACTTCCTCTCCTGGGGAGGCTATACGCCAATAAGTGGCTGCACAAACATTTCGACTGCGTGCTTGAATGATGTGCACTGTTAAAAGTAGTTATTTCCTGACACCAGACTCGATAATGTTCGGAGTAGATCTACGCTTCAATATTCGACGGCATTCATCAAAAGTTACGCATACCTATCACTTTAGGATTTAAAATATATTTTATTTTGCCCTGTAAAAACTATTGGACATCGGTATTGTACAAATAGTCTAAAGCAACTTCGTTTTTCAATGATGATCCTACAAATGCACTGTGGATATTTCGATTAGTGGAAGCAATGATGGCCGAGCGGTAATAGCTATGGACTGCCGCCGTGCCGCCATGGTCCATACTTATACCCCCACCGCCCGTTTGAGCTTCACCGCATAGTGGAAGGGCATTTTGCGAATGCTCGCCGGTCTAGCTCTCAAGTAGAAAATCTGTCACCAATACCTAACAATGTGTTCCGGCAGCAGTCCTTGAGAGCCAGTAAAATCACAGGCACATGAGAATTAACAACTTTGTTTCAGGGTGACAGTGCAGTTCGTCATAAGTGACGAAATGCATCTGTTATAGGCAGAGTTTAAGCCTTAATATCTGGTGGGCCTCGAGGATTTTTCGTCACAACTATATAAAAAAAAATGTTAGTTTATTTTTATGATAGAATCGTTAGATGGACTTTGCAGACGTGATTGTATTAAACAGAAAGTTTGAATGCTTATGCTATACTTATACCTTCTACTAAATAAACGACTTGTGATGATATTATGAAACACTCAGAGCATTAAAATAGTTCTCTATTTAATAAATGTTATTATACTTTTGATCGTATAATTTATTCCAATTGGAATTCAGTAGCGCGTTTTTATTCGTTTTATTGGGCATCGATCCACTATCTCGATAGTAAAATATTTACAACATCCCACGCATACGCATCGGATCTTCGAACAAATCGACAGTTAGTTGGCAAGTTCGTCAGAGATGAGAAAATGAATTTTATGGCACATAAAAGAAAAAATAATAACGGTTTTAATTCACAACCACTATTACGTGGGACCTTATTATTCTTTACAGCTATGTATAGAATCGACGAGAAACCATTCCCTAGAACATAAATTTCATAATTTATTAGTCTACTCGTATTGAATTGCGCGAGTGCACCTAAATTTCCTTAAATAATACTTTTGAAGCAGTGATGGCTCAGTGGCATTGGCTATGGACTGCCGTGCAGCAGGTCCATGGTTCGAATCCCGCCCAGAGCTTGAGCTTCACCGCATGGTGGAAGGGCATTTTGTGAATGCCCGACTGGCTAGCGACCACCCTCAAGTAGAAAATCTGTCGCCAAGCACCTAACAGTGTGTTCCGGCAGCAGTCCTTGAGAGCCAGAAAAATTACAGGCTAATGAGACCTAACAACTGGACGTCTCAGTGTGACGGGCACAGTGCAATTCGTCGCTGACGAAATGCGTCTGTTATAGGCAGAGGTTAGTCCACTTAACATCAGGTGAGCCTCGGACTTGTTCCGTCACAATTACATAAAAAAAAAAACTTTTAAGATATGTATTTAGTAGACAAAAACCTTAATATCTCCATTTGCATTTTTATGCTTCATTCACAAAAGAAAGAGGTTATTAATTCTAATGTATTAGAAGTCACCGATTCTAAGTTTCTAATGATACTTGCGTTACTTAGGCCCGACTTCACCAAACTAGGGTTAAATTAACCTCGGATAACTTTAAATACCATTAAAATGTGATAGGCTTAAGCTATAATAAAACGTCTGTTTGAATTTGAACTTTTATAAAATGTGACAGCAGCGACCATACGAATATATATAGTACGTACTATCAGCTGTAGCAAAGTGGCTATATTTGTTTTTAGTATGTGGAGCTGTACCGCCAAATTCTACGGTATAATTTTTTAATTTAGGATAAGATTTTGTCCTTTTCTACGTTTTCTTTGATGCATGATGTCAAATGTAAAAGTCTACCATGGTAAATTTAAAATACTGCAACATCATCGGATGTCTATTGTCACAAAGATTAATCATATTTGTTGATTTTGTTGATTGAAATTGGAGCGTAGTCATAATTACTAGATTCAGGCGTTGCTTTGCGGAAATCCATACTTAATATTATGTAATAAAAACTATTTTCAAATATAAAAAAAAAACTTTTACATAATATTTTAGTAAACACTTCAAAAATATAAAAATATATCTAGTGACTGTTTAATTTTCCTGTTAAGCGACGTGAACAAACGGAAGAATTTCGACGCGTTTCTATTCTACACGAAACATCCTGAGGAGGTCTTGACTTGATCGCGCTATCGAGAATAAATGCATAGTCGGCTATGTCGGCCTAAAAGTATAATGGATTATAGTGGAAATGGATTATTGAGCGTTTTATACAAAGCTAAATACTATTTACACTGTTATTATATCAACACATTGTAACATAATTAACCCTAATAGTTCAGAAAATATTGTGTACGTTATCATATAAGTTCTATTCACATTAAAGCATAAAACTTCACGATAAGCTTACAAGCCGTCTTAATTGATCATTAAAATTGTACCAACTCCTAAGTACACAAAGAGTAATGAGGTTGGGAATTACATTTGCATATTGTTAACGACATGTTGGAATGTTCATTATTATGTTAATTTTAAGATGTTCAATACATATTTAAAGAAATTAAGTTATTAAATTAATTAAATGTTTATGAGTTTTAACATGACTTTATAGAGAACTTCATGCATATTGATGAGTTGAGAATCTTGCGTGATGTGATGACTGATGATGACAGTAGTAGAATATTACTGTGATTTGTATCTACTGTACAGTGCACAGTTTAAGTGCATTTGTAAATAATGGCGTTTATTAAAGTTTTATTTGATAGATACTTAGCTAATACTGTACTGTATCAGCCGGATAGTCCACTGCTGAACATAGCCTCCCCCATTACGGTTATGGATAAGGTTTGCCATAATCTCTACGCTTGGCAGGCATCTTGGGGATCGCAGTGTGAGGTAACAGTTACTCAGAAAGTGCTGCTGCCCTACTTCTGGTGTTTTACCATTAGACGCCTCTTACGACACCCACAGGTAGAGATGTGGGGGTGATATTCTAGCCCGTCACCCCACGGGCGTTAACTCACGAAGACTCACGGGGACTTAGCAAATAATACGTTTAATTACTTATGGAAATTATATGATAAACTATTATTTAAAACCAGCGAAAAGCTTTTTTTTATCATTTTATCACATTACTTTCGATATAAATATTGATCACTGTGTAAATAATGTTTATTTTGGGTTGTAACGAATTTGGGTAAGGTTATTTTTAAAGGACCTTCTGCATTCAATTTAGAAAATTAATACATAACGTGAGCCTGTAAGTGTGG
Organism: Plagodis pulveraria; assembly: GCA_963890685.1. Classification (NCBI taxonomy): domain Eukaryota; kingdom Metazoa; phylum Arthropoda; class Insecta; order Lepidoptera; family Geometridae; genus Plagodis; species Plagodis pulveraria. The sequence continues at coordinate 20,559,636 of OY982957.1, forward strand.
CTATTTCCTGTGGCTCCGCCGGCTGGGCGCAGTAAAGGTTTGTAATTACAAATTACAAGTTATTGGAGGTTGATGCACCGCGGCCCTTCCCCGCCCCGGGGCCCGCCCGCTCCCCCGCGCTTCTCACAAATGCACACATTTGATGGAGACAGGTTCAACAAACTGAGTGGCAGAACTGGCGACCAACGCCACGGAGACGACCGCACTTTTACGCCATTACTTGTAATGATGTTTTGAGTTATTATAGAAAATTTATGACCAACGGAACCCTTAATTACGAGTTTTGGCGATTCGATACCCTTTAGCAAAGTATTTTACGCACGCGGAAGTTCCAGGAAAGATGCGGGATAACATTGTTTTTATGTGAGATAAGTGGCTTTAATAAAATATTTATTATGTCTACTTAATGTTAAATTTTATTATCCTTATATTGAATATACGTCCCATTTTTTTTTAACAATTCTTCATTCTTAATCGTCACATCTTTCTATATCCCACGAGTGTGAGGTCGGTACATTAAGAAAATTCTAACAACACATGCACAAATTACAAGTTTTTGTTCTGTTGTGCACTTACAAACGTAATCCTTTATTACCTCCCTGGTTCTACGAACCATATGTTTTTTATGTATGTTAGATAAAGAAAAATATCAAACTAACAACCAAGAATAAATAATACCGCTATAGAGTCGATACCTGAAACATCAAAAACTTATTTCAAATTATATAAAAAATAACTAAGATACAAAATTACTTCACGACAACATTACGCAATCATTTCTCATACTTAAACGGTCACCGTGGGAAACAAAGAAAAGGGACGCGAAAACAATATGACCTAATTTAGAGAAGTAGAAGTAGTCGGTATAAAATGTGATCATTTTATACCGACTACTCGAATGAGAAAAAATGGAAAAGCTAAAAGCTTAATTTAAGAAAATAATGAGTCAATGAAATACCAACAATATTGCCAATAACATGATAAGAATAACTTAGACTAAACACCAAAGACTGTAAATATATAAATATTGGTTATTGGTATATAAACATTGTTGGCGAGACACTAAATCTTTATTTTACATGAAGATATTGAAAATACACCAGGATCTATAAGCGCTTTAGTTGTTTAATCGCATTAGCGATAAAGTAGAACTCGCAAGGTAAAGGCAAACTCTGGTGAGTTTTCACTTAGTAAGTTTTACAACACCTTCGAACTTTTAGAGCCTTCGCCCGCTGCTCTCTATATGTGTGCTGCCATTAATACTTTACCTGCCTTGTTTAACAATCTACTATAAATAATAACACAAAAATAAAATATTTAAATCAATAATAATGGAAGCATACAGTTATCAAATATTGTCAACAAATAAAATAAAAACATAATTATAAGAATGTAACACAACCGGGTACACAGACCCGCAAGAAGTATATTACATGCACGAAGAAATAAGGTAAAAAAACAAAGTAATCAGAGATAAAATAGAACTTAAGTATTGTAATAAAACATCAAAATAAAGAGGTGCAGAGCAGGGCATCTGTTGAGAACAAATAGCCTAATAAAACATTCGACCGTTAGAGCAACTGAAAGTGAATTTTAGGGTGGTAAAGCAGGTGGTTAGTTTCTTAAGCGAGAGTATGTCTTGGTGGGAATCACCGCAGTGTCAGATATATAAATCGCCTAAAGCAAGTCGAAGAATAGTGTCAAGGCCTCCGGTAAGGTACGGTAAGGATACCGTCACACAATATTTTATTTTCATTAAAACATACTTTTATATAGTTCAAAGTCTTAGTTCAGTCTGCCTCACGCTTGGGCGGATTTTATTGATTCTTGTTTAACTTTGGATAAGATTATGCATAATTATGACACTTAGTTTGCCGTTTATATGTTTTATATCTTTTTACTATAAAGACAAAATAGTTGTAAAAAATAACACTACCTTGTTTGGGACTAAGAACCATCATTTCCTTTTTTTTTTTATACGACTGTCCACCAAATGGAGTGTTATGTTTTCAGTGTATATAATATGTTTTGAGTTTCTTTATTCCACCATAACTTCTAAACGGCTTACCCGATTTTGATGTATGAGATATCGTTAGATTCGTCTTGACAGCAAAAATGACACTAGGCACATAAAAACACACATAAAAAAATAATAAAAAGCAAACTGGTGGATTTTAGACACCATATTGGAAGACAAAAATAAATTCTTTCTTCCAAACCGAGTCGAGTGTTAAAATGAAGGGCTTTAAAAAACAATTCCATAAATACATATTACTTGCAGTTTTAATTTCAATGGAACGATAAAACGTTTAACAAAACTAAATTGAAACGCTCGTAGCGAAGTTTGATTAGCTGTTCTTAACCGATCAGCAAAGTTAAGCAACGTCCGCGGCGGTCACTCATGACCACCAACTCATAATGTGACCGCTACTGACATTACTACTGAGCGTTTCCGTGCTTCGGAGGGCACGTTAAGCCGTCGGTTCCGGTTGTTGTCTTAGGATTGCAGTCGTTATAGCATGGTGGTAGGGCATTTTGCGAATGCCCGCCTGGCTAGCTACCACCCTCAAGTAGAAAATCTGTCGCCAAGCACCTAACGGTGTGTTCCGGCAGCTGTCCTTGAGAGCCAGTAATTCCAGGTTAGCCTGAACAACATCTTCGACCACATCATCACTTACCATCAGATGAGATAGTGGTCGAAGGCTTACATGTAAGGAATAAAAAAAAACAATCGGGTTTTTTAAATTTTTATATTAATTTATACTTGTTATATTTTATATGGTTAGGTAGGTTACCGCGATATCATTACTTCTATCTATCTTCTATCATTACTATTTATTCTATTAAAAATCAACTGGCTTCTTATTAGGATTCACGTGAACGGGGCACACTTTATCACGTATACGTTCCGACATAAAATCCTAACATAAAGGCTGCAAAATATATTTGCGAATAGCTTCTATGAAAATTGTATCAAAATGTAAAAATATGTAGGATGAATGGCAGAAGGCAATCATCGAAGAAATTTGATGCAATAGTGGACATACATATCATTGCGCCTTTAGATTACTCGAAAAGTTGTGCAGAAAACGTCGCAGTAAATGGAGTCTGCCCATTAACAAATTAATTACTCGCTGATTTTCTAGAAAAATAAAACACAAGTTCGCATTTTAATGTTGTAGTTTTTTGATTTGGCTTTCTATTAAATTTGTTCTGGTGATCTTTTTACATGATAATCTTTTTTAAGACTAACATTAAATTTAAAATTATATATTAAAATTGTTTTTATTATATATATATATATATTATTAACATTGTTTCATACAATTTTTTTTTTCGCAGACAGAAGTTACAGATCTTATCTCGGGATCGTGTTATTTTTTTAGTGTTTTTTTATCTATTTCAATGATTACTTTTTTAAGACTAGCATTAAATTTAAAATTATATATTTATCACTGTTTTTTCATAATTTCTTTTTTTTTGTTACACACAGTCGTATATTATCTAGGGACGGTGTTATTTTTTTGAGAATAGGCCGCACATTTAGCGACTTCAGTGCAAGGCAGTTCCACGCCCTCCTAAATAGATGTAGTAAAAGCATTATGCCACCAGTTGCAGTGCCATCTTCCTACGCATGGGTTACGATAAAAATATCAATATTACGCATGATTGCCACTGTCGGTGTTCTCGAAGGTTACGGTAGTCAAGATATATATAAAAAAATATAATAATAAGTGATGTAACCCCCACTACGAATTATCCATAAAATACGTTTTCTAGTCCAGTCATTATATACATTTGGAAAAGAAAGTGAACCGAGAAAGCCAAATTTTTGATATTACGTGGGGGGTGGCTAGAAAAGCTTAAGTTCAAATTGTCGACCAAAATAACCTTGTGCAATTTCCGCCATCTTGAAAAAACCCTTAAATTCAGTTTTTTCATCATAACTCGGTTCCCCGTTGAGATACGAAAATTTTTATAGAATACTTTTTTGTAGCTTTTTTCACGATCTACAATTAAAGTCCTTTACATTTTTCACGTATCGATCGTCGTTTTCGAGATATCGATCAAAAATATCGAAAATTTTTGGAGATTTTTTTTTATTTCGCTATTAACTTTTTTTTTATGGAAGATATCAAAAAATGTTTGAAATAAGACTTGTAGAGCGTGTCCAGACCTACAAATTCGTTTTTTTATTTTTCATTTCCGACAAAAATTACGACCTCCAGCGCGCCACAAAGTCAGTAAAACTGTGCCCGGTTTTCATTTAGCCGCTCGCTCGGTTGTATCCACACGTCGAAATGGATGGAGAATGGTTCAGGGAATTATTGCAATACAAAAAAAAATCATAAACCAGCCGAATTATAAATCAAATACATGAAATTTATTGATAAAATAATTTTACATGAATAATTTTACATGAAATTTATTGATATAATAATTTTTATGCAGCAAAAATAATGATTACAGGTGGTAATTTTTTTAATTTTTTTTCATTTTCACGTTCGTTCTTCGTCGAGAAGCAATCGACGCTAGCCGTTGGTTTCCATATTTTTTGTAGCACGAACTATGAACACTCACTGAGTCAATATTTTGTAACATTTGTTCATGCTCCACATGTCCTCTTTTCACGCTCGCCGCTAAGAGAGTCTGAACAGTTCTCTTTTTAGCCACATAAACATCGTCAATCAGAGGTTTTTTGCAAATAAAACAATCACCCATTTTCACACAATTTTTCAAACACGTACGCTCGCTTCAAAATACTCCAGACAACTGACTGGAATGCTACGAATAAGGAGCAGATGTTCCGGCATGAACACGAAAAAAGGGTCTTTTATACCTGACCCACGCCCAAACTCTAACGGTCGCTCTATGGCGAGACGCCATAGAGCGCCATGGAGACGCGTCGGGCGCGCTGGGGCCGACTTTGTGGCGCGCTGGAGGTCGTAATTTTTGTCGGAAATGAAAAATAAAAAAACGAATTTGTAGGTCTGGACACGCTCTACAAGTCTTATTTCAAACATTTTTTGATATCTTCCATAAAAAAAAAGTTAATAGCGAAATAAAAAAAATTCTCCAAAAATTTTCGATATTTTTGATCGATATCTCGAAAACGACGATCGATACGTGAAAAATGTAAAGGACTTTAATTGTAGATCGTGAAAAAAGCTACAAAAAAGTATTCAATAAAAATTTTCGTATCGCAACGGGGAACCGAGTTATGATGAAAAAACTGAATTTAAGGGTTTTTTCAAGATGGCGGAAATTGCACAAGGTTATTTTGGTCGACAATTTGAACTTAAGCTTTTCTAGCCACCCCCCACGTAATATCAAAAATTTGGCTTTCTCGGTTCACTTTCTTTTTGACTTGACTGAATGACTGGACTATTCTATAAAAATACAAAATGGTGAAGGTTGATAACGAGAGGCCAAATTAGAGTTACGAGTCATACTTTTATTATGATGACACATTTCAGTTAAATTCGGATGTGATAATTCGTTAGATGAGTTCGTAAAATATTTTTTTAAGCAGTTGTACAAATCTTCAGGATGTATTTGTTGTCAAAATAATCACATGACTGCTGTTCTTCCTGTATGGAGCTTTGTTTCAGTAAAGCTTAGTTATTGTTTAGACTAGGGTAGGTATCTGCCACCTGGTTTTTAAATTTTCAAGTATAAATTAATATAATCCAGTTAAGAAGTCATTATTTTTTTATTATTACTTTCACGTTCAATCAGAAATTGTTACTAACATTAGATTCTAACCTTGATGATTATCTAACACTACGCCATGGCCGAAGATCATTATAAATCACAGCAAAAAAAGACAATCTAGTGAAAAATCGTTGGTATAGTTTATAAATGTACCTGTATCATTAGGTTACTTACTCCAGTCTTCTTGTAACTTTATAAATCATATTGAATAAAAATATTTCAATAGTACCTAATCTGGTTCGTGAACGGATAATCTACAAAAAATAACTATAATGATGCTGCACATATCACGACTTGGGATAGTGATTGCTCCTGTGCTTGTAAGGACCGTGGGTGAACGCTATCGCAGGTGCAATCCGTGCTAGGTATTTTTAGACTCCTCGGTCTATTTATACCGTACCGGATCTCTGCCGCCGGTAGCTGTCGATGTATGATCCGAGGACACTTGTCTTGTGGGGAGGCCAGACACTTGTCATCTAACTCTGATCCGGTTTATCTGTATGCTGTGTGGATTTATGAAGAATATCAAGGCTAGTTGCTCTGCCCACTACAGCGATGAGTTATTTTCGTTGTTAAACACATTAAAAACGAGAAGGAGCCGTTTTTATTTGCTCTGTATATATACATCTTAACGAATACATTATAATTATGATGATGTCTACTATGTATTGAATGTGCGGGTTAAGCTTAGAAATGGCTGATCAGATTTTCGTCAAACATGACTAAGAACCATCAGATTTAAGGCTTGCTTTCTAAATAAAACGGCAACGAAATTAGTTCAATCGTTTTGGTAACAAAGTATAAAAGCTTCAAACATATATACGATGTATACGGAAACAATATGATAAAACTTGGTAGTGATAAAATTGATAATAACAAATATTTTTAAAATATTTTATGAAAACATCAAATTAATATTTTAATAAAACACTTAAAAAATACAAAAATATATCTGCTGACATTTCCGCCTAATTTTCCTGTTAAGCCGACGTGACGTCACAAACGCCACGCAGCCAAACCGGAAGAATTTTCCGGTTTTTGAACAGGAAAATTAGGCGGAATTGTCACCAGATTTTTGTATTTTTTAAGTGTTTTATTAAAATATTAGTTTGATGTTTTCATTAAATATTTTAAAAATATTTGTTATTATTAAATATGGATTTCCGCAAAGTAACGCCTGAATCTATTTATTATGATAAAATTGAATTATTTTAGGAGACCAAGCTTAATAAAATACGGAACATAAATTAATGAGTGAGTACGCACGACGCTCTTGATGGTTAATGGCGAGCTGCTTTTGCCTGATTATGAAGATTTGTAAATTAAGACAAAGTGTATTAACACTAGTGTATTTCTTAATTACAAAATTAATTATTTTATCAATTTTCTCAAATGTACATAATACCTTTGTTCAAAGACCCGTTTTTCTTTTAATAATTATCCAAAGAAGATTTCATGCGGTTTTATGACTATGGTTATTTGTAATAGTTACACTTCAAACAAAGTAATTATACATCCAGCGTAGTAGTTATGTGTACCTTAAAGATATTGATTCGACAGTAGCCCATTCCGGTTATCCCTGATTGCTGAGCATAAGGCAATAAACGCTAACAGATTAATATGCATCGGACAAAATATGCTGCGATTGTTTTCAATTAATGTTTCCATGTTAAATGTTGATTGGAAACATTTGATGTATTTGTATCGTTCTTTTATTTAATTTGGTCTTAACTCAGACCCCACTTGAAAACTGATTTATGATTTTGGGAGACAATCAATAAAATATTGTGTGTACTGAAAAAAAAGCACGAGTTTGAATCGATTTTCATTGCGATTTGATTACGATCGAAGGGTGTAGTCCGAAGAACTAAACTAACGCTAAAACTAAAATGATCGCGATTCAATAAATAGTTTTGAAGCGGTGATGGCTCAGTGGCATTGGCTATGGACTGCCGTGGAGAAGGGCATTTTGCAAATGCTCACCTGGCTAGCGACCTCCTTCAAGTAGAAAATCTGTCGCCAAGCACCTCACAGTGTGTTCCGGCAGCAGTCCTTGAGAGTCAGTAAAATTACAGGCACATGGAGACCTAAAAACTGTACGTCTCAGTGTGACGGGCACAGTGCAATTCGTCGTTGACGAAATGCATCTGTTTTAGGCAGAGGTTAGTTCACTTAACATCAGGTGGGGCTCGGGCTTGTTCCGTCACAATAACATAAACAAACCCGAAGGAGCACGATATAACTTAATACCATGTAGATAGATTCGCAGATATCTAGTTTATATATATATTTTCAATATAAATACGAGGATATGAAAAAACTCACTCAGATTTAATAAAATAATTCACAAAGATTTCACTTTCGTCTCAGTCCGCCCCTAGATAAAATCGTCATATGTTATCAGATAAGTATACCACTGCTTTGAAATCGAAGGTTTTCTACAACTGCCTCTAATTTCACTGATTCTGGCGACAAATACAAATCATTAGATTACATCTACTCATCATTTTATAGTTAAAAGTATTTTCGCGAAAACTTTTTAGTTAAAACGATTTTCATTTCGCGCCACATTTATTTTAACTATCCAAAGAATTCTTAGTAATTAATGCTCGCTGCGGTAAAAAGCTGAAATTCGGTTTACTTTTGACTATTGTAAAATACTGTAAGACTGAATATATGGAATGTCATCTTTTTATTCAGAAGTAAATATAGTACCTACATATATCCTGTTATAGTCGTATTTATATAACAGTATCCGATTAAAATACACTAACAATTTAATTGGCTGTTCTTAGCAACCATTATCTTAAACTGCTTGGGTAGAAGTCACAAAACTTCTTGTTTGCAATCTTCTTACAAACATAGTTGAGAATATTCTAAAAATAAAACCAATTCATTTAGTAAGTCGTATAACCCACGATGTTGCGCCGTACTTTATGCAGTTTTACGGGAACTTGTAGTTTAATATCGTCGCATACTCACCAATCTTATTAAGCTACAAAAAAATATGGTATATAAAAGTAGCTGCAAGTGTTTGTGCGCTAGCTAGAGAATAAATAAAATCATGTACACACTCCCTATAAGTATTTAAAACTTCAAATCAACTTACCTCCCTAGGGTGATTTGATATCTCCCGTGGGCTACAAAATCGAATTTATTCACCCCACACATTTTAAGGTAAATACAACATATTTACCGAGCATGAGCGAATAATAGTATTATAATGTTATACACGGGTCGAAAGGAATCAATTCTCGTACGAGGTATTCGTCTCTAACCCGAGTAGGAATTTATGACTTTCATCCGTCTTAAGCACTCTACTTTTCATTTCGAATATAAGAAAAGTAACAAATTGTATTTTTTTTCTATAATATTTATAAATAATTGAGTTACACCTATTACTGAGCCCGTGGGGTGCCGGGTTAGAATGTCACGCCCCCACCTGTGGGTGCCGTAAGAGGCGACTAAAGGTAAGGACTGGAAGGTGGGGCAGCAGCACCTTCTGAGGAACTGCTATCTTAAACTGCGATCTCCAAGACGCTTGCTAAGTGTGGGGATTATGGCAAACCCCCTCTAAATGGGGGAGGCTGTGTTCAGCAGTGGCCAATCCGGCTGATATAGTACAGTATCTATTACTGCTTTGGTGGTAAAAAATAGGTATAGTGGCAGTACTTCTCCGGAGGAACTCGCACACAGATCTACTGCTACACGAACGACTGCTATGAAAATACGTACATCTAACTTATAATTACATTAAATATAAATATTATTTTGAGTTCCTTTCCCAGCACTTAATAGTCTCTGAATTGTACCTACTGTGCATTTAAGTATGTTATTTAGTACTTATTCATTTTTTAAAACGTGCACTGCAAATAATGGTTCTGTATATTTATATAAAAAATTCACACGAAATGACTATGATTAAATACGAGTGGGTACACTTACTTATCAATTGTGTATATTTCAAGACAACAGATCTCGAGAGGGGAATGCATGTCTTAAAAATACAAGTATTTATATTGGGACTAAACGACAGTGGTCTGCTTGTATTGCGCCTTATGTTAAGGTATTTTGTTTTAAAGTAGCTCGAATTGAATTCGTGGTTTAAGGCGGTGATTTCCTGATTTTGGTCACTTTGAAGATCAACTCCTCCTCATACAATCATTGATTAGATACAGACAAAAAATATAAAAAAGGGAGTCGGTCCCATTCTGATTTAATATACTGACCTCACTTTATCATGTCGGTACCTTTTTATCGCAAATTATTTTTGATCTTCTTAGAGATGCAATACTTTTACGAAATGATTGTCACTCGTCTAAAATACTGTTCACCAACGGCCATACCATTAAATTACCCAGAATGAATATATTTTTCATTTAATTGACTGTAACATTACTCGCTCGATGAAATTTTAATGGGACCTCCGAATAAATATGTAAAGAGATGTAACACGATCTCAAAAATAGCAGAATGCAAACCAAACCGTGCCGGACGTGGTTTAAAAAGTAAACCGTGCGGCGCAACAACAATACCTTGACGCGACCAATCAGATGCGATCATTTCCCCTATTAATGTTAAATATTACATATATATACCATAATGCACTAGACTACAGACCCTCTATTCGTGCACAGTATTGTTTCAAACGACTAATCAAAATACTATTTTGATTTAATTCTGTGCTTGAAAACTTGGTAATCTCTTCGAGTTTGATTTGTTGTTGTTAAACATCGAATAGAAGAAACGCCATTTAAAAGAAATCATTGTAGCATACGCTATACGAATAGACGCCCGCATTTTTAGTACTACTAGTTAAAAGTAGTCGCTGATTTTCTTCACAAATGGTTTTTGTTGTTGCCAGATGGAAGCAGATCGGCATGGCTGGACTGCGCTCTCGGAGTGTCGCTACTTATGTTTGGCGCGATGCTCGAGCGATGTTGCGCGTTGCTGCCCGCCCCACCACACTCGCAGCAGCACGCAGACGCTCTTTTGCTTCTACCTGCAATAAAGGTAAGTAAGATTACTCTACAAGTCACGGAAGTCACGTAGGGATGATTTGCTCCCTTATTGACTTCCGAGTCTGAACTTTGAGACGTTTCGGGCTAATTGTGATAGTAAGGCTAGTAGTGAAATTTATTTCTTGTGAGTTTTCCGTACAATCTGGGTGTTTGGTATGTAGGTACTATCGCCACGCGTTGATCTTATAGTCAATAAATTTCCAGGGATATAATTATTTCAATCGCAAGTTGTATAAAGGTAACATATTTTTCTATAAAAGTTACTTTATTTTGGTACAGATTCATAAAATATCGATTTAAACCGTTTGATATTGAAAATGTAAACTATAAATATTTTCAATATCGGTTCGGTTGAGTAGCTTCAGATTTTTTTTTATAGATAAATATGTTTTGCTATTAGCCTCATTTAACATAAGCCACAGATAAAATAAGTTAAAAAGGTTTAAATCGCGTATATATTATGTTTATTTCCCGACGTTTCGCACACTTTGCAGTGATTGTGGTCACGGGATGACTAATCGGTTTTATTCGTCACTTGAGTTATTAGGAATGATTTTGTACTACCGTCAGAAATGTTATTTTTTAATCATTACGTTCCCTATGCACGCATTGTTCGCTAAATCTTTGATAAAAAGAGCACAAGCTCCCACGAATGCGTCACAGAAGCTGACCCAAACCTTCTACATTTGATGTCTTAACTTACATCAAAGGTGTCACCGACAAACTTGATAATATTTTAAGGTGATTTTCAATCAAAACTTACTTCAAGCCGCACAAGAAGCTCAGCCAATTTTTGTGATCTGTCAAATGCAATATTCCCCTACAAGATCCAGATGTTTACAAGTTTGATCGTGAATGTGGGGTATCATACATTTAGCCTTAGCTATGCAAACAAAGAGGAGCATTGATATTCGGGTTTAAGAACAAATCGCTGACACGAGGAACAGACGCGCTCCCATTCAGCAGTTTGTGAACATGCTCCACAAACTGTTGATGATATGATGATGAACATGCATATGATGACAAATCCAACCACTACATCAGGTTTGATAATACACAAATCCTTGCATTAGACTAGACTCCGTTTATGCCAAGAATGATAAGCAAAGTTATTGAAATCAAAAAGTACCCAAATTTCAATTGAGACGATGGTTGGCAAGTACTACTTGCTTGGGAGCCTATTATCAAATTAATTAAATCCCATGGCCAACACAAATCTGCAAGATCTCCGGACACTGTGAGCGAAGTCTGCCAAGAAGAGCCAGTAATTATAGGTTACCTTAAAGGACATCTTCGACCACATCATCACTTACCACAATGTTAGGTAATTGTCAAAGGCTAGCTTCCAGCTATAAAAAAAACAAATATTTAATCATATATTCTACAACATAAATCTGCCCATACTTGTACGTAAGTGCGTATAAGATAAACAATTACACGATTTCTAAATATAGCAAGTCTGTAATCTAAAAATAGCTATTCGCTGTTGTTTTAAAAAAACGAGTGCTTTGCGTCTTTGACACCACATACATGACAAGTTTTTATAATTTAAATACTATGTTACAATTTACAAGCCAGTTTTAACAAAACATTGCAATGTGCACAAAAAGACGTGTCTCGGCAGCACACCGAACAGGTTTTATTGATATAGTTTCGAGCAGTATGCAATCATACTTAATAGTTTACTATATTTTGTTTTTCCCGACATTTTAAGGCACTTACTAATATCTCTTAATACCTTATATTAAGAAAGGCACAAATAACTAAACGGTTGTGTATATGTACAATTACATTTGTCTTATTTTACTGTATTAAAACAAATGAGTATGTATTTTGAACGATTGGTCGTTTATTACAAAATTACAAATATACGATAGAAAAAGTTTAAGTCATGTGCGGAATTCGAACTCGAAATTTTGTAATGTAATCCGCATGTCAGGCGTTATTGCAAACATAACAATATTAAAATTGGTCGTTTAATTAGTGTATTTTAGCGGGCGTTTCAATTCTCATTCAATTTGGAGTTCATTAATTGCTATCATGATCTGTTCCACTCATATTAGAAACATAAGTGAAGTAAAAATAATACATATGTTTCTTCAGTTATTCGTGGGTAGGATTTTTCTCATTCTCAACCATCCATCTGAAACAGCTGAACTGAATCTGGTGGAAATTAAAGTACACAAGTTAAATACATATTTGATTAGGACATGGATACTTTTATCTCAAACTTCCGGAGGGATCGCGAAATAATCTATTTCCACGCGGATAAAGTCGCGGTTGGAAGATATTATTTAACAAATTAATAATAGTTAACGTATAAAAGATGTGTAAAAATTTCAATGACTTGAGTTATCTTGATTTATTTGTTTCTGGAAGTATACTCGTGCAGGGAACATATTGGGAGCGTGTATGGCTGTTTCTACAGAGATTAGATTATTAACGCCTGGCCACTTGTCGGTATAAAAAAAGAATACTTGTATAAAAAATATCTTCTATGTACATTTCTCTTCTATAATTCTCAGCATTATAAATTGCAGCGGGATTAAATGGTATGGAATTAAATGACGTACTTAATAATTCTTTATTTTTATTGCAGGTGTGGTCCGACTGGATGCTTTGTCACAGTAGTGTATGGAACCCACCACCTTCCTTTGAAAACTTCGATATCGAGTAAGGACTGCTTCTCAGCGCTTTTGTATGAAACCTGTTTATGTTTTGTATAAATATAAATCTGTATATTTTATTCTGCAGCTCAGAAAACGACCCATGGGATTGGCTTGCGAAGCTTATGAACATCCTGGAAGCTTTGGACGACAAGTCAATAGAATTAGAGAGCGAACCGAAAGAAGGTATGACTCTTGGCACAAAGCCGGTTTCCTTGACAAATACCACACATGACCATGTAATCCATGCCAGATGTACTTATCGGTTGGTCGGCACATTACAGTGCTTGGTTCCTATAACTGTCGTCTCTACGCCGGCGACGCATCCTTACTTAGAAATAATTGACTCACAAAACGCATTACAGCAAACGGTTGCGTCTTCATAAAAATTCAACGATCCTGATTAGCCGATTACGTGTCCTAATCGTGTGCATAAAATTAGACTTAGAAACTCAAGTACAAGTATGCTCTTGGTTTATAATGATATAGTCTGCATAATACGGTCAGTTCAAACTACGAGTCTAATGTTATGTAGATTATTTGATGGTGCCTTTCTTATGAGTTTTACTGCAGAGCATACATACATTAGAATACATGCTTCATATTCTTTTAGTTTCTTATTCAATACGAAAATAGGTCATGATATTCGTGACGTTATTTTCCCTTTAGATCCAGGTCTAATGAATCTAAATATTCAAGAATTAAAAATTCTTATTGTTATTTCTTTTATTGGTATCATACAGGGTTTTCGTGTAATAAATGAACAAATCGACAATGCATGCAATGTTACAATGCAGGACCTCTTTCGATAAAACGGGTCGTCTCCTTTTTTACGTCTCTACAGTGCAAGCGTTGTAATGCCTCTTATGTATAAATTAAAAATATGCTTTGGTATGTTAGTATCAAGGGCTCCACTATACCTCATGTAGAGACTGTATGGCGTTAAAAAGAAAATAATAAGTTAGTATACGCTTTCAGAGAGAAGCTTAAAATAGCATGGGACTGACGCTGGATTAATGAAATGTAAAAACTATACTCACCATTGACGTACTTGAATGAGTTAATGGAATGTAAAGTTCAAGTTGGCGCTTCAATTATTATGGGTAGACGTGTCACGTAGGTCGAGGAGAATGACTTCCACGAATTGACAACTTCCTAGCATAGTTAATGGCAACACTACGGCTAATCCATTTTCATATGGTATATATTAGTAGTTATACGGTAGTTCTACGGACTAATAATTTATTGCGACAGTTTATGGTACCTTCTACAAAGTAAAAATTGTGACGTGAAAAAAATGGTGTACGTTAATTAATCAATCTTATGCCATTTATTTCGAATAAATGTCGAGGTAAAAGGTTCAAGTATATGGTAGCTGTTTATGATGATGATGGATAGTTGATATTTATATTTGCTATTAAATATCCTGTGATGCGCTTGCAAACGTCTGTATTTCTTAATTAAATCGGGTCAGAATGTTTCTTTTTTATTTCTAATAAGTGAGCCTTTGACCACAATCTCACCTGATGGTAAGTGATGATGTGGTCTAATGTGTTAACAGGCTTAACCTAGAATGATCTAGGACAGCTGCTGGAACACACTGTTAGGTGCTTGGCGACAGATTTTCTATTTGAGGGTGGTCGCTTAATATTGATAATGTCAAACATTATATTGAGCAGAAATGTTAATATTGATAATCAATATTAACATTTCTGCTAAATACTTTATTAGTAAAATATTGATTTAGATATTATGTTCCCACGTGTGACACACTTTTTCACAAAAAAATACAATGAATTCGGTTGACATTTATTAAACATTTTTTTATTTTATTTACGAATATAATAAATAGTCCTATCAGTTTACTGCACACAATTAAAAGTCGGATTATTCGTAGACAGTTTTTGATATTTCGCATATAAGCCGATATTTTATTAGATGGCAGTTTAATCGGGATGGTTCCTATTGAAATTTGTTCAGCTGATTGAAGTTTATTATTATACTTTAAGTATCCTACTCCTGCCTAGACTGGAAATTTATTATTGGATATATAAATACAAATTTTCACTAATCCGATGACACTCCATTGTAATCTTGAACTTAATCTGGTAATCACTACCTGTTACCACCTTCAATATTATAACTACTATAATTAGCCTAATGAATTGTAGAACTATATTAGTATACCAATGGTTCATTAGAAAAAGGTTCGACTATGAAGTTTATTCAAAATATATATATATATTTATATACATGAACTTATATATATATATTTTAAATATTACATTGAGAGACCGAGAGGCAAAGGGGCTTCGGCACAGGTACAGAATCGTCAGAATAATATTCAAAGCTTTTTTTATTAGCCGCTACCATTATACCAGTTTTGTTTACCAGTCGATAAATGAAAAATCTGTCAATCAAGTGGCTGACTGGTAGGCGGTATATTTCACAAGAAAAAAAATATCAGGAGGGATACCGTCACGAAAGCGCCTTCTATTAGGTTGGCCATAAAATCGAATTCTGTTTATATCTTAAATTTTAATATTCAAAACCTTATCTTTATAAATTGTACCACAGTCAGTGGAATAAGGGTAGAAAGATAATGATGATTTACGTATGTTTGCGGGTAGGTCACACATTCGTGAGACTAGCGGAGGACGCTTCGCTGGGAGGGTTCACGCCGCTCATGTACATGGAGCCGGGAGTGGCGTGGGTGCGTGCTGACCTGCCGTACCACACCGCCGAGCACGCGCTCAGATCTAGGAAACTGCTCTTCTTCGGCACTGAGTAAGTAATGTTTACATTATCCGTTAGCCGGCCCTATACGTAGTCCGGCCAAATTGCATTTCTTGTCTTTTTTCGCCCAAATTGAATTTCTTGACTTATTTGGTCCAAACGGTATTTCTTGCCTTACTTAGTACAAATTCCATTTTTTGTCTTATGGGTTCCAAATTGCATTTCTTGTCTTATTTCGTGTAGTGAGTATTGGTTCCAGTACTGTGCACGTACCACTACAGAAGTACAGAGCCCAAGAATGCAGTGATCAATCGGCACTGTCAGATTTTGTGCTTTCATATAAAGACTAAACCTATATACTAGTATATTAAAAACCTGAGATCGCTACACGATGGAGCCATCTCTATTCCATATATTTACATACGGCAGTAGATTACTATTTAGAACTACCAATTAGCATGTACCACTTTTAAACGAGAGTACAACTGATTCCACGAAGTTTAAAGGTTTTGTCTACAACAAAACGTGCGTACTTACCTCTACTCTAAAAGTTATGCCAAACAACTAATATCTCTAAGAGGTATAACTTTTTTGACACTAAAAATACGCAGTACTACACAGCTATGAAATCCAATGAGCTTTGAATTGATTATATACCTATGCTCCCTAAATATGTTGTTGCATAGCACACATTTATATGCTTTAACCCTCCATGACTCCTGTAGTGATAACATTTCTGAGCGAACTGCCGTTGCTTAGTAAGCAAAACAACATGAAACTCTGCAATATAATAAGAACTTGATAATACTCCTTAAATTTTAGTACTGATTAAAAGTAATGTCTATTTTATACTTGGATTTGAAAATATTTTTTCCACACCATATTAATGCAACAACGAGGCATTTAAACATTTTTAGTTAACAACAAGTTTTAGTGTTTTTCACACTTGAGTCGAAGACTTGTCTGAGATGCCAAACGTTGGTGACGACTGATTTTGGTTCGGTTGAAATCGTACGTAAAACATCGTCCAGGGTATGTGTTTCGAAGGGGTATGTACTCAAGTACGGAGTCCAATTGGTGATTCGTCCGAGGTGTCAATAAAGTATAGATAATGTTCACAAATTCCTCAGAGTCCTAAAAAATATACTGCTCGAAAAGTGCTAATATACTATTGAAGAATTTATTAAGGATGCCTCGATTATAGAATAGATCGTCCCACTCCGCTACATGTTGCTATACCCTATTAGGGTCATTATGTACCATTCCACCTAATTTTGGTTTGTTTAATAACTCATGTAAACCGCATTTGTATGTACGTAATGATTGCAATAAATGATTGAGTTAGTTGTATAAGTTTTCGGTCTACTGCCTCATCACTTTGGCTTTCTTTAATAATTATTATGGATTACCCAAATACATTACTTACCATGTGCTTGTTAAAATGTTGTATAGGAAATTAAACACAGAGTTCATTATAGTTATTTTACGGTTGATGTTTGTTTTCAGGTACCTAGTAGGCGTGGATCCGCCGGTGCTGCGGCTGGAGTGCCCGGCGGACGCGCCGCCTCGGTACGTCAGCGCCGTGAAACGTGCGCAGCCGCAACATCCGCCGTTGCAACACTTGGTATGATATTTATTTATTTTTTATTTATTTATTTAAGGGAAAACCAACAGCTGAAGTAACTTATATGTAACACTTATAGTAACAGAAAGCTAATTATAGGTTTTCACTTATAGTGACAACATAATTACAAAGTGTTGCAATAACAATATCGCTTATGAAACACATTTATATGATAAAGTAAAATATCCTAAATACCTTGAAAACAAAATGATAATGAAATAGTTAGTTAATAATATCAAAATTCAATTATAATTGAGTTAAAATATCGCCTCTGAAGAAGTTAGTACTCAACCGTGTACTAGCTGAGTTTACGCTCGTACAAAATAGATCTAGATCAGTATGCCTGCAGATTTTATTGAATTGGTTGCTAGATCGCCATAGGAATGAATTTTGTCTGTAGTTAGTTCCTACAGTTCCTACCTATTATAGCTGTTATCATCACCCCGAACATGTCCGCTATACCTTTATATATCTAGACGTAGTCCAGTCAAATTAGACCAAAAATAGGGGTAAGGTTACAAAATTCACTCGGCTGAAAATTGGTAGGATTGTTCAAAACACTATTATAAATGAAATGTGAAAATACCTCATAGAACCGACTGCTGAAAAAAAATTTACTCGGGGTCAAAGGTAACCAAAACGAGTTCTTCGCGATTTTTAGCAAAACTGTAAGTATTTTCATCAAATTAGCCCAGACAACAATTGTAGAGATTTATTAGAATTATTTATAAAAAATGTCCAAATGTTTTTTTTCCTGAGAGTCACCGTTTTAGAGATATAACGATTCAAAAAATAAAATATAACGCGCGAAGTACACTACCACAAAGGTGGCGTGGAAACGTGTGCATATTATGACGATTACAACTCTTACCACATTTTTTTAATCATTGTATCTCTAAAACGGTGGCTCTTAGGAAAATGTTTTTGGACTGAAGTTTTTATAGATATTTATCTGATCTACAATTGTTGTCTAGGCTAATTTTAGGATAAAACTTACCGTTTTGCTGAAAATTGTGTAAAGCCCGTTTTTGTGACCTTTGGTCCCTAGTATTTTTTTTTAGGTATTGGAGCCATGAGGGCTTCACATTTCATTTATAATAGTGTTTTGAACAATCCTACCAATTTTCAGCCGAGTGTGAGTTTTTATAACCTTGGATGTCTAAATTGACCGAATTCACTGCTATGTTATATTTTCATAAAAATATTTACTGGATAGAGATAAACTGATATGTGTACCGGTTTGAAGGGTATTGGTGCCTGTGAAATTACAGATACATGAGACTTCACAACTTTATATCTCAGGGCGCAGTGTGACGAACTGAATTTGTTATACGTAGAGGTTGCCGCTTACCAGGTGGGCGTGCGTTGTGCTTTTTCCATTAAGATAGCAAAAAAAAATATGCATGTGTGCAGGGATGTGCAGCAGAGGCTTCCACCTGGACAATCTGTTTTGAATGCTTAATTTGCCGGCCGTTCGCCGGGCTTAAAACAATAAAATATAAGCAATACAATTAATACATGAAAATTACATATACACATACCATAATTTTTCTATATTCTTCGTCGACGACTCCAGCCTAGCGCTTTCCTACCTACCATACAATTGGCCAATTATACTAGGTAAGTACTTACGGTAGGTGTATGACGAGGGAGGGATTCTTCACAATCCCGACGTCGCAAAACAAGGATCCAGGCATCAAACAAAACAAATTTATTCTGCCATGAGCAGTTATCAATTTTTACAAAACCCTTTTTTCCAAAATGTTCAGAGTACTCAAAAGTGTAAAAAACCAAGGCCAAAGCTACAATACCATCTTTCAGAACCTTGCCGCTAAGTTGATCGGTCCGAACAGCCTGTATATCTCTCCTTGGAAAGTCACAGTCAAGTCATGAGCGGCTATAAGCTATTTGCTTCCATAGGTTTCTCGCATACCGTTCCACATGCCTTTGGCCAAAATCAAGAAGCGCTGCTGTGTTTAGAGCAGCTATTTACCAGCATTATATTATATATTTTTTCGTTTTCATATAACTTTGACTAAAATATTAATTTATAGAAAAAATTCTTCTAACTTTGTTATATTTTATATATAATTAAGTCATCAAACATCAAACATCAGCATCAAACAAAATGTATAAACCTTATTTTGGCTTATAATTATAATATTATATTAATATAATATAATTATAATATAATGTTATAATATTATAATTATAATCTTATAATCTTCTTTACTAAAACGTATTTTCACAACAGTAGCCCATCTTTTTACAGTGTCTATCTTGAATTAAAAAAACAGCGTATAGGTAGGTAGGTAGTATCCAAGTGGTACCCTTACAAAACTCATCAAGTAATTCTGTTTGACAGACTGAAGATTCAGAAGATGAGGACAGTGCGAGTGGCCAGAGAAGCGGACCCGCCAGTCTCGGCGACGCGGAAGGCGCAGACGAAACCACGAAAAAACTACTTAGAAGAAAGGAACAGCTAGAGAGTAGGAAAGCGACGTTGGAGAAACAGAGACAGAGGATGCAGGTGAGAACCGGCTTAGAATATTCCATGAAGAGTATTTTTGCAGCAGTTTTGTCTATAATGTATATGCATTCTTGGATACAATTTTGTAAACATGCCTTGCTATGAAAAATTGCAATGTATGAAATAAAATGAACGTTGACCCCAGGACAAATAAAAACAAATAAATAATTTTCAGAGAAGCTTGGTTAGTTTTAAATTTATCGGACATGCTTTCTGTGTGAAATCTTGACCCATCGTGTGGGAAACCAAAAAAGGGTTTTTTGAACCATTATGATCTATTTGTAATAGATATCGTCTACCGCGCAGGGAGTCCATGGTTTGAATGGCCTTTGGCTTGAGCTTCACCGTACCGAGGTTTGAAGCAGTGATGACTCAGTGGCATTGGCTATGGACTGCCGCGCAGCAGGTCCCTAGTTCGAATCCTGCCGCGGGGTTGAGCTTCACCGCATGGTGTTAGGGCATTTTGCGAATGCCGGCCTGGCTAGCGACCACCCTCAAGTAGAAAATCTGTCGCACTTGCCGGCAGCCTTCCTTTATTTATTTATTTATATAATTCACAAAATCCACAGATCTTAACAAAATTAACATATTCATATAGTGATATTTCCTCTCCTTGATTCTAGGTTAAGCCTGTTAACACCTTCGACCACGTCGTCACTTACCATCAGGTGAGATTGTGGTCACAGGCTACATATCAGCAATAAAAAAAAGAAAGGTAGCACATTTTGCAAAAGCTTGGCTGGCTAGCAACCATCCTGTAATTATCTGTATGGTTACACGGTTAGCGCCCCTAGTGGCGAGATGTAACCTTACAAGTTTGGGCGAATGTGGTTTGGTATAAACACAAAACTCACCCTAGACATGTAATCTAAGAGCCCGTGATTATTAAATGTGTTTATGTTTTTAGGAAATTCTCCGCAGCGGTTCTGTAAGCGTGGAGATAGAAGTGCGGCCACGGTGGTTGGTTCCCGACACTAACTGCTTCATCGACCACCTACCGTTATTGCAAGCCGTCGCGTCCGCCCCCTCTCTGCCCTATGTACTTGCTGTGCCTCTAGTCGGTAAGTATTGATAGGTCATATTTCTTCAACAGAATAATTTAATCAATTAAACATTAATGCTTCTTTACCTTTTAAAATATAAGTATTGCTGTAGAATCCATTAATAAGGGTTAATTATTATATCTTTCTATGGTATAACTATTAATAATATGTTGTTAACCAAGGGTAGCAATCAATTGTTATTTGTTTTTTTTTTTTTCTTCGTCTCGGATTTCATTTTACTGTTCTGTATACACATATGTTGAATTACAATCCAGCTCAAAATTTGTATAACTTGTATAATTATTGTAAATGAGAAATTGACTGTAATTTGTTTTGTGTATCTAAATAAATAAATTGCACCCGAGATGTTTAAATCGCTTTTAGTTTGAGGGTGCGTTCGATAACTTACTTGACGACTTACTATAACTTTCCTACAGGACTACAGTCAAGTCCAGGACTGTCCAGTACGAACTCGTAAAGAAAGATTTCTACTAAGGCCGTATTCCACTGGACGGCACTATCGTTATTTTCAAAAATTTTGACCATATTTTGTGTCTTAGGTTCATATTAAATGTGAAACATAAAAAACGCAAAATGTGGTCAAAATTTTCGAAAATAACGATATAGGCGTCGAGTGGAATACGCCGAAGAACCTTTGTGGTATATGGACCCGCCGCCATATTGCTTATTTTGTAAAGTTTTTACACACGATGAAAGTATTATTTGGGTAGAGGGCACTTATGTCATATAATCAAAACTTGTTACATAATATGGTACTCTTAAGTGTCACGTTCCCGATACTTTTTTTATTTTTTTTTATTCCTGATAGGTTAGCCTTCGACCACTATCTCACCTGATGGTAAGTGATGATGTGGTCGAAGATGTTGTTCAGGCTAACCTAGAAGTACTAGATATATTTGGAGGTAAAGATCGCCACATATGAAGACAATGAAAATGATTAAAAATGCGTTCATTACGTATGTTTATGCGTTCCATTGTATTAAAATAATGATTCTCAGGTTCATTTAATAAAACTACAAAATTTTACGTCAAAAATGCAATTATTAAAAAAAGTTCCGTGCATTATTTGTATTGCCTATATTACTCGTATAGTTAAATCGACCTATTATTATTATTTTATTATACGTATTATTTGATCACAATGGAATGCGTAAACACAGTTAACCTTCAAAATTACGGTATATCCACTTGCCGTCATTTTGAAGTAATTTCATAGTTTCTGCGCACGATGAAAGTATTATATTAGGGCAGAGGGCACTTATACGAGCAATCTTCGATAGATAAATGTTAGTACCCCTTCGAAATTGCAAGTTGGTTCCTTGACATAACTTACGTGCTTTGCAACTCATTATCGAACTAAGCAAAATTTCAATAAATACCGGTCACTGTACAGAAATAATATTAGGTCCTTACATATGAAATTGGCGTTTTTCGTACTGGCCACTTTAATCACGAATTTCTCCTCTTTGGTAAGGAATTCCAAATTCAAATTTGTACAGCTATAGACTCATGTATTTGTGCTTCGATGATCGTCATTCATTTGTTTTTTTTCTTCTGTTTTTTTCTGTTTGCGTATTTTACAAAATGGAAAACCTTAAATATCGCATTATTTACGAGTACGAGTTCCGCCGTGGCACTAGTGCTGCGGAAACAACTCGAAGGGTGAATGATGTGTATGGCGGTCGTGTTGCAAAAGAAAACACAGTTCGTTTTTGGTTCCAACGTTTTCGTTCTGGAAATTTCGACCTGCAGAACAAGCCCCGTGGACGGCCTGAGACTCAAGTTGATAATGAAGAGTTGAAGGCTATTGTGGAAGCGGATCCATCGCAAACGTCCGAGTTAGCTGCAGGCTGCAATGTTAGTGATAAAACTGTTTTAATTCACTTGAAGCAAATTGGGAAGATTAAAAAGCTTGAAAGGTGGGTACCTCACGAATTGACTGAAACAAACCGGCAAACGCGCGTCGACTGCTGCGTTACATTACTAAACCGGCACAATAATGAAGGTATTTTAAACCGAATCATTACCTGTGATGAAAAATGGGTTCTTTACGATAATCGGAAGCGCTCAGCGCAATGGTTAGATCCTGGCCAGCCAGCCAAATCCTGCCCCAAGCGAAAATTAACCCCAAAAAAGTTACTTGTAAGCGTTTGGTGGACTAGTGCCGGTATTGTTCATTACAGTTTTTTCAAATCTGGCCAGACTATTACGGCTGATGTCTATTGTCAGGAATTGCAAACCATGATGGAAAAGCTAGCGGCTAAACAACCTAGGCTGGTCAATCGCTCCACGCCACTGCTGCTTCACGACAACGCTAGACCACACACTGCGCTACAGACGGCGACTAAATTAGAAGAGCTTCAATTGGAAAGTCTAAGACATCCTCCGTACTCCCCGGACCTTGCTCCAACAGATTACCATTTTTTTTGAAATTTGGATAACTTCTTGCAAGGGAAAAAATTCAACTCCGATGGGGCAGTCCAAATCGCCTTCAAAGATTTTATTGATTCCCGTCCGACTGGTTTTTTTAGTAAAGGGATCAATGAACTACCTATGAGATGGCAAAAGTGCATAGAAAATAATGGTTCATACTTTGATTAATTAAATATATTATATTAAAAAATATTCGACTTTTTGTTCCTCCCATACAAAACGCCAATTCCATATGTAAGGACCTAATAGTACCAATAGTTATGTATAATATTACGAGAAAGTATTTACTTTGTATGTTTTATGATTAAAAAGCATGTTGTTAATAATGCCGTGCTGTAGAAGCGCAGATGTTTTTAGTTATAATCAATATTGTTGTTTATGTTTTAAAGGAGTGTTAGCCAGTATCAGATGATACATGAATCAAATTTTTGAAAAATAATTCTACAGTATTTTCGAAGTTCAAAGATGATTACAAATCACGGTTACGAAATAATTACCAAAATAACCCTAATATTTAATAAAGTCTTGATTCCGACACTAAATTATGGTAGTGAAAGTTGGGTATGGCAGAAAAAGCATGAAAGTAGAATAAATGCAGTGGAGATGAGAGCATTGAGAAGCATGATTGGAATCAAACGGAGTGACAGGATAAGGAATAGTGTGATATGGGAACGATGTGGTGCGTATGAGGATGTGACAAAAATCGAGAAAGGTACATTAAGATAGTTTGGACTTTGTGGAGAGAATGAATGAAATAAGAACGACTAAACAGGTTTACATGGGACAAGTGAACAAAAGTTTTGGAAGTTTAAGACCTAGGCGAACGTTCCGAAATCAGATTGAAGACGTTCTGAAAAAAGGCCAGGTCTGGAGTACCCTAGACCGACGCTCATGTATGAAGTATTGATGCGTGTAGATGAAGCGAAAGAATCTGCGAAAATGTGGAAATGTGTCTCCCTGCCTTCCCCAACGGAAAAGAGGTGATTTTTATGTATGTATGACCCTAATTGCAAGTTATATACTTAATAGGTCACATTAGTACCGGATCAAAGTGGCGACCTTCAGGTTCCATTGAAAGTATTTCATTTTGTGACTATAATTTGTAACCAGCTTCGTTTTGGAAACAAAATAACCCAATCTGTAACTTCACAAATCGGGTTGTTTTTTTAACAGATCGAAGTTCGTTACAGTTACTGATTTTAGGTACCAGATAGGTAGGACGGAAGGAATATTACAGTTTGTACAATACTTTAACGAGTGAGTACATTATTTTATTTATTCATACAGTACAGTATATGTTAGCACACAAATACATGCAGCGAATTTGAAATAACATAAATTTATAAATTGCCTTACCTAATACGAATTGGTAAGTATGCGAAGATAGAGTTCCCCTCCAACTAAAACATATTGGGCGCACCTTCATGGCAGTTCGCGGAGTGTACTGACTGTACTGACCTATTTATTTGGCTTTTATTTTTAAAACATTGCAAACAGCAAACAGTGTCTTTATCTTTTAAATTGGATCACTATACATATGACAGGATGTAAGTATTATGTTTATCTACACCATAATATTATAAAGAGGAAAGATTTGTGTTTTTATATGTAACGAATAAACATAAAAACTACTAAACTGATTTAAATATTCTTTAACCATTAGAATCTTACATTATCCCTGATGAACAAAGGCTATAGACTATTTTCAAAAACTTAGAGATCCGTATGAAATCAAATCTTCGATAATGTAACGCAACGTGTGAAAAAATAAAGAAAAATTCTTTATATTTTTTTCGGAAATTGTTGATAATAGAACGAAATGATGTACTTCTATTTTATAGAGGACCTCAATATCAACAAAAACGTCCTCAATACTATATGTCTAACTATTACAGTTATGTCACAATAACTACTTTTTATGTGTTTCAAATTCTAATAAAAAGATGACATTCAGTCCAATGTAACCGTCAAAAATCGTTTGGCCCCGTGGGGTGCCGGGTTAGAATTTCAATCCCCATATCATCGTAGGCGACGACTAAACGAAAAATAGCAGAAGATATTAGGCCTTCTGGAAGACTGTGCCATATTACAGTACTATCTCCAAGCCGCCTGCCAGTGTGGGGATTGTTGCAAACCGACCTAATGGAGGTTGTGTTCAGCAGTGGACGATCCGGCTTATTCAGTACAGTACAACGTTCCCTTCTAATAAGCTTAAAATAATCCTTTTTATGACGAAAAGTGTAGTGTTCAACTCGGGTGTAAGTAATCTATTTTCAATTCCTCGGAATTGTAAGCGTATCAAAAAGTGCAATTGATTGCTCACCATCCTTGGTTACCAATATACCAATAAAACAACGATTAATCTGCCATTATTATCTACAAGTATACATTCAGTCGTCAATGAAGTACAAAATTTAAAAAGAAATATTACTTGTGTCAGAGATTTCACACTTCTGATTTTCTATTGAATGGACGAAGTACTTAGAACTTAAAGAAACGCGAGATTCTAACATAAAAACGGTACATAGTACTTCTAATTCGATGGCGGTATTTGACTAGATCTATGTGTATTGTTTCCCTCTAACGAAAGGAGAAAGCAATCTTTACAAAGAAACGGGAATCTTAATTTCATATGTACACGGTCAAAAATAGTAGTCCAATTAGAAAGAATGTGAACTTTGTAACGTTGAAAGTTGTAAATTTTTAAATAATAATGGTCCAGTAGCAAAGTATGGGACTGCTGCGCATGGTTCTAATCCAGCTAAGGGTTGAGTTTCACTGCATGGCGGTAGGCTACTTTGCAAATATCCTCTTGGTCCGCCGCGTAGCTATCACACGAAAGTAGGAATTCAGTCGTCAAGCACTATTAAGGTAGCTGTCCTTTAGAGCTACTAATTATAGTTCAAGCCTGTAAACATTGTCGACCTCATCATCATCAGGTATTTAAGTAAATAGGTTTAATAAAAAAACTGAGCTTTGTGGGCTCGCGTTTGTTTTACAACCTGATTCTAGTGGTTTCATGTAGTATTAAATAGATTAACTACGATATATTGAGTTTAATTCTGTTGCAGCGATGTTAATTCTTTGGTTTTCTAATAGATGGCGTTAGTAGTACAATAACATTCTATCCAATGAATACATAATTGTAAATGTTATTTTTTGAATGGTTATAAAATTATATTTTTTTAACAGATAACACATCTCGCTATGAAGTTAAATTACTATCTTAAAGCACAAATGTATCGGCGTGATAGTTTTTCAGTAAACACTGTGCCACAAAATGTTCAAGTTGTGGGATGGAGTAATGATTAATGTAAAAAGAAATACACGATTTATCTTCATATACCTAATGAAGATGAAATTTTCTTGGTTATTCTCGTCAAATAGTGAATATACCTTTCACGAAAATTTTCTCTTCTATAACGTCGCTATACCTGTTAAGAGTTTTTCTCTTGAATTATTACCTAGTATTGTGATGAATTCTAAAGGGTTCCACTCAGGTGTAGGATTTGAATTATACGCACTAGCTATAAGAGCCCTCACTGATTCACTCGCACGTGCGTTTAAGTATCGCGGGGGTGCAATTATTGGTAAGGTACCTTTGTTGTTGAACAATCTAGTAGTTTTGTTATAAAAACTATTATTTACTAAAATGGTTTTCACTCATTTTAGTAAATAATACGGGATAACTCACGTAAATAAGTCAGATAGCTCCGACTATAGTTTCAACCACATCCGGTGGTCTTTTTCAAGGAGAGCTCGGGACGCCCGCGTTGACGTCTAGCTGAGCACTGCGGGCGGCAGCTCGTAGCGCGCGTGACGTCATTGGTAGGTGCGAGGGGTGGGTTGCTGTTGGTCGTGTCGGCAAGTCCTCTTCATCGCTGGAATCCCGGCTGTCGTGGGACACGTCCAAGCAATAGGAGCTCACTATATCTCCACTAGACCCGTCATTAGCCTCCAAATGAGTTCCTTCCTTATAGTAATCGTTCGTTTGATTGTCGTGTGCAGTAATGAGCGAGCTGGAAGGACTGCGGCGATGCGTGCGCCTGGGCGTGTTGGCGGGCGCAGCGCTTGCGTGGGTGAGCGAGGCCGGTATGGGCGTGCGGCTGGCGACGTCGCGCGGCTCGCTGCTCGCCTCGCGCGCCTTCACCGCCGAGTGCGACAACCGAGCCACCACCAACGACGACAAGGTGCTCGCCACCGCGCTCAACCTCCACGCCAACCTCGCCGTCTCGCCCACCGACTCCGGTGAGAACACCTCCATTCATCTAGCTCTCTACCTCTACTTCTGGGTTATGCGCCGAGACACAACTATTGTACTGATGCTCTACCTACCACCGGGACTAGCATGGATTTCCTTATTTTTGCCCAGATTTTATCCACATTCGAGAGATAAAATGATATATATATAGGCAAGTAAAACTATCTGCTTTTGACGTTTTCCATGGAAATATGTCTCCGTTTTAAAGGATTGACACAGAACGTAGATAAAATAGTCTCCGCCTTGACATAAGAATGGGAGAAGTTATTATTGTTCCTACGAGGTGGCTATATAATAACTAATTGAATATTAAAATGTTGGAAACGTATTGTAATTTGCTCTATAAGTAAATCTTGTGTAACACCTACGGCAACTTTATTATTTACTATTAGGTGATATAGCGGGCTACTAGCTCAAGGAATTTGACAATAAGGATAAATGCTATGTAGGTAGTTTTATTTTATACTGCTATGTACGACGACGGTAATAGAGAGAAAGGATTTATGCACCATAGATGGTTTCACAGGCGCACAAGCTCGAAGAGAAGAAAACTTCAAAGGTGGGAAGATTTTTATCCTCTCCCCGGGATATATGTCTCCGGTCCGTGCTAAGCCCGCTGGGGCCTTATTGTCTAATTATTATAAGAATGGTAATGAACTTCATAATGGGCATCGTTTTTAAATGGAAACTGACCAGATTAAACTTATCTCTTAGATCACAATTCTAGATAGACAATAACACCCCTGTGCAGCTTTATTGTCTAACTACAATTCTAATCATATCTAAGTCTAATTGTAATTTCATTTTGACATTTGAACTTCAATAATATAGAAAAAGGTTTCAATGCAATCTGCTAAATTAAATGTCAAAATGAAGTTCATCTGCATTTTCATTATAGTCATAATCATAATCACTGGTTACAATAAGACATATCAAAAACAGCATCTTGTCTAGTATTAATTATAAATTTGTTTACTTAGTTATGTTGTTTATAAGAAGCGTTTCGTAAGTCTCGCGTTTTATATGTAGCAGTAATATGAAGTAAAGAAGCCAATAAGTCACAATAAAAATCATGTTCTGACCAGCTGCTTGAAATGTAAACAGATTGTGCATGACATCAACATCTTATCAGCGTGAAATTATGTGCTCGAACCGTTTAATTTCTAGGAAAGCATTTTAACTTTGCGAGTTCTGTTTCCTTAACAAATTCTAGGAGTTAGTTATTGTTATTTGCGTCATAAAACACACTCGTGGCTACCGTTCCGTCATCGAATGGAATCATCGACAGCATGTGTACGCGTTTGTCTCGGATGCTGTAATCTGAACCATGAGAAGTCACTATGGATCACTGGTGCAGGCGCGCGACGAATGGATAATATCGTACTTTCCCCCACGTCACTGTTTAAGATTTTTCGCGTAACAATTAGTTCCAATTATATTTATAGTTATACGCATCATTATGTGCAAGCTGAATCTAATAACTTATAATGAGCCATTTTTGTATTTTTAAATATATTTCGTGTGGCTCGGAAACGGCTTTAACAATTTGAATACATTTTATTATTAATAATTTTCTATTAATAATAATAATTCATTTATTTTAAATAACTTAGACTCATAAAATGACTCGTACAATAATAATCAGAATAAAAATAGTCAGTCACATTTTTTTAAATTAATTGGTTAATAATAATAATACGATAACACAACATTGAGAATAGTACAGAATCGACTCATTTTGTATGCATAACATGTAGTCTGCAGCATTGATTTACATAAGCACAGTCAAGTCTCTCTGCGAGCGCGGCCAGCATGCTGTTGGAGCTCCCCCGGACTCGCCGCACCAGCCTCTCTACCTCTAATGCGCATTGTAGTGTAGAAGTAATTTACGTGAGCTTCTGCAAACCACCATCATCCTGAATGCGTTATTGAATTGTACACGTAGGGCGCCGATTGTTGAGTATAGTCAGCCCACAGGCTGCACGTGTATAAAGAGGTGCAGTAAGCTCTGAATAGGGTTATTTTGACGTCAGTTGTGCACCGTGCAAACCTGCGTATCACCATATTGGCTCTAACCGCCAGCGCCCGCCTCTCCCGTTCAATATCAGCGTCATCCTTCAGTGTGGATGTAACTAAATGGCCTAGATATATAAAAACAACTTTTGTTAAAGGAGATCCATTTAATTTTATTGTGGTGTTCCTGTTACTTTTCTGAAAAACCATACACTGACTCTTTTCAACATTATAAACTAGATCGTGCTTCTGCGCATAATCTTCACAAATACTCAGCAGCTTTCTGTGTCCACAGAAAAAAGCAATACCAGTAATGGTTTTGCTTTTTAAAATAACGCAATTTTACAAAAAAATATCATTTTTCATCATGAACACGTATTACAAAACCGGAAAAAAAGCCAGAGCGAAGCATGGATTGCTCGCTTCTAAAATATCTACGGATTAAATATCTGAACCGAAACGATTTTAAATTTTATGCTATTTGATTTTGAGAATGACTGCAACCTAATAGTAAAAAAAATGGTGCTGGAGTGTGCGTTTTCGGCGTCTATCGGCGATCTGGTGGAAACCAGTGTAGAAAAAAAATAAGGCGAGCGTACATCGATCGCATACCGGTAACCAGCGGATTACCGGTCTCATGGACTGGGTATGACGGCGGATATAGATAATTGTTACCCCTCTGCCACTACCAGAAGTGGTTATGCCCAAGATACCAATCACTCTGGGAAAGAGGCTCATAAATTATTTTGACCTTAAACCTCACCCAGTCTGTTCAAGATTGTTCCCTGTTGAAGCAGTGATAGCAGAGTGGTAATAACCATGGACTACCGTGCTGCAGATCTATGGTTAGATCCCCACCGCCGGCATGAGCTTCACCTTAAGGTAGAACGGCATTTTGCGAATATTTGCCTGGCTAGCTACCACCATAAGTAGAAGATGATGATGAAGCTGTTACCAAGTACGTAACAGTATGTTTCGGGATCCGACCTGCAGAGCCAGTAAGTAATCATGAAATTACAGGCACATGAGACAAAATAACTGTATGTTTCAGGGTGATGAGCGCAGTGCAGTTCGTCACTTGTGATGAAATGCATCTGTTATAGGCAGGGGTTATAGCTTAACATCAGTTGGGCATCGTGCGAGTTCTGTCACAATCTCATAAAAAAAGAGGCAAAAAGGTTAACTTGACGTTGAAGACCATACAGCCTAGTACCACGACCATTAGTTGACCATATCTAGCCCGATAAATATTATACAGACATGTAGGGCATCGCGAAGTAAGAAGGTGGAACACATGGCTCTCGTATCACGTAACCTTAATTACCAATTAGCGAAATATCGCTTAACAAAGTCAGTTGATACTCTACGAAATAGACAGGCATAAAGACAAGCAAATGAAATTCGAAATATCTAAATATTTGTTACGAAATAGCTACCGCAGGCTAGATGTACACGAGGTGTGTTGAAAAGTTATTGGCCTAGTTAAGAAAACGCAATTAAATAAATATATACAAAAATATTTATATTTCTTGACATAGTCTCTATATCTATATAGATCAAGCTCTATGCACTTCATTTATCTGATCTCTAAAGCTCGTAAGCCGGTTTTAAAAAAATACTCCTCGTAGTTTTCAAAATAGAGTTGTATAAATAAAAGGCTGTGTGTTTTTTAAGCTTGGAAGCAGATAAAAGTCCGGCGGACTCCAATCAGAACAATAAACCGGGTAGGGCAGTCATTTGAATTCACAAATACAAATTTAAGCCATGGACTCAATGGACACTTGTTCGCGAGTGTTGTCTTGAGGAAACAAAACCTTTCCTAGTAAATATGAGCGTTATTATTTAATTTCCTGACGTCAATGACTCAATAAGGTGCAGTAGTACGCTGAATTCTTTGTTTGGCCTTTCTGAAGTCGTTCGACCTTGATTACACTCTGAACATCCCAGAAAAACCCTGACTGTTAGGATTACTTTGGCTTTTTTTGTAGTGGGTTCTTCATTTTTTTCCACTCCTTTGACTGCTGCTTTGAGACCTTTGAGTCTGGAGTGTAGTGGTGAACCCACGTTTCATCAATTGTCACATCACTAAAGATTCAGAGCAAGTGGGATAAAACTTTGTAAACTTATACGCTAAAACGAGACCGAACGAGATTCGATGATCAATAGGGTAATCCGCAGAATCTTATCGAATACCGGAATACTTATCAGCAATCGATAAATGACAATACAGAGTAGAAATAAACTATTATCTACAAAATATTTCATATCGTAATATGACGAACGAACATACTCTGAATCTGAAGACTGAATCGAATTAAAAATCTGACTCTAAGCTACCTTACATCAATATCAAGGTTTTTTTGCTTAGGTTATTTTACCGAGCACAGTATAGTCTCTGCAGTATAAGTTGAGGCCTAAGTATTTGTATAATCATCTGAGAGTTTATAGGAGAAGATGATTAAAGGTATTTCTTTTTGCAAGGACAGTACAGTATGTGGTAGGAAATAAGCTGTGCCTAAATTAACTAAGCAAATTATCAACATTATCTAAATTATCAACTCTCAGATTAGTACACCCAGAAATGTGTCTTAGCGCTACTTTTTTCGCGCCCGCGATATATTAGGCTCACCGTCATAGGATAGGACTGATGCGGTGTGTTAGGGCTTACTTACTGAATTTAAAATAAAAGATTCATAAAATTGAAGTTGCCTAACAAATGTAGTAAAAAATGATTCTTACTAAGAAGTGAGCCACAAGCAAAAGACACGGGTGTACTGAGAATGTATAATAAGTCAACATTTTATTTTTTTAATTTGTGGGTAAGAATGTTATTTAGCAAAACATTGTTTAAAATTAGGGTAGCGGTGTATTTTTTTGCCGCTTAATGGTAAGCGTCTGTCACGCCTGTCCTGTCCGTTACAGTAGTTTCTGCTTAACACTACACTGCGCTCGTCACTCCGAAGCGTAATTTTTTTTTGTCTTGTTCACGCAGATATTTCACTTGCGACAGGTCCATACACGTTTAAACACAGTAGGTAGTATTTGCGTACTACAGCTTTAAGGCAGAATATCTGAAATTGCGGTGGTACCTATCAAGACAGACTTTAGCTAAATGTACCTGTCTCCTGGTAATATTATGTATAATTTCTAGGCCGAGGCCATTAAAAGTAATACTGTATAAGGCGGATCGTATACTGCTGAACACAGCCTTAAAGGATGCCAAAGGCAGTAGCGCCTTCTGAAGAAATACATGCGCGCCATTGTACTATGGCATATATGCCATTATTCCCACGCTTGCGGGACGGTCATTCTTCAGAAGGCGCTGCTGCCCACCTTTTGGTATTTTTCCCACAGCTCGAGAAGGGGGAGATGGGTGTGAAAGGCACGTTGGAAGTCGCTATTTAACTAATAAATTTCATTAGTCGCAAATTGTCGATCATGAACTATAGGAAATCAATGTTAACATCGCGTCTTTACTAACGATTGTTTTAGAGAGCCGCGGGGAGGAAAGCAGCGAGGCATCACAGTGCGTGCGGCGCGTGCGCGAAGTCGTATTACTGACGGACGATCGTAACTTGCGCGTCAAAGCGTTGGCGGCGGAATTGCCTACGCGTGACCTGCCTTCCTTCGTCCACTGGGCAGGTTTGAGTCGTGACGATCCCACTGCGGTGAGTATCCTACCTACCTCATATACATCCTCTAATTGAATGGTACCACTTAAACTGGCATGTAAATGATTCAACTCAACCGTTCTCAGGTATTATGCTATCTTCTATAAATAGAACTTGGACGAAGACTTGCAAAACGTCGACTTTCCGCCTCGAACGTAATGATTGTATTTGATTCCAGTTATTACACACTTTGCCACATTAGTAAACGTTAGAATACTTCCGGTATCATAAGGTGGTTGCAAATAATGTTATGTATGTTAGAACCTTCATTTATGGAACTTTTTGCGAAGAGCAGTAAAATTATTATATTAGTCATATCAGAATTAGTATCTTAATTTTGTAAAAATAAACAAAAAGTTAATAATCAAATGTGACGCATCCAAGTGAACTTTACCGGTTTTCCATGACGCAGCGTTTATCAGCGGTTACGTGTTTTTTGTTATAGAACAAGCCCGCAACGACTGAAGAAGCCGCCAGCGCCACCTCTCGCCAATGATGGCCGATCCTGTCATCACCAATATGTCTCAATACAATCCCCAATAACGAAATGAATTAATGATGCGGATAAATAAACAGTGCTTAACAAATAGAATGCATTCTATCGTGAGAAGCGCATCGAGGTGCGGCCGCGATCTTACAGAATGCACCTCTTATAATAACCTATAACCATAGGAATTGAATAGAATTAAGTAAAACACCAATAGAAGGTCGGAATATTCATTTTGTTAAGAGTTACAGGAGTCCACCTCTGTGTTCTTGATCGAAAAATATTGTTATTTTTTACGTATTTCAGTTATGAATTAGATATATCAAGAATTCAGTGTTGCTGAGATATTATTTTTATTTACTTTTTTTTTGTAATATACTAAGTATATCTTTTTATTTTTGTAGCTAGGTATCAAAATATATTGTAATTATTGATCTATAGCGTCAAGTACAGGTTGCATGGTCTCAATTTTCATTTATACATTGTTATTGCGAGTAAAGTGACTATATGTATTGTGACTAATGAATTTTATAGACATTGCACGTGTTTTAAATGTTTCTAGCTTTAAGGTGGATCGGCTACAGGAGCACTCCATATTTTATCTAACAAATGATTATGGAATACTATATTTTATTGTCAGTACATGAAATACAATAGCTATTGTTGATTTTAAAATAGATACACGTAATACATTTTTCTACTTGGGATTTTCCGAAGACGCACGTTAAACTATCTCGTCTAAATCTGCTTAAACACTAAAACTTTTGTTTGAAGTACATAAGTACATTTAGTACCTATGTTCTGTTTGCATGATTGCGTAGCGCCGCGTGCCATTGCTGTCGTCTGAGTGCAGATATTTGCTAGATGCTAGCTTTTTTTAAGTTCAAATATTTTTATATTAACCTATGGACTCTCATCAACTTTTATATATTTAGATTGAGAAATAAAGTTAATTTTGGCATGATAAGTAGTACAAAATGTTTGACATTACAAGAACACGTGTTTTGATTCAAGTTTTTATAGATCTATCTAGTTAAAACCACTTTTGCAGAGTTTTTAATCACGATTTTTATATTCAGCATACATAATTAAATAAGCCAAGATAAATAATTGTTGAAATAATAGGATGTTTTTATGTAAAACTTTATTCCACGAAGTTACTGTTATATATTTTTTTTAAACGTATTAAATTATGTAAGTACTGAATTTTCGGATACATCTGCTCTTCGATATTGTGTTATATATTAAAACTAGTTTGACTTTTTATTCAAAACCATCCACCAGTAGGTAATCTTAGAACCTCCGTTTATTTTTAACTAATAGCTTAGCTTATTCTATTACTATCTATGTAGGTCCTATTTTTAGAAAAAAGTCAATCGCAATGTCTTTCAAAAATAATCTTGAAATTATTTTACACGATTTTTATAAGTTTTACGAAAATTACAAATAAACAGTACATTTTTTAACTTATATTTTACGTAGTAGGTAAAAATGTGTTGTATTAAACAAATTTTAAAATGTGTACATGGTGAATTATTCAAGCGTAGATGGCCAAATCGCAAACAACTAGGATTAGTGTAAAACTAAAGAACTCTGTTTTCTGTAACACTTAATTGAATAAAATAATATCCATAGCCGAAGTATGAAACTCAAAACATACACATCTCTATCTGCTGCTATCGCATTAAATAGTCAAATTCTGGAGAACAATAACAAACCGCATACTCCGGTCCAAAAAACTCTTTTTGTTCAAAGGAGTCTTTTTCTTCGCATTTATATAGTTGGCCATCCACGCTCATTGAAAAATTCATAATGTATATAGTTAGTTGTCATGACATGTATGTTTTATTCATTTTGGAACAAATTTGATGCTGTTACTTTTAATCATGACGTTTTAATAAACATTGGATTAATTCGATACATAAACTCATTTTATTTCTGACCTTGATTTTCCATTTAATATTTTTCATATTTAGCCATAGTACTTAGCAAAAACTAGGTAGATAGGAAGAAGTCTTACTTTGTTGTCTAAAAAGGTTATAACTATAAATTATGTACAAAATAAAAAGAAGCGCATGCACGTTTGTTTGTATCGAATAGCTTCACCTGGTCACGCCGATAACATAATAACATAGTAGGTAATTTAAAATTTATTGCTGTGAAATATGAGTATTATCGTTAGTACTCATTCATATTCTATGGCGTAATGTTACACAAATAATTGAAGAAGGCCAGATTAGCCTTGTGCCGACAAAAACTGGATACAAAGCACGATAGGGTTCAATAATTAAAAAGTTAGCAGAATGAGGCACATAATGCGTGAATAAGACACGGTTTGGCAATGAATTAGAGGTTTAACGTTTAAAGTCAATTTCATAGCCGACTGTAATGAATAGTGCAGGGAATCTATTCATGTTGTTTCAAGTGAGAAATTCCAATATTGAAGCTTGAGCAATGGAAATTGGCAAAGTTCCGAGGCTGTGATACTCGAGGCTCTGGTCAAAGCGCGGTGCGGAGGTTGTAAAAGCCCCGTTATACTTATTTACCGTGCGCATCTCGCTTTTGGTGCCGCTTTAACTTGCCTATTTAAAATAAGCACGAGATAGACAGGCTGGACGTATACGGCGCTTGTTTAAAGCTTTCCATTATTATCTTTGATTCAGTACGCGTTACAAGTACTTTTACTTATATCGAAGTTTATAAATGATCGAGCGGAGCGAGGATGGTTCGTATCTCGGCGTTTGTATAATTGTATATCTGTTCGATGACAAAATCCGAACCATGTTAATGAAATTTGTGATCTTAATAAAATTTGGCAGTAGGATAATATTTACATGGTTGTTTAGAAAATTGGTATGTTGGTTGCTATTTTTAGGGTTCCGTACTAGAAAACAGGACACTCTGATTACTATACCTCGGCTGTCCGTTCATCCGACCTTTAAAGGATGTAACTTTAGAATGGTAATATCTACATAGCTGGTTGAGAATTCACAAAATATGTGTTAGTATGGCGGATTGCTTAGTAATAATGATCATAAGTTAAAAATAAAAGGGGGTCACCATAAAAGAAAAGTGTCTATTTTAGCATTTTTATTTTGTTCTGATGTAAAAACAGTAATATAAAAAACCTGTCAAACTTGCCATGATTATAGTCCAATAGCTAACGTACAACAACAAATAATAAAAAACCAGCCAATTTTAAGGTCGGCCTCCCGCTATTGATCATGAAATAAAAAATATATTGTATGCTTTCTGTGCTAGTACGGAACCCTCAATGTGTGAGTCCACCTCGCACTTCGTATTTTTTTTATTAGATATTGATGGGTCGTCATTAATCACTATAATGCAGTTTATTTTATTGTTAATGTGGTAAGTTATCACAATAACTGTTCAAGAACTCATTAGGGGAGTAAGGATCCATGTGGAACTCCCGAGTCTACCTAGGTGGAGCAGGAGGCTGTACCTTAGGTAAGTGGTGATGTGGTTGAAAATGTTGACAGCCTATATTTAGAAATAGTACTAGCTCTCAAGGAAATGATGAAGCGCTCGTAGCGAAGTTTACTTAGCTGTTCTCAACCGATCAGCAAAGTTAAGCAACGTCGCGCGCGGTCATGAGTTGGATGGGTGACCGCTAGTGACATTACTACTGAGCGTTTCCGTGCTTCGGAGGGCACGTTAAGGCGTCGGTCCCGGTTGTTGTCTTAGGATGGCAGTCGTTAAAGCATGGTGGTAGGGCATTTTGCGAATGCCCGCCTGGCTAGCTACCACCCTCAAGTTGAAAGATCTGTCGCCAAGCACCTAACGGTGTGTTCCGGCAGCTGTCCTTGAGAGCCAGTACTTCTAGGTTAGCCTGAACAACATCTTCGACCACATCATCACTTACCATCAGGTGAGATAGTGGCCAAAGGCTAACCTATCAAGCAAAAAAAAAAAAAAGGCTATGTTTTAAACCCGTGGGGTGCCGGGTTAGTACCCCGTGGGGTGCCGGGTTAGAATTGCACCTCCCCAAATCATCCCGTGGGTGTCGCAAGAGGTGACTAAGGGATAAATACTGGAAGGTGCGAAGCAGCGCCTTCTAAAGAACTGCCATCTTACACTGCGATCCCCAAGCCGCCTGCCAAGCGTGGGGATGATTATGGCAAATACCCCCTTAATGGGCGAATCTGTGTTCAGCAGTGGATCCAGCTGATACATTATTATTACATTATATGTTTTAAACCTGTTGTAGCGGATAACTGATAAAATATTTACCCATGGGTAGGCCGACTATTTATGACCATCGTATTTAAATTTCTAAAAATACTACTTTGATAGATTCATTTACTTTGATAAATTTTCGAATTTTATGTACCAATACAGGCCTTTCCACTCCTTCAAGTTTTTTTTTATAGCTGATTGATTAGCTTTTGTTTGTACCACTGTCTCACCTGATGGTAAGTCAAGAATGTGGTCGAAAATGTTTTTCAGGCTAACCTAGAATTACTGGCTCAGATAGCTGCCGGAACACACTATAAGGTTCTTGGGGTGATTTGGCTTGAGGGTGGTAGCTAGCCAGTCGGGCATTCGAAAAAGGCCCTACCATTTTTTTGAGTGTAGTTGTAACTACTGAAGCGGTCATATTTTTAATTTAATTGTTTTACTGTGTACTTGTATAAAAATACATAAACCTTTTATTTGTCACCAACAAATTGTATTTTTGATAAATTCATATATGTATTCCCATTTAAACATAAACCGTATTTAACCTTAAATTGTAATTTGTTTCGAAAACTTTCCTTACTAACTTTACAAGGAAAATATATTTTTTTTAATGGTATTGTGATGGATCAAGCTCGAGGCCCACCTGATGTTAAGCGGACAAACCTCTGCCTATAACAGATGCATTTCGTCACAAGTCACAAATTGCACTGCGCCCGTCACCTTGAGACATAGTTGTTAAGTCTCATGTGCCTGTAATTTCACTGGCTCTCAAGGACTGCTGCCGGAACACACCGTTAGGTGCTTGGCGACAGATTTTATGTATATGATATTTTTATATATATTATATATGAGAGAGGGAGAGAGAAGTGTTAGCTAGTTTCACTGCTTCCCGCTAGCCTTTGCCTCCGTCCTAGTATATCGCTCCTTGCAAATTAATTTACCAGCAATCCAATGAAAATGGATTTTCGATTTCAACAACTTAAAATCGCAACTGGTTTCTACAGGTTTGCGCTCTTATTGAACGACTGGATTATAAGCCATCCTCAAGCTTGGCGTCTTGGGGATCGCAATTTAAAAAGGCAATTTTCAGTTGCCGCTGCTCATATTCTGATACTTTTCCCTTCATCGGCTCTTACGACTACTAGGGTTATTACTACCTAGTTATACTAACCAAATATTTTAGGGACTGTTCCGACCCTCATCGTGGATAATCAAAGAACGACTAAGGCAAAAATGCGCCGAAGCAGTACAGCACGCCACTCACACCGATATGAGTAGGGTGCATATGGATGCCTCCCAAACGGGGTTAACGTTAGGCTGCCGGCCATAAAATCAAAAGCTTCTTAAATCGTATACCAACCCCAACTGAGTGAGTGGATTAGGGTAGGAAGATGATGTGCATAAGTATAATTATTTTCTTGTGGTGGTTATCGTGATGAAGAAATTTGGATAGGGGGCGCAATCTTAATGCAGTGATGTAAAGTCCATTAACGCGTTTGGAGATCAATTTCCAGTTGGAACATATCAGAAAAGGTGACTTGCACCCATAGCAAGTATTGCAACCAGCATGGTAAAAACATACTAGACGAGTTGCATCCTTATGTGAGAAAGGATATATGAATTTATGCATCTCTAAAGGGATCCCTAGATAAGAAAATAGCAGTATTTTTTACATTATATAAAAACATATTGCTGTAAGAGCCCTTTTACATTTTGCAGCCTTCTCACTCGCACTTTTAAAGATAATTTCAAATAGCAACAATATGGTTTATATTTTTTAAAATGTGGTCAATTATTATTTTGCTGCATGCAACTGTAGATGTTCTCTACTAATTTTCATTTTGATATCTGTTATGGGGGATCCAAAACGCGTAATTTAGTTATTTTAAATTTTGGGCCTCTAATTCTAATTGGACTCAACATGTAACAAAGTAAAAATATGTTGAGAACATCTGTAATTGCATGCTGCGAAATAATGATTGACTAAATTTTAAAAAATATAAACCACATTGTTGCTATTTGAAATAGTCTTTAAAAGTGCGAGTGAGAGGGCTGCAAAATGTAAAAGGGCTCTTAAATCAGAGTATTAATGAATGCCTGCGCAACATAGCTAAATCAATCCCCTGTTAAATGCAAATCAGATATTATGACAAGTCCGTTGTTAATTGAGAATTATTTATGTTTAAAGTATTTACTTTTCCCACAGGTTGAGCTGCAGTTTACTTACCTACTTACCGGAGATGCCGTTAGCGGCGCGTCCACATGCAGTTATCCGCATGTCGGTAATGTTGGAGCATAAGTTTCGACCGTGATAGTGATATGGCGTTAATCTGTCGCGAATGTCCAGCATTCGTTAAATTCTATCTAATTTTGAATTGTTGTGCTCTGATTAATACTTGATTCGCTGGTATTTAAACAGGGTAGGGTAGGTACCCTCCCACGTACTAGTGCTAGTAGTATATATATATATATTAGCAGTTGAACAACTGGGACGTAAAACTCCAACTCCCACTAGTTCAACGGCCGAACTAAGAGAGGGTAATGGTACCTACCACTAGTACGTGAGAGGGTACCTACCCTACCCTGTTTAAATACAAATATATATATATATATACACCGTGTCCCAAAATTCAACGATAAGCCGGCATCGGTGCATGGACCTACTCATGACTCCTCGGAAAAAAATAAAAAATAAATGATAACTGTTTTTTTTTATTAATTACAGAGACTTTTATAAATTTCATCGATATTCGATACCCATTATGCTATTTTCAACTACCATGACCACAATTTTTGACATATTTTTGATATTTTTTGTGCATTAGCAACCTAAGAAGGACGGCTATCTACCACAATCCTTTAAAATTACAGAAAGTCTGTAGTTATTTTACAAAAATCAGTAAAAAAAAAATTTTTTCTTATAATTTTCATAGATTTTAACATTCTATGCACTTTCTATAGTCTGGGTTAAAAAAAAAGTATGGACACTACCATGGCAAGTTTTATTAAAAGTTGGCGCAACTTTATAAAAGTCTCTGTAATTAAAAAAAAAAAGAGTTATAATTTTTTTTTTATTTTTTCCCGAGTAGTCATGAGTAGGTCCATGCACCGATGCCGGCTTATCGTTGAATTTTGGGACACGGTGTATATTAGCAGTTGAACAACTGGGACGTAAAACTCCAACTCCCACTAGTTCAACGGCCGAACTAAGAGAGGGTAATGGTACCTACCACTAGTACGTGAGAGGGTACCTACCCTACCCTGTTTAAATACAAATATATATATATATATATTTATATATATATATATATATATATATATATATATATATATATATATATATATATATATATATATATATATATATATATATATATATATATATTAGCAGTTGAACAACTGGGACGTAAAACTCCAACTCCCACTAGTTCAACGGCCGAACTAAGAGAGGGTAATGGTACCTACCACTAGTACGTGAGAGGGTACCTACCCTACCCTGTTTAAATACAAATATATACATATATATATATATATATATATATATATATATATATATATATATATATATATATATATATATATATATATATATATATATATATATATATATATATATTTTTTTTTTTTTTTTTTTTCCGGTGGTATGCCTTTATTAAACAAATACTACCAATGAAATAAAAAAAGCTACAATGCTTTACGTAAGCAATATTGTGCTATAAAAGCATTTGGTTGGACTCATAGGCAGTCCAAATGCTCTAGCCCACTATCAGTTGGCAGCGTGCCCAGCATGCTGGCAGCATTGCCCCGTTGAATTGCAATGCTTATTCTTTGAGCCAAATAGGTGCCAGCATTTTGTAGCATCGACCAAGCGCTCTGATAAATTTTGGAAAATACGATGAGCTCCCGGTCCCCACGGACCCAACGTCTCTACTTTTTTTGAAGTTCAACTATTGGGTAATATTAGTTGAATTCAAATGGTCATGTTATAGCTGATTCCATTCGACGTGACGTATATATAGTTCAATGTGCAGTATGCCCAAAATAGCTAACGCAACATTTTTTACAACATGAAATTAGTATTAGAGCAACTGTAGCTGCGTACTTCCGGTAGGCTTTTTTGAAGCGCTCGTAGCGATTTTTGCTTAGCTGTTCTTAACTGATTAGCAAAGTTAAGCAATGGCCGCCGCGGTCATGAGTTGGATGGGTGACCGCTAGGGACATTACTACTGAGCGCTTCCATACTTCGAA
The DNA here is from genome assembly GCA_963890685.1 of Plagodis pulveraria. Taxonomy (NCBI): domain Eukaryota; kingdom Metazoa; phylum Arthropoda; class Insecta; order Lepidoptera; family Geometridae; genus Plagodis; species Plagodis pulveraria. The sequence goes on from OY982957.1 coordinate 20,602,305, forward strand.
GAGCACGTTAAGCCGTCGGTCCCGGTTGTCGTCTTAGGATGGCAGTCGTTATAGCACGGTGGTACAGCATATTGCGAAAGCCCGCCTGGCATTTAACGGTGTGTTCCGGCAGCTGTCCTTGACAGCCATTAATTCTAGGTTAGCCTGAACAACACCTTCGACCACATCATCACTTACCATCAGCTGAGATAGTGGTCAAAGGCTAATCTATCAGGCATAAAAAAGGTACTTAGGAATTAAAATGTAATTTGATTTGCTTTTAACTATTTTAGACGGAAGAATCATCCGACATAGGTCGATATTTGTCTTGTATTAAACAACCTTCGCCAAGGAGATTTTACGTTTGAGAATCGTGTAGTACGTGCATGGGTGAGTCAAAGTTTTGCGTATAGGTAAATTTGTGTAGGTTTTTATTATATTTTAAAGTAGGTATATATACCTTAAATATATAATTATATATATATATATATATATATTTATGAAAACAAAACCATCAGTGATTCGCAAAAATTCAGTGCATAAAGTAGCACGCATTGTCCGCTTTTATTAGGTTTTTATGGTCCCTATATTGGCAGGTACTCCCCACAACAATACATCATACGATATTATGCTGTAGAAATACGAGAAATAAGCCAGCCGACCTGTAGCTACGTTCATCAACTGACTATCTTACAAACAACAGCATCTATCAATGCAGCCAGCAGAACTAAATCTTCCAGATGATATAAGAGGACCCCATTGTAAACTTGGATCCATTTTAATTTCCAATACGATTGTTGCTTTAGACATTGAAAGCTTAACTTGATCAAGATCAATGTTTTACCTATACTAGAATTTTGGTAATATTAGACTTAATTTTCGTGAAAAATATGAAGAAATAAAGTGGGATAAAAGTTGGGAAAAAGTTTAAGTAATTATATATTTTTTTTTAATTTATCGGGTAGGTAGGTTGGATACCGTGGAGAAAATATGGACCCAATGGGGTTATATAGACAACCTCTTCTCCTCTCCATAAATTACTATAAAAGTAATTAAATTGAAAGCTTTATCCGGCATGAAAACTTTAACACGAATCATCACGTTTAATATGCTTTACACGCTTTGCTACACTACTGTGCGGTGCCAGGCTTTCCTTAAACCTGAATATCTTGTAAACAGCTGATGACATTCTCGTCAAACATAGCTAAGATCCATTGATCCATTGCATTAATACATGCTTTTGAATAAAAAAACACTCAAATCTGTTTTGATGTGGTCTGTTTTTTCAGAGTGGCGCTGCCACAAAACGTACATACACTACAAATAATACACACAAAGCCAAAGGAATCAAAAGTATTACATAATCTTCCTAATTTGCCACGGGGAGTCAAAACTTTCGCCAAAAATGAAAATGCTGGAGCAGATATGCCAGCGACCAAAACTACTTGATTATCGCCGATATACTAGCTTTTGCCATAGATTACCTAGTAGGAGTTATCTATACCTTTACTAGTATAGTTATATTATGCTAGCCACAGTCTCAACTAATGCTATATCGATAATCTGGCAAAGGATGGTAAACAAGCACTGTAGAAAAAACTAACTGTCTCTCTAGGACAGTGCCGGTACACACCATTAGGTTGTAGCTAGTAGCGAGTATTGGCAAGATGCCCTACCACCATGTAGTGTAAAATTTCCAGGTCGCCCAAAGGCCTATGACGTAGCCTTAAGACTGCCATTCTAACACAACAACCGGTATAAGGAAGACTCAAGGAATTTGAAGATTCACGAGATCGAAGTTTCGTAGGTATTCCCCTGTTTTGACCTCGATAACTGAGCTGATTCCTCCAATTTTGTTCTTTGATCACTGTTAAAATTTACCTTGTGGTCCTCTGATAAAATCGGTACGGGCATATAATATATTTGACCATTTCTTTTTACATAATCTTTAGTCGATCTCTACCGTGGTATAACATGCGATGCAACCATGAGGGACAAGTGCATTTTTTGTGATTTTCAGTATCATATTTTCTTTAGCAAAAATTAAGTTAAGAAAAAAAAACAATAACAGGGGTGTGTCTATACACGTGTGATACAGAGCAAGCCTATAATATTTTATATGATATAAAAATTTCTTTCTACAGGCGGCAGGTAAAGTGGAGGCAATAAAATAGGGGGTAATACATTACTCTCCATAGAAATCGCAAGACGACCTCCCTCTTAACATGCGCTCCGAAGTGTGAAGCACTCGGTAGTGAATTCCACTAGCGGTCACCCATCCAAGTAGTGACCGCACAGCCTATTAGTTAACCTAGATGAACGGTTAAGAACGACTAAGTTAGCGCTAGGGAAGTTCCGCTCCCAGCGCTACAATAAGGATATACATAGTAGAAGCTGGCGGCTGGAGAAAATGCACAAAACTCCTCATCACAAACACCATGCCGGACGTCGGTGCAGTACTTATCGCCCCCATGTAGAGAATAAGAATGGATTAACGAACAAGTATCTAATAAAATAAAACGATAATAGGGATTATATTGGTATAGTCTGCATTTACATGTCTTGAAAAGCGGCGTAGAACTCGTAGCAGCACCGTCTAGACAACCGGAAAACAGCGGGGTGCGAACATTATGCGCATGGGCAATATACAAATCGTCTTGGATTGTAACTATTCAGCTAAATTTATATAGTGGGCTCTATCGACCATAGACGACAAAACTAGATGTACGATAATCGTACATCTAGGTTTGTCGTCTACTCGTACGATAATCAAATGAGTGCAGTTTTCAAAATAACCTTGATGAGTGTTATTTTGTTAGTCGACGTTGCTACCTTTATCATGAAGCATGTTCCCTTATGAAAAATCAATGCATTATATGTCTATTTATCTAAACTAATATAATAAAAAGGAAAGATTTGATTGTTGTTTGTTTGCATTGTACAGGCTCTGAAACTACTGAACCGATTTGGAAGAAATTTGGTATGGATATAGATTGAGACCCGGGGAAGGACATAGGATAGTTTTTATCCAACTGCGCAAAATGGTTTTGCGCGATAACCGATATACACACGGGCGGAACCGCGGCCGGAAAGCTAGTTACTGATTTACTGTATTTTATGTAACTAAACATAAAATATATAATATGTAACTATTATAAATCATATATATTTCTAGCTGATAGGATATCCTTTGACCACTATGACGGTAAGTGAAGACGTGATTTGAAGCGCTCGCAGTGATGCTTATTTAGTCGTTCTTAACCGATCAACTAAATTAAGCAATGCCCGTTGCTGTTCTCACTGAGCGCTTTCCAGGGCACGTTAAGCCATCGCGTAGGTCCCGGTTTTCCTTTAAGAATAGCAGTCAATGTAGCATGGCGCCTGGCTAGCTATAGTAGCAAGCATTTCTCTATAAAAAATATTTTTAAAAACGAGATTTTATTACGTTATTTTTAATAAATAAAACTAAAACTTTAAAATATACTCGTCAAGACAGTTCAAATGAGCCCAAACTCGATGAGGTTGTATCGTTTCATTGCGAAGTTCCTTTGGCCACCTTCCAGCTCCATCATCAGATCAGCACCATGTCATCATAATATTGCATTGTCACGCGATTTCCACATATTTGCAATATTTCAGCACAATTGGTTACCGGGAAGTGGATCAAATTTAATTTGCAAGATTTGATGACAAACATCAGGACAGGTGAAACTAAATAAAAGCTTGTAAAAATACAGTCAGTCTCCATTATCAATATGCCTAGTTATAAAGAAAAGTGTCTCTCTGTGTCCTAGCACCATAGTAAGTAGGTACCTTCCCAATTAATAAGTATATTCAATTAAATTCAAAGACTTCTATAGATAACAATTCTTGGTTCAATTCCATTCAAGCAGTGGGATCAAGTGACTGGGTAATTACTGATTAGTAATTACCTACATAATGTTTGCCAAGATATCAAATTGTCTGGGATGTACAAGTAGGTATGAGTGGAAGACACGCGCTTCTGTTTGCGTTTTCAGCGGTTCGTTTCCATGACAGGGTGGCTACTTGGTATTGCTAAGCTAAAAATTAGAACCAAAGTATGAATATATTTAATCAGCCGTGATCTAATGACAGATTCGACATCATGGACTTCGATCCCCAAGCCACCTGCCAAGCGTGGGGATTATGGCAAACCCCCCGTTTTGGGGGAGGTTGTGTTCAGTAGTGGAGTCTCCAGCTGATACAGTACAGTACAGATCTAATGATACCTAGCTAAACTCTTACAATACTAATAATTATGTTTTTATCATTAGCATTTAAGAGTTCCAGCTCTAATATTTAATGTTGAAACTACAGTCGATAATAACTTACCTACTCTTATAATATAAAAAATGATTTATGATATTTTGATACTATATTTAACACTTATTAACGTCATTTGTTTTTTAATATTTCATTTAAATTCTACTTCTACCACGGATTATCTTCTACGACTGCTGCCTTTTTCCATGCCTTTGACCACAACCTCACTTTACAATGTGAAGGACAGCACTTTTACAATGTGGTGGAACACACGGCTAGGTGCTTGGCGATATACTGTCTACTTGAGGGTGGTAGAGTCCAGGCGAGCAATATCCTTCCACCATATGAAAAGCAAAACCATGCAAAATTACAATAATAGACATGACAGCAGCTCAGATTGAAGAATAGAATAGAATAAAGTTTATTTGTAGCAGAAAGCATAAAGTAAGAAGATTACCTATCTAAGAACTTATGTCTTTAAGATTGTTTTTTTCATGCACTCTAAAAAATCACAATGAAAAATAAACTAAGTACGAGCGGGGTTCCAATTTCGAATGACATTCCTCGGGCTGCGACATGCTCTTCCAATTCCGCGCCACCGCGTCGTGCTTCTTATCTTGGTTATTTTCTAATTACTCAGAATCTATATACTTTATAGTAAATCTATAAAAGAAAATAAAATTTTATCATGTTGTCAGTTATTTTTTGACAATACACTACACTTCATCATTCTCCTACTATTATTCCGTTGCGGGGTCAGTACACTATGTTTTCTCTAAAAATGCAAAGGACAAAACATGTTATAGATTTTTTTGATACCTACGATTTGTGGCCAGTTCGAGTCAGTAACTCAGCTTATACTCGTTCGAATTAAATAACGGTTAATAAATAGTTTTGTCAATAAAACTTATATTTTTGGACAACATCATTTTGAAATACTATTGTAAATGAATCATTATATAAAATGCGTCAAGTTATAACAATTAAAAATGTTGCCATTAAATTATAATCTAAGTACTTACACACATCCATCTAATTATAAAAATGCAAACTGCATTACCTATCTGATTATTGTTGGAATCACTATGATTGTGTGTTGATTGGGCTTGTTGATTCTAATAAAGTGCACATATTTAACTCGTGATAAATATTGAAGCTATGAAATTTACCAAATTCGCTATTAATACTGGTGGGATGAATGGGGATTTCTTCTTTGACAATCAGTTCATGGCATAACCGAAAATAACCAAACTTATTTTTTACCCACGAAAACCATTTGCAAAATCACAATTATACGATAGGAAAAATTTATTCCCGCCCATGACTTAAATTTTTCCTATCGTATATTTGTGATTTTGCAAATGATTTTCGTCGTTAAAAAAAAGTTTGGTTTTTTTCGGTTATGCCATGAACTGATTGCCAAAGAAGAAATCCCCATTCATCCCACCAGTATTAATATACGATAGGAAAAATTTAAATAATATCACAAATATACGATAGGAAAAATTTAAGTCATGTGCGGGAATAAATTTTTCCTATCGTATATTTGTGATATTATAAAATATATACGATAGGAAAAATTTAAGTCATGTGCGGGAATAAATTTTTCCTATCGTATATTTGTGATTTTGTAATGTAATCCGCATAGCAGGCGTTATTGCAAACCTAACAATATTAAAATGAAAACCATTTGGTTTTAATGTTTCATGAGTTACTCAAGTATAAATAAAAATCCGGAGTAGGCCCCACTTCGTGCTTCGACGACAAGAGACGTCTGTTTGAACATAATCATATAGGACTATCAAGTTTCAAGACAATCTGAATGTTGGTTGAGCACATCCATGGTTTGTCCTCACTGTTACTTTCTTTTCAAAGTATGAATGTAACTTTTTGGAACCCGTGAAACGTCTCGATTTCGACGCATCATTTAGGTGTCGTAAATAGGATTAAGAGAACAAGTACCTACGAGTAAATTTCAATAATCATAAAATTTTATTATTACATCATATTATTATGATTATAGCAATATTATCCTATGATAATTTTTGTATCGCCGTATTCATAATGTCTATTTAAGCTACCTGGCTTACCTTTAATACAAAATAGATTAATAGTAATGTATTGCTTCTATTCTTGTCTGCCTAACATGGCTTATGTTTTAGTTAAGGTTTATTTGTAGTTATCTTAATTACTATTTTTTATTAATGAGCTTGTATGATTGCTGTGAGCAATCATACAAACCGAGCTGCGGTTTTTGTAATGCTTTTTAATTTAAGACATTGTATTAGTTAAATAATAATAAAAAGAAACAATTTTATACTTACTGCAAATTCGATCATGTGAAAAATTGTATTGCAGGTTATAGTGTTGGATCTTGGAACAATACCAGAATATTAATCCCTTAATATTAAATCTGTACTGCTTTACCAGATTCTTCATTTGCTTTAAAATAAAGCAAAAAGAAACTATGATACCTAAAATATACATACGCATTACCTATCTAATAATCATTTTACTACCTATGAATTGAATGCGCATACTTGTACTTGTCGGAGTTCATACATTTGATTGTTAGAAATCTGGAATGATCGTAACACACTCAAAACACATGAGAACGAGATATAGAATCCAAATTGACTGGCTTGAATTTTCGCTGGGTCAAAAAAATATAGTAAAAAAAGCATATAGTTTTCAATTCAAATAGTCAGACACTCGAGATATGTAGGTTTTTTAGGCATTTTGCTACTCATGTTGTAGCGTTTAAGACAACGCGGTCATAACCTACTATAATATATACATACATTTATAGGTATATACAAATGTGTCATTTTCTGTTCCTGTCTGTTTATTTTTCATGGTTGCTGATGTAAAGCTACTGCGCCCGTTGTGGTACGTTGACGGTAAATAATGCTTTAGAGCCAATTGAACGACAACGATAACAGGAATTTTATTCAATGGCCGTATCAAAATAATATTACATTGTACATCGAGGGGAGAAAACGATCTATTTCTGTTCGAGAGTTTGTTTAAGGTTGAACTGGCCGGTCGCTTCTCCATACAAACGCTGTAGGGTGATCACTCCCTAATTTGAGACTTTAGGTTCAAAACAAAGCATAATACCAATTGGTCTCGTCATTACCTAGGCTTGTATGATGCCGAATTTTTAATAAGATAATTATCTTGAGAGTTATGAGCTTCGAAACATTTTCATATAACATTTTCGAGGCTCATAACTTTCAACTTAATTATCTTATTAAAAATTCGGCATCATACAAGCCTAGGTAATGACGAGACCAATTGGTATTATGCTTTGTTTTGGACCTAAATCCTCATTTAAGGGAGTGATCACCCTACGGCGTTTGTATGGAGAACGGCCCGGCCAGTTCACCCTTAAGCCCGACGCGCAACGCAGGGCTTAGAGGCAACTACAGAACAGAAATATAACTTTCTCCCGAGTGATACATTGTGCTTTATACTACACCTACGAGGAAAATTAAATCATTAAACGTTTTCTCGTACTTATCTCGAGACTTCTCAGGCAGTAAGTTCTTTATGACTTCTTGAGCTGCATTTCTTATTTCTGGTGGCGTCATCATTATAAAACCGTCACATTCACTATCAGATGATATTTTGAAAAATTATTTAGAATAATCAAAATCGTACCTACTGTTAAAATATGAATCAAGTAAAAAAACAAATTTAACCAAACATAACACATTCCGCGCTTTTTTTCTCGTAGTGCAAAAAAAGGGGGCCAACCTCCTTTCATTGAAAATCGAGTACAAATAAAAATCACATGTCTTTTTTCTAATTTATGATATAAAATTTGAAATTGTATTTTTTTATGTTAGCAGCTAAAAAAACAAAAGAACGCTACCAGGGCAAGTATGGATTTTCATACAAAAACATGTAATAAAGTTCGTCATTTCTCCCTTATAATTGTACGGCGGGAAAAGTTATATGGATTTTCATTCCTTCACTACGTAGCAGCGAGAGAGGTAAGGGAGAAATGACGAACATGTTTTTGAACGAGTAATGAGACGCTTTCTGAGTGGGTGTGGTATAAACATATAAGTTTCATTTGGCACAAAAACTGCCTACTTATTCCAAGTTTTAGTACTAGGTACTAGGTATATACTACTTTTCACAGTAGAACATTTTTTGCGCCAAATGAGCAACATGCCTTTTCTCACGTGGATGTGAGTAGGGTGTTATATGCATTAGACGCACAACAGGACTGTATAGTATACCCACCATCTTAGTGCCCTGCCAGGGTTTCATACGATATGTTCTTGTGTTCCTGTCTTAAATGTTGTTAACGTAAACATATTATTCGTAATATGTTCTCGTATTTCGTCCATAGTGTGTTAGAGAAAAAAAATGTTATGACCCTGAAACTGTGCCTGCTGAATGGCAATAGGTATATTACATGGGACCAAAACCCAATGGGCAATATTTGGGTGCTTACACACCTCTACCTACCCGTTCGATGATACAGGCATGATTATATGTATGCATATTTTATTTGAAACAAATACTTATTAAATGAAATAATAATTTTATTTTCTGACTAGTGAATGCATTACATAGTGGAAAAGGCCTACCAATTTTTTTTTCATTTATATCGTACGTATACTTTACCTACGTAATTGGCTTTTAATGTTCCGATTAGTGGTGATGTGAAAACATATTAATATCAATACAACATTTTAGAAGAAACGGTCATAACCCGTGATAGTATCTTGAGTGGGTCACATACCTACGTGCCTACTAACATTTGAGACTAGCAATCGAGAGTATGAAGTTCCAGCTCATGATGCGCAATCCTGAGTTATGACTTACCTCTTTAAGCATGAGGCCAATTAAAACATTTTTACTTCCGTGTGATTTATAATTAGCATTGTATCTATTCATTGCGCTTATGCTTATTAAACATTTACTTACATTGATGCATCCATCTTCAAGGCTCTTATTTCCAGTAAGGTAAAAAATGCGTGGAATGGAAATATATTTATTAGAATAGACTTGCGAATGTAACCTTTACCTAGTTGACACATGCCCTACGGTGATATATTATTTATTTGTGAAATACGACTCAAACTTGTTACCTACTTAAAATTCGGTATAGCCACGATGACTGCATATGATATATAGATATCATATAGGCTAAATGACCTCTATATATCATATTATATGAAATATGAATACATATAAAGGATGTAATATATGACTAAGCCAAGTCAAGAAGGTAAATAAACGATATTACCTACCATATAAGCTATTTTTTATGCCATCTAACATCACAAGACAGGTAACGGATGCAGTTCGTCACAAGTGGCAAACTCCACCAGTACGTCAAAATTACTAATTGCATCACAACTTACAAAGACACTGTAAGTCTGGCTGATATCGAAGGTATTTCATGATAAGAAATATTTTTAGATTAAAATGGCAATAATCTAAATTTAATACCTGGACACCTGGGTACGTATCTAATTAACTATACATATAGTTCAATGTGTATTTATATTATCAACTCAATTAAGTTGTTATCTTGATTTGTTAAATTTACGTAATTATGTAGAATCAATTTTTTTAATTTAATTTGATCTATCATTAGTTGGTATTAGATATATAAGAAAAACACCCAAATCAAGAGAGATCAGTTTAATTAGCATATGAAGTAACAAAAGTCCTCACCTTACGCCATATTTTTAAGGAAGAGATAGGACACAATACAAAAATGTTTCCATAGACAATATGATCTCGAGATGCGCCTAATCGTCATATAATCGACTTCCAATAGTTAGATATGTACAAAAAACGATACCATTGCAGCGTACTTACAATATTGTTTTTTTATGTTTAATTACCTACCGTCACTAATCTTATTATTTCTAAACGTCTGAAACTAACCGTTTATGAGCAAATTATTTTACACATTTTTTAATTTAGTTTATAAGGGAAAATTAAACAAAACAAGAATTAAATCAAGTTCTATGTCAATGCGACGGATTTTTTGTGAGTCCGAAATGCGCATGAAAATTAAATAAAATAATACTTTTTACAAGGATGCGATTGGCTGATATTAGAAAATATTAAAAAAAAAACATAATTTCAAAGGATAGACGCTTCCATCATATTATTATGTAGAAGTTCAAAGGATTAACTACTCCTGCAAAAAGTATGAATTAGCAATTGGTGAGAACTATAGAAACACGACACCTGACACCTGTCGCTCTTCTGTGGTCATCTGAATAATTGACTATATACATAGTTAAGTAGATAATAATTTTCTGTTTCTAACAACTTTAACTTAAATCAAAGAAAAAATGCACGCAATTGTAATACAAAAATTAAGTTATTTTATAATTATTATCCTTACCAAATTGAGGAATGATAAAATACTAATGCAAATTATAAAAGAGAGCTTTAGCTATCAGCAACTGACAGAATATTTAAACTATTATAATGTAATTAGTAGCTCAAAGTCAAATATATAAATGTAATTTAAATAAAGAATTTTCTGCTACTAATAGTTTTAATAAAACCTTATTTATGATTCATCATAAGGCTCATTCCGCATTTTCTGATAAAAAAGGAATTAAATATGACGTTTATTAATAATTACCATGTTTTTTTGAAGTTCACTAGTATGTCAGGTATTGAATCTAAAGAATTAAATTTCACACTCCTCTTATAATTATTGTATTGTATCATCATGAAAACTTACCAATTGTGTCTAGTTCTGATGCCAATGCAATCATACTATTTTACTGGTAGTAATTATATAGATATCCTCCTTAGCAAGAATCTGTTTCGGTATCATCGCAGTGTCAGATATTCTGTCTACAAGTAGTAGTGTGCAAACACTATAGTGTTGAAGCGTGAAGGGTATAGAGCCCTGCCCATGCAAGGGAAAATACTGAGAGAACGAGACATAGAACTAACTTCGCGGAGTGCTAGTTCAGTGTAGTGTTATTTAGAAATAGAAAGATGTCACTGCAACTTTAATGCATAGGCGCGACGCTTACCAACAGGCGGGAATAAAAAATAAAGATATAGAACTGACCATATCGTCTGATCAAGTAATGGAGTCTAAAGATGAGCACTGGAACTCCATAGTGAAAAATCTTATCTTAATCGTACTTGAGCTTGTTAGGATTGGCTCGAAATGTACTCTTGTCATCAAGAGTGCTTATTACCCCTTCAGGTACAGAAAGATTAATTCCCAATAAATTCAATTCTTGTTGTGTTTCCACAATGTTGAATTCCTAAAATATCGATTCCTTAGTAATTATTTTTGTAACCAATATACTCGTACATACGCCTCATCATCATCATCATCATCAGCCGGAAGACGTCCACTGTTGAACAAAGGCCTCCCCCATAGAGCTCCACAAAGAAAGGCGGAAAGCCGTTTGTAACCATTGGCTACCCGCGACTTTCACGATGTCGTCAGTCCACCTAGTGGGGGGCCTACCAACTCTACGTCTTCCGGTGTAGGTCCACTCGGGAACCTTTCTTCCCTATCGGTTATCAGTTCGTCGAGCAATGTGGCCCGCCCATTGCCACTTCAACTTGCAAATTCTGAGAGCTATGTCGGTGACTTTGGTTCTTTGGCGAATATCTACGTTCTGGATTTTATCGCGCAAAGAAACTTCGAGCATAGCCCTCTCCATAGACCGCTGAGCGACTCTGAGCTTGTCCATAAGGGCCACAGTTAGGGACCAAGTTTCAGTGCCATATGTCATCACTGGCAACACACATTGGTTGAAGACTTTGGTCTTCAGGCTCTGCGGGATATTCGACGAGAAGATGTCGCGTAACTTCCCGAACGCTGCTCATCCGAGTTGGATTCTTCGAGCGACCTCTTTGTCGAAGTTGGACCTACCTAACTGCACAGTCTGTCCTAGGTATATATAATGGTCAACAACTTCGAGCGTATCGTTCCCAACAACTACTGGTACATGTGCAACATGGACATTAGACATAATTTTCGTCTTGTCCATGATCATTTTAAGATCCACCTGCTGGGAAACTCTACTGAGGTCGCTGAGCATTGCACTGAGTTCCTCTAGCGACTATGTCATCGGCGAAACGAAGGTGAGTGATGTATTCGCCATAGATATTGATGCCCAATTCTTTCCAGTCCAAAAGCTTAAAATGTCCTCCAACGCATTTGTGAACAGTTTTGGAGAAATTACGTCTCCATGTCACACGCCTCGTTGCAGTTGGATTGGTTCCATGCTCTTGTCTTGTAATCGAATTGACATGGTGGCGTTCCTATACAAACACTTCAGCGCTTCGATGTACCTATAGTTAATTTGGCATCGCTGAAGAGACTGATGTACGGCCCAGGTTTCGATTGAATCGAAGGATTTTTCATAGTTCACAAACGCTAAACATAATGGCCAATTATACTCCTCAGCCTTCTGTATAATCTGGCGGAGCGTATGGATGTGGTCTATGGTGCTAAAGCCTTATCGGAACCCGGCTTGTTCGGGAGGCTGGAAGTCATCAAACCTACGAGCAAGACGATTCGTAATGCCATGACTCAGCAGTGAAATGGGCCTGTAGTTCTTCAACAAGGTCTTGTCGCCTTTTTTGAAGAACAGTACCACAACGCTTCTGCTCCACGCTTCTGGCGTTTTACCTTCAAAGATGACGGAATTAAATAACTTCTGGAGGACTGAGAGTACCGGTTTTCCACCCGCTCTCAGAAGTTCTGTCGTGATTCCGTCATCATCTGGAGCCTTGTTGTTCTTAAGCTGTTTGAGAGCCATTCTAATCTCGTATAGGCTGATGTCCGGGATGTCTTCGGTATAGTGTCGGGTCAGTTTAGCTTTCATGTCCTGAGCTATACTGACAACGGGTCTGTACTGACAAATTTCGAAGGCAACGCGACATGACTGGCGCGCCTTCAATACTAATCGAATAAAGGCCGCAAACGAGCGTAACCAAGGCTCCAAAGTGTTCGCGAAAAATTCGTCCATAGGGCAAAGCCAAATGACCAAGCTGAAGATCGATGGCAGAATCATCTCATCAAAACCGGAGATTCTGAGAGAGCTTGAGAGGTTTTATGCACAGCTCGACACGAGAACCCGTTGTTAACTGTTCAAAGACAGTAATTTTTGCAATAACGGATAAGTTTACACAATTACAAGAAAATGAAAAAAAAATACCACGAGAAGGATCCCGATCGGTTTGGTTTGAAGTGATTAAATTTTTTCCTGTCGTTGCAAAATTTATTAGATAAATATATTAAATTAAATATATCAGTTCACATTTGAGACTGTATGCAAAATACCTTAAACATTCAAAGTGTCTACAGAGCATAACTAATAGTATAACAGCACAAAAAGCTCCATTCTCAGGTTAATCAAAGCCCGCAGTCACTCGAAAACAGTCCTTCCACAGCATTATGAGCGTTATATTATGACGGTAATTGGTCATAATAATATAATAAGCTGTCAAAGTGTCTTGTCAAGACATGATTAGAATTAAAATACGGGAACTGCTGTTATAATGATATTATTTTATGCGCCTTCAGTGCTTAACATTTGTTCCTGTGGGGTTAATAGAGTGTGCGATTGAGAACTGAATAATCATTTTTTTCACGAGAAGACAAGCGTGAGCTGCAGAGAAGACAAGTACTGCATTTGCCTACTTGAATCAAATTGATCGACGTATATTTTTAAAAGTGAATGTAACTATCTGTTATTATTTTTAAATTACGTCACTATTATTGGGTCGATTTAAAACCAAAGCAGTTTCAAAATCGGCATTCGTGTCTAAACGTTCGGAAAGCAATCTTTTGGTAATTTTGCTATTTATGCTCACTCCTGATTTGCCCCAAATCGAACGACATATAACACTTCTTGCTAATAGCTGTCATTCTCAAAGTATAACGCGAGCGCTAGTTATACAAAACATTATAATGTAGTCTTCCATACAAACAAAGCGAATATAAATATTATGCGACTTACAAAACTAGTTTTTCAACACAATTTACTCCGAAAAACACTATGTGATAAAATTCTTCCTTAATTACAAAGTTCAAGTGTCAGACACGTACTTGTCAACAAACAATTACTAAAGCAGCATTTCATCGGATATTGGCCAAAAATACACAGAAAAAAAGGAATACTTTAGCTAACGCAGTGTGTTTTATTCAAGAATATTTGTGATTCATATATATTGGAAACAATATATTCTTGAAAACAGAACACAATATTCTCAGGAATATATTCTTGAATCAAAGTATATATTGCATTCTTCTTTGGAGAAATCGTTAAAGTGTTTAAATACGAATATGGTTAGTTTTGAATCCAACAATCTTACCATAAATATTCGTAAGTGAAGCACCTTAATTACATTCGAAAAAGAATATTTATAAATATTTCAGGAAAGAATATAGAAATTTTATTTAGAGAATGTTCACAGAAGAATTCCTATTTTATTGTTAGAAGAATATTTTCGTTATCTTGAAATAATAATTTGAATACTTTATGTGAAGAAATATTTTTTGGGTCAAAACAATATTCCTAAGAATATTCGAGTGTAATATCAAGACTCGATTATTTTTCAGTTCAGAATATATTCTTGTTGTAATACAGCATTGTCTTGAATTTATTAAGACAATGTATATTCTTGCCTAAAGAAGTCTTTTTTTCTGTGTAGCACTTCTTGATGTCAATTGCGATTGACTATTTTCGAAGCATGGTGTAAGAAAACATTCATAACGCTATTTTAGCATAGAACGTCCAAAACCGAACGCTTTCTTTTGCTACCATCGGCACAGAATAAAAAGCCATCGAGCAATACAAACACCCTGGATGCTGCACAATAATATAAATTTTCTAACAGCACATAAATACGATACATAAGTAGATACATAAAATCACCCCAGTTAAACGAAGGGATAAACAGATTTCCACTATAAAGAACTGAATAATAGCTGAACAAAACTGAAATTAAAACTTTTCTTGCGTGTACAAAGTGTACAAGCTAGCGTTAATGCAAATGCTAGCAATTTCTTGAGTGTGTTTATAAGTCTCATCTTTGTGTCGTTAGAAAAAACATATTATGCCAATACCACGTACTTATGTGGAACAAAGGATTACCTAAAGATGATATATTTAATATACCTGGGTTCTGGTTCTCTATATACAAAAGAGTATTCTTTAAAAAATATTTTATTTCAAAGACAGCTATAACTATAGCATGTTTAGGTTTTTTCAGTTCTAAGCATTTTATGCCGAAATGTTGGAGAAAGAGAGATGAAATGGAATTTTCTTTGTTTGAAATGCTTTAAAGCGTAGGCATTCTCTTGCAAAGCTAAGTGATAAATATTTTATAATATACCGTACGTTGTGATATTTATTATGTTCCTGTACCTGTTCAATAAACTGCGATTAGAATATTTGATACTGTGTATTGGAATTTATCCAGTAAGTATTTCAAGTAATTGTGGTGTCAAGTTTATTTGTGTTTCTCCTGCTGCGTTTGTGCATTTTGCCTTAGCGGCCTTATAGAAATGGGTAATATCAAAAATGGAAATAATTCAGTGTAAGCATTTTTTCTCGATATAAAGCTGTATTGAAGTTACCTAAGTATGTGAACATCGCAACAAAACACGTTTATGTCTAATTATTATTGCATAATACCTACCACCAACAAGATTGCTATGCAGGGGTCGATAGGAATAAATTCCCATACGATGTATTTAGTCCATAGTCCGAGTAGGAATTGATGACTTTCACTCGATTTTAATACTCTACTTTTCAATCCGTAATAATACGATTAGTGCCTATTTAAAATTAATTGAGAAGTTATAACAATTTGCAAAATTAATTTTGTTTGAAATATTTTTTTATGTGTTTTTTAATATCCCGCCAAATAAGAAAGTCTTTTTAAATTTTTTAATAGGTATAGAACATACAGCGTCTCCGCCGCGAGCCATCCAGTATATATATTTTTTGATTCAACCTGTTTTCTTGCTCATAGACAAAAGTAGTGACGAGCAACCAATTTTCACATTTATTGTAACTTGAGAAACTCACATTTATTCCCGCCCTAGAGAGAGAAGCAATAATTACCTACTACGAGTATTTCCTGCCCAAAGGTGGGGAGCAGCGTCTACCACCCGCTACTCGAAGCAAACACTTATATTTGAGTACTAGCTGTACCCGCGACTTCGTACGCGATTGCCGTACCTGCAAACTAATTATTCACATTTGAGCACTGTTTATCTCATATTAAGCAACGTTGTGGTCTGTGGTGAAGCACTCTTAGTAAAGCATAGCTCAGAAAGGAGCTTTTTACTTTGGGTTTGATAACTCCTAGCTTGTTTTTCCAGAAGACAGTAGTTAAGTAACTCAGAGAGTTCCTTCGCGGTTCGCACAATAAATGTTGAAGTAAAGTAGGTACTTTGTGCGTTTCTATACAATTTCGATTATAAAACGATATCTTTTTACCGAGGTTCTCCTTGTTTGGCGGTAGAACAAAAATATATTAGATTGTACACTTCCATTGCGCAGTCTCCAAAATGTATCCGGCAAAAGATAGATAGTTAACAAAATTGATTGTGGCGAATGTTCCAGATTTTATTGTTTTATCTTAGCAAGCTGGCAAATCTAAATAAGAATGCCGAGATGCCCGTGGGGTGCCGAGCTGCCCGTGGGGTGCTGGGCTGCCCGTGGGGTGCCGGGATGCCCGTGGGGTGTCGGGATGCCCATGGGTGCCGGGCTGCCCTTGGGATGCCGGGTGGCCCGTGGGGTGCCGGGCTGCCCGTGGGGTTCCAAGCTCGCTCGTCACTATTCTAACACAAAAAGAATAATTGAAATTGGATTACGCGTTCATAAAGTACAACTAAGTAACATTTTGACTTTCATCCCCTTTGCCGAGGGAACCGTGCTAAATTTCGGGATAAAAAGTATACAATAACGTTCTTCGTGGTATGAACTCAGATCGTGTTAAGTTTCATTGAATTCCATTCAGTAGCCCATGGGGTGCTGGGCTGCCCGTGGGGTGCCGGGCTGCCCATGGGGTTCCGGGCTCACTCATCATTATTCTAACGAAAAAGAATAATTGAAATCGGACTACGCGTTAATAAATTACAACTAAGTGTACATTTTGACTTTCATCCCCTTTCCCGAGGGAACCGTGCTGAATTTCGGGATAAAAAGTATACAATAACGTTCTTCGTGGTATGAACTCAAATCGTGTTAAGTTTCATTGAATTTCATTCAGTAGCCCATGGGGTGCTGGGCTGCCCGTGGGGTGCCGGGCTGCCCATGGGGTCCGGGCTCACTCATCACTATTCTAACAAAAAAGAATAATTGAAATCGGACTACGCGTTCATTAATTACAACTAAGTAATATTTTGACTTTCATCCCCTTTCCCGAGGGAACCGTGCTGAATTTCGGGATAAAAAGTATACAATAACCTTCTTAGTAGTATGAACTCAAATCGTGTTAAGTTTCATTGAATTCCATTCAGTAGTTTTGGAGTGATGCGCGGCCGGGATACAGACAGACAGACAGACAGACAGAAAGACAGACAGACAGACAGACAGACAAAAATAAAAAAAAATACAGTTTTGGCATCAGTATCAGCTACAGAGTGCTCTCAAATTTTTTTTTGCAAAATATCTCTCATGGACAGAATTGGACCTGTTACAGTTTTATTATAAGTATAGATGAGAAATGAAATAGTAGATTATACAACGGTCGAAAATAAGCTTTTCCCGTAAGAGGTACTTAGATTATTGTCCGAGTAGGAATTGATGCCTTTAACCCTTGTTAAACATTTTACTTTTGATTTCGAATATAAGGAAGTAAAAAATAGTAGTTTTCTAATATATCATTGATAATGATAAAACAATTAGTAGTTAGATACCTATTTAAAATTACCTGAGAAGTTAAAACAATTTATGAAAGTATTTATAGTAAATTTATAGTTTTTATTTTTAATTTTGAATACGGTGCACACTGTGCCACCGCCGGGGGCCATCCCTCTTAATAGTTTTTATTTCACACTAGCTCCTACTATTCACACTAGGTACCTCATACACATAATTAGTGACTAGAATTTCCATATAGCATACACACTGTGAAAGTCGTCATTCATCCTGTTATAAACTAGTTATTTTAGCTTTTACATAAACACAAACGTAGATAGATGTCATAATTTGTTTTATTATAGCATAGTATGTCACAACGAAAAAACTTAGACCACTGGGCAAGTAAACTTATACATCTTATTTTGTACACAAAAATGGTTACCATGGTTACAAGTACCAAAGATATTTTGTAGAAGTGTGTAGTTGATTATCAACCAACTTCCAACATTTCATTCCCGCCCTAAAGTAGCAATTTGAGATTTTTCCCGTCTTAATTTGGGGAGCAGTTTCTTTCACGCGCTACTCAGATAAAACATTCTACTTTCCAAGTATGAGAAATGTAAAAATATACTTCATCTATCACCATTTCATTACCTTCATAACTTTATTCCTTCTCTGAAGTAGGGTTGGTTCTTTGCCTTTGGCTATCCATACATGCACATATTGTAACGATTCGTTCTACGAATATTTTTTTTTTCACATTATCTCTCTGGTCAATACTGAGATATGAATTTGGAAATTTAAAATCTGTTACAAAACATTCACTGAAGTGGCTTAACCAAAAATATATATTTCAAAATTAAGCTAGCCAGCACAAGCAGACCCAAGTAGGTTTCATCCCAAAAAAACTTTTTTTATCAAGAGCAGAACACAAAAATGTAAATAGTTGCAAACAAATGTGAAAATCTCATATGTAACTAGAATACAAATTGAGTGAAAACGCTCTATTAGTACTTATTTATACCAAATTTGTAATCATTCAAGTGACAACAGTGAACAATTTTAATTCAATAGTCAGATTCCTTAGACATTACTCTCGACGTCTACTCTTAGTCATAGAACATATAATAATACTTCTTAGTAAAGTTTACGGAAACGTACTCAAAAGTCTTTTGACTTTAAAATAGCCTCCAGTCTGTACCTGAAGCATCATCTACAAGAGACCTTTAGAGAGAATTATGTTGCATATATTCATACAAGTTGTTTTTGGGCGTTTGATGGAACACTTTCGAGGTATAGATGTAAAGCTGTAAAATCTGTCTATAACAGATTCATTTCTTTACAAAAGAAGAACTTCACTGCGCCCTGCACATTGAGACATTCAATTGGTAAGTCTCATGTGCCTGTTATTTCATAATAATTTACTAGCTCTGTAGGACTGTTGCTGGTACATACTGTCTTGGCGACACACTCGAGAATGGTATCTATCCAGGCGAGCATTCGCAAAATCCCTTTCCACCGTGCGGTGAAGCTCAAGCCAAGGCGGTGAGGATTTTGTCTCTATATTACCGCTATTGTATCAAATATCTTTTTTCATTGTATAAATACTTAAATTAGTACTATAATAAAAACCAGGTTCTTAGTTATTTTGTTTTTTATTGTCTTGCAGAAGCTTATTAGGTATTCTACTCGGAGATGATGACAGCATTCATCATTTTGTCTTAGGTGAGCATGAATCACTTACCATACTCAGGATTTTTGTCTTAAATACCTCGCATCGCTCAGATAGCTCAGATTAATCTAGATTCCAATCTTACGCTCGGGTTTTATAATATAATGTTGCCCGTGACGTAGACGCTGCTCTCCCCTTGCTGCATAATCAACTAATACATACCCGTCTGTTAAAAGCACTCATGACCTGGCCTTTTACCAGAACGTATCCAATATGGCGAAACTACGATTGTCGAGGCCTTCTCATATCAACTGTTTCATTCAGACTCGCCGTGTATACACATTTATTCACCTATGATCTTTCTTCTGTCCTACTCAATTATAACGTACTCCACTATGCACAGCAAGTTGTGATTGTGATTAATTTCCAGAATCACATGTTTTTTTCATATTTCGCTTATACTTTTTAATCCCCGTAAATAATAGCCACGCGGTTGCAAACAAACTTACCTTTTCCCACACACAAACACACACCCTCACACACACATACACACACTCACACACACACACACAAATACCCACCTTTATACCACATATAATAGAACTGAGCCAATACACAAAACTTATATTTTTTAGTACCTAATTTTTTTTTTTTAAATTGATATTATACTCTAGGTACTTGGTAATTTAAGATAATTATTTGTATCCTATTTTGGCTATATTGTAGTAAATAGTTAACTAAGTAATATTATTTGTAATGCTGTATGGATAACTAAATAAATAAATAAATAATTTTCCCCGTAATTTACGGGGAAAATTGATATAAAATCTGTCGCCAAGCACCTAACATTGTGTTCCGGCAGCAGTCCTTGAGAGCCAGTAAAATTACAGGCACATTTGTATGTCTCAGGCTGACTGGCGCAGTGTAATTCGTCACTTATGACGAAATGCGGCGCATCTGTTATAGACAGAGGTTAGTCCGATTAACATCAGGTGGGCCTCGAACCTGTTCAATCATAACCACATAAATAAAATTACATGCCGTCATACATTTGTTCAAAAATCAATAGTTTTGTTTACTTACACCAACATTGATATCCTTTCTCTGAGATGCTCCATGCGTAAGCGTTACCATCTGCTGTAACTCATGCTCCGACTAAAAAAGCCTTATCATCGCCACAGAGAAGATAAAGGACGATAAACTCTTTCGTTTCTACATTTTATATCTCTCAAAAGCTATCCATAAATACATTTAAAAGTCACGGTGACGCTACACAGTTTTATAAACAACAGTATGCAGCATATAACGCAAATGTTACTTAAGGGATACCCGCCATTGTTGAAGAGGGCAAAGCTAGTGGTACACTCAAAACATAAACCATACGATTTCCTTATTAGCGTCTAATTGATTTATGTTAGGATTCTATGGTTGAAGGTTCCTTGCGGGATTGTGACGAAGTTTAATTGTTGGCGGGTTTATTGGCTAATTTTATGTTTATGGGGTTAAGGATTGTAGTCATACCTACCCGATGTCTATTGCAAAACAGAATCCTACGACTGCATTGATGACTCCCTTATTTGCACCACAGTGTCGAAGCTTCCGGCATTTCAAGTCTAAGGTAGTAAACGTTATGGCTTCGATCACGATTAACGATTTAAAGCTAATGGTTTGAAGGAATGGCATGATGCATTTATGGTAGTTATTACAATCCGCTGATGCTGCCAAACTGTGAACTTCAGTTATTTGTGCGAAGAATTTGTGAAGCGCTCGTAGCGAAGATTACTTAGCTGTTCTTAACCGATCAGCAAAGTTAAGCAACGTCGCTCGCGGTCATGAGTTGGTTGGTTGACCGCTAGTGACATTTCTACTGAGCACTTCCATACTTCGGAGGGCACGTTTAGCCGTCCCGGTTGTTGTCCTTTTTTTTTTTTTTATGCATGATAGGTTACCCTTTGACCACTATCTCACCTGATGGTAAGTGATGATGTGATCGAAGATGTTGTTCAGGCTAACCTAGAAGTACTGGCTCTCAAGGACAGCTGCCGGAACACACCGTTAGGTGCTTGGCGACAGATTTTCTACTTGAGGGTGGTAGCTAGCCAGGCGGGCATTCGCAAAATGCCCTACCACCATGCTATAACGACTGCCATCCTAAGACGTTGCTTAACTTTGCTGATCGGTAAAGAACAGCTAAGTAAACTTCGCTACGAGCGCTTCAGAATTCATTCAGCGCGTCTAAGGATGGCAGTCGTTATAGCATGGTGGTAGGGCATTTTGCGAAGGCCCGCTTGGCTAGCTACCACCCTCAAGTAGAAAATGTCGTCGCCAAGCACCTAACGGTGTGTTTTGGGAGCCAGTACTTCTAGGTTAGCCTGAACAACATATTCGACCACATCATCACTTTCCATCAGGTGAGATAGTGGTCAAAGGCTAACCTATCAAAAACAAAAAAAAATGTCAATTCATCTTTCTCAAACAGTCCATCCAAATGTCTATTTTTACAATAGATAGTCAAAAAAGACATCTGGAGTATAATTTTTTTACTATTCATTGTACGTTAAACTATGAAAGAATTTCACTGTATTATGCAAGTTATAAGTGTAGGTAACTATGATATGATCCGATCCATTACCATAGGTATGTGAACTTTTTGTGTGCAGATAAAACTTCTCAAGACGTCATCCTGTTGACATCAGCTCGAGCTTATTATCTGAATAGTATCCGGCTTGTGTCTGCCGCACGATCATCCCGCCGTAATCTTATGATTCATCACTCCATTCATTTTAGGGTTCAATCTGTTAACACTTTTGCCTGACCCCATTAAGTATTGGCCACGCTTCCAAGAAAGATTTTTATTCGTATCTACTCGTAGGTACTTGTCTATTTTTTTTAGAGAATTATTAGTAATTTTGTATACCTACTATTAGTAGACCTGCTTCTTTTATATCAGGTAAGTATTTTTTTTACATCTGAATCATAATTTTATCATTTATAATAAATTTCCATTAAAACTACTCATCCTATTTTGTGTATTTAAAACATCTCTTCCGCTCAGTGACTAATTTCCGGCTCTCAAACTTCACAGAAGATCTGAAGTATGATTACAAGGTGCAAACTTATATTAAATACTAGCTGTACCTGCGACTTCGTTCGCGATTGCTGTACCTACAGACTAATTATTCACATTTGAGCACTGTATATATGGCAACGCTGTGGTCTGCGGTGAAGCACTCTTAGTAAAGCATAGCTCAGAAAGGAGTTTTTTACTTTGGATTTGAAAACTCCCAGGTTGTATCACTTACTGAGGAACTGATGTCTCACGTCTTATGGATAAGACGCCTGTTAAGCGTGGTGATTATAGCAAATCCTCCCATAATGGGGGAGGCTGTGTTCAGTAGTGGAAAATCCAGCTGATATGATATATCTATATGATATATGATAAAGTGCCATTGCCAGCTTAAGATGAGCCGTACGTACAAGAGTTCCTGAACATTCCGCGGTTCAAGCTATTTGGAACAACATATTTAGGATGTGATATCTGTAATTTCTTAAGTACAAAACCGATCACTTTGAAATATTTACGGGACAATCTTTACCACTATTCAAACAAAACAAGAATGATTGAAATCGGACCACGCGTTAATAAATTATAACTAGGTGTACATTTTGAATTTCATCCCCTTTCCCAAGGAAACAGTATACAATGTCCTTTTTCGTATTATGAACTCAAATCGTGCTAAGTTTCATTGAAATTCATTCAGTAGTTATGGCGTGATGCGCGGCCATGATACAGAAAGACAGACAAAAATATAAAAAATATAGTTTTGGTATATTATTTATATTTTTGACAAAAATATAAAAAATACAGTATCAGCTACAGAGTGCTCTCAAATATATTTCCAAAATATCTGCAATGTACAGAATTAGACCTGTTACAGTTTTATTACAAGTAGATTGTACCGTCTATAAGAGTATCTACCTAATATTTAAGAACTTAGGTACCTGCAAAGATAATCCATCACTATTTGTTAGAAACTGCGCAGTTTTGTTCAGTGGCCATCATTATTCTGTGGATTACGGCACATTACGCCAATGAAGAACGTTGAGTCGGATTGTTTGAATTTTAGATAATTCAATCAGGGATATTAATTTTAGCCGATGATTGAATTTTTTACAAGGTAATCAATGAGTCGTGCGCTAGGACGGGGCGGGTTAGCTCATCCGCTAAGCATTTTGGTGGTTTTTGTGACCGACGCCGAGCTAGGAAGGCCTCAGCCGACACGATCTCAAAAAACAAATGACGGCATGTGCTACCTTTGCTTACTTTTCTTACTCGCACTTGTGTGAACATCCTTACAGAATCATGCAAATCCATCACTTGAATTATCACTGCGATATAAATAGGTAGGTAGTTACATCTTTGATGCAACTTTGTTTTTATCAAAATAATAAACAGAACCTTTTATGTTTATGTACATTAACTGCGTAATAATTTAATAAAACACTTCTGGAAATACGAAATTATCATTTTTGCATTAACGCTAATAGTTCTCCGGTGAACATTTTAATAATTTTTGTTTGTTTAATGTCTACGTGTACCTACCAACTTAATTATAAAGTAATAAGTAGTTTTTATTATTAAATACATTTATGTGAAGTATTTCCTTGTAACATAATTTATAAGCAGGTTATAAAAAATGTAAACATAAATACATCGTGCCATCTCTTGAACGTAATTTTATTGTCTCTGCGTAGAGTACCATACTAACTGCGCGCCTTGCGCGTGCGCTAATCGCCTGTATTAGACATCAACGCGACGACGACCATACGATCGCGGTGTCGTCTGCTCAAGTAATTGCCATTTGTCTAGTAATTGGTGAAGGTAAAGAGGAAATAGATAATGAAATTAGTTTAGCTATTACTCTATATAATAATATCTAAATGCTGAACATAAATCTTATGAAAATCCTTTGACGATGTTTGTAACTTATACTCTACTAGCGGCCCGCTCCCGCTTCGCACGGGTATAAAATATATAGCCTATGTCATTCACTTAAAAAATGATTAAAAGTCGATCCAGTAGTTTTGATTTTTTCATTACTGCCCGGGCCACGGGCACGCGTTAAATTAAGAGTTAAACAATTCTTCTTTCCCTAAACCATGAAGATTTCCTGCTATCTTTGGAATATCTAAATTCATACACTACATTTTTACTTATTCTCTTTTTTTTTAATCTGTAATATCTTCGAAAATATTCATTTAAATCATATACTGTATATGGCCATTCATATAGATCTATATTAAATCAACAATGTATTTAATGTATTTAATTAGATAAGGATTAATGCTGTATTGCAATCTAAGCGGAAAAAATGTAATTATTTACGACATCACATTAGAAACCTCAAAAATAACAGTACTTCTCTACTATTTAATGGCTGTTATTATACATATAAACCTTTCTCTTGAATCACTCTATCTATTTAAAAAAACTGCATCAAAATCCGTTGCGTAGTTTAAAAGATTTAAGCATACATAGGGATATAGGGACAGAGAAAGCGACTTTGTTTTATACTGTGTAGTGATGATGAAGCAGATCACAGTCCGGCCATAAGTTCAGTTACAAATGAAAATCCATTTTTTTATGAATTAAATATTTTTTATGTATTTTAGTAATATTACTAGAACTTATATGCATTTTTTTATATTGTTATGTTTGCAATAATGCCTGCTTGGCGAAATACATTACAAAATTACAAATTTACGAGGGAAAAATTAAAGTCATGTCCCGCACATGACTATAATTTTTTCTCTCGTTAATTTGTAATTTTGTAATTATATATGCACTTTTATATTAATTAAAGTCTCAGCAAAAAATACAAATAATATTCTATTCGAAATGGCCACCTTTAGCTTTCATTTTAATGTGTCTAGCCACGAATTTATGGATTTAGGCACTGTTTCCATGGGAAATTTCGCCACTTCTTGCTCCAGAGATTTTTCGTTGTGTCGCTTAGAGCATGCCCTGTCCTCTAAAACTGACCAAAATTTGTAGTCTAAAGGGTTGAGGTCTGGTCTAGATGAGGGCCAGTCTTCAGCTCTTATAAAGTCCGAAACGTTTGTATCAAGTTAGGCTTGAGTATATTACAAAATCACAAATATACTATAGGAAAAATTTAAGTCATGTGCGGGATTCGAACCCGCGTCCATCCACCCCTTGAGCCGGGTTATGCTCTAACCATTTGAGCTAACATGACATGACGTCATAACTCAAATCTTTCCTATCGTTCTTTAACCATCGTATTGGGATGGAGTTATCCGCATAGCAGGCGTTATTGCAAACCTAACAGTATTAGGCTTGAGTAGTTCGTGCCTTGTGACTAGGTGCAGAGTCCTGCTGGAAAATCTACAGCACATTTTTTAAAAGCGATTTGCTGAGAGGTTTCACAACACGTTCCAAGACTGTCTCTTGATACACTTTGACAGAAGTTTTCACTCCTTTTTCACAAAAATGTAGTTTTGTGACGCCTTGACACACTCCAATGTTATACACTATATCCTATATTATATGTGTTTCATCACGTGTCTCGTAGAACTTCATGCCAAGAAGTTATGAAATGAAAGATCGACACGACAAAGAGGTCCCTTGGAAAATATATTTAATTTTAATTGAAGTATATATTTAATATCGTTTGAATGCCATTTAAGACAAAGTAGTCACAGGCATTTCTCACTTGGAGTGGGAATCTAACCCACGCGTACCTGTTTTGCACATCGGGTGCCCAGTGCGTAAATTCGTGGATTTGATACCCACAAGTGGTAAGAAATTTTGTACTATTAGCATTACATTTTGAAGCAGTGATGGCTCAGTGGCATTGGCTATGGACTGCCGCGCAGCAGGTCCATGGTTCGAATCCCGCCCAGAGCTTGAGCTTCACCGCATGGTGGAAGGGCATTTTGCGAATGCCCGCCTGGCTAGCGACCACCCTCAAGTAGAAAATCTGTCGCCAAGCACCTATCGATGTGTTCCGGCAGCAGTCCTTGCATGAGAGCCAGTGAAATAACAGGCAAAATGAGACTTAACAGGTATGTCTCTAGGTGATGGGCGCAGTGCAGTTCGTCACTTGTGATGAAATGCATCTGTTATAGGCAGAGGATACCGCTT
This sequence comes from Plagodis pulveraria, assembly GCA_963890685.1. NCBI lineage: Eukaryota > Metazoa > Arthropoda > Insecta > Lepidoptera > Geometridae > Plagodis > Plagodis pulveraria. The sequence continues at coordinate 20,629,252 of OY982957.1, forward strand.
AACATCAGGTGGGCATCGCGCTTGTTCCTTCACAATAACATAAAAAATTGTGTGATTTTTGCTTAGCGCACTTAAGAAAAATAAAACGGGACCTTACGTTACATAGCCGTTCTATTTGCAAAGATACCAAGGAAAAAAAATTTGTTGTTTCTTGATAAGTACCTCGATTGACACTCCTTGAAACATTATTAAGATATATATATTATATATTATACCTTCATATTTTACAAATTATTGGAGCGCATGTTATGCACCAGGCGGGAATCGAAGCTGTGTCCTGCGATTTCGCGCCGGATGCCTAAACCACCCGGCCACCTGAGCACGCTCATTAAAGCCGAAATTTCGTGCTCCAATTGTATTGCGTTAACCGTCATAAGGGACGCGGAAAATATGATTTTCGCTTAGCACGCGATAGTGCTTGTAATCATATAAGTTAGTTAGTAAATTTACCTTGTTAAAACTAGACAAAATAATATAACACATAATTAGCCTGACTGTAAATGACACTTGTATTATAAATGCGAAAGTTGGCGAGTGAGGATATGAGGAAGTGAGTGTGTATGTCTGTTACTTCATCACGCTGAAACGGCTAAACTGCTTCAGATGAAACTTGGAATGATCACTAGCAACTAACTTAGATAGTTTATCTCCTGGATAGTATACACATAGGGTACTTTTCACCAACGTCTTTACATTATTGTTTTTGGGTGAAGCCGGGGGTCGCAGCTAGTATTTAGGCAATACTTTTGTTATAACTAGATAAATATACAATGTAACAACGTCACGTTATTTTATGTACACTAGTAAAAAGCATAACGTATTACCGTAGCTAGGAGCTCCTACTCACGGAAGCTCGATATACTCCTCGGCTTGTAGTAACTTCTTCTACAGTTCCCAACTCTCATTAATGAGCTTAGTTATAAAATAACCTGAAGGCTCTTAACTGCCATCCAGCGAAATTGCTTTTCGCGGTCGGCATCTATTAATAGTTATTTATAGGCAAAGCAGAAAGACCTGCAAACCATGAATACGGTGCGTGATGGACGGCCATAGACAATGCGTCATAGTCGTGCCTCACATCGTAGTGTACATACTTTATACTTCTGATAAAGAGGGCTCTTCGTTTAGCGAATACTTAGTAAATGATGTAATTTACTTGACTGCGTTGTTTAACTGGTTATTCAGACATTGGATAAACGGATATATCAGCTCTGCCTACATAACGCACATAACTACGAAGATATATTAATTAAAATTGATGCAGTTAACGATTTCTTTGATGGTTCTCTCGATAAAGATAACGGGTTCTGCAGTTCTACACTTCATATTATTTTGTTTTTATTATAAATTGTAGGGTTCTATCAGATCATAACTCAAAACTATTTTAAGCTGATATTATGTTATGAAATATTATAAGAAATTTACGACGGAGTACGGCAAAGTATATGTTATTTAAATACTTATTTTATCTTTGTGTGCGTTTTAATCACGGATATCAGAATATCTATGGCTTGAGTATTATATGTATACATGTTGTAAATGTAGTAAATAGTGTGAATAAAGTTGTGGATTCCATTTTTGGAATTAATAGTTTTTGAATTAATAGTCTTTAAATTTGTGAGATGAGGTTTAACTTCAACGTGTCGTCGTAATCTTGAAGAGATAATAACGTACTGCTAACGGAACCCATAGATGTCTACAGCCTCACTTTTCAATGTTACGAGAGGCCTGAACGTTATATTTGGATCTAAAGAAATGGCTGATATTTGCATAATGTTACCGTTTGTGTAATTACGAATTTTATGGACAATTAAGGCGTTGGTGAGTGGTCAGCGGTCTGTTTGAGGAATTAATAATTGAAATTGACAGTTAAAGATCTTATGGCTGTATAAATGTCCTGAGTTTGCACGTATTCTTGGAATTACTGTGCATTTTTATGATATTAAGGTACCAGACGGGCAAGTCAGCCGCCTAATGGCAAGCGCTACCTGATGGTACTCTGCCCGTTATTTAAACCTCTATTAATCTAGGCATCTCTCTGAGACATGAGTTCTCTACAGTAATTTCACTCGTTATTCGTTACCTTTCAAATTCCATCGTAATCAGCTTACCCTTATCCCACTCATATGGAATCGGTACATGTATTCTCTAACAACAAGCCAGCACGTTCGTAATATATTTTCGCTATTAACACATAGGATAATATTAGGACTTGTCAATATCACCATTGTATCAATATTGTTGTTGAAAGTTTTTGGCTTCAGATTTATATCCGGACGCCTAGAAACCGCAATGCTATGTGGCAGTATATATATTAGTACCCACCAAGACGGAAAGCTAATCACTTTGTTTAATTATACTGTGATGGTGATTTCGATTAAAAAATAAATAACAATAAATTGTCATCAATTTGCAACAAAGCTGTATTTTAAGGTAAAGACAAAGAGTTACTCCAAACTTAAACTCGTGGTACTTCATTGACTATTCTCACTCTATCTATGTAAGTAGTTATATTTGCTATCTACACTAATTATAAAGAGGAAAGATTTGTTTTTTGTATGTAACAAATAAACTTAAAAACTACTAACTGATTTGAATAATTCTTTCACCATTAGGACCCTACATTATCCCATAGGCTATAGAATATTAAAAAACATTTTGTTTTTTTGTTATAAAACCTGTGCGAAGCACGGGCGGGCCGCTCGTATATTATATTTGCCATCACATGTTTGGATCAAGAATCTTAACTTAGCATAACAATATATGCGTATGTGTCTGGCAACATGGGAGACGTTCGGAAGAAAGGTCAGGTCAAGAAAATAGCACCGTATACCGATAACGGGTGTGGATGCAGTATGCGATTAGCAAGAAAATAAAGTCCGTGGTCTCTATCACCTCTCTGGGAAACAGGCATGACGGCTAGTATGCATTTTACATTATTTTGGACATATGCAGAACTAGAACCCGCGATATCATGATAACGTCCAGTCGTTTTTCCAACGGCTTAACAGCACCGTTCATTTTGTTACACAAAAAAAAACTGTTTGTGTGCGCCAATATCATTAAATTAGCTCGTTGTACACTAAGCTAAATAACGAATTAAAAATGTACCCTCTTACCTTACATATTATGCAATACCAAATGTATCAAATGGCTAAGATACTGAAGATCTCTTGAAATAATCGCTAAACACACTCCCTCACACCCACACAAACACACACCCCCTTATGCACTCTCAACTCACACACATATACACTGATTGAAAGATATTTTTCTTTTTCATCTATTTCCTGTATATTAATTGTTTTCGTATCCTATTTTATATTCGAATTAAGGTTTTTTTTATTTACGCGCTCTAGATATTAAATGTGATTCTCTGTTCACTATGTTTAGTCAAGAACTTTGTGTCTAATTTTCAGAGGAGGGCGTTGACATCTGTGACACAGTTATTAGACTTTTGCAGGTGTCATCGATTCTCATACATTAGCCCCCTTACTTATAAAAAATCCGCTAAGTAGTTGCTAAGTAATGCATAACTAAACAGTGTTTATGTAATGTTTAAATATTTCTTACTTATAAACGCTACTTAGCAACTATTTAGCTAAGCAATGGATAATGAGGTCGAACGTATTTTAAACTGACAACATTGAACTAAATGGTATTATGAAAGACCCAAATTGCCAAAAAGCGTGTATCTAGTGCTAAATAGCTTAAAATTAAAAAGTAAAATAAAAGAATATAGTTTTGTATACCTCCTTGACAATAACCTCAATAGTATAGTACCACCAACTTAACTGTGCAGTTTTCGAGGGCGCTACTGGTCAAAAAAATCAACTACAAACTGTCACAATTAAAGGAATGTTGTAGTTCTTTTTTCTGCCACCTGAACAGATAAGTTGGTGGGTCTGTAACTAAATCAGCTGATAAGAAATATCGGCGCCATCTTGCTACTTAAATATTTAAACATGGGTGGGACGGTGTTTAAATTGACAGCTGATTTAAGCAGTACTTAGGTACTGGATAAAGTTATGTAGCGTTTATGAGTAAGGAATTTTGCTAATCAGCGGCTAAGTAATGCTTAAAATTTAAGTAGCGTTTATAAGTAAGGCTGCTAGTTGTATTATAATATCTAAAAATGTTCTAAAAAGGTAAAGAATTATTTATATATTACGTTATGTTATACTAACTGCGCTAATGATGCCAGTGATGATAATGATGTCGGAAAGTATCCTGTGTTAATCTATGACCTGATCTACATATTGTCTAAGTTTCATCTTGGCTGTTTCAGCACGTTCATCGTTAAGAAGTAATATACACACACTCACTCACAAATTAACACATTTATATTATTAGGGTGGCTCAACCCAAAATCATTTCTCAAATTTTCTATAAAGATAAAACATTTATGTAAATAGAAAAGTAAAACAAAATAACTACTTTAACTTGTACCTACTACTTGTACTTGAACAAGTATCAAAAGTGCAGTAAAATACTAGTGAGCTTAAGGTGATATTGATTAGCGAAGCGCAGGCGCCGATGACAAATTAGCTAATGCACTAGACGTGAGAGAACGCTAATGACAAAGAACGGAGGAGGCGCGCGCGGCTTACATGGCGCTATCGCTTGGGTAGTACGGGTTTTCATAGTTTCAAATCAACAGCCGATATACGTCCACCTTGAACAAATGTCTCCTAATTTGGGTCATTTATTTATTATTATTAGTCGGCCCGCCACGTGCTTATAATAATAATTAAATGTCTAGTAAGAAAATAATGTAAAGTTTCCCTTTTATATTGTAATATACATTACTACTATTACACCATGCTATGTTCTACTATAGGAGCTATATAGATTTAATTCTGAATTCATCCTTATCACTTTTTAGTTTTATTACAAAACATTTAATTTTTAGGGTTTCGTAGTCCAGAGTCACGAAACGAGCAAATGGCATGCTACTGACCTTTTTCATAACAAACCACGTACATATTTCAAACGACACTGCATTGCATTTGTCTCCTGAGATCTGATATATTTTGTGCCTCTTATTTCACTTGCCACCTACATCGTTCTTCTATCCATTACCGTAATCTACACGACCACAAAATAAGGACCAGACAGTGGTTCATGGTGAGATAAATGGTATCCAGACATCTATCTCACCATGAACTATGAATATAATAATATATATATATATATATATATATATATATGTCGGAGGAAGCTACAAGTCGGGTTGATTGTTGTTTGCATGTAAAACGCACAATATACTATGTTTACATTTTTAATAACTTTTAAAATTCATAAATTAATTTAATTTGTTTAGTTCCTTTTTTCTATAGCTTAAAACCTTACAAATGTAAAAAGAGTTAGGAATATTGTAATTTACGTAACGACCAATCAGAGCAGAGCACGTGTCTCGAGTGGGGTCGAGGCGCCATCTTTACTTTAGGAAGGCTGACAGTTTTTGCGACACATTTGAGAGAAAGCGACTGATCGAGTTGGATCGTTGAAAGTATATTCGTTGGTTAAAGTAAGATCGGTGCCCTGAACCCGCTGCTCGGTCTTAACTGTGATTTTCCTTTCGATATTAATGTGGAGTGACAAAATATTATTTAATCTAAATTAAAATATTGTGAAATTGTGATCATTGTGTTTTGTGCCCGCATTTTACCCTGATGACGCCCACTAAGCTCGCGACCACTAATGACGATGTCGACGAAAATAATGCTTCTCCGACATCAGAAGTGGGATCGATGCAGGTACAAAACGTTAGCGAACAGACAACAGCAAATGGCGGATGGCACGCGTTATTCGAAGCGCAACAAACCAGCATGAGGCTTCTCGTGGAGGCGCTAACTAACCAACCGAATATTGAGGATAAGGGTATCACGCTGCCTAAATTTCAACCGGAAGATGCAGACACTGACACCCGGGCTTGGCTGACAACGGCGGACATCTGCTTATCGGATCGTGCTATACAGGGAAGTAAATTAATTCTCATACTTAGTAAGGCCATGAGAGGTTCGGCCGCAACGTGGTTTTCCCAGATAGCTTTTCCTAATATGAAGTAGACTTTAAGGAAATTTTTCTTTCTCGTTTCGATACTTTAGAAACATGTGCAGCAACAATGTTAAAAGTGCTTACTGGTAAACCGCAAGAAGGTGAATGTCTTGCTGCATATGCAAGCCGTTTATTTACATTACTCATGTCACGATGGAATAATGTAGACAAGGAAGAAATGGTAGTATCCCTAATACTTGCACACATGGGGCGGATCGAGCCAAGGTTACAACGCAATATTTTTTCCGAAGAAATAACTACCCGCTGTAAAATGCAACGTGAACTAATGGCTTTTTCTTATCGCAAGCGAAGTTACGACGAGATAACAAAGACCGCTGCAAGCACTACACAAGATAATAAGCGTCCTGGGTTAAGTTCCGTTTCAACAAAATGTTACTCTTGTGGAAAACTTGGTCATAAATCTTTTGAATGTTTCAGTCGATCGTATGACAAGCAGCAAACAACTCCGACCTCTGAGCGCCCCAACACGGCCGTTGCTACGCGGGCCCCTGTGACTTGCTACAAGTGTGGTGTTAAGGGTCATGTGGCATCGCGGTGCTCAAAAACATGGCCAGTTGCAAGCAGCAGCGCACAGCCCGCCGCCGCACCCAGCGTTGTGAAGCGAGTGGACGTGTGTGGAATGAAACCTGTCACCGGGATAATTACGCAATTTGGTGAGCAGTTCTCATTTTGTTTTGATTCCGGTGCTGATGGTTCCTTAATTAAAGAGAGCGTCTCTCGTTAGCTTGAAGGTACATTGCAGCGTGCAATTGTTACTCTGACTGGTGTAGGAAAATCAGCTGTATTATGCGACTCACAATTGTGAACCACACCCGGAATCCAGACAGACATACGAAAACCTTTTTCCCGTAGTTAAAAACGGAGACCATGCGATCGCATATTTCGCTCTCTCTGTAAATAAATTGACTGAAGTATACCAAATCGAATTTTTGAGTTCTGCTATAGAAGTATTTGAAATTATTATTTTTTACTTTATTTTGTATGGTATTTAATTTTATGATGTTAGAAAGAATTTATTTTATACGGTGTTTACATAATTACCCGATGTTTGAACATGTTTACATTTTAGCATATTTATAAAGAATGTTTCCAAATATCTTAAAAGAACTTGCTTCTGGATATTGTATTTTTCTGTATTCGTACCCGTACCCTATATATGTATGGGTATACTATAAGTATCTATGGTCTAAAACCGTCACAGCCTCGCGCTCCACACAGCTTGCTCAGAGATCGACTTGGATTAAGCAGTAAGGCCTAGTCTGCGTTGATTGGAATCTCGACCCTTAAGGCATTAGGTACAAAATCTGTTGCAATATTAGTAAAATATGTTATCTGCGCCGTACAAGGCCAATGTTCTGTATTATAATGTGTGTACCTTTGTAGTTTAGTACACGATAAGACTAAAGCTAAGTATGTTTTTAAAAAAAAAAAATATCTAAGGTCGCTCTTAGTGGTCATGACCTACAAATTTTATTTCACATTATACCTGACAATTACCTGAATAACGATATTCTGATTGGACGCGATTTGTTGGCCTTAGGGTTGTCAGTACACATATCGAGTGATAAACTTACTATTGTCGAAAACCCGTCTATAGTTAATATTTGCAACGTGTAGGTAACGCGGTGGCTGACTTTCAAGACGTGGATACCGACATACTTGATGACCTTAAACCACAACTAATAGAATTTCTTAGCTCCTTTAAGAACTCATTTGTTGAAGGCACGCCTACTAGTAGAGTAAAGACAGGTATCATCTTAAGAGTTTGAATTGTAATCGTGCATACGAGTATGCGAGAGACCGCTTACGTCCACTCCCCCAATCATACGTCCCAACGGACCGTGTCTCTCGGATGACAATGATGGTAAGATCTTCATACTAATTTCTTTTGCTTGAAATGATTAGTTAATAGAGTGTGTATGTGTGTGTGTGGCGAATAAAGTTCTAAAATAAATCCTAGCAGCGTGGTGGTTGATAAGGATTAGTTAAGCTTTATGAGAGGCGAGGTGGCTTCTGACAGGCGAGGTGGCCACTGAGAGGCGAGTTGGCCACTGAAAGGCGAGTTGGCCACTGAAAGGCGAGTTGGCCACTGAGAGGCGAGTTGGCCATTGAAAGGCGAGTTGGCCACTGAGAGGCGAGTTGGCCATTGAAAAGTAAGATCAATAGAATAAGAGGCGAGGTGGCCATTTAGATATTGTTGATAATCCAAAATGTGTAACGCGATAAACGGCGAGGTGGCAGTTTCAATACTACTGACTTAATTAGTATGTAGCGTGGAGCCTATGAGAATTCAGTTTGGCTTATTACTATAGGGCACCTATTTTATGAAAATATCTTCAATGAAGTTGTTGCGCAGAAGAGGCAATGTAATAATGTACACGATCTCCTTGGTCAGGAGTGGCCGAACTAAAACAGTTCTTTCTATTCTGCAGATAACTATGATGCGCGGCCTTCAACATCACACGAGGGCGTGTAATACGTCAGGACGGCCGTGTCGGAGGAAGCTACAAGTCGGGTTGATTGTTGTTTGCATGTAAAACGCACAATATACTATGTTTACATTTTTAATAACTTTTAAAATTCATAAATTAATTTAATTTGTTTAGTTCCTTTTTTCTATAGCTTAAAACCTTACAAATGTAAAAAGAGTTAGGAATATTGTAATTTACGTAACGACCAATCAGAGCAGAGCACGTGTCTCGAGTGGGGTCGAGGCGCCATCTTTACTTTAGGAAGGCTGACAGTTTTTGCGACACATTTGAGAGAAAGCGACTGATCGAGTTGGATCGTTGAAAGTATATTCGTTGGTTAAAGTAAGATCGGTGCCCTGAACCCGCTGCTCGGTCTTAACTGTGATTTTCCTTTCGATATTAATGTGGAGTGACAAAATATTATTTAATCTAAATTAAAATATTGTGAAATTGTGATCATTGTGTTTTGTGCCCGCATTTTACCCTGATGACGCCCACTAAGCTCGCGACCACTAATGACGATGTCGACGAAAATAATGCTTCTCCGACATATATATATATATATATATAACCATAACTACTACTACTACTAACTAACTATACTAACTAACTACTAACTCCCTACAGCTTTAGGACAGGCCAACCCTGAAACAACAATGAATAAACGACTTTTTATATCCCGTTCAGTCTAGCCAGTTCTAGTCCCGCAAAACGGCTAGATAAAGCGTAGGTACGGGAGTGGCAGTGGGCAGCGTGCAATGGAACGCGGTGGCATGTAAGCCCGTCCTAGATACCCTTGAACCTAAAGTGGCAGCTCTCGGCCGCCTTGCCAATGACCCCAGCGGCGCAGGCGCCCGCGCAGCGACCGCTTCGTTCGCTAATTGTTATGTAACAGAGAGAAGTTACGTGCATCGCCCGCCAGCGTCACCGACATCCCAATTTCAGATGCTTGCCAATTTTACCCCGTTCGAACTGCAAGTACACTTAATTGGCAACCGAAATCCCCACTACAGCGGCATTGGAATACACAAACAGGTTTGGAAATCGCGAATGCAGCTTCTTGCCAATCCCGAAGGGAAGGTAAAGTCACTGAACTTGCACGTCGCATGCTACATCTCGCTTCTTACTTCATAGTTCTTGTGATTGTAAAATCATTCTTTGTGAAATGCAGTTATTATTATTACACACCGGGAGACAGGAATTTGCAGGCACAGCGTAGATAGTATTAACTTTATGTTGGGTAGTTACTTACCAGAGCTTGTGTTGGATGGCTAATCTAAATGATGTGGTTCTTGTTATACATATAAACACCAAACATATTATCTTGGCATAATTGAATGCACCAAGACGGTATTCTGGGGTTAAGGTTCAAGTCCCGCTGGAGTTTATCTTTTTCGATCCGAAATATTATGTATTTTTATATTAGATTTAGTTATGGGAAGAGATATGGTACCTAACGTAAACATTTGTGCTACTTTTGTTATAAATAGTAGTTATTTTAACGGTAAGTATCTAAAATGTAAATTAAATTAGTCATAATAATTACGCGCTGTTCCGTGTCATAACTAAAAAAGAAAAATTATTTTAGTATATTGCGTCAGAAAATTGTGTGGAGCCGACAATACCTCACTATATTACTATTTAAAAAATACAACGGTAGGTTCTATAGTCTTTGTAAGAAACAATAATTGTATAACAATTTTTAGTAATATGAAGTCTACATAGGTATCCATTTATTATCATAGGTAGGTACCTATGCTTTGTATACAAAATTTGGTAAGTAAAGTATATGGTGATTTATTTATTTATTACGTTATATTCATAGTTTAGTGGACACGTTAGTACCTAGTAGAGTAGCACAGATTAAGCGCCACAAGCTGGGGTAGCGATAAGTTATCACTTGATAATTATGGACTGTGGTTGAAATAACTAGGTACATACGGCATACTTACGGCAAATGTATATGTAGCTATTGTCATGTTATGTTAATGTATATACATAATATGTACTTTCTTTAGGTGTACTTAAACATAATAAGAGACATATAACTACCTCGGTAAATTAAGTAGTACACAGTTCAAAACATGATGTCACCTTCAGCAGTTGAGAGTATCAAAATAAACAATCAGATAGTTTTATCAATAATAGGTGATGGGCACCTAAAATTAGTACAGAAGTGATGATGTCGAAACGTTTTGTATCTCGTTCGTCTGTTGAGCAACAGACTGCGCGACTGCTTCGCCTCGGGCTTTTGTGCTAGAATTTTGATTGATATTTTTTTGTCAGTTAACTCGGTCACAATAAGATGACAGCGGTAACAAGAGGAGTGCAAAATAGAGTTCGCTTCGTAACTCAAGAATCAGGGTTAGACGGTGGCATGGCGTGGCGGGGCGGCCGAAAGTCGGCTAACAGTAACCGTACACTCACCAACAAACGGCGCAAAAACCGAGCACCCAGTGCGACTCGCGAACCTTTGTGCTCCTATTCGATTTAATGACTTCAACTAGTGAATGGACGCCCGAACGTTCCATATACCCTGAATCAATGAACAGGATTTAATTAGCGATACGTTCTCTCGTATTTACATGACACAAGTTTTTGCATGTCTTTTCTATCTCACAAGCGGAGAGAGCTACTTGCGATTGAGATGAGTGTGGTGACTTTGATGAATCTTTGGATCATCTAGGTCAGCATTTACATTTTACTGTAAGAAGTAATAAGAATTTATTGATGTTTAATTAACGGACAATTACAAGCACTTTCGATGGTATCATGTTATGTAGATGCTGCGAGGCGTCGGTTGTTGTCTGCGGAGACGTGGCTCAGCTGTGGTCGTGGAACGGCCCGCCGACGACACTCCGGGCGGGGGCCAGCCCGTGCTTGAGGCCACTTTCTCGACCTCATTCTCGTCCATGAGTCGGAAGGCGCCGTGTTCTCATAGTCGACAAACCGATGTATCTATGTCGATTGCTTGTAGGCGGCCTTGAGCGCCAACCATTAATTTGTGTGCAGAGCAGCCAGCGGGATACCGTTACGGCGAGAGCGCCTGAATCTCATGGCTACTCTCCGATATCCGCACATGCCCTGCTCCGACATGGGGCATATAATATGTTACTTAGTTAACGAGTATGCTTCACTATGCATTGTAATTGTTCACCTCAACTGCTGAAGGTGACATCATGATTGATAAGTTGTTACCCTAACGATAAATACTACACATGTAGCGAATTTAAAAATAGCATGTATATAAAACAGCCGTACAGTTTCTGATGAATTTAAAATTAAATGACTGTTCCTATCCTGTTGGATAGAAAATAATGCTCTGAATGTCATGTTGGAGTGTGACGGGTTTTGATGCACATAACATTCCGAAGGGTGGTTAGGATCAGGAAGGGTTCCTGACGCTAACCGGAACTCTTAGGCCGGGTTCCGGCAGTACCGTATTACCGTAGTAGTACCGTAACCACAAATGAAGAGTAAGGGTATATAAGATTTATAATTTGTGAGTGAACAGGTTCAACAACCTAGTTTCGTGATAGCGTATCAGTTAATATCAGTTACAAAATATTTACTCGTGCTTACGAACAGTAACTTGTTAATACTGTTTAAATATCTAATTAACATGATTTTTCTAAAAGTTGGGCCATGCATGATGTAGTGAAGACAGCGGTGAAGCCTGCCGCCATGGCAACCTCAACGCCGTATTGCCGCCGCGCCGCCCCGCCGCCGCCGCAAGCCAAGAGGCCTGGTGTGACCAGAATTTGTTTATGTAGCCTGGGAATAGCTCAGGCAGATAGTGCTCTCATTTGTCGCGGAAAATCCTTAGCATTTTTAAACGGTACGTTTTGCAACTACGAATGAAGCTGTGCATTTTAAGCCGACCATTTACATACGAATAAAATTACGGTATTATGCTTACTCGTAACTGCTTTTATTTTTTTAGCCTGCGGATATTTTAGCACGATTGTGGAAAGTCAAAATGCTAGCACGAATAAGTTCATTGTTCTAATATAATATGTATGCCGGTCACAACACATGAATGCTTGATGGTTGATACTAAATTACCGTAGAATTAATTTTTGTATATGCATTTACTTGTTCGTAGATTTTTCAACTAAAAATAAAGTTGCAAAGTGTGAGTTTGTACGACCCAGTAAAGTTAGTGTTTCTTACTATAAAATACCGACTGGTACGTACTAAAAATAAAAATAAATATGCCTACAAGATGACATGTGTATCTAAAATATCCTGAATTTTACAAGGTAACCTATAATTGTTCATGATAACCTCCTTTTTCGGCCAGCTTTATGCGTGACGGCTTGAAGAGCAAATTTAGCATTTATTTCAATTAGACATTAGTTATTGAAATATAAAACGTATGTTAATTGTAATTAATTGGTGCCATACTCAAACAAACACTGCAAAATGTTATTGTGAAAACAAAATTGGTTAGGACGATAGTCTGTATACACGTACGTATCTACTTATAGGTTCTTTGAAATGCAGTGACATAGAGATTAAAGACGTCTGTCAGAAACAAACACCGGAATGTTCCATTTTTCCTAATTTGGAGAAGAACACAACACTTACCTACTTCAAAAAGTTATTATATAGATGTCAGACACTAGGTTCACGAATGGATTAAGGTCAGTGTTCACACTGATCTGTATGTTATGCTAACCTAAAAAGAATCTATTTTCAACCAAACCATTAATATGTTTTAATATTGTTGTGTTCGCAATAACGCCTGCTTGGCGAATTACATGACAAAATAAAAAATTTACGTGGTGATAAATTATAGTCATGTGCGGGATTCGAACCCGCGTCCATCCACCCCTTTAGCCAGCCATCCCGATACGATGGTTGAAGAAACGACAGCAAAAATTACAGTTATGAGTCATTGTGTCATGTTAGCTCAATTGGTTAGAGCATACCCCGGCTAAAGGGGTGGATGGACGCGGGTTCGAAAACCGCACATGACTATAATTATGAAAATTTGTGATTTTGTAACATCAATATGTTTGTATACATTTTCAATAATATTTTATTGTCATGTAAAAGAAGCAAAAAATGCATCATTTTCCATTTCAGTTCATGCAAAGAAAAAGTGTTTTAGTTACTAGGTACGTCCATCGTATGACGGCTTGGTTATTTCTTGAATACCGCTCTCGGCTTTGGCGATGGAACGTTTTATAAGGCACAATGGGTAAAAGTAAAATTCATCAAAGTAATATCAACAAAAGGAATAGGTTGAAGAATAAGCACTAACATATTATGAGCATTGGATTTTCAAAATAACTATAATTATACTTACAAATTTAAACCGATGCTGTCTCAACGACTCAACGTGGGTCTTCAAGCTAACACCGCGTTATAGTGAGCGAAGGATCGGGACCTATAGGTACCGGGCCCTCTAAAGATCCGATCCCAAAGCGCTACATCTTGCTTTATGCTGACTTCCGGTTCTTCAATGGTTCTGGTACCTACCTGCGCTAGGTTTTTAGATGTGACATACATCTGATTCCTGCTTATTAAGTCAATGTGTTTACGGGATTGTTAGTATTGATATTAAGTCTAATAAGGCATTAAACGTAAATAAAGCATAATGTTTGTTTTTTTTTTAAAACCACAAATTAATTAAATTTAAACAAACTGCCTACCTATACCTACTAATAATTATTATAAAGAGGACAAATTTGTATTTTCATATTTTTGTATGTAACGAATTGACATAAAAACTACAAGACCGATTTGAAAAATTCTTCACCATTAGAATCTTCTACCGTCATGTTTTTACCCTGATGAATAAGGAATATTTTCAAAAACTTAGGAGAGACTTCGATAATGTTACCCAACGTGTGAAAAAATACCAAAAAAACGTTATATCGCGTACGCTGTGGAAATTGTTGACAATAGAGGAAATCGATGTTCTACAATTTTATAGAGGACTATGTACAAAAAATATTGCAATAGTATATGTTACTATTACAGTTATGTCACAATAACTACTTTTTCTCTATGTGTATGTATAAATTTATATTTTTTACCCGTGCGAAGCCGGGGGGCATAAATTAGGTACATAAATCCTCTATCCATTCCAATCTAAAAATTATGTAAGTTTTAAATATAATGAAATCCAGTAAACTCATGTGTGATAAATTAGGTAAGGGCTGAAAAAAAGTCTTTGGTCCATATCAAAGTAATTCAGTGTACAAAAAAGTAAGTACAAATCTCTTGGTTCAGCAAACTGGGTACTTGCGAGGGTTTTGATATTAAGTGACTCTTAGATAATAAGGAAGATAATAATTCGGTATAGAAATTTGTAGCAAAAGTATAATTGATTATTGACTACGTCGGCCTAGTTTGAATCGAGCTAAATAAATCGTTATGAATAACAATGAATTCGGGACTCATCTGGATTCTAAAAAAAAAAACCTGCTATAATATCATGTACGGATGTGAATTTAGCTGCCGTTCAGACGGTCGTAGATTAGGATCTTACTGTGGATTTGAGATTTATAATGCTGGTAAGACAGCATCTGTCTGGCAGAGCCAGCTCCCTCGCAAGTATAGCCAGACACAATGTTGATCAAATAGTAACTTACAAGTATTTAACTCTTATATAAAAAACACAACCGCAGTGTAAGTGATATGACATCTAGTAGCTAATGTATGTAATAGTAGGGAATCGAGTGTGACAGAGCCGCGATGCGTGCGACACGAAGTGGTGCGGCCGACGACGACGCGACTCCGCCGCCGTGGCCGACGTGGGACCATTGTTGTCTCTAATAGATAATTAGTTAGGTGCCGTTACTTAACACGATCCGATCGCCACTGCCGCCGCGCCGCCGCCCGGCCCACATCGCCGGATACCCCCTCTAGCTGCACTGCACTACATGGATAATTTACAAAGCGATATTGGAAAACTAGAACACAACACACGCTCTACATTTTGGGAACTTTCCGAAGTGAGTGAGTGAATCTTGCACATTTAATCGGTTTCTTCAAAATTGGCGTGCCTGATCGTGCGCATGGACGATACCGTCACCGTTAACTTCGGTCGAGTTTTTGCGGATAGTGTATCTTTTAATTTGAATAAAATTAACCAGGAAGACACATTTGCACATTTCTTTCACACACATATACCAACGTACCTATACCCGTTTTAGAGTTGACCAAAACACGTATAGGTACTATATGCAACAACATGAACAATTTCGCGCGGTACTAAAAACGCTTTGTTTAATCAAAATGTGATATGGGTGTTTTATGTATGGGTGTGTTGTTTGAAGTGCAAAAAATTGTCTGTTATTTCATAATACCCACGCAGATGTTAGCTCTTGATTTTATTGCAGAGCACATTAGCAGTAATTATCACTTAGCTCAGAGCACACAACACCGTTGTTTTTGCTGATCATCCTGAATGGATCTAATTCTCACGACTTTTTAACTGTAACGGAATATATTGTTTAAGCGCTGGAACATTAACAGAAGCTACGAAGCAGGAAGTAGGCTCAATTCATGCTTTTGTTACAACGACGGTAATTAATAGCGCTCGTCAGCCTCACACCGAACTACTCGTGCCTACGTGATATTTTTTAGTTTTAGAATCGCCTGCTTGTTTTATACTAGCCTCTGCCCATCACGAGAAGTGATATCTCGGTAAGAAAGGCATATCAGTGATTTGCGCGGCTCAACATTGCGATCGCCGTCATGGGTTTTTTTTTTTAAATTTAATTTTGGCGGATCAAGCCCGAGGCCCTCCTGATGTTAAGCGGACTAACCTCTGCCTATCACAGATGCATTTCGTCACAAGTCACGAATTGCACTGCGCCCGTCACCTTGAGACATAGTTCTTAAGTCCCATATGCCTGTAATTTCACTGGCTCTCAAGGACTGTTGCCGGAACACACCGTTAGGTGCTTGGCGACAGATTTTCTACTTGAGGGTGGTCGCTAGCCAGGCGGGCATTCACAAATATGCCCTTCCACCATGCATAACTAGGACTATGATAATTTAATTTAATATTTGTTATTCCACCAGTGGACATGTGGCAATAATTTTAAATTCAAAACGTAGTAGCTTTGAATTTCAAATAAAAAGTAATGGATGTAGTAAATGGAAAAGTTGACATGTATGTTCGAATAACGTGGACTTTTCCCAGACTGAAACTAATACTTATTGTGAGAAGGAACCCTATCGCGCAGATTTGCACAATATTTTGAATAAATAATTTCGATAATTGTATGTCTTTAAAAAAATATTTCGATATTGTTACAAATATATTCAAATTGCAATATTAGAAAAAAACGCACTATATTATTTATGGTTTTAATTCACATCCAGTGCTATTGTTGTTAATTGTACCTACGTATCCACTATGTAACAATAATATTCCTAATTGTGGATGAACTTGTACGAAATTAAATAACTATTAAAAAGTAGGCGCAAAATGGTAAAATAATTGTTGTGATGTAAAATGTGAACTTTATAATAATTATCGTCAAAATAAACGGTACAATGCATAAAGAATGCGATGATTATTTATTACAGCCCAAGTTATCTCTAACGAAGTAATTACATTTATGATATATTGAAGCTTTTCCCCTCTCGGGGATAGTAAAGTCCCTCTGGGGGAGTAAAGGCATGATGATGTTTATTTTCATAATTGAAAGAAAATGTCATACAATGTACTAGCTTAGTCTTCCATAATCCCCCGTTCATATTAGTTTTAATACACCCTGTTTTTCCTCTCCAATCAAAGGTTGCCTGGAAGAAATCGCTGTTAGTGATAAGGTACTCATTGTAACACTAGATTGTAAGCCTTCGTATTTAATTACATTGGGATTTAAAGGTGTGAACAATAAATAATAATATATCTACATTACTATACCTATACTATATTAATCACACATTATTGACATAATTGTGCGGTGTGTTCCGGCAGCAGTCCTTGGGAGCCAGAAAAATTACAGGCTAAATGAGACCTAACAACTGGACGTCTCAGTGTGACGGGCACAGTGCAATTCGTCGTTGACGAAATGCGTCTGTTATAGGCAAAGGTTAGTCCACTTTTTTATTTAGCCATTATCTACATTATTACAATTGAAAGTTATATTTGTTATACCTTAAGTATACACTAAATTTCCAGTTATAACAACAGTGATAAACCGATCAAAATATATCTTTACACGTATGTGATACGTCTTTTATTTAATTAATAGATTCAGACGTTACTTTGCGGAAATCCATATTTAATAATAACAAATATTTTTAAAATATTTTAAGAAAACTTCAAATTAATATTTTAATAAAACACATAAAATATATAAAAATATATCTAGTGACAATTCCGCCTAATTTTCCTGCTAAGCCGACGTGACGTCACAAACGCCACGCAGCCAAACCGGAAGAATTTTTGACGCGTTTCGCTTCTACACGAAGCATCCTCAGGAGGTCTTGACTCTACGAGCGCACGATTGAGATCGAATCGTCTTTTATTTATTTTATCCCGAGGAATACAGTTAACTTTTATAAAAGACATGACAATATTATATTATATCTGAAGCCACTCTGTATGCAAAGTAAATCACAAATATTAAATTGAACATAAACTATAAACGCAATCTTATGCAAAGACTATTAGTATGATACAAGTACAATATTTTACACTGTAAACATATACAAAAGGTAGAAGATGGAAACGTCGTCGTAGCTGGAGCCAGGAATTGTTGTTATATGGGATCATAAGCCTAGAAAATAATACGTAAGAGGCCCTCAGCCGGATGTAAAGTGCACTTTTTGCGTTTTACAGCTAGATATCATGAGCAATCTTGGAGATGAGGCGAGCTCTTAACGCGTTGCAAATGATAAACCTCAGGAAACATAATGCTTGTAGGTACTTCTAGTTACAGGGTACTGACACCACTTCGCAATTAAGATGAGTGCCTATCTATAAAATATTGATTGGTTAATTGATCTACGAACAAACTATGAATAATACTATAAAAAGTGGAGTTTTCCTTAATTGAAATAGCTCAGAACATTTTCTTGGTAAATAATATTAGTAAATTGCAATACATAAATGTTAAGTCATTGGGTAGGTACAACAAGTGAGGGCTAATATAAACAAAATCCGTGAACCGGGTCATGACCACGGCAGATGAGTCACGGTATAAGGAAGATCTGGAAGCCGTGCCGTCATCGACCGCCGCTGCCACCGACCTCATCACGATTCGCTATTTATCACAAATAAACGTATAATCCATTAAATAATTCGTATTATGTACCATTTACTTGAGAATCTTGATGTTAATGACTTGGATTTTTCACTTTCAGTTGAATCGTTTATTTATTTTAGTTCCTACTTAACTTATTGCAAAATTATCTTATCAGAAGTTATCGTTATTTAGTTGTATTATCGTTTTCTAGGCAGATATTTCCTATTAGACTGGTTTCCGAACATCGTGTGCCTTTGCCCTGAGCTGGTGATTCACGGTAGGTTGTTGGAAGGAATGCTTTAATCCTTTATTTTTAAGGATAAACGTTACGTGCTGGCACATGTTGTTCGCATCGCAGGGATATAGAAATAAATACCTTTGCGTTATGATCTCATCGTTTTTATTCTAAAAACCTCATCAATCTTTTAGTGGTTAGGTTGCGTTTCGCGCTATTTCAGCGTGCGTGACAAACATTCTGTGAAACTCTAAGAAACGATCTAATAATAAACATGCAATTCCAACTAATAATAGGGAATATAATAATTGAATACCACTATCTAACTTTTGTTTATACAAAAGTATTTCCTGCAGCTGAGATGCTGAAGTGTGCAATTAGATGATGTTTTTTGTTCCTCAGATCAAGTTTTCTTACTAGCGCCTCACGCAGAGGTTAAACGTGATAATTTTGAGATGTACTGTTGGCATATTACTGGTTCTTTCTTGTTGTACTAGAAATGAGGCAATATTTTGAAATTTCCTGCAGTAACGTAATTAGATGTTCCGATTTGGTGTGGTTTCGACAATTTACACTTATTTGCGTCGCTTGGTGGCGTGACCGCCGGCACCTCCATTGTTTTAGTTAACAGTTTCGGTCATTAAGATGTCAGAAACATGTGAGAATTAAGATCTGTGTCATTATCAACTGTGAGATGTTACCGAACACGCACGATATCATTACTTTTTGTGATCTCTTGTGGCGAATGTAATTTATTTTAAATGAGACTGCAGTGGAACTTCTTTGTAGAAACAATGTTGAAGAGTAATGATGTCATTACTTTGTGGGTACTTTGTCGACACTCTTTTAGGTACTTACACTCAAAGTTCATGTATAATGTACTTTCTTAAATACTTATTTTCACATAACCTATTAGAAAAGGGCGCAACGGTGACTTGCACAACAGGACTTCACTTTATTTTCAAGGATACATTTTAAAATGAGGTTTTTACTGTTATACAAACGTGTCATCGAAATCTGAGCCAACTAACCATCAAAAATCGATTGTAATTTGCAGGAATTTCCTGTCCCGGGAAAATTCTACTAGCAAGCACGTTTGGCATTAGGTTACCTCTGGAAAGTTCAACTAAACTATTATATATTACATTTTTAGCGTACAAAATTTCTCACCCTAGGTAGGAACCGAGATGTATTCAAATACCTACTTAGTCTGGTTTCGCGCACCTATGACGGTTAAAGTATAATACAACTACAAAATTACAAGTTTACGTGAGGAAATATCATAGCCATGTACACAAGAGCATGCGTCATTGCAAAAAAAAAACACAGCTGCTCATTGCCTACAGGATGGATCTGTACTGCCCAATGATGCAGCAATGGACCAGGCTGCATAATGAGTACTAAGGATCCAAGCCTAAATATAAGTAAAAAGATGGGGCACCACCTACGTGTTTTGAATTGTTTGATTTTGTCTTGTTATTGTTAACATTAATTTGTCTATTGAATTTGACTAATTATATATTATGTAGAATTATGATTTATTAAACATTACATCGAAATTCTTAATTTCAAAATTTCATCAAAGTAATGATATCGTATGCCATATGCCTCTAATTTCTGTAAAAATAAAGGGTTTTTCAACAAGAACATTGTTTTTCGATTGGGGCAACACCAACAGCATGACAGTTTTGACATTTAGTTTTTTGACGTATTCGTAGTAGATGCTTTGGCAATTGTTACAATGAATTCAATTTCACTTGAAAATCGCATGAAAATACCTAATTAATTTTTTTTCCATAGTGGGGAAATGGTGGTTCTGTTAAAGTTAATTTTCGTAAAATTTGTGATATTTATCGCGAGATGTTATCAACTCAATTTTGACCTATATCACTGGTTTCAACAAGACGGTGCCACATGTCACACAGCCAAAAAACAATAAATTCATTCCAAACGAAATTTCCCAATTGCATAATTTCACGAAATTCAGCAGTTAAGTGGCCAGCCAGATCGTGTGATTTAACACCACTGTATTATTTTTTGTGAGGCTATCTTAAATACAGAGTCTATACGGAGCCAATAGAATCGATTGCAGCCTTAAAACTCAAAATCCGTCAAGTGAATAACGAAATAGACCCGCCATTTTTCCAAAAAGTGATTAAAAACTTTGATGAAAGAATCGACATCTATCAGCGTGCTCGTGGTGGACAGTTGCTAAATATTATTTTTCATTCATAATTGCCAAACTTTTCTCTTCGTAATACAACAAAAATTTGAATCATCTTCATCGAAATTCTTTGTTTTATTTTGTTTTAGAAGACAAAGTTCTTGTTGAAAAACCTTATTATAGATATACTCGTACATGTATTGTATATATCTATCTGAAATGAATGAGTTTATTGTTTTTAAATTTTAATTTGTAATATAAGAACACAATGTTTTGTTTCTGTCGGGCTTTCCTCGATAACCCAGTGGTTAAGACATCCGGTGTGTAAAACATAGGTTCGATTCCCAATCCCGGTGAGAAATTAAGTATTCTAAAAATTTGTTATTCTAATTTTTGGTTAGCACGCGATGGTGCTTGTAGTCATATATATAAATATTGTATATAACTTAAATGTTTTGTTTTGAGTGAGTTACTGATAGACTAACAGACATTGGGTTGGTTTATAGAAAACAGAAAACGCACACTCACAAATCCCCAAAGGGAATCCAAAACTTTACTTACTTCCTTTGGAGAAAATATTGCATGAAATAATGAAGAAAGGATGAAAAATGCGTTTAAATAAATTACGGTACAATGATTGTTCTAATTACGATGATAAAGCTTTGTAAACATATTTTTTAATAGAAATGAAACAACATAATATGTATTAATAACAAACTTTGATTGGGAAATAATGATAATTCTGGTTAAATATTTGTGTTGACTCTTCGACACTATTAATTCAACAAGTGCGAAATGGGGTGGGAACCGGATATATTACTGTTGCGGTAAATTTTACTTGAAACTTGTTTTTTTTACATAATTAATTACAGTACTAACCCAATACAGTAAAAATTTAACTTGTTGAAATATTACAGCTAACTTGATGACATTATTAATATCCACCGGTTTTTTTAAATCAGCAGAGTAAAGTGGAGTTTGTACGGAAAAGGTTAATTTTTCACAGGAATAAATAAGTACGGTATATTATTTATGTATCTGACAATAAAAAAGGAACTGCTCAAGAATTTTACGAAGTTTCAGTCAAAAGTAAGCGTCCAAACAAGTTGTTTTAACCAAAGTTGTACAGATGTTTTAGTCCTCATGTACCTTTATATATTTTGTTTGCACGCACTGGTAGCTCTGTATATGACCAAAGAAGATATGCAGAAGGAACTGGGGTAAGCCTGTTGCCATATAGTAGACACAGAACTCCGGACTAATACAGAATTTAACCAGGCATTGAACCCAGGACTTGGCGATTTCAAAGCTGCTCTAGATGATGATGATGATAATGCTTTACGCCACTCGACCAACGAGGTAAATATCAATTTGTGTAAATGTAAAACACATATTAAATCTTTATTGTCCATAGAAATCAGTTTTATAGTACTGAATATACATTAATACAATACATTAATTTGACAAATATTAATTTTCACTTTATTTAATTGTTATTCACAATGTTACAATTATTCACCATCCAAAAGTTAGCATGCGTTTATTTACAACGCTGGGCAAAGACATCTGCATGTTTCACCTGCATACTCGACCTAGACATTGATTCTGAAAATATATTATCATGGTATATTATTCTGTCCATTATAAACTCATTAGTATAGCGGGCAACGGCACTCGAGCCGAGCGTCAAATTACCAACATTATCAATTTATACCCGTGCACAAACAAAAAAGTCGAGTCGACGAATGTAGATGGCCAGTTCCCGTTAAAAAATTAGTATTGTGCAATGTAAGAGAAAAATTGTAACGCGTGTTTTGGGTACGTACGTTCATTTTGTGGTAGGGTCTGATTACTGTTACGGTTCGAGATGTATGTACACACTACACTTAAATGCTTTCACTGCGCCCAACATTAATCTTCGTCGCGCGGAGTGCGCCTAAGTGTGCATCGCATGTGCTGCTCGTAGCAGTCGTAGCACAAGAGATGACGGTGCTCTGCCCCAAGAATCTTTTATGAGCGACTTCTATGAATGACTTTAAATATACCTATACCATAGAGAAAGGACTTATTATAAAAAATATAAGAATAAAATTAGTCCTTTCTCTATGACTATACATATTGAAATGAGATGTTGACATGTACGACTTTAATTTTTCCAGATATCTTGAAAAGAGAAACCTAACAATAAATGCATTCTTTTCTATGCAACTTTTCTCTGAATGTTCAATCAAGCATAGTTATTGCACATTCTCAGATTTTGTTATGTCGATGACAATTATAACTAATCTGAGAGGTTTGCATAAAATAAAATGAAAAGCTCCGGATTGGAAATTGACGTAATTACTCAAAGTTACGCCTTTGTTTGTTTCCTTAAGAACCGATCCAATATTAATAATTTTTGTAATAAGAAAGCAACATTCTTAGGTACACGTATAAAGTATAATTTTATCTTCAGTACAATATTTATATTATTTACGCAGTATTTTTTAGGGCTGATATTTGACAGATTGATATCTTATTAGACGTTAAAAGATTTCCATGATTTTATTGGAACAAACTTCGACAATCTGTTATAAGTATACTCGTATTAGGTTTATATATATAAGCCAAAATTTCTCAATAAATTTTGGTTTATTTTAAGTTGAAAACAGAGGAAGGTGAACCACTTTTACTAATTTCCTAAGGGATTTTCCTGAATTTATGTTGGTCTTAACGTAGCGAAGGTAAACATTAGAGGCTCCTCGTATGTATGCGGTCCAACCGCCCCACTCGCGCCCTCTGCACTCACCCGCCTGAGCGACATTTCATTAAAGTAGCTATTAATATTAGCTACTCCTGACGTCTTCTTAATTGATTTGCTATTACATTGTGGCTTGCCCCTTGTTGTTAGTAAAGTAAATATTGTATGATCCGTTCAGCAACAAGATGTTTGGCTGCTGATTATATCTACTCGCTGAGACTGGAGTGATATAGGCGTCGTTTTGAATCTTTGATGGTGATCTGGGTTCGATCCTCGAGTGAGACAGTTATTGATTTTTCTGAGATAGACGTTTTCAATAGCAGTCCGTTATCTGGAAATATCTCCACGGATAGAAATACGATTTCCCCATACCACAAAGTCCAAACATATTTATATAGCTAGACGTTATGGTATGTGCACTGACACCATCTTCGTCTTCCCACTATTATCCCACATATTGTGGAGTCTGTACTATATGTCTTCTCTAACAAAAACACAGTACAGCGCAAGTAGGTACGTGTAAGAATGCTTGGCTTCTCTTGTTCACCTAGTGTGTTAACGAGGGAGTTAAGAAGATAGTTAAGATCCCGATTGTGTGCTAAATGAGTAGTAACATTCTACTTACGTCGCCACGACTATATGTTGCTCATTCAGCGCATTTTTTCCCTAATCGCCTTATACGACTTCCTAAAAGAGGTCATATATTCTTAAGCCGGGAACTATACAGCGTTAAGTGCTTAATTATCGCAATTAAGTATTAAAAGAATCGATTCTGTTAAATAAATGTTCTTCATTATTAATTGCCAGTTAATAGGGAGCAATTAAATAGTAATAGTAGCAGGCTACATCTACATAGTGATCAACTTTATTTAATCATCGTTTTGAATTGTTCATTGATAAACTCTACACATTAATTAATTAATTGTTTACGGTTGTTTTTCTGGTGGATAATCAGCACGTTAAATATTTATTTTAATCGTATTTTACTAAAATCGTGCGTGTCTAAAATGTAATATAATACTTGTATTTGTTTGAACAGTTTCAGTTGGTAAAGGTTACTTCCTTGTTCTTGGTGCTTTAAGTTTACGTAATCTACAGACTCGTCACGTATGTACCTACCCACTATTAGGTAGAGTTTTACGTGCAATTAGCAATAGACAAACGTTCGGCCTTCACAAGGACGCGCCGGACGCCGCCGACACCGCCTACCTCACTTCAGAGCTAATGAATCGATTCGTGAGTAAATTATACCCTCCGACAACAACTCTAAGGCTTTGCTAATTGTAATTGAGTACGGATTTGAGTTAACTCGTTAAAAAAGCAATTTGTGATGTGATACTTGCCAGTGCAGTGAGCCGTCTACTTCATTACCTTCCCCTTTATTAAGGCGCAACCTCCCCCGTCCTCGTTTCTTGCCGGAGCTTATCAAAAAGTTTTCTATCTAAACCCCATTGCCCTCAAGTACCCGCTTACGGCCTAGATAAGGGCTTTGATAATTTTGAGGTTGGAAAGAGGTTTTCCCGCAGAGTCACTGCACATTTTTGCTTTTGAAGTTTAATTTGTATACTTAAGTACTTAAGTAAGTTGATAGGTATATATTTTATAGATTATTCCTCAATATTGTATCGGATAGTTTATCAATATTTTATTGTAGTAATATGTGATTCGTATTCAAACAATATTTTTTCGTAGGGAGGCACGTGTTGGTTTTATTTTAACTGACTTGTTTTACATATTGAGGTCAAAGATCTCTTAGAACATTAGTAACATTTCGGTTACTTTAGATTTATATAATCTTAACGAGATGAAACCTAAAGATATACAGAATTCAGACACCGGAGTGAGGACTCCAGTGTCTTAATTCTGTCCATATGACTCTTGTGATTTGGATCTTTAGGTTCCGAAGTCATATCTAAGTATTTACTATCTCTTGTCAACGATTTCGTCCACTTGCAACTTCTATTTTTCCACTACCTGAACGGAATTTCAAATTTAATATATTATATAAAATAATATATTAAAAAAGTATCCTATGAATTATTGCAAGCCCTAAATAATCTATATAATTAGCATTAAAACCAAACAAGTTATGACAGAGGTAACAATGAGGAGAAGTAACAATCGCAAACGATTGTTGTCTTGTAATTTTAAAAAGGACTCAGATATATATGTCTACGTCTACTTACTTAATTTCCTACGTTTTTAAGACCATTTAAGCAGAAATGAGAAGTATTTCAGTTTGAGCACATATTTTTGGAGCACTTATGAACTGAAATCTTCAGTCTCCCATTTATAGCAACGATCGATAGTTCGACTGTGTTCTTAATGTGGAATAGCCGTGCGAGATAAAGGCCAGCAAATATAACTAAATCAATAGAAACATAACCAACATGCCTACGAGTAAGTAGGTAGTATATAATTGTTATATTTCATAACTGGAAATCATCATGATCTGTATATACCCGAAGTGACAGACAATAATAATAATAATACGTGTACGTTCTCCATTCAATATTATTTACAAAAAACGCCCACCTAAACAAAATCCCATTTAATGTGTAATCAAAACGAAAAAACATGGTGCGATTATTAATTAAGCAGCAAAGTATTGGGATAACTTTAAATTCTAAACTGTGTAAATCTACTAAAAACCTTTATATTTATCAACCCGCGATTTGCTTTCAGAAGATTATTTTTTTTCACGGAATACAAAATATACCTACAGGATTTTAATATACAATACGAGTACATACACCATCATACTACAGTATAAGGTGATCGTAATATTTTAGCTATTACACGACCAATCGTTTTGAAAACATATTAGCCCCGTGGAAGTTATGTTAGTTTATCAAATGCGAATCGAGCTCACTCTCATTCCAATAGCCCGTTATCGAAAAAGGGTTTGTTGGTTTCGATCACAGCTCCAAAACTAATTTAGAAATCTTGTAGTCCTTAGAATCTGTGTGTTCAGTATTTGTTGGCTACATAGAGGATACTGTACATACCATACTGAAATTTAAGGTTTTAAACTACTTTGGTTTTTGAGATAGACCCCGTAACTAAAATGGTCTAAAATTCACCATTTTGACTGCTCACATACTAATATCTTACAATTTAAAATAAATTAAATACATTTCGTACTCTATTCAACGAGTTCTAGATAATGACACACACCATAGATAATAACACACCACGTGCAAGGGTGCAGGGCTCTGGTTTGAGAGCACCGCTTGAAAATGATTAAATTGAATTTATAGTCTAACACTTGTTTTCGGCTTAGTGACATACGGATAAACAGACAGTGGATTCTCGTTAATATATGAGTGAAAAATCCTATAAATAAATGATAGCAGGTACACTGTAACGTTATCAAGCTATTTATCAACGTCTGATGGTTGAATGCAATCATGAAATCGTACGTACTCGTAGATGCTGATGTACTTATCTATCTATAGATACATCCGTAGTGTTTACTTCCTCTTTCCACAAGGACATTTGCTAGTTCGTGATTTACTACCAGCCTCCGTAGAATTTGATTGTATTTGGAATTATTTGCTGGCCTGAACGGATCAGAAAATTGTGGACCTACTCGTGTGTTCAGTATACTGATTCTTTTATTGAAAATTTATTAATAATAAAATATTCGTGTAATTTTATTTTATTTTAATATGTATTCGTGTAATGTTTTTTTTGTTTATCAGTCTGTTTAGAGCCTTGAACGCTATCTGTCTGTACGTGTTCGGAAAAAAATACAAGGCTGAAGTGTAGACATGTAGACCAAATACCCAATAATATTGGGTACCATGAAATTATAATGCCCCTTCAGTTTGTATGATTATGTTATCAGCAATCTGTATAATCTGGTAATCTGTAGAGTAGCCTAGACATTCTGTACATAAACACGTTGAGGTAATGTATGACATCATTTATTACATACTTTACCTAGGCATTCTGTACAATACCGTATGTATAGCCGGCAAAGTGTTCTAAATATGCGTTTTGTTGATATGTTTAAACAACCCAAAAGCTTTCGCTGTGACAGAATCTAGTTGGATAGCAAAAGGTTAGGTTAGTTTTTTGAATAACGCATGATATTTCGAATAGACACACGGTTTTTATAAGAAAGACCGTATCCTACCGTCACCCGACTAAGTTCTGCCACAATAGAACGGCATAGAACCGCTCGTAGCGGAATTCGCCTAGTCGTGATTAATTGATAAGTAACGTACTTACTTACTTGGATGGGTGACCGCTAGTGGTATTTACTACTGAGTGCTACCGTGCTTCGGATTTTTGTCTTAGCATAGCAGTTATAGCATGGTAGTAAGGTATTTTGCAAATGCTCACCTGGCAAGCTGAAGTAGAGATTCTATCGCCAACGCCAAGTACGTTTGACAGCTGTCCTTGTGAGCCAGTAATTTTAGGTTAGCTTGAAAGCCTCATATCATCACTAAAAACCCTCCATTAGATGTATTAAAAAAAATGCCCAAAGTTGTCCGTTTTAAATCATTGTTTCAACTAGTAACAAACGAGTCATATATTAAGAACTAACTAATTTTCAGCCCACTTATTATAGTAATAAGTGGCTTTTAAGTTGTCTAAATGCTTTAGTCGTATTAGCTGTAGTATAAAGTTCGTAGTGTTTTTGTTACTAAATGAATATTGCCGAAAAAATAAGCAATCTGATGAAAACAACCAAAAATTCCTCAATGTCAATTTCCTACTCTGAAATCCGCGAAAATTAGAGTAAATAATATTTTTCATACGGATGTGATAAAATCAAAACAAGGTAAACATATTTGTTTTCTGCATGTTAAAGTATCCAGTGATTTAATTAAATTAACCTTCCAGTATTTTTCCCTAAGTCGCCTTAAGAGGCGACTTAGGGAAAAATACTGGAAGGTGACGACATCCACGGGATGCAATGGAGAGGTGCAATACTAACCCGGCACCCCACGGGGATAAAATACTTATTCATGCCGATTCTATTTACCAATATACGCGAAGATCTGTAATTAATTAAAGCAAAAAAATTCGATTGTTATCCTGTGAGAATTCCCACAGCTGATTTGCAGGATAGTTCAGATATAACAAAGTATCTAGTTGAAAATTACTCTCTACTATCTGTAACGAATGACCTATAAAGAGACATATATGTACAGTATAGTGAAATTTAACATGAACCAGTTTTAAAAATTCGCTAGCGCTTAAATATCGCTCCTACTCAAACTTTTTTCATTCAACTCTTTACATTACCCATATACCTACTTACACCTACTGGTATAACATAACATCGAACATCATTACTTTCAATTACACGCCATACAAAACATGCCAGTGAAAGTATGCGGCACAATAGCTTGATTAACTGTTTAATGAAACATATTTTTGCGAACAATTTCTTTGGATGTTGTGATTTATTTATCTACTTAATTTATATCTGCTCTTCATAATGATAAGTAATAAAAATAATTTATGTTCATTTTGTTCTATATTTAGGTGACGTTTGCAACAGATAAGTATATAATTTGATTTATATGTTCTTACAATGTTTTAATGTTCTTCTTAACGCAGATATTTAATGGTTTCTTAGCGGAGCGCTTGGTAAAAGTTTCTTTGGCGCCAGATAATTATTACAACCCATATTTGTAAGCTTATTAAAGCTATGAACGATAATGCCGATACATCAGTTGTGCTACCTCGGTACCTATATCTAATCACTTTCTTAATGCGTACAGACACAAACAAATACAAAGTTGATAAATGACCTCGTTACTATAACGGTTACAAGTGCTGCATGATTTTCATTTCGAGGTCACTATATTTCTTTGTGAAGCATGTTACATGCTTTTTAGGCAGATCATGATTTGAATATTTTTTACTGGAAATGTAAAGTGAACTGTTCGGCGATGATGAATTAAAATAGTACCAATAAAATCTAAATATAATTGGATAGTATGAATAAGCTTTAATAATGAACGTAATTTAATTTTTAAAAGTCACATCTTGGGAAATACTGGTAGTCAAGGATGAAGATAGAATAGGATTTATGGGTTTGAATAGAGTCAGACGTCTTTGCTTGACCTTACCCTCACACACAAGACAGAT
The DNA here is from genome assembly GCA_963890685.1 of Plagodis pulveraria. Classification (NCBI taxonomy): domain Eukaryota; kingdom Metazoa; phylum Arthropoda; class Insecta; order Lepidoptera; family Geometridae; genus Plagodis; species Plagodis pulveraria. The sequence goes on from OY982957.1 coordinate 20,659,274, forward strand.
GCCTTCACCTCAAAAACGTTAACTAAACAGCTTTTTCACAATAATAACTCAATGTATCTTCTAATGAACATACCATTCACGTAAACATGTGGTAGGTACGACGGTAAGTTATTATAAAACATAAAGAGTCTGCACATAATGCGTATTTTGTGACTCAGAGTCCCTGACGTTCTCACAAAGGTATTTGCAGGAAAAGTTATTATGCCACTATGATAATGTCACCGTGAGATCCGAAAACGTATCTAAACGTTCTGCGAGACGGCACGGCGGGTGCGACGGATTTGTCACGCCATCCTTCCTGCAATTAGAAATCACCGAGATTTTAATCGAAAATTTAAATTGAACTAGAATCTGCGTCGACACAGAATCATAACCTACATGAACACATGCGAGAGCATTCATAACTGTTAGTGTATGGAGATAAATACAGGGTGTCCGGACGCGGACGCGCGGGGCGAGTGGCGTGCCATTAGTTGATGATGTTTCGGCGAAAGAAGGCCGTGTTGCGACCTTCCAAATTGTGGGCGCCGATCGTTGACCGGGCCTGGCTCGCTTCGTCACACTCAACTGCCCAAATGATGGCTCGCAGTCTCGAATTCGAGCCCAGGGTACCTGGGTATGATAATTACTTGCGGTCTACATCCGTGTTGCGATTTTACACATAATTTTAGGGAGTTTTATTGCTTTGTTAAGCTTTGTTGTTTTGGTATCAATCTATGTTTTTTTGTCTATCAGTCTTTCTTTGAAATAATTTTACATCCAATTTAACATTTATGATTTACCTTCAATCTAAATGGGCTACATCTACAACAGGCTGATTGTTGTAGGTACTCTATCATTCATTATACGAATACAATTTTTCTTCCTTGCGTTTGTTACCATTCCATTATTGATATTTCATTGTTATTACAGAGTAAGGGAACTGATCTCATTGCGTTATTTTATAATACTAATATGTTTGTAGCACACATAATTGTTTGATTTCAATGGCGTTTAATAAATAAATTCGTATGTGTATGTGTACCTCGCCTAATAAATAAATGACAACGAATCGTTACTAGTGTAACGATTCGTTGTCATTTATTTATTATTTTATCTTATAAAGGTAGTCCTTTATAAGATAAAATTGATATGTATATATTTATTACGAAATATGTGTAATATACAACTTTCTATAAGTTATATCTATCAACGTCTACATCGCCACCGTGCAGGTTCCCAGAGCACTTATAGCAACACCTGGTGGGACCAAGAGGTCTAACTATTAACGAAAAGTATGGACTCTGAAATGCTTTGAAATTTTTATTTAACAAACTGAAGCCACTTTTTTATATAATGTGTGCGGTGGGTATTGCCATATGAAAGTAAAAATAACTAAATTGTGTGATTTATGGGAGATAGATGTTTGAAGATATAGGTATTTACAACAAAATCTGCTTGTATTAATACTTCACAATAATACTGGACAATCTTTACAATCATTATTGTATAACTGCTTGCATATTTTTTGTTAATTTTAGTTCACAATTTTAAAGAAATAAATGTACAAAATGTATTTACAGCAAAATCTTTTGAAAATAGAAATAGTTTTGCAATAAATCTTGTTTTATTTAATAAAGTACCTCTCAACTTAGGAGTCACTGTAATTTTGATCTATTCGTTAATCGGTTCAATAGTTTTAAAGATACTGACTTTTTTAATTTTAAACTGTGAGCGTATCAACGACTATGTAGACTACTGTGCGGATTTGAACGAAATTAGGTAGATTTAACACTTATACAGTGTAATAAAAGGATCTGGTATATACTTTAATATCGCAAACATTTTGTGTAGCAATAGTACCTAGTGAAGTGTGTTTAAAAATGAAACGAACTTACCTAGTAAAGTTTTGTTAATAAATTTTTTAGTCTCAAACAAAACGAGTAACTATTATTAAAAATGCACAAATAATAGTTATTGAAAACAATTAAAACTTCAAAATACTCTAATTATCAAAAAAGAACACGAAAATCTTGAAAACTGGGAGCCTACCTAAGTAGGTACGTAAGCTAACTATTTTTAAGGTCGGTGTCTGTATAAGACTATATAATTGATGATAGTTTAGGACCGACTTCAAAAACTAGTTTACGTAAATACTTATGTAGACGCCCAGTTTGATTTCTATAAAAAAACAAAAACTGTACTAGTTATTTCAATTATAAGATACAATAAACTCTTAGATTTTCCTTATAAACATTCGCTTATTTAGTTAAAGTATATAACGTAACTGCAACGCAAACCGACTTTTAAAAACTGCACACTTGGAAAAAACCTAATATAGTATGTCTGGCAACACTTTATGATTGCACTGTTAACATTTTCATTCGAAATTATAACCTAAATTGCGTTGTAAAATATTAAATAATGTACATTAAATTCAATACTTACGTGTGAATAGTAATTCCGGATATTTTTTTTTTCACTAAATATGTTCTGTTTCAGTATTGAATGTATCTTCAGAATATTGTCTTGAATATTATCTTGCCTTTCACATATTCATAATACATTTAGTATTATGAATTTAGGAAAGGCAAGTTGAGACAATTAAAAATGACAATGCCATTACAGATCGACAGGCTAAGGCTATTTTATAGTTTGTGCCTGAGTCATTTTACCGCAAGGTGGGAATATTTTTCTTTGTTGTGTATTTTTTTCTCTTTTGGCGCTTACCTCAACAATTTAAGTGATGGTGACAGTAGGTACTCCTAAGCGGCTAAAATTATATTTATTGGCCAGATGTGCGTCATACTCTAGCGAAAGTTTGTCGATGACTCTTCAATTTTCATGCCATTGTTAGCCTTTAGTACCTGTTTAAGCTGGTTCATTACCAACACAGAATGCGTGACTAGAAGGTTTTATCTTAAAAATCGGTTCCTATATGCGAATTAGCAGTAATTATGTTCACTACATATTTGGGTATTTTTATTATTGGAGGTACACAAATAAATAGCCGAGACGACCAACGTGAAACATAGCCTCCCCCATTTGCAGGTTGCAATAATCCCCCACGCTTGGCAATCTTGAGCAGTGCAACGTAAGTTGGCAATTCTTCAGAAGTCGCTGCTGCCCAACTTCTGGATATTTTCCCTTCGTAGTTTTCTATGACTTACACAGGAAGATAATCAATTCTTGGACAAATAATAATTGCAGGTATTCTACAATCTAAATAATTTATCTTTAAAGATTAGTTATCATAAATTATTGCCGAGATCAGAAATCAGATTATTTCGATAATTTCTATGAGAATCTCGTATAAGCCGACCATGGTAAAATAATAAGAGAAATTAGCAGTACCATGCTTTTCATGTTAATTCGGTATATAATGGGGCTTTATTGAACATTAGGTAGACAGAGGGCTCTTTACCAACTTTTGCAACGTTAAAAGACTTGTAGAAGTTATACTCAGGTATAGGTACACACGTTACGAGAATAGTCTCGTCTGACATAGGTCAGTCAACAATGTGGAAAACTGAACAATCTGGTCGTTTTCACGATTTATTATTTAATAGAGTTAATTATCCCAGCAGAGCTAGTTTTAGGTCGAGAAAGAAAATTAAGGATAAAGAGGTTGTCTGTTTCTACAACATAGCACAACATTTATAGACGAAAATGGCTATAAAATACATGCAATGAGCTGGGAAATGCAAAACGAATGGCTAACCTCAGGTGAATTTTGTATCCCCCTGGCGTTTATGATGATGATTTATATTTACCAGCACCTTGATGCAACTACCTCATGCTTTAACGTTTTTTTCAAGCCAACAACATTTTTTTTTAAATGCCATAACCAATGTAAAAATTGTTCAATTACTTATTTTTTTTGCTTTTTCCCCAGTCCTCTAGTCCTCCATACCCAACTCACACATTATCCTCTGGATTTAAACTGAATTATATTTTATTATTGGTTTAAAATAAATATTTATTCAATAATCTGGTGCAAATGTTCATTAATAGAAAATAAATCAGTCGTCACATTACACTAAGGATCGTATAATATCGTAATGTCGTGTTTTAATAATTATTATACGATACTATGATAATTATGTGGATTTATTTAATAAATCGGTGAATATTGAAATTTAAACATAATTATGGGTACCTAATACATAAACAAAATAAATGAAACCACATAAGTGCATAGCTGTTATAGCAGTTTGGCAAATATATTAAAAAATAATGGTGCTGTTCGGTTTGGCCCCTAAGAGTGAGAGAGAAGGTAAGTAGAAACAAGCGCAATGTTATGGGTGGTATTAACAACCCTCCTTTGCTTCAGAAGTCCATGTTCGAGACTTTCCATAAAAAAAACTTTTAAACTTATACATCGGCTTAATCTTTTTTTCTGTACCTAACATTTTTGTCCTTGCCACATAACCCAATATTTAAGTGAGGTAATACGAAACGAAGCTGCTAAGAAAACAATAAACTGCCAAGAAGAAAATGACGCCCCAATAATTTAATTCAGATTTTCCAACCCCATTCCAAAAACGTTTTTAGGTTATTTGCAATCCACCGGTATGCAATTTATAAACGAAATTTAAAATGGACACCGTATACCAAAAAAAAATGGAGGCACTCTCTGTCACAATCAGACCAATCCCTCAATGTTTTCAGATCGCAGGTCACCAATTCCTACCTCTTTCTCTTGTAATTTCCTGTGTTTTTTGGTGTCAATAAAGAGTTATCGTATCGTATCGTATCACCAATTTGCCATACTTAATAGTTCGCTTAAGTATCATATTAAACTTAAAAAGCTAACGTTGATATAGGAACAGAGCACCATAACGTTATACTCGTACGTGGTCCTACCCACCATGCCTTATTCTATAACACCAACTGCCTAACACCCTATATCTGCAAATGCCAGACAGATACTAAGCTCATTAAGTATGTGTGAAAATTTTAGTTCCTAAAGCAGATACTACCGTTATATTGACTATTGACATGGTGCCTACCCACCTAACCACGATAAGTACACGTCTTCACTGGCACTTGGCTTCATTGAAACAATATGCAGAAAGCACTCGGAAGCAGTCTTGTATTTATTTAATATACCGTATTCATGTACGTGGAGTAATGTAATTCATCATCAGATTGGTAAAATTTCGTAAAATTTTTGGCGGTCAAATCACAATTTTTAGATATAGGTATAAATGCGTTAAAGTCTCTCTCTGAGTGTGTGTGAGTTTGTAGCCATCACCTCTAAAACGGCTGAACGGGTTTTGATTCTATCATGATAAGAAGTGTTAATCCATAGATTTACATGTATACTCGTACATTTGAAACGCTCATAGCGAATTTTAGTTAGCTGTTCTTAACCGATCAGTGAAGTTAAGCAACGTCGCCCGCGGTCATGAGTTGGATGGGTGACCGCTAGTGACATAACTACTGAGCGCTTCTGTGCTTCGGAGGGCACGTTAAGCCGTTGGGCCCGGTTGTTATCTAAGGATGGCAGTCGTTATAGCATGGTGGTAGGGTATTTCTCTTCTAAATGTGCTATTAAATCTAACTTTGTAAATTTCATTTGTCAACCTCCTTTGACCATTATATATACATGCACAAACCATACTCGACGAACCCATTCACTTCACTTACTTTCGGCACTGTTCCTCAATCAAAATTTCTATTAAACATCACATACAAAACCTACTTTTCAAAACCGTCGTCGTACAGCATTTTTTTCTGTTTTGATGCTTCTTTCTTCTGTCATAAACCTAACCTAAAGTGGTAGTGATATACTATACCATAATATCGGCACTACACTGCCAGTCGTGCTTTTTCGGACCTATATATTCTCATTTCAAAATCTACCTACTGATTTCCATTCCTCCTAAAGAAATAAAAAGTTTTACACAGGTTCAATTTTTACTTCATAAATCACAATACAAAAAGTATTATACGTGCATCCCTTTCAAAAATATTTTTGTAGTAGGTATATATTACCAATTTATTTTCAAATCCTTCTTCAACTCTCCCTGCATAATGGTTACCATTATTTGTGTGCAGCGTTGCCGGATTTTTCTATCTTAGATTATCGTGGAAATTATTGTTAACGCAAACAGTAAATTAATTAGGGAACCTGACCTTATATAGTTTTTATTATTTTAAATTCATTAATGGAAAGAAATAAATACTGAAAGGTAAACTGAAACTTAAACCTGCGATTAAACAGGATCAAGTAATCGTCCTACCTACCTGGCTACGACTAGCGAGAAGGTTTTAGAGGAACTACGAGTAGAATGAGGATAGAAACCCTTAGAGGAACAAGTTGAACCTGTAGTACCCTATGAGCCAAAAATGCCAACACAGTCAGCGATCAACTATACATATTATGTATCACGTCCTTCCACACGAAACAATTTTTCTTCTTTTACTTGGATATAATCATACATAAATAGTGCCTTTTTAGTGCGATAAAATAATCGATTGAGAGACAATAGGCCTCCTTGTAGGTTACAAAGCTTAGAATCGACCTACAAAGAAATTATGGATACTACTGACAAAACATAACAAATTCTAAAGCAGCATTAAACTGATGTGATATTAATTATACGTAATTGTTTAAAAAATATCTATATAAATGAACTGTCTCAATTCGCTCCGAAAAGCAATTCTCTAGATTGCTTCCTATCAATTTTAATTTGCACACCTGTTAAGGTGATCTGTACACATCGTTGTAGCAACTAATTTGTCAATATTTGCATAATGTATTATCTTGTTGTTAACGTGTGTATTCTTTAGAGGAGGTGTGGGGTTATGTATTAAGATAATTTGATGATAGGTGCGACAGCGCGGCGGCGGCACATTGAGTTGTCGCGCGAGCGCGTGTCCCAGACTCGCACTTATTGCTCTATGTTTACTTACGGAGTGTAACGCCCTTTGTGTTCCTTGTTTTGTTACAAAATATTGAACACCGTTTTATTTAACACCAACACACGAATTAGGCACAAGTGCTGACAGCAATTTTACACCCAGTCAGAAACTGGTTACAAAAATCATTCACTTGGAATGGAACTTCATAATAGAAAAGTCATGACAGACATTTAATAGTTCACATGAAGAACAAGTATTTTTTTCTACTATTTGAACCAATGACAGAACAGTACCAGAGACACAATCTGTGTTTTAAAAAATCTTCTGGGAATTTTAGTTAGCAAAACCAAAATAATGAATTTGCATAACGGCGCACGTTAGTTGACAAATTGAAATTACCGCAAACTGCGAGGTGTGACTGGTTGTGTTTGCCAATTTAAATAATTTGGTTAATTGATTTACCAGCTGTGTGTTAACAGGTACACGAATACCGATATCGTTAACATTGGAAGCTGCTTTAAAGTTTAAATTAACGTTTAACAATAATAAACGTTGTTAAGCTCATGTTGAGTACAATTATTTAGTATTTGATATGTAAACAAGCTAATGGCATACCAAAGATCATGTTACGAGAATGGATACCAGTTTGGTGGGTCCCTGTTGAACAAATGGTGGTGCACTGCACAAATCTACGCAATGCGCCAAAGTGGAAGTGCCAATGAACTTGGGACGGCTATTGACAGGTATTGCGTTAAGACAAATAGACGTTCCGGCGGCTGAGACGATCCTCCGTTCACTTGACCATATACGAGTGTAGTTAGGTACCCATACGACCACAAGCCTCCTGAGAACTTCTATGTCAATAATCACCGAGGGTAAATACGGAATTCTTGTAAGCCAGTAAGTACCTTAATATTCTAACTGTACACGTCATAGAACTTTAATATGGTTCTGTTGTAAGAAAGTTGGATTTTTTGAGGAAATATATATTAATTGTATTTAAGTGATGATTTTGGAGCAGTTACCAAAGTATGTATATCTATATTTTTAACTAAAGTTTCCCCTTTCTCGCTCACTGGAATAGCAAAGGCAGGTGAACATTTACAAATAAAAACTTTTTATCTCTGTGAGATAGTATATCAAAACAAAATAATTTTATGGAAAACTTAAAAAAACTAATTACATTGATTTTTAGAAACCATCATTATTAATGGGTTTAATGAGGGTATTCAATGCTTAAATTAAGCTTACAAATTAAACTTACTTGCGCTTGGTCGATGCGACGCGTGATCAAAATGCTGGCACCTATTTGGCTCAAAGAATAAGCATTGCAATTCAACGGGGCAATGCTGCCAGCATGCTGGGCACGCTGCCAACTGATAGTGGGCTAGAGCATTTGGACTGCCTATGAGTCCAAATGCTTTTATTGTAGTAGCTGTAGTATTGTAGTAGCTGTAGTGTTGTATATAGTTTGTAGTATTTGGTTAATTAAGGCATACCGCCGGTAAAAAAAAAAAACTTACAAAGTAGTAGATTTATCGATTTCACCAAGTGTAGATTTAGTAAGCACAGTTTGATTTTAAAGAGACGATGAATAAAAACAGTACAATTATCTTTAAAAAATGTTTTGAAAGTTCACACCTCCTGATCATTAATCTTGTACAGGCAAAACCCGTAAGGTACCGATCTTTCTTTGGTTGCTGTAAAATCTGACTAGGTATATACGAGTAAGAAGGCTGGCAGCAGCATCTTTGCAGAGCCGTCAATACTTGCAAAACAAATATCTGCTGTAATCTTCGATCGTTGTATTCCTGATTGAAGACTGTAATACCAAGGCAATTGAGAGGGGAAGGCATATTTTGGGCATTAGATGTTTGGGTTAGCTGATGTACCTTAAATAAAGCATGAGTCTATCTATACCCCTCAATATACCCCTTGGGCTGCTTTTTCACATTATAGGATAATACACCGTTAACTCTAGCCGATTAGCTGTGTCTATAACCGGCGCCACAGCTTTTCTCGCGACATTTGATCGCCTGATGACACCTTCCGATAGATTATTTGTTGATGATTAGCATATTTTTTGCCATCCACAACCTACAGAACACTGCACGGTGTAATTATCAATGGTTGATTAAACAGCGTTGTGTAAACAACTAGAAATTGATGCTGTTTGCCTACTTTTTGTTCGCTCATTTTGTAGATGTGATATACCTACGAACAAATTTTTATACGATATTTGACATTGTATTATTAAAAAACATAGTTGAATTTTTAAACATCGATGATAATTATTTTACTGCTTTATAGCTAAACTTATAAAGCAGCGCTATTTTTATTTTTGTAACATCAATCGTTTTAATTTTCAGTTTCGATTTCCAATGTTTTCTCGGGGCTTTTAATTAAGTAAATAATACCTGTGCATTTTATTAATAAATTAACAATGAATTGCCGTTTCATAACTAAAAGTTACCAGTCCGCACATTTAAGATACGTTTTTCCAAAGCTCAATCATAGTCGGCACTCTTGATTTACCATCTTCACCTGATGTGTCAGAGATTATTACTTTGCTGTCATAATAATGATCTGTCTTTTTAGGTTGGTTCCCCTTTAGATCTAGAACTATAGTGGATCTATCGAGTAACGGCGTTTTTTATGCCTTATAGGTGAGCCTTTGAACACTATCTCACCTGATGGTAGGTGCTGATGTGGAAGATTTTGTTCAGGCTCACCTAGAATAACTGGCTCTCAAGGACAGCTGCCGGAACACACCGTTAGGTGCTTGGCGACAGATTTTCTACTTGAGGGTGGTAGCTAGCTAGGCGGGAATTCACAAAATGCCCTACCACCATGCTATAACGACAGCCATCCTAAGACAACAACCGGGACCGTACCCTCACAAGCACGGAAGCGCTCAGTAGTAATATCAACAGCGGTTACCCATCCAAGTCATGATCGCGACGGACGTTGCTTAACTTTGCTGATCGGTTCAGAACGGTGAAGCAAACTTCGCTACGAGCGCTTCAAAGTTAATCATTCAACGATGACACTCAAATTGCTTCTATTCTTTGCCAAACATCTACATTAATCTTTCATGCTTCACGTCCGTTGAAAATAACTAGTCGAAGTGGAGGTTTAGTGAGTTTGAATATTTATTTCATTAGATGCTTTCAGGACTGCACAACATTTTGGCATGTTTAAGAACTTGATTGGGATTTGCTCTTATCTCAAAATAAATTTTCCATACAGCAGTTAGGACAAGCCTTAATAATCGATATAATTGTATCCCATCCTTGACTTGAAGATTGCCTACATTTTAATAATACCGCTGCTTAGACTTGTGCGGTGAGTATAATTTTTATCAAGTACTATATCATCAGAAAATATTTCATGCATATAATTCCATATATCTACTTGCTTTTTACTTAGTCATACTCCAACGAGTCAATTATGATGATTTCCCGTTATTACAGACAATAATTACGACAACGATTTTTTGAAAGGCCGTTATTTTCTTAATATTCTTGTTTAGTTGAAAGAGTCGTGTAGTTTTATTGGGAGCTCCACCTGTTCACATTGACGATGATACCATTGCAGGGTTGTAAGATGACGTTTCATGTTATCTTTTGTACTTAGTTTGGCCTGTTGTCGTTAAAGCTTTGCGTTCCTTAATAATAGGTTATTTAATCAGTTATCAATTGTTCGTCTCTTAATGCTAGATAGAGGGATAATCTTGCTATTTATAGCAGATAGATAATTTCAGAATTAACTTACAAAATACATACATATATAAACATAGTACATAAAATCACGCCTTTTTCTCCGAAGGGGTAGGCATAGGTGTGTAAACACCCACGTTTCGCTAAGTTGGTTTTGGTCACATGTAATAGGGGGCGAGCCTATTTCCATTCACCGTGCACAGTTTCAGTGTCATACAAAATGTTTTCTCTAACGCACTGGATGAATTACAGGAACATATTACGAATAATACGTGAACAACATATGAGACAGTAACACAAGCACGTATTGTATGAAACCTTGGCAGGGCACTAAGAAGGTATACAGCCCTATAGCATTTAAACAACTTTAAACAAGATAAATATACGCGGTTTAAACCGTTTTAAGTTGTTAAATTACTATGTGTAATAATCGCGAAAACCTAAGACAACATTAGGTATACAGCCCTGTTGTGCGTCTTATGCACACAGCACCCTACTCACATCCATGGTAGAAGTGGCATGCTGCTTTGTCATTTGGCGCACTTTTTCCATAGTCGCCTCTTACGACACCCACGGGAACAAATGGGGAGGTGACGTTCTAACCCGGCAGCCCACAGGTAACATAAACAATATCCTACACTACAAAACTACACTTACAAAATATCCTGTAGATTATTAGATATTTTATTATCAGCTGTTTATTTATTTATCTGGCTATATAACTGGATTGTAATCTTGGAATCTTCGAGCTTCTTAATATCCATAATTTATGACTGTGATTCTGTTTGTATTATTGAAATTCAATTCTAAACAGTAGCATGTTTGTTTCACTAGAATCGATGTGACTATCTATTGACAGTTTTACTCTGCTTTAATTTGAGTAACTTTTTCTCCAGAGTGTTTGTGAAAGAACTTGTTGATAATTGATCTTGAGAATGAAAAAACGTGTATATTAACTAAATTTTTCGACCTTACAAGATTCTAAACATGATTTCTTATAATAGGAATCTTATGCAATGTTTGGTTTCCATTGAACTACCTATTTATTTTCTATGTTTTTATATTGTCCTTATACTTGTGAGTGATAATGTAGTGACCAGTCTATTAAAATAATCGCAGTCTGTAGTTTACCTACATGTTCAAATGAAGTTCAACTCGACATCCATCTCTCTATCGGTATCTTTGATTGAAATAGTTTCTCACGTCCAAGGCAAAAAGGCATTTGTATGGGGATACTACAAAAACCTCGTCTACTCGAGAGAATGCCGCAATTTGGACGAGTTAACCCGGAAATTGAGAGTAGCAGAAGAAACCATTAAAAATAATAGAAGTGCATTCAGACGTTTAAAAGACAACTTTTTCCGGCGATGTCGCACTTGCATTGAGCAACAGGGGGGCCATTTTGAAAATTTATTGTAATTAAACACCTAGTAATTTGTTTTACTTTGCTTGCATTAATCATGATGTAATTTAAAATTTTGTACTTACCACTTAGATTTTTTTTTGATTGAAGCTTTATGAATAATAAAATGAAATTTTCAGAGTAGCTACCTGATAGATAAAACAAGTATTTATGAGAATATTTTTTTTAAGGGCCCTTGAAGTTGTGAACATATACTGGGTAATTTTATCTTTCTTGTCATTTAATTTTTTTTTATTCCATTCAAAGATCTAACGATAGTAAATGTTACCATACTGAATTGGCCTATCTATCAGCTTAGTACACAAAAAAAAAATCAAGCATCTACCGCAATAATTCATGTCACCATAAATAAAAATCTCATCGTACTCGGCGATAGGTGAAAAATTTAAGAAAAAAATCATATGTTTTTCAGATAGCCCTCTAGGTCTCTACCTACCAGCTTCAGTATATCACTACTTCTTGGGACATCCTGTATAGGATAAACTGTTTGATAATATTGATATTCAAATATTTTTTCCTCGTTGAAATCGACTGGACGAATACACACCAACACAGTTTCTGTATCAACTTTCCTATAAATCTTAGTCACTGTAAAAATACCATAGTAAACTGGTTTTACTGCCGTATAATATTGCCGATATAGTGTTTCTACAAAATGTTAGAAACGGAAAAATAGATAGCCCTGAATATTTAAATAAAATCGTATTTAGTGCGCCTAACACAGATACCCACCTCTGAACCCGAACAATCTTCAATATCAACCTATGTGATAATGATATTTCTCCACTTTTTTATCTTAGTTATTTTTTTTATTTTTTTTTTTCTGCATAATGCGTAATGATACTTTGACAAGCAGCTATATTTGTATTACTATATGTGAAAACATGTATATAGTAACTAGTGTTTAATGTTGTTATTTCTTAGTTACATAATAAATATAGATAAAATAATCTAACAAATGATGATACGCACCATCCAAAATTAATATCGCGTTATTTGTACAACAATAGATATATGTCACGATTATACACGATAGATTTTATCTAACTGCGCCAAAATCGTATACCTCGATTTTGGCGCAGTTAGATAAAAACTATCCTATGTCCTTCCCCGGGTCTCATATTATCTCCATACCAAATTTCATCCAAATCGTCGAGTACTTTATAAGTTTATTTATTCGTTTCATACAAAAACAACAATCTTTCCTCTTTTAATATTAGTGTAGATAAATGTTTGGAACGTCTAGGTACTGTAACTTTAAAGAAACTTCTTATTTTTCAAAATTTCTTTTTCTCGTCATATTTATAGGAAAAAAGCAAATAACTCTTTGAGTTCATTTCTGTTAATTATAACAAATATTATTAGATGAATGTTTTATTTTGATTCTTTTTTCATATATTTAAACGGAACATGCATATTGCCCACCTAACGTTAAAAATCTCTTGTGCCCGTAATTTATTATTTCATATTTTTTGGCATTTGCGAGATCATTGACGTTTTTAATAAGGTCCCGAATACCAGAAGTCATTTTACAGTTGTCAGCTATGAAAGTAGTTCTGGTGATTTTTAACTCTACGTTATGTATAGTATTGAAACTGTTATTCGCCAAAAGCAATACTTCGTATCAGCAATAATCACAATCCATAGAACTTTGAGGTCATTTCAGCGAATTGCCTGTAAAATAAGTATTTTACAGTTAAATGAATATAACTGAAAAACAGCTCCACTGAAATTTAAGTTTAATGAGACCAATATGGAAGACTGATTTAAGAACAATTAAAAACATCGTGATTGGATAATCCAGTAAAAATATGCACAAATATACGCGTTGAATCGAAAACCTCTAGCCCGGTCAAAGTTTGTTTTTTGCGATACGGTTAGTTTTATGATGGAAATATCTGAAACAAAAATTGTTGATCATGTAATTAACTACAAAAATTGTTGCAACATTTCCACCCCAAAGATTCACCATATCTGAGAAAAATCAATCCTTATATTTATTAAAGTTGTACTCCTTATATTATTCATGACTACGATGCCTACGAAAGTTTGTTTTTCCTACTTGTATTATAATGTAAACAAAAATGGCGTTTGGTTATCCAAAGGCAAGATTAGTGATGACCTATCGAACGAACTACGAGGTAAACTAAACACAAAAGAGTGGTTTGTTATATAAAGTAAAAATGTAGTTGGCTATATCGCGCTTATATTACCTTAACTTTCTATGTATTTGTCAATTCCAAAAACTTTTGGATCACCTTATACACATACACGATGCCATAAGGACAAGGTGCGGGTGACTGACGATGGCTGCTAGTGTAATTTGCTCTACAAATAATTCTTTTAGAAGATAAAAATGGACAGAGCAGTAAAAAACTGCCGAGATGTACGCATCAAGAATGTGATTATACCGTAAATGCTTGTAATAAACAACTAATATGGTATATAACTTACTATATAAACTTATAATTCAGACTCATCATACTGTTTTCACTTTCATTCGTCGATAAGTGGATTAAAAATTTCGGGGTTGGTCTATTGGTCGCCGAGTCCATTAAATTAGGAGCGATTGTCCAGTTATTACATTTTTAGTACTGATTTTTGAGGATTTAATTGGGCACATTTTAGCGAAAGTAAGGCACTAAATTTTGCTATCGTTGAGAAGTTCCAAAAATATTTTAAACAGCTGCACTCTAGATTTTTGTTTTACTTATTATTCAAGCAGTTATGAAAATACACTCAGCATGGATTTGTTGCTAAAACTTCCGCAGCGTTTAGCAACAAATCCGTATATTTATACTACTATATTTTTATTTCTAATTCCAAATTATTATTTTCTGAGTTACCCTTGAAAGTCACCTAAATCAGGGAATCTCCCTAGAGTTATTTCATTGTTTATTTTCTTTTTAGTATATTCTCAATGCATTTTGATGATGCTGAACAAATTTTTCTCAGTCCTTCTTTTACCGACTCTTTTAGGTCCATCATTTTAAATGTTGAAAGTTATAATTTTTTGAAGTTAAGTATATTATTTTAGTCTCAACTATGTTTATCTATTTCTTTTTAATTTACCTTGTACAAAAATGTTTGACACATACGATCGATGGAAACTTTTCACAATTTCATTATAATGGTATCCCTAACGTTCATGTGAAGCTCCAGTTTCTTGTGATTTTATGCAAAGGTCTATATTTTGACCGGACTACTCCATTTCTTGGTTCGGAACCACGACATCTCTAGGATGTCTCTAGGTGACCCTTGTCTTCGAGCATTTTTTTTAAATTGATGTTATGCTAGCTTTTAGGTAAGTGATGTTGTGGTCGAAGATGTTGTTCAGGCTAACCTAAAATTGCTGGCTCTCAAGGACAGCTGCAGGAACACACCGTGTACTGGGTGCTTGGTAACAGATTTTCTACTTGAAAGAAAGAAGGGTAGAAGAAGAGAAATAAGAGGGTGCTAGCTAGCCAGGCGGGCATTCGCAAAATGCCCGCCGGAAATCGGAGCCGTTCCACAGGAGCGTTCTAAGTACTGCGGTGATCCCTGTGCAGCCCTGCAGGAGTCATTACGGACTGTAACCGTTGCGTTCTTACACCACTTAGTCGCAAATTCTACCCAAGGAAAAAATTTCAATTCTACATCAAGATAGTCCACAAAAGAGGATACTAAATCTTCTACTGACGTGGTCGTGATATATATGGGACATATATTCGTTTAAATAAATCATCATAACTTACTGCTTCTAACGGAACCTACAGGAGAAACATAACGAGTTCCGCGATAATGAAAAGTGTCTGAATTTTATTGGTGACCGCTGTACAGTTCTGTGACCCCATCACATGGTGATCGAGCTGCAGCAAGCTAGACGTTCGGTGCATGGTCTGCCAGTGATTTATTGCCGCGCTCTGACTAAGCCATTACCGTGTCACAATCAATAACCACCACCGACCAGAGACTGATGAATCCCACCTATTTCATCCACAAACCCGTCAGTCTTCCCTACCACATTGACATATACTTAGAAATGCGAGCAAAACATAATTCCGCTTATTTTTGTACTTCACAATATAAAATAAGTTATATAGTTATCTTTTCAAAGATCAAAGACTGTTTGTGTCATATGAACGATAAAATTTAAGATAATTTTCAAGTAATGATATCTATTTTTAATATGTAGGTATATACCACTTAGTAAAAAATCGCGACGTGAACATTTCTGTAGCAAATCGTATAACAAATTTACCGCACGAGACCAAATCTTTTCCCAATTTTGTCATTTTTCTAATGAAATAGCAGTTTTATATGTAATTTTTTTCAAGAATCAGTTCATATGCATATTAATTTGAGACTTAAATTCAAAACGTTTCGTTATCTACATACTCAATATTTTATTTGTGCAACTAACTATCTAGATATATAGCATTATTAAAAACTTACATTTGCGACTTTACTTTATTTAGAGTGTCATACAAAATTTGAATGCAACATAGTAGAATGTCGTTATTTCTCATTGCATGTCTAGGAAGCTTCGATGCTGTAGGTACTTAAGGGATTAAACCTGTGATAAAAGTAATAACTAAAACACCGGTAAAATGCATACGGCTGAAGTATGGAACATCCTACCATATTCTTCGTTTCCCGGTAGATATAATCTGGGAGTCTTCAAGTATTGAGTGAATAGGTAGGTTTTTAATATATTTCACCGTCGACCGCGTCATCACTTTCCGTCAGGTAAGACTGCGGTTAAATGCTTGCTTACAAAATAAAAAGTCTTTTCCAGTTTTTATACTTCGATGACTTGATTTGTTTCAAAGCAAGCATTACTGAAAAAAGGAAAATATATATAAAACTGAACCAAGACGAAAAATATGAAATACCTTGTGGGCGTCTGATCGTTGTGAGCACAGAGGTTTTTAAATCAGAATGGCTACTTCAACAAGTTATTTTATATTTTTATTATTTTTATTTTGCCCTACTTTCTAACAAAAATAAACAGTAATTTATAGATATAACTTGATGTAAAACGAGACCACTAATATAGTTTTCAACACCCTTGCTCGTAACGTGAGCTTTATTATATCGTTCTTAGGGCCATAAATAAACCAACTATAACACCCTCGTGAATAATAATATTATACACTAGTGCGTAATAGAATTATCCCTACAAAGTTAAGTTAGTACCTAACTGCAAATTATATGCGAGTAAACAGAGCATTTTCTATTTAACCGGGTAATACAGATTTGTAACATCAAAGAGGTTTATATGTAATAAACCATCATACATTTACTGAGCGAAAAAAAATAAAAATTTGCGAGCTATTTTACATAATTTTCGTATGTTGTTTGTATCGCATTTGTGCAATATATTTTTTTTCCTCGCAGGGGTGTTGAAAATGTGCGTATGAAACTCGTGAGCAACTTGCTCATTATACACTCGGCTGTCTTCCGCCCTCGCCTTCGGCTCGGGCTGCAACACACAGCTTCGTGTATAATGAGCAACTTAGCTCACTTGTATCATAATCTACTATTTTATGGTTTTGCGCGATCATGTTGCTTGCCTGAAGAAGGCAAAGAAAATGAAGAACGCGTCTTTATATATCCAGGTTGATATTTATGCCTGAATAAGTTGAATCTTGTATTATTATGGAAAATTTAAATAATTATCATAGTAAGTCTAGACTTTGTTTCTTATTATATGTGAAGTTTCTTTTTTGCATAAATGGGATCTCGTTTGATTTATAAGCCTGAGACTCCTTCTTCCCTCAGTTATTCGCTGCTCTTCAAAATTACGTTAGCAATTGATAGTATATTTACAGACCGTTCACATGAGTGATGATTGCTGATAATTAGAAATGCTTAAGTAATATACGGTATAAAGACATATTATAAATGAAATAAAACCGCTACTACGGCAACCAGCTTGGGAATTGGGACATCGTAGCTAGATGACGATAGCTTTATACATTATGAGGACATGCGTTTTGATCTTTTTATGGACTCTATACAGCCAATAAAAAACCCGATTCCTTATAGAATTTGTCATGTGTCTGTCTTTCACAAACAATTTTCTCTAAATATAGGGGACAAAAATGTGAAATTTTGTTTAAGGTTATATAATAAAATAAGGTAACCCAATTACGGTAGAATAGCGTTGCTACACGAATTTTGCTGCTTAATTTGAGGCAAATTTAATTTGAGACTTCTCAAATGAAAATAGTGCAACTCACATGATGCACTAGATAAATTTTTTAGTTATGCAAATTTAGGTAAATTAACCCACAAAGTAATAATGGTGGATGCGTATATTTTATAAATCCGTGAAAATACAGTTTAAAAGATTTTAATTTAATTAAATTCCGGCTGTACTCACTTATGTACTTGTGGCTTATATGCGGAGTCATCACCGGGCTTTAGACGGGATAGTTTAGAAGGCGTGAAGTAAATATATTTGCATTTCCTTCGCATAGTATCGTCGAAAATACTAAGGTCATTCTTTTTTAATTACGGTATAAACAATCTTACTTCCTGAGGATGTTGGTGTTTCGTCATCCAGACCAGATATATTTCTATACTCAAAAAATCTAAAACGCATAGTACTTATAGAACTTACTGTGCCGTGGGAAACAAACATACCTAAAGACCTCACAATAAAAACTATAAAAAAAATATTATGACTATTTGTTAAAATGAATTAATCAAAAACGGTTATGTGGTTATTTTATATGCTTTAGAAGTCGGAGCAAGGGGTATACCAGCGAAATCCCTATATAACCTACTAAAAGACCTTGGCCTGTCAAGAACAACCGTAACTTCCATCTTAGAACGTGTATCCAAGGCGGCATCAGCCATGCCCAACCAAATCTGGGAAGATTTGGTTGGGCATGGCCAGGGGAGGAGGCTCGAGCGGTGAAAGGGAGCATTGATGTATCATAAAGGGTAAGGGGACCTTACTCACTGGGTTGCAAATCCCAGGCACTTTGACTTGGGCCTCTTCCTCTGCAACGCTATGGATCCGGCACCCGCACGGTGAATCCATGGAATGCGAAGTAAATTCGTCTCATCAGGAATATTAAACTAAACAGATGCAAAATACAGTACACTAATCTCGTGCAATGACTTAACTGAACTGAACCTTCCCTTCACGCAAATACGACTCGCATTCCACCTTATTTTATTTATGTTCTTTCTTTGCATGATGGTAGGGCATCCGCAATTTTCGACCTGGTTACTAGATTCCTAAAAAAACTGCTGCCAAGATCCTAACGATGTTTTTCGTTCGGCAGCTGTCATGAGAGCCAATTCCTGATTTCCAGTATAGGTGTGTGATCAGTATGATCAAACATAATTATATCATCATTTCCCAATACTGATTTATGGTCAAGCCGATATTACCGATATAAATAAAACATTTACGATATCAGTTTAATTTGAAATATGTAATATGTTTTCGTTGGAATATTCGTAGGAATAAAATTTTCTGGAGGAATCAAAATGACTGCACTATTTTCTGTCTCCTCGGTAACAATTACAAAACAACATCAAACAATCAAACAATCTATTATTATTTGATAGAAAGCATTATGGCCAATAGATAGCAACAATTTAGAAAACGGGTTCCCTGAAAAAATTAAAGTTTAATGAGTTCTCATTGGAACGAGGAATCCATTAAATTGAAGAATGAATCCTTTGCCGTTGCAAACGACTGGTTCTTTCCTTACTGAAATCACAATCAAAATGTATGTGTGTGTGTGTGTGTTAGTAAAGAACGGACGGTCTATGATTATTGTCTTATTTTCCAAATATAATTGTGTTGCTTCGATTGAACTACACATTTTTTTTATTAGTTACTCCTATCTATAGCCTATAATCCTAAAAAATTTAGCCAATGAATAGGTATCTTATTTTCTTTTGGGTAATACAGTCATTTGTTATTATCTAACAGCCCTATATAAGTAATAAATCAACGATAATTTTTTTTAGCCTTTTTATTGACCCTACACATGAGATCGATTCTCATTCACTGTCAATGACTATATCATCAAGATAGGAAAATACTTTTCAGTTATTGGAGTGTAACTCTAAAACGCCTTGACTGATTCTGATGAAATTTAAACGAGATTACACGG
This sequence comes from Plagodis pulveraria, assembly GCA_963890685.1. NCBI lineage: Eukaryota > Metazoa > Arthropoda > Insecta > Lepidoptera > Geometridae > Plagodis > Plagodis pulveraria. Next base: position 20,679,388 of record OY982957.1, read on the forward strand.
CAAGCATCAGCTTTCAAATAAAAAAGAATAATTAAAATCGGTTCACCCAGTCAAAAGTTCTGAGGTAACAAACATAAAAAAAGTATAGGCGAATAGAGTACCTCCTCCTTTTTTTGAAGTTGGTAAAAAACAAGAATAAGAGTAGGAAGATGACTATGACTTATAGCTGAACAACGTGAAAATAAAGCAATCAGTAAATGCATCTATAGTATTGAACATTGTAAAGTATTGAACACTAAACACTCAAACTCGGTCAAATTTGCAAAACTGAAGCAGTGATGGCTCAGTGGCATTGGCTATGGACTGCCGTGCAGCAGGTCCATGGTTCGAATCCCGCCACGGGCTTGAGCTTCACCGCATGGTGGAAGGGCATTTTGTGAATGCCCGCCTGGCTAGCGACCACCCTCAAGTAGAAAATCTGTCGCCAAGCACCTAACAGTGTGTACCGGCAGCAGTCCTTGAGAGACAGAAAAATTACAGGCTATGAGACCTAAGAACTGGACGTCTCAGTGTGACGGGCACAGTGCAATTCGTCGTTGACGAAATGCGTCTGTTATAGGCAGAGGTTAGTCCACTTAACATCAGGTGGGCCTCAAGCTTGTTCCGTCACAATAACATTAAAAAAAAAATAAAAAAAAAAACACTCATGTCTCTTGAGCCCTAATATCTATGCTTCTGCTTTGCCAGTTTTGGGTAAATTATCTATTTTCAATATAATAATAAGAATAAAACTATGCAGATTCTTATTCACTTTTAAAGGTACAATTTTCATATAAACATTAAAAGTAAAAAAACTGCCAAACCAGATGCATAGACTGGGTTTGAACATTTGGTACTTATTTAAAATATGACGAAACTTTAGTTGTGGAAATCGTTATGATCACTACTCTTAATTATAAAATGGCGAGATGTATGTCATGTTTTGCATAATTATTGATATAGGCCAACCTTTGATCCCAATTTCACCTGATAGTATGTGATGATGTGGTCGAAGTCGTTAAAAGGCTAAACCTACAATAACTGGCTGTCAATGACAGCTACCGGAACACACAGTTATATGCTTGGAGATAATTCTTCAATAGTTAAATGAGTTTTGAAATAGCGTACGCTGGATACCCCACGCAATGATTATCATAGATTCAACTAAGTATTGATTTCAGTTGTATTTTGAAATATTCAACTCTATTTATTTTACTTAAAATATATCTGATAGAGGAACTATAGATAACGTTAACTATAGTAGAAAATGATGGGGACACAGACAAACAAAAAACACATCAACTGCGAGTCGATGCGAGCGAGTAGAGTTTTGTACTATGAATCATCGCATTATCTACTTATTTTTTTAATCAGTTTCGTTTTGTTTTTACTGTAAAATGTGAGTCAGATTCTATGCGTATTTTTCCCATAATTTTTGATTCATTAGTTCCGATCCGAGATAAGGTAGGTGAATGCACAATTTTAGTAATTACTAGCTGACCCGGCAAACGTTGTTTTGCCATATAAGGGTTGATCGTAGAAGGGTGAAAATTGAGGATTGTATGTATTTTTGTATGTTGTATCATAAAAAAATAGAAATTAAAAATTTTGTCTAAAAAATAACAAATAAATTTAGGGTTGGACTACCCCTAACATTTAGGGGGATGAAAAATAGATGTTGGCCGATTCTCATAGATACCAGATAAGCACAAAAAATTTCATCAAAATCGGTCAAGCCGTTTCGGAGGAGTATGGCAACGAAAACTGTGACACGAGAATTTTATATATAAGACGAGAATTTTATATATTAGAAGATTTTCATTTTATTTAACTATTATTTTTAATTATATGGAAAGTATGATTGTATCCTTCTTAAATTCCGTGTAGAGCAAAATCTATGTTTTCATGATTTCCGTGGCTAGCGGAAACCACGTAATGGAAATTGAAATGGTGATATGAATGTAATATTAATTATGAATAGATAGCCAGCCATTGAAACACCACAGTACATATATAATATGATAGATTTCCAAAAAATAAATTATAATAATGTTAATGTTATCGGTTACAGCGATCTCTTCCAGGCAACCATGATTGGGAACGAGCAGTAAATTATTATGACGGCTAGATGTTCTCAAAAGTAAGATAAGTTGAATAAATGAGAAATATTAAAATAAAACTGAACAAAAGCCTAAAGTAAAACTGGGCTATGCTCCGGGAAAAGCTAGTATTATACATACGTATCGAATGAATAGCCTCCTTTTTCGAAGTCGGATTTAAAGTACGAAACTTTTGTCGTATTTTTTCATGGGCATATTTTTGTTTAAATTAGGTAAGATCATAGCTAATGAATATATCTGACTGAGACGATCCCAACTTTAGCTGGTTTCATAAAGTCGACATTGGAAAGTCTACCACTTCATGATGAGATCAACACTCAACACTTGTGGCGCTCAAAACATAAATAGCTTTAATCGTTATCTGTATTGCATTTCCCATCACATCACATTGTAAATACTAACGATACTGGCGCTGATAAAATAAATTTTATTGCTCACCTGACATCTTCATGAGCCAATGACCCATAGTCGATTACGGTACTTCCTAGATTTGCTGTGTACATTCCTAGAGACGTTAGTACTTGCACATAACTCACTAGAAATGTTATAAATACAGGCTCATAAATGCTATTCAGATAATTTTATAATTGTATTGTTTAATTTTCTCATTTCGCGTACAATTATTATCATTTTCCCACTATTATCACATTTTCTATGTATATACAGTACTGTCAATTTTCCGTAGGTGTTGTTTAAGGTATTGATTTCTGCTTTTTTATTACCTACCTGACAACGAGACTGCCAGTAATATCACCGTTTTCCACCCCGAAGGGAAGAAAACGATTATTTCAGGTCTTGCCGAGGCTTGACCTTTCGGAGATTACCTACCCTACCTAGAGTACACACATGCTTGCTACTTACGTCCATTCATGTTTGTGTGAGCTGCGGGCGGGCCCAGAGACGACCGCGCGGGGGGATGAGGCGGCGGCAGGCGTGCGATCGCTACTCGAGCGCGCGGCTTTCGTCAGTACCTATCTCCGAAAGCCGGCAAGAACTTGCTCAGGTCAAGCCTCGGCAAGACCTGAAATAATCGTTTTCTTCCCTTCGGGGTGGAAAACGGTGATATTTTAGGTCTGTGCCTTCGGCTTGACCTTTCGGAGATGTGTCTACCATCTGCCGGCGCTATTAAGCGTACTGTGATAAAGGTGAGAAATAAAACCTTTGGTCTTAATAATCAAACTCAAATTGTTTTATTAAAATTATGAAAATAATCAACCACTGTTATATAAGTCGGTCTGCTCGATCACAGCACATGTTTCTCATAACGATAAAATGTTTTTTAAGATTTATGACTAATAGGAATTATTAATTCTTAATCATACTTTAACAATTTAACAAACATAAAATGACTCTGGAGCCCTAATCCTCTTTAACATAACAAGGGACCTCACCCTTATAAAATAATAATAATAAAGATCATCACTGAGATCAAACGTTCATTCCTAGACTGCATTAAAAGAATCATTAAGAAAATTTACATTTCTACTTCGAGGCTGCTCCACTGATTTACAGTAGTGTTTGAAGAAGTTTGTCGAACCTCTCCAGTTCCCTCGTTTCAAGATCTCGTCCAGCGGCACATTGTTCTGGAAGTCATTAGATGCTACAGCTGATCGAACCGAGCCTGGACTGCAGTCTATGCCTATATCCTTGAAGGGTTTCTTCAACCAACCTGCAATAACGGTTCTAGACGCTGCTTTAACCTTCCCTCGCGTTGTAATAAACAAATTATTCAAGCCGTCTCGTGCCTGTCTTCTACTGTTAGTCACTTCTATGAGACAATTCACCCATTTTACTAAACTCAAAGCCATATCACCTGAGCATGTTAGATGCCATCCAGATTGACGGTTCCTGTCACTGTCTGTTTTTGAGCCAAATTTAGGCCAAAACGTTAACGAAGAATCTGATCTCTCACAATGCATGTCATCTACCATAAGAAGTGTGAGGTCATGTATACGTCGGCCTGAAGCTAACAGTAGAAGAAGCGCCACATGACGAGATACTTGAAAAATACTTTCCTTATCAGGTATATTTGACGAAAGCCACTGAAATAAGTCTTGAATGTTCCAGATCTGAGTCTTTGGTACTGGTGCTGACATACATCTTTGAATTTTTATGGCTTTAAGCATTGCAGCTACTACAGGATGATTTCCTAGTTGTTTTTCTTGAGTAGGGTCCGCAAAAGTGAGAATTACAGACTTGTGAACCATAATTGTGGATGGAGCTAATTTTCTTACTCGAGAAAGGGAACCTAGGTAAGCAGCAACATCCAGAGGTCGAGGACTACTAGGTTTTCTCCCATTTTGTCTACACCACGAGACCCATTGCTTCCAAGCGGATTCGTAGGTACGCCAAGTTGAATCACGCCATGCTGACTGTATGAGATTAACGTCACTTTGGTCTAATCCAGCTACTAAATCCGACCACCCCGTATCTTCCAGACCTCCAAACAGAGATCTTCTACCTTCGGAGGAGGGAGGTTCGTGGATAAGTCGATTAGGTTCTCTTTCAGGTTCGGTATCAGGAACGGGGCGCCTAGGGCTCTGTGTTTGAGATCGCTTCTCCAAAACACTGTCTCCCATCGAGGTACCACGATCAGAAACGTTCCGGATGACTTGTTCAAGTGTTGGAGCACCCGAGGGATAAGGGGCGGAGGGGGGAAAATCCAAGCCAACTCGAAGTTCCAAGTTCGGCTGAACGCATTCACGAAGAGAGCTTGAGTGTCCTTTGCGTCTATCGTGACATAGACCGGTACTACATTCGATTGACCTGAAGAGAAGAGATCTACATGAGGGACTCCCCATTTTAGAAATATCTTCTGCGTGATTTCGCTCTTGATGTGCCAATCGGGCAGGACTTTTCTTCTGGATAGGCAGTCGGCAATTGAATTGTAGCGACCGGGTAGGTAAAACGAGTGAATAGTTGCATCTAGACTCTGAGCTAAGACCAAGATTTCCCTTGTCATTTCTAGCAGTGCGATAGACTTGGTTCCCCCTTGGTTTCGCAGATACGACACCACTGTCCTGTTGTCCGATTGAACCATTACTGATTTGCCTAGGACAATCTCTTGGAACTCCCTCAGAGCTACTAGGACTGTGTAAAGCTCCTTTCTGTTGATATGCCATTTTAGTTGATCTTCTGTCCACAGACCTGAAAGAAGGTGGTCGCTCACTTGAATGCCCCAGCCGTCGTTGGAGGCGTCTGTGCTCAAAAACAACGTCGGATCTGGTACAAAAATCCTTCCGGGATTTATGATATTTTGAGCCCACCAGCAACATTCCTGAAGAGCCTGTGAAGTCACTAAGACTTTTTTCCTGGGTATGTCTTGTGACAGTTTTCTGGCCGCTCTTTGCATATGCCTGGTGTGAAGCCTTCCTAGAGGGGTCACAAGTGATGCGAACCCTAGCCTTCCGATCAATGCCGTGCCCGATTTCCATGACCACTGTTTTGTTTTTAGAACTTGATCGACATCTTTTAAAATCCGTTCTATTTTGTCTTTCGGAAGTGACTTTTGATTTGTCGATACATTCCAATCTATTCCCAGAAATTCTATTTTCTGTGTGGCCTTTAACACTGATTTTTCTAGGTTGACACACCAACCCATGCTCTGTAGAATTTCTATTGCATACCGTATGTGACTTTCCAGCGTGTTTGGGTTCTGATTTGCAAATAGAAAATCGTCCAAGTAGACTAGAACGCGTAGACCCTTTTCTCTCAGGTAACTTGCCACCCACTTGCTGACACTGGAAAATGCTATCGGTGCGGTGGACAGGCCGAAAGGTAAGGATGTCATTTGATAAACCTGATTCGCGTAACCGAACGCAAGATATCTTCGATGACTCTTTTTCACGGGGATATGAAAATAGGCTTGGCTGATATCTAGCTTTCCGAAATAATCCCCTTCCTGCATAAAATTGGGGACTTGTCTTTGATTTATCAGTCGAAATTTCGGGGGTTTCAGGAAATGGTTTAGGCGTCGTAAATCGAAGACTTGTCGTAGTTTTCTGTTTTTCTTGGGTATTAGAAATATTCTTGATAGGAATCCATTCGCAACGCCGCAACTCTCTACCACACCTGACTTGATCAATAACTCTATCTCTTTCGACATAGCAGCGGACAGTTTTGTTGAAAACCTTACTAGATTCTCGCGCAGGGGAACTGAAGGAGGTTTTGCTGCAAAGGGTATTGTATATCCCGAAATAATTTTTAAAATTTTGTTTGGAGCTCCTAACTCCTGCCACCGGGTTTGAAAATTCTCCAACTGTCCCCCGTGAAAATTGTCAGTATTTACGACCTCTTTGTGATTTTTGGCCCTTTCCGTGACGGTTGGGATGCTTGTTTGACGAATTAGACATTCCGGTTCGGCGGTAGTTTGCACTGCGATTGGACGTGGTTGGCGTAGCTGTTGAAGGTTGACCGCGACCAGACGATTGTTTGCTTTTGGAAGTGTGTGAAGACTCTTTACGAAATGAGTTCTTGCGAAATGAATGGGTAGCTTCTTTTTTATTTATATATGATGGAGCAAAAACTCCTGATGTACCACCGTTATCCTTAATAAGCGTGCTGAATAGTTTTTCATCAAACAGGTGGGTTGGTGAAGGAGGTATGTTGTTGAGGGCACTGGAGAGAAGTTCATTCTTAGGCCTGAAAGTCTTTCTACGAACTTCAATGGATTCAGCCCTGTTAGCGCAAACGTACTGTAGCAGCTGATCTGATACTAACTTGAACTTGGAGTCCTCTGCCTCCACCAATCGCCTTAAGTCCTTACTAATGTCTGGGCACTTTTTAATAATAACGTTGAGCTCGTCCGCTAGCGCTTTGCGCTGGAGCAACAGTCCGTGAGTTATCGTGCCTAAAATTCCTTCCTGCTTTGTCACCCACGGAGAGAGTCGCGAGGCTAAAGCACCTAGTTCTGTGTTTACCTTTAGCGGGCTAAATGGCGAAGCGGCGTGTAATTGCTTCTCTACGTCTTTGTATCTGATGCGATTCCAGCTATCAGTGCCCAGTCTCTGACATTCAATGCCTTCCCTTTTGGTTTGAGCCGACGGCTCCGGAACGAGAGGGTCTGCTTCTTTAGTCGAGGGTCGAAACTCAAGCTCCTTTTCGTTTCGCTCGTCATGCTCGTCTGGATATGAGCCCCAGGTAGGGGCCTTCCACGATGGAGAGTCCGACCTATCTGAAACTACTTCTTCCTCGCCATCGGAAAAATAGTTTTCTTTGGCAGATTCAGAGTCCGAATCTTTGTTTTTGTTTCGGACGACCATCTCTAGGAGCATTTCCATCTTTTGTTCTAATGCACTGAATCTTTCATCCTGACGTGACGTCGCTGTGGAAGAAGGTGGAGATTCTGACCTGCGTCTACGTGTCGGAGGCTCTTTGAACCGAGACATCGACCTCCTCTTCCGATTAGTCTCTTCTGATTCAGAGAGACAGCCTGACAGAATTCTATCTGTCTCGGATCGTGTATGGAATAGGGGTTGGAGTATTGCAACCGATTGCTTGACGAATTCTGTGCGCGCCGCAGATCCCCGGATGCGGTTTGAGATAGCAGGTGGTCCAATTATGAGCGCTCGTGTGAACGCCCAGTCCAAGAGCTTGTGACGCATCTCCCTGTACCTTTTCTCTGACAGGTGATCTGCCTCTGGTATGAACGCGCGAGCTAATCCCACGGTTGGCAGAGCGAATAGGAGTTTGTTCAGAACGTTCGGCTCAATTTTCTCCCCAAAGACCTCTGCCTTCGTCGCTGTAGTCACCTCCCATTGTGTCCATCCATCGGGGAGATGCTCTTGTGCCAAAACCTTCACCCGTTCTAAAATCTCGTCATCTTCTTCCGTTTCGGCATGCTCATCCAAGAGCTCACCAAGTGTCACCACTCCTCCAAGCTGGGTCATCTGAAGCAAAGTGAAAAAGTTCACCAAATTGCTCTACAGTTTTAACATATAGCGCGCCACTCAAATATCGAGCCGCGCTACCCGAATGTTTGGCGGCGCCGACCAGGCAACGGGGCGCGCCGCCCGACCGTTGCCGCTCAAATGATGAGCCGCGCCGCCAAAGATTTGAGACGCGCCGCTCAAATGTTGAGTCGCGCCACCCAAATCTTGAGCCGCATCGTCCCGAGTATTGCGCCGCGCTGCTCGGATTTCGGGCCGCAATGTTTGTGGAAACGAAACATGCAACTCGCAGCGCGACTCGTACGATAGTGGCTGGGTGGCCGACGTATCGCACATTATCGGTCGCAGTTTGTGGATGGTATGTCCGACAAACATTTTTATTGGCTCTAAATGCGGATGCAGATTGAGAACCTCAGCAATCTGTTTACAGTTAACCCGCACCTAAAACAAACAACTCAAACAAAACAAATTAGTGAATAACTTACCGTTCTAACTGCCTTTCCCTGAAGAAAACGTTACAACAACGTTATAATCACATTCAGGTCACAATTATAACTAATAAAATAATACACGCGGGCAGTTCGATTACGTTTCGTAGCAACACGTGCGCACACTCGTGTAATGATAGCGTACTGACGAAAGCCGCGCGCTCGAGTAGCGATCGCACGCCTGCCGCCGCCTCATCCCCCCGCGCGGTCGTCTCTGGGCCCGCCCGCAGCTCACACAAACATGAATGGACGTAAGTAGCAAGCATGTGTGTACTCTAGGTAGGGTAGGTAATCTCCGAAAGGTCAAGCCGAAGGCACAGACCTAAAATAATTCTTATCAGCAGTATATCATTGCCAGGGTACAAAAGATGGTAATAGGCCTTGCTCTATGCCTTATGCGCAGCAACGGCCCTCTAGTACAGTATTTTTAATAGCTCGCTGTTGTCCATTGGACGCGTCATTTTACCGTAATTAAATAATCGGTACCTAATTGCAGTAATAACACTTGTTCTCTTTCCGATGCAAAATTTAAGAGTAACTATTAAAGCTGAAAATGTGTAGTTCCTCAATAAAAGTAGAAAGATCTTATCGTTATCAAACACAATGTAAGGAATAAAAAAAATGATGTTAAGTAGTTATTTGAGAGCAGCGACGTTCACACAGCATACCGTTTAATCTGCCAAGGTTGGTCGTCGAATGGTACAGTTATCTCTGTGTTTGGCAACTTTACAGTCAGCCGGCGTTGGATCTAGACACTTGAAAATATAAATAAGAGATTGGGTGCCAGCCTTATTTAAATTCACAGGTTCAACTTATTCCGCAGATTTGAATCTAAAGCTCGGCATGCAATGTGTCTTACAATTCTCAGGGGAACAGTGCGTCAAGTGTGAATCTGAGATCACTTACATAGGGTTCCTATGAGGAGTAATAATTTATTAGTTATGAGATCTTGGTAGGCGGGATAACTGTAACTTAAATATGTTTTAATTTTTACAGTTACTCTGTTTCTTGGTGACATTACCTAGACTTCATACCGCAACCTTATTAATAAAATATGATTCCATGTTGCAATCGGTTTACTGTTTATTATGATAATGCATGTAATCTACCGAATGCTACGAGCTTTCGCGTGCGTACATAGTTAATCAAAATAAGCTGATATAGAATTTTTCGTATCTTTTGTTACTGGTTTCTTTTGTTAACATTGCCTTGTTTCACGTTTGAAATAAAGGAAATATGAACCGTTGAAAAGTTGTCTACTCTATCATTGAACAAACATTTAAATACCCTGACGCTTTGACCTTGCTCTGTACGGTCAATCATTGTCATATAGATTGACGACAAGCAAATTAAAAAGTAACGTCTCCAATTTTATTATTATCGTGAAACGTTAAAATCGTCATGTTTCATTTCATGCTTCAATGGATTCAATGACGTCATTACAAATAGACAAAACTCTTCGTTTATAAAAAATGCAATGCCCTCTTTTATATTGTCTTCTATTAGCTTAGATTATGTTAGCTACATTCTGATCTGAATTGTTTTCCAATTTATTTACTTACCTATTCAATTTATCATTAAAGTTTTTTATTTTACCTACACTGGTCTAAAGTGTTTACATGATGAAACAGTTTTAGGAAGTATTATTTACGTAACTTTATACTTTTAGTATAAAGTTCTCCATGCATAGTGCACTCACAACATCCACAAACGAATATATATTACGTATTTTTCATATGTTTTGATACAGGTAATAAATGATTAGATGTTAATGATAACGAAATCGAAATAAAACATTAATTATAATGAATATTCATAAAGTTTCACCCCTCGTGAGGCTGAATTGATCCTTTTCAAATCTCTTCTAATGTGCAATACTCGTAACTTTAATTATATACGTTAGTACTTGTATCAACGATCAAACCATTATTTTTATTTTGTCCATATCAAGTAATGAATTAATAAATTAGCGAAACTTTGTGCTACAATTATAGCACAAAGTTTCAGCTCGAAAGATAAGGTTACGGTGGCCGAGAGGAATAGGCATCCAGTGCGAAACCGTAGGACGCGGGTTCGATTTCCGTCCGGAACAAAACATTTTGTCCGTCAATATATAAACGTAGTCAATGTATATTGCTGGATGCTTTTATTTAGGATAAATAATACAATATAATGATATAAACGATAAAATATTAGAATTTAGCTCAAAAGAGCTTTGATAACGATATTTGGTCCATTATTTTCAATAATCTGATAGATTTCACTGTCTAAATAAATTCAGTGAATTCATTACAGGGCATAAGACGAATACGGCCTGTTTTAACTTATAACATACTCACCAGAGTAGCTAATAAGTAAGAACAGGCGGAAGTGTAAACCATACCCAAATGTGTGGAACACATGCCAGGCAGAAAAGAAGCTTTGTTTTTTAGCAAGGGGCACTGCCTTGACTTTGCCAAGCAGTAACTCTATATGTACATTTTTGGTATCAATTTTTGTTTAAACTTATACAAAAGTAACTTCAAAAGTTGTATTTACCTCATCTTAATAATAATAAATGATTAAGTAGAGCCAACATTCCTGGCCTATTGAGCGACTTTTTGTTACTTAGACAACCTCTAGTAGATTTGTACAAGACTATAAATAATGCACTGCGGCTTCAGAACCTATTATAGCGTCTCTGTTCGTTCACTAGCACACTTTAGACTCGATCCACTAGTGAACATTACGCCTGTGCCTCTTTTTGGAAACAAGTAACTACTCCCCTCCGTCTATTATGCAGATTTGCTTCTCCGTTGCATTTTTTGCTGCACTTAACCAACTTAACGAGAACTCAATCGTACATGAAAACAGAAACAAGCCTTAGCATGAACCCATTGTTTATCATAATTAAACCAATTTAACAACCCTACCTTCAAAGGGTTCATTGTGAGCCGGTTTCCGCGAAACCCCAAGCATTTGAATGTAATTAGAATTAATGAGAAATGGACTGAGAAGCGTCCGTTGACACCGCGAAACATGATACCGCGGACCGCCGCAGATAAGTCACTTTGTATTTTTTTACGCTCATTACTTCGAACCCAAAGGAGGTGCATTATATATAGAGGGATAATTTGAGATGATAAAAATGTAAAAAGTAAAAGTTCCCAAACATTCTGCAATCAAAGACTAAATTGAATACGTTGAACGGTTAGTATTGCGGGTCCGCCCGAATCATACGTGCGGACGAAGTTGTGGAAATAGCACGTAATTCATTCGTACTTGTAGTTGCCAAACAAAATAAGTAGAAGGCAAATGAAGAGCCTCGGGGGCGAGCTGCGAGAGCCTCGCTTACTCAATAAGAGAACACCAACCATTGCACGGCACCAACGCAACGGTCAGCTTCCGTCTAGACAGAGATTATGTAGAATGGAATATAAGCTCATTCGTTTTCCACATTCCTTTATCACGGTAGAAAATGTATATAGCTCGTTTCATATATTATTAGCTGTCACTTTATTTTACGACGTGATTTTCACGGATACTTAAGCACGCTATCTTATTGAATCGCTCTTGTTTTTCCACTCCGACAACGACGTTTGCATTTCGTTGACGAATAAAACTGAGCTCCGTATCCTGCGTTAAACGTTGTTTAGTCTGTCGCCATAACTGTAAACGAGTCGAATGACTGTGAGCTTGAATAAATCGCATATATATTAGAGTCGCAATGATAAATATTTGGGAGAGTGAATGTCGAATGCAACAGATGTCCACCCGCCGCCGCGCTGATAGGAATTTCGACGTCTAATGTTACTCATTGTCATTATTAATGACGCTCACCCTGGCGACATGCCCTTTGTAATATTTGAGTACAAAAGGACAAATTTGCAACGCGAATGTTTACCTCTCTCCGCCTGGCCATCCCTCTAAACGAAAATTGCGGAAACTTAATATAAATCGAATAATCTATTTTTGCAGGGGATGTTTCGAGAGGATAAATCTCAATCGGGGGTGAGGAGGGCGCCGCACGGCGTGGCGGAGCGGAGTGCAGCCAGCGGACGGCGCGGCGGCGGGGCGCAGACACCGGCTGGCCATCTGCCGCGTAAAATCGATATTATTTGGTAACTTACTCATTGGTTCAATGTAGTTCAGTCAAATATTACACCTACACACACCTACACCCTATTGAAACCCTCCCTATAGTAACACGCAATCAAACTCTGAAGAAAACAATATTTAGACAGAATAACTAACAATAGTTTATGATACCTTCCAAATGGGACTACTACTATATTACTATCAATCGAGCACATTATAGGACCGCATGAAGATAAGAGAATATTGTGTTTTTGATTTATTAACCAGGTTTATACCTCTTCACGAAACTAGTTACTATTAATAGTTTTGATTTAAGAGTTTGTGCAAATAATTAGTGTTGTAAAAATACGCTTAGTATTAATTAAATTTGTATGATACTAATAATAATACGTCCATTGGGAAATAAAAACGTATGCGTACAATCAAAATAGATTACTGCGGAGAATAACTTGATGCTTACTTATTTAATATATTAATTACTTATTCACTATAGTGAGTTCGCTGATGGTCACTGAATTCACTGATAATCACAGGTCATTAGAGTGACCTATGTCGTGAGATTCAGTTCCTTCCTTATGAGTCTGAATAAAGGATGTGACAGTGTTCGTATCTAGTACAAGCTGAAACTTCTTATACTTACATGTATACATACTCTGAAATTCTTTTACTTATTACCTTAGATTAATTCTAATTTATTGCAATCACTTTACCTCGGAAAACCGAGCCTCGTAAACTTCTTTGATTAACTTTGGGAAGTGCGTTGGATTCACTCGTGATTCGTGACATGTAAGCGAAGTGACTGAACCTTTCCGGCTTCTTGATTACCCGTATTTTATATACGTACATTCAAACATATCCTTGTATCTATATGTAGACTCGTTGGTGGCCTTATGGGGGGGCGTAACTGATCCAGACGAGGATAATTTTAGCAGAGACGTATCAAATCACGATGCCTTGAACTGTGGCAATTATCCCCTTAGGGTTCCTGTCATTGGCCTTTTAGGAATAAGTTAAAGAACAACTAATAAGTATTCCACGGAAGGAAAGTTCATTTTGAATGTTTGTTTTACATGATTCATACACTCGAGGAAAAAATCTTTGCGTCGTCATTGCTCTCCGTTAGATCGACACTCCTGACGTCAAAGATCGCGGTCAATGTTACAAAGATTGCAAGAAACGATCGAACCTGCAAATTAACCACGTATTTCCCCAATGTTTGCATGGACAGATTTCAATAAGATGACTCAGAGACGGTGGCGGACAGCACGCAGTAGTCGCAGCCTGCGCCGGTACAGGCACCGCATCGGCAGAGGCATCGGGCTGCACGTCGCGCACCAGGCAGCCAGCATTCCACGCGAACGTTGCCTCCCCTCGCTCGCAACCGTTCTGATGCAATATTCAACTTTACTGCGTCCTTGCAATGCCGTAATTCATTACAACAAGTTTAATCGTAGCGAAGACATTTTTATCATTTTATACATACAGGTTCTATGATATTACATTCAAGGACACTTCGACGACCTTAATTATACCGTCAAGCTGGAGCCAGGGCGCGGATTATGATTATTGTGTCTGCATTCAAGACACATTAAGGCATAAGATTATTTTATCACGTTAGATGTGGGTATATATGGTATGATGAATGGGTATAATGAAAAAAATGAGGTTTGAGTGTCTAGGGCGGCGGTAGGTAACTAGAAACCTTTCTTGTTATGGGCAGGAGCGAGAGACCTAAGGAAGAGGGGGGCTAGATGGGGTACTTAACGTTTGAGGCGCATTAAAACTAATAATTTTGTATTCATATAGTATTATTTATTTTTATTAATAAAATACATAATCAGTCTTTTTATTAACATTACCTTTTTATGAACATTATAATAGTTAATACCTAAATATTAAAATTTACAAAAGTCCCATCACCCCATCTTGCCCGCATATGCTAGGGTACACAATATTCATCATAAAAAATCATCAAATCTTGCAGTTCATGAGTTTTATCTGAACAATCACACCATTTAACGGGTTAGATTTTACAAGTTGTCGATAATTTTATGATTTTTAAGCGCAATTCAGCAAAATTACTATGTGACTTATAGCAGACTTTGATGTATGGCAAAAAAAAATTAAGTGAGATTACTTTTAGAATTAATGCACACTCATAATACCTAAGACATTCGATAGGTTAGCCTGAACAACATCTTCGAACACATCATCACTTACCATCAAATGAGATAGTGGTCAAAGGCATAAAAAAAAAACTTTTGTTTATAAATTTCCGGTTGTCATAAAATAAACATGCCCTTTAGTGGTCTGGTTGTTCATTCTCAGGTCCAATATCCTGAATAACATAATATGTATTGAGAACAGAAACAAATACTTAAGATCTAGTGGAGCATGTTAACGTTATACAAATAAGGTGGCGAGTGTCTGTCATGTTGAGTGGCAAATTGGCGTCGTCTCCGCATTTGTTCCAGGCCGCCGCCGCCGCCACCGCAGCCGCCGCCAATCGTCGTCATCCGTAGGTCGCGCCACATTCAGCCTTGTACCATCCAATATTGTGTAGATGTCATTGTCACTCACCAATTACTAATTAGATTTTGTAAATGTCTCCAGCTTACCCAATTTACATTTCTTTATTCTGAAAATGCCAATATGTAGAGCATATTTAGTGCAATTATGAATACCAACTCAAAATTTAGGTGCAAAATAAACTTCGATGCTACGTGTGATAATTAGTGTGTCGAGTGTGTGAGTGTGAGAAGATGTGGTATGTTTATTTTGGGTCACAAAATAAAACATAGCACCACTATGAAAAGCGTGTAGAAAAAATAGCTAACAAGGAATTTATAAATTGGAGTTATGGTACATAGTCAAAAAGAACCTCATTCTGACCTGAAGTGTACCAAATATAACGTTTACAAGTTTTCATCCTTTTTAAAGAATCAATACACCTCAAAGGTGGGTTCTCGGTTTCATAATTGTAATCTCTATTTCCAATTTCACACGACTGCCGACTGCATGGGTTATTTATCGATTATTCGAATACTGGAATTGTTGTACCATATGTAGCTATCTGTTTATAGTCGCAGTTCGATAATAGATAACCCTTTGGCACCGAAGGTACCCCGTTCGATAGCTTCGGTTAGAACTGCCGTTAGCTGTAAAATCACACGCACAATCCTCCTCGTATTATAGCGGGCGTCTTCTAACAATATACAAACACCTATAGGTACAAAATAAACTAGCCTCTGTTACTTTGTAGTGTGTGAACTTCCAATAGTAATTATAGCTTTTTGTGACATTAACTATTCTACTATGCAAATTGTGAAGATTTTCACTGTTTGTCTAAATACAACAAGTCGCAACTATAAAACAAAGTTGTGGGAGAAGGCTTAATTACATTTCCACGAAATAGCAATACAGTTTCCAGAATCAAGTATTCGTACGAGTACCTAAGATAGATTACTTATGTAAAATTGTATCCACATTTTGCCTACAAAGATTCCTTTGTAGTTAATTTTGCAAAAAACGGCAGGATGCGGAGTCGGAGGCGTGTCGAGTGTTGGCGACTTCTCATAGGGCTGCCGGGTGGCCGTTGAAGACGTTGACATATATTTTTTAAAGCAATATTTATACAAAGTAACGTTTTTCTTACAAAATATTATAATAGATATCAAGCTATCTGCAAAATAAAAGCCTGGTAATCATTAGAAACTAATACGAAAGTATTAGTCTCTAATGCTTATGGTTTTTTGACCCAGTATTACTAATCTTCATTTGAAGTCCATAATGATTTGAATAAAGCAACGGGTAATCTTCGTGGCTTCAGACGATAAGAAGAAAGACAACCCTGAGAGATCTGCAGAGGCGGTATAGGGGAAATGACGCGGGGGGTAAAGGAGTGAGGCTGCTGCGAGTGTCCGCGGCTGTCGGGCCGGACTAACCCGTCGCTCCAGGTCAGCGCTCCAGCCAGCTATTTATAGAGGTGCCCCTTAAACAGAGTAATTATTCATTGATTAGCACTGCGAGGAATAGGGGATTGCGCTCCTGATAGCAATCGCGCAAACGAGAATCGACGATGGCGCCGTGCCTCCGCCTCTAGGCCTACTACTGATCGGCTTACATTTGCTTGCTTGCAAATCACGGACATTTTCTCAAGGTATAGGTATAATTCAATAAAAAATAACAGTGTTAAGTATGTTCTATCTATCTTGATGAGTTTAAAGGAGATATTCCTTGGTTTTGGTCACTTGAACGTGAACTGCTCTTCAGAGAATCACTATTTGGATTCAGAAAAAATATATATTATGTACGATTGTTTTGGCAGAACTGAAGAACTGGCGCTGAAGGTTTTTTCATAGCTGTTTGATTAACAGTTTGAGATAAACTGAAGTGAAGTTGTTTTAAAATTAGTTCTTACAACTCCTCCTCAAATAATGAATTTACACATCTAACTAACTCTAACCTTAACTATCGCTAAAATGTGACCAATTACGTCCTGAACAAAACCGTATTGAAAAATTTTAAAATTTGACAATATCATCCACGCAAAAACTTATTTATTCTCTAATTTTAGCACATTTTGGATAAACAGAAGTTCGTAGCCGCCGCGTGCAGCGCGGATTGAGATTGAACTTTATTGAGCTAACGTTTTGTTTTATGTTCCGTTACAAGCTCCTTATTGATCTACGTCGCCCCTTTAATCCAGATGTCTTATCTTGTTTTGAATTTACTATGCGTTATATATATGAATAAATGAATTGTTAACAAGTGACATCGTATATGCATCGGGCAAGTTATTTTTTACCGCTGCTAGTCTTTTGCCAAAATCTCACCTGATAGTAAGTAACGGTGTGTTTGAAGGTGACAATCAGGCATAGCCTAGAATACCTTGGGTATTCTAGGCTATGCCTAAGGTGCCTAAGGTGTTAAACATAATATTTTGAATCAATAATAAGTGAAATGATGATTATACGCAACATATAATACACACTAATTGATGTGTAGCTGAAACTTTAAGATACACATTCTCTACTTATTTCTATTATGCATTATTTTTTACATCTTTATTCTTTTCCTTTTATTGTTGGTTCTTTTGTTGCCATACCAACTTTTGATGTCTAAAGATTAAATTATGTAGAAAAAAATATAATCAAAGAATGGCAAATAAAACGGTTTATTAAATCAACCAGTGAAATCAACTCGCTCTATTGATCCATTAACCAGAGAGGTAGACATTAAGGTATGTGTAGGATTATAAGCAAACCTCTTCAATCGGACGTGCTATGAATCCCGTAAGCATATATAGAATCCCTTCATTCTGTAATTCTGTAATACTCTTCAAATATGAGCCAATACGAGTTACAGTTCAAAAGCGCAAAAATTAGATTGCTTTTTGACCTTATATAATATTTTTAATTTCAGAAAAAGGGTATTATTATAATGACAGAATGGAAGGATAATTATATGTAGATATTATAATATTATTACAAAACTTTATATAATTACACAAAAAAATTAAGTATTTGGCCTTATTACTACCCCGTAATAGGAGATGCCAATTACGTCAGCTTCAATGATTCGAAGACTCAGGCATGTCTTCTTTTTTATATAGCGCTAAGCTGAGTGCTTCCAATCACATGCAGGTATCGGTACAAGTTAGTGGGCACTTTTGCCCTCCAAAATTTTCCGATAACCGACCTATTTGGGCTACTACCCCAAACTCAATTTTGGATTAAGTAAAAATGTTTAAAGGTTGTCTCAGTAAGAGTGCACTTTTTCATTTTAAAATAAAAACACATATTTTTGTTAGGCTGGTTTATTCGCATAAACCTGAGATTTCAGAAAACCCCAAATAAAAAAATCGCATGATTTTGGTGACCGGTTGAGATCAGAATTTTTTGTGATAACTTTTTCTGGGAATCGTTGCTCAAATAAATCGATAGTTTCATGCGCGGTGTGGTAGGTAGCGCCTTCTTGCTGATACCACATGTCGTTCAGATCCATGCCGTCCAGTTGAGGCCACAAGAACTCCGTTATCATGTTCCTGTAACGGATGCCGGTCACAATCACTGCGATTTCGGCCTAATCTTGAAAAAAGTAAGACCCAATCACGCCGCTTGACCAAAATCCGCACCAGATTGTTACTCTTTTAGGGTGAATTTGTTTCTCATGAATTTCATGAGCATTTTTTGAGCCCAAATTCGACAATTTTATGTATTTACGGTGCCATTCAGATGGAAATACGCTATTAGAAATACACTTCATCGGAGAAATTGACTTTTCGGAAAATTGCCATTGACTACACTTTGCTCCATTATTACCCATTGAACGGCGCTTTCCATGATCTGCTGGTTTGAGCTGCTGAGTCAGGTGAATTTTGTACGCATGAAAGTCTTGTGGCAAAATTCGCTGCGAAGTGCTTCGTGAAATTTGAAGTTGTTCAGAATTATGTCGAAATGATATTTACGGGTTTTCGGCGACACTCTCGTTTACAGCAGCAATGTTTTCAAGACAACGACCGACCGGTACCGAAGTTTGCGAGCGTTCTCAGCATAACTTTCAAAATTTTTGTATTAAGTTTTCACAATTATAACGCGTTGTTCTTTAGTAAAACTCTCCATTTTCAATGACCGGAATAAACATATGTGACAGATGCCAAATTTCAGAGTTGATTTAAAAAGTGCACTCTCACTGAGACCCCCTTTATTTCGAGTCCAGTGAGATATTAGCTACACTTACACCACCGTCCTTATCGCAAACGTTATCTTACTTACTGCTATCCTTCCCACAATTACTGTATAAAATATATAAATCCCAGCGATTACAAACGCACACACACACACACACACACACACACACACACACAAACACACGAACACACACAATCTATACTATAAAGGCCCAACTACGAGTACACACAGTTTGCGTGAATCATTTGAAGCTAGTTTTGCAGTTTGTCTTGCTTGTGGATTGTGAGAATGTTCTTAGAATTGGATCTATGAGGTACCTACTTAATTAGTTCTCTGTTTTGGAAACAGGGAAGTCCATTACTGCTTATCGATAAACACGACATAAGGACAATGCCCCAGTATTTGATTATATTTCCACTTGTATTTTTGATCTTTATAACGATCGGTCGTTATAAATGCGTTAAGGAACAGACTGTAATGAAAGCGAAGGGGAGAGATTCAATGATTTTGGTTACTACGAAGGTGTGCTCTTCAGAGAATCATTATTATATGCTTGCACACTTAAAAGGTGCTTTCAACAATTTAAAACTACTGTATCTCCTTATTACTGAATAAAGTATCATTATTACTGTATAAATTCATAAAAAAATATGTTATGTGCAGACGTTTTGGCAATATATCCGTACTGAAGGTTTTTTTTTATAATTACTTGATTAATAGGTAGGTAAGTTATTGTTTTAATTTTTTTAAACTTCTAGGTTAGCCTGAACAACATCTTCGACCACATCATCACTTACCATCAGGTGAGATAGTGGTCAAAGGCTAACCTATCAAGCATTAAAAAAAAAAAAAACAGATAAATTATATGCTAAAAATAAAAAACGTGGTTTTCCCTCGTTTTAGAAAATAATACGGGATAACTCACGTGAATAAGTCAGATAGCTCCGACTATAGTTTCAACCACATTCGGTGGTCATTTTCGAGTGCACGATCGAGAATGAATTGATCGATCGTGCGCTCGAAGAGTCAAGACCTCCTGAGGATGCTTCGTGTAGAATCGAAACGCGTTGAAAATTCTTCCGGTTTAGCTGCGTGGCGTTTGTGACGTCACTCGGCTTAACAGGAAAATTAGGGGGAATTGTCACTAGATATTATTTATATTTTTTAAGTGTTTAATTAAAATGTTAATTTGATGTTTTCTTAGAATATTTTAAAAATATTTGTTATTATACTTCACTGTTGTTATGGAGGACTTGAGCGCAAAATTAGGTATACGGGATGGCGATTAGTTGAGAGTGGGGCCATTTGGAAATGGGTAGTGGAACCAGAAGTGCTAGGCAGCTGGTCGACTTCATGGAAAAGGATGCTTTGCATAGCACTCCTCTTTCGAGAAGCGCCAATCCAGGAAGATTAAGTAGGTGATCCTCGACGGGTCAAACCTAAATAAGATCGAGTTTATCAAATCATGACAACCAAGGAGCAAATTTTTAATGATGTCTCTGTGATCAACAGGATAATAACCGACAGTGATCACCCTATGGTAAGAGGCACATTGAATATCAATGAGAGATTGAATATGTAATAATAATTAAGCTTGAGAGGTTGCATTTGATAAACTTCACGCACTGTCTTATCGCTACCCAAATCCAAAAACTCGGAAGCTTCAACACAAATTACAGTGCCGCTTACAGTACCTATCTTAATACGAAACTGTAGACGAGTTAAGCATTGAAAAGCAGTGTGTAGTTTAGTCCGTCATCGTACATGATAAGGATTTTCCGAACATGCTTCTTTGACCATATAGGTATTCTGGTAGTTTCCTAAGTGAGTTTATAAGGAAGGAAACTTGAATAATTTGAATATACAATATAACATATACAATTATGATGAATACACAAATATGATGAATGAGTTTATTTAATAACTAGTTACGCCCCGCGGCTTCACCCGCGTGGTGATGGATGATGGTGTTGATGATGAAAAGTATCCTATGTGTTAATCCAGCGCCTTGATACCAAATTCTATCAAAATCGGTCCAGCCGTTTAATCGTGAAGAGTAACAAAAGTACAGAAACACTTATTAACTTTCGCCTGTAATATAAGTGAGATAAATATAATAAAACAAGCTAATCAGAAAACGTTTGGTCGATGCAACGCGTGATCAAAATGCTGACACCTATTTGGCTCAACGAATAAGCATTGCAATTCAAGGGGGCAATGCTGCCAGCATGCTGGACACGCTGCCAACTGGTAGTGGGCTGGAGCATTTGGACTGTCTGTAAGTCTGCAAAGACTTGTAGGTTGTCTAAACGCTGTTATTGTAGATGCTACAGTATTGTATATAGTTCGTAGTGTTTTGTTAATAAAGGCATACCTACCGCCGGTAAAATATAAAACTAGCTACGGCCCACAATTTCACCTTTGTAGACAATTATGAAAAGTGGTGATCACAATAATGAAATATATCCAATTTGTTAACCCAAGACCTAAACTATATATATTCCAGTTCCATGCAAATCGGTTCATCCATTTCAGCGTGAAGGATTAACTCACATCCTCAATCACAAACTGTCATATTTATAATATTAGTGTAATTAAACAAGTTTCATACTTGGGTAGAGTAAAAAATGCAAAAGTTAATTTGTATATTCTTTAAATATATGCAGGATGATTCGTAAATTAAATATTGAACCAACCTTAAACAGTTTTTTAGAAAAGCATCTGTATTGCGTCTGCAGGGACTTAAGTGATTCATTCAGAAACTTGTTCAATGTGCTTAGGAAATTACCATAGTAAAATACCTGGCGTCTAGGAGGGGAGCCGGAGAAGAGAGGCACAGAGAAGGTCCCACTTTGGATTTTTCACTATGATCTCGAAAACGGTGCGGTTTATATACCAAATGTAACGTTATACAATTTATACGCCTTTTATTCTATACATTTTTTCTAATTTATAAACATTACATATTGGAAAAGAAACAATAGATACTAATTAAAATTTATAACTAAACTTGCAGCTGTTTTGAAGATTAAACAAGTAACAGTTTTTGTTAGGGACACACTTCTTCTCATGTTCGCATCAAAAATAGTATAATTTTTTATAACATCTTTATTGATAATTTTCGCTGGTATAAGTGCATAGTTGTAAGTATCACTCGAGTGCATTTTTTTTGCCTGCAATCCCTTATATTATGCTCAGTAATCTATATAATTTGAATTTAATTGAATCACTCGCTATGAGCGTGATTCAATTCTAGAATACTTCACTGGCTCGGGATTTAAAGTCAACCCTCGCACAGAAAGCCGACATTGAGTACTTGTTAAACAAATAACTCTTTCATTTATCCATAAATTAAAATCATATACATTTAAAACAATTTCATACACTTAGAATATTTTAAAGTACGTGACATGAATTTGCATCAATAAAGCTTTGGATACGCATGAGCATAATTTAATTTTGCAGTAACGGAATGGTACGCCCATACATTGCCCTCCAGTCCTCGTGTGGGTAAACACGACGACTTAGTAATCAGGTACATTTTTAGAATAAAGAGTATAAGTTCTCACGGCACACATAGTTGGCATAGTTTCATAAACATGCAATTTATGCGAATTATTTTTCAGAACACATACCGTTTGAAAACTTATCACGTATCGGAACACCAGCGAGCGATTCCCAGGCTTGACCGGTTTCATAATCGGGAAATTCGCGGAAGGCTGGAACTCACCCGAGAGCTCTCTTTAAATTGAATTGTGCTCTTTGCATCATGCAGGAAAACAACGTTTCTTTAAACGTATTTACCCAGACCGCCCACATACCTATTTATTGTGCCAGTAAGTTTTATATCGCACATTATTTTGCATGGTGGTAGGGCATTTTGTGAATGTCCGCCTGGCTAGCTACCACCCTCAAAGGTGTGTTCCGGCAGCTGTCATTAAGAGCCAGTAATTCTAGGTTAGCCTGAACAACATCTTCGACCACATCATCACTTACCATTAGGTGAGATAGTTGTCAAAGGCAAACCTATCAGGCATAAAAAAAACATTTAGAAATTATCTCTACATCTACGATTTTTGTATTTTGTATCACTGTAATTTACTTGTTTTGTTGTCACTTTAACTTTACACAGGATTAAGGCTTCAAACCATTTCTTTTTTTCGTTACCACCTAGTGTTAAGCGGTAATCTCTTCAGTTCGTCACAAGTGGTGTACAGCACTCCGTCTATCACCCTGTGACGATAATGACGTAAGTTGCTAAGTCTCATGTGCCTGTAATGCAACCGGCAACCGTATCCTTCAAACCGGATAACAGTACCTAATGAAGATTATTTCTTGGCGGTAGATAAATGCTGGCAGTACTTCCCCATACAAACTCGCACAAAGCGTTTACCTCCACCTATAGTACCTATTTATATATACTTACCTATAGTTTCATATATAAGCACTCGTAGCGAAGCTTACTTAGCTGTTCTCAACCGATCAGCAAAGTTAAGCAACGTCGCGCGCGGTCATGAGTTGGATGGGTGACCGCTAGTGACATTACTACTGAGCGTTTCCGTGCTTCGGAGTGCACGTTAAGCCGTCGGTCCCGGTTGTTGTCTTAGGATGACAGTCGTTATAGCATGGTGGTGGGGCATTTTGCGAATGCCCGCCTGGCTAGCTACCACCCTCAAGTAGACAATCTATCACCAAGCACCTAACGGTGTGTTTCGGCAGCTGTCCTTGAGAGCCAGTACTTCTAGGTTAGCCTTAACAACATCTTCGACCACATCATCACTTACCATCAGGTGAGATAGTGGTCAAAGACTAAACTATCAGGCATAAAAAAATAAATAAGTATGTAATGATTTTATATACATCATACACTTTGCTAAACCATGGTTTACAGTTGAGACAACTGTTATACGTTTTATAATAAGACGGTATAAGTCAAGCTTTACGAACGCCGTCTCACAGTTCGCAGATACAATATTTTGGGCGGAATCAATAAATTGATATCAATTTAAGGGGTATTTAAGTGTTAGGCTGGGAGCTGGTTGCATTCGGCGGGCCGTGGGGTCCGGGGGTGGACAAAATCAATAGTTGGTACCTCCGAATAGCTACACCACTACATCCGTGAATTTTGCACACATTGCGATTCTTTATTCGATTCTATAGCGCCGCCCGCGCCCGCCACGACTGGGGCGCGCCACGCCGCCTCTGCCCGAATTATCTACGAACGAACAGGTGGTGTCTACGATGAACATTATGCCGAGGGTCGGAAATAAATTCCATTATGAGGTCACTTAAATTGCAATGTATTACAGCATAAAGAACAGAACGTTTTTTATAGCCAAGATGTTGAACATGGAAAGGTCTCTGTGTCTGTAGAGTGTAAAAAAGTAGGTAACCTCTATAATTTTCATAATCAATTATTTTTATTTCAGCTAATGGAATAATTCTTAAGTAGCGGTCAAAACTTATACGTATTACAATATCTTGTTTATTACAATATTTTATGTATTTATAAAGTTTTTACTTGAAATATATATATCTAACTGTCAACAGCTGCCCTTACTTAGGAATATGTATATACCAACCAACTTTTTTTTTATTTTTTTTTAATCCTCATAGGTTAGCCTTTTACCGCTATCTCACCTGATGGTAACTGATGATGTGGTCGAAGATGTTGTACAGGCTAACCTAGAAGTACCTACTGGCTCTCATAGACAGCTGCCGAAACACACCGTCAGGTGCTTGGCGACCGATTTTCTACTTGAAGGTGGTAGCTAGCCAGGTGGGCATTCGCAAAATGCCCTCCTACCATGCAAAATTTATAGTTTTCTAGGCTACAGTTATCAAATGTAGGTACCCTTAATAAAACAGATACAGTAAGTTAGATAGCGCGAAGGCTCTCATAATAAATAATTTGCAGCCGTAGAACAGAAGTAATAAACTACCTACTCGTAATTTGGAACACAGATTAAAACTGCACAGAAAACGCCATGTAAGAGATACGGACATCTAAAGCATACTTAAACGGTCAGCTATCAATCATATTTCCGCTACAGTTACGTCTTAAAATAAAATAAAAAATGTATGTCACATTGCGGATGCCAAGAAAATACCCTAATAATAAATTAGCATAGTAATGTTTGCAGCCGTTATGCGAGGATTGAGAACGCTTTAATTAATATAAAAAGCGGCGCTTGCCAGTGTCACTGGCCTTCAATTTGGGAGGATAAAATATTTCATTGTGGCATTCGGATCATGACGGATTGAAGCGATACAGATATGAGAGCTTTCATCTTATGTCTACTCTCATTGCATTGATCGTATCGAAACATGTATAATGGTTTTAATATTAGAATTAGAAAAAGACTTAAATGACGCGAATGGTTCTCGGAAAACTTAAATCGTGTTTTTTTTTGCGCAAATTAATCACACATGTTTGAGAAATATAAACCACTTGGCATTTGACATCCCAGAGAAAGAAAAATTGCTGGTTCGTTTCTGAGATAAACCCCGTTACAAAAATAGTATGAAATGGTTCTTTG
This sequence comes from Plagodis pulveraria, assembly GCA_963890685.1. Taxonomy (NCBI): domain Eukaryota; kingdom Metazoa; phylum Arthropoda; class Insecta; order Lepidoptera; family Geometridae; genus Plagodis; species Plagodis pulveraria. The sequence continues at coordinate 20,705,171 of OY982957.1, forward strand.
ACAAGCCATAATTTCTTTCTGTTTTCTAGACGATCAAGCCCCACATGCCAATAATGTTAACTGCCTTTTCATTAATTGAATCATTATAATAATATTTGGGTTTGGCTTAACATTGTTCACAAATATATAGATTTCAGGTTCGACACTCTTATGAGCTAAAGACCCGTGATATGTATGGCCAGACACATGGCAGAGTTATATTCCAGGCTCTTTTTGGTACGCAAACGAAATAATTTCCATTGAAAATCCTTTGCCAATTTCATGGCACTATAACACTAACTTAATTGTTTGAAATCGTAACTCTGACTGTGAGGCTAAGGACCCCATAGAGGTTTGTATTTTGGCCTAGGTACACTTATATGTAGGTAATGACGATAAAAGAATTCGTAGGTTCAAAAATATTGTTGTGTATGAATATTAAATAGCAAACAGTAAAAATGAGCAATCGGAAAATTACAATTTTATTATTGATTACCGTAACTACAAGTATGCGCAAATGAAAGGCGCATGACGAATAAATTAAGCACAAATCTTATTTTCATCAACGTAAACCGTAAAATTTATATTTAAGATAAAAATACTTTACGTATAATTTTATAATTCGTTTCGTGAAGTTATAAAACAGGTGAAGCGTGCACATTAATTGGGACTAATTAGTGTAAATGCATAGTTGTTTTGTAGCGTTTGTTTGGAGGTGTTCAATGATAGTGTTTAATTAGTACTATAGGTACTCTGAATTCTTGCTCTTAAACTACCTACTGAGAGTTAATAAGCGATTAACACGGCGCTGTCAGTCAGGCGCAATAAAATACAGCCGTTATGATTTCAAAACATGCTATGTAAAGATTAATAACAGATAGTTCCGTATTTAGCCTAAGTTAAAAATGTTGAAGTGCCAAGTTGTAATATTTTATAACATAAATTATGCATGTGGAATAAACTTTAAAATATTATGTAACCGCTATGTAACGACCGGAGTCGATCTCGTCCGTTTACGAATGAAATTCTATAGTTATAATTATCTATGATGCGCATGGGATAAACTAGACGTAAAAAATCTTAATTACTTTTAGATTTTCCTGGCCTCTCTAAAGTGTACCAAAGTACGTACGTTTGCACTCACATTAAGTAAACAGGTCGGTTTGCATGTAAAAGAGTGTTATTTTATGTTATTCTGAATGTTTTTTACAATATTATGGAGTAACTTGTCGTTTATAAGCATACAAGTCTAACTCGCATGCTACTTCGTAAAAATTAACAGTATTATAATCTAGCTGTCTAGGGTTATCAAATATCCAAAATAAGCATAAGATTTTCAAATATTTCGATTATTATTTAAAATTATTCAACTGTGATTTCAATATGTACACCTGATAACAATTAAAGGAGTGTATTTGTGTGAATTTGAGGAGTCTAATGTTTCGTATATTTTGACAAGTATGGACATTTTAATAATATATTTTGGCAGGAGTCGATAATGTGATTATGACCATGATTTTACGTGATTATTTATAACAACCCTGTACTCCTGTCTAAAATAACAGGAGGATTATTTCACAGATCCTACCTTATTAAATTTATGTCACATCTGACTACCTGAACAGACTTCTTCGAGCATCAATGATACAAAATATTTAGCATTACTGCCGACAACCCTAAACACAACATAAGTCACCATAAATCCAACCTGTTTGGCCGATTTTCAAGTTTCATTCACCCAGATTAAAAGTGGTCTTAAATTTCAAGTTGCAACTATTACAATATAAAACAGAAACGTCTGGCAACTAGATTGATAACAAGATTAGATCGGCGGAGCACCGAGCCTGTTTGGAAGCTCCGCGGACGCTGAACAAACTGCCTTGCACTTACTGCATTGAAACATATTGTTGACTCAGACAGGGAGAAATGGAGTTTTGCTACAAATAGGATTAAGATTGGTTCTGGATCGTCTTGCCATAAATAAATAAAGTTTTGCTCTGGCACTCAAGTGTTTATACACTTTACGTGCTGTAGTACAGTCTTGTAAGACATAATTAATGACCAAAACTAGTCATCCTGTTTTTATCAGCAAAACCAGCTATAGAAATATAGGAATACGGAACCCTTAAAATGAGCTGTAGCCCGAAAAATACAATATCGCTCCTAACTACCGTAGGACTATACAAAGACAACGGATTCCCAACTAATACTCGCTCCCTTTACTCTCATCACATTCGTCATGCATACCTATACAATTATTATAGGTACCTTCTCATAACCTGGCTTATCACCAGAACATATTCAATGTTAAAAAATTCAATGGAGAAAAATAATTATATGAAATATATATCTGTTGCCTTATTGTTGTATGGAGAAAATGATTATGACAATAAATTAACAATATAATAACAAATCCATACGTCTTTCAGCTTATTATGATGAGCTAAGTTAATGGCATACATGTGTATATTAGAAAGTTTTTTTAGGTGAAAACTTTGTAGAAAACAAAATAATTTGCCAACGTAAATAGGTATTAATGTAAAAAAACTTTTTATATATATATATTCACACGTTCCGTGCATTTAGCTTGAGCTACATGCGCTTCATGGTACAAATAAAATGATTCAAGTTTTTCATAGGAAACGCCGATAACATAATATATGAGGTCATCGACTGAGCCTGAATGAGCTGTATCCCTTTGTATCCGTAATGGTGATGAACCGTTTACTGAAAGTAAATATCCACAAACACTGGGGAGATAAACATTTAAATTTTTTACACACTCATGTAAGAACATTTGAGAACCCCGATGACACTAATTTTGTTACATATGTGAATTTTAGCTAAATATCATATGTGTACAATATACAACAAATGCATATAAACTAAGTGAGCACAATGCCCCGGCAAGATTTTGCAAATAAAGATAGAGCAAATTACTTGATAGATACTTGAAAGGAAATGTATGAAATTGTATAAGAGGCCTTTTACATTATGCAGCCTTTTCACTCGCACTTTTAAAGATTTCAAATAGCAACAATATGGTTTATATTTTTTAAAATGTGGTCAATCATTATTTCGCTGCATGCAATTACAGATGTTCTCAACGTATTTTTACTTTGTTACATGTTGAGTCCAATTAGAATTAGAGGCCCAAAATTTAAAATAACTAAATTACGCGTTTTGGATCCCCCATTACAGATATCAAAATGAAAATTAGTAGAGAACATCTATAGTTGCATGCAGCGAAATAATGATTGACTACATTTTAAAAAATATAAACAATATTGTTGCTATTTGAAATTATCTTTAAAAGTGCGAGTGAGAGGGTTGCATAATGTAAAAGCCCTCTTAATATTCTTAACATAACTCAAATCTTATGTCTTACATATCGCCACTATATAAATAGCATATATTATATCATACGCATTACATTTTTATTCCATGAAAAACTTTATGCTAATTTAATAATGTGACTCTCTTAGTAATCGTTTTAGATAAATTTGAATCTATGTTTAGCTATTCCGACCGCTCGAATATATTTATTTTTGGGGGGTTAGTTAGTTATTTTTTTACTAGAGTTTATATGCATTGTGTCAAATATAATATATCTGCATTTTTCAATAAATTAGTTACAGTTGCGAAAATAATGAAATTAAAGTACATAGTGTGTTGGGGCATTTCATACCACGCTTGTTACGCACCGCGGTATCAATCACCCAACAGCTATTTTTGGATGGGGCTGTTCGCACCGTGGTTTGAATTGCTCACGGGGATTTTATACCGGGGCGATTCGAACCGCGGTGTGTATAAACTATGTATTTTTAAGGGGAGTTCTGCCTGTATATAAAGCTTAAAAAAATATGGCTTTACAGGCAACCAGTGCCATCTACTTCATTAATCTACGGGGTAATTAAGCTTCCTTGTATATTAATATTTAATAAAACAAAGATTGTTAATTCCTATTGCATAATAATTTGTAACGATTCCAAGTTTTTATGTTTTATTTAAATATATACCTCAATCGTGTTTCATTTAATGCATTCAAATTGTCCGACATAAAAAAAACTATTTAAAAATAATGATTATCCTGTGCTATTGATTGTTGATTCTTTAAGCGTGTTTCAGAAAAACTAAGTTATATAATTTTTTTAAACGGATTTTCACTCTATTGAACACCAATCGTGGACTGCTAGTGTTCGGTTAGTACCTGTAAAAGTTTTACCAATTGACTTCCTAAATTTTAGGAGTCCTCACTTAGCACAGCATTATGACACACATCGTCAGGCCTATATATCCCCAAAGAGGTACGCATTGGTCTACTAGCACCCATATGTTTCACCACATTTTGAAGCCTAGATTTTCATGGAATGTGATACTAGCCACATTTTGTTCTGAAAATCAAGACTGTTCTTGAACATCCAGACCAGCAAAGTTTGCACCATTCATGTCGCAACTGGTAACTGTAGTTCGATAGTGTATTTTTATAAATATCAAGAAGTCATTGGTATGATAGCTATGGACTGCCGTGCTGCAGGTCCCTGGTTCAATCCTCACCGCCAGCTTGAGCTTCACCGCATGGTGGAAGGGCATTTTGCGATTGCCCGCCTGGTTAGCTACCACCCTCAAGTAGAAAATCTGTCGCCAAGCACCTAACGGTGTGTTCCGGCAGCAGTCCTTGAGAGCCAGTGAAATAACAGGCACATGAGACTTAACAACTATAGGTGACAGGCGCAGTGCAATTCGTCACTTGTGATGAAATGCATCTGTTCTAGGCAGAGTCCTCTTAACATCAGGTGGGCCTCGAGCTTGTTCCGTCACTAAAACTTTTAATAAACGTAGTAACAAAAACAGTGGAAAACTGGTCGTACAAATATTGGCTTTCTCATCATGTCATAGCTTTGAGTTCTGCCTGTGTGATCTAGAAATTGTACGGAACAATGACCGATTGATTAAATTCAGTATTAAACGAGTTATTCAAATTCAGTTAAGAATGATGTACGTTTTTATCATCAATTCGTGCTAATCAACTCTTTACAGTGTCCTTCCCGATAAAGTAAGATTACTACTTAAACAAACGAGTTATTCAAATTCAGTAACGAATGATGTATGTTTTTATCATTAATTCGTGGTAATCAATTCTTTACAGTGTCCTTCCGGATAATATAATTGGCAAATGAGACGAAAAATATTTGATTCCTTGCGGTACTTTGGGTAATTAAGGTCACAATAACTAAAACACGATTCTGAGGAATGTACTTCCTTCCATAGTACCACTAGGTTTACATCCTTTTGTAAATAATTAAATGACTATTTCCTTTACAAACGTGTTGTCTTACTGTTAAATTATTTTGTCACAGTAGAGGTTTGAACTATTTAGAATCCCAATTTGAAAGTAATATTTTATAAAGTTATTGTAATTATTGCACAGGTACACAAATTTGATATTGATTAATTTATAAGTACCTTTTTCTGTTAGTTTATGATTTCTCTCATTCTTGCTCATTTGAAGCAGTGATGGCTCTTGGGTTTGGCTATGGATTGCCGCGCAGCAGGTCCATGGTTCGAATCCCGCCGCAGGCCTGAGCTTCACCGCAATCTGTCGAGCACCTAACGGTGTGTTCCGGCAGCTGTCCTTGAGAGCCAGTAATTCTAGGCTAAGCCTGTTAATACCTTCGATCACATCATCACTTACCATTAGCTGAGATTGTGGTCAAAGGCTAACATAGTATCAGGAATAATAAAATCTCCGTAATATATTTTATATCAATGGTTCTTAGCAAATACTTAATCTACTCTAAATCACTAATTTAAATACCTTTAATTCGATCCCTTAGCCGGAAAATTGTTATTTCAGGTTTTTGTGGTTTTTTTTTCTGTCTGCGTTTAGCAGATGACAATAGGTTTTTTCCCAAGTACTAAGGATCCCAAAAAAACTGACAAAACGTAAGTTAATAGTGAACACATCTATGGGTTTTATACTAACACAGTACTATTACGCTCGAAACCCTCACATCACTCTGGATTCTAGTAAAGTTCTAGAGAGATAAGAAATCTCTTACTACTTTCAGGAGTTATCTGTAGAATCCTTCCCATGATCTGGATTCAATTGTTACTCGTATTTAGATAGGCTAAAACGGTCCACTTTATGCGTCCATTTGAATGACCTAGTTTTACCGGATATAGTATGAACTTTATTTCTTTATTTTATGAAACAAATCTGAACAAGAGTGGAAGTCCATATTTCTAGTTAAATACAGTCCCTTAATTGAGGAAAGTGATTCTGTTTGCAGCTAGCTGAAGCACTAGAGCACTCATATAATGATAATCCAAGCCCCTTATCCTGTACATATTATCTACGTCTACTCTACCTGTGCACGCCCGAAATATAACCCTGACGTTATTTTAACTGTAGGGTAAAGTTCAAATTCTATTACAAAGCTAATAAAAATTATAATTGAACGATATGAAAACAAATAATTTAACTCAATATTACTGTTAATTCCAACTTGTGATTAAATTAATAAAAAATAGATTCGCTGCCTCAAAAATCAGAATAGAAGCAAATAGATAATTGATGAGATTTATTTTCATCAATCTTTTCACAACCACTGTGAAAACAATTTTTTTTATTGTTGTTTGGACGGTACAAGCTCGAGGCCCACCTGGTGTTAAGCGGACTAATCTCTGCCTATAACAGGTGCATTTCGTCACAAGTCACGGATTGCACTGCGCCCGTCACCTTGAGACATAGTTATTAAGTCTCATGTGCCTGTAATTTCACTGGCTCTCAAGGACACCGTTAGGTGCTTGGCGACAGATTTTCTACTTAATGGGTGGTCGCTAGCCAGGCGGGCATTCGCAAAATGCCCTTCCACCATGCGGTGAAGCTCAAGCTCGCGGTGGGATTCGAACCATGGACCGGCTGCGCGGCAGTCCATAGCCAATGCCACTGAGCCATCACTGCTTCAAAAAATTTACGACAAGTTCTTTCAGTATCTTCATTTGCAATATTATTTTCCGTTTCTTTTTGGTTTTACATAACCAGTGCTGATAATTTTCGTTTTAACTCGACTTTTGCGGTTTGTTTGTACAATTATTATTTGGCTATTTGGCTAAGATTACAATAACATTATAAATGTAATTTGTTAGAAGTTGCCGATAAAATGCAAATGTGGTATATCAATACTTTATCTGTTAAGGTTAATGTAAAACATTGGCATCGTCACGTCCAAGGGTGAGATGGACTAGCGAATCAAGGGTCGGGACCTTTTATTATAGATACTCGTATTACAAACATACTTTTCATATTTTTTTAATCCATAGCGCTTAGTGTATTATATTTTATTATTTCACTTTACAATAATATCAACACCAAGTGAAATTCATTTACCTACAAGTTTATTACCCTTAATTTTTTTTAAATAAAATAAATTAGCCATAATAAAGGCGTTACTTAGCGGCAATCCATATTAAATGAATATTAATAATATAAGCGCTACGTTGGTCATTACATTACACAAACTACCAACATTTTAACATGTGTAACTCATGTTATATTTGTACGTAGGGCTCGGAACCGTTATTTAAAATACCGTTTATAAAATGTTTCTAATAGTTCTAGAACACATTTTGTGCAAAATTTGTTCAGAACGCAAACGAAACAAGAACATTTTTAAAAACTGGGATAATCCGCAGAACGCGACTGCTCTCTACTTGGCGTATAGCGACGCGACAACGTTGAACATTACAAAATGACAGCGAAAGGACAAATTAGAGTCATACGTCATATGTCAAGTTGGCTAAGCGGTTAGAGAATACCCCGACTATAGAGGTTCGAATCCCGCACATGATTATAATTTTACCTCTCGCTGTAATTTTATAATGTAATCCGTGGAGCATAATTATAATTTTTTTCCCATCAATCGGGATATGGTCGCGCACGTCTTGTGAATTTGCCAGGGAGCATAAGTTATTGCAAGAATAAAAATATTAAAGTAGGTGGAACTTAGGTACCTACTGTATGGTTCGTCCTTGTGTCATCTATCCATTTCCAAGAAACGTAATTTATTATTACAATTTCAGGATCACTAATGAATAGTATATTTAACATATAATACTTTTTGTTTATTTACAAAACTAAGAGTATGTTGGTAAACTTTTTATTTCATTTCTATAACGTCACGTGGAATGTGTTCGTATTTGCTTCTGTGAATTAGCTTCAATATTTTAATATACACGTATCCTGATAAAAATAAGTTTTTCGAAATGTACATTCCTAAAATCCTTCTAATTACTATGCAATTATTTTACTAAGTAAACAGGTAAACAGTCATATTTTTATTTTTTCTGATCTCTCTAATCTAATCGATCTAATATGTTGACTGATTCCTGAGGCTTCTTGGTTTCCTGGCTTTGCATAAAAGTTTTTTGTCTCTTTTTTTGCAAGGGTTATGACATAAGGAAAATAAACCAACTACTTAGATTCAATTTGCGTTTAGGATGATTATTCATGGAACTGCACAATAAGGTTAAAAATCTATTCATCACACAACACAAAACACAAGTACTTCGGTGTTCAGTCTTTCGGTTTCGTTCAAGTTATGTGTGTTTTTATTTTTGCGTAATTATTATAAACAATAATTATAAAAATCCTAAATATAATGTCATAATATAACGATACAGGCATATCCTCCCAAAACAAAAATCAAAAATTAATATTAAATCAATGGAAGTTATTTGCCAGAGGAGGGACTCTTTGCAATGAACTTCTTCCCGTCTGGTACCGCTGCCATTATCCAAATGGCCACACTTCTCAACTAGAACTATTTACGAATAACCAGGGCCCTGATTCTGTAAAAAAATCGTAAATAGTTTCTCGTTTTAGCGTAAAACCATATACACTAGGACCATTTCTGTCAAAAATTATGTACAAATCAAACTGAGCAGAGAATTTTGATAATCGTGTAATGGATCTGATTGGTATTTTTTGACAGATTTAGAACCCAGTTCTGTCATACACAACCACAAGTTACCACACCACTACACTAAAGCAGAGCATATACATATTTATATAGGTAATTACGCATTGTCATGTCTGTCTACTTCAGTAAGAAATGGTTGGCTGTCATGTAAATCGATAATTGCATTATCATCTGAAATGAATTTCATTTATGTATTATCGTCATGAATTTGTTAAAAAGTTGTTCGAAGGTAAATACAATCTGTTTTGTAATTTATTGGTGCTCACCTAAATCAACCATGCTTGCCCCGGCAACCACACATCATTTATCTAAAAGTACTAACAGAATAATAGTTACTTTCTCTATGCATAACTTACAACGAAGTTCGTAATCTTAGCTTCATACCCAGTAGTTATGTACCAAGAAAATGAAAAAAAACGGTTAAAAACGTTTTATTACCCGAAAACGATTTAAGTTATGGTCTTACTCCTAAAATTTTTTTTATAATGTTCCGTTCGAATGAAAACGAAATATATTGTTTCTAAGGAATTTAAGACGAAAACGTTTCGAAAAATATACCGGTATCTGGAAATATACTGGAACAGTTTGTAGTACCTACATCTAATGTCAAAAGTGACAAAAGTGGCAAATTTTATTGGCATTCTTAGCGTTCTTATCCTAAATGGAACAGGGATAACAGTTACAAACGATCACAGTGATCACAACCATAGCAAACCACGCAAAATGTGGTCAAATTATCGAAAATAACGAAATTGGTGTCAAATGGAATACGCCCTAAGAACATTACTTGAGTATTTAAGTAACGTGTAGCGAGATTGCATTGAAGTACCTGTTTAGATTTAGTACCATTTTATGACAATTTTTCAATTGCGTGTCAACTCCTTGCTTGGACTTACTTGACCTGTATGCTGTTCTATAAACAAAAAATACATACCGACCTTGGGTTTCATGACAAAAAGAGAGTGCGAGGGTTTTATATGGGGTTTTATGGCCAAGTTAACTTGTATGTTGAGATACTGTTTACGTGCAAGTGTGATGAAAAAAATATTAATTATTACGTTTAGGTACCCGTAACAACGTAACACAAGAAATATATCAAGTGAAAAATCCACTTCAATCATAGTAATGTAACAATGGCCTTTTAACATTTTATGATAAGATAAAAAAACATAAAAACGTTATAAAACAGGTTATCACATGAAGATGTAATTTCTTTTTCTATATTGCGTCAAAATCTAACATTAAAACTTATTTGTAATTCAACACGCGAGCTGTTTCGTCTCAAACATATACTATTTCAGCCCTTTATATAGGTAGGTAGGACAGACAGATGGACCCACCAACGGTATAGGTTTAGTAAAAGGGTTCCATAATCTAATATATAACCATAAATAGTAGGTACCTACTTAATATTTGGGGACAGAAATTGCAACCATCCAACCAACTGCATTATTGATGTACCTAATTCCACTTTCCACACAAGAATGATGATACCTATGTAAATTGCAAAGACAACTCCCATGGTTCTATCTGTTTTACAGATACAAATCCCATATGACAATGTAAAAAAAAATTAAGAAAAAACGAAGTCGAATCGATTCATGTATATTATCGATTACGCGATTTTGCAGTGAATGTGGAACAATAATGGGACCAACTGACCAAACAAGCTGATTCATATCGCCTTGTCTGAAGACACCGTGTTCATAATGTCAATAATCAGTTAGTGCGTAAATTATTGATTTTAACCGATATCTCAATAAATTCGTTTATACAAAGGCATTGGATACACACGTGTTACGATCGATCTGAGCGTATCTCTCCTCGTTCTTTCACTCTCTTTTTCCATCGCCGTCCTCATAACCTAACCTTTTTAGAACGACTCCAATCTGATTAGAATATGTTTGCTAAGATCTTCTTCTGTCCGCAGTTCCATACGCAATCGTCTTGTTTACTTTAGTAGTCAATCTCTTATTTCTTACATCTTTTCTACGTTTCTATATCATCTCAGCATACAAAAAACATTCTCATCCAATTTCGCTACATCATAATTCACTCCCCATTGCTTTCTTATCACGCTGCCTTCAGACACATGCTTTTCAAATATCATCTCAACTGCATTTATTTACATGACTTAAATCCATTTTCTGCCATTCCTAACCTTGAATTCGATTTATTAATGTTGGAACTACTTCTAGGTTAGCCTGCAAGTAACTCTAGGTTAGCCTGATACATCTTTGGCAGCATAATTACTTATCATCAGGGGATATACTCACTATAGTGGGGAAAAGCTAGCATGTGAGCTACATAAAAACTGACTTTGCCTTTTTTGAAATGTTTCGGCTACGCATAAAGTCTAAGTAGATTTCCAGTATGTACTCTCCTGTTAACATCTCTTTCATGCTTTCCATTATTCATAAATAAGGTTTCACATTTATATAGACTCTTTCACTTGTGCAACTTTTTTTCCATCCATCATATTGCCTACAAGATATCATACATTTATCTTTTTCAAAAATCAATAAGTACTTTTGTCTTAGCTGAACTAACTCATGCCCTTCGTTCCAATGCTTCATGCATCATCGTTAGCATCACCTGTAACTCGTGCTCTGACAAAGCTATAGTATTACTTGGTCACGTACGTACTTCCTAATCAACGTAGAGAACACACTTGATAACTCGTTCATTCTAAATCTATAGTCGCTACTTTTCAGACATTGCTATCTTGCTAGTTGTCCAAGTTTAGATATAACAGCTACGGTGACTTTACAAGCATAGTTCTACTATGTTGCCAGTACTTTGTCTGACACCTTTTTACTGCTAAAATATTTAGTAGTTTTTTTTAATACTTTATTAATATTACACATCTTAGTACTCTTTACTGTATACACCATACACTTATATTTGAAATACCCTACGAAATACCCAATTTAGCTCTGTGCCCTGAATTTTTCTCTGGATTTATGAAAGAATTTCTTGAAAAAAATGTTCGAGAGATCGCGTTGAAAGAGGTTTGCTCTAACAGCTAATCGCGCTTTTATCTCTTCACATACCTGTGGTAAATCTTCTTCTTATATATTTTATACCTCTCACTCAAACAAACATATGAAATCACGTCTGCTACATCTCTTCTAATTCCTAAACCTCACAGTTATCGTAAATTCGATAAAACTTTCAGATAGCGACTAGGATCGTATCGTTATGGTCGGTATTAATACCAACCCTGCTATATAACTTAGTGTGCTAAACATTTTTTTTTTATTCTTTCCTTCAATATTAAATAATCATCAATAAAGGAATTAAAAGATTGATCAAACAATTTAAAAAACCACAACAAGTATACCGGGTCGACGTACACGAACTCTAACGCGAGTGTTTTATATATAACTATAGTATAGTAGTGTGTAGTATAGTATACATTTTAAAAGTCAGTAAATTCACAAACAGAATTCACTTTTTAAAGCAGAGCCCGAGCGGTAATAACTGTGGACTGCCGTGCCGCATGCCCATGGTTCGATCCCCACCGCTTGATTAACCTTCACCGCATGGTGGAAGTTTATTTTGCAAATGCTCGCCTGGCTAACTACCACCAAGTTCAAGTTCAAGATTAAAATATGTCGTCAAGCACCTAACAGTGTGTCCCGGCAGCCTTGACAGCCAGTAATTCTAGGCCTAGTCCGTTTACCATCTTCCACACCACATCAACACTTACCAACAGGTGAGGTAGTGGTCAAGGGCTAGCCTATCAGCTATAGGTAATAAAGAATACCGAAAGTATATGTACCACGCAAATTATAAATATATCAAAGAACATTTTATCACATAAATTGTTTACAGAAACATTATATTTTAGTAAATCGATATATAAAATTTTCACAGTTTCTAAATTTTAGGTCAAATAAATATAATTTCAAATAAAATTAACAAACAGTTCGTTATGAAAAAAAAAACAATTATATCCAGGAACAATATTAAAATTGAGATAGGCAAAATGATTTTTAAACAAATGAAACGCACCTAAGAAAAAAATTACTTTACAGAATTGTAAAGTAAAATTTTATAGCCGCTTAGAAAATTGGGTCTGTCTTGCACTGTACCCAAATTTTATTTTTTGGTTATTGTGACGGAACAAGCTCGAGGCCCACCTGATGTTAAGCGGTTAAGTGATCCTAACCTAACCTAACCTCTGCCTATAACAGATGCATTTCGTTACAAGGCACGAATTGCAATGTGCCCGTCACCTTGAGACATAGTTGTTAAGTCCCATATGCCTGTAATTTCACTGGCTTTTAAGGACTGCTGCCGGAACACACCGTTAGGTGCTTGGCGACAGGTTTTCTTGGCATTAGCAAAAAAAGCCCTTCCACCATGCGGTGAAGTTGAGCCGCGGCAGGATTTGGAACCTTGGACCTGCTGCGCGGCAGTCAATAGCCAATGCCATTGAGCCATCACTGTTTCAAATCATCGCACAGTTCCGTTGCACGTATTCTTCACTGTTTTAGAATAAGGATTTCAATGAAAATCTCTGCTACATGAGTTCCGCGCAGAAATCTGCGCGTTTTTCTACGAAATTGGAAATTTTCCGAGGAATATCATCCCATCATCCTTCTCATCTAATGTCCCTTATCACAGTTATCCAAACCTAACTTATGCGAATCAGAAAGCATCGCACAATGCCTCTAACATTGAGACAGTTTTAAGTACATTTATATAGAACTACAATCTTAATGTCAACTCATAAATAAAATGATCACAACAGTAAAGAATAGTTTAGTTATGATGCAAAATATAATACTTAGGTACTTCTACAAAAATTTCCATTGACGCCTGTAATTAACCAAAATTCGGTATTATATTTTAGCTGTACACTCCGTTCGTGGGCCTGATATTGTATCGTGTAATTCTTCATGAATGCCAGGATACGGGACCTTTAAACAGGATTCCACGGTTAAATTATTATGGAATACAATGTAATTGGCAAGTGACGTGTTTATGCACGCCGGAGCGAATTATCACGTGTTGCATGTAGAATGTGTGATACGTATGTAGGAAGATAAGGCAGTGCGGTCGGCGTCATCGACGCGGCCTCTGTTCATTCTGTCTCTTCTTATTATCTTCATTATCCAGGTACCCTCAGGATGCGTGCCCAACATAATTGATTTTAAACTTCATAGATTTTGAATGTTGGTTCGCACGAAAACACTACCATAATTTCTCGTCACAGGAATAAGTAACTCGTCCCATCATACTTTGACCAAACTACCAACTGGGCTGATACTGTTGAGCTAAGCGTATATGGCTAACAAATCGCTCAATTATAGTCATTGTTGTAGGCAGTCAACGATGTTTTTATATTTTGTTGGTGATCATTTTACAAGTAAACAAAAGCTGAATTAAACATTTTAAATTATATTTTTATGGAATAGTAGGGCAAACGAGCAGGCGGCTCACCCGGTGGAAAATAATTAGCGTCGCCTAAAGATCTAAAGGGTGCGTAGTCAGCCCTTAAATTGCGATAAATTCTCGTATATCTTACAAATAACTATTATTCTATCAAATAAATTAAATTAAAAAGACATCACTGATCGTGTAACATTAGTTATAACATCCAGTTGCGTTACAAATAAATACATAATTTGCTATAAATTTGATCGCGGTCATTACTTAGGCTTAAAGGCACCTCAAATTTGCTATCTCACAATTATACATAAAATGCGCACCGATTAAGGGAACGGTCACGACGGCGTAAGTGAGAATTTTGCTAATTGGCTGCATCTAATAGATAAGCAATAAAATCAATGGGCAGGACACCAGCTGCATCTTCAATTTATGCCGATGTGGATTCGCGATGCGCCCGGCTCGGCTTCGGCCCCCGCCACCGGACTTCATATTTATACGCTAAAGCGGACGCTGCAAAGAGTTCAAACGTGCGTCGGGCGCTCGGAACAGTAGACGGTCGAGAGAGAATCGCAACGCGTGGGTAGAGTAGAGTAGACGAGCCGAGGCAAGGGCGAGTGCAGTGTGCAAGTGCGTGCGGGTCGTGTGTCTGAAAGCTCGCGCCGCGAAGCCTCCGGAACATCGTTGCTGCCGTCGCCGTCGAGCGGGGCATCGCGCGAGCACCCGCCTCGCGTCAGTGCCGGCCCGGCCGCGCCGAAAGCACCACGTCCGGCAATTGCAACTGTCTCCATTCTGGACACTGGACACATATTGTATTAACAACTTTCCTGTCTGCCGGCTGCCGGCTGAACCCGTGATCGAGAATATATTCATTGTGCAGAACTGGTGAGTGTGTTATATATATAAGCAAACAATTAAGTCTAAAAACCTAAAAATAAAATATATTATTATTTAAATATTTATTATTTAACTATTAAACAAAAATCTAATATAAAGAAAGTCTTTGTTCGCATAAACCATGTATAATCCCGTGTACACCTATATAGAAGACACCGAGAGACGCATATAAGCGTAGCGTCTGAAAAAAGCCGACCCACGAGCTTTTCCACTGTTGCATTTCAGGGAAAAATACAAAATGCTCTAATAGAGTTTATAACGTACATATAATATATGAAGTTAAGGTAAATTACCTAATTGCATATAAATATTGTAATCTTTTAAAATCAAGTGTGTATGTCGTATCGCTATTGCATTCGGTTAAGTTTATTTTAATTATTGAAAATGTCACAAACATTTTATACAATTTGTTTTCATTTGTATGCATAGTGTATGTGAATATACTTTCTAGCCAAAATAATTAAACAGAATACAACAAAAAAATATAAGCTAACTCGTACATCCAATTTAGTAATTTTACAATAGTTTTCGTGGCATTGAAAATATAAACTATAGAGTTTATATTATTCATACAAATATTAATTCTGAATGGCACTTGGCGAATACATTCGTAACGATTCAATGTTATTATTAATTAATTATTCAATTATTTCCAAGGAACATTTTACATATTTTGAAAAATACATTTAAAGAATATAGGTAGTGGTTAGATTGAAAATCATTACATACAGGAAAATACAACACGGTAAGCAGGGAATCCCGTCTACTCACTTGTTATACATAAACGATTTTTACTAGCAATATATTAGCTATAATTAAGTTATATAAATAAATTACTTGATAAAAGCCTTTCGAATTGAATTGAAGGTTAACTTTATGCATTTATTTGCGGTACGATGTATAACTAATAGATTACTGCACGTTTAAAAATATGGCGTTGTTTTAAACTCGAATGTCTTAATTAATTCAAATGAATATGGCAAAATATTTGATTTCAACATGTTATGTTAATTGGCTGGTTCAGTGTGTCAACTATGTTTTAGGGTACCAATAAATACGAATCCGAAACTAGTAGCCGTTAAATATTTTGTGATAACGATGAATAGATTAATCTTATAAATCAATTTATTTATTCGATTTTGTGCCGTTGGTTTTTAAAAGTGAGTATAATAGCCAACAGTGTAAGTGTGAGATCCGATAGAGACGCGTGCCTTCACAACGAGCGTGGCCGATTCAATATTTCACACTCACCACCGCTAATCATGCACGATAGCCTTTCAAAGTAGATTGGAGTTCAATCAGCCAAATAACATAACTTCCTATTTTAAGCTATTTTACTTACAAAATGAAACAAGTTCAAGAACAGCTTTCCATTTGACACAGTTACTGATAGAGGTTTTAGAGCGAATAATTCAATGTATTATGACTTCAATCGTTCTTTCGAAATGAAAGGTTTAGAAAAAGGTGTTTGTTCGTAGCTCCCAACGTTGTCGCATCTACGTGCGAACGCGACTCACGTACACTTTGGTGTCAAGCGCGCCAACTCTCGGTGTCAGACACTTTAACTGTATCCGACGTTTATTTATTCAATCTAAATAAATACATCATGAACATAACGTAGTAAGTACTCAACATTCTCGTACATAAGATGAGATTCACTGTTAGAATACACAAAAAAAAACATTTTCGTTTGTTTCCGTTATCTGAGCAATCATTCATCTCTAATTTATCATTTTCCTTTCGATAAAACAACGAGACGAATGTAAATACGATCCCAAGAATAATGCAAATCTGTATAAAGTGGTTTCCCCTGCGTTCAAGTTTTTGTCGCCTCGCCATTGCGAATATTATGCAAGGCTCATAAATTACCGAAGTAATTTGTCTTATAGGTCGTTGTAGAGACGGCGTGGCGTGGTTATTACGAACTTGAAAGTTAATCTAGACGATAGGCACTTCAGCCTGTTGTTTGTTGGTCTCGAATAAACGGCTCCCCTCGACGCAGGCGGTCGGGCTTTATTCACCTGGCTATAACTTTTGTAAAGTTTCGCCTGTGCCATCTTGTTTTTGTTGTTTCCCTTCCGCTAAGTTAACGAAGGCAGTTGAGAAATATGGAACCTGACGCCCTAATGTTTGTTGCTAGTATTTCAATATTTTTAAATTTTATCTTTTAAATTGTAGCTGTTGGCAAAACATGAATAACTGTTCTACACTTATGCATATATTGAGGTTTTATTGAATCACCAAGTTTAATTATTTAAAAAACATGGGTACTTAAGCCTAAGCAACGTACTTAGGGTCACTATCACCATCGACAATCGTGAAGGCTATTATAGTAAGTATTAATTAGGATCTTGAATCTATGAGGTCTGTGTGAATGTCTTCGTAGTTTCTTCGATTCAAACTTAGCTTCGTCATATTTTAAATACCAACTGTTCAAATTCCTTGAAATTTTGCATGTATATCATGAGCCTTTGAAAATCTATGCTTCTGGTTTGCCTATTTTTCGTTATATTCTTTATTTTATGTCTAAATGTAAAAATTAGAATTTCCACAACAAATATTTTTTTTAAATAAATACACACTTTTTCAGAAAACTGACAAATCTGGCATATAGATATTAGACCCAAGGACATACACGAAAATTTAATTTCAACAAGTTTTAAAACTTTTTACATACTTTTCATTTAAAATATAACGAAACTACGTTTGTATTGAGAGTGCCTTAGGGTTTTAACACTAAATAAATATAAATATGGACGTAAGTTTTAATAATATGACACCAAATATATATTATTTTCTTAATCTTGTTAAGTTACTTGCACGGCTTTCAGTTAATATATTTCAGTTTTTTTGTCCTTAGCACCATCGATAAAATTATTAAATTAAAAACATGAAGAGTTAACGCAAATAAAAAAAACAAAAGCGTGATCTTTTAAAGCATAACCCCAAAGTATTTTGCTAAGTAGTGTAGGAGTGCGAAACCGGCGGTTAGTGATCGGTTGATTGCGCAAAGCTCGCTGCGTCGAGTTCAAGCGCAGGGTGAAGGTTTCTAGGCGCGAATGCATCATCTCTAACTTACCATCTATCTATATAATTATACTTCTAAAGCCTACATTTTTTTTTGTATGTTAATGTACTTAAATAAAAGAATGGGATACGATCACAAATATGCCTTTCTCACAAAAACGTATTTACCAGATGACGCATGATTATATGCTGATTATTTTAATCCAACAATATTTAATATATAGATATCTAGAGAGAGTCCTTAGTTTGAATCCTGAACTGCGCTTGAGCAGTATTTTTTTAATGCTTGTATAATTACCACCCTCAAGTGAAAAATCTACTGTTAAGCATTCAACGGTGTGTTCCTATCCTTAAGTGTCATTTCACATTCTAGGCGTAGCATATTTAAAATATTCGACTAGTCAAATCACTCACCAAGAGGAAAAAAAATATCAAAGCTTACCCATCACCTAGAAAACAATATTTAAGATTACAATTCCCTAATTTAAAGGCAAATTCGTGACTACAAAAGGACTAACAACACAAATAAAAAATACAACCTTAAAAGAATACTTTTTACTATTGTACAAAGTCACAGTTCTAAAGTAATTCGGTCACAGTTGATAAGTACTTATACGTAGAAGTAATTTACCTTTATTATATTATATATTTTAATTCTTTAAAATTTTCTGGTTTCAAATTGGTATTGTGTGACTAAATTATGCGAATTTATTGGTGAGTGGTCAGTTGATTGCGCAAGGATTGGTTCGCTGAGTTCAAGCTCAGGGTGAAGGTTGCCAGGCTTGGCTGTTACATGCCTTGCCTCATGTCTAATAAGACCCTTAAATATTTGATACCTTAAAACCGTTTACTACATAAACCTTTTCTTGAAATAAAGTATACTTGCATAAAATAATTTTATAAATTCTTCGCGCTGAAATAATAATTCAAGTAAATTATATAGGATTTTCATATTTCAAATGTGGTACCTATTTTTTTTGTTATAAAATTGTTCATGTTACCTAATGATAAGTCTTGAATGTAAATATAGGTAAATATTACAATCTTGAATTTAATTCGTAGAACCGCTCCATTAAATCGCTAACATTTTGTATACATTTCTTGGCAATAACTGTAACTAATAACTGGCAGCAATTTTAAAGACGATTAAGTTCATCGGAAAGTCCACGGATTTAGAAAGTTCTATCGAACATAGGAATTTGCGCAATTAACTCTGGTATGCAAAATAGAATAGCATCTTGAATTTTGAATCCAATGGGGTCAATCAACGTAAAATACAAGGTATCAAACTTAATGAATAAGACGACGCGACGTGAGAAAAATGTTCTGTCAATGAATAGAGGGATGTGGCATATCACACTACATCCTTCATTCATGCTCATACGTTGCGATGCGTTGGCAATAAATTAACAAAGGGCATTGATTGCATCACAATACTTGAGTTTATTTGAAATTAAAATATACTTGAGTAGACAAATAATACCAATTGTTGTAATTATTGACGATGGCGGGCGACAAGGTCGGCGCGCTTCCGATTCTTTTGTTTTAAGTGTTTTGCACTTAAAGCGCGGAAATACGCTTAGCTGACGGGAGTTAAGTGGCTGGATGACGATCTTCCTTCACACCAGCGGCCATGATGTAAGAACCTAACAAGACATGCCATTTGGGCACAAAAAATGAAACAATGCAATGTTAAGCACTTCTTGTTCTAAGTGACTGCCTATTAACAAAAAATATATAACTCTTGTCATGGGCGGTGCGCGATAGATACAAACAACTAAACTTACGGTTGCAGTGCGAAAGTGAGGCAGTAGAAAATCGTACGGTATAAATTCCTTCCTATGAATGCAGCAGTAAAGCCATGGGAAAAGTTAGCAATAAAATGTAGTGTCCTTAAAAGATGGTAATGTCTGTTGTGGCTCCAGTGACTTCGCATTAATGCGTTTGCGCGTCAATATGCGCGCGCGGTTCCCGGCGTGACAGAATGTGATCGCGAGCCCCGACGTCCGTCGTCGTCGATCGCAGCCGCGTCCAGCGGCGGCGCACGCGCGTTGCTTGCCACGCGCCCGCGCCGCGCCCGTTGCGCCCACAGAACGTTCCTTCCTGAGAAAATGGCAACTTATGGGAACTGAATCTGGGCCTCGCAGGTGCCATTGACCCGCGCAACCTGCCACACTCGACGCACATGTGCTGCCATTCACATATAATATTTACCGACATACCTTTCTTTATATAGGTTTATAGAATTGTATGAATCGAAAGCCACAATAGGATAGAGTAGTCAATGGTTTTAACGGCGACTGCGGTGAATCGAGCTAACAGTCAGCAATGTATCCCAATAATACTGAGCTGATAAACGGATATCGTTTTTTTGTATCGGTTTATTAAATAAATGTAGGTCCTATGACACGTTATTACGAGGGAAGAGTTTAGTACTAAATTCTGACGAAAACTTGTTCAGGTTCATTTCATTGGAGTGTTTCTTTGCCACTATAAATTTATATTTTTTTGCCGTATTATTTAGTCACAGACAGCTCGCCCAAGATATTATTGTGCTTAAAATCGAAATAAAATGTAATTTTTTTTTGTTTAATCCATTTTATTATCACTATTATGAGAGTTATAGTTTAACAAGCAAACACACAATCACTCGGACAATCTTTGGTATTGGTTATGTTGGAAAGGTCTGCAAAAAGCCTTAAATTACACACCTCTTGCCGAGTGATGTTTTATAAGAAATATTGTGTCGGAGAGAGTGCAGCAAGCTCCTCGGTCGCCTGTGCCGCCGCTGTAGGAGACAAAACCGTTACTGGACCACAAAAATGTCGCAAAAAAGCTCTTAAACCGTTTCTGTTTCACTTGTTACATTGTAATATCATGACGTGACTTTGATTTCATGGTATATTTAATGAGGTTTGTCAAAGGGAGATTGCTTGGTGTACGATTATGTAACAGCAATGCGTGTATACTTGTAGTCACTTAATTCAAACGCTTAAATTACGAATGTTGGCATTAAGTAATAGTAATAACATTTTCAGAATGAAGGTACCAGAAATCCATCTCAACAAAAACTATATAATTTTCTACTATACATATAGTCTCTTTTAAGTCTTAAAGAGTAAATTTAGTGTAGTTTCACTAAATTCACGGCCAATGAAAAAGTATGGCTGTATAAGTTGATAGTTATTGGGCCCCAATGTTGAGAACACTGGTAGCGAACGTGTAAGAAACCTCGGCATGGGTCGTCGCCTGAATATCAATATCAGAATATAGCCAAGCTGCGAAGCCGGCCACAATGAATGACCGATAAACAGAAACGCACGAATATGACCCTACGTGGGCTCTCTTTAAAATTCACATTCATGGGCTACAGCGCTGTTGGTGCTCAGTGCCACCAAATGGAATGTAGGTTATGATGTTATTTAGCTCGAGTTTTTGCCGGTCTAAGTTTTTATTAGATACAAAGGCTGGCCAGATATCTCCTTTCGTGTCAATCAGCGTCGTATAAGGCGAGAAAGTACTGACATCATTGCGATAAATGTTGTTCTCAATTATAATATCTATGGCTAAATCTACCGTGAGAATAATTAGCCTTAATTTTTTAACTGACTGTGTTCCGATATTTCGAGATGGTATTTTAGTTACCCATGATAATAATATGCAATCTCATAGAAATATGAGAAAATATTATAGCATTCATTATAGCCAATAAAGTCTGAGACCGGTATGATTTACAGCAACGTAAAAAAGGCTGAAGCCTCCATAAATTTGTTCTCTTTGTGAGGTACGCCAAGTGCAGACTCACAATGAGGATCATATCAATGCCCGCCAACCTGGTTGTTTTGTTTCCTTTAGATTTCATGCGGTATTCACTAGCTGCACTTTATGTGTGGCAAGTTGTGGTTTGAGAAATAAATCCTAACAAATCGAATCGCATTTCACAAACAAGGTATGGGTCTCCACCGACGATGTTACGAGTGTAATATATCTGTCCAGTTGCGTGAAGAGATGCGTTTGCTATCTCCCTAAAGAGCCTGTTGTGCCCACGCTCATAGCACCCACACTCTAAATAACAAGACAAATAGACATGTCCACTTTACCATTTACCGAGTAAAAATTCTCATGTTATGTTTGAATAGGTCTTTTACCAATTAGTATTTGTACCGATATATGACGTTTGACTCGGTAGAGGTTTGTCTGAACACTTTGTGTAGCGCCCGACGCCCTCCCGCCTCGGAACTGAAGTGTGAGAGTATAAGGACTCTGCCTAACTACTAACCACCCATTGTTTGCTTACAAATACGGACCCTTTTGAGCTTATGTCATATATTTAAGGTTTTCACGTATTAACAATACAACACGTAAAGCTTTTTGCAAACACGTCCCAAAATATTTGGGCGATGATCAAACGACTTTAGCATACAAAGGAAAATCGGAAACTTGTCCCACAAGATCATTTCAAAACACAAATCGATGTCTCACGTTTTAAAGAGAACCTTTACCTCCTTTCGTGACCACCAAAATTTATTTTGGGGCTTTTATATCTCTATGTGTCATTGGCGTTGTATATCGTATCGTATATTAGGTATAATACATAATAATGTATCTTGTTTTTTCCGAGTTTCGGGTGACTGTTTTCTAATAGCCTACAATTTGCGAAGAATGTGAGGAACTATTAAAGAGTTAATTAATATAAGTTGTTTATTTGCAAATGAGAGTTTTGAACAGCCAGTAAAGTCCAAGTTGTTTTATGGTGCGGAACGTGCGATGTCATTGTCCTACGAGCGGGTAGCGCATACCTACATCTCTGCCGCGTCGCTCCGCTGCCGCCGGCACCGTGAGCATTTTAGATTACCTTCGAAGCCTTATTGCGAAATAATATGCAATACACAGTTTGAGGTTCTTTCTGACCCTTCTACAAATGTAAAAATAAACATCTTCTCTTATTTCAGATTGTCTGAGCAATTTATTTCTATCCTGACCCAACCTCTCTGACCTTTTCGAGAAAACATGTCCGTGACTTAAGTTATTCGCAAAGCGCTTATTTGAAAAAGTACACCCTCTTACTGGAAATAATAATGTACCTACCTATATTCTTTGTTTTCCTTTAATCTTGAAAGGGTCGTTGGGAAGTAGTAGGTATGTCAACTGAATCCCCACATGAATTATTCACACTTCGAGAATGCCTCAAGGAAATGAACACGAAAATATTACCTACCCAATGGAAGCTGGTTATTTCGTGATACAAAACAGATTTTCATGTTGCAAACAATGTGACAATAAAATATCAAATATAAAATAAATCCTGATTAATGACGTTTACATCGTACTTTTGATTAAAACGTTCCTTATATAGATATTACGTAAGCACATCTTTAATTTATTTATTCTGTGTTTTGTGAACAAAATCTCTAATTTTATCCTGACTACTAAGTACTGATGTTATTTTTTTTTGCTTACGCCATACTCCGAATCAGTTCAAAACCAAACAGTAAATATAAGTGATCATTTATAAAATTCTTACATAACATATTGTCGAGGTTCCAATAATATATCAATTATCATTAGTCTGAAGGTATACATTTTGACATACTTCCTGATTCGAGATGCTTCCCTAAACCTGCTTCTAAAGTTTTTAAACATTCGTGAGCCGACGAATCTTCACCTTGAAAGAACATAGGCATTTTTTTGGATGTCTGTTTTTTCCACACCAATAATGATAATTTTTATATGTATTCATTCAATATCTTCATGCTAGAGCTAATCACGACCGTTGGTGTTCTTGTAATACTTATCAAAAATACACTTAATGGCGGCTATGGCTATATTACAACTTTAGAATTGACGTAATTTATCAATTTCCTTACTAGATAATTACTACTTGTTATTAACATATTGAATTTGCAATACAGGTAACACAATTAAATTATCATTAAGTAATTATAAAAGTATTTGATCCACACAAAAACTAGATCGCGTGCTGTATAACCGAATATTTTTTGCATGGATGTAAAAAGATTAAGGGTTATATCTATAAACATTTTAAGTGTTTGTTCCAAAAACCTCTTTTTTGATCAATTCTTCCACATGGCTACTGACTAAATCTACACGGTGTTTCCAAATCCACCGCTTCTCGGCAGAAACACTTGGACGCTTTCGCACATAAGCGCGAATCTACCACGGTAATCCGTTTGCAGACCTCTATGTGGGGTACCACCCCCTCACGACGCGCTAGAACAGATTGCGCGCCGCTTACATTCGGAGACCATGCCGGTACTACCCGGGGACCAAGCCCAAGGTCGCAGAGAATCCTTTACGGCCGAGGTGAGAGGTCGGCGCTCCGTTATACCGAGACTCACCTTCCCCTGCGAGGACATCGTATCTGCAATCTAACGATGGCAGCTGGATAGCCCCGCCGCCGTAGCCGTGGAAGGTATAGGGAGAGCGGCGCACCCCAATACCGGCAATCTTCTGCTGTCGCGGCCTCTCACCGTCAGCTTCCATACAGCACTGCAACTCGCCTCAGATTCAGTGCCGCTCATATAAGACTGCAACCAACTCCTTGCCGCTCCATATCATGGACTTGGAGGCAAACCCAGTGGAGCGACCCTTCGGGGGCCGGCCAGCGCGACCCTGATTTTTCTGAGCTTCATGACACACATGCATGGAAGAAAGGGGAACCAATCGGGTACCCTACTCCCAGTATACCTTTCTCACTAACGTCAATATATCTTTGTTCAAACTTTCTTATTGCTCTATTCCTTACTCTAATGATATAAGGTACACCATAGGTACTTATAACATATCTCTTCTACATTTTAGATATGACAAGAAAAACCTCAAATAGGTACAGATGAAAAATGCAGTTAAGAATACTTTAAAAGTGATCCTAAATAGCTTATCAAAGTGCTGAACCCTGAAAACAATCAGATAGCGAGCAAAAACATGTCCGGTTGTGTCGGTGTCAAGGGGTCAGCATTTCGGTATGGAACAATTGAGAATAAAGATAGACATGAGCGCGATAAGAGAGCCAGAGGTATATTTAAATAAGAGTAGGTATTATTGGCGATAGCATCTCGTTGCTTCGGTTTTTTCTGCTAGTAAAATTGGCTTTGTAAAAGTATTGCTTGATCTTCGTCGATTAACCGCTAGCGCTCGTCTCTAAATTCTTAGTGATTTGATACAGCTGCTTTTTTGCCTAAAACTAGAACTCACAAATAAGGGAAGTTTAATGTAGAAAATTATATTGTCTATACACAATTTTACTATAATTTTATCTAAAGCGGTTTAACTCTCACAGCCTTCTTATATTTTTTCATGCTACACCTTAACAACCGAATTCTATTTTTAAAATGGATTGCAATTATGAATCTATATATATAGATACATATGCATAAATAAAACAACAAAATTTTGGTCATTTTGATAGACAATTTCTGTTATAGCTTTGTGATTTTTTGCCTGTGAGATTTAGCTTTCAGAAAAAGAATCATCATGTTGCAAAGTGTATAATGTTGCAATTGGCCGTTTATTTACGTAAATAATGCGTTGTTATTTCACGTAGGTAAATGCACATCATTCCATTATTTCGTTAAGTGGTTGTTCGAAAACTGCGGCCGCGCTGTAACGGTACAAAACCACCATTAACCTGGTGAATATTACATAACGAATAAGTAAAACAAGCTAATTTCCTGCATCGCTCTTTTCATGATTGTTGGACATTAAACCGTACATTCGAGTAGAAATGTTGCCTTCTTCGTACGAGTATACCATCTTTTATTACGGCCGTGGTGTACGAATTGAACATTTATATTACTGTATAGTGTTATAGTATACGAGTGCTAGAGAACAACTTAGTAATAACTTTAACGTGCTGGTTCTTAATTATATGGCATTGTTACTTAGTCTTACAATAGTACAGGACGTGACCTTTTTTACTTGTTACGATTATGAATTGGGTGCTTTAGTTATACTTTGTGTGTAAGTGACATAATCGGTTAGTCATGACGCTGTATGACGAGATGACATTACTGAATTAATTCATAGATACTTGATATTAATACGCTTAGGATTCAAGTGCATTCAATGTATTTAGTACGTACAAGTATGTTTATTGAAGGTATGAAAACTAAAATCTAAATACTAGCTTCAAAACCTAATTTGGTAGTTTTCACTACAAAAAGTAGTGCATTACTTAGCTATCCGCTTAACATTTGATTTCTTTTTCAATATCATCGAAAACAAACAGTAAAGGGCTTCACAAAATTATCATGATGCGAGTGAGGTAATATGGTCAAAACTATGAGTTCAATTAAAAGCAAACTAATGTTCACAACAAAGCGCGGCCGTGAGAAAATATTAATGTATTATTTACCAGGCAACGATTATATCGGTTATGGGTAAGTGAAAGAATGGTGATGTTGACGTGGTGGCTGGCCCTCGGTCGCTGGTCGGTGCGCGGGCGCGGCCAACCGCCGCCATTGTGGCTCCGACTTACTAAATCAATATTTGCGCAGATGTCGGCGCAAGACCATGCTATGCTTGTAGCGACCTAAAATTCATACAGCTTATATGGCAATGTTAGCGGTAAATTTTCTCGGCTGCTACTTGTAATCCTTCAAATGTGGGTCGGTGTTGCACGCACAGAGTGACCCCGACCGTGCTCGGCTGAAGGGTAATTCATTCAAATCGATGCTCGATCTCAATAACTTTAATGCTCGTTAGCCATATTCCTTATTTATTGGAAACTTTCTGACCATACTTTCACACCTGTAACTTCACGTGACTACGTGTAACTACGTATTAATAACAAAACTGTTAAATTTACTTATTACTGAGACATGATTAACTTTATTGTGACCATGTTCATATGAAAGAATGAAATGAAAAGTTAACGTTATTTCTTGTTAATTTTATCATCGCGTTCTGGACGCGATAATTTTTAGTTCATTTCATAGTTTCTTCTGAGGGACTGAAGTTCCGAGTGAATCAATGAAACTTTCTATATTATTCTTCATCTTGTACCGGGCTGATTCCGGTAGGAATTCCTATTAAGGAATACAATACCCATCATATCTTATTGAAAGTTTTGTGGAACAGGCCTTTAAAAAAACAATATAATATGTTAGATGCTAAAGAATAGTCGAAAATATATGTTTTTATCCATAGTTATATTACTGTATAAATAATGCGCCTGCCCAGGAAAAAATTTTTGTTATGCCGGACAGCAAAGTTGTTATTTGGCGCGCGTACTTTTATTGAAACCGGAGGCAGCGAATGATCCTATGATTGAACACCAAGCAAAGCGAGTGGTTCAAAATATAAAATCCTGAGCTTACTAAAGGTTTCAAAGGTACGAGAAACAGAAAAATTAAAATCTGTCGCCAAGCACCTAACAGTGTGTTCCGGCAGCAGTCCTTGAGAGCCAGAAAAATTACAGGAACATGAGACCTAACAACTGTACGTCTCAGTGTGACGGGCACAGTGCAATTCGTCGTTGGCGAAATGCGTCTGTTATAGGCAGAGGTTAGTCCACTTAACAACAGTTGGGCATCGTGCTTGTTCCGTCACAAAAAAAAAATATTGCCGAGCGCAACGCACAATTTGTCACCTCACTAAAGCGAGGAAAACGCTAGGTGCAAGAAAAACTGCTTAAATAATGCGGTAAAGCCTTAATTTGTAGTAAAAGTTAAAAGTAAAATTATTAATATTTGAATTAACTTAATTATCTGGAACTTTTCCTAGAAGTTCGGTTTTTAAAAACCTTTTGCGCGCTAGCCGATAAAAAGGAATTTTACACGCAGATTTTGAATGATAAACAAAACCTTTCCGAGCTTGTAAGTTAAATATATTGTTGCGACCTCACAAGAGTAGTGTGATAGGGGTAGGTACATGATGATGAAAT
Organism: Plagodis pulveraria; assembly: GCA_963890685.1. Lineage (NCBI taxonomy): Eukaryota > Metazoa > Arthropoda > Insecta > Lepidoptera > Geometridae > Plagodis > Plagodis pulveraria. Next base: position 20,733,359 of record OY982957.1, read on the forward strand.
TAATGTGTCTATTAAATTTTATTAATTTATCTTGGTCAATTTTAAATTTATATTTACTTATAGCGCTGTTAGCGATGAAATAATCTGTTGTTAAAGTACCTGCTGAGCTTAATTGCTCTGAGCTGCTGAGATATGTAGAATGCCTTAATTACGGTTAAAATAATTAATTACGGATAGTTACTATAAAATATTCCAATTTAGACATCGTCACTGCAACAATTACAAAAGTAACATGTTTTAATTTAATTAAGGACAGTGCCTTAGGTGTAGAATACTAGTCTCAGTAAAAAGTAATAGGCAATCGTTGCGAACAAGCAAACGTTTCGTAAATATGTAAAGTGCAAACCAGAATGTATGCTTTATTAAAATCAGACAGTCACAATCTCATGTCAGATAAAGTCGCGGTAGGAAACAAAAGGAACATTGTTTATTTGTAATGAATTATGAAGAAAAAAATATATTAACTGACTTAACAGTTACATTCATAATAATGAAGAAGTAATCCAAAATTATTATTTTTTCTATTGGTGTGTATTACATTTTAACATCAGCAATTATTATATAATTATTAATAAAATGCCATTACATCGTCACATTAATAATAATGATTAATTTTACTGAACAAATCGTTAAATACCAACCTCACCACCAGCCCTATCGATCAGAAATAAATTTCACAAATCAGTCCACATATCCTTTTAGAATAACCAATTAATCGGTGTTTATCCCAAGCATTACACTTTTTCACTCTTTTAGGATTATAAATGAACTTCTATCCTATCTAACTTTTTCATACTATACTAATGTATAAAAAGTTCTAAATATCGGAGCAAGAAAGAGATACTTAAACATGTTTTTAAAAATTAGTTCGTACAATTGTAAATTTTTTACATGCTTTTTTCTAAGTGCAAAGTTTCGTCATGATTGGCACATCCATTTTTTTATCTATTTCCTTAGTTTGATACCCAGAGGTTTAAAATTCCAAATTTTAATTTCTATGTCGATGGCCACTGCACTGCACTGCAACTGAACTATGACTTATCTGGATAAACTTTGGTTTTTAGTACACCTCACACACCATATTCCTTCGGGGATATAATAGGGGATGCATGATGACATGTATGTCATTTTTAAAAATAAATAAAACAAACGCATCAATACATTGTTTATGTATTGATGCGTTTGTTCTTTCTTTGCTAAAAATTATTAACCAAACATTTTTACAAACTATGTTAACTTATTAGTGAGGTATTTGTAATTAGAATTGCTATCATCATAAATGTGAGGGCGAGTTCACTAGCCGTTAGAAAATTGCACATTTCAGGTTTGTCTAAGTCATATAAGAAAAGCACTATATCTTAGAAGATATAATCTTTGGTACCAAGCGTAATGAGGTATAACTCTCAGTTTTACGAGTAAAGATAGCAATACACCTAAGTAAATATCATCCCACAGGTAACGCGGTATGTAAGTAGTATGATCGCAACTCCAGAATACTTTACAACGCCATGAATAATATGCAGTTTATTAAAAACTCCTTTTTATGACTTGTGCTTTACAACCTTAAATAATAATAAACTATGGCCCTATCTTTTAATGATGGATTCAGGATGCGTCGTTAAGGCATCATGTGATTATAATTACAACGTTTCAATAGGTTGCATGTATACTGCTATTATCTTCAGAGGCTAATAAAGTGAAGGTTTCATTTCCCTTGCTTGTACGCTAGTTCATGTATTTTTTACTTTTTATATGCTTTTTTCTTTCGTTGTGGTTTCCAATTGAAAACGAGTAGCATAATTTTCTAAGCGATGACCACGATTCCCGTGTAATATGATAATGTGATGTATAAATATTTAATGTCTACTGCTCTTTATGATCGTTTTTGCGCTATAACCAGTTTTCTACAATGCAGTCCCACAGAGAAAACAGGAGCCTATTAATGTTATTTTTGTACCCATTTTATGCGATGTGATTCCGTTCCCGTGAGTTGCCAAGCGTTTCATGTACGAGTTCTTGCTTTATAGGTACCAAGCATTTATCTGCCCCCCTGTGACCCGTAGTAATGCATTCTCGACTTTGATATTATACTTTCTACTTACATTACCTTCAACTATATATAATCTTCTGACCCTAATGTTAATTTTTCTTGTTCCACCTACTTATTAAAAATCATGCATAGGTAGGTGACAACTTTTTTTATGCTTGATAATTTAGCCTTTGAACACTATGTCACCTGATGGTAAGTGATGATGTGGTCGAAGATGTTGTTCTGGCTAACCTAGAATTATTGGCTCTCTAGGAAAGCTGGCAGAACACTCTGTTAAGTGCTTGGCGACAGATTTTCTACTTGAGGGTGGTTGCAAGGTGGTGATAGGGCAAAATGCCTAACGACTGCCATCCTAAGACAACAACCGGGACTGACGGCTTAACGTGCCCTCTGAAGCACAGAAACGCTCAACATATCACCAGCGGTCACCCATCCAACTTATGACCGCGGCGGACGTTGCTTAACTTTGCTGATTAGTTCAGAACGGCTTAGCAAACTTCGCAACGAGCGCTTTAAAATCAATATCTTAAGTGCTTCAGCATTCAATGGGATCTATGTACAAAGTATGTATTTTAAATTCTATTACGTACGTTTAGTACATCACTACATGAAGTCTGGTCTGAATTTTAAATGTTACATATTATTATCTCAAATGCTGAGGCATATATACACTTTAAAACTTATGTAGGGCGGTTGCAATGACCTATACGTGCCTGCAACTCCTCATTTAAAACTAAGCTGTGACGGTAGTGTACAAGCGTTTGCCATTCATTACCACATAGAGATATGGTTCGTAATGACCAGCCGGCCGGTCACCTATCGGCCAGACGCTCGTAAACACTCCTCCACACGAAGCATTCCAACGTTACACTGAACGCGACTCAATAGACATCACACCGAGCACCAACGCTTCCGGTAACAGAACACATGCACGACGCGGAACGAAAGATTTGCGACGTAATTTAATTAGATTCCACATAAAAAGGGCTTGGGACCCAAAGGTCAGTGATTTAGTGGCCGACGAGAAGCACACGGTTCGTTTTATGTATGGAAGGGGCGCAAAATAACACGGGTCAGCGGTCGCCCTAATAGACTCTACCGGCTTTGAAGAGCGTCACTTCACAGCGCGAGGGCGGGCAGATACAGGGGCGGTAGCAGCCGACATCAAGCATAGCTCACTGGCAACGCATAAGTCGCTCAACATTGCACCGTGTAATTTACTGTTCACCAAGCAATTCGAACACACGAAGTATTAAAATTTATATGTCGTAATATGCTATAGCTAATTACAGCACAAGAGTCCATAATGGTGGTGCAATTAAAGAAACAATGTATCGCATATCGTGAGAGGTGTCAGCAAACGGCAACCCGGGCGTACCTGGATGTATACCATAGGTAGTATGCAGTGTGGCGACGGTGGTGCGGGGGCAACGCTCATCGTGTGAGCGACGCGCCCGAGCCCGACCAACAATCGCGAATTCAACGTATGCCTAGCAACAGCCACTCACACTAACGGTGGCTTTCTTCGAACACACAGACATAGAATGCATTCGCGAGCTTTGGCTTTGACTGACTTTAGACATTAAAGCCGGCTTTTCTCATGAACTTATGCGAAATTCCGCAGCTACATTTGCATTTTTTCAAGAGCACGTTCGCAATTTACATCACACCTACTTTCAATCGGTGGAATGTAGACGGTGTGCGTATGAAATTTTAATGATTACTTAGAAAAACCCCCGAAAATAAGTGTCGTAGATCGAATCGAATTCACGAAATAGCATGGAAATAAGATAATTCGTAGGAGTGTTGGACTGGAATGCTAACACGGAATAACGGTGGCGAAGACAACTCAAGCAAATTTACCTGAACAGTTCAGAATTCAGAGTACGACGCACGTTAAGAGCGTGACGCCGCCATCACGATCGCTGCGCCGAGTCTTCACATCACGAACGCTACGGCTGGCCACTACATACCCATTCTTTCTTGTGGCTTATATTTTGTGCAATTGCCAACTAACTGAAAATTGGTTTTATTTGAATTTCTGTCGCTTGATGAAAACTATACGGCATCGACATTTCACCATCATTAATGAAAAAAAATGTGCCAGATAATATGTTATACTTTAATACAATCTCTTGCCTTTTATATGACTCAAGCAAAGAAAAAAGAGATCAAAACATTTTAATCTTTCATTTGTTTTGAAAATATACTTGCAGTATATTTTTATTTATCTAAAAGCATCTCTGAATCAATAAACTCGTCTAAATTCCTAACTTTCATACGAAAGTTGTGTCACGAAATTCAAGGGGGTCATTGAACTGCGTGAAGCCTCTTGATACAGCCTCATGAAGAAACTAATATTTGCTATCTTCCTACGTATTCCCTTAAGGGACAAGCGCCCTGCCTGCCACGTCGGGTTACTTCCGCACGACTGACGCTGCTCCACTTATGTTGCTTGCTATTCCTATTTATGGATATGTTACTAAACTCTTCGGGATAAGTAAACAGTTTTTTGTGTTTAAATATTATTAGTTCATATATTTTATGTAATATTCGGAAACAATGACACATTCTTAAATTATATGAGCTCATTTTAAAAATATTCGTTGTACCTACACATTTACACGACATAAACTTTAAGCCATTCGTATTCAGATATGTATAAGACTGCACGTGAATATTTCGCAAATGAAACTTAAATAATAATCTTAACACTTAAACGTGTTACTCCAGATAGTTAAACTAAGCGTTATGCTACGTGTACTGTACAAGCAACGGCTAGTTAATATGTACGTGACCGCCCGCGTCTGCCGTTAATCGGCCGCTACACTTCAGCGACAATTATCGCCTAATAACAACGTTATGTCGCCTTGTAGCCGAATCTAATAAGGAGGCGGTGACAGGCGACGACGCCATGTCCACGACTGCTATGCTAATCGCAGGTAATTTACGAGGGTCGATAATCGCGACACGCGTACGTGAGCGCATTGTACGGCGCTCGCGCATTGTCGACGAGCAGCGTTAAACGGGCCTTGCGAATGCTGAGCTTTCGTGCCTTCCCGTGAGAATTCACTAATCAATGTAATTTCACATGCTTTCTTCACTTTTAATCGTTATCTTGGCATACATGATTTTAATATGGTTTAGAATTCATGAAGTTGGACATTTCTAGGCCTCTTGTTTATCACGTCTCATATCAAGTACGGTGAATTTAGCACAGAGCTTCTTCTTCCGGATATTCATGATTTTAAAGGTTTGAATATTGTAAGAACTCTATCACAGTTATAACGACACGCTTGTATGTTTCTTTATAGTGCTACGACAGTGCTACGAAAATAAATATAGTAAATTTAACGCAAAAAAAGGTCTATGGGATATTAAATCGAGTTCAATATTATATTTATCAATTTGAACTGTTTGTGTCATGTTTATAAATTTTTGCACCTACATACCTGTGATGTATCTGTAATCTCCGTTACGTCCAGGAGAACTTTGGACTACATTTTAGGATTACATTTAGATTATTGCAGATATAAAAGTTACTAACAAAAGATAAATGTATAATAATGCTTCACGATCTCAGTTGTCCAATGTTCAAGAAATTGGTGTCAATGCTCGCTGCGGTTGCAGTGTTCCGAAATTATGTGTTGAGCAACATCGCAGACATGCCGCTACGTCAAGCGGCGGGCAGCGACCTACCGCTGGTCGCCCACTGCCCACTGACGCCCTTCCGATCCGATACAATCACTTTATCTATCGCGAGCTTTATAATCGTTTTACATCTCAATCAACGATAACTGCGCGCTGCCGATTGTTTCTCGAATAATGATTGTAATTTGTCAAAGGGGTTCATTTGGTGCGTAGCGACTCGTAGCACTTCAAACGTTTGCGCAAATTGTAGTGCCTTTATTGAACGAGAACCGATACTTGTTTCAGGGAAAGCTTACAATATCGCGTTTTGTAACGCTCTTAACTTTTTTGTATTCATGTTATTATTTTTATCAAATTAACTGTAAATTATGAGATATAGGTAGAGTTCTAGAACAAACTGTATGCCAAATTATGCTTGGGAATTAGGTTGTCATTGTGTGCGCGATGAAAGAAAGTTCCCTTATCCATTATATATGTATGGCATATTCACATTAAACGTGGCATTACTTATAATGTTCAACTTCTTTAGAAAACTTTGAAGGGATAGAAGTATTGCACTTGGTTCTATTTTCTCAAGTAATGTGTTGTCAATATCAGCGATATCATATGAAATGGTTATTGCTCTCAATGTCTCTAACACGTGATATTTTAGTAAACCAAATAATAAGATAGTAGTGAATCGGCACCCTCACCCTCCCAACCCGGAGGTGACTTGCACAGAGCGTCTAGACGGAGGGACCCCTGCCGATATCTGCTTTATATCTATATAAACCACTTTTCAATTTAAATGTGTTTGCACACATTTAAAGAAGCCTTCCTTTCAGCTTTACTAACTGTGAACAGAAAATTTCAAGCGGTATCCTTAGGATAGAAAATGCACTGTGGTGAACAAATTGGACAAAACCCTTAGCTTAGGCAGGAGTCGTGACATGGCGGGAAAATAAAATAACCTTCCTGGCAAAGTTAAAATCGCGAGATGGGTGGCTGTTGAAAAAAAAGCGTGCGAGCCTGAGCACGCGGTTACAATGAATATGTATGTAGGTACTAACTTCCTTCTAACTCACCGCTACACATTGGATGCACAAAATAAAGTGGATATCATCTTGTTTTGTCTTGAAATAAAAATAAGCATGTTAAAAGAAACTCCATGTTTAAGCTCCCAATAAAAGTGCAAATGAGTCTAAAAATCCTAATAAAAGTGGACGAGTACCTTCCTACGTAACGCCTATGAAAAGGATCTCATTACGATTATATAGCTCGTAATGTAGCGTAGCTCTGAATCGTTCTTTTATACGCAATGCAAAAAAAGAAATGAATCAATCTCTGGGTACCTATATATATATTACTGAACGTTTACGATACGAATCCTTGAGTTTATAACTGTATATAACACTTACGATAACAGATTTTTATCAAGAAGTTGATCCTCAAACCGGATATTATTTATGAAGGACAGTTAATTACAAAAAATATTGATTAAAGTAATAATGGTTTAATTTTGATATATGTTTACATATGAGAGGTCTGGGACGCTGCTCGCTGGTCTACTGTCTCCTAAGATCAGCTTTGCCAATCAAAGCTACCGTTATACTTAATGAAGATGTTTCTAATTACTGACCGCAATATTATATATAGGCATATAAACTTAATATAAATATTCATAAAACGATCACTAAAGTTATTCTACTTTTTATTTACAGCTTTTTAAAATATTTTATGTGAATCTACTAGTGTAGATTCACATAAAATATGTTATTGAAGACTTTAAAGTTTTAAAATATTTTATTTTATCAGCGGTATGCATTTAATAACAAAGTACTACAAAGTATATACAACATTAGATCAACAATAAAAGCATTTAGACAACCTGCAAGTCATTGCAGACTCACGGGCAGTCCAAATGCTCCAATACCAGTTGGCAACATGCTCAAATTATAATATATAAATTTAAAATACTGAATTGTTGAAAAACTCTCCAAATATCAGCTTTCTAAAAGTAGGAAAAGTTACCTAGTAATAAAATGCACCGTTTCATTGAAAACCCTTAAAACCTAGCGGGCTTCAACATTGTTTTGAATAGCCGGCGTGCCAGCAACTGAATGGACAGTTAAACTCCTATTCACTCAAAGCTCAACGGGCACATTTTTGCAAGACCCTCACGTTTCCGCGTTCCTGGCCCCGTGCATTGAAAGCGGCTATAGAACGCCGAGCCGATTACTACTCTGAGAAGAAATTGCAACCTATTTACCGTGATAACAAAAACTAAACATCCATTGTATTGAATTACGAGTATATTATAAGAAAATATTAATGAATTGAATGAAAGGCTCTATTACCTTTCTAAATTCAGAGTGACACACAAGTTAATCACATTTTACTATTGTCTCCATTGATTTTACGAGAATAGGACTTCCCCCTATTCCTGGCTTCACCACTCGGGCACGCGTTGATACTTACACTAGAAGCTATTACCTAATCTGTGCCTACATCGAGCGGTATGGTAGTTGAGAAGTCCACGTGGTACAGATATATTACCTCTATTATGCTCCCTCAGGGACTTTTCTAGCAGGAAAACATGCGCAAGCTCTTAGGGGTAAGACAAATTAATTAGGCATATAAATAAACGAGCTCCCTTTGTTCCTTTTAGAACAACCCGTGTCGGTTACTGAACTTTGATATTCAAAAAATTTTGCACGATGATGCATCGGTAAAAAACAAAATGATATCACAAGAAGTTTTAATAGCTCATACGTCTAAACTATCAGCAGTGTTTTTATTAGGAGTCTATGCTACGCAGATAAAATAGTAATTGTTTTTTTCCGCGTCGTTACCTGTGTTTGCATCGGTGTTAAAGCCTGATGAATCGTAACTAACTATGAGAATATGTATGTGATCATCGGTTGTTGCCAGTTTTGTAAGTTAAATTATTCTTGTACATTACAGTCGCCTAAATTCAAAAGGGAGAAAGAGAATATGTAGATATATATATATATATATATACAATATATAAGACGGTATGAAGTTACAATTAAGTTATTGATAATTGGTCAGTTCACAATTCCAAACTACCCATTAGTATTGTACATACATCTATGTGTATATAATTATATAATTATTAAGTATATATTTTATTTTTTATAATTTGATAGGAAGTAATTCGTAGAAGATAATACCTTCACGGCCCTAACTTCAGAAAGAAACAGAGAGTTTGTTACCTACATCGTTTTTTTAATTAACCTTAGATGTGTCGCGGTTTTAATGTTTTCATTGTGGGTTGTTGTTTGATTAATTTTGCGCACTTATTAAGGCCTTTAACAGTTCTAAATCAATGAATTTATATTTCAACAGATTAGCATATCTATATTTTTTTGTTTCCTTAATTAACACTTAAATAAATGCTGGGTGATAATAATTAAAACAAAAAGGAAATAACCCATGTGATATTATTTTTAGCACCTTATCAAAGTAGTTACAATAATTAGGTATATTGCAAATGCAACTAACCAGTACTAATAGAAACAAGTTTAAATTAATATCGGGTTTTTTATCTTTAAAAAGGTAAAAACCCCGACTTTTTCGTTAAACGTCTTATCTCGTTCCATTGAAATTAAAACTACAAGTTATTTGTGGAATCGCTTTTTTATGCCCTTGATTTTGATACTCTACTCGATAAGTTTGGAAGAAAAAAGTTTTTTCTCACAATAAAGCGTCTAAAATCCGCAAGTTTTGCGCTTTTTATTGTTTTTTATGTATACCTAGTAACACTTGCGCTATCGAAACAAACCTTACTTTTATATTATTAAGTAATGTAAATCATTTCAATATACCAAATCATAAAGCTTCTGCGAGATTTTGGAGCGAAGCTTTGATAGGCGAAGCGAAAACTTCCTTTTGTAATGCCGTTAAAGTGACAGCTTAATGTTGACGTTAATTCCATGTGACGCTAATAGATTGTTTTATGTGATTGTTACAGAGGGAGGGCGTCAGATGGATCGGCGGCGCACAGCGGGGCTTCTGCTCGCGCTGGCCGCGTGCATCGCGACGGCAACTGCGGGTGAGTGTACCTATAACTGCCGCAAATCACAATAATACCATAATAGTATATGCCAAAGATTGCGTTTAGGTTTTTTAAAGTTATTATGACAGAACAAGCACGAGGCCCACCTGATGTTAAGCGGACTAACCTCTGCCTATAACAGATGCATTTCATCACAAGTACGAATTGCACTGCGCCCGTCACTTTGAGACAAAGTTGTAGTCTCATGTACCTGTAATTTCACAGGCTCACAAAGCAGAGTTCAGAAAGTAAAATAATAAAAAAGTACTTTGAATTATATATTACTAACATTTTACCACTAACTCACGTGTTGATAAGTGATGAAATGATGATGTGGTCATAATAATGGCGGTTATATAGGCCAATAGGAACGACATTCAACGACAGCTGTATATATCACTACCCCTTTTGCATTAAACTTATGACAATTGTTTTGAAATAACGTCCAATAATTGTTAGTATTGTTAAGTCTTAGTTGCTAACTTTACTGTTACAGGTATTTGTAGCCTTAGAACGAATTAAAAGGAGCATTTCAAATAAATGTCTCGCATTCTAGTTAAAAAGCAGTTACAAAATATTTTAGGGAATTAATAGATATTAAAATATCAAAGACAACTTGTGAGAGGCGAAGAGTTTTGTGAGGCTTAACAAAATAGAATTGGGCAGATAATGTAGTATATTCCATATACCATATCATATCACCATAATAATTTCGTTCGTTTTGAGACATCTACTATATGCGAGTATACTGCTATAAGCGTGTCGAATCTAACCACCGCATACAAAAAAAGGTATATACCTAGAGACCACCACACCACTTCTGTTAAATGAACTTCTGTTTTAAAGTTTATTAATACCACTAAATTCCTTAATAAAGTAAAAAAAATATTAGACAAACTAGATCACATAATAAGTTCTGTCTATTGTGATCTCGGCATTAGAAAATATATAAATTAACTATGGCGAACAACCCCTGATATCGGGAACCCCATTGTAGTCCCCAAGGTCAATTTCGTAAAGCATTATGTGTTCACTATAAAATTATGTAGGGGACTTGTTTGATGACATTGAATTTTCTAAACGAATCATAAACCAATCATTTAATTAGCTCGGATTGGTAAAGTTTAAATAAATAAGTTTAATTCACTCATTACTTAAATATAAAAAAAAAATATCGATTTAAATCATACATTTCTAGTAAATTTATTAATAACTTACTAATGTATCGGTAAAAATGACCCATGATACAATTAACAACTGCGGATTATATCGAAATCTTATTTTTGTCATACTGAAAGTCGGCATCAACTTGAAGACGTGTGATGTCTTAATTGCATTACGTAGGGAATTTAGTAAATGGTTCTTAATCGCCTCGCCGCCGTAACACCGGGGAGCACAGTTATAAAAGAACCTCACTTTTCGATTACTACGGCTATCAAATGCATCACAATCAATCGTCAATCTTCATAAATAAAAAGATCTAATAAGTCATAAACATCTATAAAACTCGAAGACATAAAACACTTTCGTAACAGCAGCGAATAACCGAATTTGTATAAAATATTATGGCAGGTGCAATAATATGTAACTGGGATTATATCGGTATCAGAGTGATTCTTATTTATTTTGTTATTATGATGATGGCGAGGAGCAGGCATCTACCGTTGTGTTCTTTCGTGACCTGGAATATGAAGTTCGTGAGAAGATTTGTGCGCGTGATACTTATATACCTACCTACCCACATGCATTCATAGCCAGAGTCCGGCACCGCAAGTCCCATATCATTTTTTTAACTGTCATCAATTACTACAGATTGTATTAGAGTGAAACTGAAACTGCAATTTACAGCTTCCCTGTCAATAACATGTGCAAACCATTCAACGCGCTCGATTGGAAACTCCGGTGTCATATATCAGTATCCATTCTGCATAAAATTCCTTTGACATGACGAACCTACATTTCAAAGCTTTACTAAGATTACTATGCAAGATGAATAAAAGTGACGATTTGATGCAAATTGAGAACCAGTTATGAGGTTATTGATCTAGGCTATAAATTATAAATAAACCACTATAATATGCTGTTTATTTTGAGTATTTCGTTAAAACCCGTTAATACCCGCTATATTTTTATGGAACAGGAAGTCATTCAAAAACTGGGTAGGATTGAATTTGAGTTCATTTTAAATATATAACTATCATGTCCGAAATTTTAAACATTAAAATTATACTAGACATTATACATCTTGATTAATATCCTCGTGTAATTGTATGCTACGTACGTGTTACATTCTAGTTATATGAAATAGTCGACAGGTTCTTTGTTTCTTTGTCATTTGTTAGTAGGGACAAACCTAGGGTGCGGAGAGGCGCTCCTGAGTCGCGCTGAAGTGGCGGCGGTAGAGGCGGCCCCGGCCATCGCGGAGCTCCCCTCTCGACATAACTGTTACCTTGCATTGCACGGCCTCAGTGTGCGTGTCTTTTTCGCGATGCATGTTATTAGATGATGCTATTTTCGTCTGCACAGATTTAGTATCCGCTGCACGGTCACTTCAAAGAATTCGAATTGAATTTATGTTATACATAGGAAGTATATTCAAATGCGGCCTACAATGTTTAGGTCCACCGTGTGAACTTCATCACGCATGGCGACCACGGCGACATTCATTCATTGAAACGACGATCCATATTAATGTAGTGCAAATTTTAAATTCATGCTGTCTCCTCGATTCGATTGCTCGGGCCCATGTTTCTAAGCGCACGATTTTGCATTAAGTAGTTTTTTATTCGTGCCAAGCCATTTATAACGTCACACTTATACGTAAAAGCTATTCATTAGGTATCATGGAAATTACAGATGCTACGTCACGTACTAGAGGCATGGTGAGATTCGGTAGTTGTTATTCAGTTAGGCATTTTGGAATTTGGAGACTTGGTTGCGCGAGCCGGTGCGTGGGAGTAACCTACATCGCTAGACTTTTGAGGTTTAGAGAGTGATTGTTTGGGCTTTAATTAGAGATACAGGATGTTGGCAGTTCACGGTCCGTTATGACTAAGATAATAATGTTTAATGGTCGCTTTAAATATGAGAGTGAATAGTATTATAATCGAAATGGAGGTTGGCAAAAACTGGATGCTAACGACATTCCTGATGACCGTTAGGTGGACGATCTCGAGTGCGCACAAGGCGGCGGCGACGGTGGCGGCGCCAGGGCCAGTGTGCCACTGCAATGTCGCCTGTCTCCGTCGGCCTTTTACGTAGATGCAGCGAAGCTTCTGCGCTGCCGCCGCCGACCTCGTAACGGTGCAGCCGCTGATAAGCAAAGCGCACGCTATTATCCGACATGATCAATTACACAAGCTTTTGGCACACGCAACCTGCCTACGCAGGTTGCACTTGATATTCAAGACTGCATCCACGATCACTGACGTGATTTACATTTTAACTCTTGCGCAAGTTCTCTCTCGCCTAAAACAAATTATAAAAGAACTGTTGGGATAGATATCGTAAATCTAGAAGCGATAGATAAAAGAAACACGGTTTTAAGTAATTATATGATTTGTTTCAATAAGAACTATCATCTTACCCAGGAAATAACTTAAAATTTATTAGCCGCAATCACATTCAGAGTTATGATTACAGATAACAGAACTATAAATTGGTACGTGCATTTATAAGTACCGACACTCTAGTCGTTATAATGGAAGGAAACACTCGGAATGTAATGTAACTGCGTTTAAGTCATAAGTTAATTACTATCATTTTATGTTCGCGTAGACAATCAACGGAGTCGTATTCGCCGCAGTTAACGAAGAGAGAACGGTATCTTGGAAGGTATAGTGGCTTAATGTCCGTCAATCGATTACATAGAAGGCGTTTAGTGAAGTTGGCGATGCACGATGCCCGGCGTTATGGTATCGCCCCGAGGTGCGCGAGTCGAAACGCTCGCAAAGCCACGTTTTAGATGTTAACGACGCTCTCCGTTACTTTAATTACAGTTTTGTCGCCGCCGCCGCGTAGCTTCAGCAATTATACGCAGTAAAACGGATATGTAAAACGGCTTTGAGACGATGACCGATCTCAGGTTCGAGCGATTTGCTGTTAATATCCTGCCCGTCTGTGACGAGCATAATAAGTCAGGCAGTAAAAGCGCAGTAAAATATTCGCGGAACGTCTACACTTCTGTAGTTTTTTGTTCTTCAGACTAAGGCCATCAACGATATTAATTGTGAAATAAGAGCACATAATTATAAACAAATTAATGGTTTGAGAAATATTTAATATTTATTGCATTCGTTACCGTAACAATATAATACTACACAGGATTTTCACATTGAATTTACAGAGAACCAACAATGTTTTAAATGGACACAGATGATTGAAGTTAACATTGAAAGTAATTGAAGCAAACATTAGCCAGCAATAATAAGCAAGCGGAACTTATTCTACACGAGTCGTTCAACGATAAGAAAATTAAAACGTCACAGATAAAGCCGTAAAACTTAAGTGTACCGAAGCGAAATATCAAAATTGCTTATTAGTTATTGGCGAGATACTTCATCTTTACTAATAAACATATAGGAAGAAGAAAATATAGCTCAACAATATCGAAATAAATTCCAGTAGTACATGCTGGTTTACGTACTTTTAATTAATCATAAATAGTGTTACCCGCAACTCTAATCCCACGGGATTTTCCCACTTGAACTCTAAAGGGAATAAGAAGTTGATGTTCAGTTTAGATTTATCCTTTAACGAAATTTTATAAATAAAAGAGTTTCGTAAATGTTGTTTCAGTTTAATAACAAGTTAATTATTTTTAACAAAAAAATATTTTCATAAATTTCACATAGTTAGGTAAAATATGCCTGAAAAAAAGATTTAAATTTAAGTTGAAAATTCTAATAAATCATTTTTGTTTATGTGTTAGCTTGTATTTTAAGTTATTCTTTTAAATATCATAATCAGAGTACGAGAAAGGGTAAATATGACTTCGACTGTACTTACTATAGTTTTGAATACACGTAGCTAATGTAAAAATAGCGAAGCGTTATGACTATTTTGGAAATAATTACGAGTATATACAAAATAACAGTTGACGACCATTAGAAAGAAGATAGAACTGTGAGAAGTGAGGATTTAATGACATAATTAATCTACGTAATAATTTAATTTTCTTTTATCGCGAATTATACCTGTTCGCATAATTGTGCAATTGCAAATTTATAGTGTTAAATAAATGTTTATTATCTTTAACTAATAATGTTCTCTATGTCTGTTTCAGCACCAACAGCAAGCAATCACACGGCATTAGATCTCTATGAAGGTAAGTTTCCTCACATATTTTTTAAACTATGTATTTTCATATCCAGTTATCCTAACTAAATTGGCATAACTGCCTCAGTAGACAATCTGCGTAAAGCGTTGCATAATAACCTTGAGGTCCTGGGTTCGATCCCCGAGTCGAACAGTTATATTTTTCTGTCATAGAAATTCTTAGTGGCGATTCGAAGTCAAAAGTTCAAACTGTGTCCGCGGACACAGTTCTTAACTTCGAAAAAAAGAACTGTGTAAAACTTATGCCTAATAACCTATTGCATCTCCCGTGGGATATGGCAATAGTTTCGTTCTATCTACTACATGGGACTAAACATATGTGATGAAAAGTGAGTGCTTATCTCGGCTCAGCCTATCTCTAATAAATGGTTTATGGTTTGTTATGCTCTATACTTTATCTGATTTATTTAGCGTTTTGTTCATGCTACGCATGATCAAAATGTTCCAACTTTGTGCGCAAATCCAACTCGCACTTTGCTGGATTTCTATTTAGCTGACATTGCAATAATAAATTGTTGTACTTTTTTGTAATAGGTACAGACTGCTTTAAACACATTGAATAACATAGTGCACGTATATGTAACGCAAAAGACTTGCGTTAGCTGATAGATATTTTTTATTAACGTTTTGTCTTTGAGCCACAAAAAATCTTTAAAACTAAATACTACAAAGAAATATTTTGAGTAATTAACTTAATAGCCTTTTCAGGTCTACAAACAGTCCAAATACTATAACCTAAAAAGTGGGTAACACACAGTTTTTGCTGCATTGCAATTTTTGCTAGGTACCGTCAAAGTCAACTTTACTTTTGTGCTTCACTTTTTGGAATTTTCAACCTTCTAGGTTTGAAAATAAAGTATTTTTATTTAAATTGTGATTAAGTACCTACCCATTTTTAAACTTTCCACCAACAGATTTTGTGTAGAAAGCAAAAAGAAAACAAGCTAGGTATTTGATTATTATATGACAATGCTTTTAATATTAAGGATTGGTTTGTATTATAAACAAGCGGAATAATTATTTGTTACTTATCTTATTTCAGGCGCCCCAGATGGATGCTACTACAACTTCCAACACTATGGCGAAGGCGACCGTATCATGACCAACGAACCCTGCCTGAATTGTACTTGCCACAACCGAATGCTCATGTGCTACTTGAGGGTCTGCCCTTTCACAAAGCCCATTGGTCAGGACTGCACAATCGAGAAGCGAGCTGATCAGTGCTGCCCTATCGTCACCTGCCCAGATGGTGAGGAATTTGATTTATTAGCCACATCATTTTGATCACCAGCCTCTTGCCAATTTTATGTGGGCTTGTGAATTTAATAACTGTTGAGTGTTGTCAAACTTATGCTTTGGTTTGATATACAATATCGACTATGATTAGAAATATTGGTATAATATTTTTCTTTACTATAATGTACAAGAAACAGGATGACCATAAATTTTAGCAAAATTTCAATTTATTATAATTTTAACAATATTTTGGTAGATATATAAAAATTTAATGAATTGAAAATGTCACCAGTTCCAGTTGACCTGCTCACGTCAACCACAACATCTCCTGCGGAATACGGCTCGACCGGCATGGGCAAACTGGACAAGTTCGGATGCAGCATCAACGGCAAATACTTCTCAGAAGGATCCAAAGTACCTCCGACACCGAACAAACCATGCGAACATTGCTATTGCATACGAAACATGACGACTTGCGTTATGCAAGAATGTACTCTACATGTTGACGGATGCACCCCTATCTATCATAAGGATGTTTGCTGTCCAGTGCGCTACTCATGTGGTTAGTATTATATATAATTGTATTTTTACTCGAATCTCCATGTTATAGTTGTTTACTGTAAGCCACAAGGACAGCTTTTGTTTCGCTTTAAAAAAAGTCTAGTCATATAACTATCCCATATCAAAATCATAGTATGGATATATATTATTATTATATCATTAATTATTATATCATCTCTTTAATTAAGAGATGACGCTGATATTTTATCGATATCGTCTCAATCAGAAAATTATTTATACCTAGTTCTCTTATATAATTATGATAGCGTGTGAACGTAGTACAGAGAGCCGCAATGTCAGTTCAAATGCTTGTATGCTACTATATAGGCACAACTGTAATGGCGCGCTTAGAGAGCCATAACTATAACGCATGAAAAATTTAAGTATTTCAGTTTACTTAAATTTTGTTTATTACATTTCAGATCACCCCGAGGATGAAATGCCACTACTTGATGATTTGTCGACAACGGTGCGACCAACTCCAGGATTTTTACTTACAACAACCACAGTTTCACCTGTAACTCAAATGTCTCAAGATTGTGTCTACGATAACAGAGTTTTTCCTGATGGTGCTCTTATCAAAACAGAAAAAGCTTGCGATCACTGTTATTGTATGAAAGGAGACATCGTTTGTGTTGTACAAGAATGTGGTACGCCTATGGAGAATGAAGGTAAAAATTGCACTGCCTTACCTCCACGAGAAGGTGTTTGTTGTCCTGACACATACATTTGCGAAGGTGATGAACCAACTACAGGAACATCTGAAACTCAAGACTTTTCTACTCATGCAGCACATTTAGAACCTTCAACATTATCACCACCGCGAAGAACAAGCTCTGAAGGAAGCGGATATCGAAATGAGCCTGATGAAATTCCTTATTCTGAACCTGATTTGGAAGGAAGTGGTGAAGAAGAGGATTTAAAACAACCTCTTGTAACTAGTCAAAGCCCCATGCTAGGGTTAACGGATGATATTTTAGCAAGTACAGAAGAAACGCATGAATTTATTCCATTGACCACCACAAAACCAGAAGACAAATCCATAACAACTACAGTTGGAGCTGATAAAGACGACGGAAAAGTAACTAATGATGATGACATTAAGAATGTTTCAGAGAATCAAGAAACTTTATTAAGTACCACAATCGCATATAGCAAAAAGGAAGACGATGAATCAGTTACAGATAAAACTGATTCTGTAACAGATATTGGCTCTGGAGAAGTACCTGAAGATGACAGCTATAAACCTCAGACACCTAGTCAATCTATAACAGAAGAAAATATACTAACTACTGAAACAAACGAAGTAAATATTGTAACGTCTAAAGCCACAGATGGAAAAATCAATGAAATTGAAACTACAACAAGTTCACTAATGAATGAAGAAATATACACAAATGAACCGACTAAACAAACTATTATTTCCACTGAAGATAAAACAACATCGAAGTTGCCCTCTGAACAAGATATCTCAAATATATTTATAGATACTACCACAACTGCGGAATTAACAGAGCAAAGCCAACTTCCTATTGAAATTACGACAAAAAGTTCAGAGAGTTTCACTTCCACAGCAACTAGTATTCCTGTTGTTGACGATGATGATAAACAAATCGATGAAATCAAACCCGAATTGAAGCCGGGATATTACCCGTCAAGTACAATTGTACCAAGTATTGATGATGAGTTTGTAACTACAGAAATACAAGAACACGACCTAAGCACGGAATACGAAAAAACAACGGAAAAGATTGAACCTCAACAGCATATCACTGCAAGCACTCCAATGTTAGAAGAAATTGAAAAAGATACTACTGAATATAATGAACCTGAACACATCGTTCCCAATGATGAAACGTTTAACGTTTTGAGTACGACTTCATCGAGTATTGTACCTATAGAAATGGATAAAGTAAATGTAACTAAAGAACAAGTAACTGAAGATAATATGCCGCAAACAACTGACATACCTATATTTGACCAACAAAGTTTAATAACAACACAACCAAGTACTGAAGAAGTTCCTATTGATTCTAGTATAAAAGAGACATCAGAACCTGAATTACTTGCGTCTTCTACAAGTACTCCTGATGTAGATGAAAGTGGAAGAAGAACTGTGCAGCCTGATCTTGAGATTTCTAAAGATCAGGACACTACAGTTTCTGATATTAGCTCAAGTTCAACCGAAGAAAGAGAACAAGCTACAACTGAACCTGATAAAGGATTAAATACTATACCAAGTGATTTACTTGATAAAGAAGTTGCAGAACCTCCAGTAACACATCAAATTACTGTAACTGATGAAGAAAATATTACAGAATCTGATCACAAAACCACACTTAGCACGGAATATGACTCTAAAACGAGCCCATCGATACAAACAACTATTTTACCAGATACTTCTGTATCTAGGGAAGACCAAACTAAATCGACTACTGAATCAGCTTTCAGAAAAGAAGATTATAGCCCAACAGAAAGTCAAGACAGTTTTGGATCAACTACAGTGGCAGAAGGTGTTACTGAAGATGTAATATATACAGTGGCACATGCAGATCACACTGAATATGAAAAGGCAACAGAACCCTCTTTAGATATAAAAGATATTGCTACTACCTTACAACCAAAAGATACAAAAGATGAAAAAGTTACTACATTAGCTCAAGACGGAGAAGATGTAACACGTTATGAATTTACTACCCTGAAAGTGTCATCAGAAAAAGATGATGCAACTACAGAAGAAACAACAACACTTGCGTCCTCCTTTGACGCCACTACTAAAACTACCACAGCTAACCAGGAAGATAATGAAATATTTAGTGAACCGAGAATTCCTGGAGAAGGTGATTGTCTTCTAAACGGAGTAAGGTACATAAATGAAAGTGCTGTTCCCAATACAAACAAATGTCAATCTGATTGTAAATGTATCAGTAGCATTATTAAATGTGACCCGATATTATGTAGTCCTCCACCAGAGTACATGAATAATTGTGAAACAATGTATGATTCTCCAGACGCATGCTGTCCTACTTATATTTGTGATCATAAAACGGAAACCAAGCCCCCACAATCTCATAGTCAAATGTCTGGTACAGAAGCCCCAACAATTTCGCCAGCAAGTTGTCAAGGTGAAGAATGTGTATTAAATATTGACAAAAAAGAACACGAAGAACCCTCGGATGCTTGTAAATCTGGAAATTGTAGTGGTCAAACTGATGTTTTCCAAGACACTAGTGATGTACCCTCTGAAGTCACTGAAAAACCAATAACAGAATACAAAGAAGAGTGTACTGGTGATAAATGCACACCTGTTATATGCACAAAAGAAAATGGCTGTCAAGCACAAGTGAAACCATGTGAAGGTGAAAAGTGTGAAGTTCCATCGGATTCCATTACAGCACATGAACCGAAACCATGTGTAGATGGCAAAGATTGTACAATGCCCATTGAACCAGAAATCCAATCTGTACCTACCGCTCCGTCTGATTCTATTACAGCACATGAACCGCAACATTGTGTGGATGGTAAAGAATGTACAGTGCCCATCAGCCCTACTGAACAATGCAGTTCAGGTAACTGTGATACTACTGATATTCAACCAGAGGGTCAGACTGTACCTACCGCTCAACCTGGTCCTATATCAGCCCAAGAACCACAGCAATGTGAGGATGGCAAAGATTGTACAGTGCCCATCAGGCCTACTGAACAATGCAGTTCAGGTAACTGTGATACTACTGATATTCAACCAGAGGGTCAGACTGTACCTACCACTCAACCTGGTCCTATATCAGCCCAAGAACCACAGCAATGTGAGGATGGCAAAGATTGTACAGTGCCCATCAGGCCCACTGAACAATGCAGTTCAGGTAACTGTGATACTGCTGATATTCAACCAGAGGGTCAGACTGTACCTACCACTCAACCTGGTCCTATATCAGCCCAAGAACCGCAGCAATGTGAGGATGGCAAAGATTGCACAGTGCCCATAAGACCTATTGAACAATGCAGTTTAGGTAACTGTACTGCTTCTGATATTCAAGCAGAAGGTCAGACTGTACCAACCACTCCTGGAGAAGAATGCAAAGACGAGAGTTGTAAGAAAATAGACGAATCTCATTTAGATGAATCTATTCCTCAAAATTGCTCAGAACCAGGATGTAAACAGATTCAAGGAAATGTTGATGTTCCTATCATACCAATGCAAGAAAAAGAAACTACAGAAAAAGTTGAGTCACATACTGATTCGTTGCAGCATTTTACTACTCAACAACCTGAAGTTAATGAAATCTTAATAACTCATACAGAAGTAATACCTGATAATTATCTGACTACTCTGTCTGACAAAAATGGGGAAGTAACCAAATCTGAATTTGAATCGGTGACATCCACTGAACTATTTGATTCGGGTACAACAGAAAATACCATCACTGCTGAACATTTGCCTGATGAAACATTACATCCTACTCGACCAGAATCTACTGAGAGTTTTATAGAAGTTGAAGGTACAAAGGTTACATCTTCTGACGAAACAACAACAGATATGACTTATATTTCAACGATACCTGAAGACGCAGTAAATGTTGATGATCACGCAATAAAAACCGAGCGCCCTCAAGATACTGAAACAACTGAACCTGTAGAAATTCATCACGATTTATTACACAGCACTGAGGAACCAACTGCTTTCACACCTGAAAGAGTAAAAGAACCAGATTATCTAGATAAACATGACAGTGAAGAAGTTACACAGGACGCTTTAGGAGAAAGTTTTACCATGCAACCGATGAAAGAAAATGTCTTTACAATAAAAGAAACCACAGATGAAGTCAGTACTAAACGAGTTGAATATCAAGAAACCACAAAATTATCTGATATCACAGAGCTGGGACAAACTACTACTAAATACTTAGAAGAAAGTAGCTCTAAAACTCCACTAGTAACTGAGTCACAAGAAGGCTCTAGTTCTCCAGTCAAAATAAGTGATGAAGATATTACGAAGAAAACTACAGATGCAACGACTATAGAGATAGACGTAACAAAATCATCGAATGACTTTATAAAAGAAAGTGTTACAGAGCCATCCACACCATTTGATATAGAACACTCGCATGAAATGGATCATACAAAGACTGTACAACATACAACTACTGATATTCCAGCAGTTTTTATGGATTCACAAATGACCACAGAAACAACAGGAGACAAAGAACTTGACTCTTTTACTGAAAAAATCGTCGAAGAAGTCAGCGAAGTTACAAAATCTACCAGCACTGAATCACAAGAATCCACAAAATCTCCAATAGACAAAGAGTTCGAACACATTCCTTCCATTGTTGCTGAAGCCACTATCACAGAATCACCAAAAACTTCAGTCGCTGAACCAAAAGAAACAAGTAAACACTTTGCAGATCATGAAGTGACAACAGCAAATATCTTGGATAAACCTAGCTCTGACCCACAAGATCACACAGTTGAGCCGTATGATCAGGTAACTCATTTACATCAAGATGATGTTACAAAGATATTAACTGATGAAAGTGGTTTAACAGCATCACAGGATGACTACACAAAATCACAAGTAGTAACTAAATCTCCTGAATATATTGAACACAAAGAGACTACAATAACATCCTCGCAAAGGACTAGTACAGAATCATTGGGAACCTCAGTCACCGATCGATATGAACCTACATCAACGATATCAGAAGAATTCACCACTGAAACATCTATGACACATTCCACAGAAGATAAAGATACAACAATATCTTCAGAAAAAGTAGATTACGTAAAAACTACCGCAAAAGCTTCAGAGGAATCTTTCACTGAACAGCCAACAACATCCGTTCCGAAATCTCACGAAACTTCAGAGTCTCTTGAAGAAGTCGATCAGGAAAAGATTACATTGAGCATATTGGATGAAATTACTACGGCACCATCTAAACTTCCATCTACAGAGAAACAAGAAACGAAACTTCCTGAAGAAATAATTAATGAAGTAACAACAACAGTGAACGATGTAAGAGAAGCCACCACTCTGCCTTCGCAAGATGTTTCTACAGGAAAAGATGTTGGTTTGATTACACAAGAACCTGACACTGAATTACCATATACTACCGATGGATCTAATATTCCAAAGGAAGCAGATACTACTACATTAAAACCTTTTGATGACAATGTTTCTGAACCCGCTGAATCATCAGATAGAAATAAACTTGAACCTACAACGGCTGGCCAAGAATCATTCAAGCCGGAATTAACAACGGCTCCTTCTATATCAACTGTAGAAGGTGGTGATGAAATGATGGTTGGTTTGCCTTACGACTCAGAATCTAAACCAGTAACTATTGACGTTAGTGCTGCAACAGAACAAGGAATCACTACATTAGTAACAACAAAACAGGATGTCACAACGATAGTTCCTGATCTAAGTGATAATGAAAAGAAACATGACGAGAGTAAATTGGAACAACCACTGCAAACACAAACTGCAAAACCAGATTTCGAAACACAAACAGCTCTAACACCAACAACAAGCCAAGAAGATTACTCTCACACAGATCTACTAGAACCACACAGCACACAACAACCAGATGAATTAATTACATCTGAAAAAGATCCATCTACTTCGGACATTCAAGTTCCATCGTATGAACCTGTAGATGAACATAGAACTACAACATCAGAAATACAAGACTCAACAACATTAAAACCAAGTGAAGAATATCACGATTTAGATAAAATAACTGAATATCCAGAAATCAGTTCCACATCATATAAGGAACAAAGCACAGAAAGCTTGCCGGCTATATCTCAAAAAGTTCCTACAACAGAAATTCATGAAGAAGATGTGAAACCCGTGAACGTAGAAGACGAACTGAACACAGAAAAACCATCTGCTGCAACAAACATAGATTCGACAAAAATAGCAGATTCTGAACAAGATACGATACAAACAACCCCAGCCAGTAAACCTCTAACTGAAGACGAAAATATACCTGATGATACAACGAAATCTAACCTTTATGAAGATCTTCACACGGTGGAACCATATCATGAGGCAAAAGAACCTGAAAAACATGTAGATGTACAATCTCTTGTAACTGAACAATATCAAACTAGCACGCAATCTTCCGATCGAGAAAACGATTATCAAACCTCACCGAAGAGCGATGTAACTCAATCAATTGAACAAGGCAAACTCACAGTTCCACCTAATGAATTCTCAGTCATAGTAACTAGTGAACCAGGTGATAAGTTAGAATACACGACACCTAAAGATTATTCAAAACCAGCTGATGGAATCGTAAGCACTGAGCCTCAAACATCAATCGTAGAAACAACATCCGAAAAGGAATCCTTACCAGAAGAAGGTTCAATTGCTCAAGAACCATCAAAGCCTGAACAAAATGAGCTTCCAGAACATACACTTACCACAAAACGCCCCGACGTAACAACATCATTCACTGTGAGTGGCAATGAAACAACAGGGCTGGATGCGATGTTTACTGAAAAACAAGAACTTGCCTCTACAGATAAATATTTAGTCGATGAAAAAACAGGTACGGAAGCGACAAACATAGCATACGAGCAAACTTCGGTTCCAAACCAAGATGTCACAAAAACTCCAGAAGGCGATACCCAAGATGTAACAGAACCATCAGAAGTCTCATCTCCAGAATTTCTTAGCACTGGAAAACCGACGCTTGCGTCCTTGGATCATCATTCAATATCAACAGATATCCCAGAACGTGGAATGGAACAGCCAGAATCAGCTACTGAATCGACAATTTCATTTGAACCTACAACCGCACCTAAGCATGAACATCCAGAATCTGAAGACAAACAATTCACAACTGAAAGCACTAACTTGCCACTGTCTCCTGAAATCCATACAGAGAAACAACCGGAAACAACACAAATAGTGACAACAGAAAATGAAATTCTTTCAGCAGAGCATCTTACTACCAGAAAACAACTAGAACCTGAAATATATCAGACTACATCATCAGCCATTGAAGACATCCCAGAAAAGTCCACTCATCATCCAGTTTTACATGTAGAAGGATCAACAATATTAGATCATGATATTGTACTATCTACATTACCTGAAGATAGGCAATCTACTCCAAATATTATTGAAGAAACGGAGAATATATTTACGTCAAAAGAACCTATTGCAGTTCAAACTGAAAAAATACCTTCTGCTTCTGGAAAGCCTATGCAAGAAACCACGGCTCCGGAAGAAGAATTCGTATTTGCCACACCCAAATATACGACTACTAGAGCTGAAGAGGAAATATCAACCTTATCTTTAGCCTCTGACAAAACGCTAAAGCCAACAGATAAACCTGAAGATTTGCCTCTCACCACAATATTTGCAGAACCTACCACTCTCGTTCCTGAAATACCGAACGTGACAGTACCTGAAACACCTTTGACTATTGGTTTAGAAGAAGCAATTGCTACTGCGTCTGAAGAACCAATTATGCATGGTGAACCCATAACCAATGTTCCCTCAGAACAAATCACTATATCACCCTCTGCATCTCTCCCCGAATCACCCTCAACTAATAGGCTCGATGAGGCAATCACTTCAGCGCCTGAAGCACCGATTGAGTCGACTGAACACGATTTACTCATGACCAAAGCACCTGAAGAAACAATAACAACAGCTTCAGAAACGCCAGCTGTCATAGTACCTGAAGAACCGATAACCAACGCATCTGAAGAACTAATTACCGATGCACCAGAAACATCAGTGATAACTGTGAGTCCTGAAAGAACAGCTACTGTGCTTCCTGAAGCCACGACTGTTCCTGAAGTTATGACTGTTCCTGAAGCACCCATTTCTTCAGCCTCTGAAGCATCCGTTTCAGAAATGCCTGAAACACCCACCACAAAACCATCCAAACCGCCAGTCACTGCAGTGCAAGACACAAAAGCTCCAGAACCACCTATCACTAAAGCACCTGAAGCTTCCATTACTAAAACACCTGAATCACCAGTTACGTTAACACCTGAGATACCAAAACCTGTTTCTACACAACCACACCCAACTGATGAACTTCCCCCACCCGAAGAAGAAGGTTCTTTCCCACCGAGTGGTGGAACTAGTGGATATGGACAGGAACCAGACTATATGGAAGAAGATCAGACTTTTGGACCGGGAACTTGTCGATATGGTGGCAAAGTATACGTATCAGCTCAACAGATACCTAGAGACGATCCATGTGACTTCTGCTTCTGTTTCAGAAGTGATATTATTTGTTTACAACAAAGTTGTCCACCGCCTATACATGGATGCCACGAGGAGCCAATACAAGGATTCTGTTGTCCACGATATGAATGCCCTGTGTCGATGGCGACAACGGTTAATGTCACTACGACTACGACCACTACTACCACAACACTGCCTCCACATTTCCCAACCCACTCCTACAAAGGCTCAGTTAATAAACAAGGCTGCCAAATAAAAGGAATAACTTACAAAGTGGGAGACGTCGTTCGCGCATCATCAGGACCATGTTTACATTGCACGTAAGTAACTTTTACTTTGCGTTAAAATAAATAATTAGTAATAATAATTTCAAGACTAGTCAATTCACTTATCTGCGTGACAATTTGATATATTATATGGATCTAACAACAGATTAAAAGAAAATAATAACCTATTTCAGATGTGGCGGAGACGGTCAGATGAAATGCGATCCGAAGGTGTGCACCCCCGAGCCCATGTTAAGGCAGATGATAGCAGCCGCCGTGTCCGCCAAACGACGAAGATGAAAACATTTTGAAGACTATCTTGTCTCGAATAGGTCGTCACAAGGATTAAAGCCTATGTGATAATTATTTCATCTACTCTTCAATGCACAAGAATAATGCTCAACTCAAATTATGTCTGATGGAGTAGGTAGTTTAAGATTTCGTGTCATAATATGTAGTAATCGATTTATTATTATTGTTATATACTTTCCATAAAGTGTCGTGGCACGCACAACTGAACATGAAGAAATCAATCATGACTGTGATTAAATATTAAAAAGGTATCGATTTCTAAATCTCAATTTTGTAAGATTTTTCGTCTTCATTAAGGCTATTTTATAATTTATTTTATTATTTATCTTTTTATCTAAAGTCAGTGCCAAACGATAGTGCTAAGTTGTAAACGACTATGCCTTTATGATAAAGAGGTTCAAAATTATCAGTACGACATTAAAATGCTGACCAAAGCGAAGCTGCATAAAATAATAAAAAAAAACACGGAATAATTATCATCAAGCTTCAAAGGTCAATAACGAGATCGCCGAAATCTTGACCATTTACATGTAAACTTAATTGTTTTACCGATGTAAGCTTAGTCAATTCTTTATTTTTACACGATGTTACAATATTAGTCTAGTATCGTGTAAACGTGAAGTAATGTTAAGGATCCCTGATGTAAATGCCTTACTTAATTTGTAATAATTTATATATTTTAGGTGTATAGTACTTAAGCCATGTTTTGAGACCAGTGACTATTATTATTTTAGAAGTAAAACGAAGGCCGGTTTCAAGAAAAGCACCGGTCGACGTCTCGCGCTCACTACGGTGCACAGTGCTACCTTGGACGGTGCTTTTCCTTCTTTCACGTCTTACAGAAAGTGACAGCCCTTGTTTTCTTTAATTCGTGGAGGACACTTTGTTCGCTACCTAGCACGTATCCAGTGATAGAGGCCAATGTAATCGTTTTTTTAAAGAATTTTTACAATATGATATTGAGAGACATATTGTAGGATTTTTTGTAACTTTTGATATTAAAGTGCTGGTAGAATTTTTACATTAGAGCAGATCAAGATGGGTACGGAAGTCAACAAGACTTTGTGACCGCTTCTGGTTTAGAGTAGATGAGTTCTAGCGGTCGCATTAATTCGTACAAATCTTCTCCTGTTACACAGGTTGTAGGTATAGATATAACTCTTCTTATTTATTTAATGTATTAGAAGTTAACTTTTGGTTATAAAATTCATGAACCGAAAACAAAATTACATGTCAACGAAACCATGACACATATTGCAACTATGAAAACAAAAATATTTTTTATTTTATTTTACCGGCGTAGCTAAACTATCATTAGCTATTTGTACAATTGTGGAAATGATCTTTTCAATAAAATATTCCAAATGATTTATGTCTATTATTTTAGCTTGAGTGTAAGCTACGTTAAGTGTCAAGGGGAAAGGACTACAATTATTAAATTATAATGTCTATGACTAGGTAGGTGTTCAGTCATGTTAATATAAGTAAAGGACCGCCCATTTATCAAGTGAGGCTTGTAAAAGGTGGGACGGGGTTCAACAAAAAAGTCTTAAACCTCACCAAGTAAATTGTAAACTGCAGTCTATGTCTTAGGATTTCACATTACAACAGCCCGTTAAATAAAATGTTTATTGGTTACGATGACCAGTCTCTCAGAATAAGATTTTCTATTTGATTGCCATCTAATGTATTGGATTTCCCTTGATTTTTCAAGGGGAATCCAATTGAACGTCTAGTCCATTATTCATCAACTTTCTACATAAATTTATGAAAATTTCAGGTTTGTAAGTAGCTCATTCCGTTTACGAGCTATAGAACCGTTTCATACGAGCGGACAGACGTACGTGATAGATACACAGCAAAGACTCATTAATAGGTTTTGCCTGTGAGGTACGGAACCCTAAAGTGATTAATGAACTTTTAAAGATAATGAATTTCATTACTTACACTTTTTCACAATGTCGGAAATGTAAGATTAAGTTTTTTATGGTTATACTAGCTGTACCTGCGACTTCGTTCGCGATTGCCGTACCTGCAGGCTAATTATTCCCATTTGCGCACTGATTATGCCGTGGTCTGCGGTGAAGCAATATAGTAAAGCATAGCTCAGAAAGGAGCTTTTTACTTTGGATGTGAAATCTCCTGGGTTGTGTTTTCCAGAAGATAGTTAACTCAGAGAGTTCCTTCGCGGTTCGCACAATAAATTTTGAAGCAAAGTACTTTGTGCGTTTCTTTGGAATTTTTATTTTAAAACGGAGTCCTTTCTCCGAGTTTCCCATTGTTTGGCGGTAGAACGAAAATATATTAGATTGTGCACTTCCAGTCTCAGAAATGTATCCGGCAAAAGATAGATAGTTAAAAAACCTGATTGTGGCGAATGTTCCAGATTTTAGAGTTTTATCTTAGCAAGCTTGCAAAACTAAATAAGGGTGCCGGGCTGCCCGTGGGGTGCCGGGCTGCCCGTGGTGTGCCGGACTGACTGTAGGGTGCCGGACTGCCTATGGGGTGCCGGACTAGAATGTCACCCCCCCCCCCCCCCCCCCATCTCTACCCGGGGGTGTCCTAAGAGGTGACTAAGGGTAACACTACAGAGGGTGGGCAGCAGCGCTTTCTGAGGAACTGATATCTCACACTGCGATCCTCAAGACGCCTGCCAAGCGTTGGGATTATGGCAAACCCTCCCATAGTGAGGGAGGCTGTGTTCAGCAGTAGACAATCCACCTGATACAGTAAGGCAAGTTTTGTCTTATTCAGCCTCTTGCCTCGTTGCCTCTTAGTTAAGTCAATAGTCTCTAGCTGATATTTAGCGGATAAATCTCAAAATTCTCCAAAAATACAATGGTATTTTCGTAGTTGCCCAACAATTAAAAATATTGCTTTAGTAATAAAAACCATAAATAATATGTGAGAGAGAGAGAGACAGAGTAAACAAAAAACACAGTTGTTTCATACTTTAGCTGGTCGTTCACACGTTCGCTGGTTCGTGGTCACAAGGTGACCACGCATTTTCCTATCTTGATGATATAATGATGTATAATGCGTAATTTTGTCATATTACGTGTGGCGCGCTCGCTTCTCGCGCTTCTCGCTTGGCCGGGACGCTGATGCAAACCGGCCGGGACGCCATGATAGGGGCTTCAAACCGGGACAATCCCGGTCAAACTGGGACGTATGGTAAGCCTAATTATAATATAAGTATATGTACTAACAAACTGCACGATTCTAATAACAAAATTTTAATAAAATAGAATTACCATAAAATAGAACCGACTTCAACACGTTTTATTTTGTTGTTAGACTGGCACAAGTGTTTTCCATTTTGGCGCGGGGTTTGAGTTGCATCTGTTATTTAGATTAAATACAGCGCTGTTTTTATCTAGTGCGTATTGTGAATTCCATAATGGACACAAACATCGAACAGAGTTTGGCTTAAATTTTGCTTTACCAAAGAAATTTCGTGTTTGGGGTCACTAAAAATATATCACAGCAGGCTATACTTACGGTGAATCAACTTTGTCAAAAATACGTGCTTATAAGTAGTACAAAGCATGCAAAAGCGGTCGAGATGTGATGAAATCAACGTCAGCAAGTTAACATCACAAAAGTGAAGAAAATAGTGACTGAAAATCCTCATTCAAGTCAGAGAGATAATTGCCGAACTTTCGGTCTCACGAGTCGATCAAAAATCACTTGGGTATGAAACTTATTGCCGCTCGGTTTGTCCCAAATGGTTTGAATTATATCTAAAAACTCAATCGCATAAGAGTCGCTGAGGACATGCTAGAACGAGTCAATTCCGACCCAACATTCATGAAACACATTGTTACTGGTGAGGAGACGTGAGTTTACATTTTCTTTGATTATCGCAGTGTTGCACACACGGAATTCTTGCTGGGAGGTCAAACGGTAAATAAAGAATATTATTAGATCAAACTCACAGAACGAAGTTTTGACCAAAAAGTCAATAAATACCATCGATCAACCACCTTATGCACCAGATCTGGCTCCAGCCGACTACTTTATTTTGCCTAAACTCAAATTAGGTAGATACCACTACGTGGTCCCCGTTTTCATTCGGTAGAGGCACAGTAAAATGTAAACGAGTAATTGAGAATTTGGGATCTGAACTCTATTCTGGACAAAAGTATTTAAAAATGGTTTGATGATTGGATTACTCGTTGGCATAACTGTATATAAGTACAGTGTTTAGTGCATATACAGCGTATCGTTTCTGAAGGAGCATACTTCGAAGGTGATATAATAAATTTGAACTAACATTTTGTGTATTATGGATGTTTTCGCGGTACTTTCTTGACAGTGTAGTAGTTATATATTTTTTTATTTTCGATTTGTTCGAAAAGCACAACAGTGCAAAATGAGCTTTTTGCTGTTATGCGTCCCGGTTTGGCTCTTCATAATTATGGTAAGCCTAATTATAATATTATCGTTGGTCAATAAAAGATAAATGAGTCACATGCAGTCAATAAATCATGTAGGTACCTACAGAAAGTCATGTCGACACATCATAGTCATTTTAAGTAAAGTAAAACGTTATAATAATTTCGTATGGAGATTATGCGAGAACAAAAAATAGGTACTTACATTCAATTGTGACTCTCTGAGATCAGTTCCTTGCACTTATTGCTGAACTCGTGCACAAAGTTAAAAACAGCAATGAGCGGTTAATAATCCACCATTATTACACAATAACACTCAATAAGCAGAGCAATATAAGAAACAGACATTTTAAAAAGTGAAGGCACACACTTTTGAATTTTCTTTCGGTATCTAATTTCATGCCTTTTCTGTATAATATATTCCCACCGAATCTAGAGGAAACCACGTGGAAACTATAACCTCAAAGTTATTTGTAGACATTTGCCTCTGCAGGATCTCTGAGAAGAATAAGAAATTTCTTACCAACTGCTACTAAAGTTGCGCTTGCACAGTCACTCTTACTCCCTATTTTAGATTATGCAGACGCCTGTTACTTAGACCTCAGGGAGGACCTTTTAAATAAACTTGAGCGCCTTCAAAACTTCTCAATACGGTTTATATTTGGCTTGCGCAAATACGACCATGTTTCTGAATTTCGCACTAAGCTCAAGTGGCTACCCATTCGTCATCGCCGGAATACTCATATTCTCTCTCTTCTGTATAACGTTTTATTCAATCCCACATCCCCCCATTACCTTCAAGAGCGTTTCGAATATTGCAGCACCTCTCATGTGCGTAATCTTAGGTCATCGGAAAATCTTATGCTCAATATGCCCTCACACTACAGTTCGTTTTATGATCACTCCTTCACTGTTGAAGCCGTTAGACTATGGAACGCACTGCCTCTTGAAATTAAGCGTGCTCAGTCACTAGCTGTTTTTAAAGAGCGTGTGAAAGCCTTTTATCTTGAAACTCGTTAGCTCCCTATAATTTATTTATTTTAATTTTAAAATTCGTTGTTCCATTGTTAATATGAGTCTTATACTAATGATAACATCATTCATTATTTATATATTATGTTTATTGATTAAGTTGTATGTAATTATGTATGTTTATTATATATATAATATTTTATATGCTTATGTATTTATTATTGTGTATACTTAAATGTATATATGTTGTATACGTGTATATATTAGATATATTTATATACATATATATAATATTTTATCTAATTTAATGTTTGTAGTATTTTAGAAATTATGTGTCATTGTGAGTACTATATTATAATCTAGATAAACGCCATCCCTTGGTTCTCTTCAGTTATGTCTCTTCCTCAAATGGTTGTCTGGAAGAGATCGCTTTCAGCGATAAGACCGCCAATTGTTACCTTATTTTGCATTGTGTTTCTGTTTTAACTATTTTTTATATTTAAGGTGTTTCAATAAAGTGTTTCTATCTATCTATCTATCTAAAATCTAGATGGCCATGGCCATCATGAAACCATTGTAGTTTCATCTATACTCATTTCAAGACCAAGAACCAAGAAATTTCGATTCTCAAAGATTTTCCAAGAGAAGAATATGAAAAAAAAAGAATAAAGCTATGCGAATGTTGCAAAGTCTGTGCTGTGCCGATAAGTGTCAATCTATCTTGATAACGGTTATTATATAATGTAGTAGTGAATACTTACGCAATGGTTTTAACCACGATGTCTAAAATGCAAAACGCCTAAGTAAGAAAATAGACTAGGGTAGATAACATTTGAAATCAAAAAAAAATTTTAGAAGCATGAAACCCGTTGAAAACAGAAGAGAATATAACAAAATTGAAAGAAAAAATAATTTACGGGTGATCTGAGGTCGGGTAGTGGCCTTCCACTACCTGGTGAGTTGTAAGGGTAAAAACGGTTTATCTCGATTTTCGATTGAAAATTAGGGTGCTTTTTCGATATTATGTCAAAATGAAATGAAAAAATATATGTGTTAAATAAAAAAAAACAGTATGTTTGGGACATAAAAAAGTAATTTTTCACCAAATTAAGTTAATAGAAAAGATTGTATGCATAAGATAAAAATAAAATCTAAAAACTTGGTTTTTTGAACCGTTTTTTACCCTTAAAAACTCACTCCCTTCCACTTCCCGAACTCAAATTGCCCGTAAATTATTTATGTTTTCAATTTTGTTCTATTCTTTTCCCTTTTTCAACAGGTTTCATCCTACTACAATTTTTTTTGGTTTCAAAAATTATCTACTCTGGTCTATTTTCTTACTTAGGCGGTTTGCATTTTAGACATCGTGGTTAAAACCATTGCGTAAGTAATCACTACTACGTTATATAATAACCGTTATCAAGATAGATTGATACTTATCGGCATCAGCACATACTTTGCGACATTCGTAGCTTTTTTCTTTTTTTTATGTTCTAATCTAGGAAAAACTTTGAGAATCGAAACTTCTTGGTTCTTGGTCTTGAAATGAGTATAGATTAAACCTCAATGGTTTCGTGATATGGCCATGGCCATCTAGATTTTAGAATAACTTTGAGGTTATAGTTTCCACGTGGTTTCCTCTAGATTCGGTGGGAATATATTATACAGAAACGGCATAAAATTAGATATCGAAAAAGAATTCAAGTGTGTGCCTTAATTTTTTTAAATGTCTGTTTCTGGTATTTTTCTGCTTATTGAGTGTTATTGTGTTACAATGGTGGATCATTAACCACTCATTGCTGTTTTTAAACTTGTGCACGAGTTCAGCAATAGGTGCAAGGAACCGATCTCAGAGAGTCACAATTGAATGTAAGTACCTATTTCTTGCTCTCGCATAATCTCCATACGAAATTATTATAACGTTTCACTTTTATTAAAACTAGCTTTAACCCGTGGCATCGCCCGCGTGGACTATCCCTCAGGAACCGTTACTGGTTTTTGGGAGCCGTGTAAAACGTGTCATATATAAATAGATTACCGTTTGATCATTTTTAAATTGGCTCCGTATATTGTAATCGTTTTATAGGTCGACCTTCAGTACAATAAAATAATTAAGACAACCTGCAAGTCATTGCAGACTCACAGGCAGTACAAATGCTCCTGCCTACTACCAGTTGGCAGTGTGGCCCCCGCCTAGCATGCTGGCAGCATTGCCCCATTGAATTGCAATTCTGGTGCCAAAATATTGACTACGCATCGCATTGACCAAGCGTTCTGATAAATTTGATGGATTTGGAAAATATGATGAGCTTCCGGTCCCCAAAGACCCAACTTCTCTACATCCCTAAATGTAACCACTACCGAGGTTACCATACTTACATATGTACCTTCAGTACCAAATTTTACATACAGTTTATTTTCTGGTATACTTCGAATACATAGTTATATACTTGCCGCGGCTACCAGTACAAACGTAGCGCCCCATGTCGAGTGTTGTAACATGTCGATAGAGTACGTACTCAACCGCAGTGTTGAAATTGTCTCCGTTACACTTAGCATCATAAGATAATATCGCAAACTCTTGCCAATTAGCCACTACATGGCTGACAATCTCGTTACGGACATCCATTGCCCTTTCCTTAGTCCCGTAGAATAAATAGGACAGGGATTGAAAGTGGCTGCGATTATCGCTTAAGTAAGCTCGGTTCGAGCTCAGTGCCACGTGATGGAACGGAGGAACACTATACCCGAGTTGCACTATACGCGCGACGGACGTCTCATCCGAATTCCGATACTCAGCGTTCAGATAGCCTCCATATTTTGTACAACAAATTTGTAATAATGAAGTATTATAAGTTTTACATGTAACTGATTTAGAAAAATATCCTAATTGTACAAATAAACAATAATATTTTTAATTTTTTAATAAAGTTTTATTAGTAAGGTAGTTTTTTTTTATATTAAATATTAATTGTTTTAAGTTCAAGTGTCTGCATATCACGGTTCAAATATACATCAATATGACAGATGGACCAACAGGCCGAGCGCCAGCGGTTTGGGTTCAGGTGACATACTTCCCCCCCATTTTCACTCCTTATAATCAACCCTATCAAAAAATATTATCGTGGCTTGTTTTTATTTTATAAAGTCCATCCATATACCAATTTTCATAACTATAACTTTAAAAACAATGACCTTCCATACAAAGTTTCATCCCCAATTTCACAAATATAGTCATCCCTGTCAAAAAAAATATTGAAAACAACATTTTTTATTTTGAATGATCTATCCGAACACTAATTTTCAGAACTGTAAGTTTAAAAACAAAGGACTTTCATACAAACGTTTTCACCAATTTGTTGAATTTCAAAAAATCCTTTAGGGTTGAATTTCAAAAAATCCTTTCTTAGTATACCCCTTCGCATCAAGGCGAATACACCTTCCAAATTTCAAGTCTCTGCGACCAGAGGTTTAAGCTGTGCGTTGTCTGTCAGTCAGTGAGCCAGGACTTAGATTCTTATATATATAGAAGATAGATGACTGTGATTTGTCGACATGAATTTCTGTATATCTGGAATTTTATTGACTGCATGTGACTCATTTATCATTTATTGACCAACGATAATATTATAATTAGGCTCCGGGACGCATAACAGCAAAAAGCTCATTTTAGCCTGTGGCGCTTTGCGACCAAATTGAAAATAAAAATAAATATAACTACTACTTTGTCCAGAAAGTACTGGGCAAACATCCATAATACACAAAATGTTAGTTCAAATTTATTATATCACCTTCGAAGTATGCTCCTTCAGGAACTATACCCTGTATATGCACTAAACACTGTACTTATATACAGTTATGCCAACGAATAATCCAATCTTCAAAACATTTTTAAATACTTTTGTCCAGAATAGAGTTCAGATCCCACCGCAAATTCTCTATTACTCGTATAACTTCTACTGTGCCTCTACCGAATGAAAACGTAGTGGTATATCTACCTAATTTGAGTTTAGGCAAAATAAAGTAGTCGGCTGGAGCCAGATCTGGTGAATAAGGTTGATCGATGGTGTTTGTTGAGTTTTTGGTCAAAACTTCGTTTACAAAGATGGCCCTGTACTAAGACGCATTATAGTGGTGCTATATCCAAATAAATGGCTTTTTCTGTGAATTTGATCTGATAATATTATTTAATTACCGTTTGACCTCCAAGCAAGAGTTCCGAGTGCGCAACGCCGCGATAATCAAAGAAAATGTAATATGCATATTATTTAAAGAAGATTCGACAAATTATTAAAAATACTGTAGATATCAAATTAAATATTAACTTTATTAATTTATTTGGATGTTAATGTTAGTAGTATATTTAGTTTTTTTTTGTTTATCAATGTAACATGGAATCTTAAGTTTAGTTTTTTAAGTAATTCAAGTCTAAATTTTACTAAATAGCTCAAAATTGTACATAATTATTTTAAAAAATCGGATTCGTTCGAGGATTTTCCTTTTTTTTGCATTTTTTGAGAACATTTTCCATAATACTTAATGTATATATTTTTTACATTATCAGAAAGAAGAGATATCTGCAACAAAAAAAACCACCTAAGTACTCCTTAAAAAAGCTGATATTTTGACGCGAGAATTTTCTAATGAATATTAGGATACTTTTTAGATATTAAATAAGTTAAAATAAAATTAATAACTATATATATTTTAAATAAAAAAAATACGGTGGGACATAAAAATGTTAGTGTTCATCAAATTTTGTAAATAAGAAGTTTTTAGAAAAACCAAAAACTTTCTTATTTAAATTTTTTACATACTTTTTGAGGTTAGTTGTAGATCGTTTTATTACCTACAACTTTGCCATTTAGTTTGCCATAGTTAGGACTTGCAGTTTTGCCGGAAATCGGGATAAACCGTTTTATACCCTTAAAAACTCACCCCTTCCACTTCCCGACCTCACATCGCCCGTAATTTAATTTTTCTTTCACTTTTGTTATATTCTCTTCCGTTTCATACTGCTATAATTTTTTTTCACTTTTTACCATTTTCATAGGCTTCTGCACTGGTCTAAAATGGCTTTCGTTGATTTCTGAAAAGAAAGCATATTGCTTAAGGAGAAAAATAAAACTCATCTCTCCTAAGATGTACAAAAAAGTATGAAATTATTTGCCGAAACTTTTCTTTCCTTTACTGATCTACTTGATATATCAAAGGCCTAACATTTAATAACGAAAGGAAAGTATGTACCTACATAATTATAATTTATAAGTTTCATACCTGAAACAATATGCTATGTTTGTAATAGTATATTTATAAATTTACAAGAAACATATTAAACGTTAAACGTTAATTTAAAGAGGAAAGATATGCTACAATTAAATAAAATTTCAAAATTGTTTGGATGAAATATATAAAAACAATAATATGATGATGATACTCTGAATAGCTTAGATTAAAAGTATCATCATCATACTATCCCTTTGTGAGCTAATAAACAAAAAGATAACATTGTCATATTTTCTCTAGCTCACGGAAAAAAAGGATCTCTTTGGCCAAGAATTTCAATATTCTTAGAATAATTGTTTAAAATCAAGTAAATATTTGCTTCACATAAGTAAATTATCTTAATCTAAAAAACACAGTATTCTTAAATGAAAAATAATATATTCTTGCATTTAATTCTTGATTGAAGAAAGATTTATTGGTTCAAGAATATTTATTTATCAAACAAAGAAAATATCTGATTTTGACTGAACAATTTCATAACTTTATAAATCAAGATAATATTATCTTCTTCCAAGATGATATTTTACTTAATTTGAGACAAATCGATTTTTCTTGGCTGAAGAAATAAAATAACTTTGTTGAAGAAATGTTTACTCATTCTAAGAAATCGACAATTTCCTTTCGAAATCTAGTTATATTCTGTAACTCAAGAACGTTATCATATTTTTAATGAAGACTTGTTGTCTTATTTTAAGAATTTGGTTTACTTGAACCAAATAAATAAGTGTATTTTGGCACAAGATTCAAAATATTCTTCGTCCAAGATTGTGTGTGCTCGATTTGAGAATATGCCAATCTTATTTCAAGAAACAGTTTATTTCAGCTGAAAACTATATAATTACTCAAATTGTTAACAGTTTTTTTCATTGCGAGATGTAAATTTACTTGATCCAAATAATTTCGTGTATTTTGACACAAGATTCAATACATTCTTCGTTCAAGATTGTGTGTTTTCAAGAGTTGAGAATATCCCAATCTTATTTCAAGAAAAAGTTCATTTCAGCTGAAAACTATATATTTACTCAAATTCCTACCATTTTTTCTCATTCCAAGATGTTGATTTACTTGATTCAAATAATTTCGTGTATTTTGACACGAGATCAATACATTCTTCGTTCGAGATTGGGTGTGCTTGATTTGAGAAGATGCCAATCCTATTTCAAGAAAAAGTTTTATTCAGCTGAAAACTATAATATTTACTCAAATTCTTAACAGTTTTTCTCATTCCAAGATGTTGATTTACTTGATTCAAATTATTTCGTGTATTTTGACACGAGATTCAATACATTCTTCGTTCTAGATAGTGTTGCATGATTTGACAATATGCCAATTTTATTTCAAGAAAGAGTTAATTTCAGCTGAAAACCATATATTTACTCAAATTCTGAACAATTTTTCTCATTCCAAGATGTTGCTTTACTTGATCCAAATAATTTAGTGTATTTTGACACGAGATTCAAGACATTCTTAATTTGTTCAAGATTGTGTGTACTTGATTCGAGAACATGACAATCTTATTTCAAAGAAGAATTTATTACAAATGAAAACTATATAATTTCCTAAGTTTAAAAAAATAACTCTTTCCAAGATGCTGATTTACTTGATCCAAATAATTTTGTGTATTTTCACACCATACCAATCTTATTTAAAACAAGAGTTTATTTTAATATTATTATGTTTGCAATAACGCCTGCTCGGTAGATTACATTACAAAATTACAAATTTACGTGAGAAAAATATGGCCTTTTATTTAAAGGACGGCAGATATTACCTAGTACTTACTTAAATAGGTAATACCTAGTTATACAGACTATAGATAAAGGTGGTCTATTGCATCTTTTTTGGAAGCAGGTAAAATAGGACTATTTAATAGTTGGTAGGTTAGTACGTATTGTACCGCCTGTGGTGATCGAGGTTAAAAGATAATTGAGATCTGAGAGTGAGTGTGGCAGAGGAAGACAGGGCCGCAAAACTGCTTTTCTTGACCCAAGAATGCTAGTCTTCCTCAACCTCAAGACTTGAGCTGCACAACAGTTTGTAGTAATAATTTATCTCCGAAGACTGCTTTTCTTGACCCAAGAATGCTTGTCTCAACCTCAAGTCTTGAAGTTGCCAGCAGTGTTGCCAGTGTGGGTTTAAAAGAGTACGTATACAAGGAGAATAGGTTTAAAAAATCCTGGCCAAGTGCGAGTTGCGCTGTGACGGTATGCCGACTCTCATTAAATTTGATTTTGGGACCAAAAATTCGTGTTTTATTATATTCATTTAGGATTCATATAGCTTTAATACACGTAACGTAGGAAAAAGGCAAAACAAATCGGTATAAGTACCTACTAAGCTGATAAAGTGGGTTGGGCGAGTAGAACTATGATTCACGATCAGATTTTCATGGTCAGACTTTCTCTAGTTGTGTTTGTCAATTTCATGCATAAATATAAATTATTATTTTATAATTTTGAGTGTTTCTTTTAGAAGTCTTTTTTACCCGACTGAAACTAAAAAGTCTAAAATAAAAAAACTATAGTCAGGTTTTTTTAATGAATAATTTTATTTTACATCACCGGTTTATTTCCAAGTCTTAATTTTTCAGGAAAAACTGGAATATATCGTTGTTATTACTAGTCAAGTAATAGTTTGTTGTAAATATTTTAAGATTTCATTGTAAAAATGAAAGTTTTTAAGTTTTATGTAACTACGGGTTTCTCCCTTGAGGTCAGTTTGGTTTCAGACATTTTAATTATTCTAACATACGCTAGAATTTCTCTAAGGTTTAGAGATGAGAAGCAAGGGCGTCAAACTTACACATATAAGTATCGTATCTTGAATACTCCTGAACTAATTTGCTGAAACTTGCAATATTCCCGAAATTGAATTAAACAAAAGCCGATAAAAAACGGTACAAACCTACTGACATACACCTATTAATATTGTATATTTGTTTGGAAGCCTTTATTCATTATTAAAATGTGAATATATTGCAGTTCCAATAATATTACATACGTATACGTGTCTGCTAACCTTCTTTCTTAAGTCGATACTTAATAAGTTTGTTGTTATGTTTAATTAATGAAAGGACATATTTAACCAAACTAAGTGATTCTGAGGCACAACAGAACCCTAAAAACTGCGAATAAAATTGCACATTTGAAAGGGTCTTATTAATTGACCTAGCTGTGTGATTGTGGCGTTTGGCATTAATTATCGCTCTAAGATCTAATTTGCACAGTTTAAAAGTTTCTTTCATTTGAATATGATCTTCCTATGGGCATAATGTGCAAAATACAATAATAATAAAATACAACTCAAAAAGACTGATTTTAGTTTACTTTCAAAGCGCGCTATGTTTGATTGTCGCATGAATTTATTAAGAAAAAAGCTTCGTAGGAAAATAGGCATAAGTTATGCTTCAATTAAGTCGTGAAAGTAATTCTATGGAAGCTAAGGAAATAACACGAAGAGTTACGTTTTTCAACTCCAGCTAACAATGCACTTGTGCACTTTTAGAAACAGGTTTATAAAAGTTTAATGCTTATAAATATAGATTTGACTAAGTGTATTTGTATACCTATACATTTATTTAACATATAAAAGAAGTTTATAAACCTACAAATTGTAAAGCTATGTAAACATTATACGTTTGTTTCAAAATTGTACCTTTTTAAGGAAAATAACGTAACTTTTGAGTAAGAAGTCCTGGCAGCATTGGAATCCGACTCCTTCAGAGATTTAAATTTTTGCGTTATTTTTCGATTGGACGACGCGAAGTGCGCACTATTTGTCTTCGTGTATAAAATAACTGTTGTTGGGGTTTACAAAAATTTGAACTGAAGAACTTCTGATATTCTGGACTTCGGAGAAGATGTTGTAGATAGCTTTGCAAGTAAGTTTTACCATGATCCAAGAAAACATTGTGAATTTACCTACAGTTATTTGTAAAACTCATATTGTGACAAGATCTTCTATTTTATGAAAGAAGATTATGTGACTACGACTGGTTATTATAATGTAATATTTTACATAAATAGTATATATTATATTTGCAATCATACATACACATTCTTTTTTCTGTATAAATAGGTTGTTGTGATATTTGCTTTCCGAATAGTTGTTAAATTAGTTTTTGGTTTAAAAGAATGGGACATATTAATATCACGACTCCCCCCGTGGGGTGCCGGGTTAGAATTGCATCTCCCCATATCATCCCGTGGGTGTCGTAAGAGGCAACTAAGGGAAAAATACTGGAAGGTGGGCAGCAGCGCCTTTTGAAGAACTACCAACTTACACTGCTATCCCCAAGCCGCCTGCCAATCGTGGGGATTATGGCAAATACCCCCTTAATAAGGGAGAGAGGCTGTGTTCAGCAGTGGACGATCCGGCTGATACAGTACAGTAATATCACGACTGACTTATGTGGCTCTTTGTAGGTGTAGTTCAGACAAATTAATTAAAAAAACTCAAGTACTCGTGATAATTTCTATTTAAAACATTTTGTACTGCTGTGTGTAGGTATTCAGCAGTACAAAAAAGTTTTAAATAGAAGTTGCCACGGGTACTTGAGTTCTTTTAATACAGTGGCATCTCTGAAACAGTAGAGCATAAACCAAATTAAACCAATCCCTAAAGTATGTCACAATCTATCTATTTTGACATGGTTTGCCTCCAATTCATTAGATAACATTAAAAATAGCCAGATCTCGAAGAGATAGTTTCCTTTAGGTAAAATGTGTGTGAAATGCTCACATGCAGTTGCTTTTTTTTTTTTTTATCCCTGATAGTTTAGCCTTTGACCACTATCTCACCTGATGGTAAGTGATGATGTGGTCGAAGATGTTGTTCAGGCTAACCTAGAAGTACTGGCTCTCAAGGACAGCTGCCGGAACACACTGTTAGGTGCTTGGCGACAAATTTTCTACTTGAGGGTGGTAGCTAGCCAGGCGGGCATTCGCAAAATGCCCTACCACCATGCTATAACGACTACCATCTTAAGACAACAACCGGGACCGACGGCTTAACGTGCCCTCCGAAGCACGGAAACGCTCAGTAGTAATGTCACTAGCGGTCACCCATCCAACTCATGACCGCGCGCGACGTTGCGTAACTTTGCTGATCGGTTGCGAACAGCTAAGTAAACTTCGCTACGAGCGCTTCCAAGCAGTATAGTAGCTACCTTCACAGGCAGATTGTGGTTTATTTACGAAATTCACTGTTTTTCTTATTTTAGGATTGCATAAAGATGATATAATTTCGCTTAAAATCACTGATGAACCATGGGAAGATTTTAGCAACAAATGGAAAAATACCTGCGAACTCCGACTGTTATTAGAATACAAAACTGCTCGGCCAATATTGAGTGATACTAGAAGTGGTGTTTTGGTAAGTAATCAAAAAACTGTATGTATGACGTCAGAGACTGCCAATCATTCCAACACGTATCAAACCCTATGATTGTAACAAACACATTTTGCATGGTGGTAGGGCATCTTGCGAATGCCAGGATAGCTACTACCTTCAAGTAGAAAATCTGTCATCGCAAAGCACCTAACGGTGTGTTCCAGCAGCTGTTATTGAGAGCCAGTAATTCTAGGTTAGCATGGACAACATCTTCGACTACATCATCACTTACCATCAGGGGAGATAGTGGTCAAAGACTAATCTATAAGGCATAATAAATAGCTTAAAACTAATTCTTGAATTAATAGTAGCTTAT
Source organism: Plagodis pulveraria (assembly GCA_963890685.1). Taxonomy (NCBI): domain Eukaryota; kingdom Metazoa; phylum Arthropoda; class Insecta; order Lepidoptera; family Geometridae; genus Plagodis; species Plagodis pulveraria. The sequence goes on from OY982957.1 coordinate 20,776,405, forward strand.
TCTCTAATTGTTAGTCAACTATTTCAACATGTTATAATGTAACATCATAAATTATTATTATTCTATTGGAGATTAACTACTGACATCTATAACAATAGTCCCCTATATTGTGGCGTATTAGATTACCTGAAACTAAATAACATCACCTAAACCTCTTATGTTTAAATTATTCTTTTAATTTTTTTGAATGTAATTCATTCATTCATTATGTTATTTTAATTTTGGGATACCTGTCCTAAATCAATGACTCACTCACTGACGTTCCTCACCTATTTTCAGATTCATCTAGACTTTGATGCAATACATCCGGGAAGGTCAAATATGTTCCACCTTCTATGGAATGTATTCATAGAAAAGATCACAGAATTAAAAATAAACGTACATTCAAAAGAAGAGACTGCGGCTTTATTCGAATATGTAAACATTGTGTAGAAAAATTAAAAACAAAAGAAATAAAATAATTTTATAATAGCATGTTTTAAGTTCCTCTATATTAAGATGATGTTTTGTACAAATTATTGTATATGTTGCATGGATATTGTAAAAGCCGGTATGACAAAATGCTACCGTGTTTTTTTGTGTTTTCTTTAATTTTCCGAGTGATATGTAATATTTGACAATCATTTACTGGACACAATCAGGGATATTTTAAATAAACTTTTGGTAGATCAGAACCGACACGGCCCTCGTTAAGTTGTTATTCATAGGTAATTATTATGTTTTTATTGTAATATAATAAATTACAGTGGACCATATCGATTCTGAGTGAACCTCGAACGTCTATATCGAGTTAACCAATTAATCAAACGGTAAAATGTTTGCTTTCGTGTACACATAGAGCTATAATACATATATCTACTGATTGTGTCCTGTGAAATTATAATTTAAGTACTAAAAATTGACGTGTGATATTTTATGAAAATTTTCCATTGACATGCCAGTATGTAAATAATAATATTGCAGACTAAACAATATCATGTAACTTAAATTTACTTGAAACGTGCAATGACACTTCAACCTATACTTATAGTCAAGTTTTATATATCTAAGAGATTTAATTTCAATAAATATATGATCCACCTTGTTTTCCAGAATTTAATTTAATTTTATTAAATTTGCATTGCATTTAATTTATAGTCCAGTACCTACCTGTACGATTTATGTTTCATACTAAAACATTATAGTCATATATGTAGGCATGTACTATTCTTAGCTAAAAAGTTAAGGGCATATGTTAATAGTAAAACAATATGTTAAGACATAATAAACATTAAGTATTGTTCGCAGAAGAAGTGATTTTGTATACTTATCTATATTTTATGATACAATATGTGTGTATTTCAGACTATATAATTAATCTTAAGTGATAGTTTTAATATTCTTTTCTAAAAATATATTTGATTAACTCAAACACCAATATTTTCAGTATTAAATATTAGAAGGTTAATGAAAAAATACATTGTATTAGTATAAAACAATACAGTTTTGCCGTAATACAAGTACCTTCTATATTTAATTCTAGTATGAAATATATCTTCATCTAAGAATGTATTGTGTTAGTATTAAACACACGTCTTTTCTAGAAACAATCATGTGTTGTCTAAGAAAATAAGAGGCTCCATCTAAGATTACATTGTTTTTGAATGATGCATACGAGTCTTGTTTGAGAACAAATATCACTTCAGCTAAGAAAAGTAGAGGCTTCACTTAAGTATATATTGTGTTAGTATGAAACACGCGAGTCTTATCTAGAAACAATTATCTCTTCCTCTAAGAATATTAGAGGCTTCACCTAAGATTACGTTGTTTAAGAATGAAACAAACGAGTCTTGTCTGAAAACAAATATCACTTCAGCTAAGAAAAGTAGAGGCTTCACCTAAGATTACATTGTTTTAGAATGAAACATACGAGTCTTGGCTGAAAACAAATATCTCTTCAGCTAAAAGTAGTAGAGGCTTCTTCTAAGAACGCATTGTGTTAGAATGAGATATAAGAGTCTTGCCTTGAAACAGACAAACCTTCGTCTAAGAATAGTAGAGGTTTCCCCTAAGTATACGTTGTTTTAGTATGAAACAAAATAGTCTTGTGTGAAAATAAATATCATTTCAGCTAAGAAAAGAAGAGGCTTCACCTAAGATTATATTGTGTTAGAATGAAACATGTGAGTCCTAGCTGGAAACAGATGTCTCTTCAGTTAAGAATATATTTTGTTAGTATGAGACATACAAGTCTTGTCTAGAAACAGATATATCTTAGTCTCAAAATAGTAGAGGCTTCACCTAAGATAACACTCTTTAAGAATGAAACACACGAGTCTTCTCTGAAAACAAATATCTCTTTAGCTAGGAGCAGTCGAGGCTTCTCCTGAGAATGCATTGTTGCTATGAAACATACGAGTCTTGCCTAGAAAATTACATCTCTTCGTCCAAGAATAGTAGAGGCTTCACCTAAGAATACGTTGTTTTAGTATAAAACATACGAGTCTTGTGTGAAAATAAATATCACTTCAACTAAGAAAAATAGAGGCTTCACTTAAGATTACATTGTGTTAGTATGAGACAAACGTGTCTTGTCTGAAATTAGTTATCTCTTCAGCTATGAATAGTAGAAGCTTCACATAACAATACATTGTTTTAATAAGAGACATACTAGTCTTGTCTAGAAACATATATCTCTTCAGCTAAGAAAAGTATGGTTTCACCTAAGAAAATATTTTCTCAGTATGAAACACGTGAGTCTTGTTTTTAAGATAAAGAATGTTTAAAAGAAAATAGAATAATTATTGTCTTGGCTATTTATTCTCTAAATAAGACAAAATACATTCTTAATACAAATTTTCTAAATTCTTGTTTCAAGAACGAATGTCTTGTAAGAAGACAATAAAACTGAAACAATATTTTACTTATTTCGAGAATATATTGTTTCCGCCCATATATGAAACTACATTTGTCTTGACCAAGTCGATATTGTCTTGATTTAAGATATCTTTTTTTTCCGTGTACTTATTAGCTGAAACCCATCTTAGTGACTTTGTGATTACAATGAAGCTATAAGTTTAAAATGGATTTTGTGGCTATGTGGAGAGTGTGAGAGACGAGTGTAGAGGTTGCATAGTCAGCCTCAACTAACTGGAGAGATCTCCTTTTCCAAACAGCTAATAAAAGTATCGAAGCGGTGCAGAGAGAATATTGGAGTACCATCAGTAACCAAGATATGATAACTGAGATAATATGGTTACCAAAATGTTGGTGCTGAGGTTTTGAATCATAACTTGGTGATTCACTACTCTGCTTGCTTTTAAAATATTAATAAAAACGGAACTGACATCCATAACAGAAAAGTATCAAATAACTTGCTGAGCTCGGCATCATGCTTATTCAAATCACTGACCTTACATTATCACGGTCTGACTTCCACAAGTAATATCATACTTTTCAGTGTAGTACAATGCGATTAAAATAAGAATAGGATCGGCCTAGCGCCATTTTGTGACGTCAAAACTAAAACTTGGTACAGTGTGCAAAAAAGAAATGATAAAACATGTATAAATTAATAAAGAAAATAAAAAACCCGACTGCAAATAATTTATTTTCGTTTTATCGAACCATTGAAATCAAACTGCAAGTTAATATATTCATAGGATCGTTTTTAGAGTCCTACATTTTGATACCCAACACGATGGCTTTGGAAGAAAAAAAATATGTTTTTCTCACTATATGGCTTCTAAAATCCACCAGTTTGTTTTATTTTTGTATGTACATAGTGTCACTTGAGCTATCAAGATAAATCTAACAATATCTTGTACATTAAAATACGGCAGTTATGGTGAAATAAATAAACTCACAAAAATGCATATATACAAATGAAACACGTTTACGTGGGCAGCCGTCTATAAGAACAAGTGGTCATAGGTGGGTAAATGAAGTTGTATGTAGGTGACTGTAGGTACAGCAAACAGAAATAATTTGAAGTGATTTTAATTGTTGGCAATATTTTGTACTTAGGTATCTTAATTTGAATCGCTTAGCTCTTCAATGCCGCATGTCCTGATGGCCAACTGAGTCAGACTCATCGTTATCATCGTAACGGGTTACAAAAACAAATGTAACAATCACCAAAAACATATTAAACCATCAACAACAACAAATTAAACAGTCAAAAAAATAATAATTAAACGAGAAGACCAATAAACACTCGGAAACGTGTCGCTTAGTAGTACACTTTTGGAGAAATAAGACCCTGGCCCGCGTTGTCATCAAACCAAGATGGCGTCTGTGCTGTTAACCTTAAAAAGATGAATTTATTAAAATTAACAATTTTGGGTCACTCATTTAAAATTACGTATGACACTGCTCTATTTTTAAGTTTGTTCTGCTGATCTTACTTATTAGAGTGAATATGAGTGAAGTTAGCCGAGAGCCCGTCCTATTCTTATTTTAATCGCATTGTAAGTCGGTTCTGTCTTTTTAATATATTTTTTTTCAGGCTTGTTACTAATGCATACCTAATACTTACAATATCACTCGCCCAAATTATTGTTAAATATTTTGAAGCGCTCTTAGCGAAGTTTGCTTAGCTGTTCTTAACCGATCAGCAAAGTTAAGCAACGTCGCCCGCGGTCATGAGTTGGATGGGTGATCGCTAGTGACATTACTACTGAGCGCGTCCGTGCTTCGGAGGGCACGTTAAGCCGTCGGTCCCGGTCGTTGTCTAAGGATGGCAGTCGTTATAGCATGGTGGTAGGGCATTTTGCGAATGTCCAGGCGGACAATATATTATATTGCATATATAGTCTATTTATTATATATATTGCATGATTTAATTATACTTATAATAAATAGAATATATAAATAAATAGACCTACAGTCGAATTGAGAACCTCCTCCTGTTATAGAAGTCAGTTAAATAGTCAGTAATTTATATATTATTGTTAAAATACATAGATTGAGAAGAAATTATGACTTCTGAGATTGATAGGAATTGAGGAAACTACAAATTGACAGGAAACAGATACTCAATAGCAAGTGTTACCTCATTGCTAAATTTAAATGCATTTAAATTATGTTATATATACATTTCCATCCTATGTACTAATTAAAAACCAGATTTAGCCTATACATTCATTAAATACAATATCTATATCTATTACTTATAATAAAACTGAAACAGATCCAATTCTGTACATGGCAGATATTTGGAAAAAAACAATTGAGAGCACTCTGTAGCTGACACTGATGCCAAAACTATATTTTAGTCTGTATGTACCCTGGCAAATCCCGGGCAGCCCGGCACCCCACGGGCAGCTCGGCACTTCAAGGGCAGCCCGGTACACTTTCGCAATTTTTTTTATGTTATTGTGATGGCACAAGCTTGAGGTCCACCTGATGTTAAGCGGACTAACCTCTGCCTATAACAGATGCATTTCATCACAAGTCACGAAATGCACTGCGCCCGTCACTTTGAGACATAGTTGTGAAGTATCATATGCCTGTAATTTCACTGGCTCTCAAGGACTGCTGCCGGAACACACTGTTAGGTGCTTGGCGACAGATTTTCTACTTGAGGATGGTAGGGCCAACTTCAAAATGCCCTTCCACCATGCGGTGAAGCTCAAGCCGGCGGTGGGGATCGAACAAGGTACCTTCGGCACGGCAGTCCATATCTATTACTGCTTGGCCACCATTTCTTCAAAAGTTTTGCAGGCTTGCTAAGATAAAACTCTAAAATGTGGAACATTCACCACAATTCGTTTTTTAACCATCTATCTTTTGTCGGATATATATCGGAGACTGCGCAATGGAAATGCACGATCTAATACATTTTCGTTCTACCGTAACAAAGAGAAACACGGCAAAAATATGCCGTTTTAAAATCGAAATTCCAAAGAAACGCACAAAGTACTTTGCTTGAACATTTATTGTGCGAAACGCGAAGGAACTCTCTGAGTTACTTAACTACTGTCTTCTGGAAAATACAACCCGGGAGTTTTCAAACCCAAAGCAAAAAGCTCCTTTCTGAGCTATGCTTTACTAAGAGTGGTTCACCGCAGACCACAGCGTTGCTTAACATGAGATAAACAGTGCTCTAATGTGAATAATTAGTCTGCAGGTACGGCAATCGCGAACGAAGTCACAGGTACAGGTAGTTGTATAATATGACATGTCGTCATTGAGACAATTTAATTTTTTTTCTGCAATTGATATTTGACTAACTTTACTTTGACTCAGAATAGCAGATGACCTACAAAATATAAGAATTTAATTGATACTATGGTAGCTATTGAGTTAGTTATAAAAATATAACTAAGTCTCTCGTCTCAACAGATTTTAGTACATGTACTAAAAAAAGTGTTCAATCAAACTGTTTAATCTTGTTAGTCATACAAAAGGGAAATGTACAGTAGCTTTGTACTACTAAAATATATATCACATTCCTGGCAAAAAATTAAAATGTTCTTAGATATATTCTATTTTACTGAAACATGACTAAGAGGAAATACAATGTTATTATGTTAGAAATTTCAAGGTCGGCACCGCGATTGACAGATCTTCTGTAGAAAGAAAAGGTATATTATTCACGATAAAATAACTTTAAAATTAAAGAACGCCATGCTTTAAGCAAATGTTCTGTCAAACGTATCATTGAGGTTGCTTGTATGGAGCTGGACAGGCATGCCGTGTTGTGTGTATATCTTCAAGATGAAGGCTGTGCCCAACATTTCACCGATTTTTATCCACACTGAAAAGTATATATAGGATGCAAAAAAACAATATTTGTATGTAGTCATTGATATTTTATTGGTTTCTGAAAATATGAATAATCTTATTTCATTGTTCATCACATATCGATTTATTACATGATAAAAACATATATTTTTTTATTTCTATTCTGTGAGCTTACTAAGATAAGACTTTTGGTACCTCTATAGATAATAAATACTCAAACTGTAAGAGCTAATAAAATAATCAAGGGTGTGAGATCTCATTACGAGGGCCTTTCAATAAAATTTGAAGGAACAAGTTACTAAAATATTTGAAATTAAACATAGATTGCTATTAAACAGTAGCCTTCAAATATTCAATACCAACACAGAAGCAAAGCCTGCGGTTATAAGTTTCACTCACAAATACCCGGATGACATTAATAATAGGTTATTTCATTTGGTAAATACTGAGTATAGTGAAGTTTGTTCAAGAGCAAAGACACAAATAAACGGAAAATTGATGTTCGGTGATTGGGCAACCAGAGATATTTGCAAGAGTAGAGATTATATTTGATCTTTATCGCAGAAAAAAATATACTTCCTGCAAATAATTTCACGATTATATTAGGAAATATTCAAACATATATTAATCTATTTGCTTGTGTGCTATTTTTTTTATACAATACAAAATTTGCAAGTCTAAAAATTAAAACCATTCGGAAATCTTTAAAATTAAATACAGAAATTTACCTAAATATTCAACGATACATAATTATGCCTTTATAATAGCTCTAAGTAATTCAAAACAACTGGCAAACATCTTTGAATGTTCATTTACTGACTTGCCCGTAAAAGTCACTATGTCATAAGATTCTTGTCCCGATATAGCAGAAACTCTTAATACACCGGAATTTTCATTAAAATCCAAACAAACTGCGAAATTATAAATAAATTAGACCATAAAGAGAACCTAGTCCGAAGATTTGCGGGGTATTCAAGTACATGAGGGTGGTAGCTAGCCAGGTGAGCATTCGCAAAATGCCCTTCGACCGTGGGGTTCAAAAGTTCAAACCATAGTCATGCGGCACGGCAGGACACAGTTATTACCGCTCAGCAATCAATGCGTCAGAGCTTAAGTTACAATTTATTAGAAAAATCTCTAAAAAATGTTAACACACGGGCTCACAAAACGCCCAGTATTGCCAGCCGACCAAGTTCCTCTAGCGCCTATATTTAATTTAAGAGCAAATACCCGTAACGCTTGGATATCATAAACTTGGAAGGCGTAACTACATAAGAGTGGTTGTGATATTAGCGTATAATTTCATAAGAGTGATATTATGGTGGTTATATAACAAAAAAACAAATATGATAAATTAATATAAACTTCAAAATAATAACAAAAAATATCTTCTACGCTGGCTACTGGGACACGAGAACACAAAGCAGGGCCTCGCAGAACTTTTCTGAATGTCGAATGGCGTATGGCTGGACACCAGAGTTAACCAGATGATATTTTTTTTACTTTGAATGGATCGTAGCTAAGTTTGCTTAGCTGTTCTTAACCGATCAGCAAAGTTAAGCAACGTCCACCGCGGTCATGAGTTGGATAGGTGACCGCTAGTGACATTACTACTGAGCGCTTCCGTGCTTTGGAGGGCACATTAAGCCGTCGGTTCCGGTTGTCATCTTAGGATGGCAGTCGTTATAGCATGGTGGTAAGGCATTTTGCGAATGTAGCTCAAGTAGAAAATCTGTCATCAAGCACCTAACGGTGTGGACCGGCAGCTGTCCTTGTGAGCCAGTAATTCTAGATAGCCTGAACTTCGACCACATCATCACTCACCATCAGGTTAGATAGTGATATTACCCATATTCTCATACTAGGTATATGGGGGTACAGAGATAGGATAGGGTTCCACCGAGGGGTACTCCTATGGGCTGGGTTTGTCAATAGGTAAAAATCTTGCTCGTATTTGGTAGTTAGAGCAATTCGATGAGCAAATGGGTTACTTGACGACAAGCTACTGCTACTGTACATTTCAACATTTTCAACTAACAAAGAATATATCTTTATTATGATATAAAATTCAATCGTGTACCTTCAGATGTCAAGTAAATTATATTCAATGCAATAGGAGTTGTAATTATATAAATTATTATATACTTATCATATATCTTAAACTCAAAGTGAAATAACTGATTTGTTGTCGAACCATCTAGCTAGTGTGAACAGAACAGTCTTTTCGATGTAACTAGTAGTACTTAGGTTCGTTGAGAAAAAGGCTTCGAGATGCAACTATGGTTGGCACCTTTCAACCGTTCAATTCCAAGCCTGAGTTTCAAGCAAAGCATTGGCCAAGAAGATACGTAACATGTAACATAGATGGCGCTGTATGACCTCGTTTGAGTAAAATAATATTGTGAATATTTCATAACTTTGAAATATTACAAGATTTTCTTGGTGATTTATACAGATAATTTTGTTTTAAAATGGAAGGCATACCTAGCTTCCTAGAAAGTACAGAATTATATTGTGTAAAAAATTAATAACGTATTTTTTTTTCAATATGAAGGTGAGTTACATATGAATAAGTTTATATTTTACCAATTATACTAACTTTACTTCCTTGGTGTGGTAGTAAGCGTCGCCGGCCGATCCGGTGGTGGTAGGTTGGACTTGATAATACACTTTTTTATATATATTTATTATTGCAATAACGCATGCTCTGCGGATAACATTACAAATTTACGAAAGATTTTAATTCTGGTACACGCATATGACTATATTTTTTCCTCTCGTAAATTTGATAGTAGGTACACTATTGGGGTTGAATGTTTTGCATGCTCGTCTTTCTAGATTAAGCAAAAGATTTGTCGCCAAGCACATAAGGGTGTGTTTTAGCGGCTTATCTGTCCCGGTATAGATGTCCTTTTAAAGCCTGTTCTTATTCCAGGTCTAATCTAAATCATATGTATAATTATAATCTAATATAATTTATATGTATATATAAATTATATTATATATGTAAAATATTGTTAGGTTTGCAATAACGCCTGCTATGCGGATTACATTACAAAATCACAAATTATATTAGTATAGATGAAAAATAATTAGTCCGTCAACTCCATCACGGATTACAGGCACACCTTTGACTTATAGTTACCTACGTTTATCTTTTACAATTATTTCGATGGTAAGTAGATTGTTTCGACAATGATGACAAACGATGTTTGTCTAAACACCACCTAGAAAAAGATCTAAATAGATGAGAGCGCAATTCCATTAAGTACCATTATATTCGTTTTACTAAGATAAATACTCGTTTCGTACGCTATAATGCTTGTGTCTATGTAATATTGTATCTTATATCCACCGATAAAACGCATATCTAACGAAAATTTAAATCCAGCTCACATATCGTATATTTTATTTATATTGTGTAAAAAATATATATGTTATGATCTCTGGAAAATCTCTATCGTTTGTAATGAGTCAGGATATGGCTTATAAACGGAATTAGTAAAAAAAAACTACTGTATATTGTGCTCGTTGGGTTCCGGGTTAGAAAGTCGTCACCAAAAGTCAGTTCTATAAGACTTCCAAAATGATTATACCCAGAATCAAACCCGCTGGCATGAAAAGCCCACGAGGCCGTTACGAGCAAAGTTATGCAATAAAAATAAGAAGACCCTGCACTGCTCTATGCCCGAGAGTAAATATTTAAAAAATAAATAATTAAAAAAAAATGTATTAATTACCTATTAATTTTCTTTCAACTTATATAATATGCAAATGGATCCCTCCTGTATCTAAACTTAATGCGGGATTCTCAATCGTGTTTCGGTCTTTTTTGTGCGGTCTGGTTTTAAATTTTTTTGTTATTAATTTTAAACTTTAAGTGTCGGATACTTAATTAAATTTAGACATACATCTTTGATTTATTTATGTAATCGTCTTTCAGTTTTCTTTATTTTGATACGTTTCTAGGATTGTTTTTTTTATTAACGTATTTCTATTTCGCGTCAAAGAATCCGCATTTTTTTCACTATCTATCTAAGGACACCGATGAATATAACCATACCTTAACTGTTGAAATCCATCCAGTTATTTGGAAGATAATATAGGTAATAAATAAATTTACAAACAAACATACATAAATAGAAGATAGGCGCGAAAAACATAACCCTTCATTGGCAGTCGGGTAAAAAAAGGGAACCAAAAGGAGTTAGTGTATCAACGAGTGCCCAATCGTTGATGTGGTAGTGATACAAAGGACGATGAAGCGATGGTTCTAAAATAAGTTGCGTCACGATTCTAGGCCGGTATGCCAAAATATTCGCACATTGTACCAGTTATACTTTTTAAGTCCCATGTCATAGGAGTGAATCTAATTGCCATCCAAAACGCACAATACTTCATTAAATCTTTGTAAGATAAACTATAAGAGAGACGATTTTCTGGTAAGTTGGCTGGCACCCTGATTCTAAGCCGGTCACTTGTGGCCAAATAACGCCATAGCACTTCAATTTGGTAAGTAGTAGTTTATCACATGTTTCATATTATGAATGGTGTAGTTACCTAGTTATAGGATATCGAATCTCAATCGCGCATAGATAGTGGAGAAAGCAGTTAGCTGTGGTTAGATCCCCGGGACCGACAGTCTCTATGGGTTTTTCCGAAAAGGAAATTATCAGTAGCAATATGGAATTTGATTATTTATTTATAAATAAATCTGGAACTTCACCCAATAGATGACAATAGGCCTATTACTTAGGCCCAAAACTTCTAAAAAAATGTTTATTGATATAGTCACCTTTGCCAACCACTAATAAATTATTCTTTATGCGCTTTCATTTATGATATTTGTAGTAGGCAAGTACAAACACGTAGTTTTTTTGCTGTTCTGAAGTTCTGAATCTACAACGCGTTCAGTTTTGAACGCATTGATATAAACCGTAGTCACGAGTGGATAAATAAAACACTTTCGTTAGGTACATACTAATTTCAAAAGAACTGAATTTGGTACGCAAGGATTCATAAATCTGAAAATGAAGTTTAGAATAATCACATAAAACAATTCCAAACTACCTGCACAGCACAACCTACATATTCAAACAGTGTAAATACCTGTTCTTGAAGTTGCTCCTGCAACTCTCTTCAACTTTTCTACTTTTTGTTCAATAACAATCATAACGTGGAATGGAAACGCCTCTCGTTAAGTCTCGTCGCATCTGTTTATTGTACAGTATTTTGGCTAGTTATTTTAATATCACGTGATGATTACTCATACGAGTAAGTGTTGACGATTTTATAGCTACTTACGATAAGTCATTGTTCCTCTTGTATAAATAAGTGACGTAGCTTCCAAAGCATAACATCACAGAACACAAGTTGTTTTCACTTAATCAATTTGTAACAAGAATCTGAAAAATTAATTTTATTATGTTAATGGTTATCATAGTGCTATGATTAATTTCTTTATGAATTTATTTAGGTTTGCTTACTGTTTGATAAATGTACATAATTTAGATGCTTACTATGTAATTATTTGGTTTGCAATATAAATAGACCTCCAGTTATTTGTTGTCTGGACGAGATCGCTCTAAGCAATAAGACCGCCTATTGTTACACTTAGTTTTTATTGTTAACGTTGTCTCAATAAAGAGTTATCTATATATTGATAAAATTACAATACATACAATTTAATAAACATTCCTTACCTCGTCATATGATTACTTCCCACGTTAATACGTATCAACACAGGCGATTCATAACCTAAATTCCAGACGGGAATATCCATACTTTTCTCAACAAGCTATTTGTTACCTATGTAGAAATATGTACCCTCAATTTGAATAACTCGCTCTCTCTCGCACAAATGAAGACAAGAACCCTCCTTCTCTCTCTATCCCATTACTTTTATATTGTTCGCTAACTTTCTTGTTTGTATAAGCAAATACATGTTTGAAAGTTTGTATATTTGTAGATTGTATTGTACGGTAATAAGTAGACGTAGAGTGGTACAAAATCCATGTTTTATTAGATTATATATTTGCATATTGATTTAAGTTATGTAACAATGTACTACGAACTGACTGTGATGTTTCCTCAAAATAAGCATTCATATCTCATAGCAGTCCTCTATAAGATAGTGATGCTAAATCCTTAATAGAGTAAAAACTCCTAGCTAGTGCATTAAAACACGTATCCATGAATACTTTATTTATACAACATGTCCAAATAAAAAAAAAACTCTATTTTCAATCGTTGTTCATAGATCTGGGCCACAGCATGGTAAGGAATCCTTCGTAGCATGGCAAATAAAAACGTAATACTCTCTGAGAATACTTTCCATAAGGGCTCACATAATACAAAAACATAGGTACGAGTATGTATAAAGCGTACAAAAGTTATAAAAATTAGTTCAGTCGCGTTATCAAAGTATACATGTACCTACTTTCCTAATGATGATCCCACATGGGCAGTGAAGAAAATTTCTGTAGTTTTGGTATGGTAGTACACCTAATTTAAGTAATCATAACATTTCACCCATATTTACAATACTTAGAATATCGTAGAAAAGAAAAGTTATTTATAAGGCCACTTTTCATGAAGATATTTTTATAACGCACTCAAGTTTTACAAGTAAACCTTTGACACATGACAGCCATACTTTTCTTTTTTGTGCTTTGGTTTTGGTTATTAAATAATTAAACCATAATGAAAGTAATTGCATTCACCAACGTATTATTTAGGCAAACAAAAATAAAAGATCCATTATAAACATAGGTACGAGTTCTTACAATTTAATAATGTAATTAAAATGAATCTTCCTTTAGTTTGTGGGGACGAGAACCCGTGGACTTTCCAGCACGACTCTGCACCTGCAGAGTCGTGCTGGAAAGTCCACGGTCACAAGGCACGAACTACCCAAGCCTGGCTGGGAACCAACTTTTCGAGCTATATAAGAGCTGAAGACTGGCCCTCATCTAGTCTAGATCTGAACTTTTAGACTACAAACTATGATAAGTCTTAGAGGACATGGCCAGCTCTAAATGAAAAACGTCTGGAGCAAGCAGTGGCTAAATTTCCCATGGAAATAGTGCATAAATCTATAGATGCAAGGCCAGATAGATTAAATGTATCATGTGTATCACCTGTATCAAGGTGGCTATTTAGAAATGAATCATTTTTATGTTATGCTGAGGCTTCAATATATTTGTATACGTTAGTTTTATTATGATTACATTATTTCATAAAAAATAAATGCATTTTCATTTCTAACAGAAATTATGGCCGGACTAGGTATCTTATATGAGAAGATTGTATATCACCAACGTATTTGAGCTTGTTTTTAGCAAATTATTACTGAATATGAATACCTAATAAACATCTTTATCACACAAACATAACACAACGACTAATTTCTCTGTGGCGTAAGCTAATTTCACAGATTTCAATTCGTTACGATACTAGTATATCTTGGATTAATTAATTTATCAAAATCACATTCTCTAAACATGCCTCTTTGGTTTAGGAAGATATATCTTGTCCTAGGCTTCCTCAGAAAGTCCCCAATTTATAGTCAGATTACGTTCGCCGAAGTATTTTCATTTTAAATGTCTCTGATGCTCGCCTTGTACTATGTATTTATTTTTTAATCTATCTACCGTCCATCCATTCCACATACCACCCCAGCGTACGTTCCACAATTTTAGTTATGCTGCATCTTCATTTAATCAACACTGCTTCCTAAGGGTGCTGTCATTCACTCTGTCACTCAAAAAAGAAGTGTATGTGGTGTGAATCACATATTTTAGACTCAAATCTGTAGGATAGGTATGATGAACCTATGCTTATTTTCTTAATCAGAATGGACAAGCCAAGGTCAAATGACCATGCTCTCATGATTAACATGAGTTAAAAGTTTATTGTGTATTTTAGTGATTTTGTAGATGATTATAACAATAGAATTTAATTCATAAACTGACGATATCGACTCCGATCGATACATAGCAGTATTGAATTTAAAATAATAGAATAAAAAACTAAATCAAACTCGGTTCATCCGTTTCGGAGCCAAAGATAGATAGATACAGTGGTTAAACTAATAACACCCTTCTGTTTGACTAAAGGAACGATCCAAGGCATCCGTCCATAGTCGACATCAAGGACGGATGCCCTTTTTCCGCATACGCCACTGTACTAAGTATTTATCTAATTTAAACAAGCAATCATCACGTGAGATCGTAGTGTAATCCTTGTTTATCCAGGATAAAAATAAAACGATATGAATAGCTCGAAAATTGGAACAGCGTGTAAACAAAACACGATGGCAGTGAACGTGACAAGTGAAATGGTGTAACCTATCAATGATTAAAAGAGTAAATTTGTAAGTAGGTTCTGATCTTATGCTTTCATAAAAGGCTAAAAAGCGATGTGAAGCACTAACAGTTGCCTTTCAATTCAAAAGTTGGATCCCTCCCATCCGTCGCATTACTTATTGATGAGGAAAAACGGGCCTTTATCCGTGGGTACGCACGGAACTTATCGTTAAAACCAACGGTTTGAAATGCTATTAGACTGTAGAAGCTTCTGTTAAGTGTTATTTAAGTGATTCTACCTTTATTAACTTCAGTTGACATTCAGTAGGAACTTAAGAAGGCACATGTTGCCAATTCTCGCAATTTAATGTCTCGTTACTGATTAATAACAAACTCCTTTTCATATAAAAGCTTGTATTTTACTGCATATAATTATATCCAGAGTTTAAGTGATAATGGAACATTAAGAAATCTTTAACTGATTGACTTCTTAGCAATTAATTTTAAAGTGTTAAGAAATTTATAGATTTTTGTAAATAAATAATAATATTTTTAGTATTTTTAATATTGTTAGGTTTGCAATAACGCCTGCTCCATCCCAATACGATGGTTAAAGAACGGTAGGAAAGATTCGACTTATAACGTCATTTCATGTTAGTTCTAGAGCATACCCCGGCTCAAGGGTGGATGGACGCGGGTTCGAATCCCTCATATGACATAAAAAAAAAAAAAAACACTATAGTATATTTGTGATATTGAAATATTTTTAGTAGTTTATGATATAAAATAATTAATATAACCTAATTAGTTTAATAAAAACGTCTAACCAGACGTTTTTATTAAAACTAAGAAGAATGAATATATTGTACCTACATTGACTAATATTAAGATCCTTTTGACATATATTCTATCAAATAAATAAATAATTTCATTTAATCTGATTTGCTTATCTATTGAAGGTTTATTGTTTTTTATAAAAAGGATACTCTTACTTTGCAAATGAGGTATGGCAATCTAAAATTAACTTTTTTTTAGTTATGTGTGGCTTTTGATTCGATGAGAATTAATACTCGTATTTTTAAGAGCCTACTTACACAAGTTAGTTAATAATACTTTTTCTCATACAATTATTAAACGCCTCCACTTTGCTACCGAAATCCTGTCCAGTGTTATTCTCTATTCTGTAGTTTGCCGCGGGCTAATTTTGCACAGTTTGGCTTATGATTATGAGTTATCTATACTTATAATAAAACTGTTACAGATCAATGGAATTCAATGAAACTTAACCCCACGGGCAACCCGCCACCCCACGGGCAGCCTGGCACCCCACGGGCAGCCCAGCACCCCATGGGCAGCTCGACACCCCACGGGCAGCTTGGCATCCTTATTTAGATTTGCCAGCTTGCTAAGATAAAACTCTAAAATCTGGAACATTCGTCACAATCAGTTGTTTTAACTATTTTTTATTTTAACTTTAAACTATCTATCTTTTGCCGGATACTTTTTGGAGACTGCAGAATGGAAGTGCACAATCTAATAAATTTTCGTTCTACCGCCAAACAAGGAGAACCTCGGCGAAAAGATGCCGTTTTATGATCGAAATTCCAAAGAAACGCACATAGTACTTCGCTTCAACATTTATTGTGCGAACCGCGAGGGTACTCTCTGAGTTACTTAACTAGGTACTGTCTTTTGGAAAATACAACCCGGGAGTTTTCAAACCCAAAGTAAATAGCTATTTTCTGAGCTATGCTTTACTAGGAGTGCTTCACCGCAGACCACAGCGTTGCTTAATATGAGATAAACAGTGCTCAAATGTGAATAATTAGTTTGCAGGTACGGCAATCGCGAACGAAGTCGCAGGTACAGCTAGTAACAAATAACTGTATGATCTTATATAAAATAGTTTAATTTCAGAATGTAAAAACAACCTTTCATTATATGGTAGGTTAGGTAGGCTCAAATAAAGGAACCAACAAAGCCTCAACTGAAAACTTTAATCCTATTCTTAACCTTCTACTCGTCGTAAACAACTTCCGACCGATTTAGTTCTGAAACGAATTTGGATATCATAAACAAGCTATGTTCCTGCTTACTTTACTAGATTATCCTAGTTGTCTGGAAGAAATCACTTTAAGTGACAAGGCTGCCATTTTGCACTAGTGCACATGATATTTTATACAAGTTTTTATTGTTATGTAAATATTTTAGTTCTTGTGCAAATAAAGTGTTTGTTATTAATCTATCTATTTATAATAGGTTCATTGGTTATGACCTGCAAAATCTGCCAATTTTATATTAACTATATGTTGATATTACGAATTTAGGATAGGACTCGGAAATTTAAAGTTTTCTCGCAAGAAAGTTATAAAAATGCGTGCAATATTTCTCACAACAATTTCTGCTGAGTATTTGTATGTCTGTATGTAACATCTTACTCATGCTTGATCTGATCCTTATGACATCTGGTAGGGTTAGGAATGTATATATATAGTATATAGTATGTATATAATATGTATATATGTACGCGTAGAGATATAATATTATAGTATGAGAGCTATTTTCTTGAGTTCTGTTAAAAATCTAACCTATCTTAGTGTTGTAGTTATACCATTATTTGAACTGCCTGTGCGCCTTCTAAGTCTTGTAGATTGTCTAAATGCTTTAGTAGCTGTAGTGTTGCATATAGATCGTAGTGTTTTGTTTATGAAGGCATATCGCTGGACCAGGTAAAAACTTCGTTATATTGTGTGTTGATATGTTTCCGTTTTTTTTAAACCTTTATTAACAACAAACCACTAACTAACAACACTACAGCTGCAACAACGAAACCATTAAGAGTAACCTAAAAGCCACTGTAGGTAGGCCTAGCAGTCCAAATGCTCCAACCCACTACCAGTTGGTAGCGTGCCCGGCATGTTGGCAGCATTGCCCCGTTGGATTGCAATGCTTATTCTTTTAGCCATTTAAGTGCCAGCATTTTGATCACGCGTCGCATCGACCAAACGCTCTGCAAAGTTTTGGAAATAAGATGAGCTGATGGTTTCACGGACCCAATGTCTCTACACCAATTGACTCAAATATATTACCACTACCGTGTTTAGCTTATTTGCGCTGCTTGGGTCCACGCTTCGGCGCTAAAGTTTAAATAAATATCAGCGTAGCGTCACTAAGGACCACCCTAACTTCCATGGAACCAAAGTCATACCATCAGGTCTTTTACCGTAGTGACGCATTAGATCATTCGCTTCGAGAATAACTGCATCATTAGCGCTGGTAAAAGCCCGGCGCATGATATCGTTAAGGTTGGCGTGTCGGGAAAATCGACCACCACTTCGACAGCAGGAGAGTGGCCTCTCCTGGTGATCGAGTTATCAGATGCAGTACCATGGTGATCAGATGCAGTACCACCCTGGCAGTGATGGGAACACTACATTTTGCACCCAGCAAGCGTAAGCGTATAGCGAGATGAAAAGTGGATGGCTCGATAAGGTTACCAGTATTGATAGGAGGGATGGCGTGTAGCCAAAGCCCAGATTCTCACATAGCAACAGCGAGAATACGAGCGCTATCTTCAATGCTAAGACACGTATCTAGGACAAAACCTTAAGCTCAATTAAACTTACACCTTGTTTCCGGTCATAATATGGGTTTTGCACTTAAAATGTGCTGACTTATGCAAAATAAAACTCAACAATTTAGCTGATCTCGTCTCATTCCTCTTTTTGTAGCGGTGCGAGTTCGGCACCCGCAGGAGACGGAGGTAGAATGATGATATGATGCACAGCATCGATTTTGTTTTTGTTCACAGCGTTGAACAGGTGACCATCATGAAATTCGTCGCTGAGATTACCACGACTTCTACCAGCAAAAAAATTGTTATCTGGCATGGTTCTTCATCGACAAAAGAAGTTTGTAACCGGGTGAGGCTCTACTGAGCTATCAAATTGCACTAAACATCGTCGAAAATCGTTAAACCTAATACAAAATAATAATTATGTCATAAGAAAGAAAATACTCCAAGCATACCCTCAAAAGATTTTATTAAAATTTATTAATCGCATTATCATCTTCCTTTCTTTATCCTTCTCATGTGAGATCGGTACAATATGTCTTCTCTGCGACACAAAAGACAGAACATAATAGATATATGTTAACACTATCAACACATAGGACAACACAAGGACATACCTAATTGTAATACGTGTAGACTACGGTTTTATGACCTACCTGCCTTATAGCAACCTACTAGAAAATGTTTTCGTTAGTGGTATACTTAGGACCGATTCTCCACCAAATTTCACCAGCAGTGACGAAGTAACATTATAACTCCCCCATATGACCACCGGTGGTGAAAGTGTTCCAGTTTTAATCACATCAACTAGAAAGTCAACCGTTGTACAATGTATCTTCCCCAGGACCTACAAAAGTTCATACTAAACTTCCAAAAATATACGTTGTTGACGACTACTAAAGTTCAAAGATTTGCCATAATCCCCACATTGGCATGCATTTTAGGAATCGCAGTAGAAGTTTTCAGTTCTTCAGACGGGCTACTTCCCATCTTCCGGTATTTTTTTCCTTATTACATGACACGCACAATAATGGGGGGGGGGGGGGACATTCTAACCTGGCGGTCTTAGTACTAGTAATTTAATTTACCCTAAAAAGTAGCCTTTCCTCCACCACCATAAGCATAATCATTTACAACATACGCATTTGAAAGAATTATGATTTACATTGGAGTAATAATTACTTAATTGCATATGTTGCGATGTGTAAAGTAGGTAACTCAATAAAGGCAACATTCAATCAGAGCGACGCGATTAATTAGTTCCCGCTTTACCTTCTATAAAATTGAATTGGAATGATTGCTCTCGGGTTTTATGTCGCACAACAAAAGTAACAAATTGGTTGAAACATTTAAACATAAGTACCTTTTTACGAATTGGCTAAACGAACAGGTGCCTTACTTGATGTTAACCAAAGTCTACCTATGCGGAAATGTGTTTTTTATTACGGATAGCTTAGCCTAGCAAGATCATAACCTCGCCTGATGGTGAGTGATATCATCACTATATAGTACGAGTAGGAATTGATGACCTTCACTCAGTGGCAAACACTCTACTTTTCATTTCGAATATAAGGAAAGTAAAAAAATCTTACTTTTTCTGAAATATTGATAAATAACATGAGTACCACCTATTTAAAATTAATTGAGAGGTTAGAATTATTTGTGAAATTTATAATTAAAGGTCGAACATAGACATGGAATTTAAGGAACAGGCTCTCGAGTATTTCGAGTGAGTATGGGGGAATAATACTGATATCGCTATTTTAGCGATCGCGAATTTGTTGACGCATCAATTAGTGTCTTAGAGACCATAAAAATGTGCAATATCTTATGACCCCCTTACTGTTAGTAGGTATTCCCATTTATTTGTGCAAAAAATATACGAGATAAAGTCCTTTTGACATAAATTGAAAATTGTCTCGAAAACTACACGTTAAATCATTTGAAATGTTACAAGAAAATAAATTATGACCTTATGTAACGAATTGTTTTGAACACTTTGTTTTTATTTTTATACATTCGTAAGAAAAGTTTTATTACTCTAATTTTCGCCATTTCGTGCAAGAATAGATGTTACCGCCACGTTGCAGCGAGCCCTGATATAACCCTTAGTCTAGTAGTACTATGCTCTGATTCAATTTCCAACTGTAACCTACCCCACCGGTGATATACAGATGCGATGATATGTTCATTAGCGTGTAACTCACACAACTCACACTCGGCAAATACAATAAAAAAATGAAAGTGAGTACCACCAACTCATCAAGACATCTTTATCACAAGTACCCTACAAAGTAAATATGTTGCTTCAGGACCGAGTTATAAATCAATAAGGGCCTATTTCAGAACGTTCGAGTAAGTTCCGGTTATAATAAAACATTAAATAACTGAATGATGAAAATGACAGTTAACGATGGATAGGCTAAATCAATGACTGTGAAACGCAAATATAGTGTTTTATTTATTAAATATGTTCTGGGTAGTAACCGGAACCGGAACTTACTCGAACATTCTGAAACAGGCCGTAAATGTATTACAATAAGCATATAATATTGATAAAACCATTATCTATAATAAAACTACAAGAAAGGTTCTCGAACTCGTTTCGAACGAAAAGTATCTCCACCTAAGTTGACTAATGAAAAGCAACGTATAAAACGGGAATATTTTTTATAGAGGGATTTGTCCCAAATAAGGTTGTATCTATTTTTTCATTTGGCTCGGGCCCGCGGAGTCCCGTGCACCCATCCCGCGGCGCCGCCCCGCTCCGTCCGCGGTCTCCATGGCGACCGGCTCAAATGACGTATCGATCCCGCGGAGGGGGACCCGCCCGCCGGGGGGGTGGAGGGGGGTGCCGTTCTCGCGGGGTGGCGCCGCTCCACCCGCCGCGGGCCCCTTGCACCCCTGCCGACCGTTGGCCCATGCAAAATGACGGATGTAAACTTTGGATATACCTACCTACCTCCTTGGAAGGAAATGATATTTTCATTAAAATGAAAATGAGGTAATGTTTCATAACTTTTTTTCTTTTGGAACCGACTTTATCTACAGAATACGCCTACGGAAAAGTAAATGTAAGAGAATAAACCTTTTAATATTGTTTATGATATTGAGCAAACGAAGAGAACAGATGATCAATAACAGACATTCACATATTCAATTTAAATTCTAAAATGTTTTCACTATAGCAAATAGGTTTATAAACTCACTGTTACAATGTACCTGATTGAAGAAGTAGTTAGAAGTATCGTTTTCCTTAGCCAAAATTAATCTCATCGCTTAACGCCTTATATAAAAAGTAGAATTGTTCCACTGATAATTCACAGCCAGCACCATACTAATCTTTGTTATTCTTGTTCGAATACAACCCTATTTTTCCTTTCTTGTCCTTAATTCAACCATTGGTAATATAATCAACCCTACTTTATGAAACTTTAAATCAGCAGCATATTTGTTGATAATATAATAAAGATCCAGAGATATGATATCATTTTTCTTTGACTTCACACGACTGAATTAAAAGATACCGATGCAAAATGTGAATAAAAGTTAACACAACAGCGATGCTATGCTGCCTATGACAATAAACTATTTCCTAATGTTTGTCCATGCAAATTAAGATAAAGTTGCAGACAACATAATAAACAAATCAAACTGGGAATAGGCACAGAAAGGTATATTTAAGTAATTAAATCAAATACTAGACTAATCAGTGCACAGTTTGAAGATACTCCTATATTATCACAAAGTTACAAGTTCCAGAAACAACGAGTAACATTGATTAGTTTCAGATATTAATTTTCTGCAACTACTTTAACGCAATCAGAGCTTTGCAATTTGAAACTGAAACTCAAACCATGAAGCAAGAGTTTGTACCTACCAACATCTAGTCTAGGAAATCTGAAATTTAATATTGTGTACATAAGTACTTTAATTACATTAAAAATAAGTGCGAAGTACTTACCTCCTAAAAGCACAAATACGTAACTATCTTTACCCATAAATACCTAACTACTATCACTAGTCTAGTTAAATCATTGTCGTGTTTGAACGTCTCTTCTCAAATTTTGTTTCAAACATTAACATAATTAAGTGGTTCTCAAAGTTTTCCCATTATAAACTTAGCGAGAAATTTTATTTTTCCCTCAAGTCACGCGTCTATGTGTGCGCGCGTGTAGACGGGAGAGCGAATTGGATTTTCCCTAGTGTGGGTAAACCTACTTTTGCAAAGAGAACAGGGAAACCTTGGAGATTCATGAAATATTAATATCAAACGACTCAGAACTTATTCCTTAGGTAATTTAAGCTCATGTAGCTAACATTATATCCTGCATATAGACTATGTGTAGAGTTTTCTGTGAGTTCGTTTAACAATGTTTTCATATACATAGGGAAATTACAAATGCAACTATATATGTGTTCTGTACAACTGTACTGTAAGCATAGTGTTAGCTCTTATCATCTAAGCAGAAAGGTAGTTGTTGTATATCATATTTTTTTATTGATTGCCAAGATATTCTATCTAGATTTATATAATTTACTCCCAAGACCAGCGCAAAGTTGAACTACCATGAGACAAATCTAGAGCGTTACTTAATAAATACCCATACAACTCATGAACATGATCAGTGAATACTTCGGAGATCTGGCGAAAAAACGTAAATTAAACCCGATTAAATACTTTAAGATGCGTTTACAGCAATTTTAACAAATATGACCCTTGAAATTAATGCATGACATGGTTAAGAGTAAGTTCTTAGGTCTCTAGGCGAGTCTGGGTACTAACGCAAAATAATTTTTCTGCCTCGAAGCAGTAGTGTGCAAAGATTAAATATGTTTAGGCGTGCAGGACACTGTAGATAGTGAAACTTCTGGGCGACTGAGACTTAAGAACTAAAGTAAGGTACAGTGATGAGCAATCTGCACTGGTAATGGATAGGCATGACACTTACCACAATGTAGGAAACTTGTTCGTCTCATTAAAAAGGTACAGTTATTTATAATATTCAAATTATATACACAGAGGGATTACGCCGAAATATGTTATGATAGAGCCTTAGTAAACAGACATCATAACTACTTTTTAAATTAAAAACTAAAACCGTTCAAAAGCGAAATTAGCATGCGATGCTTATGGCCAGTCATCATCTTTATCTACCTTTTATTTGAAGTCCTTATTTACTAACTTTTTGAAACGCCATTATTTCATATATCTCGCTGTACGAGTTTTGACGCAACGCTGACACATTGGCTATGGTTATGAACTGCCACGCTGGCGCCTCATGGTTCGAATTCTACTGCGGGCCTGGAGTTTATGTAATAACATGTTTATACGACATTTTGTGAATACTCCCTGAATACCCTTATGTAGAAAACCCATCTCCAAGCACCTAACTGTATTCCGGCAGATGTCTTTTACCTGTACGACTAAATCATTATTTTGCAACAGGTGTAATAATGATCAAAACTTACCCTATCATCAATATATATATATCTGCCCCATCTGTATGTCATATAATATTTATACATATTACATATTATATACATATACATATATATATATATATTATACAATATATATATCATACAATATTTATTTATATACATATTATATTTATACATATTATTACGACTAAGAAAAATATTTCAATAATCCAAGAACCCGCGAGCTATTCCACCCATTTTAGTTTCAGTCATAACGTCTTCCCTCGATGTGAACTAAGAAATATAGATCCTTGCGAGCAAAACCTGTACTAAATCAGTTGGTATAGCAAGTATTATTATTACACACACATAGATATTACTCCAATATAGACAAACAAGTCGACAAGTGTTAGTTCCGCAAGTTATGTAAACAACTGAAATGCCAACTTATACCTTTTATACTTATATGATTCATAGAAGTCGAACAAAACATCAGTGCCCCTGCTTGTCGCTCTGTTGTTAACGTATTCAGTTTAAAGGGCTAGCATAAGAGCTGGTAAATCAGTATTAGTATTTTCAACTGAATGTACTGAAAAAAATGCCTATTCTATCCATATTATAAAATTAATATGTATTAGAATTATTAATCGTGAATAATTGCATCGCTCGTAGGGTGCCGGGCTATAGAATGTCACCCCCATCTCTACTCGTGGGTGTAGTAAGAGGCGACTAAGGGTAAAATAGCAGAAGGTGGGCAGCAGCGCTTTCTGAAGAACTGATACCACACTGCAATATCCCAGTCTCCCAAGACGCCTGTCAAGGGTGGGGATTATGGCAAACTCCCCCCTCCATGATTGGAGAGGCTGTGTTGTTCAGCAGTGGTTAATCCAGCTGATACAGCAATTGCAATTGAACTGAATATAATTAATATTGCTACGTTACGCTTCAAAATTTTTTCTAAACGTCTCTTTTGTCTATATACATGTTTGTCTATGATATCGTGATAAAACAAATGCTTCATAATCAATCGTTACACAAAAAGATAATAATTTAAAAATATAAAAAGTGTCTTGACACCTTTTTTTAATCCCGTAGTTCTTATGTTTAGTAATGTTTTGTGTCATTCTCGCACATTTCGAACAAAAATATTAACGTATGTGCCACGTCGGGGTACACACTGAAATTATCTTTATTTCAACAGTAGTTGGTCTGATTTTCGTACTCGCTGACATTGAGCTGCTAGTTAAACACCTTTTAAGCCCTTAACCGATGAAAATGAAATTAATGGCGAGAAAGGATAAGGTATATAATATTTACCTATATCTATTGTATAGTTCTATTAATGAGACTCCGCTAAGTGCATATGGGCGCTCCCCTTTCTTAGTATAGCATTTGATGTTAAATTACCATATGATTTAATTAATTAATGATAGTCTCTCTTGTTTATTTAATTAAGTTTGAATTGTTATTAGTTTTAAAATTATTTCTTGTATTTCTATGATAATTTTAGATTAGTCAGGTAATTTCAGACTACGTTTTAATTAAAGGTTATGAATATGGCGCTGCGTCACATCCAGTTGGTAAATTTAATTATATATACAAATTTATATGCATGTAAATTAATTCAAGCTTTTTATGATTTATGAAGCACTTATATTTAATTTAAACTCAAATATCAGATTATTGTAATCATTTATCGAAGTGACGTCAACGCCACATCCTGTTTTCAAAATATAGTTATAAATATCAATACAGCATAGCCAAAATTATTTAAATATTATTTAAAGAATTATAAGCAACTAATTGAATTTTTAAGCAACTATTTGAATTTTAAGAAATGAAAGTAACTATTTTAATATTGCAGATGAAATATCACTTCCGTTATGTAATAACAAATTATTTTGATAAGTTTATATATGCTATAATTAATGTAAAATTGAGTAATGATTTTATATTAGCATTATATAATTTTAAGAGTGATTTTATTATTAGTTCATAATAATTAAGATGTTTTGTTGTCTAGTTAAGACTGGCGGAAGTCGTTTTGTATTTAAACCAATGTAAAGATGGATAATAGTCACTTTATTCTCGACTGTCGACTGGAACAGACCATTTTATTGTGATAAATAAATCTAAGTCGAATTTACAACGTTTTTATGGACGAAAATCCTCAACCTGGCGGCTCGCCGCCGACAGCAGCGGTGGGATACGCTACTCCAACAGCCAATCAACTTGGACCAAGTAATCTGGTGGAGCCTACGTTCACAATGGATCAAGTGATGAGCCTTCTGACCTCCATCACAAAACAAGCTGCGTCAAGTGCAGTAACGGCTGCGCTGTCTAATAGCCCAGCCCCATCAAGAGATCGTGGCAATTTTTATTTGCCCCCATTTGACCCTGATGTGCGATCACACGATGTTCGAGATTGGTGTGCAAACATTGATGAAACTATCACGGCTTTCAATGTACCACCACATGAAGCAAGGATGAAGGCTATACTTCAGCTGAAAGGAAGAGCGAAGACCTGGGCCGACACCTGGTCCCTGCAGTCAACAACGTGGGAACAAGTAAAAGAAGACCTTATCCGGACCTTCGGTAAGGAGTTTCGCTACTCTGACGATGTCCATAAGTGGCGCAGCTTTACATCGGACCACGCAGCGAGCTACGCTGACTACGCAACTACGGGATGGACATTGTTCAAGCGAGTTCGTCCAGAAGCGGCTGATATTGAGGTAATAGATGCTTTGATTACTGGAATTTATCCTGAGCATATTAGATCTGAATTGTTAAGAAATACGCCTGACTCTTTGCCCAAACTAGTTTCCGTTTTGAAGACCTACCGTAAACGTAAATTCGATAACAGTGATAAGCAAAATACGAATGTCTTAAATAAAAAGCCGCGTTTTTCTGATGGTCCAGCTAATAGGGACGCGTCACATCAAGTATGTTTTAAATGTCACAAGCCGGGTCACGGATTTCGTGACTGTGGTGAATCTGTTGTTGAGAATTCCGTGCCTTCTAAGTCTAAGCCATATGCGCCTTTTAAATCGATTGAGTGTAGTTATTGCCATAAAAAAGGACACGAAGAGAATATTTGCTATCGTAAACGAAATGATGAGATGATGAAAGAGACAAATAACAAATCCATTAATTTCTGTGGCAATACAAGTCATTAAATAGCAACTGTCAAAATTTGTAACACCTTGGTTATCCTTGTTTATTTGATTCGGGCGCGGATTGCTCTTTGATCAGGAAAAGATTTTCAGGTGCCATTCCTGGTAAGAGAAAATCCATTAGTGCAAAATTTTAGAGAATAGGCGACTGCCCTGTAACTTCCTCGCAAACTGTCACAACTGTGGTTCAAATATACCAAATTTGTGTTGAATTATAATTATGTGTTGTTGATGATGATTGGACTCAGTTTGACATTTTAATTGGCTATGATCTTATGGTAATTCCTGGACTTAAAGTCATTCCTGGTAAAAATAGCGTTTCTGTAACCCGTGATTATACAATTAACACATGTATGTAACAGATTCTCCGTTGAAATTAAATACAGATCTTACACATGCAAATTCTTTGCATCAATGGTAAACGAGATAATTCAGAATACACTTTCGTTTACATAGATGCTTCTGCTAAATATCTCCACCTGGTTTATGCTAATTATCATACACCGGAAACAGCCAGGACTAGCACACCTTATTACATACCAAGACAAAAGTATGACATCGCAAGAGTTTAAACATTTTTAGTCTCTGATATAACTTTCAACATGACGTAGTAGCAATAGGCGTTAGTCTGGCAAATGGTCAAGTGGAACGTATTATGAAAATAGTTAAGGATAATACGATTGTCTTTTGTGGAGCTTAATAAGTCATGGTATTCTGCCATTCCAGATTTACAACTTACTATAAACCCAAAAGTTCGGGTAAAAGCCCAATGTAATATTCACAGTGTACAAAATGCTCTGCTCCAGTTATTAAGCTCCTAATACAAATCGATCAAGATGAATTTATTAAAGATAAGATCTCTGTTCAATTTAAGGATGGACGAGCGATCTTTTTAAAGTCCAAAGAATATTTGATAAAGTCAACGCTTATGTTCAATCATTTAAGGTGGGTGATTTTGTTCTCTTGCATAAACATGAACGATACACTACAAAACTTGGGACAAAGTTTGAAGGTCCAATGAAAATATTAGACATTTTACCAAACAGTCGTTATAAATTGAAACATGTTAACTTGCGAGGATGTTCTGAAAATATTGCTAGCCACGGTTCTTTAAGACCTGCTCCTATACCTCAAAATGATCCATTTATGACGGATGGAAATGATGATGATACCGTATGGGCGGATGAGGAGACAAAAGACAATGATTCAGACATTTATGTGTAAACTTATCTAAACCTATCCAACTGTCCTTCCTTAAACGCTGGCTGGCCACCATGCGTATCCTTATTCCTGGTCTTGTTGGCTAGATCCAAGGCGGGTGATGTCGTGTAACGACTAGATCCAAGGCGGGTGATGCTATTGGCTAGATCCAAGGCGGGTGATGTCGTGTAACGACTAGATTCAAGGCGGGTGATGCCATTGGCTAGATCCAAGGCGGGTGATGTCGAGTAACGACTAGATCCAAGGCGGGTGATGCCATTGGCTAGATCTCTTGTAGTGAAGCCTATTAGCGAGTTTTGTTATTACAGCGCAGGGAACGCGCTGGATCAGAATGGCCGTATGGGCGCTCCCCTTTCTTAGTATAGCATTTGATGTTAAATTACCATATGATTTAATTAATTAATGATAGTCTCTCTTGTTTATTTAATTAAGTTTGAATTGTTATTAGTTTTAAAATTATTTCTTGTATTTCTATGATAATTTTAGATTAGTCAGGTAATTTCAGACTACGTTTTAATTAAAGGTTATGAATATGGCGCTGCGTCACATCCAGTTGGTAAATTTAATTATATATACAAATTTATATGCATGTAAATTAATTCAAGCTTTTTATGATTTATGAAGCACTTATATTTAATTTAAACTCAAATATCAGATTATTGTAATCATTTATCGAAGTGACGTCAACGCC
Source organism: Plagodis pulveraria (assembly GCA_963890685.1). Lineage (NCBI taxonomy): Eukaryota > Metazoa > Arthropoda > Insecta > Lepidoptera > Geometridae > Plagodis > Plagodis pulveraria. The sequence goes on from OY982957.1 coordinate 20,805,520, forward strand.
ACATCCTGTTTTCAAAATATAGTTATAAATATCAATACAGCATAGCCAAAATTATTTAAATATTATTTAAGGAATTATAAGCAACTAATTGAATTTTTAAGCAACTATTTGAATTTTAAGAAATGAAAGTAACTATTTTAATATTGCAGATGAAATATCACTTCCGTTATGTAATAACAAATTATTTTGATAAGTTTATATATGCTATAATTAATGTAAAATTGAGTAATGATTTTATATTAGCATTATATAATTTTAAGAGTGTTTTTATTATTAGTTCATAATAATTAAGATGTTTTGTTGTCTAGTTAAGACTGGCGGAAGTCGTTTTGTATTTAAACCAATGTAAAGATGGATAATAGTCACTTTATTCTCGACTGTCGACTGGAACAGACCATTTTATTGTGATAAATAAATCTAAGTCGAATTTACAACGTTTTTATGGACGAAAATCCTCAACCTGGCGGCTCGCCGCCGACATGCATAATTTAAGGTGTTTTTCTTACACCTAGCATTTTTCTCGTTGAAATGAGGTGAAAAATTGTGTATTGCGGTCGGTGGCAAAACGTACGCCCAAGATTCTATATTGTGAATCTCGCTTTACACGTGGTTCAATCCTAGAATCTTTCGCTTCCTCAGGGTTCAATAAACTCGAGCCAAAACAGCACAAATAACCAATTATAAATGTTTATCTAAGGGTTCGTTAACTTGCAAATATTATATAACTATTGTTTATCTCAGAAACAGAACTGAAACTCAGAAATTTTGGTATTTCCTCTACTTAACCGCAACAAATACTGAAAACGCCAACAAACATTTCGTCTTATATGGAATGTTCCAACCTAAAAAGTGAAGCCTGACTCGCACTTGACCAGTTTTTATCTCGTTATATTACTTTATTCCTGACGAATCACGATACGAACAAATCCCATGCGGACTAAATCACCAGCAGCGGTATTTACAGTTCAGTATATTAATTCTTGACATCAAATTATTATCGATGGGAATATAATGATCTCAAATGAATAAATGGTATTTTTTTCATGCATTTTTTTTTAAGTTATTGTGACGGAATAAGCTCGAGGCCCACCTGATGTTGAGTGGATTAACCTCTGCCCATAACAGATGCATTTCGTCAACAACGAATTGCACTGTGCCCGTCACACTGAGACGTTCAGTTGTTAAGTCTCATATGCCTGTAATTTTACTGGTTTTCAAGGACTGCTGCCGGAACACACTGTTAGGTGCTTGGCGACAGATTTTCTACTTGAGGGTGGTCGCTAGGCAGGCGTTCATTCGCAAAATGCCCTTCCAACATGCGGTGAATCTCAAGCCCGTGGCGGGATTCGAACTATGGACCTGCCGCACGGCAGTCCATAACCAATGTTACTGAGCCATCACTGCTTAACATTAAGAATTTCAGACAATAAGAAATTCAGATTAAGAATCTATAAAAGTAGGAATAAATACGTAGAAATAAAAAAAATGCTTTATTGCACTACCTACTATATAATAGTATAAAGGACTAGGGTGCTAAATAATAACTCAAAGTAGAGTCTTAAGTTCAGCGAATAATTCCATATCCGTAGTGCGAGGATTTTTTGTTTTTGGCCAAATGATGCCCTTTTCTTCTCTTTTTACCATGTGAGAAATTATCAAAACAGACGCTTTTATGATAATGTGTAGATGTGAGAAATTATCAAAGCGTCTGTTTTGATAATTTCTCACATGGTAAACAGAGAAGAAAAGGCATTCGGCTATGGAATTATTCGCTGAACTCAAGACTCTGCTTTGGAAACCTAAGCCAGGATAGCCAGGAATTCTGCTCAAGAATCCTTCGCTACGTTTTAAATTCAAAATTATATATATATATATATATATATATATATAGATGTGTAGCAGTTATGAACATATACGATATATATAATCACATATTGATCTTGCACCAACACTTTCAGGTGTTATGAACGATGTATTTTATTTATATATTAATTTACAATTGAACCATTTTATGTATGGCTGTGATATTTAGACGTATTTTGTAAGTAATATCGACGTCAGTTCCGACGAGAGACATATTGAGAATTATTATGAAAATACGTCGTCAAACTACTGCTCAAATGTACTCAATTTGAGTTTTCACCTGAAAGTGGAAACAATCAGGTTTATCCCAAAAGTCGCAAAACACATCCCCTTCTAATAATATATTATTAGAAGGGGATAGAGTAATCTCACGCATTATGCATATTTACTTAATAAAGTATTTCAATCAAAAAACAGGTAGAGTATGGACTCACGTTGGCTAAACTTAGAGAAAAACTAAAACTATAGGGAAAATAGATGTAACAATGTTAATCCTCCTCCTCGCGTCGTTTTCCTCATTACTGAGGGTCGTGATTACCCCGCTTTTGGAGCACTTTTGTCTTGACGGTGTCCCGCCACTTATGCCTATCTTTGGCGTCATGGAGTGCGTCGTGTAAATTGGAGTCTAAAGCTGTGCGGATTTGGTCAGACCATCTCAGCGGACTACGACCCCTTGGGCGCTTGCCATCCACCTTGCCAGTCACCATGAGTTGCTCCAGGTTATGCCCCTCTTTTCTAGCGATATGGCCAAAGAATTCGAGCTGCCTGCGTAGGCAGATATTGGAGAGTCGGGTCTTTATATTAAGCTCACGAAGGATAGATATGTTCGTGCGGAATGCTGTCCAAGGAACTCGCAACATCTTCCTCCAACACCACATCTCAAAGGCATCGATTCGGTCTCTATCCGCCTTCTTCAAGGTCCATGTCTCTACACCATAGCTGAATATGGAGAAGACCAGCGAGTTGACAAGCTTCACCTTGGTTTTCCGTGAAATGTTGCGGTCTCTCCATATTTTATGTAACTGAGCCATGGCACTTTTGGCCATGCCGATGCGCCTCCTGACCTCTTTCTCGCAAGACCCCGTGTTGCTTATGTTAGCGCCTAGGTATATGAAGTCATTCACCAGTTCCAGTCTTGACATACCAGTGAGATGCAGCTTGTTGGCCCGGTCTACCACCATCAGCTTGGTTTTGGCGTGGTTGATCTTAAGACCTAGCTCCAAACTGATTCTTTCCATTCTGCGTAGGAGCGCTGCCATCTCCGATTCAGTGGTGGCAAGGAGAGTCGTGTCGTCTGCATAACGGAGATTGGTGATCTTAGTGCCTCCTACAGTGAATCCTCCCTCCCAGTCCTCACAAGTCCGTCTAATGATGTATTCTCCATATACATTGAAGAGGATGGGGGACAGTATGCAGCCCTGCCTAACTCCTTTCCCAAAACGAAATGGTCCAGAAATTGCTTTCTCGATCTTTACCACACCGTGATTGTTACAATATAAGGACTGTATCAGAGCCACGAGATGTTGAGGAACTCCAAGTTCTTGTAAAACTTTCCACAGAGACGACCAGACGACACTGTCAAATGCTTTGCTATAATCAATGAAGCATAATACAAGAGGTGTGTTAAATTCGTAAGCCTTCTCAATCAGCTGGCGAACATTGAAAATTTGCTCTCGGGTGCCCTTTCCCCTCACGAAACCTGCTTGTTCCTGAGGAATCTGCCAGTCTAGGAAGTAGCGAATCCTAGTGTTAATAATATGAAGGAGTACCTTGCTGGCGTGAGAGATTAGGGCTAGGGTCCTGTAATTATCACACTTCAATGTTGAGCCCTTTTTGTGAAGAGGAAGAATTATCGATTTCGTCCAATCATGAGGCCATTTACCGGTGTGCCAGACGTTATCACAGATATTATGTAAAGCATCTTTTCCTGCTGCGCCCATTGCTTGTAAGATTTCAGCAGTTAGTTGATCTGGACCAGGTGCTTTCCTAGTCTTGAGTGACGCGATGGCAGCCGCAATCTCAGAAGGAAGAATCGGTGGTTCAAGAGTGGCATTGTTCCAGAAAGAGGGCGCATCCGGGTGTAATTGAACTGACTCTTCTTCACTTTTGTACAGATGTTCACAGTACTTTCGCCACCTCTCCGTTATTGCCGCCAAGTCTTGAAGTGGTGTGCCGTCTTCATCCTCAATCATCCACGTTTTAGGCTGAAACTTTTTTGAAAGAAGCTTTACTTTTTTGAAAAGATCAGAGCTCTGTACCTTCAACGCGTGCGCTTCGATTTCAAGACAGATGCGCTCAACAAACTCATTTTTATCATGACGACAGCATGACTGTATCCGCCTGCTCAACTCTGAATATTTGTCACGATCTTCTTGGGTAGTAATTCCTTGACTTTTTAAGGTTTTTCTCTCTTGGATAATATGCCAAGTGTTCGTAGTGAGCCACATTTGCTTGGGCGCAGGTGGACATGTAGTGATCTTTTCCATGGAATTCCATATCTGACCTTTAAGATGTTCCCAGCGTTCGTTTACATCTGCGTCGCAAGGTGGTGGCTGCTTCAATATGAGTTTGTCGAGTTCGGTATGAAGTCCTGCTTGCTCTAGCTTCGTTAATGTGCGTATTCTTACTGGGGGTCTGTTTTTGACTGCTTTAAGACGCAAATTAAAGTTTGCTACGAGAAGACAGTGGTCGGAACCACAATCAGCACCAGGAAATGTCTTCACATTAGTGATCGAGGTCTTCCAGCGACTGTTAACTAGTATATAATCTATTTGATTGCGGCAACGATCGCCCGGAGATATCCACGTGTATAACCGCCTTGGATGTTGCTGGAAACAGGTGTTCATTATAGTAAGTCTTCGATCGATACAGAATTCCAGCAATCTTGTTCCTCTTTCATTCCTGGTGCCGAGCCCGTGTTTTCCAACAGTGTTCCTGATATGACCGTCATCCACTGTCTTACCCACTTTTGCATTAAAATCGCCGATCACCAATGTTATTTCGCGGCTCGGGATTTTGGACAACGTCATTTCCAGTTTAATATAGAAGTCGTCGATTTTATCGTCATCTGCGGATGATGTCGGAGCGTAAACCACGACAACGTTCATGGTGCAGGGCCGCGTGTTGAGTCTTATGGACATAATTCTGTCGGACACTGGGTTGTATCCTAGCACGTAGTTGTTAAGATGACGCGGTATCAAAAAGCCAACCCCATTAGAGCTTGAATTCTGGGGACCCGAGAAGTATAAAGTGCTTCCGTTAGAGGTACTTTGATGTCCTTGACCTCTCATGTGCGTTTCAGTGAGTCCGAGCAGAGTTAGATTGTGAGATTCCGCTTCTTTTTCTACAATGTCCAGTTTTCCAGGACCCAACAATCCACGAACATTCCAAGTGGCAATGCGACGTTGTTTCCTGATTGAAACATTCTTGTTGAATACACCAGTAGCATGTCCATCAACTAAGGCCCGGTGTCCCGCCCTAGTCGCGGCTACGGTAGCCAATTTCACACCGTCCAGCCCGGTAACTGAACGGCGCCGGGTGTTAGCCGGATCGTCCAACATACTATTTCTGACAGTCGTACTTAGCATGAGGGTAATTTTCTTGGGCAATATCTCGTGGTGGGTGCCCGAGTCCTTCCACGGCAGTCTTTTTGAGGCTATTTCGGTCCTCACGGTCACTGAATACCGGCCCGTAAGAAGGTACAGGTTGGTCGGGATAATTAACCGCCGCCCGATGCTCGGCGTTGAACGTTTTACAGCTGGGATTGTTCTGCTCCATACAAACCCTCCTCCTTTTGCATCCGGGCTTGGGACCGGCAATGGCGGAGTTAATAAAACTGATTAAATAATGTTATTAGCAAATAATTATATGTAAATAAATAACGTCACCTTATTAAAAACGGTTCACTTAACAAAAGAAATGAAATAACAAATGGCACTAAAACTATTAAACCGTTTATAGACAATAACCAACCAATAAAAGCTACTGGCTTTCTACTAATGCTCTCTTGTAATTAATTGAGTATGCACTGAACATATAAACAAATCACAGGGTAAGAGTAAGATTTACATTGCCTATAGTCGTTAGCACGTGACACAAGTGCCAATATTAAATAATTAATTTTGTTGCCCCTACAAACGACGGGAGAGGTGAACATGTGCATATACGTGGCCATAAACAAACTTCATAACTTATTCCGTAATATGTGTTTAGTTACGAAGTCATTAAGTACAGTTAAAAATTTCTCCACGGACCGGTTCTTTAGTTTTGACCGACTAATGTATGCTTTATGGCTGGTTATTTTAACTAATCAACACTTTACTTATACGATGTTCCACTTACGTAGAAAATTTAGATATTATTCAATTTGACTTTAGACGTGTTGAGTTATTTAATAATTGCTTGGAATGTAACATCCATTAATGCTTTGTAAATTTACTTCACTCCAAACTAGTTTTAAAGATGCTTTAGATATGTACTTACAATTATCTTTTAAAGAGTTGTTCACCTGTCACTGAGAAAACTGGTTTGTGAACTTTGTGGTATAAGTCAAATAAAATTATAAAACTTGCTTGGTAATGATCTACTTATCATTTTCATACTCTTATTCAACTCATGCCCAATGGATACAATGTATCACATCTAACAACCCATAGCCCGTAGGACAGAACAGGTCAGAATTGTAAAAAGTTTTGATTTCTGTTTCATAAATTCAGCCTCTTTTTAGGCGCCAACTCAACTTGGGGATGCATTCGTTGATAGTCTATGCTACTTCCACTATTCAAGTAATCAGGCCGTCTAGATGGTAAGAAGCCTCACTCATCTTGCGTACAATTTTAGCATCACCTTACTGACATGAACGTGAGCTTTCCATTTCGTCGCCTTTTACACCATATAAATAATACATATATGCTGTACCGATTTTGATAAAAATTTCTATTGACCTTATCTGTAAGTATTTCCTTTCAAATAAAAGAAAAATGTTCCTAGTCTGTTTATAAATAATGGTGTAATAAACATAAAAAAATTCAAACGAATTTACAACCACCTCTTTTTTGAAGTCTGTTTAATAGTTTTATAAATTAAGTACATATGTGACGGATTTATTTGCGTTTTTTATACTTTATTTTTATTTCGACGTTAAGCACTTTGCAGTGATCGTGGGCTCGGGTATATGATTATAATAGTTTGTGGAGTAATGTGAATATATCATGCATTATCTTATCATTTATTATGAGCAATGTGGCGCCCTACTAAAATGCCCTACCACTATGCTATAACGTCTGCCATCCTAAGATAAAAACCGGGACCGAGACGGCTTAACGTGCCCTCTGAAGCACGGAAGTGCTCAGTAGTAATGTCACTAGCGGTCACCCATATAAATCATGACCGTGGCGGACGTTGCTTAATTTTGCTGATCGGCTAAGAACAGCTAAGCAAACTTCGCTACGAGCGCTTCAAAATAATGTTATTAAAAAGATAAAACAGCGCATTAATGAATATAACAGTTTTGAAGCATAAGATGAGTATTGTATCTAATAAAAATATTCATGAAGGAATTGAATTGCAAAGTGATTGCACGTGAAAATATTCTCCGATATTGGAGGAAATTGCATGGCATCGTGGAAATATATATCGGAACTTAATGCTTAACTGACGAGGTAGTATTAAATATTAGCTTTAAAACTGAAATAATTTAAAAACTTTAAAGCATGATATTAACTGAATTGTATACGTGGCGGGGCGTGGCGTGGTAGTACTAGCCTCGTCATTATAAATTGTTAACGTCATCACACGTCTCTATTTTGATCTGTTTGTACAATTAAGTGTTTTTTTTTACCCTGATAGGTTAACCTTTGACCACTATCTCACCTGATCACCTGATGGTAAGTGATGATGTGGTCGAAGATGTTGTTCAGGCTAACCTAGAATTACTGGCTCTCAAGGACAGCTGCCGGAACACACCATTAGGTACTTGGCTAGAGATTTTCTACTTGAGGGTGGTAGCTAGCCAAGCGGGCATTCGCAAAATGCCCTACCACCATGCTAAAACGACTGCCATCCTTAGACGATAACCTGGACCGACGGCTTAACGTGCCCTCCGAAGCACGGAAGCGCTCAGAGTAATATCACTAGCGGTCCATATAAAATACCATTAACTAGGTAGACATCTTTTACCCTTAAAATACCACCAGGGCCTCAATTCTCTTAGCTATTGACCAAACGCCACACTACTGCGATGCTTCTGCGATCGAACTGCTGTTAAAGTCAAATTAGTCGGTAGTCTACTAATTCTAGCTCCTAATCGCAGTTGTATATCAATCGCGTCGCTATTGTGTAACTTGCAAATAATGCCACTGAAATAATATTGAAAACTTCTATAAATCAAGCATCGGTTAAAACATCAATACAGTGCTTTTCTAATGTGTGCAAACAATACATTAAATAAATATATTTAAGTTATACAGCTATTTGTCTATCTAAAATCCTCCGAAATATTTTATGCCACTGTAGCAACGCAATCGCAACAAAACAGCTTACAGCATGCCAAATATGTCAAAAACTATTGATAGCAAGCCACTGACTTGCGATCGAACCTAAATAGCGGGCAAACTACGGATACTGTGAAAAACTACAATTTTTATGCAATTAAATTGCGTTAACGCCGTTCAATAGCTAAGAGAATCGGGCCTCTGGATATTTTCAATGACAGCTCCGGATGCGCGTGCTAGAATTATATCTTTGTTAAGCTTAGATTATCGATTAAGTAAACAAGTTACGAGAACTGTAAACTAACTATGCATTATGTAATTTTATAATATCCTAAAACTTGTTGATATTTGATATTTTTAATGACTGCCACACTGAAATCATGTTTTATCTGTATTCGTTCTGGACTAGCTAATGACATGACGAACCATCCTGTCTGTTTTCGTATTGGCTGATATGTAGTGGCGGGAACGCTTATGTCTCTGATTGGTTGTGGTAAATATGGCGGGAAGTTCATGGAGATGCGACAAACACTTGGCACCAGTCATTGCTATAAAACCAATGTCTCGACTTACTGAGCTTTTTTATTCTGCACAAGTGACTGCCGCATCGAGACCTATTGAGTTAAGTGCTGTACTATTGTTTTATTTAATGTAACCTTACTGCTATTCACGTGTTGTGTGTGGGTCTAGGTTTGTTGGCTTGCAAAATAGTTTGCCCTTTTTATTATATTATCGTTGTGGAATGTGACCATACAATATTACTTTTGAATTTATCCATGTGACCCTAATAATGTATAATTAATTAATACTGATAGTGGGTTAGAGCATTTGGACTCCCTATGAGTCCAAATGCTTTTATTGTAGTAGCTGTAGTATTGTAGTAGCTGTACTGTTGTTTATAGTTTGTAGTATTTGTTTAATAAAGGCAAAAAAAAAAAAAAACATGTATAATTTGTATTAAAATGTTCCATGTGTATCTTATGAGTTTTCCTTACCATTTCCTGTTCGTAGAAAATCTAGATAGTTAATTACTGAACAAATAGTACTTATTTACTTTTCATTAAGCTAGGCCTAGATTATGGCATTACCGCCTGACAAACATCTTATAAGCTAATGAGCGTTTATTATAGCTTAAATAAATGCTCTCTATCTTGACAAATCTCACAGCCACGTTCACGTCTCGCTTCGCAATGCGGGAGCCAGCTCGTAGCATGCGTGATGTTATTATGCATTTTTTATGATATTTAGTTTTTTTTTCAGCCTTATAGGTTAGCCTTTGACCACTATCCCACCTGATGGTAAGTGGCGATGTGGTCGAAGATGTTGTTCAGGCTAACCTAGAAGTAGTGGCTCTCAAGGACAGCTGCCGGAACACACCGTTAGGTGCTTGGCGACAGATTTTCTACTTGAGGGTGGTAGCTAGCCAGGCGGGCATTCGCAAAATGCCCTACCACCATGCTATTACGACTGCCATCCTAAGACGACAACCGGGACCGACGGCTTAACGTGCCCTCCGAAGCACAGAAACGCTCAGTAGTAATGTCACTAGCGGTCACCCATCCAACTCATGACCACGCGCGACGTCGCTTAACTTTGCTGATCGGTTGAAAACAGCTAAGTAAACTTCGCTACGAGCGCTTCTAATAGAGATTTGATTTAAAGCACTCTGAGCTCCCATTTTCATGATCTGACTTCCACAAGTCATTTCATACTTTTCTGTGTGAAATATCGATTCCATTTTTTTATGCTCTCTTCAACGCTTAATATACGTTTCACTAATCACACCAAACTAATCTACAATACAGGCCACCATATCACATCAGGTATAGATTTATTGATATTATAGTAAATTAAGTGTGACTAAAAATTAAACTACTTATCGGACATTGATGAAATTTTAGTGAGACCAAATTCTAAGTACGAGAATACTCTACCCAACAAACAAAATAATCAAGATTTGATGATCCAGTTAAAAGTTATGCGTGGTCAAACATACAAATAATAAAAAAATATAGGGTACGACTCAAGAACCTTTCCTCCTTTTTTGTAAGTCAGTTAAAATCATAAAATGTAAAAGTTTGTAAGTGTTATACCTACTCCAAAAACGTACCTACAACTTAAAAAACTTGTTGCGGAGCAAACTTGCAGGACAAGTACAATGTATGCTAGATTAATTTAAAAATAATTATATACCTTGCTAGTCTAGGTAAAGTTTTACTGCTCATATTGCATAAAAAGTCTTAATATTCTTGGACTTGCGCGACTAATAATACTTTAAAGTCGTATAGTAAACTGTATGAACTATGACAATGTACGCTGCATGTCATTATTTAGACTTCAGTTTAGTGAATCAGCAAAGTTAAGCAACGTCGCCCGCGGTCATGAGTTGGATGGGTGACCGCTAGTGACATTACTACTGAGCGTTTCCGTGCTTCGGAGGGCACGTTAAGCCGTCGGTCCCGGTTGTCGTCTTAGGATGGCAGTCGTTACAGCATGGTGGTAGGGCATTTTGCGAATGCCCGCCTGGCTAGCTACCACCCTCAAGTAGCAAAACTGTCGCCAAGCACTTAACGGTGTGTTCCGGCAGCTGTTCTTGAGAGCCAGTACTTCTAGGTTAGCCTGAACAACATCTTCTACCACATCTTCACTTACCATCAGGTGAGATAATGGTCAAAGGCTAAACAAACAAGCATAAAAAAAATATTCTAGTTTCTTCTTTTTACTAGTACGAGTACTTTCAAATCAAAGCTTACTTTTGATGTAATATAATTTAATCAATTCGTTTTCAATTTACCTCTATACATTCCCTAACTTATTCATAACTTATTTTACTTGCATATTCTTACAGCGAGCGTTTGTCTGCCATAATGGATATATTATAAAATCAATTTATTTGATAATGAAGCGCTCGCACACAATCTATTTGAAACCCCACTTCCCTACATCTGCATAACATTCTTGATTGAACCGGCAAACGAGATATTGAGCTCATTTCTCTCCGGTTATAATTCACTTTGCTGTTAACAAACAAATCATAAAGAATTAATATCTTACCAGCCGCTTGACGGTTTCTGATCAGTATTTTAATTATATAAATTGACATATCGAGCAGGTTACAAATGGGTAGGTAACACATAAAATATTAATAATAAGCTACTTAACCCATACAAAAAATATGATATCAAGTACCTACCTTTTGAAAGCTGTGGCATTTAATGTAATTTTAAAATTTTAAGAAATAGTGCTGGGCTAGAACTTCACCTCCACTTCTTTCAGTGGGTGTCGTAAGAGGCTACTAAGTGTCAAAAAATACCCGAAGGGGGGCAGCACCGCTTACTGAACTGCTTACTTACAGTGCGATCCTCAAGACGTCTGCCAAGCGTATAGCTTTATAGGGGAGGCTTAAATTCTTTTAGTTGACAGCGTTTTCCATAATATTGAGAATGTTTCCCCGTCTAATTTGGATTCTATATATAGGTCAGTGGATATGATACATGCACGTTAACCGGAATCAGACACAACAAAAGCAGAAAAAACACTAATGGCGGTTTTATTAAACATGATGCCCTCACGAAATTAGATTCCTGCGCACACTCACACAGAATCGTCACACTCTTCTCAATCTTCATAATGGAACTCACCAAACGTCATCAGCACCATCATCAGGGTGGTATTCTTTTAAAATACTGATTTGAGAAACTTAAACCGTACTGTATTACCTTTATGTGAGAAATTACACTAACCTACAGATTAGGTGTATTTATGTAGGCATCATTGATTATGAGAACAATATAATTTCATTCGAAACAAGGCCCAAGTGGTCCTGATAATGCCAATGGGTTAGTCTACAAACATGCGATTTTTTTACTGCCTCTATGTGGGACCAGCTGCCATTATAAGTACTTCCGAATCGATACGACTTGGGAACCTTCAAGAAGATAACTTTATTCCTCCTCAAAGGCCGGCAAAGCATCTAGTTTGCCCAACAAGTATTTTTTTTGTGGGATAGGAATCCTATAAAAAAAATTACTTGTGTGTCCAACACCGTTACCACAGTACACACAAGTATTTCGACCTATTCAATTCATGTTTAATGGTAAGTAAAATTAATTTTACAAATCCATCTCATGTAATGAACACGCTGGTTAATTCAAACCATAAACATTCTTAGTTCATACATAACACTCCATATTTCAATCCATCCATAACGAAGGCAAATTGAAATCCGAGGGCTAAATCTCTATCGATGATGCAGGCAGACGTGTATCTATCAATATAAGTGGCTGGCGATACTTGACATAACATCATATCGGCGGGACAATGGGCATTCCAGAGAGGGCGGGAGGGTGATATGAGAGGGTGGGGTGCAGGCCCAGCATGTCCCGTCGTATCCCATTGTACGAGACGGCCCTGTCCCAGACAACAACTTATTAATTAAGTGCATGATGATAATAACAATGCAGCAGTTTTGTCTCGCTGACTGATATTGTTCCATTTTCCGATTTCTATATTTCATGGATTATTATGCAATTACGAAATGAATACGTTATCTCACTTTTATACTCCTACTTACACTTTATTGAATCATTACACTTGCACTTTATATTATATCATCTCATTCTAATTATGCAGACAAATCGTCGCTATATAATATGACAATTTCTCATACAATGTATGTAATAATTCCACTACAGTACGCAAGAGGAGGTATTTTACCTGACGCTTATTTTACCTATATTAATTTAGGGTTTACTTATAACGTTATACAAGCTATTATAGAATTGTATATAGGTGAATAGGTTAATTTCAAAAGTATAGGTAAGTTATATTAGAAAATCACTGGTTATACAAGCTATGAAATTATTGATTACTTCGTGTGAATTCGCTTCGAAATCAAATCAAATCAAATCATTTATTTGCTAAAATACATGTCACATAAGATCGTATAATAATGGTTAAGAATACAATGTATTCAGTCTGCAATCAGACGTGCAAATTTTTGTGTAGTATTTATTGAAGTACTTAAAATTGATGTTGTACAAAATCAAATCTTTAAATTCTTTCACACTGTAAAAACAGTTGTCAAGAAGCCAGTGAGTCAAAGAGCTTTTAAATTTGTTACCATCCAATATTTTGATGTCGTTTGGTATACAGTTATAAATGGTTAGACACATTTTGTAAATATTTTGTTTTATATAAGTCCTAGCACGAGGTCCATAGAATAGATTGGTGAACTTTGCCCTTTTTTGACGTGTAAAAACATCACCACGTTTCTTTAAAAAATCAGGGTTTAGTGAAGACACAAATGTCGGTAGATGAAGTATGTTACATGTTTTAAAAAGGGGTTTGCAGCTGTCTAAAAACCACGTCTTCTTCGACTTAGGTCATCAAGTTTAAATTTTTGTTGCGTATAAGTACATACTCTTTTATGTATATCAGTTTACCATACAGTTTACCCTACTGAAATAAAACAAAAGGGTTATATGTGTACTGCACTGTGGTAGTCAGTTCATTTGCATGGCTGTTTTTTAGCTAAACGCTCTGTATTGCATTTTGCAAGGTGGTAGCCCAAGCAGCACGTAAGCGTTATTAGCAGCAATATTCCATCCTGTTTGTTACTTAGGGTTCTTTTAGAGACTTACAAGAGTTTAAATGACAGCTTTTATCTCTATGCGAATCGTAAATGAGATATTATAGAACCCAGTCTGTATAAAGTATTTATTATGTATCAGTTAATAGTTAGTAGAATATTTTTCTGTGAAATATACACATGTTTACAATAAATATGAAGTTGCACCCCGAATTCGCTTATAATCAATGAGGTGTAATTCAAAATACGCTTAGCTTAAATTGCTGGTTTTATCCAAAAGTATTTACAGTAATCATCGATCGACTAATATGTATTGCTAAGTTACGTATGTCAACTTTATTGTTTATCGTATTTTGTAATTATTTTCAAAAACCAATTAGGAACTGTAATCTTTATAAGAGATTTATAAGATAATATATGTAGTGCAATGGTTTCCTTTGACACCAACTTACAGCTATTATGCAGCTATTGTAACACCGTTTTGTAGCTAATACAGCTACTGTACTGCTGTAATAACGCGAAAAGCTGTTCAATTTGGGGCCCTTTTTGCGGTTACAAGGGTTGTATAAGCGCTTTTACAGATCTTAAATAAACAGCTTTTTGTATAAAACTGAACTTAAATACAGTTGATATACAGCTTGTTATGCTGATTGGGAGGCCATTTTTAAATGCCAACCTGACTAGCTACCTGAAGCCTAACTTGATTGATTATTAGGTCAAATAAATAATAAAAAAATAATAACGATTAGTGCAATTATAACAGACAAATAAGATTTAGTAAAACTTAATAATATCTAATCATTAAAATGTAAGTACATACCATATGAGTGAGAAATTGTATGACCCGACTGCGACAATGTCCACTTAACACACTCGCACGTCTAATCGCTCATCGTAGTCATCGTTTAAGAAAACAGACGTTACTAAGCCGACTTCACATCTTTATTTCAATTGCAATAGCGGCTGTGTCTCTTTTTTATTCCTATGTGATTTTAAAGAATTGAATACGTCAGGGAAGTGATAGAAAATTGTGCCGCCGGAGCTTTAATCTTGGAGTCTTCATTCGCAGAGTGAATAGGTATCTTCTAGGCAAGCATGTTCTTTTGACCTCGTCGTCATTTTCCATCAGGTGAGAATGTAGTCAAAAACATACTTGACAAATAAATAAATAAACTGATTACGGAAAGACTAGTGTCATAAGTTTTATAAAGACTATTATGAATCAATTCTGTGATCATCTGAAAAGCATAAAATAATTTATAATAATAATGTTTATTTCACAAAAAAACTGAATAATAGTACAAACCAAATTGATGGGTACAAAATAATCTTAAAGGATATATGTTTAAAATTATATAGATAATAATACACAATATTGTTTTTTTTGTGGAAGTGGTGGAAGTTTAGTCAGAACAATAAATCATAATATTATTTATTCTTATAGTTTATTTATTCGTATATCTTCAGTGGCTGTCTTAAACTGCAAGATTACGTACGAATTGTATACCGAAAGGTCACAGTCAGTTTTTCTTTAATCATAAGAAATACATATGTATTCCTTCGATAAGCATTTTCAAGTGATCAGCAAAGCAATTGAGAATGCTCTGTCATCAGATTTTAGTCCTAGTCTGATGACGCAGTATTGTCAATCGCAGTCATGTTTAAACTCTTCGATTTGTCTCTTTTAAACTTTTTACTATATATAGTTGGTATCTGGGTTAAGCTTCTTAACAGGCCCTTCTCAACATAACATGATCGTGCATAGGTTTTATAAAATTGTCCGTAGTTTGTGGCGTTTTATATATTTTTTTATTAATGAAAGGCTAGGCTTTGGCCACTATTTCACCTGAAGGTAAGTGATGATGCGGTCGAAGATGTTGTTAAGGCTAACCTAGAATTACTAGCTCTTAAGGACAGCTTTTGGTACCCACTGTTAAGGGCTAGCCGACAGATTTTTTATTTAAAAGAGGTTGGTAGCCAGGTTATTAAAAAAATGCCCAAAATGCTTTTTGATATGTGGGTTCTTTTAAGCCGTCTTTCTAGAAGTCAAGCGGTTGCCAAACTGACAAACCATGGTGAGCATAAGGTGACAATTATAGTACCACCAACTTAACTGTGCAGTTCTCGAGGGCGCTACTGGTCAAGGAAATCAACTACAAACTGTCACAATTTGAGGGAAAGTTTTAGTTCTTTTTTCTGCCACCTGAACAGATAAGTTGGTGGGACTGTACGGAAATACTCATCTGGCTGCAAGAATAGGAAGGGTAGGTATCTTTAACTTATATATATCTGGTATAAGTACTTGTACACTAGAAACAGTACTTACCGTGATTGTCTTAGTGACAGATAACGCACAACCTAAAGAAGAGGAAATGATTCCTGATTCAACTCCCGAGTGAAGCGAGGAATTTTACTACAATCCCAAGTGGAGTGAGAGATTCTACTCTGATTTTTACAAACCGTTATTGCTATGTTCATCTTGTGCGAGAAAATAAAAAGTAAAACTACTAGGAACAAGGGATAAGTTACTTAAGGAATGAGTAGTTACTTAAGGCTTGTGTCTTCATTGCGCCTTCCAAACTATGTAATGTCCTTTATGGATTAGTCTAAATAGTTAGTATGAGTAATTATTAAAATCACTTTTGTCATTTTATGTAAGTTTTTAATAAGTAGGATAAAGAACGTTATGAAAGTACTGTCAGACTAGAGCGTTTTCATAATTTTCGCAACTACGTTAGGCTTTTTACTTTTTTTTTGGGGGTTTGCTTTTGATAAAAGGAAGGAGGTCTGGTTTGATTAGGTTTTTGATTTTTAGAATTAAACTTCCTTGGTAACGCTTTGAAAATAACTGTTCATTGTACAATCTACCATGAAAGTTTTCATACAATATTTAGGGTTCCATAGTTTTATTTCAATAATTTTCAACGCGTTATAATGAAATTCAGCACAATATTATTACAACGACTTACTTAAGTTAGTTTTGCATGCTAGGTAATGCATGCAAAACTAACTTATGGTTGCATGCATGCCACCTCCTTACTGTCAAGAACAGAACACAACAAAATAAACAGCCGCATGTTAACGTAAATATCTCATAACGAGAAGAACCAGAAGCATACGAAATAAGTTGTTTTGATTTTATGAAGTAGGTACGGAGATGGTTAAGTCATCCGACTGGTGGTAAGTGTTCCACCTGTCTATTACAGTTGCAGTGTCACCATCTTAGTGTAGCATGACACTACACTGCGTTCGTCCCTCCGAGACATTAGTTCTTATGTCTTGTTTGCCCAGTAACTTCACATGGTACAGTGCCTTTAACGCCTATATACAGTAATGTTTGCACACCACTGTTTTGAGGTAGAATATCTGATATTGCGGTGGTACCCACCAAGACAGATTCTTGCTGAAGAAAACTTTTTGCAATCCAGGTTTTTACGCATCTGGTATTGTGTAAAAGTATTGATAGTTCATATATAACCTTAAGTATACATGTCTACTACGTGAAAGGAAACGTACTTACCCAGAAAAAACTTTTAACGATTTCCAGCAGGTAGGTATTTAAAAATTGATTATGTACCAAGGGGATAAAGTAGTGTCTTACGTCATCGGCGAGAATTAGACTTTTCTCAAGTGTAGGGATAGATTTAACGTTAATGACTAAATCCCGAGCGAAGCGAGAGATTTTAGACTGTAATCCTAAATGGAGTGAGGAGTCAAGCTCGTCCTCAAGGAGAATACTCTTCTTTTTACACCTTCTGCGAGAAAGTAAAACTACCAGTAACATTGGATTATAAATAGTTACAAAATTGAGAACTACTGAACAGCATCTGTGCCAGAATTAGTGTTTACAGTAAGTATTCGTTATCTAGAAAAAAGTCTATAATGCATCTTTACAGTATTCATGTAAACAACATGCATCAATTTATTGGAGTTAATTAAGAAGATGTTTGTATGTGGTTAATCAAATACAATTTTATCTCTCCATTACCGCCAATGTATCAAATATCGAGTTATTAATTACCTTACTCAAGTAAATGGCTTTTCTGGTAATTTTGCTTTTTATTTTCTCGCATAAGGTATTATCAGTAAAGAATCTGCTTGGGTAGAAGGCTGCCTTCGTCTTAGGCGGGCTTGAATCCCTCATTGCGCTTAATATTCTAATCCTCACCTAAGTCTCTGGAATCCTTTGTTACACTCGGGATTCAAAAGGTTGGTTGTGACGTAAAACTCTAGAATCCTTCGTTACGATCGAGATTCAATAAGTTGGTTGTGACTTAAACTCTAGAATCCTTCGTTACGGTCGGGATTCCAAAAGAGGCCATTTATGTAAAACACTGCTTTATCGCCTAGGTGCTAACTCTATAAACACCAACTATATTATGGCATTGTATCGAAATGAAGCAGTTAGTAATTTTAACACAGGTAGGTATAATAACTTTAAAAAGTGTTTACGTGAGTTCAGAAAAGATTTGAAAATAGAAATAATAGTGTAGGTTAAAAGTTGGTTGTGTTAATAGCGTGCTTTATAACAAGACAAACGAGCGCAAACAAATCTTGCTTTGAAGGATGACAGTCGTCGTTGTCAAAAGACGCGCGAAGAGATGCACCGTGCGCGACAAAGCACATGTAGGGGAGGTGGGCCTAAAACGGGTACCCCGCCTAAAGCGGGTAGGCTTTTAAATTTGCGCGCCGTAAGCAAAATTGCAAATGTGTGAGTGCAGTGTGGTGTCTCGAGCATCAACCAATCACATGCAGTGGGCTCGCAACAGTGACACAAGCGCTTTCAAGGTAAGATAAAAAAACGTTTTTTTGCTATTTACACTAAAAAATATTGGTTTGGAGTAGTTGTGTTTACTTAAAAATTGTGTATGATATATTCTCAAAAGTTTGACGTTATGATTTTACTAGTATTGTGCTAGTCTGTCTTCGAAAACTTGTGGCTACCTTTGTTTACATTTTAAGGTTATGAAGTGTTAAAACTAAAACGTGCTATTGGGCAGAACGGGTAGTGGTAAATCGGGTAATTTTATAGTTAATAGCGCAGAGGTTAAAGTTGATTTATGATGAATGATGATCCAAGAAAGTACAATAAGTTTAGTAATGAAGACTGCAATGAAAATAAAGACTTATTAGTATTAATATAAAATTAGTTAATTAACACAATTTCGTTGTAATGTCCATTGATCTCGATAATTACCCTATACCCGTTTTGCCCAAACGCCGTACCCGTTTTAGGCACCCCATGGGGGTAAAACGGGTAGTTTAAAGGTCTTCTTTTGTTATTGTTTTTGTTCAAATTATGAAGAAAATGTTTATGTTTTGTTCTTATTTTAGATTCTTAATTAATTAAATATTTGAAAAATAAAAATAGTAGTTTAATTTTCTTTTCTAGAACTTTTTTATTGAACATATCCCTTAGCGTACCCGTTTTGGGCCCGCCTCCCCTACTCATACGTAACACATCGTAACGCATAGTTGCATTCAGAGCATTATAATGTAGTATGTAGAGAAGTTATTAGTGGTCGGATCGAGAGGCTCTCGCCAGCCAGCGCAGCTGTCAAGGCCAACAGAGGTCACTCCTCCGACGCTCTCCGCGCCACGATACCAGAGACCGGTTCTACAATTTTAGTCTCTTTTTATTTTCATTTTTGTATACACGACGCAGAGACTAAACAATGTTTATACGAGTCAACATGGAATTAACTTTTATTACATGCGACTGAAATTATTTCAAGCAAACTTTTATAGTTATTTAAATGCAGATACGAATGCAAAATATGGGTTCATTTGTGCAAGTAAAAGTGTGACAGCAAGTATTTACAACATTCTATATGTAAATATTTATTGACTAGGTATAAACTAATACAAAAAGTAATGTGTTTAGGTACTCTAAACGTTGACTTTTAAAGGCCTTGTAAAAATAAGTATTTAGATAATGAATAGATTCGTTATGAATTGAATTGATGAATAGACGTTACTTTGCGGAAATCCATGTTTAATAATACCAAATATTTTAAAAGTATTCTAAGCAAAAACTAGATCAAAACTTATTTCAATAAAACATCCCCTACGCTCAGGTCTGTTTTCACTCCAAATTTTCGGCCCAGCATTTTGGCATCCTAAATTTTCAAATATATAAAAATCTAAATTTTATAAAATTTTATTAATATTTTTACCATATACTAAGATTTTTCTTTTCAGTTTTTTTTTTCTTATACTGAGCTAGGTTACATGTATTCCAATAATATGTTGAAATGTTATATTAAAATATTGATTTAGTTTTCTCTTAGAATACTTTTAAAATATTTGTCATTATTTAGTTCCTATAGAGCAATTAATCCGAACCCAACAGTCGCGGTCGTCGTCGGAAGTTTAGCTAAACTTGACCTAACTTAGTTGCGTCCTCGGCTTCACATACCAACCTTCCTGACTGATTAACGTGACGGTTCAAAGTGTTCAAACTAAATTATAAATCAAAATACCGTAAACATTCACTGTCTATTTATGATACTAGTTTTGTTTACTTTTACAGATAGTTTATTTTTTCTGGAATGTTTGATGGCCACCAGATGGCGTGGTTAGTTCACGGTGTAGGTACTGTATGGTTTCATTTCTTAACAGCTATAAACATGGCACCCTCGTCTCTGGCCATGGAATTTTTACACTCACTACCCTAAATAGCCCTACAATTTAAACAAATGCTAGTTGTTAGCATTCCTGCGGGGTTTTCCCAATTAATTGCATAGACAGGTTATTTGTGGGGACAGATAAGTTGTGCTTGCTATCGATATTGCTGGATAATAATAGACACTTATTCATTACAAAAAGTGGAGTAAATATACAAGCTTTTTAGATCGTATCTGATGATTCATGTTATAGAGCACATACAACAATGTTCTATTAATAGTGAGTGCTATGAGCCTTCTCGTACCCTATGATATTCGGATGCGGTATAGGGTAT
The DNA here is from genome assembly GCA_963890685.1 of Plagodis pulveraria. Classification (NCBI taxonomy): domain Eukaryota; kingdom Metazoa; phylum Arthropoda; class Insecta; order Lepidoptera; family Geometridae; genus Plagodis; species Plagodis pulveraria. The sequence goes on from OY982957.1 coordinate 20,826,425, forward strand.
ATTACAAACTGATTGGTTAGCTTTTGACTACTACCTCCCATGTTGTGATCATATGGTCGAAAATTTTAGATGATACAGGTTGTATATTGTGAAGATTTTCACCAAAATTCTAAAATTTTGGTGAAAATTCAGAACGGCCAATCTTACTTTTTTCTCAAAATACTTTTTCAGATAGCCTTAAAATTTAGGTATAGTGCCACTTTAACTTAAGACATAAATAAATTAAATTTACAAGTCTTTACTTTTTCAAAATTCATCATGGAAAATAGCCAAGATTTTTTTAATTAAAATATTATTATCCACACAAACCAAAGATCCAAAATTCAATGATTTAGGGGTGGGTACCTTATCACTATTAAAGCAATAAGTGTTTTATTTATGTGTGTTCTCACCCTGTGTAGTCTCACCCTGGCTCCGCAGGTGTATTAAACAAAAAATAAAAATAAAATATTTTGTCATATTCTGTCGCCTATTTTCATGAACGTGAAAGAATTATTCAAATCAGTCATGTAGTTTCAGTTTTTTTTTAACCCAAAAATGGAACCGACTTCAACACTCAAATATGTGAAATAACGTGTTAAAGTCAGTACCTTGATGGTTCAAAAATAACTATTATCACAATATTTTGCACATGGACTGACTTCGACAAGTTTTTTCACACATTTGAGTGTTGTAGTCGATTACATTTTTTGGTAAAAAAAATTTTTCACCCTTTTTAGTGACCCTTGCTACTTATGGGATCGATTGTTATTCACTGCCAATAACTATATCATCAAGATAGGAAAATACTTTTCAGTTATTGGAGTGTAACTCAAAAGCGGCTTGACCGATTAACCAGTGAAAAGTTCTGAGGTAACAAAAAAAAACATACGATTTGAGTACCTCTTCCTTTTTTTTTTAAGTAGGTAAAAGATAGGATGTCATAATGTTTTGTGCAAATTATTATTTGCTCAGTGGTGTTGTGGCCATGCATATAATTGCGGTCGGTTTGCTATATGTGTTTATAATAATAATAATAATAAAGCCTCTTTATTATCCTTAACTTACAGAGTTTTAAATTTAATTGAGTGATAAATTATGCATTATATTATATAGTTAAGGCCCCTGATGGGTATAGGCCTCCTCCAACAGTTTCCAGGTTTTTCTTGACTTTGCTTTCTTTATCCAGTCGTCACCAGCATATTTTTTAATTTCGTCTACCCAGCGTTCCTTAGGACGGCCTCTAGCTCTCTTGCCACTTGGGCCTGCCCAAATTGTAGCCAAATGCGTCCATCTTTCAGCTGACAGTCGTGCTACGTGTCCAGCCCACTTCCACTTGAGCTTTCTCATATGTTGTAGAGCATCATAGATGCTCTATGTGTTTATAGTGTTAGTTTTATTTACTTTTGGGTATCCGTATAAGTTTTGAAATAAATTTTAAACGGTCACAATCCCCTATGTTAGTGCAAATAGAGCAGCGGTTGTTTGAAAAAACGCCACGAATTAAAGAGAACCACTGGATAAAGTTGCGAAATTGCGACATTTAACCATATTGACCACTTCGCCATTGACACGTATTTTTAAATTTTATGGCGATATTTAAACTCTGTACCGTAATATTGTGTGGTCATGCATATCATTGCGATCTGTTTCTCATATACAATTATACAAGCAGTGATGGCTCAGTGGCATTGACTATGGACTGCCGTTCCGCAGTTTCATGGTTCGAACCCCGCCGCGGGCTTGAGCTTCACCGCATGGTGAAAGGGCATTTTGTGAATGCCCGCCTGGCTAGCGACCACCCTCAAGTAGAAAATCTGTCGCCAAGCACCTAACGGTGTATTTCGGCAGCAGTCCTTGAGAGCCAGAGAAATTACAGGCACATGAGACTTAACAACTATATCTCAAGGTGACGGGCACAGTGCAATTCGCGACTTGTGACGAAATGCATCTGTTATAGGCAGAGGTTAGTCCGCTTAACATCAAGTGGGCCTCAAGCTTGTTCCGTCACAATAACATAAAAAATAAAAACGAGTTTGCTTTGTTTACTTTTGGTTTTCAGTATAAAAAAACAACCTGAGAAAATTAAGTTAATTTTACACGACGATAACCTAATGTTGGTTTAAGTTTATGTTGGTTTAAGTCTTCTACGAAACAAACACTATGATTAACAAGGATAACTTAATTAAAAAAGTTTAAATCCCGATAGCAGATTTTTATTTTCGTTACACTTTTTTTCGTTCCATTAAATTAAAACTGCAAGTTATATATATTTATGGAATCGTTTTTTAAAGCTATTCATTTTGATATCTCACACTGACAGTTTGGATAAAAAAAATCATTTTTTTCACGCACAATATGGCCCCTAAATCCGCCATTTCGTTTTTTATTTTATTATATACCTAGTGTCACTTGCGTAATCATGACAATTCTAACGATATCTCATATATTAAAATCGATTTAGCCAATTGCAAATATACGCGAGAAAAAAAAATAGCCGTGTGCTGGATGTGAACTCAGCAAAGAGCAAGAATTAGAGCTACGAGTCATACTGCCATGTTAGTTCAGTCGGTCAGAGCATACCTCGGCTATAAGGGTGGATGGACGCCGGTTTGAATCCTGCACATGACTGTAATTTTTCTCTCGTAAATTTGTAATTTTGCAGCACGTGATAGTGCTTGTATTCATATTTAGAAATATATTAAGTGTCTCTTAAGAGGAAACCCTAAACTGAAATCCATTTATTTATAAGGACATGAACAGGTAGTTCAAAACATCATGTAAAATTTCAGTGTTTTAGTCATTAGTAGGTGCTGAAAAAACATTACTTGACAGCTCTAGTTAGATCGAAATTGCACCCCTGGAAAACGTAAAGACAGAACGCGATTATAAATATTTCAACATTGCTCGTTTAACATCTATATGAACATCCTCAATAATATATAGCTGCAGTATAGCACAAAGATATTAAGTTTTCTATTTTACCATACATAGGTGTAAGTGTAAAAACGCAAGAAACTTATAAGAATGTTTTTCGAGACACTAACTCGTAACGGGCCTTTAAATGCACAGATTTTAGTGTCATAATGTAGTCTATTACGCACGCGTGCTTTTTTTCTTCTTCACCGCACTTGTGTTTTATATAGAGACAAAAACTTTTCCACTCTTCTCACTAAGGAGATTGTAGTTGGTTTCATTCGTTTTTCATATAAAAACGAACCAAAGAGTTTTTTACCTACTGAAGTAAAACTTTAGAAGATTAATCTGATTATTATTGCTATAAAAAGATAAAGTATAATTCCGATTCCTATTGTATCTAGTACTAGGTATATATCAACAAATTGACTATGGATATAGTTAATTAAAATTAGGGTGGTTCAGTTTTTCCGTCAGGGTCATTTTTAATAACGAAATAAGCGCGCCATTGTTAAATAAATGCTTCCTTATCGAAATGTTCGTATTTGTTCCTCGCAAGTGTGTTGAATAATGTCGTATCACATAACTTTGATAATTACAGCCTCTGCTTTCTTGTTGCAATAGCAATAACGTCTTGCCTGTAATTTTCAACTTACCGCACTTATATCATAATGTATTATTATTTTACTAGTACGAGAGAAGAACTACTGAATAAAAAACAATGATTTTCAATGAAAAGAAAAAAATTACACGCTTGTGTTTACATGGGTACAATGACAAATATAAAATGTAAACAGGAACAGTAATAGAAAACAGTATATTATGATACGAGTGCGGAAAGTTAATTAATCGAATCCAGGCTACTGTAGCCCGAGCTGTAACCGAGGTTTTACATGGCTTTTATAATATATCTACACTAATATTATATAGAGGAAAGATTTGTATTTTTGTATGCAACGAATATACTTAAAAACTACTGGACTAATTTGAATGAAATTAGGTATGGAAATAGTTTGAGACCCGAGGAAGGACATAGGATAGTTTTTGTCCAACTGCGTAAAAAGAGATTTTGCGCGATAACCGAAAAACGCGCGCGCGGAGCCGCGGCTGCAAAGCTGCTAGTAGATAAATATTAGCGAGATTGAAAGGATTTTAAAAGTAACACGGGTATCTAAGACTATTTTCAATATACATCTGTGTAATTTTTTATAGTTTCACTATATAATGCATGCATATTCATAAAAACATGACAATGATAACGTCGCTCCTACACTAGCGCCAAATGATATAACAGATATCACATTTTACTATATTTTTTAAATATTACTTATCGCATCATACACAGCGAAAATAACAAAATATTATATAATTTGATATATTAATACTTGTATTCTATATACCGACTAAAGATACAGTTAACGAATGTGTAAAAGATGCGTAATATAATAATTGATAAACCATTTTAAAATATTTTTACGTCAACATTCTACCTTCAAATTATAAAGTGTTTAAAACAGGTAAACGTTGTAAAATTATAATGAGTCAGACATTTAATTGCAAACTGTAACATTGTTTTATGGTATTCATGCTTCGCTAGGTATGTGTATCACTTAAATACCGACCAAGCGTTGGAAATGTTGGAGAAATATCAACGAACTGAAGAACAATGGCGTATTATGTGGTAATATTAGAAATATATTCGATTACTTATGCGTGGAAAAAGTATCTAAACAAATCGCAGCATTGTTATACCTGACGTAGGGTTGAAGCAACTGCATACATATGTAATAATTCCATAATAGGTAGGCCTTTTATGCCTTCTATTTTTATGAAAAGATCGTCTTCGTCCTGATCAATTCCATAAGTTATGACGCTGATTTTTGTCGTCGATTCTTAATAATATTCAATCGGAAATTATTACTTCAGTTAAATATATGTTCAATGTAATCCTATTAATAGCTTAGAGAAGCACGTGTGACTTTCATCACACATAATATCCAGATATTTTTATCTTATCCTGGTTTGGGACAGAAGGATCGAGACAGCAACTACAACCAACATAAAAAGAGCCTTTATGTCTTGGCTATGTCAGTCTTGAATGATAAAATTCACCGAGGTTCGAAGGGTCTGTCTACGTGGTCACGTTCGAGGCTTTGAACAAGTTACTTGTCGGGGTCATAACCTGTTTGCGACCCCTCCCTGCGGGACCGCGAACCTCTCCTTGTATGTACTCTAGTGACCCGAGCTCTGACTGACGAACAATTGAAAATAAACTTTCGAATGACGTCCAATAAACGAAACGGGCGGTATTTAGATTAATATAACTATTGCTCTACCTATATCGAAAATAGCCCGATACTGAGGTTCTCACATCATTCGATGAACTTAACATAGGCATTACGCGAGGTAGTTATGTAGTGAAAGTTTGTTTTTTCATATTCAATAAATATTTGGTGTGCATTTAATTATCTTAAAATATACTCATATAAATAAAAACTTGGAACTGAAACTTAAACAAGTTATAAACCGTAAACCCGGAAATAATTTTACAGCTGTAATAAATATGAGGTTTATTTGTAAAATATAATTATAACAGAAAAAAAATCGAATCCGTCGTTGTTAAAATTTCGCCGTAAACAATGTAACATTAAATAGGTACTTAGGTACTAAACTTAAAAGTAAAGCAATATGTACAATTAAAATCTCGTGGAGGGTAGACGTAGGTCTGTTTGTTTGTTTGGACATTTGATTTGTGGAAATGACATCAGCGACGCGTCGTATTTATTGGGCAGTGTTCTCCGCCCGTAGATATTGTTAAGGCACACAATGCCAGTGCAGCGGCCGTTGTGCTTCGTGAAATGTTGCACGACTACTTTTTTCGTCTGGATTCTATACTCACGATACTCGTTTTTTAAGCCGTGAGCCCGAGATGTACAGGTTTATCTGTTTAAAATTTATTAACATCGAGAAACAATTTAAAACCTTTTCTATAGATGGTCCATCGATTCATGGTGAATGAAAACATATTATGGCTATTAGTAGTTATTATTGTAGCAAGAAGGTATTAGTTATTAGGTATTAGGTTATACATTCTATAATCTTAAACCAACTGGGTGGAGTAGACGAATTTGAAAATGTGACTGTATTTCAAAGAATACAAAACATCAGACGTCTAAATTGTTAAAAACGCTTCGTTAGACATGTTTTGATCCTATATAATAGCGTCCGAGCATATTGCCACGTACCGGGTACTATTCTAGATTCCGGTCTACTACTGAAAATATTTAAAATTATAAAAATTTGTGTTCTCTTTCATCACATTTTTATTTGATTCTTTTTATTCGCATTCAGTAGTACCGAAACAGTTTTTTGTTTGATTCAGTAGGTTTGGTGTCATATCTATAAGTAGGGATGTATGTCTCCTCGTTTTGTTCAAGCTTGAACATTTTTATTTACAAACTATTATATTGTATTTACAAACAAATTCATTATAATTTACGAGTACATACAAATATACTAATGATTCGTTTTGAATTGTAATAAACGGAGAACGTCGTGGTAAAAGTAGCTAATAGCTAGCGGCAAAATAAGGGTCGCGTGTTCCGTTTATGACGCTCAGTTTTAAATAAACAATTGCGTTATTGAGTTTTTGATGTAACTTCCCCTATTACATGTATTTTAACAATCGAATGCTATAAGGTTCCTCCCCGTGGGGTGCCGGGATAGAATTCAACCCCCTCCCCCATGTCTTCGTGGGTGTTGTAAGACTAAGGGAAAAATACTAAAAGGTAAGCAGTGCCTTCTGAAAAACATCCTGCGATTCACAAGACGCCTGCCAAGCAAGGAGATTATGGCAAATCCAAACCTCGTTCCACGGTCGACATTACGGTTGATATCTCCGTAGGCTGTGAACTTATTTGAATGATTTTTCCTCTGTTCGATAGATTCATTTCTAGTGTGGTCCAATAATAGTTCATTTGTTACACAAGGCTGCAAAGTTGTTATTGTGTAAGTACTTTTATTGAAATCAGAGGAAGCGAAGGATTCTAAGATATAATAGAATGCTGAGCGTAACACGGGTTTCCAAAGAACGAGAACCAAAATAATTTTGCAGCCTAGCGAAACACAATTTTTCACCTCACTATTATTATACAGCGAGGAGCTTAAATAATTATAGGAAATAAGTATTGATTTACATTAGCATTTAAGATCTAAAATAATTACAATTGTAATATTTAAACAAAATTAAATTTTCTGGAAGCTACGAATAAATATTCGTAGTCTGGAAGTGTTATAAAGTTTCGATTTTTAAACGCAAAAAGTATTTTAAGAAATGGGCTACATAATGTTACAGACGTCTACTAAATATTTTATCTGTAAGAGCAAAGTACCGTACAATCAGTAAAATTTCGTAATATAAAGAAAATTTAATGAGCACCAAATACTACCAAAAATACTAAGGTATATTTGACTTGCATTCCAAGTACCTACAAAATATCCTCTATTACTTACTAATTTAATAATACACATAAGAGAAACACAAATCGAAAAAAAAGACTTCTTATCACTAAATATATGTAATGCAATTTCTTTTTTCACCTCCATTCCAAGTTTAATTCTGTAGCGCTCGTAGCGGAGCATGCCTTGGATGGGTGACCGCTAGTGGAATTTACTACTGAGCACTTTCGTGTTTCGGAGGCACGTTAAGGCATCCGTCCAGTCTGTAATGTAGGATGGCAGTCGTTAGGCTATGTAAGAGGCCTTCGAGCAGTCTAAATGTTGACACTTTGTAGGGTATTATGCGAAAAACCCGCCTGGATTATTAAAAAAAAAAACCTCAAGTGGTCTAATCTGTCACCAAGCACCTAACCGGAACACACCGGCAGCTGTCCTTGAAGGCCAGTTCCCATTCTAGATTTGTCCTGTTTGCCATCTTTGACCATCGACATTCGACATCATCACTTACCATCAGGCAAGAGTATGGTCAAAGGATGGCAATAATAAAAAATATTTAGTACTTAAGTTCGCTACTCTAATACTAGCATTCAAAGACAGTAAAAATACAATATTACAAAATTCAAATGTTGCTAATATAGAAACCTAAATACAATTCCAATAACAATAAAACGTTAGACGAGCACTAAAATCACAACATCGTCAAAGAATGTAAATAAAAACATAATTAATTACAAAACAAAAAGCTCTTAAAAGCTTTCCTTTCGAAATTCAGTAGGGTTGGGGAGGCACCCCTCAATTATTAAGTATAGGTACCGTCTGGGCTAGATTTATTCCAAATGTATGTTGTGATAGCTGTTTTATAGTTATTCATATTTTATGTCGCACATAATTGATTTGTAAGTAGGTCCCTAGCCTCGACATTTAGAACCGAGTTTTAAGCTCGGTAAATGTCACACGTTTCTGTTTGTGTTTCTAACAGTTATCGTATATTATAATATGCATAATAACCTTAGATATGTTACAAATGTATACAGTATTGATAGTAGATTGTAGCCGAGACGTTTAAAAGCCCAAAGTTAATATTTCAGTCAAGGCTAAAACAGGTTTTATGCACGAAATATACACTCAGATTTTCACTTCCATTGCAAGGAAATTAATTATTAAGGAATTATGTTGTGTCTTTTTAATATCTGTTGGTAAAAATTGAACCTGCTATAAAAAATTAAAAATGATATTTATGCAATGAACTATTTTGAGTGAAATTGTTTCGATAAAGTCGATATATAAGTTTTTAATAATACCCCTGATTTATGGGTACCTATTATATATGACTCAGGCAATCTTCCTCATTAAATATATTACAAACTGAACCTCTTAGAAAATGTTTAAATTAAATAATAATTTGTACTAGTGCATAAAAAACATTTTAATTCGCTTACGTCAAACATGAAAGAGCATGAGTAGTGAAAAAGTACTTTTCATCACTAACTCGAGGAAAGTAGGTTGTAATTAACTTAAACAGAGGCGAAATTCGAATTCTCACCGTATGGTGGTACTTATTCTTAAATACATTCAATAGGTAGGTGAATAACTATGACAATCGAATTAGGTTTGTCTTGACGTTAAAATCAAAGCGCACTAAAATTTCGGAAAAATCTACGAAATAAATACTACTTATATAAAAACACTGATATAAATGTTTGACCATTTATGACTCAAAATGTTCTCCGTAAGCGTTAATGCACTTTTTCATACAAATAAACCAATTTTCAAAACATTTATGCCACTCCTACGTGGTGACCTAACCAACATGTTTTTCATACTCATCGACAGGCTTTTCTGATCATTAAAATCGTTGACTGGGATATTGGTTCTAAATTTTTTTCAAACAGATAGAAGGCAAAAAGTGTCAATTGGAAACTATCGTATATACAGGATAGGACGTATACTTGCTACGTTTTTCACCTTCAAAAATACGTTTGTCTGCTTGATTAGCTGGCATTGTCATAGTGCAAGATTATACGGCCTTTACGGTTTCTTTACGAAGTTCGTCAATAACTGAAAAAGGGGGCATTGCAATTTTTATTTACTGTAGTTATCTACAACGAGTCTCCACGACAGTAGCAACGTGTCCATTTATCAAAAAAGGAAGCAATCATCCGCTTTGCGGCACTTTGCACGCTCGCCATTTTGGTTTGTTTTGACTCATCTTGAAAGATCCAAACGGTCGATTGCTGCTTTGCTTTGAGTTTGTATCTATACCATGTTTCATCATCTGTTACATTTTCCACAACAAAGTTGACAACTCTTTGGTGAATTTGATAAGCATTGCATGGCACCAATTGACGTGGTCTATTTTTTGGACCGCAGTTAAATTGTGCGGGATCTATCTTGCGATGGATGGCATTTCTACAACCAAATGTATGTTAGTCATGCCAATGCCTAAAGATGCCCCAGTCTCATGGTAGGTCACATGTCTGTCTGTTTCTATCTTACGGATTTTTAGGCACAGCGGTTGGATGATGGTCCGGAGAGCTATCAAATCGAAAAAACGTAATATTCCAGAGATGTAACCAAAAATACCTACAGCTACTGTTACTACAATAAAATACAGCTACCCATTGTTTAAATGTAAAGGCGTAGTAAATTTATATGTTTTTAATATTAGCTACCTTAAAATTACTAAATTTACACCTAAGTATAATACATGAATAAAGAAAGGGAATATTCATGTGCCTAGGGAGTTAAATTGTAGTAAATTATACTACAAAAAATTTCACGAGTTAAATCCGTGGTGAAGTAGATATATTTTTTTTCAAATGACGCCGCAATTTTACCACTATTGACTGGTGAAGCAGACTATTTTCAACACCCAGCTACAGATTATTTTTGAATATAGTTTATGTAAGTGGCGTACAGTTCGGTTAACTCAATATTGCGCTATATTCAAAAGTATAATAAATAATACATTTTTATAACTAATATACTTGATCAAGACATATTTAAGTCCCAAATAAGGATATACTATTTTTAAGGTAAGGAGAAAAGTTTAATATTTTTAAAGGGTAGGGTAAGTAAAGTGGAAACTCGAACGTGATTCTTTGACATATAGGTAAAAATAAAGTAGCGTGAAATTTTTGGTGTTTCAAGAAGTGAATTGGTGGGAAATCTTGCCTCACTAGTCGACAGGCTTTTAGCTGCAATGTCCGTATTTATAAATTTGAATCATTGCTTTCCAAAAAGCAGTATTGAGAAAAGTCTGTGATGAAAAGGGCATGAGGTATAGGAAGTAACATTATAAATATCCACTAGTGGAACCAAGTAGAGGAACCAACAGTCTGCAACCCATTATAAGTATTATAATTAACAAAGAACTGTTAAAAAACAAGATGTAAATCGCTTAAATAGAGAGAGTATAATAGATAGGAAAATAAAAAAGTCTCAAAAGATATCAATCTCAAGTAATCTCAACATGAAATTAAATTCAGGTTATGTTTGTTTGAATTTTTTGGTTGTAAATTGGAGTGAAATGAAGGAGCGTCCCGGCCGGGACGGAGCGAGTGGAGAATAACACATGGGGTGCAGCGAAGGGTGCGGGGCGCCCACTGAAAAGTGCGCGGGTGGGGCTGAACAAACTCGCGGGGACTTGCAATAGCGGACCACCATGTTTTTTAATTTAAAATGTTGCTAAATTGCTTCTTTTTCAAGTAGTAGATGAAAATTACGAGGGAAATCTGATGAGTTGTATTTTCTTTACATATCCTGAGTTGTATAAATATGAAAATATTGTTACAAATTTACGAGAGGAAATATTAAGTTATGTGTGGGATTCGAACCCGCGTCCATCCAACCCTTTAACCGGGGTATGCTATGACCAATGGAGTAATTTCGTAAATTTGTAATTTTGTTATGTAATCCGCAGAGCATACGTTATTGCAAACATAAAAATATTTAAAAAAGACATGTAAAAATTGGTTATTATACATTTTTATATATCATTTTTACTACGTGTTGCGTGCTGTATTCGCCGATAAGTAAATCATAAAATACTACAAGCTTGTTGTATTTGTATGTTATAAGCAATAACGAGCTCCATATAAAGCCCCTATGCATACTTATTTTTCATCATCTTCTCAATCATCAAAGAAAGTAGGTTAGTAAAAAGGTCAAAATAAAAAAACGTTATCGTTACAATAACCATTAAACTACTTTCCACTACGCTAAACACTACAAAAAAATGTTTTAGAACTGAGTTTTAAAATTAAAAACTCTATTCGCAAAAGTTGTAACGCTATATTAAAATATCTTTGTTGTTATAATAGAACTGAACAAAGCCACGAGTTAAGTAGTTGTTTAGAATACAATACAGATAAGAGTGTGCTATAGAAAGTGTGTCACATTCACGTTTCAATGAAGACGCATCCGGTCGTAAATCTTATGTAAACTGTTTGCGATAGCAAAAACGGTGATTAATACAAAAAAGGATATATTTTAAAGATATCTAGTATCAAGTATCAACATTGATTTGTAAGTAGGACAGGTTTTTTCCAGCTTTTGACAAACACTTCATTTGAAATTCTAATATATCATATCAAAAGAAAGAAGAATAAAAACTTCCTATGCGATAACATAAACATACATTTATATTATTTTAAAAAATACAAGAAATGATATCAATTTCATTTATTGTATTAATTATTTTCGCAATATTATTGTTCAGTTAGTATGTTTATTTAGTCTAATTATTAAGTTCACGCTTAGACATTGTGAGCAATCCACCCCAGAATAGTTAAAGAAAACAAAAGCTTCAACTGTTCCCAGTTATGGAAACACAAAACTTCTCCCTAAATAAGTGCTTTTGGATAATATATTTATACCTTTTATTTACCCGATAATTTTAAAAGGTGTAAAGAGTACATATTTTTCTTGGGAAAAAAAGTTGTTTTTGTTTTAAGCTTATGCGCTCACTGCACTTTGAATTCAAGTTAAATAGATTTTACTGTAAACTAAGATTCTTCGTGGCATTCCGAAATCTGCGGTTTTCATGAAGATCTTATGTGGAAGTAGTGTGGTTTCAAAGTAAATACTGATTCTCATTTAGCTCTATGCCTCATCATAGGTTGAGTTATACACAAGCTAAGTTCAATTCTATAACAATATAACCTGCATTCCCCAAAGAAGTAGGCAGAGGTGTCTAAATACTCACGTTTCTCCATTCCTCAGAACACAAATAAAAAACAGTTACATGAACAAATCGGAAACAAAAACTTGGAGGGTTACATTGAACGTCCCCCTAGCATGTACTCTCAAATAGGGGAACAAGCATTTTAGCATTACCCCCGTGCACAACTCTTCCCGCGGGGTGGGGAGGGGTGGGCCACGGCGACGTAAAAATCAATATGCTGGAGTTGTTAAATCACGCTTATAAACGAGCACTCGTCTTCGTTTCATTCCTGAAATTCCTGAAGCATACAAGTCTAGGTTAGTACTAGTTTTTAGGATGTTACAAGGAATCTTCAAACGAAACACTGCAGTCAGTGAAGACAAGCAACCCGAGGGTCACTTATCCCGTGATCGCCGTTTTTATTACAACGTGCATGGTGGAAGGGCATTTTACGAATGCCCGCCTGGCTAGCGACCACCCTCAAGTAGAAAATCTGTCACCAAGCACCTAACGGTGTGTTCCGGCACATGTCTTTGAGTGCCAGTAATTCTAGGTTAAGCTTGTTAACACCTTCGACCACATCATCACTTACCATCTGGTGAGATTGTGGTCAAAGGCTTTAATATCAGCAAAAAAAAAAACAATCACATTTTTCTTGGACATATTGAAATTGAAATGATCAATACATCTCCGATTTATTATAAAAACGGCCAAAGTATACGAAAGTCAAGGTCTTAGTACTAAAGGGAAGTGACTCTCTGGTTAACAGTGGCAAGTATAGAATTTGCGATGCCTGCTATCCCTCCATTTTTATATAGTTTACAAACAGAACCCTTTGCGCAATTTTTTTTTCACTCTTTGAACATTCTCCACAGTCGTCTTTCATCAAATATATATATTTGAAGATCAATAATGGTAGGGTAACATGTAGTAATATCATCTATAAGGAGTTGTATGAAGTAGACCGGCATTTATCGGATTTGCTACCTATTATTTTGTTTCTGAGTAATTTGGCAAATTTTTCAATAACTAAATGAACAGTTCTTACATTTCAGTTTATACTAATTTCTAGGTCTTTAAAGTGACTTATAGAGGGAGAATTCGAGCAATATTACATGGATAGTATTAAGTATAGAGTAGTGCAATGAAAAATAAACAGTGCTATATATATACCATAGACATACGAGGGAGACACTAAAAGTTTTTAGAACTGGCTACTTGTAAACAATGTAATAAAAAGACGCCGAGGAAACTGTGGCTGCGTTTCAAAAGGCCGTCGAAGAGACCCTTAAGGAAGAGTGTGTGAAGTGCTTTTCTCCATTGGTTCGATCGGATGCAACGATGTATTGAGGTGAATGGGCACTACTTTGAATTACTAATAACTTGCTAGTTTAGTCAGTTTTTGATTTTCTAAGAATTTTCAGTTTGACCCTTTGTTTATCTATCTATAGATCCATGCTATATAGTATATACGTATCGAACCACGTATATGTAATACGTACCAAATGTATTTGATTGACACTGAGAATACGTAGGTACTATGATCGCCATATAATACATATTCCCTTGCGTGTTGAAAATATCTCTGGCTATTTCGAAGTACAGCAATATAGCTTGGTTGGCGATTGAAAGTAAAACAAAGCACTGGTATTCGTCCTGATGATTTCCGGAGAAGGAATCCGTAGTGTTCAACTTCAAATCTAGAATTCAATTTTAAGGGAACATAACAAATAAAAAAAAGGGGATTCATAACGTTTTTCATACAAACGGTGTTTCGTCATATTTGAAATATTAAGCGTTCAGACTGGCTTTAATTTTGCATGCATGTTGTTGAGTCTAAGGTTTGCCACATGCCTCAAGTTCATCCACTTAACCGATCCAGGCAGATCCAGACAGATTAGAATTAAGCATAGTTCCATACACGACTGAACTTTTACATAGAACATGTATTGAACATGTAACATTTTATATATCAGTTTTATATATATAAGAGTTCTGATATTAGATTATAAAATTATGACTCATATTTGCAGAAATGTTTAGCTACTTCACTACCAACTGAGCCTTTGATGACGTCAAAGTGACACCTAATAGTTCAAGACCACATTACAGTTCGGAAAGTAGAGACAGCTCGAGTTGACTCCGCTTTGCCGAAACAACCTACTCGTTCCTGCCTGGATTTTCGCAGCTTTGCATAACGTAGCTAACAGCATAAGTACTGCAAACTTCATGCAAAAGTTTGCACCGTTTTGATCAGAAATTGGTTTCAGGAAGGTCCTCCTATGCAAATTTATTTGACCTTCACAGGTTCATCCATTGGGCGTATGGCTCCATATTCCCTTGCTGTCATCTAATATACAGCCAAAAGTGCTGATTTGAACAGCTCATTACAAAGTTTGCTGAAGCACTCAACTGGGTTAGCTGTGATCATTACTTAGATGGGTGATCGCTAGAGCCCCTTCCAACTGAGCGCTCCCGTTTTATGATGCTATTTTAAACCATCAGACCCGGTTGCTGTCTTACGATGGTAGTCGTTAGGTTATGTTGGAGATTTTCGGGCAGCTTGAAAACAAAGCACATTGTACGGTGGTAAGGCATTTTTCAAATTTAAAAATTGCCCGCCTTTTAAGTTACCACTCTCAACTGACCTCAAGTAAAAAATATCACCAAATACATTACGGCTTATTCAGCCAGCTGTCATTTAGAGCCAGTTACCATTCTTGGCTAAATCTGCTTACCATCTTCGCCCACATCGTCACTTGCCATCAAGTGAGATAGCGATAAAAGGTTAGCCTATGGGCAATTAAAATACATCAAAAAAATTCACCAGAAAATGGTTTAACCATTTTTTCGTCCACTTAGATATATAGATTTTTGATAATTTTGTCGGCATCTTTTGTCGTCGCAATAATAACTGAAGACTAAAACGTAGTGTTGCTCAGTAGTTAAAACAACTGACAATATACACCATAAACCATATTAGTATTCAATACATTGTCTTTAATAAGGAGGTTACAATATTTATAGAGAGTACACTATTTTAAAATAATTGTATTTTGACATTAGGTTTCTCGTTAGCCTCTATTATCCTTCGGAACCCTTCGAGCTAATACTAAAAACTGGAAGCCGGTACCTTAAGTGTATGCCACTACATAATATTGATTGCACCGTAGGTCCTTTGATTAAAATTATAGAGCAATAAATTAGATCTATCTCTATTTTAAGTTTCTTAACATTTCATATAGGTATCTTGCCTGATTTTTTTCATATTTAGAGTTTGACCCCTATCTCACATGTTGGTAAGTGATGACGTGGTCCAGGACACAGTCTTTATCTAGAATGGGAAGTGGCTTTCAATGACAGCTGCTGTAACACACTGTTTAATACTTGGCGATAGGTTTGCCCTTGAGGATGGTAGCTAGCCAGGCGAGCATTCGCAAAATGTCCTACCACCATGTAAAGCTTAAACCAGCCACATAGGCGAGATTTGAACTATGGCCTTTCAAAATTGCTTTCTTCGTTATAAATCTCTATTCTATCTATTACCGTGTCTTTTCTCTTTATAAAATAAATTGACACCTGTCAATTTATTGTCGATGATTTACGACGGTTTTATACTCATAGCTTTCCTGACCGCAGCGCAGTTTTTTTTTGTTTTTTTTTTTGCGAGAATTTCTGGATTACCGTACTAGATAAGTCGAATGAGTCTAATCACTATACATTTGTCATCAATAGGTAGACATTGACAGTAAGCAAGTCGATAATATTATAAGTATGATATTATTATGGTGATAAATTCAGAGTTTCAACAAATGTGTTAAGAGTATCACAATCTACATAGAAACTATAAAGATCCACGAAATTATAGCCCATGGAAAGCCAGCTCATATAACTAAATTTTAATCGTATGTGGTATTTCGAACGTGGTATTACTTTAATGTCATGTAGTTCTGAGTCTATAAGTTGCCCACGTGACGCTAAGGGATCACGCCTGTTCCTTAGAGATGCAGTGTTACCTTCCTCGTTCTGCTTGACACTGCACTGCACTCGTCATTCCAAGATGTTAGTTTATTTTTAAAGCTGATAGGCTATCCCTTGACCACTATCCCTCCTGAGGGTAAGTGATGATGTGGTTGAAGATATAGGCTATCCTTTGACCACTATCCCTCCTGATGGTAAGTGATGATGTGGTCAAAGATGTTGTTCAGGCTAACATAGGACTACTGTATCTCAAATACAGCTGCCGGAACACACCGTGGTAGCTAGCCAGCCGTGCATTCGCAAAATGGCCTACCACCATGCTACATCCACAACCACCCTATGACAACAACCGGGACCGATGGCTTAATGTGCCCTCATATAAACTAAACATTCGTGTTGAAGCCGTATTTCTTGGCGTATAGGGTTCATATTCGCGCGGACGCGGATACTGTTCACAATATTATTCCGGCGTGGCGGTAGGCCAGATATTTTATTTTTATTAGTACGCTCTTGGCCTAGTTGACGCGAGGTCGCGTTACGCGCGCGGGCGTGCCTTTAACTGTATGCCCTTGCTATAGTTGACGTGGGGACGCGTCGAAAATTCCTGCTTTCCTTTAACTGAGCGCATGTTCGATTATCAGTGGCTTGAATTTTGAATGTGATATACTAAACTTGAGGTCACGTAATAAATCTTCGTTCGTGTTGTGGATGTGAATTCGGATGCCGGGCATCAAGACTTGCATAGTGGATTTTTTGGTGAACTTCGAGCCTACTGCACAGCTACGAGTCGCCGGCATCCCTTGCCACAACTTTGTCTAGAGTTTATATTAATAAATGCATCTCAAAGTTGAGATAGATCTTATGATGCTGTGATTTGAGAGTTGTTCGTTACATTAAGCGTCAAAACAGCATCTTAAGGTTGAACTGGCCGGTCACTTCTCCATACAAACGTCGTAGGGTGGATCACTCCCTTATTTGAGATTTTAAGTCCAGACTTAAGCATAATACCGATTGATATCATCATTATCTAGGCCTGTATGATGCCAAAATTTTAAAATCATAATTAAGTTGTAAGTTATGAGCCTCGAAAACTTTATATGAAAATGTTTCGAGGCTCATAATTCTCAAGTTAATTATTTTATTAAAATTTCGGCATCATACAAGCCTAGATAATGACGAGATCAATCGGTATTATGCTTTATTTTGGACCTAAATCCTCAAATAAGGGAGTGATCAACCAACAACTTTTGTATGGAGAACGGGCCGGCCAGTTCAACCATTTTTTTTTTTTTTTTATTATATAAATCTACACTCTACAGACTCCAGGGTCCGTGCCTTTTTTTTAATTATGACCATATTTTATTTACAAACTAGATACTTACAATATATAGGAAACATGCAACATTCTAAAAGAGAACAGTGTTAAAAGAACATTTTTTTTTTCCTATAAATGTCATTACCACTTGCATCCAGAGCAGACCAGTGTCCTCTAGCAGCACCAGTTCACGAGTGACGCATGTGCCAGCCATCGCCTTCCTCAACCATTTTTGAGGGAAGATGGCGACCCGACACACAACACCGCCGCTAGACAACACCTTTATGTGAGCTTGACCGCTCTGGATACCCGTGCCAACGATTACAATTTGGGATTACTCTACTTTTTTGTGTCATTCCCCCACGTCACATTGTAACAGGGTCTCCATTACCACGCTGTTTCGATCTTTGATCGCCATTTTGAGGTTGTAATTATGGATGGTTTTTGGTGTCGCAACCATCGCCTTCCTGACGAACCGTCCTATGGCGTCTTCTTCGTCATCTGCGTAGTATGTGAAGGTTCCAGTATGCCGTGAAACTGCAACGACTGCGTGCGGGACGCTCTCGTGCAGCTTCATGCTGCTCTTGGTCTTGATGGCGATAACCGACTCGTATGTCAGTCCCTGAGCTTCGTGGATGGTAAGGGTGCGTGATCCCCTTCCCTCTCCGTAGCCCTGGCTTGTCAGGGTCTCCTTTTCTTCCTGGGTGTGAACCAGGAATAAGGTGTTGGGGAGAGATTTGAGAATTTTCGCTCCCGTGTACCTTTCAATCTTCAGGGACTTAATACGGGGAGCTGAGGAATATATACCAGAGTATATTTCCCTCAGTGCGTACGCGACATCCATTGGGTTCCGATGCGTGCATAACAACTCCTGGGTGATGTTTGTGACCAGGTTAGGGCGGTTGTACCTTAATACGAAGAGATTATCTCTATCCTGTCACATCCTGGAACTCCATTTACCCATTGTATTTTCGGTACTTCCCAGTGTTTCCAGAATGCTTCAATGTCCGCTCCCCCCAAAATAGATTTCGCCATTTCGAGGATACGGTCATCTAACATTATTTTGGTGCACTGGGCCGTTACTACTATTGGGTCATTTTGTGGTGTCGCGTATTTAGGCCTACCTAGTCGCTCCGTTTCTCCCTCGTCCAGGGACACAAATCCGCCTATTGCATTGTATGCCGCCATATACTTACCTGACATTTTCCCCTTGACGACCTGGGCTGTGTCGTTGTTGTATATAGCGGCTTCTG
Organism: Plagodis pulveraria; assembly: GCA_963890685.1. Taxonomy (NCBI): domain Eukaryota; kingdom Metazoa; phylum Arthropoda; class Insecta; order Lepidoptera; family Geometridae; genus Plagodis; species Plagodis pulveraria. The sequence goes on from OY982957.1 coordinate 20,845,491, forward strand.
CCTCTTCGAGTCTCACCTTTAAAAGGTTTTCATTTTCTAGCCTGAAGGACTGCAAGATGTTTTTGCAGTTTCTATGGTTGATCTCTCTGGTCGCCCTTGTAATGGCTAGAAATTCTAGGAAGGCATTAGCTGCATGGCTCGTTGGTTCCTGTGCGGGGATATATCGGGGCGGACTGACCTGTCCCATGTCGGCTCTCGTCCGGATAGCTTTTGATGATGCTGCTTTGCCACGGGGTGGTGGTTTCGTGGGCATTGGGTTTCGGGGTTGGGATGGGTGTCGGAATAAACTTCCTACTGCTGTACCGAAAGCTGTCAGGAATGCGGCGACTCGGCCACTGCTCTTATTTGGGCAACACTCTTGGCTTCTTTCCGCCTCTGTTCTTTCTTGGAGTCTTTCTGAACCACTTTTGGTAACTGAGCTCGGAATCGGATGTCCCCAACAATCAGTTGCATTGTTGTGTATGGGGTTTTTGAGGTAACTAAGATTTTCTCCTCTGTCTTGATACACAACTACCTCATGGTGTTCTGAGGCTTTAATGCAACCAAGTTGGTCAGCAACTTCTCCCTTTGAGTGTTCTATTACCATTGCGTCTACGCTTATCACTCGGGCTCTCTCGGCATTTTCTGCAATACTTGAGAGCAACGCACATGCTTGAGCAAAGGGCGTCTTGTCCGTCCACTCGATTAGTACGACTGTCCTGTTTTTCAGTCGTACTAAACGACATGGATTTCCCATGACAATCTTCACTGGCATCGCGTTGTACGTTTTACGCTTCATGGTTGTTTTGAAGCTGCTCCCATTCAGCAGGCAAGCTAACCCGGGTGATAATCGGACGCGGCTCTTGGCTCCAGCATGGCAGAAGCTTATTCCGAGTCTCTCTTTACTGCCTTCCATATAGAGAGCAACGCCAGTTCACGCGTTGCCAGTTCACCCTTAAGATCAATCTTAATTTTAAGGTGCATTTATTATTATTATATTATTTGTCAGGTTAAGCTACGAGTAAAATATCAATAATAGAAGTAACGAGAGAATTTCCTTTCTGGTTAATGAGTTTTCATACAGTTTTTTTGATGCAATGATGGGCGAGCGGTAATAGCTATTGACTGCCGTGCCGCAGGTCTCAGGTTCGATCCCCACCGCCGGCTTGAGCTTCACCGCATGATGGAAGGGCATTTTGCGAATGCTCGCCTGGTCAGCTATCACCCTCAAGTAGAAAATCTGTTGCCACTCTCCTAACAATGTGTTCCGACAGCAGTGCTAGGGAGCCAGAAAAATTAAAGGCACATGATATTAACATGAATTCGTCACATGACGAAATGCATCTGTTATAGGCAGAGGTTAATCCGCTTAACAACAGGTGGGCCTCGTACTTGTTCCGTAACAATAATAAAAAACAAATGTTTTAGTTTCCACTGCAATTAAGAATGAACATTATTGGTTATCCTGAACAACATCTTTGACCACGTTATCACTTAATATCAAGTGAGTAAGCTACGAGTGTAAAAAAATCTTTCATTGGAACTTTTACCATAAAGATTATACAATAAAGATCTTACTGAAAATCCACAACCAGAACCAAGAAGGTGTCATCCGAGACATGGATTAACCTGTCAGGAAAATACTCTGATATAATATAGATATATGAAATATTGATTATTTATTAATAATTCTAATAAAAATGTGGAGTGACAAAACGACGAGTGATTTTGCTCTCGACATCTACTCCTAGAAAGGTATTAATGGAAAAGAACTCAAAGCCTTAGACGATTTCCGTTATTGGAAACCTACAAAAACATCTAATTCTGTGCTTGAATTAGCGATTCAGGATTAAAGAAGGTGTAAAAAGACCAAAAAGTAAAATTTAGTTTTTTCACAGCAGCCAATGTATTAAGTACTTACTTTAAATTTAGTTTATTCTTTTCTAACTTACTGCTGATAAGTTTCCTTTGGCCAGAATCTCCACTGATAGTAAGTGATGATATGCTGGTAGGTGGTAATCAGGCTTGACGACAGATTATCTACTTGGTAGCTACCTAGGCGTGCATTCACAAAATGTCCTACCACCAACGATGATTCTTTAACGCTCCGAAGCATGGTAGCGCTAAATTAGTAAATGCTAGTGGTTTGCCGAGATGTGCCGGGCTAGAATGTCACCACCCCCCCATCTCTTCCCGTGGGTATCCTAAGAGGCAACGAAGGGTAAAATACCGGAAGGTGGGCAGAAGCACCTCCTGAGGATTATGTTATTTTATACTGCAATCCCCAAATAAAATATAATTATAATATAAATATATAAAATTAATTCATTTAAATATATAAAGTAAAAAATGATAGAGCGAGATAGATAGATCCTTCTATAACATGACTAAGCGAGATGGATACTAGTATACCGATAGTAGTGCTAGTATATGGATAGTATACCGATGTATAGTGATTATTCTTTACACTTAGAACCTCTTTTTAGCTATTAAGAAAGGAGGCCCAAACAAACCAACCAGTACGTTGCATTCCTTCGTTTACCACGCCTCTCCTCGTAATCGTGTTACAATCGTACTGACAACTTTGGCTTCTGTTTACCTGGACTTGATATCGCTTGTACTGACGACTTTGGCTAATTTCTCTGGACTCGAATTGTGTTGTGTGCACTGTGATACTCCACTTCGCAACATGCCGTATTTGTATACAGCGGAAGAGTATGCAAATATGTATTTCATTTATGGTGAATGCCACGGTAATGCCTCTGCTGCTGCCAGATTGTATCGCGAGAGGTACCCAAACGCAGAACGTCATCCTGACCACCGCGTGTTTGTCAATGTTCACATGGCATACTCACAAGGTCATTTGCCTAGTGCACGTGCCTCCGGGGGAAGAACACAAGGATATGACGAACACATCATCTTAAATCTAATCGAAAACGATCCCAGTACTTCAGTACGTGCGATTGAGATAAGTAAGGGAATACCGAAGAGCGTTGTTCACCGTGTATTGAAAACTAACGAATTATATCCATACCATGTGCAACGTGTACAAGATCTACTACCTCGTGATTACGCGCCTAGACTCGAATTTTGTAAAACAATGGTGGTGAAAAATAGTGAAAATCCGTCATTTTTAGACCAAGTATTGTGGACTGATGAATCGACATTCAAAAAGGACGGATATTTAAATCTTCATAACTTGCATGAGTGGCGCGTGGAAAATCCGCATTTACTTAATGCGTGAAGACCTGTCCCAATTTCAGTTTAAAATTAACATGTGGACCAGAATTTTAAATGGAAAAGTAGTTGGACCGTTCGAGCTTCCCGCAACTTTAAATGGAGATAACTACTTGGATTTTCTCCAAAACCATTTGCCAGACCTCCTAGAAAATGTGCCCCTAAACATTTACAGGGCGCTGTGGTTTCAGCAAGATGGTTGCCCAGCGCATTATGCTCGTCAGGTACGAGAGTATTTGGACACGGAATATCCTGGAAGGTGGATTGGGCGCCTTAGTCCAGTTTCATGGCCTGCTCGTTCCCCGACTTAAATCCAATAGATTTTTTTTTTTACTGGGGCTGCATAAAAGAAAAGGTCTATTTTAAACCAATTGAAAATGTTGCCGAACTACGCCAGAGGATAACCGAAGCAGCGGAAGAAATAAATGCAGCTAGTTACGCACGACTAATCAAGAGGTTATTTTAAAAAAGATGTAGAGCCTGCATTGATGCAGGCGGCAAACATTTCAAGCATTTCATTTAATAAATTATTATCGATCACATACAACAGTTTGTTTTATTTTTAAATTTATTGCTTAATTTAAGTCAAACAATTAGTCACAACACTTGAGTTTTTTAATTACAAGCCGTTTTTTGTTTCGTTTCGAAGCATCTGTGTTAGCATCCATCTCGCTTACTCATGTTGTAGACCTATCTATCTCGCTCTGTCATAGCCCTTTAACGTGGTGTATTTGTCGGTGACCACCGCATACTATTCATTGTTCTATTTCTCCGAATTTTTTAAGGAAAACAAGTATTGTGATGACCTAATTTAATTTATTAAATGAGTATGTTTTGCGATAAAAATTGGCAGTAAATGTTATAGGTAGAAAAGTTAAAAGTATTGTATCATTTTCAAATCATGACTAAATGGGCCATCTTTTGAAGTAACTTGCCTAGGGTAGTACCATATTTAGTACCATATTTTTTTTTACTGAACCATCAAAGTTAATTGATATTATTTTTTCAACCACAACTCAAAGAAAATGCGATAATTTTAACAAACATAGCAACTCTTTTTGTTTAAATTGTGATTGCAATTGATAGCATGTTTATTAAAGACCTCGTTAGTAAAAAAAAAACACTGTTAAATAGTTAACTTTGAGGTCAGAATAACTAAAGATATGTATAAAGGTGTCGATTTTCCTCTTTTTCATAAATTTGCCAATTATAACTTAACCAACTGATATGGAATTTTTATTTTATTTTTCTTGGTACTGGTATGACCCCACCCCCCCCTCTTGCCCCGTGCCCGCTTGAAGTTGAGTTCTGGGACACCCTGTATATATGGTGTTAGCGAAAATCTTTACCGTATCCGTACCCAGGTTCTGAATCAAATTCTCTTGGCTCTTTTATCCAATTTTGGCGTTTACAATGGTCTTAGGAAGGTAAAAAAAAACAAATTACTAATTACTATAAAAATGCCGCGTTCAGCAAAATGGGTAACCACTTCAAAAAGAATGGGCATGAAACTCGGGACCATTCTTTTTGCCTTTACTATTGTACAATTTGTAAGATAAGTCTATTACAAAATGACTTTGAATTGAAATGAAATATACTTTGTTAAACGTATAATTCATTTCTTCTTCTAGCATCGCATTTTACACTGCGCTACTATCCACATAAATTTTGCATACTCCCATTCTTCATTCAAATTCTAATCAATTACCACAACATCACTCATAACCTATTATATGTTCATAAAATCGGTACCCATAACCTATTGTACATTCATTAAATATCTTTAGCTGTATTATATCTGCCTAATATTACAAATTGAGTGAGAACGTAAATTTAAATATTGTTTATTTAGGTATTTATAAAAAGATACATTAAAGCCTCCATTTTATCTTTATATTCCTATTTTTTCTGCTATTTTTATCGTTTCTGCATCATCATCCCGTTGGCATTTCCACAACAAATTCTCAAACTTCTTCATCTTGTGACACCGATCTTTTACCTGAGCAGGCCGGTAGCGCTCGGGGAACCTCCACCGTTGCAACCATGAAGATTAGTCGGACATGTGGAAAATACTCCCAAACAAGAGCCTAGCTAGGATTCAGTCTCTATGGCATGTCTTTTGGCATTGCGAGATGAAAGTTAAACCTTCGGCGTCCTCAGAACCTCGGCCTTTGGCATCATATTAGCTACCACCCTCAAAAAGAAAATCTGTCGCAAAGCAGCTAACGGTGTATTCCAACAGCAGTCCTTGAGAGCTTGTAATTCTAGGTTGTCCTTAACAATATCTTCGACCATATCAACACATACCGCCAGGTGCTCAAATACAGATGCAGACTGGCAGGCATACAGATGCATAGTGGTCAAAGGCTATAAAAAAAATGTGCCAAAAGTCAGTCTTCGGCATCGCCAGAAACTCGCTGGGGGGGCTCGCTGCATCACTTTGATGGGATTACAAACTCAGTATGAGTTTTAGCAGTAACTTTCGGAACAGTCAAAATACTCCAAGTGCAGTATGAAGCATATCATTTACTCGTTTGACAGGTGCAATTCGACTGTTTTCTCGATCACCCTCTACCTTTTTTCTACCGATTCTGATATGCGCCATGAAATTTCACTTGGCAGATGACATGTTCCTGTTTTATCCTATACTTATAAAATCACGTTACCAATTCTGCCGTTGTTTGTAGTATCTAAACTAGCGTGTTTATTAATAAGTTATAGGATATGGCAAGACGGGCAAGACCCTTTCTTCTTAACAGGGGAAATGCTTTTGCTCTGCTCTTCCACTACGGTGATGGCGGAAGGGGATGTGTGGGCCCGCTAAAATCCCCCCGTGAGCAGACCTCTGTTGAGGTGGGGCAAGATGTTAAACGTTAGCATTCGGGTCCGGAAGTAGCATCAGGACCAATCGGAAAGTCAGTGACCCTAACGGCTATCTGATCCTCCCTTGAAGGACCGAGTGATTGGCCTCCATCGTGCACTACCGAGGCCCTTGCCTGCCCCCGCAAGCGTGTGACCTCATCCAACGTTAAGAGTTCTCCTAGGGATCTCCTTGCCGCCACGAAGGCCAGGAACATGGTATGGTAGTAGGACATTTTACGAGTGCCTGCCTAGTTAGCTACCACCCTCAAGTTGAAAATCTGTCGCCAAGCACTTAACAGTGTGTTCCGGCACCAGTCCTTGAGAGTCAGTGAAATGACAAGCACTTGAGGCTTAACAACTATGTCTCAAAGTGACGGGCGCTGTGCAATTGTGATGAAATGCATATAGGCAGTTAGTCCGCTTAACATCAGGTGGGCCTCGAGCTTGTTCTGTCACAATAACATAAAAAAATAAAAATGAAATACCAAGAACAGACTGGTTAAGTCTCGTTTTGGTTTTGTATTTGAGCAATACAATTCAGAACCAGGGCGGATATATTCAATCCGTACCGTGAGTGTTTTGCTGGTTATTTAAATAATAATATTTAAATACTCTCATGAATCACATTTCAAGAAGTTCAGTTTTATAATACGAAAGATATGTGTTGACTTTATCACTAGCATCTTAAACCACGTATCACGTATATGATACACAAAATGTGAATTGTTTATGACTGAATGCAAGTGTAACGAAATACAATTTGAGTACACCAATAAATAACCTAAATAAGGGGATAAAAATAAAAAGAAACAGTAAAGAAATTGGGACGAATGTATTGATTTAGCTGTATTTCCCTTATCCTCATTTCATTGACTTGGGTTGGGGCTTTTTCTTATATAGAATTGCTAATAGAATTTGTGCTTGATACATTTTATGAAGAAAAATACGTCATAGGAATTTCGACATCATATTATTTAGTATCCGAAACCAAGTAACAGAAATCGATTATTTCTATTAGTTACTATACATATAGTAACTAACATAATATATTTATATAGTACGGATTAACCTCTGCCTATATTAAAAGAAGATGACAACCTATTTTAAAAATAAATAAAAAAACATCACCGACTTCTAACACTTAGTCTGTTAGAATGTTAGCTTAGTGTTTTTTATGTTTTTTGTATGTTATTGTGACGGTTCAAACACGAGGCCCACCTGTTATGTTAAGTGGACTAACCTCTGCCTATAACAGATGCATTTCATTACAAAATCACAAATATACGATTGCAAAAATTTAAGTCATGTGCGGGATTCGAACCCGCGTCCATCCACTCCTTGAGCCGGAGTATGCTCTAACCAATTGAGCTAACATGACATGACGTCGTGACTCGAATCTTTCCTATCCTTCTTTAACCATCGTATTGGGATGGAGCGAAACTATAGTACCACTTGCGTTGTACTACAAACAAGACCAATTTCGCAATTGGTTTTATACTTGTAAATGATGACGCAACCTTATAATTTTAATATTGTTAGGTTTGCAATAACGCCTGCTATGCGGATTACATTACAAAATCACAAATATGCGATAGGAAAAATTTAAGTCATGTGCGGGATTCGAACCCGCGTCCATCCACTCCTTGAGCCGAAGTATTTTTTATTTTTTTATTTTTTTTGAGGGGGGGAAATGCCTTCGCACTGCCCATCCACCACGGGGGTGGTGGAAGGGGATGTGTGGGACTTGAACCCACTAAAACCCCCCCGTGAGCAGTCCTCCGCCGAGGTGGGACAAGATAGGGTCGCTTTAGCATTCACCATCTTGCCCCGGCGGTAGGCCCAAACTCCGTCGGGCCTCTGCGCCTGTGGAGGGGCGACCTTGCTCACCAAGGCCACCCCCCAAACGTGTGGGGTCGTGCAATCTGGTGAAGAATCCCCCGTCTCTTCACCAGTGACCCCACTACGGAGAAGGGAGGAGGCGGGCGAACTGCCGCCTCCTCACCCCCGTTCGTCTGCGCCGGAGCGGGGCAGCATGGGCCTCGCCCTCCCTGACCCGCTCCGCGGCCTCCTTCTGCGCCATTACCGCTTCGCAGAAGGAGACCACCGCCCGCCACGATCTCTCTCCTCCGAGCATGGCGTTTACAACGCTCGGCAGAGAGAGATCCCCTCCTATGAGGGCTGAAAGTGTGTGCCGCTGCGGGCCCCATGCGGCACACACCTCCAGCGTATGGAGCGCCGTGTCTTCAGGCGCCCCACACTCGTGGCAGGCTGGGGTCGCCTCCCGTCTTGCGATCTGGTGCAGGTACTTCCCGAAACATCCGTGTCCGGAAAGCACCTGCACCAACCGGAAGGTCAGCGACCCGAACGGCCGCTTTACCCACCTCTGGAGGACCGGGCGGATCGCCTCCACCGTCCACTGCCCAGGGACCGGTGGAGCCAGGTCCTCCGTCCACCGCCGCAACAGGGCAGCCCTGGCCTGCCGCCGCATGCGTGTGACCTCCTCCCATGCTGGGGGCTCCCCACGTGATCTCCTCGCCGACACGAAGTGGTAAACTTCGGCGAGGATTTCCGCTTGGAGCTCCCATGGCGGATCACCGGCCAGCACGCAGGCTGCCGTCCAGGACACCGTCCGGTATCCACGTATCGCCCTCGTCGCAATAACCCGCTGCGGACGTCGCAGCAGGGTCTTGTTGTCGCGGTTGAGGGCGTCCGCCCAGACAGGTGCCCCGTACAGGGCCATACTCCGGATAACTCCAGAGTATAAACGGCGGCAGTTGGCATTAGGGCCACCAACATTGGGCAGCAGCCTCCCCAAAGCGGCCGCAGCTCCCACGACTTTTGGAGCTAACCGGGCAAAATGGGCCCTAAAAGCCCACCTCCCATCCAGGATGAGACCCAGATACTTCATCTGGGTCCCAACCGGGACCAGAACCCCCTCCAGTGATACCCGCGTTCCTGGAGGGGGTCCACCCCGAGGCCCATGGAACAATAGGGCCTCGGTCTTGGAGAGGGCTACATCCAGTCCCAATGCACGTATACGGTTGACCACGAAAGCTGCACCCACTGTGGCCAACCGCACCGCCTCCCTTAGGTCCCTCCCCTTGCCTACGACTAGGGTGTCATCCGCGTAGCACACTACACGCATACTTGCGGGAAGTGTGCCACGAAGCACCCAGTCGTACCCCACGTTCCACAGGAGTGGCCCCAGCACCGACCCCTGTGGAACCCCGCAGGTGACGTGACGACGGCTCAAACCGTCACGCCCTTCTACCAGGACCCCGCGGTCCTGAAGGTAGTCAGCCAACAGCCTTTGTAGATACAGGGGCACTCCGTGATACCGGAGTGCCTCCTGTATTGCTCCGTGTGGAAGGCTGTTAAAGGCGTTGGCTATGTCTAGAGAAATTGCCAACGCCTTTCCCCCACCGCTGACTGTATCCTGCGTCCATTCCTTGAGCCAAAGCAGGGCGTCTATTGTTGACCGCCCCGCTCTAAATCCGTACTGGGCCTCCGACAACTGTGGCCCAGTCCTCTCCAAATGCCGAATGACACGGGAGGCTACAACTCTCTCCAGCAGCTTACCCGTGTCATCCAGCAGCACAATTGGCCTGTATGCGGCCGGTGATTCGACGGGTCGACCCTCCTTCCGCAACAGGCACAATCGGCCGTCCTTCCACAATTTCGGGAACCGTCCTGACGTGAGGCATGCGTCAAACAGCTCCCGAAGTCGGTCACTCATCTGCCTCAAAGCAATTCGAAGGACCTGCCCGGGTATCCCATCTGGTCCCGGTGCCCGCTTCCTTCCCCGTAGGCGGCCAACCGCAACCTCCATTTCCACCTCCGACACAGGTGGGATAGAGGCCGGCCTTGATTCCTCGGAGAAGGACGGTGCCATTGTTGGAGGTGTGTGGATGGCGTCATTGGGAAACAGCCCATCCAACACCCTGTCTAGGAACTCCGGCTCCAGGGATCCCACAACCGAGGGCGTCTGGCCACGGAACATTTTCCGAGCGGACCTATAAGGGCGCCCCCAAGGATCCCTGTCCAAGCTCTTCAAGCCCTCTCCCCAAGCCTGAGACTTGGACCGGCTAATGGCCAGCTGCAGGGCCCGCTTTGCCTCACAGTAGACGCTATACAGCTGGCGCTCAGTCTCAAGCTCTCCGGCCGACAGTTGCCCGTCTGTGCGACCGTGGCGCCGCCTTCTACATCGGGCGTAGGAACGGCGCGTCTCCGAGCAGGTGGTTCGAAGATCTGCAATCTCCGAACACCACCAATACACCTGACGGCGCACGGGACGGCACCGGGACCTTGGCATGGCCGCGTCACAAACAGCCATCACTGCGTCTCGGAAGTGACCCGCAGCAACGTCCACTTCCGGGTGTGTGGGGGTGGCAAGCCATAACTGGACAATGGTCGCCTCTTCTGCCAATTCCGCGTCAAGGCTACCAATCGCCCAGCGCGGAAAGTTCACCCGCATCACAGGCCTAGTCCCTCTGTGGCTGTGGGAGGTGGAGATCTCGAACCGTATATATTTATGGTCCGAGAGAGTCTCCACCTCCGACACCACTCTCCAGTCCCGAACACGTGCGGCCACTGACGGGGTGGCGAATGAAATATCCACCACGGACCCCCCGTTGTGTCGCACGCACGTGTGGACAGACCCTCTATTCAGAAGGGTCAGCCCTGTTGCAACCGCCCACTCCCTGACAATCTCACCACGAGTGTCAGTGGAGGGATTGCCCCAATCCCGGGCCTTGGCGTTCAGGTCCCCTAGGAGGAGGACCTGTCGTGGTGCTAACCTTCCCACCGCCACGGCCAAGAGGTCTATAAAGACCTCCAGCTCCGCAGCAGTTTTATTAGGGGAGAAGTATACGCCGACGACCATATATTCCCCCCACTTAGCCACGATGTACCCCGAACCCCTCTCTTCCACAGAGAGGGGTATCCCACTACTGGATCGTGTGACAATGGCTACGGAGCCGTTCAAGTCTCCAGCCCAGTAAGGATGGGGAGGAACGTAATACGGCTCCGCCGCGACCGCCACGTCTATTTCCCACTGAGCCAGGGCCTGCATGAACAGGTCCTGGGCCCTGGCACAGTGGTTAAGATTCGCCTGTAGAACATTGTTATGTCGGACCTGATCCATTACTCCGACATAGAAATCTCCTCACAAACCGTCTGGCGTTGTGTAGCCTCAGGTGCAGCCTGTTTTGTGGGCGCGGTGGTGGCCTGGGTCCTTGTGGCCTTACCCTTGGTCTTCGGAGGGGCACAGTTACGTCCCCCCATTACATGCCCAGAGGGCCTCCCAGACTCTGCACATATTGCACAGCGAGGGTCGGTCCTCCCGCAGGTGGCCGCCTGGTGACCGGTACCACCACACCGGTAGCATAAGTCCCCCCTGTCCGCCGAGGCCGGGCACTGGGTGCGGGTGTGCCCTAGCCCCATGCACCTAAAGCAGCGCATGGGTCGCGCCTCCAAGGCAACAACTCGCACCGAACTCCACCCCACCAACAGCCTGCCCTTTGCTAGTACAGCTTTGGCTGCTGGAATCGGGCAAGAGACCAAAGTGGAGTAGTGGCGTATCTCCCCGGCCTTGACGAGACGCACGTCACAGCCACCGGCCTCTGCAATCGCCGTAGCCACTTTTTCCTTCGTGGCCGCGTCGTCCAGGCCCGTTATCCGTAGATCGGTTGATTTTACGGGCCTAGCGACGTTGGCCACGTTGGACAAGACATCACGAAGTTTATCCGCGAGCTTGTCCGCCTTCTCAGAGTTTTGGGAGCCAGTAATTTCCAACAACCTGGCTCCCGTCGCTGTCTGGCGAAAGCGAAGCTGGTCAATCCCCAGCTCCTGAAGATTGACCTTCTCCTCCGCCAACTGTAGGACAGCGCTGTAAGTCATCCCGTTTTCCGCAGCTTCTGGCTGGAGCGACAGTACGACAGCGGCGGACTTTGGAGGCTTTAGCGCCGTCCTTGACTTCTTCTTTTTCTTGGCAGAGGCGGCAGCAGTGGCATGAGTCACTGGAGCAGGTGCAAGTGCGGCGGAGGAGGAACACTTCCCCTTGCCCTTTCCTTTCCCTTTACCCTTACCTTTCCGCTCCACCAAGGTCCACGTTTCTTGTTCGGGGCCAGTGGGTGGGACAGCCTCGCTGGCCTTTCGGTTTTCCTTCGAGGTGGAGGCACCCGCAACCAGTGACACTGACGGGGTGACAGGCTTTAAGGCCTGACCTGCTTGCTTGCCTACTTTGGGGGCAGGTTTGCAAATCTTTTCAGGCGTCGGCTTAGGAGGTGCGGTAGCTACCGCCGTCTTCTTGGCGTCCACTCTTAGGGGTGGGCGCACCGTTGGGGCTGGCAGAAGACGGTCCTCAATCCCTGCGAGTCGAGCACTGAGCATTTGCCCGAGCGTAGTGGTCAAGGAGCGTTTCAGCTCTTCTATTATTTCAGCAGACCCCAGCAGGGTGCTGGGGGCTGCCTGCGTGCTGGTTGTTGCTGCGCTAGTAGCGGCAGCGGCCTCCGTCTTGGCTTCGGTGAAGCCACGACGTAGTGCCTTCACCTCCGCTTTTCCGGCTTCAAGCTCGAGGCGCAGACGGCTGTTTTCAGCTATGAGCCGCCGCGTCTCCTCCGCTTCACTCCTGCTCGCCAGGGCATCAACCACTTTCCTCAAAGTCGACGCAGACCTTTTCAGACGGCCAACAAACTCGCCCTTAAGATTTCCAGACTTCCTAGCCACCTCTAATATACAGGCAAGCTTTTCGCCCGCTTGTGCTCTCAACTCCTGGTTATTTAGTGAGCTGAGGTCTCCAACCGTCGCAACAACATCAGACTCACATCCAGTGTCGTTCGCGAGGCTGGCGACGACAGCGGCCGGCCCCTTCTTGAAGTGCCTGCCTCGCAGGACTGCTTCCAGTTCACCGTCAGATGGCACGGGAGATGGTTTTAAAAATTTCTCTCGCGAAGGACCCGCCTTTGCTTTTCTCCTGCGTCCTCTTCTTGAGGTCGACACTTTAGCAGCCACCGTCCCTTCGGTCTCCGTATCCGAGTCTAAGTACCCGGAGACGAGGAACGAAGAAGACGGTCGCTTTCGGCTCTCCCCGTCAGCGGTATTGGTACCGCTGGACATCGACTCCATGCTCCGCGTACGTTCCAGCATGGTCCTCACTCCCCGTTCTTCTTCAGGGACCTGTGGGTCCACAGACGAGTCTCGGGATCGAGATTGGCCCTGAAAAGGGCCTTTTGTACTTTTCCCCAAAGTCTTCGACATATCTGTCACTGCAACGGCACTAAAAGCTGAGACTGAGCCGAAGTATGCTCTAACCAATTGAGCTAACATGACATGACGTCATGACTCGAATCTTTCCTATCCTTTTTTAATAATCGTATTGGGATGGAGCGAAATCTATAGTACCACTTGCGTTGTACTACAAACAAGACCAATTTTGCAATTGGTTTTATACTTGTAAATGATGACGCAACCTTATAATTTTAATATTGTTAGATTTGCAATAAAGCCTGCTATGCGGATTACATTACAAAATCACAAATATACGATAGGAAAAATTTAAGTCATGTGCGGGATTCGAACCCGCGTCCATCCACTCCTTGAGCCGGAGTATGCTCTAACCAATTGAGCTAACATGACATGACGTCATGACTACGATGGTTAAAGAAGGATAGGAAAGATTCGAGTCATGACTTCATGTCATGTTAGCTCAATTGGTTAGAGCATACTCCGGCTCAAGGAGTGGATGGACGCGGGTTCGAATCCCGCACATGACTTAAATTTTTCCTATCGTATATTTGTGATTTTGTAATGTAATCCGCATAGCAGGCGTTATTGCAAACCTAACAATATTAAAACAGATGCATTTCGTCACAAGTCACGAATTGCACTGCGCCCGTCACCTTGAGACACAGTTGTTAAGTCTCATGTGCCTGAGAATATGAATCTTTATAACAGTTCCAGTAAAATAATTTACTTCCAATATTACTAATCTATTTTTAAAATAAGTTAATACTAATTTACTATATTATATTTAAGCATTTTTCATTAAATAGGCTAAAGAAAATTTCTGTGCAGTTTTTAATTTATTTTTTATTTCTGATATAGCGTTTGACCACTGTCTCACCTTTGCAAATGACAAAGAGAGACTTAACAAATGTATGTCCTCAGTGTGAGGAGCGCAGTGCAATTCGTTCGGACAAAATGCATCTGTTATATTATAATCAATAACATTTAAAAAAAAACAATTATACGATAATGCAATAACAAAAAACGTTACAAAAATTTACGTTTCATAAATTTAAGTTTTTTGCTATTATTTTAATTTGTTAGGTAATCCGCTATACTAACACATTACCTGTGAAAATTTCTAACGGCTACCTATTACGTTTTCAAAGATACAGACCCTTTAAAGGTCGGACGAACGGAAGAACGTACAGCAGATGCTTAGTAGGTAATCCTTTTTTTCAAGTACGGAACCCTAGAAAGGTACTAAAAATTGGATTATTCGTACTTGTTATTTAAAACTGTTATTATTGTTTTTATTTACGGCTTCATATTTCTATGTCTCCAAGTTCTATATAATGTTTGCTCTAAATAAAATATTAATAGATAGGGTAGAATTATAAAACGTAGGCGCATCTCGTGTTATGGCAATCACCGAGGAATATATTGCAGGTCTTCGCCCTGAACCCATGAACATACAAAGTACGGTTCCTCAGCAATAATGCCACTATTCTCGGGTATTTAGAATACCACGAAAAAACAAATGTTCGATAACCCATTTGATAATTGAAATATTTTCAAGTGAAATGTGAAAAAAACATTTTTGTAATAAGCGCTCATCATCATGTCATTATTACCATTATTAAAGTTCTAAATCATTTTTATATCTAAATAGAATATCACGATTGCATTTTAAAAACCCACCTATTAAAAAGTTGCAGTAATCATAGCCAGATTGAAAACGAATAGATACGAAATATGTATTTCGAAGCGCTCGTAGCGAAATTTGCTTAGCTGTTCTTAACCGATCAACAAAGTTATGGAACGTCCGCCGCGGTCATGAGTTGGATGGGTGACCGCTAGTGACGTTACTACTGAGCGCTTCCGTGCTTCGGAGGGCACGTTAACCCGTCGGTCCCGGTTGTCGTCTTAGAATGGCAGTTGTTATAACATGGTGGTTGGGTATTTTGCGAATGTCTGCCTGGCTAACTACCACCTTCAAGTAGAAAATCTGTCGCCAAGTATCATCTCCGACCCCATTATTACTTACCATCAGATGAGATAGTGGTCCAAGGCTAACGTATCAAGCATAAATATATATATATATATATATATATATATATATATATATATATATATATATATATATATATATATATATATATATATATTTAGAATCCTTCGATACGCTCAGTATTCAAACTTGGAATCACTCGCTACGCTCTTGGTTCAGTAAAAGATTCCTTTACTTACTTGGGATTCAAATTAAGCACTCGCAGAAAAGTTGTTCTCTTGTTGCATAAATACCTACCTAACTAATTTCAATCAGTACGCATATGTTCATCAAATCATATTTATAAACATTCAAGAATAGCGGACTTAGTACGACAGTAAAGTATTTTATAATGCTCTTTTTTCGAAAACATTTGAATACGTGTCCGCATGTGCGTTTGTTCAACCATGTTTTCATTGCCAATATATTTTACTTAGTTGATTTAGTATTACTTTACTCGCTTAACATCATGTGGGCTACCTATCTGTTCTGTTACCCAATATCGCAAATATAAAAAGATTTTCCTTTCTGTCTCTGTCAAAACTAATACTTTTCTTGTCTAATAAAATATAATTACTAACTTCAATAAAAGCCCTCTCAAGAAATCCTATTTGCCTGTTCCTTCAAGGAAAAAATAAAAGTTTCTTGGCTTATACTTTTGACTCCGAGATTAGGTACGAGGGACCTTTTACGAATCCATTAAGAGATATTTTAGTTAAATAACTGAATTTATGAACCGTAATCGACACTTAAATTGCCCTCGTATTACTGGCAATAGCTTTTCCTTCACGGGACCTCATTTATATTAACGGATCCTTCGTTCAATTTGTTTAATACCATGCTTTGGGGTCAACGAGGATAGAAGTTATTTCAAAGAGCTATACCTACTTTTATTTGACAATTTGATTGTTATAGTGGTTGAGGGAGCAGCATCAACAAAAAACTTAATTGACATGATTTAGGAAAATTAGATACATATAAACGCTACATAACTTTATCGAGCACCTAAGTTCTACTTAAATCACCAATCAAATTAAATACCGTCTTATATTATGCGCTCGTGCAAACAACTTGCACGGAATATATTCGTGTATTTAATACATATTCATAATGATGTTCAGTAGACAGCAGCGGTCATATGCATCTCACATCAACGTATGTATACTTACGTACTATAATGATATTTAGTGGGTAAATCTCAAAATTCTCTAATAATACAGTGGTATTTTCGTAGATGCCCATGAACAAAAATATTGGTTGAGTATTCTCACATTCTTTGGGCATGTTTTGAGGCAAGGTAGCCCTATTGAGCGTCTTGTCGTTCAGGGCAAGGTAGAGGGCACTAGACCGCGCGGGAGGTCACCCATGCGATGGACTGACCAAATTCAATCTGCGGTGGGCGGTACCTTGCATGGGTGCACCAGGATGACCGCGAATAGAAGGCGATGGCGTGACATTGTGAGGCGCATTACATCTGCCCCCACCACCGCTCTCTCAAGAGCGTAACGATTGAGAAGAAGAAGAATAAAAATCATAAATAATATTAAGTACATAGTTTGCAACAAAATGTCAAAGAATGGACTCTTCGTAGAGAACAACTGATTTTTTTCACGATTTTAAGGTTACCCTCGTCGTTAAAGTTGTTCGTACTTCTGTTCTTGATAACCCTGTTGTAGCGGTGTTACCTTTATGTACAGCTTTTGGAGTTGTCCGACTTTGACAATAGACCTATCTATTATGCCTTTATGATAAAGTACGAACGACAATTAGCTTAAGATGAGCCGTACGTTCAAAGATGCATGTACATTCCGGGTTTCAAGTTATTTTGAACGAAATATTTAGGATGTGATGTCTGTAATTTCTGAACTACAAAACCGATGACTTTGAAATATTTACGGGACAATCTTTAAAGTATCACTAATCTAACAAAAAAAGAATGTATGAAATCAGACTACGCGTTAATCGTTACATATTGACTTTCATCCCCTCTCCTAAGGGAACCGTGTGAATTTCGGGATAAAAAGTATATCTACCTACCTCGTAGTATGAACTGAAATCATGCTGAGTTTCATTGAAATTCATTCAGTAGTCTTAGCGTGATGCTTGGCCAAGATATGGACAGACAAACAGACTAAAATAAAAATAAAAATTACCAAAAAATAGAACCGACTTCAACACTCAAATTTGTGAAAAAACTTGTTGAAGTTTGTACCATGAGGGTTTAAAAGTACCTATTATCACAATATTGTGCCGACTTCGACAAGTTATTTCACACATTTGAGTGTTGAAGTCGGTTCAATTTTTTGGTAAATATTTTTTTTTATGTTTTTAGTGACTTGCTACTTATGGGAACGATTGTCATTTACTGTCAATGACTTTATCATCAACATAGAAAAATGCTGTTCAGTTCTTGGAGTGTAACTCAAAACGGCTTGACCGATTGTGATGAAATTTAAATCGGACCACACGGCAAGCATCAGCTTTTTAATTATAAAAATAGTTATCGGTTCGGTTCAACCAGTCAAAAATTCTGAGGTAACAAACATAAAAAAGAGGCAAATTGAATACTTCCTCCTTTTTATTCAAGATGGAAAAAAAACAGTTTTTTCATCAGTATCAGCTACAGAGTGCTTTCAAAAATGTTTATTAAAAAATTATAAAATTATAAATTTAAACACCGAAAAAAGTAGTTATTGTGGTATAACACTGTAATAGGTATTGCGGACTTTTTTGTAGATATAGATGCTCTATAAAGTTATAGTACATCATTTGGCTCTATGGTCAAACATTTCCGCAGCGTACGCGATATAACGACTTTTTTCTTGGTATTTTTTTACGCTTTGTTTTTAATTAAAGAAATTTTCATATAGATCCGTAACTTTATGTAAATATTCTATAGCCTTTGTTTATCAGTGATAAAGTAGGTGTCTAATGGTGAAATATTTTTTCAAATCGTTGCATCTCTATAGCAAAGCTCCTATACATAAACATGTATATTTAAATATACAAATTTACAACAAAAACATCTAAAACGGAACCAACTTACAACATTTTTTATTCTTTTTAGTGATACTAGACTGCTTACAAGATCATTCACTCGCCTAAATTACTATTTATCAGCGACCACAACAAATGCCATAAAATAAGCAAAATACGTTTTTCAGTTCATTGACTAACTTAAAAACTAGTCACTACTGATTATGATGAAATTTATATCCACCTCGGAGGTATATCTCTCTATCCAACAAAGAAATAATCATCAAAATCTACTCATAATTGGTCGAGAAATCGCGTAACACACACAAAAAAAATACAATCTTATTAGAACATAGTTAATACTTTTTTAGAAGTTAAAAAATAAATTTAGTGGTGGCTGTCGAAATAGACCAATTTTGACCAGTTTTGTGATCCCTTTATCAATCTCAAATACTTAGGAATCTGTAATCCATTGGCATCGGTGATAATTATAACAATAGAATTTCATTCATAAATTGGCCATAGTGGTCCAGTCCGATGCCAACTTATTAATCTTATAATGTCCAAATATCCTCTATTCAATCAACAAATACCGAAAATGCCGATTTAAAATGTACTTTTAAAGCTGTGAACACAATCTTATTTTTTTGTGACTGCCTTAAGTTGTGGAAAATCCGGGTATTTCTCTTTTGTCAATGTACCAATACGTGTGATATATATAGATCAGGCTAGGTTTTAACCACTATCTCAGTCTTGGTTATCAAAAATATATACAAATTATCACACCTGTATTCCCCGAAGGGGTAGGCAGAGGTGTGTAAACGCCCACGTTTCGCCAGTTGGGTTTTGGTCCCATGTAATAGGGGGCGAGCCTATTACCATTCAACGTGCACATTTTTCACGTTCATACAAAATGTTTTCTCCAACACACTGGATGAAACACAAGAACATATTACGCATAATATGTTTACACTGACAGCATCTAAGACAGGATCCCATGAACATATTGTATGAAATCCTGGCAGGTCATTAAGATGTTGTCGTGTCGTGCGTCTAATGCACTCAACACCCTTCTCACATCCACGTGAGAAGAAGCATGCTGCTCATTTGGCGCACTTTTTCCTTGCTGCCTCTTACGACTCCCACGGGAAGAAATGGGGAAGTGACATTCTAACGCGGTACCACACGGGTGTTATTGATAATTTGGCCAAATAATGTATCAGGCCTATCTAGAATGGATATTAGTACCGTATGACTGATGCTAAAATACTCCGGCAAGTGCTGTCAGATTTCCTACTAGAGGGTAATAGCTAACCAGGTATAAAAGCATAATGCCCTGCAACTAGGCTGAACGTAAACATGTGATATTGTCGAAATTTAAAACGCCTGTTCAGCAGCCAACACTACTACCATAGAACATATAATAATACTTGCTACTACTACGAAGCTGTTATCGTTTTTGGGCGAAAAAACTAAGTGTACCTAGTATACCTACCTACATAGTAATATTCTAAAAAGCAGATAAAACATAGTCCCATTCACGCCGTAATGAAAAAAAGTAATTTCATCAACATCTTAATTTTTTATTTGAACAAACTTAATATAAAATTAATATGCAACAAAACATAATTAAATTCAAACGAATTCTCCCCCTACACAAAACAAGAGTGTGGGATAACGAATACCTACACATACAGCGTCGGTATGTGTGTAAACAAGCTACGTCAATATTACAGTATACACATCAAAAGCAACTCAACTTCATACAAAAGCCTTAACATATGAAACAAGGTACGAGATAACGGCAGCGCCCTTTTGTTTGTACGAAGATACGTGATCCTGCATAGCTATCATACCTTGTATTGGTTACCCTTACACCCGTTGTACGTAGTTGAGCAGCTGCGTTGCAACCACTCATATTGAGTCAATATCAAAACACATGTACACACACATGCACACTCGCATATACAATTTGTACAGTCATTGTGTTCGTTTAGAATCAGACGTATGATTGCTTTCCCCTTTTATAGACTTTACCATGTTTCAACTTTTACTGTTTCCTTGGAATGTAAAATTGATTTGCGTTACTAAGCGATCGGAATTCAATCTAATGAATCAATATTTGATCGCGTTTTAGTATATTTGAACATAATATCTCCCAATAAAGTTAGAACTTTTAATGAACTACCTTCCTATCTGAAACGAAATCATACAATCAATATTTAATTTAGATCAGATCTTCCTCACACGGGTATTGATTGAGTTTCTAAGCAGGAAACGTTCTTCCGCGGCTTCATTTTAATCCTTTTAATCTAAATATATTACGTGAAATTTACTAAATGTAAGTTTTATAAACGAAATGCTAAGTTATACGATTGATAAACAGTCGTTTCATCCATTCACTGTGTTTGCAGAAATAAATTCCTCGAAAAGGATAACGTTTACTTATACAAATTATAGTTATGTACTCAATATATGTTATTATCGCGATAAAACATGAAATAGTTGCCTAAAAGTAAAAAGTAATATTACTTGTCCCGTTAAAGTGGGTCACCCCCCCTCCCCGCGGGCGCCTTCCTCCCTCTGCCCCCCTTCTACCCCCGGCGCCGTCTCTCGTCCGCCTCGCGACTACCCTACCCCACGCCACCCTCCAACATTCATTGTGCCGCAATATATTTCTTTTTATGTGCAAACAGAAAAGTCATTTATTTA
The DNA here is from genome assembly GCA_963890685.1 of Plagodis pulveraria. Taxonomy (NCBI): domain Eukaryota; kingdom Metazoa; phylum Arthropoda; class Insecta; order Lepidoptera; family Geometridae; genus Plagodis; species Plagodis pulveraria. Next base: position 20,866,531 of record OY982957.1, read on the forward strand.
AATTTTCTCACGAATTCGTATCGCAATTTTATTTTATTATATTATCTGTATCACATTTAGAGTGCTCTGCGTTTGTGTAGCCCTATCAGCACGTATTCGTATGTGTATCGAATGTAGACTACGCACTCGCGGAATCCTATTGAATTCAAGTTACTTTCCAATAAGGCCGTGATTTAATTTAACATGTTTATCGTTTATGATCAAACATTTTGCTGTAAAATTATTTGGCGAGCATAGAGCGTATTGCCCGTGATCCATCTCTTTCAGTCGACTTTACATCATTGCTGTTGTCTCGATATAATTAGATTTAAAGCTCTCGACGTGGAAGGGAATAATATTAAACTCAATTGCATTGCAAAGATCACAATTTTCCGACTTCGACTGAGAAACTTGGGGCACGAGCTATCTAATATAAATGTGTATTCTTCTCCTTTCTTGCTCAAAAATAATAGAGTTTTGCAAGTTTTTTGAGCGAGTCTTTATATTCGAGTTTTGTCTTGGGGCCTGAAGTGGACAAAAATATTGCTACCTATCTTATTTATATTATAAACTCGTTTGGGCGTAATGCAAAGCAGTTGTCATTATATATATGTAAATGGAAATTTACATAGCTGTGTTATTTCTAACTGTGCTAGGAACAAGTTTAGTATAGAATGAATTGTAGTCGTAAAGCCACAACAATAAACTTTACTGTAATAACTTTGAACAAAGTCCTTGTCATGGTGGTACTATGACTACGAACCATTATGGATTGGCTGATTAAATACTTTTTAAAGAACTGACTTGTTTTCTGGGAAAATTGAGAGAGCACATTATTTTGCCAATATTTTCTTACCAACAGATGAACTCTACTGGCGATGGCTGATAGGTAATCGTTTCATTGTTTGTACGTTTGTCCGACAGTCATTCTGTTAATATAGATCGTAACCTTACTTAATAAAATATACAAGGAAGGTAATACATAAAATGCAAACAACATAAAAATACAATTCTATAATGACTCGTTTCAAGGATAATAGGGAAGGGAAATAAATATGAACAAAAAAAAATATGTTTCGTAGGCTAGTATATGTGATATATACCCCACAAGATATTTAAATCTAATATGTGATAATTGGTTAGCTGCGGAGTCTCACTTCGGCTGTACTACAAGTTTAATTTTTTTTTTTTTTTAATCATGTCTTCTGCAGAAACAGATATTATCGGATTCAGGCCTACCAGACCTATGTTTCAAAATGAAAAAAACAAGTTAATCACTGTCTTCCATATTTTTGCTCTACAAAACTACATAACCAGCATACTATACTTGTATTGTGTAAAGATTAACAAAGGACATTTAAAAACAGTTCCAGTATCTTTAAGAAGTGGAAAAGATTTGTACGGTAATGCGCTCGTCACACCAGCTCTTCACTGCTCCTTTTGCTTCTATTATTTTGTTATAAACTGTATTTGACTACTTGACACTCTACTGTGTACTTCTGCTGGTAAGTGATGATGTGGTCATAGCTGATTACCTAATGGGAGAGCTCTCAACATTTTTTTTTTTTTTATGTTATTGTGACGGAACAAGCCCGAGGCCCACCTGATGTTAAGTGGACTAACCTCTGCCTATAACAGACGCATTTCGTCAGCGACGAATTGCACTGTGCCCGTTACACTGAGACGTCCAGTTGTTAGGTCTCATTAGCCTGTAATTTTTCTGGCTCTCAAGGAATGCTGCCGGAACACACTGTTAGGTGCTTGGCGACAGATTTTCTACTTGAGGGTGGTCGCTAGCCAGGCGGGCATTTACAAAATGCCCTTCCACCATGCGGTGAAGCTCAAGCTCTGGGCGGGATTCGAACCATGGACCTGCTGCACGGCAGTCCATAGCCAATGCCACTGAGCCATCACTGCTTCATGGTGCTGCAAATGGTGGAGGATCACACCGTTCGTGCTTGACGACTAGTTTTTCTGGTTGAAGGTTATAGCTATCTACTGCCGCAATGCTGTGTAGCCCCAACCCATTGTAACATTCGATCTTATGACTGCACGAATGTCAATCGACCTTCGCTCAATCAAATTATCACTGTTTTGCATTCCACTGGTCGCAAAGTACGTTAAAAAGAAACATTAACAATGTGCAGTGCTTCGACGATGTGTCTGTGTGATGTGTTTGTGGTTCCAATACTGACAAAAGCTTTGACAGGGTAGGCAGTGTCTAAGATATACAGATAAATCCTACGAATCAATATCATCACTCGTAGTTACAACCTTTGAAGCAGTTTCGTAAGAACCGGCATTTAATTAAAAACAACCTTTTTATTCATGGATTTGAAGCTAATCTTATGATCTGTACATGTTCTTGTTATTGATCGAGTGAAGCCAGGTGATCTGTATTAAGTTGGGGGCATTTAAGCATTGTATGTTTGTGTTTATTTAACGATAGCATTCGAACGCCGCTCCGATCCTAATTAAATTTGGAATTAAGGTAGTGTATAAATATACTTTTTACGTTTGTAATTAGTTTATGAAACAACATTGGGGGATTATTAGGTTGTAAGGTCAGAGGGTTGACATCTTTGCGTGTCAAAATGACTCACACGACCTATTTGTCACGCAAAAATGACAATTCTTAATGAGTATCATATCAAACAAAACATAAATATATCGTCACAGCAGTATTTTCCGTAGGGCAAGACTGGTGTTTAAGTACCAATGTTCTACCAGGCATATTTTTTAGCCATGTAATAGGGGGTGAGCTTCTTACTACCATCCACCGGGCACATTTTGAGTATCCAAACTTTTACCGAAACGTTCAGAAAAATTATTCATAAAGAAGGATTTTTAATATACATTTCAAAAATATTTCTGTTCATTCCAGAAGTCATCGTTTTTGTTCTGTTTATAATTCAGTAAGGCGTGAGACCTCACCTTGCGGCTCGGCACCTTGCGGCAGCCTAGCTGTATTTCAAATATTACAAAACAGTATGTTTGACTAAATTTCATAATTTGTCCGTTTATATTATTTTTGGAACATTAATAATTATACAAAAAAAACACTGCAATATGTTCAATAAATCTCTCAGGATATAAATAATGTGATAAATTTGGGTAGTTATCAGCTGCACTAAAGCTGGTAAATCGCTGGACTGAGGCAAAAGTATGCATAATTTCTTCCGTTAAAAGGTGTCCAAAAGAATCGATTCCTGATTACTCGTTAGAAAATAATTCAAAAAATACTTTGATAATAATTTGTCAAATATAGGTCAATAGCTACGTCTCTACAGTAATACGTAGCAGCTTCGTAGACCCTTCGTAGCTTCGTAGCAATGTCCTATTTAACACGTCTAACATCTAAATTTAGAAATGTAAATATATAATTTATTAACAAGTAAGGTTTTAAAAGAAATATAAATAAACACTTGTACCTTGCTACAGTACTTCCATATGTTGCATAAGAGACTACAAACCACATAATCATTTGTATCCTTAGTTTAGACAAACTCATATATTGAAACAATGAAAAACTATTAAAAAGAAGATATTACCTCGCCTTCATATCCCCAATAGGGACGGCAGATCTAAACACCCACATTTCACAAATTATGTAATAGGTCCCATGTAATAGCAGACGAGCCTAATAACATCCATCCGTCACGGGAACAGTCACCAAATAAAATATTGAGACTTTTCAAAACCTGAAAAATTACAAACCTGAATAATCTACTTTTTATTTAATATGAAAATATCTGTACCGTTACCGTTTAAAATAAATCAGATGTGCGTGGTGAGTAGTTGCCCATTCAAATCAATCACCTCCGGTTCTCTCGCGTGCATATTGCACTCATGTAGTTTTTACACAAAGCCCGTCAATCAATGTGATTGACACACACAAACAAGCAAATTACAGGTGTCTGGTGCTAAACCGTCGCTTTCGACCAAGTGGCGATAAAAAGCGAAGCGTTCATTCATGATGAGGGCACGCGGGCGCGGCGCGGGCCGGGCGCGTGTCCGCGAGTAGCGCCGCCCGGCGCCGTCGGCACCGTGTCACACGCATTCTTTGACAACCACCACCTCGTTTACCTTCACATTACTGGTTTGCCGCCTGCCTACAAACACCGATAATTTCTCTGACGTCTGTTTAGAGATAGAAATTCTCCAACTCGACCGACTAGTACGACTACGGACCGGTCTAACGAGAACATCAATGGAGAATGCAGTTGCAGAAACTCATCACTTAATGAATCTTTGCACTGGGAGTTCCTCAAGGTTATGATAATACAACTATTTTTTTTAGTCGATTTTATTTCAAAACACTTGTTTCAGGCTAATAGATTTATTTAGTCTGTACATATAAGTATTTTGATAGTTACTAGCTGACCAGCTAGACTTCGTCCACTGGATTTGGTTCTAATTATAATAGAAACCATGGTGAGCCATCAGGAAGTACCTGGTTAATTGGTTATCAAGTGGCATATTTCCTTACAGCTGCCTTTGTGCAAAACTTTATCATAACGATTTTGATGGTTTAAGTGTAAAGAAATGTGTAATACAGACATACAAAGTCACTATTGGGCTTATGTAGTGCCCACTATAAGCTACTAGCTACAACGAATTTGTGGGGTGTCAACAAAAAATATATTTTAGTGCCATTGATATTTTTACCCTAAATCTACAGACCGTCTCAAGTGTATGAACATAGCTATATTGTTTGAGCAAAATAGTGAATGAACGAGCCTTTAACCTTGAAATGGGTTACATGGTACCCGTCCCTCGAGGCAGTCGGAAGTACGCATCGTTTGTCGTATAATCCCTACCTGAGGGCTCAGGAAAGTTAAGGAAATGACACCGGCTTTTATTTTCAACGGATATAAACAGATCTTTACAGATGAGCCAGTTACTAACTGAAAGTTCGTTAGTTCTGCTTTAGAAAGCTTTTTGAAATACTCCGACATGGGCAACGGGAATATCTTTTTTTTATTCCTGATACATTATAGACTTTGACCACTATCTCACCTGATTGCATGTGATGATGTGGTCGAAGATGTTGTTTAGGCTAACCTAGAATTACTGGCTCTCAAGGACAGCTGTCGGAACAAACCGTTAAGTGCTTGGTGACGGATTTTCTACTTGAGGGTGGTAGCTAGCCTGGCGTGCATTCGAAAAATGCCCTACCACCATGCTTTAACGACTGCCATCCTATGACAACAACCGGGACCAACGGCTTAACGTGCCCTCCGAAGCACTGAAGTGCTCAGTAGTAATGTCACTAACGGTCACCCATCCAAGTCATTGCTTAAGTTTGCTGATCGGTTAAGAACAGCTAAGCAAACTTCGCTACGAGCGCTTCAAAACCTAATTTTTAACTTTTCGGCACCCATTCATAGACAGTAAATATGATTTTTCAGAATTAACGTACTAGATCACACTTTGTCAAACATCCGTTATTTACTGCCTGATCTCGAAAACGCGTGGTAAAAAAAAAACAGGTGCGGTGACTTGCGTTGTTTTTTCTTTTATAAGGTAAATAACTGTTTGTGAATTGATTGTAAGTTGGTGGCGGGTCTCAGGCGTGGCGTAGCTCGTAAACGTATATCGGCCAGGCGGCTACCGTAGTACTTGGAGCGAGCGAGCCGCCCCGCGGCGACCGCACTCGACACGCTGCCGCACGTCGCCGCCGCTCCGAATCGCACCCATTCACATATTCGCTTAGAGTGGATAAGCCAACATTTTCTTTTTTTTTGATGAGTAAAACACCACATTGTTTTACAACAGTACAGAATTGGTTCCTATAGAATAGATGGATTGGGTTCAGCCTCTACGACATAGGACCCAAAAACGTCTGGCAAAATATCATATCTAACAAACCATTTCGAAAAGATGCCATGTGTTTTTAAAGTAATATTATAGCTGTCTACGATAAGCACAGATCGCTCAGATAACAAATGATCTGCGCTGAAATGCATATGCCACTGGAATATATGGTGTTCGTTCGGGAATATTTAATGGAAATATTTGCAATTTAATTATATGGTGTTTTTCATTGTTACACTTACCTGAAAATTCTTGGATTTCCCTAGACGATTTTTTATGTTTCCAGAGACAACTAATAAAAAAATATATGTTTCAAATTTGGTACAGAAAATAACTTAAATACTATTTCATTAAAGAAATAGAGGATATAATCCTGGCTGGTGCCAAAATATTGCAATTGTGTGGCACTGGCATGTCCACAATAGGCTCCCCTGGGAAAGGCGGCGGCGTTCCGACAACAGACAGCGGGTGTCAGCCGCCACGTGCTACCCAAGGCCACTCGCTTAGTGTCAAGGTCATTGCCACTCCAGCTCGAACACGCGGCACCCACGCTCTCCTGTCACCACAAATAGACCGAGCTACTTCGCAACTCAGTGGACTACCGCAACACGAACGGCCCGCGCCGCCGCCGCCTCGGCTGCATGCCCACTTTTATGGCACTAGCCGACCGTAAAGAAACGATCAGGTTATCAATGTAACTTTACGGTATGGAGATGAGCTTGTCAATTTCTATGTCGAGGTTGTTCCAGCTGCTTAAGCAAGGGTCACACTGTTCCCGAGAAATCAAATTCTACGATCTGTAGAAGAAAGTCTACTTGGGAACCATCGCCTTGTTTGACAATTCACCCCCAAGACTATTGCTTACCACTTCCGTGTTCAGAATTGAACGACAAGATATCTGAGAAACAGAAACATGTTAGATTATATCATAAATGACGAACCGTTTATAGTGCTACTCAGATTTCTTAGCTGTTCTGGGTTTGTAACTGCATTAGGTCAGATTAACATCACGTGGGATACATCATTTACTTACTCTATTTCATAAAAAACAGATATTGTAATCAAACAACCTAAGCAACTACACTCTTGCAGTGGTTCTGCTTGTTATATCGAAGACGAGCTTTAAGTGTTGTAGATACTTACTTTTCACTTTCTTGCACTAACAACATAAAAACAACCTATCTCTATATTGATTTAACATTATAAAACCCTGCTGCACTATTATAACTTAAATAGACGACATAAGCATATTTTGTTGTACACTGAAATCTAGTAAGGTACGTTTTTTCGGAGAGCCAGTAATTCTAGGTTAGCCTGAACAACATCTTCGATCACATCATCACTTACTATCAGGTGAAATAGTGGTCAAAGGCCAACCATTAAAAGCAGAAACGACTATCTAAAACATTAAACAAGTAAAACTTAGCTATTGTAATTTGACGCTATACGAAGAATCGTCTGAATTTTTTCCGAATGTAAAGAACTGTCCTCAAGCGTTTAGAAAGCACGTAGAAAAGTTACCATGCAGGTGAAGAGACCGACCGTATAATATGTGAAGTCTACTTCAATCACTACTCCTTGAGACCTTAACATAGTTTACCCAAACAACAAAATCCTACACTATAAAAAAAAAAACCTAAAATTATACTCCACGAAACAGTTTTTTACCGAAATATAAAAATATATGTTAACATCACGCACAGCTTACTATATAACTACCGTAAATAATCAAAGTTAATATAAAAAAAAATTACGTTGTATTTGTTTTTTTGAGCTTTTGTTTCTGTTTACTACAGTGATGAGCAGATACTGTTTGAGTAATTAAAAAAAACATATATTTCATCAGTTACTTGGACAGCACCCAGACATTTTTAATTTATTCTTTAGTGTATATTGACCCAAATAGTTCTCACCATCATATTAAAACCAACAACTTACGAACTTCCTCTAAAAGCCTTGCCTAAAAGCCTAAAAGCTTGAGATAAAAAAAAATACATGCCAAACTTATCTCTCGGGCCAAAGCGTCTTGGAACTCTCATCACTTACTTAAAAATACAGTATCTATCTACTTGTTAAGCCGCTACATAATTACTTACTTGGTACAAGCCCGTGGGAAATTATTTTGCTTCAATGGTATTACCGTTTGCAATATTCCATTACCTATTTTGTTGGGCAATATTCTTTTGGAATAAGAACATTAATATAACCTGATCTACAAATGAAATAACAATGCATTGCATTGCCATTGTTTTTGTGGGCTTAATAATTATTATAAGATAGTAAAAAAATAAGAAGAGAATAATTTAAGCCACTAGGATCATTTTTTTAATGCCTATAAAAGTTAGCCTTTGACCAAAACCTCACCTGTGATGATGTGTTCGATGATTAACAAGCCTCACCTATAATGGGAACTACCTAGCTCTCAAGGACGGTTGTATGGGAATACATTAGTTTTTGATATTTGGCCAGATTTATATATACATAGATAATGAGTAATGACGGAAAAATAACGAAGCCCATCCGGTGTTAAACCTGTAACCTCTGTCTATAACATATTCATTTTCTGTCAAGTGACGCAAGCACAGTCACCCTGACACAAGTCTCATGCGCCTGTAATATAAAGGGCACCCAAACCCTTCCAACCGGAACACAGTAATGCGCACATTACTGCTTGGCGGTGGAAATAGGTATGGTGACTGTACTACCCCGGACGATCTCGTTCACACAGAGTTCTAATGCTATATAAACTACGCGGGCATCGCAGAATGCCCAAATACCATGCAATAGTGAGGAAGTTCCTAAATGCGTCCAGGTGCAAAATTGGTCAAGTTACATAACAAACATAAGCAGAGTTGTAGCAAAGATAAAATTATAGTTTTTCCGAGTTGTATGCATGATACGTTATCCTTACTAATATTATAAACGCGAAAGTTTGTAAGTATGGATGTATGTATGGATGTTTGTTACTCTTTGACGCTCAAACGGCTGGATGGATTTGGATGAAATTTGGTATGTAGATACTTCAGATCCTGGAAAAGTACCCTATGTGTGGAATAACACAGGGTAATTTTCACCATCATCATCATCAACCATCTACACGCGGGCAAAACCGCGGGGTGCAGCTAGTTTACTATAAAACAACCCAGTAACGCTTGCATCTTTCAAAATTAACCATTTAACAGATATTATTTTTATAGGTTGACTAGGAAGGAAGGAATAGGCTAAATGAAATATTAATGTTTTGAAAGCCCAATGAAGCTGAAAGCTTCTGTTTTATTATTATTTAGTTATATATAAAAAATCTTCAAATAATTTAAACAAGGAGTCTAAAACTATGCAATTGGCATAATTTTCCGCAGTGTCTCATTCTTTTTAAATACATTAAAATGTTGCACCTATGTTGCTTACAAAATTATAACGAAAGGGAAAATTTTAACCACGAGCGATGGAAGGATATTAGCTGAGTGTAATACACGGATATAATTATATTATAGTTATTTAAATTATTTGCGGTTTAAGTACTTCTATTTTTTTCGTATAAACAAAAACAGTTTTCTTTTACAATATCATACTTTCATCGTTTTTGACCGTGATTCAAAAATATATGCAGATGTATTGTTCTTATTTTACTGTTGACAATTTCTTGTTGATTTGGTTTGAACCAAATAATAATTAGAAAGTTAAATGTATCTGTGCAACAGTTCTTGTATATAGTTTACAAGTAACAATAAAACAAAATATATTATATCGGAAATGGTTTACTTTTGCATAATGAGTATGACTTACTTATTTCATAGTGACATGTCCTACCATTATACTATGGGATCGTGGAAGACAACCAGTAACCCTGAGATTAATAAGTCTTATAATCTCTTTTGTCTTCTCGATGACGATATCAATTTTATCAATATTACCAGGGAGGTACTATCCATTAACCGGCAGGTTTGAGGGGCAAATAAGTTATGAGATTCTTGTAAAATTATGAGTAATTAACGCTATTGTGCTACTCATTGCTTTTAGGTACTGATCCTAAGTGATTTGTACTTACGAACAGGGGCTGATATGAAACTAATTAATTTGTTTAATTTTCGCACTTGCCAGCAAGTGCGAAAATTGGAAGGAGCTGTTAATTTAGGTGTAAATTAGGTGTTCTTGTAGGCCTCTTAAAATCAATTGGACATAAGGCAGTTTGTGACTTGTATGTTATACTGTTTACGATAGGACAAAAACAAAATACGTTGAATGAAATAGGTGGCTTATTGAATTTTTATTTTATTGTTAACTGATATGATAAGATATCCGAAGTAATAAGATTATTTTTATGCTATCGTGATAGAACAAGTACGAAGCCCACCTGGTGTTAAGGAGTAATCTCTGCGTATAACAAATCAGCCCATTACACAAAGACAAAAGAAGTTGTTAAGTCTCATGTGTCTGTAATTTCAGCGGCACCCATACCCTTCACGGTAATGCGAACACATGCTTGGCGGTAGAAATACGTATGATACAGTAACGCATACATAGGTATGATACTGTAGAGTAAGTGACAGTTACTACTACGGTTCAAATTATACTTAGGTATATTAAATCCAAACTAATAATAAAGAGGAAAGATTTGATTGTTTGTTTGTTTGCATTGAATAGGCTCTGAAACTACAGGACCGATTAGGATGAAATTTGGTATGGAAATAGTTTGAGACACCGGGAATGACATAGGGTAGTTTTTATCCAACTGCGCAAAAAGAGGTTAATGGTTTTGCGCGATAACCGATAAATCAACGGGCGGAGCCGCGGCCGGAAAGCTAGTTATTAATAAAAGGGTCCCGTGTTCTTCTTGAACATCCACTGGTACAGCTTAGATTGTTTAGTCTTTCTATGTTTATTAGACATTGAAAATCACTAAGTAACGGTGAACATTTTAATATATAAGCATCTATATTTCTTTTATCATCTATTGAAAAGTAAGAGGCGGATTTATCTACGTAATTTCAAGTGAATTCAGAATGAGTTTCATATCTTTTATTAGATTGACTGAAAAGAGCATTAACCACTAAATATTGTAGGTACAAAAAGTCTACAAGATCTATCAACCCTGAGTACGCAAAACACGAAAGGTACCTTTTACACAAATATATATTTGCCATTTGGGCAAGGTCAACAACTTCCGTTCCTTACAATATAAGCTAGGAATATAGATTAGTTAATTTACATTTGAAATATAAATAATTCTCTTAGATGATTTGATAAGACATTCGGTAGATTCGGTAGATGTTATGTTAGGTTGTTTTTAGCTTCAATTATATTGTTTTATGATTATTTTCGGGTATATATAGCTGAGATTATTTTATTTTCGACATCATTGTGGGAGTATGTTGCATGAATCATTAGGATTCTGCGACATTCTCCCATTTTTAACTAAGCATTTATAAGCTTCGATATTCAACAGATTTTAGTGGCATTCTTAGCGTTCTTATCCTAAATGGAACAGGGGAGAACAGTTACAAACGATCACAGTGATCACAACCATAGACGCAGAATGTGATCAAAATTATCGAAAATAACGTTCTTAGCGTCAAATGGAATATACCCTTAGAGTTCTCAAGGACAGCTGCCGAAACCCACCGTTTGGAGCTTGGCGGCAGATTTGCAGAATGCCCTACCACCATGCTATAACGACTGAGATCCTAAGACAACTACCGTGCCCCCAGAAGCACGGAAGCGCTCTGTAGTAAATGCCACTAGCCGTCACCCCTCCCAGTATCGATGGCAATGATCGGCTACGAGCGCTTCAAAAATAGGTGAATAAATATTAAATGCTTTTATTGTTTTTTTTTTAAGTGTATGAATAATGATGTTAATTGCTTACTATTTGTAAAAATCTCGAAAACTTAATAATATATTACATGAAATAATTTTGATTGGGTTTTCTTTTATGAATGCTTGGTACTTTCTAATGGTTACCTACTCAATAAAGCAAAATATAAAGAGTCTTATTCGAATCAGTGATGTTGGAAGTCCAAGTAAAACATGTTTTTTGTTTACATCGTTCCTTTCAAATACTCGCACAAAAATGAGAAATGATTATTGACCGATTTAATATTTCGGAGAAATCGCGACCAACCCGTAGCATTAGCTACGTGTACTTACAGGCTTTTTTAAAAAATGTAGATATTTAACGTTCACCACTACTGTAGTGGTGATGTGGTTTAAGATCTTATGTCACTGTAATTTTTCATACCGTGATATTTAGGAATTGATGCGAAAGTGATAGATTTAAGATTAACTTTTAATTTGGTCTCTGTTTCCATTAAATCGGTACAATTCAGTTTTCTCCCTCACAAGGTATTCTTCCAAGCGTCTTTACTTTAGGGACTTACTTGATTATTCCGTAGTTAGGTTTGGGCAAAATTATTAATGTACACGGCACATATACGTTTCATTTTCTGGGGTAAATAACTGTATAGATGTACGAGGTGAAGGACGTACCGTCAGATCAGCGGTTAAACTGAATAGAAATTCTGAGTCTTAGCCTGTAAATAGAGCAAACAACCATTAAAGTGGATTTTCTAAACCCAAGAGATACGTGTAATCAATACCGCAATTTGCCAATCCCTTCATCTGTTAGAGAAACGGGATCTCTAATGAATGACGTCAAATTAAGCTCTAAGCTTAACAGAAAACATTACTGGAACCTTAATTCGCGATTAAGGCAAACATAGTGTGCTGGGTGGAGCCACGGTGTGTTAGCAGTGAAGAAACTGCAAGGAAGGAACTGTGCGGGACTCACAGATACAATCGCCGGTATTTATACGGAATTTGGGTAGTTTTGGCATGCCTACTCAGCTGTGTAGGCGGAATTAGAGTTGAATTCATTACGCTCTATGAAATTTTCAGGATACAGTGACAGCTATAGGCTTGCAATGACAAACTTGCTCCACTATTGATACAAGATAGGATAGAAAATGTTAAGGTACTGCTTTAGGTAGGTTCACTGACACAAGGTAACATATGCAAAATTCTGAAATCGCTAGGACTTTGGTACTGGTGCAGGAAGGTTCTGTGGTGGAGTGGAGACGAAGCAGTGCATGTGCGGGTGTGTGGCGAGAGGGGCGGGCGGGTGTGCGCGCGGGTGGGCGGGAGGAGCGGTGCGCCGCGGGCCGCCACTTCTCTGTACTCGAGGAGCGCCGGTACACCTCTGTTTCCGGCGGGCTCCCTCGCGGATTCGCAAGTACCCGCGTCGTCGCGCCGCGCCGGCCGCGTGCCTCCCACGTGGCCACCGTTGCCCCACTGGACACGCTACGCTCTTTCACGCGCTCTCCGACCGTAACACCTGTAATTAACCACACCGCATCGATTATAAACAATAGTCACTTGTTTACTTTGGCACATTTCCGCATGTGCATGTCGATTTCCGACCTACGTTACTTTGCCTTGAACAATTTTCCCGAACTTTTCCTTAAGTTTTTCTTTTGAGGATAATATTTAGTAAATCTCATGGGGATATAATGTCTCAGATTTATCGTTCGTACCATTTCAGGAATAAAAATTGTATCACGAGAATTGGGGCCTGAAAATTTGATTTGAAAGCACTCACAGGGCGAAATACTTAAGTATGGTTTGGTGATCCAAGTTAGTTAAAGACAGTCATATTTGCTAGAAACGAGTTTGAGTTGCCGTCGGCTAAGTTGCGCAACTTATTGCTAGAATATATTAAGATCATGCAATATACCACTTAGTGTTCAATAAATCGCCTTAACAAATGATTAAAATATAAAATTTACTTTTAATTCTTGCCATATGTATAAAACGACTTACTTAAACTTTTGACCAAATAATAAAAAAATATAGTACGTATGGACAACGTACGTAATTAATTTTAGATAATACTAGTTGGTTTCAATATGCTTTAAATAACTATTTATACGGCACTTTTCAACATCTGGAGTTAAGAGCCATCCAACTTTATTTTTTAAGGAATATTTTTTAGCAAGTTATGTGAAATTTTAAGACATAAATGGACCGTGCTAATGTTAGTTTTGGAAAAGTGGTTAAAACTTTAATGACTCAATCAGAATGGAATCGCCTCAAACAAACTTGGAGGACCATGAGAGATCTTACAAACTTTATAATATGTATAAGGTAAGTTTAACCTTTATTTCTTAAATAACTTTTGTACCTTTCCGCTTTTGAATAGCTTCTGTAAAGCATATTATTTTTAAGTTTTTAATCTAGTAGGTATGTCCCACTCACAACTATTTAGATTGGCTGTTTCAAACAATATTTTTTCGTATATTACCAATTTTTGGAGCAGAAGATTTCGTCGGGCTGGAAATGAACCCGCTTTTTAAATCCCTTGATCACCACAGTCACGACGTAGAAATGATATGCCAATTTCGTGCTCTCATTTTATTACTTTTAACCGTCTTAGTTGTGGGTGGTACGTCTATTAACTAGACAGTTTGACTTCTTGAGACCGACAAGCACATTTTCCTTCTTCAAGTACTTAATGATATTTTCCGCCTGTAAAAAAAGATATTCCGTAATTTGGAAGTTACCATAATTTCAATTTGTAAATAAATATATTTTCCTTCTGATGGAAAGCTTAGATGCCTCTCACTCGATGTAAGACAAGTCTGCAGATCTGTATAAAGATTTCGTTATTGTAAAAGATTGTAGTTTTAACTATATTCTGTCCGCTACTTCATCCGCATGGGCGTTTCTTGCTTCCTTGGGAACAAATTAGTTTATCTATTTATAGAGATAATAAATTCTTTACAGAGACTTTATACGAACATACACACACAAGTTTGGGTCAAATTGGAACAAAAATGTTATGTCTCCAGGCCATACCTACCTACATAGTATAGCGATTCCAAATTGTTCACTGCAGCTTGGCTTTGTATACTCTCTCGAAGACTGTGTTCCACCACTTACGTAACCTACTAGAGAGATCAAGAATCAAGAACTTACTATAGATACTACTGCTACTGCAATTATTCGCATCGCATTCCAGCAAGCCCCGTGGGGTGCCGGGCTAGAATATCATCCCCATTGCTGCCTGCGGGTGTCGTAAAAGGCGACTAAAGGTAAAATACTGGAACGTAGGCAGCAGCGCCTTCTGAGGTACTGATATCATAAACTGTGCGGGTCTCCAAGTCACCAGCCAAGCGTGGGGATTATGGCAAATCCCCCCTTAATGGGGGAGGCTGTGTGCAGCAGTGGACAATCCAGCTGAAAAAGTATTCCGGCTTGCTCGGCATATACCAAACTTAGATCATACGGTTGTTGATCGGGATATGTATGATATATTGTGATAGGATTCCTATTAAAATTATGACTGAATGGGTGCCACCACACTTCCCTGGCACTCTTACTTACTCATGTCAAGGCTTACTCAGACGATTTTTACTTGTAAATCAGTGGAAACGGACAACGTAGGTCAGTTCGAGCTTTGCAACTAAGAAGGTCGGGTATACGAATCCTTGATCGGGTAAGTACCTTCTCGTGACTTAGGAATTAGAATTTCGAATACCTACATCGTACAATAGTTAAGGACTTACCTTACAATTAATACTTG
The DNA here is from genome assembly GCA_963890685.1 of Plagodis pulveraria. NCBI lineage: Eukaryota > Metazoa > Arthropoda > Insecta > Lepidoptera > Geometridae > Plagodis > Plagodis pulveraria. The sequence continues at coordinate 20,881,904 of OY982957.1, forward strand.
ATAGAGTGCGATTAAGTACCTAGTGATAATTTAGGAATTTATATTGGGTAGGTCCCACCCAATCCCATAAAACAGGTTTGTATCCTGTGCTTCGAAATATCGTTTTGACATACGCTATATTCCAAGCTTTTATTGCATTTCAAGACGAATTTCAAGTTGTTATTTTTTTTTACGGTAACAATTTAGAAAAATTATTTTTAAATTTTATGTACACTTTAAAACCCTTCAACGCGTGCTTATTTTGTCAGACTAGCATTCCACAAGACGAGAAATTCTAGTGTGTCTAGTTTATTTATATAAATATCTGTTGAAGCAATGATGGCCGAGCGGTAATAGCTATGGACTGCCGTGCCGCAGTTCCCTGGTTCTATCCCCACCGCCCGCTTGAGCTTCACCGTATGGTGGATGAGCATTTTGCGATTGCCCGCCTGTCTAGCTACCACCCTCAAGTAGAAAATCTTTCGCCAAGTACCTAACAATATGTTCCGGCAGCAGTCCTTGAGAGCCAGTGAAACTACAGGCACATGAGACTAAACAAACGGGCGCAGTGCAATTCGTCACTTGTGATAAAATGCATCTGTTCTAGGTAGAAGTTAGTCCGCTTAACATCAGGTGGGCCTCGAGCTTGTTCCGTCATAATAACATAAAATAAAAAATAAAATAAATTATACATAACCTGTTTACGTTAATTTGCGAATTAATGATAACTTATCATTATTCAATAAACAAAACACTACAAAGTATACACAACACAACAGCGAAAGCTTTTAGGCAACGTAAATCTCATTATTAAATTAAAACATGCCACAAGTACGAGTAAGTGTCGGATTCAAAGATCAAAGTATCATGCCAATAAAAATATTACTATTAGCAATTACTTTATTTACTTCAAATTTTTACCGCGAGTCAAGGTGAGTTTAAACTAAACCTATGCCAATTTTGACTGTTGTAGGTATATTATGACGGATATATATTTATTACAATTAACGTTGAGTAACAAAAGTGATGTGATGCAGTAGTCAGACATTGTTCTCGACATCTAATCTTAGTAAAATCAACGGAAACGTACTAAAAGCTTTGACGATTTCCAATAAAGGAAAACTTCAAAAAGCGTCAAGTCTGTGCCCGAATATGTGTTACAGCATTCGGTATCTACAAAAAAACAATGATTGTGGCGAATGTTTAAGTTTTTAGAGTTTATCTTAGCAGGCTTGCAAAACTAAATAAGGGTTCCGGGCTACCTGTGGGGTGCTGGGCTGCCGTGGGATGCCGGGCTAGAATGTCACCCCAACATGTCTACCCGTGGTGGTCGTAAGAGGCGACTTAAGGTAACAGTACAGAGGGTGGGCAGCAGCGTTTTCTGAGGAACTGATCTCTGCGATCCCCAAGACGCCTGCCAAGCGTAGGAGTCATCCCATAGTGCAAGCCATCCCATAGTGGGGCTGTGTTGAGCAGTGGACAATCCGGCTGATATAATATATATTATGCCTATATGATAAAGTGCGATGCCAGCTTAAGATGAGCCGTACGTTGAAGGGCTCCTGAACACTCCACGGTTCAAGTTATTTGGAATGTAATATTGAGGTTGTTTGAATGTTTGAACTTTTTATCTGTAATGTTTGAACTACAAAACCGATAACTTTGAAATATTTACGGGACAATCATTAAAGTACTACTATTCTACCAAAAAAGAATTATTGAAATCGTACTAAGCGTTAATAAATTACAACTAAGTGTACATTTTGACTTTCATCCCCTTTCTCAAGGGAACCGTGCTGAGTTTCGAGGTAAAAAGTATACAATGTCCTTCTTCGTAGTATGTACTCAAATCGTGCTAAGTTTCATTGAAGTTCATTGAGTAGTTTTGGCGTGATGCGCGGCCATGATACAGACAAACAGAGAGACAGACCGACATAAATAAAACATTTTTGACATCAGTACAGAGTGCTCTCAAAAATGTTTTTTTAAATATCTGCAATGTACAGAATTAGACCTCTTACAGTTTTATAATAAGTATAGATTTATTATTTATTATTATTAGTATGAGTAAGTATAGATATAGATAACAGTGTTTTATTCTGCGCAGACCACTAACTTACCTACGTGTTAAGATATGATGGACCTGTCTGCTTATTCTAGTGCTTTATAATAAAATAAAAACAATCATGATAGAGGTAACGTGCCGAAAGCAGCCACCGGCATTTGCTTATCAAAATATAATTGAAGGTAAGATCTCATTTCATTATCAGACACATTAAAATGACGTAAATATTTGACATGTCATGGATCAAATTTATGGCAATACATAAAGAGATACTTTACTTTTTCAAAAAGTCTAAGAGTCGGTTTTACATACAATCCTAGGTAAAAGGAACAAGATCGAGGCCCACCTGATGATAAGCGGACTAACCTCTGCCTATAACAGATGCATTTCGTCACAAGTCACGAATTGCACTGCGCCCGTCACCTTGAAACATAGTTCTTAGTGTAATTTCACTTGCTCTCAAGGACTGCTGCCGGAACACACCGTTAGGTGCTTGGCGACAGATTTACTACTTGAGGCTGGTCACTAGCCAGGCGGGCATTCGCAAAATGCCCATCCACCATGCAAAATTAGTTTCAAAACGTATAATTTTTCATATGAACATATCTGTTGGATAATGTATTCAAAGCTAAATTATTTGGATACTGTAAAACGACTCTTATGCCTAATAAATCAGGATAGTATTGGTTTGTGGCTAATCATTTTAACATATGTTAACTCTTAACCTTATTAAACGTACATTATTTATATACTACTTACATACCGTTCTGCAACACAGGGTACTACATTATACAGCTACCTAGTATATCGAAAAACTAAATAGCTCTCAATGTAGTGCGATATCTAAATCCCTTGTGGATGAATTTGCGGCCAAAATAAGGTCAAACCTTATGGATACTAAGAACACAACAATATTAAAGATTATTGTAGAACAGTACAAATCAGCAACAGAAAGAAGAACACAGAACAGACCTACACAAAATATGTAGGTGCTACGACGAACGAATCAAGGAGATATTGTAACGTTGATGGTAACACTACGTGCATACCAAGCATTCTAGCCAAGTGTCTGAACTGAATTCTGCAATTAAAACATCAAAGTAAATGTTTTAATCGCTTTGTGAATGTTTAAGCATTTATTTTGCGGATATTGCCTGTTACTGTTTCAGCTGGATTGTCCACTGCTGAACACAGCCTCCCCCATTATGGGGGGTTTGCCATAATCCCCACGCTTGGCAGGCGTCTTGGGGATCGCAGTAAGAGATATCAGTTCCTCAGAAAGCGCTGCTGCCCACCTTCTGGTGTTGTTTCCCTTAGTCTCCTCTTACGATACCCTTGGGTAGAGATGGGGGGGTGACATTCTAGCCCGGCACCCCACGGGTCAGATATTGGATATTGCCTACTCACTTTTAATTCTATTTGAATTAGGTAATTAGCGTAGATCAAATAAAATTAAAAGTGAGTATGCTACATTGCTGGTTTTATTTTTCAATGGAGAAAGTATCAATAATTAAAAAAGACGTGCCGTTTAATTTATCTTGCATGAAATTTTAACAACATTTTGAACTTAACTATACTTGCTATTTAAAAATAACCATTCACATAATAATCTGACTACGACATTACTCCATTTATGACTAAAAAAATAGCTTTTATTACGAGTCACAACGTTTGGCAATTCTTATCGCAGAACGGTGTTTGTCATCTATAGATAAAATTATGGATGTCTTCAAATATCGCAAAACGCGTGAAAGGAGTAAAAACCATATATAAAACTTCGATAATATATGTCGAAGTTTGATCTTGAGTCATTTCGTCTTCAACAAATGTTATTAACATCATTTGTCGTCTTTTGCAATGTATTTTTCAACGTGTTTAGGGCTCCTTACCCAAAGGGCAAAACAGTGCCCTCTTAATGGGACTCCGTTGTATGTGTTTGCCTGTCTGTCGGTCCATCTGTAAACCGAATGAATTACAATCTTAAAATTTTAATATATTGTTTATATGTTGTTGAGATCGAGTGTTGGATCAGAAATTTAATAATTTATTATTATTTAGAGCCGGTTTTTAGAAATAAGAAGACGTAGTTGAAATAAAAATCTTTTCCCCATTGTTTAGAAGTTAAGAGATAAAGTCTCTAGTATCAAAAAATAAAGTAGGACACCAGCAAAGTTACAAATTTTAGACCATTTTAGTCGTGGTCTATCTGTAAAACTAAATTAGTATATTCTGAAAATGTGGTAAATTATGACAAATCATAATTTTAAAACAAAAAAATAACGTGTTATTAAATCAACAATCATCTCATCAAAACTGATGACTCTATACATACACCTCAATATGAAAACCCGTTGTCAGTGCACCTTTAGACAAGAAAGATGGAAAACCGGTACCCTTAGTCTTCCAGAAGTTATTGGATTCTGTCATCCTTGAAGAGCACCATTGACTGCATTCGTACGCTCCTTCAGATTATACAGAAGATTGAGGAGTATAATCGGTCATTGTCTAGTGTTTGTGGACTATCAAAAAGCGCTAGATTCAATTGAAACTTGAATCTAGTGCTGCAGTCTCTTCCGCGATACCAAACCGACTATAGGTATATCGCTGCACTGAAGTGTTAGTATACTCGTATCACTTCAACTACAGTACAAGAACACGGAACCAATTTAATTGCAACGAGGCGTGAGACAGAGACGTTATTTCTCCGAAACAGATGACATACTCATTATGCCAGAATCACTTGAGGAGTACAATGATCAGCGTATTGTATCAATACCAATAGTTGTTGGGAACGAAGAATACTCTCGAAGTTGTTGACCATTATATTTACCTCGTAGGACAGGCTGTCCAGTTAAGTCCAACTTCGACAAAGAGGTCGCCCGAACAATCCAACTTGGATAGCGTTCGGGACATTACGCAACATCTTCTCGTTGAATTTCCTGCTATGGTCGGAGTTTCTTTGCAGGATAAAATTCGGGACGAGGAAATTCGCTGAAGAACCAAAGTCCCCCACACAGCTTTAAAAATTTGCAAGTTTAAGTGGCAAAGGGTAAGCCACAGGAAGAAAGATTCTCGAGTGATTACCACATTACACCGGAATTCATTGTGGTGTTCTATGGCAAAGGCCTTTGTTTAATAGTGGACGGAATAGCGGTCTTCCGGCTGCTGATGACGATGATTTAAACTTTAGTTTTAGTTTTGATAACTTCACATTAAGCAAAGCAATTGTCCAACATGATGTATGCACCTGATACGCAGTACATAATTTTAACCATAACATTTTTTAACCTTCTTCTACCCCTTACAAAATTACAAATATACGATAGGAAAAATTTAAGTCATGTGCGGGATTCGAACCCGCGTCCATCCGCCCCTTTAGCCGGGGCATGCTCTAACCAATTGAGCTAACATGACAATCAATTGGTTAGAGCATGCCCCGGCTAAAGGGGCGGATGGACGCGGGTTCGAATCCCGCACATGACTTAAATTTTTCCTATCGTATATTTGTAATTTTGTAATGTAATCCGCTTAGCAGGCGTTATTGCAATCATAACAATATAAAAACTTCTTCTACCCCTATCTAGTAAGGATGCCATACTTTATTCAACTTCTCGTCCGTTCTAGTTACACCAATCTTTAGCATATGCACTCTACTTTTATCCACCTCTTTCGTTGCTCATCTTCTCAGCAAAAAGTAGATCTGGTATGAATGTGAACGTATATTCCAACGTCTCCAATCAAAACTTAACATTTGGTGTTTGTATGACGGAATCTTAGGAGGCGATGCGAACACTGTATCCGCGGAGCTTTTATAATCGCAATTTTTTTAACTAATATCAAACAGAATGAATTCGTGACGACGGTAAAAAAATTGTTATGATTTCGGTTCCGTGGAAGCTAGCCCTTCCATGAGTGTGGGACGATACTTTAGCGCCCTCACATCTTTCTAAAAAAACGTGATGGCTAGCGCCGAGGTTACATCAGTAGAGCGACTCAAGCGGCGCAAGCTAAAATTATTTAAGCCGTTTGGTTTAGATACGTGCGAGGGCGGATTCAACTCCAACAAACTTCAACTCCTTTTCCAAAACTTATGAGAACGCTTGGTCGATGCGACGCGTGATAAAAATGCTGGCACTTGTTTGGCTCAACGAATAAGCATTGCAATCGAACGGGGCAGTGCTGTCAGCATGTTGAGAATGCTGCCTACTGGTAATAAGCATTAGAGTATTTAGACTACCTTTAGGCCTGCGATGGCCATTAGGTTGCCTGAAAGCGTTCTTCATAGTAGCTCTAGTCTTTAGCTTGTAGCGTTTAACAAAGGCATAAAAGTTCGAAAGACCTCTTACTAATGTATTAAATCAATCAACTAACGTTTTAAGGCCAGTTTGACCAGTTTAAATCAAAACGTCGTATTTTATACAATGATGGCATTTAAAAATACTAAAAATATATTATTTATTCCTAATACGTAACTCTGCTCTGGTCTGGTCATTTCTGTACAAAGTGAACCCTATAAAGCTCACTTTTTGAAGGAAGTTTGTATTCAAACGTTAATTTTATATTATTTTAAATTATATTGACTGTCCGTTCGTTCTTCCGTCCGACCTTGATCACCTAAATAATTAAGCCTTGTATCTATTGAATCGTATATATAGGTACCCGGTTGAAAATTTCACAGAATATGAGTTATTACGGCTTATAATACTTTCATATAAATAAATACAAAAATAATAAAGTTAAAGGCCGTCTCCATACAAAAAACTTCAATTCAATTTTATTCAATTATTTTTCATTTTGCTCCATCGTAAAAGCGGTAATATCATAGTAATGGTTAATACATACAAGCGTCAAACTTGGTGAGATTATAGCACAAACTCAAAAATAAAACAACAATTAATAAAAACCGGCTAATTACGGGATTCCGGGACCCGCTAAGGAAACGAATTGTATCGAAAGAATGAATTTGCATGAAAACATGAATTTTTCGCTAAATTGTACTGGTACAGAACCGACTTTGTACGAGTTAAAAACACGCACTTGGCCGGTTTTGTTTTATAAGTAGCAAAATCTTAACATTATGTACGTCATATATATTATTCTGGGGAGGCAAGACAGCTTGAAAGTGCTGTCTTATCTCCCCTGGAGCTTGCGACAGACAACAGCACTAATTTTTAATTTGAATTAAATTATAGTAACACCACTTCTTCATATCCCCGAAGGGTAGATGAAAAGAATACACACACGTTTCATCAGGTATATTTTGTTTCCATTGAAAAGGGAAAATATCACGATTATCATATAGGTCTACCATAGACATAGGATTTTTTCGCACGCATGAGGTCTACTATGCAGAGTTATATAGCCGCCGTTCAAACGAACCTAGTTGAAGTAGAATCCGCGTTATTTCAACTCTTGTCATAATCGACAGTAAGACGAAAGTAACAAAAGCACAATCAGGTCTTTATTTAAAAAAAAGTTGCTACATTTTGCTCATTTCACTTCCGAACTTTACCTTTTTACATAGCTACCATCTTTCCTAGGTAATTTGTAGATTTTATAGACTGATTAATGTTACATACTGAGATTATATTTTTCTCTTTAGAAGACTAACATACACTTTTGAACTTACCTTACCTACTGCATAGTATACGAGACTTATACGGATAAAATTCACTCCAAGCTCATTTTATCCTGAAAACAGCATAAATTCAGACGTGAATTGCGAGAAAAGAATCAGATCAAAAAACATTGTTTTTTAGTTGGTTATGTTCACGAAATTATGCTGGCTTTTAAGTTGGTAGATATTATATATACGGCCGTTTGGTTAAGTACTTTTTTTTGGCCCGTTGTGTGCCGGGCTATGTTATCTATTTCTCTATCTCTACCAGTAAGTGTCGTAAGAGGCGACTAAGGGTTATACACCAGAAGGTGGACAGCAGCGCTTTCTGAGGACCTGATATCTCAAACTGCGATCCCCAAGACGCCTGCCAAGCGTGGGGATTATGGCAAACCCCCATATTAGGGAAGGCTGTGTTTAGCAGAGGACAACCCGGCTGATACAGATACTTTTTTAAATCGAGATTTATATATTTTACTTTTTTATGCTATTGTGACGGAACAAGCTCGAGGCACGCCTGATGTTAAGCATTTCGTCACAAGTTACGAATTGCACTGCGCCCGTCACCTTGAGACATAGATGTTAAGTCTCATGTACCTGTAATTTCACTGGCTCTCAAGGACTATTGCCGGAACACACCAAAACATATCTACATATATAGACTACATTAGGTACATAAATTTAAATCCTAAGGGATATTTTTGTCCACGTGCACTTAGCCGCGCGCTGATGCTAGGCTGTTAGCTAAATTAAGTTACGAAAGTAATGTCGAAATACAATTTCATTATACCCAATCACTAAATACAAAAACCAACATTAAACCAGTAATGATAAAATCTCTAAGTACTTACCTCTACAAGATGGTTTAAATGCCGCACGATTCTAAGTCATTGTAAAATTGTTTCGTATAAAACGAGTTATTGGTCTGAGATTGGAGTAAAAGAAGTGCTCACTAGCGCCGCTGGCATTCTGCGGTGGTGGTTGGTACTAGGCAAACGGAGCGGAGCGGAGGTGCGGCTCCCCGCCGCAGCAAGCCTCGACCGCCACGCAGTCTTCCCGCGCGGGCCGCACGTGTGTCTAGCGTGCCTCCTTCACGTGCCCCAAACATTTCCGAACGCTTAACAATCACTTCACTAAACAAGTGAAACTTTATCAAAAAAAACTTACCAAAATTGTGCCTAATCTGTGCCAGCCAGCTCACCGCTGAGCCTTAACGTGCAATGAACGAACGACTTCAGTGCCCTAACAATTAAAGTTGTAATTGTATTATTTTCTACTTCCTCTGAACATTAATTACATCTTACATGGGACCGGAACGTAACAATTAATGTTTGTTATCAATTAAATCTACAGTAACTTTGACTGTTTATATATGGAATATTGCTGAATATATAAATGGTAAGTATATGAAAACTTTTATCAATTGAGTTTTGTGTATTCGTTTTTTTAATTATTTGTAATAAAATAAATCCTAAAACAACTAAACATTTAATACCAAATTTAAGTACCTATACAAGTATTTTAAGTAATTATTATTTTCAAATAAATATTCATTGATTAATACACTTAAGTACGTGACGTATGTTTTAATAATAAAATTATCTTAGAATGTACGAACCTGCCTGTATAATTTATTTGAAAATGTTTACTACATGTTCCTACATACATATCTACTTATATATAATTGCCTTATAATTGTATTTTCATATACGCTTCGTATCTATAGGGTACAAAGTAGCACATAGATATTGATAAAGAGATAAGATAAAGTAGCATTGTTAATTGTTTTTCTTGTTCCGTCCTAAATACAACTATAATTCTCAAAATAAACATGCTTTTGAACCTGCAGAGCTAAACTAATGATAAAACTTTTGACATTCATTATGTTAGTGTTTCTCTGTATTTATTTTTAAATTAGAAAGTATCTTATTAGTTTAGTAACACGATTACTTATGACTTATGATATGAGATACATATTTTAACTTTGGAGTTGAATAAATTGTAGAATCATAATTGATTTGACATTACAAAACAAAATACAGTCAGCACATAATAATTCTATGAAAATTCAAGCTCTGGAGTTAAATTATTCCAGAAAGCATGGCCGTTAATCTCGACTTGAGTGAAGATCAGACAGTACATTCCAAGCCGCCTGGTAGTACTAGGGGCTCCTTACTACATTTCATATTAATCAAATTCCTTATTTAAATGTCGTAAAAGATTGCTATATTTTTTTACATAATAATGTAACAGGGTGTTTGTTTGTTGCAAACAGAAAAACTGGCTGACAGACAATCTCTTAGTCGTCATAGGAATATTTCTTAACATAAAATGTACAATTATTTTCTTGTATAATAAACTTTGCGAGGAGCCGACGCGATGGACAAAAGAACATTCTGAGCATAATTACGTATATTTCACAGTAGATATATTTCAGGCGATGATTGGAATTTATACAATTATAGGGAGTAAAATTAATTATTAGAAGGGTAGGTAGTTAAACATGAGCCAAAAACAACAAAAACGTAGCCGCTCACGAATCAGCTAGTATTCAACTAGTAAAAATAAGTTAATATAAACAAGTTAGAAATAAATTATATTTTGTAGTATTTTCAGAATATAGCGTGGTAATTTGAACAATATCTATGAATAAGCAGAGGCATTTATATCTACTAGTAAAATCACATATTTTGAAAATTTTGTACAGTTAGCAAGCAAAATCGTCTGTTCATACTTCTTAAATCATTCTTATCGAATCAATAAAACTATCTACGTGTACTTATGTATAAATTAATAAAACTGTACTCAATAAGCATAATATCCAATTCAATGAAAATATGAAATGTAAATATATTTTTTTATGAATGAAACTCATTATTAATTGTTGTGGCATTTAATTTGATTACACCCAGGTTTTTCTATCATCAGATAAAAACTTATCTGACTAATAAAATGTTTGAATCAATTCAATACAATTACTTTTTATATTTGCCTGTCCAGGAATTGCGGCACGTTGTTGGGCCGAAGTAATAGCCTGTAAACCTGTGACAGCCGTTAGATTGCTAACTGCTTTTCAATATAGTTTGTATACTTATATTGTTATTTTTTTAAACTATATACAACTAGGTTACGAACAGAACCATGGAGTATATATCCACTTTCTCTTTATTTATTACTTCAAGCTTCAAGCCAAATTATATCAAATTACTCTTATGTTGGTAACTTAAATCTCTGTAAATACTGTGATTGGTATTGACGTCCTGTTTGTTTGGTTGCATCCCTAGCCAGAATTACTCGTTGGTAATTCTGGCCGTAGCAAAAGCGACGCTTTGGAATTTCGAGTTTCTGGGTTCGATCCCCAGGTAGAGAGTTATTAGGATGTTATGTCTAAGAAATTTTCAATAATAGAATCAAGAACGAAAAACATGTTCGACGAAACGTGTTTGTTCAAATACACTTCGGGGCAGAATTGCAGTTACTTTTATAGTCAACGTGGAGTATAGATTTGTGGTTTTTACTTCTACATACTATACAAATTCTAGGAAGTGCTTCCATCACTAATAACATTTGATTATTTTGCCTCCACTTATAATATTCAAACAGTAATACTCTCGTAAAGATTATTCACCCCAGTCATGAGGAAAAGCACCTAATAGATAGGTAGGTACTCTACCCACATGTAAGTGGTTAGGTAATTAAATCCTACAAAATTGCTTTATGCTTGTAATAACAGTTTGTTCAATTGCTCTACAATTACTATGTTTAAGTTAAAATTTATGTTCAAATTCTTTAAACGGCATATGTTCTATAAAACGAAGTCAGTGGACCACGGTGAAACCTTATTAAAGCATCTTTAGCACATCGTATAGCGGTAAATTATCCGCTTGACGATAACAAAAACATTTTACACTTCACATATTTAGCAAGTTTTCATATATTTAATCATTTTCAAATATGTACTTACACAAAATGGGGACCACACCCTCACCGTCGGGCGTCGCTTCGGGTCGGCTATCTTATTATAAAATCTAAATAACTTTTGCAGTCTCAGTAAGCCTAAATTAATTTGAGGATTCAAGAAATAAAATCTAATTAAAGAATACGTATTATGTAAAACTTTTTCAGCTCAAAAGTTACGACTCTATCTAGCTCATATATAAAATTAGAATTAGAAATTAATGTAGAAAACTTTCGTTATGCATAATTACATGATTAGAAAACAAATAAAGGAGGTCTTTTATTAGATTATAGAACTAGTTTATCGTATTAATTCGACCTCTAATAAAATGTGAGGCACGTGACTTGATGCGTATCATCGCCAACTAATTTAGGTAACGGATTTAAAAGTTAGTAGAGTCAATGAAGCTACAGGCCATAAATACTCCTACCATCATGTAAACATCAAACACCTTGTGATATTAAGGCAATCCAAAGCCTTTATTAGCCTTTATTATACACGTTTTTTGTAATGTACAGAGACAATCGGGCATAACACCTGTATAGAGGGACGATAATAGTAATCGGCTCGCCCCTTATCACTGGACTAAAGCATATCTGGCAAAACGCGGATCTTTATAGACACATCTGCTTTCCACTTCGATATATACGTACATGTATGTATATCTAGTAATACGCACGACATGTAAGATATAACTACTATAACATAACAGAACTCAAAAGTAATCAAAATTCAAAACTTTCCGACACAAACTGATAGACACAACACAACTGAGGCCATGCGTATGCTACAAAAAACGTCTCAAAAAATGTCACAAAAACAGGGTTGGACAAAAAAGGAATCCACCTGCTCCCTTTATTCTAAGTGTCGCCCACAGTTCGACGTTATGAAAGCTGCGTTAAAAGTAACATCAATTGATTTAACGCTATTTTAGTGGAAGGAACGAAACGAGGTCATTGACCGACAATTACGTCCTCCAGGCCCGTGGAGCCAGTACACGACTCCCAAATAGACGTGGATGCCATGACTTATTTTAATATTTTATTGCTTCAACTATGCTTTATTGTTATTATAGTGGAGCGTAACAATTTAGTTTTCAAACAAAGCTTTTCTTATTTATTTTTAGAGTGTATCAATCTTTTATTATGGATAAGTAAAGAGTTTTACTAGAAAACATGTTTCAACGTTTCTAAATACCTACAAATCAACAACTTATTTATACCTACCAGGATTAGGAATGAAAAGAAGTATATTATGTTTGTGTTTTAAATTTGAAAGTTATTAATAGTTTCGATACATATATTTATTAATTTCTAGATCCCTGTTCTTGATCTCATATTTCAAATACTCTAAAAATGTTATCCAGAAATTCTACGATTATTACAATCAAAGCAATAATTTATATTAATAACATATTTTAAATTATAATATAAATTTCAAACTTGTTAATTATAATTTAGTATAAATTTGGTTTCTAGCCGTCATAAATCAAAGAAAGCCAAGCAATTCCAAAAATGTGTATTCATATGTTATCAAGTGGTAATTATGATATTTTATGCTGCGTGTACACAACATGGTGATTATTTGACAAACAGCTGTGTAAAGCAAAAATATATATACATTTCAGTTAATAATCACAGAAGAATATTAATTATAGTTAAGTTATATCTATATATTATTCCAAAAAAAAACAAAATGTTACTTATGGTGTTATTTTTCTTAGTTAGAATTCATTAGAATTCATTTAAGTTAGGATTTATTCCAGCTTAAGCATTTAAAAACGAAATTAAGTACCTAATATTTCCTATGTGATGTTTAAACAGAATCTAGGGAAGACTTAAATCTCAGGAAAGTATGTATAAATTTTACTTACAATTAGTTTGCATCCTTATTTTTTATACAAGTATACCAATTGTTAACATACTGACCCAAAAAAAAGTATTCAAGACAAAATGAGTTTCATACCGATTACACGTTTCTTTTTTGGTTCATTTTTTTTTTATCCCTGTTAAGTTAGCCTTTGACCACTATCTCACCTGATGATAAGTGATGATGTGGTCGAAGATGTTGTTCAGGCTAACCTAGAAGTACTGGCTCTCAAGGATAGCTGCCGGAACACACCGTTACACTGAGAAAAATCTAAAGTCAAAAGCACCCTAATGACGGCCAATTTATATGGTATAGGGCAAAAAACCGACCAAACGTAAATACGTACAAAAACGCCTTCCAACTAGAAGGCGTTAAACGAGGTCAGTGAAGGCGAATGTTTCTTTTCGTCTTCATTTAAGGTGTATTTTGTGGTCTTTCTTAAATATTGACTTTTCGATGAGGCTGATTAAGTCGTACGTTATAGTGATAATCACCGTATATAAACCGCCGTAAAAGTTAGGTATATTTTATGGTCAATACTGCAATTATTATCGTATAACAAGTTCAATTCTGAAAATACTTTACGGAAGGCGTTTTTGACGGTCGTGTTTATTATAAAACATGGTACATTTTTATTGATTGGTGAAAATCATCTTAAGAGTTGTGAATTCATCTTACGTAGATACAATTCAACGGTAAAAGTTTAAATTTGATTTAAGCCTTTAAGTCGTTTTTTCTCAGTGTAGGTGCTTGGCGACAGATTTTCTACTTGAGGGTGGTAGCTAGCCAGGCGGACATTCGCAAAATGCCCTACCACCATGCACATGTTGAAACTGTGTATAACTAATTGTGCTTTGAGAAAATTCACATTTAATTCAACATACCAATATAATATGAACGCAGATATGTTATATTATTATAAAGATACAAGGGGCCATTTTTTTGTGTTACAGATACTGATTATGAATTCAACAAATACATACTTCCGAAGTGTATTAGCTTGCCTACTTTTCAAAACTTTCTACTTTCCACGCTCTAAAAACATATTAGAAACATCGTATCGTTATGGATGCCACATTACAATCGGCTACTGTAGAGATTTTTAATTAAACATTAACACAGACCATTATAATAATATTTAAGAAACAATTTGATGTAGAGACAATTAAAAACATGTATTCTATTAAAAAAAAACCTTTATTAAAATAAAAATTGCATATTTTACGTACCAAGAGTAATATTTACAGAAGAAAACTTTAACGTGTTAAATAGTTTGAAGACCAATATGTTTTGTGGGGATTCAGCCTGTTTTTACAAAGATAAATAAGATGGGTTGACCTTTCACAACAAAACAATTTGAGTTCTTCTTGCACGACGAGAATAAAATTTTATTTAGTTCGACTATTAAACCCTATGCCTACTAGCACAATTTAAATAATCGTTCTGTAAATTGGTAAATTGGAGCATAACGTAAGTCTCCCATTATGGTCTCTTTGTCATTCTGTCACACCATGTAAAATGTTGTTTGAAATATACTTACTCTTGCTGCTGTTCACAGTTTTTATATTTAAAATCTTCTTTTTATTTAATTCTTGTAATTTGTATTAGAAAAAAAACACCATACAGACATCGTAAGGTTGAAAACCATAAAGGCATCTATAATAAATAGTTAATATTTTTAATACATCTGTATCAGCCGGATCATCCACTGCTGAACACAGCCGCCCCTATTATGGGGGTATTTGCCATAATCCCCACAATTGGCAGGTGGCTTGGAGATCGCAGTATAAGTTGGCAGTTCTTTAGTAGGCGTTGCTGCCCACCTTCCAGTATTCTACCCTAAGTCGCCTTTTACGACACCCACGGGATGATATGGGGAGGTGCAATTCTAACCCGGCACCCCACGGGGAATTTTAATACATAGAAAAGAGAATATGATATATTTTAAGGGTTAAAAAAGAAAGTAGAAACTGTATCTACAATAGCAGCAAACGTTTAATTAATACTGCCTTTTTGTAGGAGTACAATGAAAATTATAGAAGATTGCGTAACGTCATGAAATAAATCAAATACCTACTACAATATAGTACTATATATTCTGCGTCTTTGGATCATCCTGTAAAGAATATTAAGAGAACTCTTTTAAATTTTTATATGATCTTTTAATCACTGAAAATTTCAACCCTCTTTTAAAACAGTAAATATAAAGCACTACTTTACCGACTTAAATTATCATAATCATCATCACAACACCTATAATGTCCACCGTTGAACAACTGCTTCCCCCAAAAGGGGGTCTCCCCACGCTTGGAGACAGGCGTCTTGGATATCGCAGTGTAAGTTAGCAGTTCTTCAGAAGCGCTGGTGCCCACCTTCTCGTATCTTTCCTATCGTTTCCAGTTACAACTCCCGCGGGAAGATATTGGAGGACCAAGTCTAGTCCGAAACCTTACGGGGATATAGGTCATCAAACTTAAAAATTAGTCTTTACTTTAAATTATTAAAAATGTTTGTCTCGGACGTAGATCGAACCCGATTTTTCCGAGATTACACGCCTGGTTTTATGGCTGGCTACCTCTTTAGTGGGCCACGATGGGAAATAATTCCCATCGTGGCCCACTAAAGAGGTAGCAGGTGCACGAATGAATAGCTAAATTTTAAAATGATAGATTATTTAGATATACTTTACCGAAAACATAATGTCTATAATATCTCTGAGCAGCAAAGCTAGAGAGCTTTGCTTCTCTGCCCTCTCTTGGAATAATTAATAGATATATTTCGTCATACTTATAAAACTCACGTTAATTGTATCTATACACCAAACAGTAAGTTATCATCATCGTTTTTGTCTACAATTTCTGCTTTATACGCTGCCTTACTATCTAAATTCATTTATCAGGTGACAACATGTGACATAAAAATACAAATGCGTAGACCCATATAACTGCTACAGAATCCTCGCTTTACTTGGTCAAATAAGTATTTGTAACCCTCTTCAAGATATAGGGTGCCAAAAACATATCTGAGATGACTGGAAATGTTTTTTTTTTGATAACGTTACGCTACGCCTCTTTTTCACACGCATGCTCTTGAATTTGATATAGCATCCAATACACACATTTAGCTTATAACTTAAAAATTAACCTGTAAACTTGTAACTTAACTCAAATTTTATGAAATGTCTTTAAATTTTGAATCAAATTTGAGCCCTACATGAATAAAGTGATTAAGTAGGTACTATTTATATACCTAATACTGAATGTCCATAAAAAATTACTAATGCCTCGATGTTTTATTATATTATATTGTATATTAAGAATTTAGGTAAATTTATTACAAGTATTATGCTAAATCCACTATGGCTAAATAATGTCAAAACACGTACGAGTTCAACCTACGCATTAGAAAAATACGTTCAGAAACTAGATTTCCTAACCTAATAATATTTATATATTACAAATGAATACCAAAATAGATTGATAGACAATCAATCACGAAATAGATAAAGGACAACTGACTGTTCCTTGTCGAAGTAATATTAGAATAATGAATATATTATCAATACTTACGACAGTTACAAAATCGAATAGTACAGAAAGCAATTATTGGCATGTCCTTTCACTTAGTTATTTGTAGGTATACGCCACAGATTAGATGATAGTGTGTCGGGTGCCAGCGGGACCCAACCTGGTAAGAAACCGGTCTGAGAACACCGACTTGTGGCTCAAGGCACTATACAATGTTGATCAATCGCATTTTCGAATGTTTTAAACGGTTCTCATATTTGAAATTATGTAGATGCTAACTGATATTCCAAGAATTTCTACACGTTTCTCAGGATATTAAAAACATCTGTCGTATTGCTATAACATTTGTTTTCAGAATATATCATTATTACAGTAAGGATCTAAGTAAGGTTTCCCGTGGGGTGCCGGGCTAGAATGTCACCCCCTATCTCTACCCGTGGGAGGCGTAAGAGGTTAACACACCAGAAAGTGGGCAGCAGCGCTTTCTGAGGAACTGATATCTCACACTACGATCCACAAGACGCCAGCCAAGCGTGGGATTATGGCAAACCCCCCCATTATGTGGGAGGCTGTGTACAGCAGTGGAAAATCCGGCTCATACAGTACAGTAACAGTAAGGGTAGGGGTAAGGGAAGGGTTCCATTCACAAAGGCGCGCCCCTCCCATTGATCTATAGTGTAAAGCATTAGCTCAATGGCCACTCCATTCCTTTAAGTGTAGTTGCAATACTGCCTAGTAAAGCGATTATATTTTACTAGTTACGCCCCGCAGTTTCACTTGCGTGGTGATGGATGACGATGGTAAAAAGTATCTAATGTTAATCAAGTGCTTCATGTACCATATTTCATCAACATTCGTCCAGCCGTTCGAGCGTGAAGAAGTATCAAACATATAAACACCCTCAGAAACTTTATCCTTTATAATATTAGTGTGATACCTACTGTGATATTTTGTTGTTTTACTGTATTTATCATTAGCATACTCACACTGAGACTTCGTGTACAAACAAGGCATTCCCGTTCAAATAGGTACGCATCAATATAAGATACTGTGGAGGGGCGCGCCATAATAAGTGAAGAAGTCTGAAACCGAATAGTTTAATGTGATGTTATTACTTTCGAAATTGTGTATTGAATTAGGTTACCTACCCATTGTTGTGTAAATAGTTCTTGTTCCCGTTTAAAGATCTCATCAAGAAACCAGCCAAGTGCTAATCGGACGTCCATATAAGGGTCTTGCATTTCAACAATCCCTGAGAGCCCACTCGGACTATATGAGCACGAATCGTAAATGGGTACCTACTCGTGTTATTATTATCAATAAATATAATATTGGAAGAACTACACTGTTTTTTAGTTTCCTTATATTCAAAATGAAAAGTAGAGTGTTTAAGAAGGGTGAAAGTCCTCAATTCGTACTCGGGCTATAACCTAAATATATCTTAAGAAATTGATTCCATAATGCTTACAAGATCGATTTTCATTGTCATTTGCCCACAATAGGTAGGTACTGTTTACCATCGGCAAGAGTTGCAAGTATTATTAAGTCATCCATGTCTAGGCATTGGCAAATACTTTTATGAGTTCATTGAGTGTAACTTAAAAACTAAACTACTCGATCACTGTTATGAAATTTAAATTGGACCAACTTAGAGGTAGAAACAAAAAATAATAATAAAGATTCGATGACCCAATTAAAAGTTATACATGGTCGTAGTTTAAAAAAACATATACCTAGGTATATTATATATATATATACGCGTTTTGACTGACTAAGCTTCCCTAATAATTGTTCTCTCAAAATAATAAATTTCTTCAAGAAATAAGGAAACACATTAGCTTTCGTCGTAAAATTATATTGACTGCTGGCATAAGATGTATAAAACAAAATTGCTCTAATGTCTATAAAAAAAAAGAAACAAATTCTATAAAAAGGTGTACAAAATAGTCCATAAGTGGCTGTTGGCCACACGCGTTGACTTGAGAACCTCCTTTTTTGCAAATCGGTTAAATATAGACTCAGTAGTAGGTACGTGTATATATTTATGTAGTTTTTAAGTTAGCTATGAGTGAAAAATATATATTTTGAGGAATCCTGAGCGCAGTGATCTTATTATTGTACAACCATATATACTTAAGAAGAATTTACCTGAACATTTTACTGTGTAAGAGCAATATACTATATAGTGTAGATACGGGCCGTGTCTATAAATATTATATATTGAAACTTAACACAATGCAAACGGTATAAGAACGCGATTCTGTGCCATTCAATATTCGAGTAATCTATCGCAATCTTAAGAAATACCTATCGATAACTGGATCAAGAATTGGCGCACCAATCTGCAATATTCTGCACGAAATAAACATTATTATTACTAACTTTGTAGTTTGTTAGTATCTCAATTATATTGCGCGCCTTTCACCCATTCAAATATAATGTACTTTATAAAATAAGTTGTACCGCTTGATACAAATCATTTGTAACCGTCTTTTAGGATATACGTAGACTATGAAGAAAAATAATAATTTATAAACAATTTTATTTCAATAATTGAACACCGAACCCGACATTACGTAGAATAACTTTACTTCCAAAACACCACAAGCTATAAACAACACTACAGCTTCAACTGCAAAAGCAACCTAAAGGCCACTACAGGTCCACAGGCAGTCCAAATGCTCCAGCCCACTGCCAGCTGGCAGCGTGCGCATTATTATGGCAGCATTGTTCCGTTGGATTGCAATAAAAAAGTACTTCAAATATTCTTAGGTATGCATCACCATAAAGTTCCACTTATAATCATTTACTTCTGAAATATAATTATCAAACCACTTCTACGTGGGTCCGAATTGCTCCATGGAGGCTATGCTAATGTAGAAATTTCAGGAATACGAAGTATGCAAATCTTCCTTGTTATTTTCTTATAATATGTAATCAATGTATTTTAAAATAATTATAAACAATCGTCTATCTCAATTTATCGATGACGATGGCCCTACAGATCACAACCAAATGGGCTACTTTATTCACGTGCTCCTTATGGTATGCGGAAATACTTACCTCACCAAATGAATGATTCATTGACTATACCTTCCTGCTTATAGCAAAAATCTTTAGGCAATATTATATTCTTTTACAGTTATCCGAAATCATTATTTCGACGAAGCCTAGTATTGCGAATGAATCATTTTCTGATAGAAAAGCACGGTTCGTCTGTTGACTGCTGTAGGAATGTCAGCATGCTCATTATTCGAATCCAGCACATGTCTGTAATTTTTCGTCTCGTTGTAATTTTGTAATGTCAGTTTATTTCATTTTGCATAGTCCCTTGAATCTTTATTACTTTAGAAACATGTGAATGGCCATTATAAAAAAATACTCAAAGCAATTACTCCATTTACTTTAAACATTGTAAGCTATAAAATAAGCTCGCGTCGCTCGTCGACATAGACAGGTATACTTTGTTATAATTTCTCCGTAACCGGTGCAGATGCAATCAACAATTTACTCAGAAAGCCAGCCTGGAGGGTACTGCATATTGTGTAAAAAGTAATAAAATCGATCCTGACTATCATCTCGGGAAGTTAACGAGCTTGTTGTGGGTTGTGGACCACGGTTATTGGTGTTTTACTTATAAACTCTAAATTGATCATGGCGGTGGCGTCGTCCGATGCATAGCATCTTAATATGGGATGCTCGTAAAATCGCAAAGAAAGGAATTTTTTACACTACTGCCCAAAAAGGAGAGTTATGTTTTCAGGGTTGAAGTATGTATGTTTGTGAGTTTATTTAAAGTAAGAGACAGCATTAGTTTTGTTTTGATAGCGCAAGTCATACTGGGTACATAAAAAATAATGAAAAAACAAACTGGCGGACATTAGACGCCATATTATGATTTTTTTTTTCTTTCAAACCCATTGTGTGGGGTTCAAAATAAAGGTCATTAAAAACTATTTAATAATATGTAACTTACAGTTTTAATTTTAATGGAACAATTAAACGTATAAGGAAAATAAATAATTAGCTAAGGGTCTTTTACTTTTTTAATTAATGTAAACTTGTTTAACCATGATTGAAATGTTTCCTTGCATTTTCGCTTAGCTGGCGCTAAAGCAAGAAATACAGTAATAGACTGGATGCTCATTATGAAAACCCTCATGCTATTTCCAGGTTTATGCGATGAGACATATTCTGCAACCATAAATGTACAAATCTACTCAATTTGGCACACAGCCATACAACTGATACAGATATATGAAGAAATATATGTTTCTACTTATAAAATTACTGTTGAAATTAGATGTAGATATCTTAAATTTGAAAGAGTGAATGGATAGCATTTTTTTATGTTTTTGTGACGGAACAATCTCGAGGCCCACCTTATGTTAAGCGGAATAACCTCTGCCTATAACAGATGCATTTCGTCACAAATAACGAATAGCACTGCGCCCGTCACCTTGAGAGTTTTTAAGTCTCATATGCCTGTAATTTCACTGGCTCTCAAGGAATGCTGCCGGAACACACCGTTAAGTGCTTGGCGACAGATTTTCAACTATAAGGTGGTCGCTAGCCAGGCGGGCATTCGCAAAAATGCCCTTCCACCATGCGGTGAAGCTCAAGCCCGCGGCGGGATTCGAACCATGGACCTGCAGCGCAGCAGTCCATAGCCAATAAAGCCATCACTGCTTCATTTCTTTGCTTTTGTCGATATTTGGGATGTTATAATCACAACACATAAGTTGTTCGCGATTTGATGCATATTATCCAATCCGTGAAAGACTTATAATGTAAAACTACCTACTTAATCAAGCTGAAATTCTTTAAAGTTAAATAGTTACTAAAAAAACGACCAAGTGCGAGTCACTCGCACGCCGAGGATTTTGAACCAATACAGTATTTATTATTGTGTAAAGTTCGTGTTTGCACTATAATCACACCAAGTTGCATGCTTCTATGTAGTATATATATGTAACTGATTTTCCCATAGAGCAATAACAGAAATTTTATAAAAACCCGCGCCATTACTTTGTTTTTATTGTAATTTTTGAGAGCCAGTAATTCTAGGTTAGCCTGAACAACATCTTCGACCACATCATCACCTACCATCAGATGAGATAGTGGTCAAAGGCTAACCTATAAGGCATAAAAAAAAAAAAAAGATATGGGGGATATCTTTTTTTTTTTTTTATGCCTTATTATCTATTCTAATATTATAAAGCGGAAAGATTTGTATTTTTGTATGTAACGAATAAACTTAAAAACTACACGACCGATTTGAAGAATTATTTCACTCCTACATTATCCCTGATGAACATAGGCTATAGAATATTTTCAAAAACTTAGGGATCCGTATGAAAAGTTCGATAATGTAACCCAACGTGTAAAAAAATATCACAAAATCGTTATATCGCGTACGATGCGGAATTTGTTGACAATTTGACAATAGAGGAAACCGATCTACTACAATTTTATAGAGGCCATCAATATCTACAAAAATGTTTGCAATACCATATGTCTAACTATAACAGTTATGTCACAATAACTACTTTTTATATGTTTCAATTTATATTTTTTGTTAATTACCCGTGCGAAGCCTGTGCGGGCCGCTAGTAAAATATATTCTGAGACAAGCAGCTACCTATAACGGTTCAAAAAACAGCCCTCGACCAACAAATAGTCTAGTCTTAATAAATAGAAACCAGTTTTCTCCTACGGAATCCGAAAAACTGACTTACGTAAAAACCATGAGCAAAGCACATAAAACGTAATTTAGCACGTAGACCTAAGAAATTTCAAAAATATGACGCAAAGCAAAAATGTGAAAGTTTTAAGTAATACCTACCGTAAACTGGTACTGACATACTTAGTTAGACTTAGATCCATGCCTATATTTTATAACTTAGGTATGTGGGCAATCAAAGTAGGTGCGTATCAATTTTCATGAAAACTTTCTTTTCTTACAGAGACCAGAAAACCTTGAGACCCCGCTGTCTGCCCCGCGCGACGCAAAGAATAGTATTTACATTATGAATGATCAGGTATGTAAGCGTATCGGAGATAATTGAAAATTATATTAAAAAACATTCAAAGTAAATAATATCACCAAAACGCTATTATTTTTTGTGGCACTTTCCAATGGGAGTAAAGGAAAATCGAACTTTTTTTAATACGCGCGCGCTTTAATTTTAGCAGGAAAGTATTTTATTCGATATTATCTAACTTAAAAACGCACTTACCTAAATTCCAACCAAAATCAGCATGTTTCTGCTAAACGAGGTTTGCATAGGTTAAGTATATTTATGTAGGTACGCAATAATGTTTTTTTTGTATGCAATCAATATTGTCTTATAAATAATACCTACAACTAAGTTATTCATTTAATATTTTTTTAAATTATGGTAATGCAGTTAGTGTTAGAGCATTTTGAGAATGGCCGCCTGGCACCCTAGAGTAGTAAATCTAACACCTAGCATTGTGTTCCGAAACCTGTCCTTGCGAGGCAATAATTCTAATTTTAGACCGCATCATAATTTGCCATCAAGTGGCATAGATTCTTGCCCGTTCTTCTCGCAGCGGCTCTATACAATTTATTTGCTGAACGTGGTAGTACAATGCAGGTAGTAGTAAGGTAGTACAATGTGGTAGGCAATTCGCGTTTACTATATAAATGCAAATTACGATCATCTGCAAACAAATTATTGTATGGTCAACACAGGAGGGCATATTGACTATGTAAAAAAAAGGAATAGTAATGACCATAATATACTACCTTGCGGTACCCCAAAAAAGACAAAACTAATGACAAATTATAGAGCCGCATAAATTAAACTAGACAATGAAAAAGTTTAATATGTGGCTGAAATATCTTAGGCAGCATATTAAACATCTAAGGAAATAGAAATAATATATAGTACCACCAACTTAACTGTGCAGTTCTCGAGGGCGCTACTGGTAAAGGAAATCAACTACAGACAGTCACAATTTGAGGGAAAGTTTTAGTTCATTTTTCTGCCATCTGAACAGATAAGTTGGTCGGACTGTACATTAAAGCATTGAACTGGAGCCTTAAGCTAAAAGTTCAGATGTTGTTTCATTTTAATAAAGTAAATGATTAAAATGGATCAAATAAAATATATAGCCAATAATAATGTCTTACATGCGAAATGAGTGTCAAACATGGATGTTGCCAGGATCGATTGTAATAAATACATAAAAATAAAACACCTGAGTAGAACAATTGATAATCGTTGCACAGACCGCAACTGAATGGTACCCAAAAGAAACAAAACCAGAACGAGGAAGACCAAAGCGAAAGGTCTATAGATGACATAATTCCGAAATTAGGCGTTAGAATAACCACTAATACACAATAATGGGACTATTTGGGGGAGGCCTTTGCCCTAAAACGAGACGCTGAGTGAATAATAATGACTAGCATCTCAGCAATAAAAAGACTTTTATGTATATATCTTTTGTACTATATTATGTGCCCTAACCTAAAAGATTAAGTTTTTACTTCTTTTAATTTCATTATACATATTGTTATTAGGTATCAATTTAGAAAATCTACGACAAAGTGACCGAACAGAAAAATCTGGCTATAGAAATACATAAATATAATGCAACCTTCTTAACACAATAACAGAACCTGTTTAACAATAGCACAATTACAGCAAAAACTTTTTATTGTCATTAACATTGTAAAGAAACTTTTTTGTAGTATTCTCTCATACCAGCTTTCTTTAGGACTAAAACTTCACTGTGCTGGGATGAAATTATTAACATTTTTAGTACACCGTACCTAGAGGATCGATTCTTCCATATTTTTATAGCCTTAAGACACTATCATCAGTCGGTAAAAAATCAAAGATGTTGAATAGACAAATGCTTGAGTCAAAAAGTGGCTCTGAACGATCTCTGCTGGAACCTAGCATAGGCTGCTAGGTGCTTGGCTATAGATTTTCTACTTGAGGGTAGTTGTTAGCAAGGTGAAGATTCGAAGAATTCCCATCTACTGTGTTGTCCATCTCAAGCCCGCGCAGGGACCGAACCATGCGCCACACCTGCACGATGGTCCATACTCACTTTCCCTGGGTCATAACCACTAACGGGATATATATAATGAATCCTACAATTTGTATGATGAATAAAATAAAGGTGTAACATACATTGCGGGGTATAAAATTAAAGACAACAATGCATAGGTTAACAGTAGGTATTTCGGAACCAAAAAAAATGTTTTATAAAGTTTTCTTTTCATAAAATGTTCTTATCTTAAATTGTGTTTAATTACCAATCAATAGTTCTAAATTAAAAAAAAACACAAATATTACCGATCAACACTTCTATAATCTTGGAATCTGTGTATGCTGCTTTATGCGATATTGAACCGTAAAATTAATAAAATCGTAAAATATCATAATTGGTTTATTTTGACACTGACGAGAGTGCTTTCATGTGGCGGGATCAGTGATAAAAACAAAGAGCTCACTTGCATATAAGTCACTTGAATAAGTGAAGCTCTCTTATTGGAAGAGTATATTATAAGCTGTTTTTGATACTGAGTTGCCGATAATGAGACAGGTTTGATACTACTTATCACATGTTTTATTGTTCGTTTAGTACAATATCGAGCACGGTTTGATAGGGGAAACTTGCCTAATTCGTACTTGTTCCTAAAACGTACACCATCATTATATCCGGACTGACAATAACAGTAGCGACGCAAGTGACAAGAAACGGAACTACCATAGCCGAAAGAGTGGGGCCCCACTCTTTCTACTATGGAACTACTAGTCTGCCATGTTAAATGATTTGAAAGAGAACGTTGCGCAGATGCTCCTACATACAATATCTATAAAGAGTAAGTAATTTCACTACTTTCATGTAATTTTTTTCGCCATTTCATAAGCACATTGAGCTGGGATATGGCGTAACACCGATCTAAGCTGATCTAATTTTGTATGTATTTGTGAGTTTATCATACTAAATTATGTGATTATTTTCGCGGGTAATCTGAAATATCTTACTGTAGTGCGCCTAATTCGTACCGGTACGAATTAAACATAATAGTTTAAATTGTTCAATTTTATAATGGCTCAGCGGAAATATAGGTGATTCGTGGTATAAAGATGTCATGGTACAATACCTTTCTGGATATAAGAATGGAAATTTAGTAAAAACTACAAAAAAAACTTGTTTTGTAATATGTGT
This sequence comes from Plagodis pulveraria, assembly GCA_963890685.1. Classification (NCBI taxonomy): domain Eukaryota; kingdom Metazoa; phylum Arthropoda; class Insecta; order Lepidoptera; family Geometridae; genus Plagodis; species Plagodis pulveraria. Next base: position 20,908,135 of record OY982957.1, read on the forward strand.
AAAAATAATAGAAAAGAAAATATGATTCTGTGTGATGTCATTAGGGTAGGTTTTCGCGATTATTACACATAGTAATTAAACAACTTTAAACGGTTTAATCGCGTATATTTATCATTTATTATGTCACGACGCGACGTTTCAAACACTTTGCAGTGATCGTGGTCACGGAGTGACAAAAACGTCGGGACAAAAATAATGATAAAGTTTAAATTGTGTAAATAAAAATTTAAACCGTTTAAAGTTGTTTAATTACTATGATTCTGTGTCTTCCATGTGAGGCTTGGATTCACGAGCTTTAAGCTGTGTTGATAAAAATGATCTGAATTATTTTAGTGATGATTGTAGAGACTTAAACAAAAAATAAATAAAATTTATGACAACTACAATTAGTTTAGCGAACCAAAAAATTTACATAATTATATTAAACTTTTTCTGTAATTTTGAGACTGAAATTATGATACGATCTCTAAGTACGATTTAGGATAATTGAAGTACGAATTAAGACCATTGGTCTTAAATCGTACTTTGTAAAAAACTAAATTTTTGTAGAAACTTATTATGATTAAGTTTAAATGAGTACTAACGTTAATAGATAAAACATGAAAGATTCAATGACACGAAATTAACCATGTCTATCATTTATAGATTAGGAAATACAAGCTTTTGTTCTTAAGGGGTACGAATGAGGCAAGTTTCCCCTACTGTTTTGAGAACTTCAATATGAAGCAGTTGACATTCAGAATTCAAGTTTAAAATTTTTGGTCGTTAAGCTCTTTTTATTCTAAACCCTTTAAATAACATATTTATGTCATAAACCTAAGTATCGCTTTTCAATATTTTTCCAGAGGTAAAGAACTATACGACACACGTTGTCGAAAGTACCATAATATAGGTACCTACCTATATCCACGCTATAGATTGATCAGAAAATATTTAAGATAACTGGCAGGAAAACTTCGGTAACTGCGTTAGTAATTACTAATTTAAGATCTCTTTTGTTGCAGACATTTCATACACCATCATTTGGCGACGAAGAGTTCGATATTCCCTTGATTCACGGACAGCATGCGGCTGCGGCCGGCGTGCAAGCTTCACACATACAATACACGCAGTTACACCACTCCGCACCACAGGTACTACGCTACCTCATAAAAAAACTGCATCGCAGACCAATGACAGTTCTACCTATAGAGACGTTATACTCAATAAAAGAGCTTTAGCAGCATGGCTAATCTTTATCACAGGTACTTACATAGTATTACTTAAGTACCTTATTCACTGAAAGAACTAAAACATCACAAAGCTATACGAACCCCGTGGAAGGAATGGGTCTATATATACCTATATATATGTAAGCGTTGTCGTATGAACTTACAAATACCGCCTAGCGCAATATCATCGTACTGTCTCTGTCGTCCCGCGTGTATGTCGTGCATAACATGAACTTGAGAAACGGCAACACCGTAACAATTAATTTAATATCTAATATATATTATATCTAGTCAGGCGGGCATTCGCAAAATGCCCCACCACCATGCTGTAACGACTGCCATCCTAAGACAACAACCGGGACCGACGGCTTAACGTGCCCTCCGAAGCAAGGAAGCGCTCAGTAGTAATGCCACTAGCGGTCACCCATCCAAGTCATGACCGCGCCGGGCGTTACTTAACTTAGATAGGTTAAGAACGTCAAAAACGGCTAAGCAAACTTCGCTACGAGCGCTTCGGTGCTTTTAGGGTATTTTGTGCATCACTATTTTATGTAGGTATCGAAGTCACGTGTTGCGTCTTTGCTAGATGGGAACTAAATTGAATTAGGTGAATTCACTTAATTTTATTTCGCCACAAGATGGAGAAAAACATATTCACCTCAGTTTATATTTAATACTTACATCATTGTGGCTGACATATATATTATATGGCAAATTACATTTTCTGGATGGGCGCGACTGATAGGAATAGTATTGGCCAAGGATATATAGAATATGACAGCTAATAGGAACTTGAAAATATCATCACATACATGTATATGATATGCATACATACATATTATTTTATTACTCGACCATATGTCTTTTATTTGTTCACTCTATTACTTTTTGAAAGGTTTGTTGAAACACTTCGGGTTTTTTGGTAACTTGCTCGTAGCTTCAAGCTACCCGGCACATATAACAAAACTCAAACAGAAAAGAACTCAACAATATTGCATGCACTTCCATCCACCTAAAAAGTCAAGTCTAAATATAACACAAACTTACATAATTCTCAAGTAAGCGATCAATATAGCAGTAGGAGGTCGCAAATAGTTATGCCTGCCTATTTTGTAAGCTCAATAAAATACTGACAAGTTACAGAACTCTGTCCTAGTTTTTAAATTGGTTTTTATTAAAATTGAATTGCCTATCGATGGATTCCGCTCTATATTTTACGAGCGACAGGGCTGGCACGATACGAACATTATTTATTACCCACTGCCCTGAAATTGATATTCATATAAACATGAACATTTCTCAATTATTAAGGGTAGATAGGGTAGCTTAGGTATTAATAGTGTTTTCTTCTTAAAGGCCAAAATATAATCCCAATATGCATATTGGCCCATAAGTTGGAAACAATTGTATGTTTAATTACTAGTAATTACTATTATTTATAAACCCTGATATAAAAACTCGAACCTCGCATTTTAAGTACCTGTTAAAGCACCATGAAAAATAATTTAATTGAAATTTACAGAGAATACAATACATTTTTTTTTAATAAGTCTGAAAGACGAACCGATCCTGGGTAATAGATTTTTTGAGTGCCCGATTATCTTATAAGTAATTTATAAAGACGAAACTAATGTTAACGAAATAAATGGAAGAATAATTTGCTAGATCAATAACCTGTTTTTTAATTATTATTTTTATAACGAATTTGCTGTCAAAAATTAATATTTGATGTTGTGAAGACCAAAAGTTTTTTTTTCCATCCGATTACTGAACATTTATTCCTTTAATGCAACTTTTGTTAATATTATCGATGATTTTTTTAACCTCGTAAGATCGAAAATAATTTGGCCGAGATCTAAAGTAACGCCGAATGTGCCTCAGAAGAACTAATATTTTCTAGTCTATAACGCCGAGCTGTTTAAATAAAGATATTGCTATGTTCAAGATAATCTTTTGTACTCATATTTATAGGGACTAGATATGAATGCCGTTGGTGAATTCCACGGTGGCGGCGTGGTTTAAAAATTTCCTCGGCGGCGCGGCGGTGGTGTTTCGGCGGCTTAATATACCTGCTTAAATGTTAATCACAATCTCTGCTTAACAGTTAAAAACGATTAAAGAGAAGTGAACCTCAAAAAGGCAAACTTAATTTTAATATCGTTTTCAGAATTGGATATCGCGCCTTACAGATCATTAAAATGTTTAATATTGTAGAGGCTATAATAAATAATATGGCTGAGCCGAATACACATTTATATTTCTATCGTTACAAAAAAATACAAAAATACATGCCTAAATTTCACGTTATCAAGTTTGGTGTCCATATGTTTCGGTATGATTAAAAAATAACACATAAATGATATATGGGTGCGTGTGAGTAGGAAATCAAACACCGAAATGTCACGGCGCGGCGGCGCGTCGCATGCCTTTCTCAGCGGCAACGCGCCGGTAAGAACCCACGGCGACGACGGCGCTCCGGCGCGGCGCTCATATATAATAGGGACCTTAATATCTTAGTCAATAGAGAGGCAAAAAATATGTAAAAAAAAACGTCTTTTAAAGGATCATTCAGCATTACTGACTATAAAATTAAGAAAATAAATATGTTGTTCTTAATTATTTAAAGTAAAGTAAAAGTGTAAACTGTTATTTATATTCATGCTTCATAACATTCACTAATGATAGTAAAAAAAATAATGAAAAAGGTACAACGTTTGTTATTTTATTTTGTAATTTAACATTTGTCCATTTGAAAGAACTATCGGTTTTATATATAACATGAATAAGTACTAAAATAAGGATAGGTATACACTTTTATCATCATATTTATTGAAATAAAATTTTAATTTTCTCTTTTATGAACCAACAAGGATATTTCAAATATTAAAACTATATTTACTCGTAGTAAAAAAAAACCGGTAGAATATTTCGAAAAAAAACGACAGTTACTCAATTATGACCAAAGGCTCCTTGAGATGAATTACTAGCATTCCATGGATTCACCGTGCGGGTGCCGGGTCCATAGCGTTGCAGAGGAAGAGGCTAGAGGGGCCTGGGACTTGCAACCGAGGGGGGCCCCTTTATGATATATCAATGCTCCCCTTCACCGCTCGAGTCTCCTCCCCTACCTAACCAAATTTGGTAAGATCCTACTAATGCGCCTTAGATACACGTTCTAGGATGGAAGTTACGGTTGTTCTTGGTAGGCCAAGGTCTTTAAGTAGGTTATATAGGGATTTCGCTGGTATACTCCATGCTCCAACTTCTACAGCATATAAATTAACCACATAACCGTTTTTGGTTAATTAATTTGTTAGGTCATAATAGTTGTTTGTTTTTATTGTGTGGTCTTTAGGTAGGTTACAAATAATAACAATTAATTTTCATACGAAATTAATTTAAAAAAACTGCATCAAACGGTTAAATTAATAGAGCTTGCTTGTTAAGCGGTTATTTAACTTTTACTATACTTGCTTGTTCTACAATTAAAGTACGTTAAGATGAAAATAAATCAACAATTCATTTACCACGTCTGCTTCTCCGATCCATCTTGCCAGAAACAATGGCCAGTATATACAAAGTTACTTTATGACAATGGCGATGTCACACATGACATTAAGTTTTTTGGTTGTCAAGTTTGGATACACAAATTTCTATAGTTAAAGCTACGGACTACGACATTTCTTTTTCACTTAATGCGATTTTTTTAATTCAAAGTAATCGCTAAAGTTTCAGTTCCTCTGGGTGTCTACATCGGCGTTACTTCCAACTTGCTTTCCAAAATATCTCGGTTTTAATGACTATTAAGTTTTAGTTCCTTCAAAGGTATGAGGTAAAGGTATGAGGGCTTACGAGGTTAAACCAGCAGCGTTCTTCCATCACATTACTAGACAACCAGAACCAGGGCCAGAAGTTCGATTAAATTATTTCTCAGGGAGGCTCCTCATACATGAGAAGCCGAGAAAAACTTTTTTGCATCACAGCATGTTTACTGACATCTTCTAGTGCTAATTGAGTAGAATGCAAATAATATATTTTTGGGTCTATAAAAATAGATGATTAGCGGGCTGTCAAAGTGGTCAACTTAAGATCTAGTTAGGAATCTGAAATTGTGGTATATTATGTACTAAATTCTTTATTTTCCCAACAAATACAAAAAAACGACGCTTTTGATCAATACCAACAAATAGTACATTGTACATCGAGGGGAGAAAACGATCTATTCCTGCTCGAGAGTTTGTTTAAGCCCGACGCGTAGCGGAGGGCTTACTACACCTACGAGGAAAATAAAATCATTATACGTTTTCTCGTACTTACCTCGAGACTTCTCAGACGGTAAGTTCTTAATGACTTCTTGAGCTGCATTTCTTATTTCTGGGCGTCATCATTATAAAATCGTCACTTTCACTATCAGATAACAGTTTGGAAAATTATTTAGAATAATTAAAAGCGTACTGTTCAAATATCAATTTACTAAAAAACAAAATTTAACCAAACATAATAAATTACCGCGCTTTTTTTCTCGTAGTGTAAAAGAAGGTTGCCAACCTCCTTTCATTGAAAATCAAGTACAAATAAAAATCACACCTCTTTTTTCTAAGTATTTTATATAAAACCTTTTTGAGATTGATTTTTTTATGTAAGCAGCTAAAAACAAAAGAACGCTACCATGGCAGTTATGGATTTTCATACAACATTCCTTCACTGCTACGGAGTGAAGGAATGAAAATCCATACAACTTTCCCCGCCGTACATTTATAAGGGAAAAATGACGAACTTTATAACATGTTTTTGAACGAGTAATGAGACCTTTTCTGAGTGGGTGTGGTATAAAAATACTTTCACAGGCAGTTCCAGCCCAAAAAGAGCAAGGATCTACTCGCACTTGGCCACTTTATGAAACCTAAAATTAAATTATTTCTAACTTCTTTGTACCACGTTATTAAACAACTACGTTACGTTTGTGGAATTTATATTAAATAAAGGTTTTTAAAACTTATTTCTTTAATGTACTTAGATATTAGTCAAATAAAATTTCTAAGGTAAATGATTACTTTATTTTAAATCAATAGTACCTATTTATAAAGTAGTGATAGTAATCCTCGCTAGTACCTAGTGTTGCTGCAACAACAATCACTGCATTCTTTCTAACGGCTTTTTAATTTATTCAGCTTTTTTTTGAAATAAATCAATTATTATTTAGTTTATGTGTAATAATCACGAAAACCTTTCAAACTACTAAATAATACTCATATTTTTACGGACAAGAAATAAACTAAAATTTACTCTGCGTACATATTTTACATTGCGGAAATCAATATATAATAATAACACATTCTACAAATATTTTATGAAATATGGAAATAATATTTTGAAAAATACTTTAAATAGGTAGGTATTAAATTATATATAGTGATAATGCCACAAATACTGCTTACCCGTGGAATCGTTTTTATTAGTTTAACTAACTCCATCTAGTTATTATGAATAATATCCAGATAAAGTTATTAATATATCAAATTAACAACACAAGAGGACCTCAAGAATGAATCTGACAGGCCTGTCTGATCCCATTGGGCAAAAAAGATCGAAAAGATAATTAGCCATTGATACGAAATGACTATAGATTCATTCATACAAAACAATATATATACCTACCTACCAAGATAATTGATAAAGTGAAAAACCAGCAATTCTCCGTCACTGAATATACTGCAGTACGCAGTATAACTATGCGATACAATGACTGGCTTTTGAAAATATAACAATTCTAATAAGAAAAATAATAAGGTATAAGGAAATGAAAAGAACCTATGAAAATTAATACTCTGAATGTCTCGGAATAACATTTTGCGTACTTTTGAAAGTTTGGTATATAGGAAGCAAAACCTTAGAAATCTTGTATCGAGGATTGCCAAAGGTTTTTTTTTCGAGAAAGATATATGTACAGTACACAGTCTTGGAAATAACCTTTGGGAAAGTAAATTATCTCTATTTTAAAAGCCCGGATAACGTTTTCGGTCATGAAATATTGAAACACTATTCGAAAATATGCCCATTGTTTTATTCGGTAACATAAATAGGGGAGACAAAGAAGGTCAGACGTTTTCTGTACATTGTGACAATTATATTTCAAGAAGAATAACTATACCCACGAAAATTAAAAATACCAATGATAAGTAAATACATACTCTGAATTTCAATACGAGTAGCTCGGAATAACGTTTAGCGGGTTTACGTAACTTTGGTAAATAGAAAACCAAAATATTATAATCCGGTTTATAAAGGTTTAAATAAATGTACGGTAAACAGTCCTGGATATTTCTTTAGGAAAGGTAAATAATGTGCAATTTAGTAGCTAGTTCTATGGAAATATGAAAAGGTACTTAAAAATATGTTGAATGATATTTTCGGTAAAATAAAAAGAGGATATTTTGAAGCGCTCGTAGCGAAGTTTGCTTAGTTGTTCTTTACTGATCAGCAAAGTTAAGCAACGTCCGCCGCTGTCATGAGTTGGATTGGTATTACTACTGAGCGCATCCGTGCTTTAGAGGGCACGTTAAGCCATCGGCCCCGGTTGTTATCTTAGGATGGCAGTTATAGCATGGTGGTAGGGCATGTGGTCTCCTTCTGCTAAGCGGTAATGGCGCAGAAGGAGGCCGCGGAGCGGGTCGACGTCCAGTTGTTAGGTCTCATTAGCCTGTAATTTTTCCGGCTCTCAAGGACTGCTGCCGGAACACACCGTTAGGTGCTTGGCGACAGATTTTCTACTTGAGGGTGGTCGCTAGCCAGGCGGGCATTCGCAAAATGCCCTTCCACCATGCGTTAAAGCTCAAGCTCTGGGCGGGATTCGAACCATGGACCTGCTGCGCGGCAGTCCATAGCCAATGCCACTGAGCCATCACTGCTTCAAAATTAAATAATATGAACAATAGTGACAAAATGTGATCAAAATTATTGAAAATAACGAAATTGGCGCCAAATGGAGTACGCCCTGTATGTCACGCAGGCTACGTTCAGAGCGCTTAAAGTGGCCCTTGTTTGTTTTTGAAGTTGCTCGTGGGTACAGAACAATACGGTTATTTTTTAACTTCAAATATCGACATTGATATTAAAATATATATCTTCGTTATGGTGCTTTACCTGTTTTCTTTTGAAAGTTAAAATGTTCTATGCTACCCTCAGAGGTTCGGAACGATCGAGTTGTCAACAACCGCCGCGCCTAAATGCTCTACTGGGGGTGCTTACCATTTGAAGTTTAATTCGCCAAAAACGCTAAAAACGATCACACTCCCAAAAAGTTGTTCCAGATGGGTCTTGGCGTTATTTTCGCCATAAACGCTACATATAATGTCAAAAGTGACAGAAGTGGCAAATTTTAGTGGCATTCTTAGCGTTCTTATCTTAAATGGAACAGGGGAGAACAGTTTCAAACGATCACAGTGATCACAATCATAGACGCAGAATGTGATCAAAATTATCGAAAATAACCTTATTAGCGTCAAATGGAACATACCCTGGTCGGGAACGACTGTAAAGTTACACTGCACTCCGAGTGCGCACATACTTGGGTTCTGAACGTACCCGCCGCACACGTCTCTAATGTTTTAGTTGTTGTCAATTATTTTGTCATCATTCAACTTTTGAGTTTTTGTCTCGAAGAATTTTATTTTGGATTCAATGTTGAGTTTGATTCAATTTTATTTTTCATATTATTTACTTGTATATTTTATGAGATAACTTGAGTTTAATAAATATAATTTAATACATAATATTTTACCCATACCTACACATAGAATTTTCGTCATAAAGATCATAATACAATCTTTGTAATATTTGAATACAATGGGACGCCGACTAACAGAACTAACTGGAATGGCTATTCCGTAGGTGGGCATGATGAATCCAGCACAAGACGGACTAGCGCCGCCAGGAGGTGCACCGTCGTACCAGCAACCACTGTACTTGCAAGAACCACATACACCCGTTGTAACATCTCACAGGTATTTATAAAATTCTTTTAGCTATTGAAACATACACTCAATAAAAGTATATATCCATTTATTTGAGTTCTTGCACACATTTAAATTTCACACTACATTTATGTAGTGTTATGGTAATGAGGAAGTTAAATTAGTATTACTCGTTTATAGAACTAATCAATGTGACTTACATAGGTGGATGTGAGTATATACGTACATATAAGCTAAGTTTTTGATTATTTTCACTTCAAATGTTTTAATAACACAAGGTTCATCAAAAATGTATATATTAAAATTAACTAAACTTCATTCTTTCAGTGCTGGTGCCCCAGCTGGTAATTACATAATTCAACAACAACCTGGGGGCCAGCAGAGGTTGCTGATGATGCAGCCAGCACAAGTAATGAGTGGCCCACCTACTCCTAGCACACCCACGCAGCCCTCAGTACCAGTTTATGGCTCTCCCCAGAGGGCATCACCTCCAGGAACAACTAGTGATGACTCTGATGACAGTGTACCATCACACCACTCGCAGGTAAGCAGTTGCAGATTTTACCGTATATGAAAGTGAGCTCACTTTATTTGTAGTTGGCTATGTGCATGCCATTATGCTAGTGTGTTTGTGCCTACTTGAACTATTTTTTGTGTTATTGTGCACATGTGTACAATGCAGCTCTAAAATTTATGCTCTATAATATTGACTAATATAAGCAAGGCCTACTCCCTTGTGAAATCAAAGAATTATACCTTTGTTGTAGTTATTTTTAATGTCATATATATTTGCCATTATAGTCATATGCCATTTTAGTAACAGTAGAACTCTTTGTGAATTACTTCATCCAAGGAAGTACTGCCACCAAACTGGAAATACCTAGGTATATTTCCAACAGCAAGCAGTAATGTTTGCAAAACTGTGTTTATTACAGACTTGAAGGGTGAAATTACTGGCACATCAGTTTTACCAACTTTTTGCCTTAGGGTGATATGCACAGTGAAATATCTCATTGTGACTAAATGCATCTAAAGGTCGAAGTCACCGCTTAACACCAAGTGGGGCTTGTGCTTGTTCTGCCACCATCCCAGAAAAAGTCATAATGCATGTTGACACAAGCTACAATTTCGTTCTATTATTTGGGCTAACTTTATTTGTGTTTATTTTGTCGGTTTAACTTTTCTGTCTAGTCACAAATTTTTGTAAAAAAAAACAATTATAAAATATTGTAGTACATGTAAAAATCTATATGTATTGTGGGTGCTAGGTCATATTTTATCAATTTATGGCCCTTTTATTTTACAAATTCAATAATTGGATGACAAATTAATGAAATTATTTCTCAGAGTTCAATTAATGTTTAATTATATCACAATAAATATGTAAAAATACTTATTGTTCACATTCACATCTTATATAATTATATCACCTACATTTCAAGATTTCTTTTAAAATTAAAACTATATATTAATCATTATATTTACACAATTTTCTATTCAATTGTTTTTATTTAGAATCATAAATATAGTTCACTGGCATTCAAACTTAATTTTTATGATTTATCAGTTACATATTAGAAAAGTATACCTAGTGTAGAGAATCTAATGAATTGGTTGTTTGTTGGTAGTTGCCTGGTGATGCGGAAAGCCTTCTGCCTATCCATTATTGCTCAGCGAGCCGGCAGCAACAAACTACGCTTCATCAGGTATAGGCAAATTTTATCGCTTTACCTTGCTATATTTAACTTGATATTAGTTTAACACTTGTGATGCATTCGATTTGCCAATGAACTATATTTGAAATCTTTTTATTTTTAGCCTTATTAAGTATAATATTCAATAATCCAATGTTTCTTGCAATCAGATTGGTGTTGCCAACATGGGTGTTAAAAGATCTTCCCCTGAGCCAATGGATAATGGAATCAACAGAGGGCAAATGCAGAAAAAACCCAAAGTTCAGAAGAAAAAGAAAAAACGTGATCCTAACGAGCCACAAAAGTAAATAAAATTGAAGTATACATCATATAATGTGATAAGGGGCCGTCCATTAATCACATGATGTTTTTTTTTACATTTTTCAACCCACCCTCCCTTGTTGGTGATACTTGGTTAGACTTACCTCCCTAAAATCACGTGTATTTTTAGTAGCTACAAAGAATCTTAAAATTTTTAGAATAAAGTAAAGTTTAAACACAGGTATAAAGTATAATCTAATCTTATTCTGAAATTAAGGACGGTTACGGACGAGGTAACGGTGTACGCATGTATTCGGCGCTCAAATGACAGAATAACTGGCGACTGGCAAGCCGAGCCGGGCGGTGGTCGCGGCACGCGGGATCTTCGTTCTACACGCCTCTTTGCAGTTTAGAAAAAGCGCTTTCGACGAAAAAATAAATACACGTGATTTCTTACTGCACCTCACTCCCCCATTGTGATATTTCGTGATTTTTGCTAGACTCCATCCCTCCCCCCCCTTTCAAGCCTCACGTGATTAATGGACGGCCCTAAAATAATATATATTTATTGTCCATCACAGGTATGACGGTATGATTATTATGTTTGTCTTATTTTCATATTATCAAAATCTGCCATAGCAGCAATTGGTTTGAAGTATCAATATTTTTTTTATTTCATTACAGACCAGTCTCCGCATATGCCTTATTCTTCCGGGATACACAAGCTGCAATTAAAGGCCAAAACCCTAATGCAAGTTTTGGAGAAGTGTCAAAAATTGTGGCGTCAATGTGGGATGGATTAGATTCAGAACACAAAAGTGTAAGTTGGTATCGTAACTTGTTTTATGTACCTTCTTTCCTTCATGATAATTTAAAAGATTTCAGCATTTTAATGTATCTAAATAGTACATACGAATAATACAAAATAATATGTACTGCTATGACATTCTAATTACCTACTGCTCTAATAATTGTTGTCCATCCAGGTTTACAAGCAGAAAACTGAAGTAGCCAAGAAAGAATATCTCAAAGCTCTTGCAGCATACAGAGCTAGTCTTGTTTCTAAGGTAAGTTTATTATAATAATAATATTTTTATTTACCAGATCGGTTCAGTTACATATTTAGAAATCTAACATGAGGTAACTTAATTATATTTACTTAGTACATATACAACAATTTAACAATGGGCCCCAAACTAGGCGAAGCCTGTATCTTGGTAACCCAGGTTTGAGAATTAGATTTTTAGAAATATCGCTTTTAATAATATCTTCTGTAATATTATGTACCAAAATTTATTATTATGCCCATACTATTGTTTTATGTATTTTGGATGTTCTGCCCTAAATTTAGTTTTGTCGCACCGCACTTCAGTAATAACGCCATCTACTGGTTCCAGTTATATTTAAAAGTTTTCAAACCAGAGAGAGGGCGGCGCTATGACCGCATTGTGTGGATAGAATGACCAGTGTTACCAAACATAATTTTTTAACGTTTTTCGTTACTTTTCGTTTACTAGTCTAAAAACGTTATTTTCTGAGGTTGGTTTAAAAATGATTCGTCAAATTCACCGCAGATCACTGCGTATTTTTATTTTACATTCAGCTTTCAATATTCAATAAAAACTTGACGTGTGTATTTGTAGGTTATATATACTGAAATTAATTACGTTTTTGGCATAGACCTCTTAACAAAAATAGTTTAAAATGTACACCTTTGACAGACATTAATTTATTTTTATAGATCAATGAGTTTATATTCAATGGGATCCCACATGCTGTTGACTTAAAAAAAAAATATCTTCGGCTTACTGCTCTTATATTAGAAAGGGCACAGAGGGCTTTAATTAAAGTGTTGCTACGAAAACCTTTCCGCTATCCTACTGATACTTTGTATAGTGCCTTTAGAGTTTTGCGTGTTCGGCAGTTGTTTGTGTACAATGCCACATTAAAAATTCACAAAATTTTGAAATTCCGTAGTGATTACGATGAAATAATCAAAAAGCGTACGCTGAGAATTCCGCGGTACGACTTTCCATTGACGGCCGTCGAATCCAGGGGGTAGAGGGGGTGGGGAGAGGGGGGAGGGGTACCACTCCCCCCTCCTCAAAGAAAAAGTCCCGCATCCCCCCCCTTTTTTACTTATTTTAAATTTTCCTCATTTTCTGGATTAAAATTAAAATAATAATTTTAAAATCGATTGCCATTAAGGAGGGCAGTGGAAGGGGAGGGTCATCTCTTCCCTTTCCCACCACTTTTATTACAAGGTAATGCATAGTTTTCGAGTTATGCATATATTTGTAAAATCATCACCTCACTTTTTGTAACCCTTCACTGATCAAATTTATTGTTTTGTTGGATGTGTAACAGATTTTTTAGCGCTTCGCCGGCCGCTGCCGCGGCACGCTCGCTACGCTCGCTCGGCTCGCGCGTTGTGTTGTCGCAGTTTCAACCTAACCTAACCTGTTTTTTTAATACAAAACGTTACCAAACGAATTCCACTTGACGCCAATTATTATCGCCGTTATTTTCGATTATTTTTACCACATTTTGTATCTATGGATCATATTAAAGGTGGAACCATAGACGCAAAATTATCGACAATATCGAAATTAGCGTCAAGTGGAATACGCCTTTATTTAGCATTAATATTGCAAAATAATTAATTTTCAATATTTTTTTTCTCAAAAACTACGCATTTTCTGATTTTGAAACTTTGCAAGTGTGCTTTTAATAATGTAACCTCTCTGTGAAAAAAATATCAACCCTCAACCCGACGTCAGGCAATGGAAAACTGAGCCAATTCCGCTCCTTCGATCCGATAGCCTTCTAGCAAAACGTAGTCCTTCTATCTCTCACCCACGTACCTATAATAAAGTAAACGAAAAGTGTAAGTTGAAGTCTCTTTCTGTGTTTGCCTATAAAAAGACCTTAAAACAATGGTTACTGCAACTTACCTACGACGAAACCGAGGAGTTAATTTAATTTTTCACAAAAATATTTATCTTGGGCTCTGTCTCTCTCATGCACCACACACAACACATCACGACACATACATATATATACACAACACCTTTATAAAAAGCACACATATTATCCACGCCCATTCACACAAGCTCACGTCATTTACTCACTAATAATTTCATACGTTTCTTTTATATAACTTCTCACTCTATTATTACTTGTAAGTCTTCTAGTAATATATTACCTTTTATAAGAAATAAGCTTGTGTAAACAAGTAAGGCATATTTTTACTTAATTTTGCTGTATTGATAAAATCGCCCTCGAGCTCCAAGACACAGGCCTCGTGCTTAGTTTGGAGTTCATAGAAAATCTGTTTTACTATGTAATCCTTTTCAAACAATGTAAACTTTTTCTGCATAATTTTGGTAAGACTTATGGTAATAAAGACATCTCTCTCTCTTGTAAAAAAAAATATTGGAGCTCCCCTGAACAGTAATTTAGTTGAATTTCTAGTACAATATTCCAATCAGGGTCCAACATTTTTCACCACCATATAAACTTTTCAGCTTTGTAACTCATTCTGTTTACGAGCTGAATACCCTTAACATGCAGATGGACGGAGAGGCCCGGCAGACAGTGGAGTCTCGTTAATAGGGTTCCGTTTTGCCAATAGTTAATGGATCTAAATATGAGTCACTAAAGGAAGAATTTAACAGACGCAAACTGTAACTGGTCCAATTCCGTACATTGAAAACATCTTGATTTAAAAAAAATGTGGGCACTATGTAGCTGATACTGATGCCAAAACTGTATTTTTTTATCTGTATCCTGGCCGCGTATCACGCCAAAACTACTGAATGAATTTCTATGAAATTTATCATGATTTCAGATCATACCTTGAGGTAGGATATACTTTTTTAGGTATAGGTACAAGTTGGTAGCGGACGACATAAAGCTGCAGCAAACGACGTGTCGCAGCGACACTACTGGTTTCTA
Organism: Plagodis pulveraria; assembly: GCA_963890685.1. Taxonomy (NCBI): domain Eukaryota; kingdom Metazoa; phylum Arthropoda; class Insecta; order Lepidoptera; family Geometridae; genus Plagodis; species Plagodis pulveraria. Next base: position 20,923,231 of record OY982957.1, read on the forward strand.
CGTATTTCTATGAAATTCCCTCCGTAGTTAGCGACATGAAGTTAGCGACGTGTCGTCGAGCGGCAGACGGCAGTGTCGTCCGACCGCAGATCAGTAGTGCCGGAGCAACGACACGTCGAGCGTGTTTCTTTTCAAAATGGATTGCTTTCATATCGCTTTTCAAATGGTTTTTGATCAGTATTAAATAGTTCCCTCACTTGCCCTGCATATAAGGATAGGACGTGGGGCTTTTCGTCTTTTTTCAGTATAATAGCCAGTAGGAGGCTTCTAGGTCAGCCTGAACAACATCTTCGACCACATCACTTACCATCAGGTGAGATAGTGGTCAAAGGCTAACCTAACATGCATAAAAAAAAACAAGTAGTCATAGTCTTCTTCCTCTTCTAATAAAAGATATAAAAAAATGCGATCACTATTCTCGAACACGTCAGACACCTTGTTTGAGTTGTCATCTGCTGTTGCCGTCTGCAGTCGGGTTCGAAATCATGACTGCAGCGACATGACGCAACGACGTGTCGTGACGACGTGAAGCGACGACATGTCGTCTGCTGCTCCTGCGTGCAGTCGGCTACCAACTTGTACCTTTATTAGAAAATTTTGAGATTTATCTTTAAATATCACCTAGAGACTATTTACTTAAATGAGAGGCAAGAGGCTCAAGAGGGCAAAGCTTGCCTTGCTAAGATAAAAGTCTAAAATCTGGAACATTCGCCGCAATCAATCAAATCAGTTTTTTTTTTAACTATCTATCTTATTCCGGATACTTTTCGGAGACTGCGCAATGGAAGTGCACAATCGAATATATCTTCGATCTACCGCCAAACAAATACACATATCTTTATTTGACATATCAATGTGGTACAAGTAAATTGTGAATCCATTGGCTCAAAAACAAGGAGAGCATCGGCCAAAACACGCCGTTTACAATCGAAATCACAAAGACACGGACAAAGTACTTTGCTCCAACATTTATTGTGCGAACTGCAAAGGAACTCTTGTTACTGTCTTCTGAAAAATACAACCTGGGGGATTTCAAATCCAAAGTAAAAAGCTCCTTTCTGAGTTATGTTTTCTACGCGTGCTCCACCGCAGACCACAGCTTTGCTTAATATATACATTATATATAATTGAAACATTATAAACCGTCAGTCTTAAAAAAATGTCTACAGGCGGATATCAAAATAATCCGCAACAGTAGGCGCAGCTTTTTAAACTGAAACCACCTATAACTCATAAGGCACATACTCGTAGAGATAAATCTCAGTGTAAATGTTTCGAACGACGCTGTCAACTACGACTGCAGACTGCCAGTGCCGCATACCTCCGCTGTGCGGCACTGGCAGCCTGCAGTCGTAGTTGACAGCGTCGTTCAAAATAGAACCTTAACATGAAGACCCACCTAATCTCTTTAGCCCCCCATTCAGTAATCACTGTGTGTTTGTGGAATGCGCGGATGAGTCCTAATTCAAAGTAAAATCGCGTGCATGTTTAGATTGACACAGCTCTCCATTATGAATGTGATATAATGTGGGTACAAAAACGCCAAGGGCTCCTACTAATAACAAACGTTATGTTGGAGCTGTGATCTAAGCCACCGAACTAATTTATCTGTTAACGGACTGTTAAACTAACTAGTTTATCTTTTAACGGGCTGTTGGACTGACTAACTCTAAATGAGTGAGGTCCAACATGCACTTGACCAGTTTCTTAAATTTGTGAGTCTTGTGAAATTAAGAACTGCCGTACATTGATAAACGAGCTCTGGCAACGACTTTTTAGGGCGTATACCATTTGATGCTAAATTCGCTATTTTCGATAGAAAATATTACATTTTGTGTCTATGGTTCATATTAAATGTGGATCCGTAAACGCTAAATATGGTCAAAATTATCGAAAATAACTGAAATTGAACATGGCCTTATTTATGTCAACTGGGCCAAGTTGCAAGCCTCCGTGTGTGGTTGTTTAAACTTAGGGCCTACTCCATTTGACGCTAATTTAGTTATTTTCGATAATTTTGACCACATACTGCGTCTATGGTTGTGATCGTTTGTAAGGGTACGTACCATTTGAGTGAGATTCGCTAAAAACGCTAAAAACGATCACACTCCCAAAAAGTTTTCCAAATGGGTCTTGGCGTTATTTTCGCCTTAAACGCTACATCTAATGTCAAAGTGCTAGAAGTGGCAAATTTTAGTGGCATTCTTAGCGTTCTCAAAAAATGGAACGGGGATGACAGTTACAAACGATCACGTGATCACAACCACAGATGCACAGTGTGATCAAAATTATCGAAATTTACGTTCTTAGCGACTAATGGAACATACCCTAACTGCTCTCCCCTGTTCCATTTAGGGTAAGTACCATTTGAAGTTAATTACGCCAACAACGATAAAAACGATCACACTCCCAAAAAGTTGTTCCAGATGGGTCTTGGCAATATTTTCGCTATAAACGCTATGAAGCTACTGGAACAATTTGAATTACCTAGATCTAATGTCAAAAGTGATAGAAGTGGCAAATTTTAGTGGTATTCTTGTCCTACTGTTCCAGTAGCTTCATACTGTTTAAGGTGAAAATAATGCCAATACCCAAGTGGAACAACCTTTTGGGAGTGTGATCGTGCTTGGCGAATTTAACTTCTAATGGTACGCACCCTTATTCCAAGATTCGGAACGACCCAGTTGTTTTATATCCTCAAATATCTATTTTTGGCGGGGAATATAATATAGGGTGCGTACCATTTGAGTGAGATTCGCTAAAAACGATCACACTCCCAAAAAGTTGTTCCACATGTGTCTTGGCGTTATTTTCGCCTTAAACGCTACATCTAATGTCAAAAGTGACAGAAGTGGCAAATTTTAGTGGCATTCTTAGGGTATATTCCATTAGTCGCTAAGAACGTTATTTTCGATAATTTTGATCACATTCTGCGTCTATGGTTGTGATCACGTGATCGTTTGTAACTGTCATCCCCGTTCCATTTTTGGATAAGAATGCCACTAAAATTTGCCACTTCTGTCACTTTTGACATTAGATGTAGCGTTTAAGGCGAAAATAACGCCAAGACCCATGTGGAAAACTTTTTGGGAGTGTGATCGTTTTTAGCGAATCTCACTCGAATGGTACGCACCCTTAGCGTTCTTATCCGAAAATGGAACGGGGATGACAGTTACAAACGATCACGTGATCACAACCATAGACGCAGAATGTGATCAAAATTATCGAAAATAACGTTCTTAGCGACTAATGGAACATACCCATAGACGTTTGAAAAAGCAATGGGGTCGATTCCATATCACGAACTTGATTAAAACTTAACTATAATTGGTCTTAGTCCTGTCAGATTCATTATTTGGTATTCGGAATAAGTTGAACTAATTTAATTTTAATAGCCAAGATTAAAATAAGATTTCTTGTTCATTTTACCAGAGATAATCTAGAGAATAATCGATGAGCGTTGAATCGAATCGAATATAATGATTGCAGGCATAGTTTTTTTTTTAAATCAAGATAGCTTCTGCACCACATCATCATATGTTTGGTAAATAATAAAATTACTAGAAGAGATTTGCGGCCAACATTCTCAAAACATTTCTTTATATGTATGTTTTAAGTTGTAGTGGAACTAACAAAATCATTCTTAACCAAAAAACTGAGTTAAGTGGTTGAGTTGTTTGGATGGATAGTTGTTAGTGGCATATACTACAAAAAAAAGTGAGTGTTTCCGTGCTTTGAGGGGAAGTGGAGTCATCGGTCCTGGTTGTCATTTTAGAATGGCATGTCATTTCAATGTGGTGGTAGCGCATTTTGCTTTGAGGCAGAATGCCTGCGTAGCTAACTACTATCTTCAAGTGGAAAATCTGTCACAAAGCACCTATGTGTTTCTGCAGCTGTCTTTGAGAGCAAATATTCATTATATTATGTTATTTTTTTTTATTGTGATTGTGACGGAACAAGCACGAGGGCCACCTGATGTTAATTGGTATAAAAGATGCATTTCGACACAAGTGACAAACTAAACTGCGCCTGTCACCCTGAGACACACAGTTATCGAGTCTCATGTGCCTGTAATTTTTCTGGATCTCAAGGACTGCTGCCGGAACGCACCGTTAGGTGCTTTGTGACAGATTTTCTACTTGAGGGTGGTAGGTAACACAGACTGCAATACATCGTCACATCAAGCCTTCAAATAACTAATGTTTAAAAACATCAATTGGGTAACTGGAGTTATTTTTCTACGAGACTGGCAACACTAAGATTTGTCGGTGCTATTTCTAGTGTGTCATTTCAGTCAGTGGTACTAACGTCATTAGACACTGCAGTGTATTCGGCAGTCTTCTACTGACTATCGGAACAGGCACCATCTATGTAGTGAAACCTACACACAGTTAACATATGACGTGAGGACTGTGAACTAATCAGTCTACATCAGTGCGATCCTATTACGGAACCATATTTAAATGTTAATGCATTCCTATTGAAACGGTGATTTTATGATTGGAATATATCGGCACAAGCCTATATTTGAAGTTGATCTTATTTCATAGATTCTACAATAGTTGTTCACCATGCCACGTGCTATCAAAGGTGATCATGATGACGCCAGATGATAACAGAACCTTGAAAAGTGTAAGATGTAGTGTGTACTTATAGTGGAGGTACCACAATAATGACGAGGTAACCTAACCGGAATCACGACATAAGAAAAGTTTCTGCAAGGCGAGGACTGGAATGGCTACGATGAACCAAGTGTGTTTTATACATTTGTGTCTTCTCATTTGTACGATACCCACATGTACGCACACGTTAAGAGAGCTTTGCCATTCAAACTTATGATGTCGAGAAAAAACCATACGGAATCTCCGATATATATCTATATCCGATATATATCGATATATATATATATATAACACCACACGTAAATTCAATTATATAAAAATGAAATTACCCTTGTTTTTACAATCAGTATTTCGCTAAACAGATGATATGTACAGTCATCATACATCATCATGATATCGATTTATAATTTTAAACACTATCGGTCACTGAGGATCTCTCGAATCTAACGTATTTCTCTATGGTCACTTCACTTGTTCTTCGAATAAAATAGAATACAGTGTAACTATGATTCTGCTTATTTTCACGGAAAATTATTTTTGATTAAGATATAGTTAAGTTATAATCGAACTAATCTCGAATTGGCCTCAATACCTAACTACCGTTACCTGCAAGATACAAAAGAGTGCATATAATTTTCTCATCAAGAAATGCCAAGGCCATGTCAGTTAAAGATGCAACCTTTTAACGATCGATTTTGATAGTTAAAAAGTTGTAACCATCAAAGGTTCGGAACGATCAAGTTGTGACAATCGTGTGAAAAGTTGCTGGACGGCGATTCTCGTGCAGTGATATGAATATCATAGTAGATAAATATCGAGAAAACATGGCGAATATCGAGTCGTGTAGTTTTGTGTTATTCTCGCAATATCACAATCGATAAATATCAAGCCCTAGCGATCGACACGCAACATTGCGATATCGGGATTATCATTATACTTTCTATACACATACACACAAGTTCATTTGTGGACATATTTTTATATCTACCACTCGCGAGAATAGCATTTTTGTGAAAAGTCGATATTTTTGGGATATTAATAGTCTATAGGTGACTGACACGGGATAAATATCGAGAATCGATAAATTTATCCCAATTTTGAGAATTGCCCCCCAGTCCGAGTGCGCTCTAACCTAGGTTCTGAACGGGCCCTGTCATTATCTATGACAAATAAATTGACAATGACAATTCTTAGGAGTAGTAGGTTTGGTTTGGTACAGATTATGTGATAATTAAAAAGCTTTGTTTGGTTTTGGAATATTGCAGCTTTCCAAACTATTTACATATTAAAATATTAGTTACTTTAAATAGTTACTACATACTTTCATGGATTTCTTTTTCTCGGTAAGCTTCACTTTGTAGGTGTGGTAATGCTTTACTGTTTGAGCTTTTTGTTTTTAGGTTAGGTATATATATAAACAGTGCAACTCAATGGTATATATTTTAAAAGATTTCAGTTGCCTCTATTTCACAAATTACTAACGCCATATTTTGTAAGTTTTCTCTGTTCACATTAATTATTGGAGTCTAGTTACAAATTAATATATGTGTAACAAGACTTATGGTATATAAATTTGAAGAGTCGGGGAGTGTGGTTTGAAACAAGAAAATATTAGTAAAGAATTGACTGTGTTATTGTTATTTTACTTTGACTTGTCCAATATATTGTCCTACATATTGCATGAATATAGTGGTTTAGAATAATTCTCAAAAAATTTGGTGAATTAATACCTGTATAGGCAATTTTTTTGCACTGTTCTATTGTTCAGAATGTGTATGTAATTCTTATATGTAATACTTTTGCAAAATTATAATTTGACCTGGGAAATGGTACAGTCAGAAGGAATTGACACACTATATTTTTGGTTTTAACCCATTGATATCGGCGATAATTATAACAATAGAATTTCATTCATAAATTGGCCATATTGGGTCAGTCCGATTCCAAGAGGTTAAGGTAAAACAATTTGCTGTGCTTTTGATTCTTTAACATAAGAGCTGTTTACACTGAAGGCAAAGAAACCGGTTTAAGAATTAATTTTCTACGTAATTTACAATAGGGTTTGTCACATACACTCAGGAAACTAATAGTATTGTTGATATATTAATATTCAACTTGTAAATAGTATCTAGAACTTAATATTTAGTGGGAAACAAACTTCTTTATACATAACACAATAAAACAAAGAAGTTAGAACCTAATAAATAAAATAAAAAAAAAACCTAATTTTACTTGTATCATATTTATGTAGGTTTTTTACAATGTCTTTTCTAACAACGCAAAGGACATCATAAAAACATATTTTTATTATTTTAACAACTTTGCAAACAACACACAGGGCTATAATTACAAGCTTTATTTACATCAATCAACATGCCTCAACTGTAATTGAATTTTTTTTTTTAATTTATTACTATATAAACAATACATTATTAGATTTAAGCAATAAGCATTCGAAAACCACTAAGGTTTGTGATGAATGCTACACAAGAGTCTACCGCTATGAAGCACTATATATATATACATATTATATATATATAATGAATTAACATACTTCTACTTCACCTATCTCGCTCAAACTTTGTGAAGTGCTGGGTTCTGGATTACAATACATTCTCATGATAATGTTTGAGCTGGTCATCTTCAGAACTTCAAAGATATGGGGGCTAAACCTTATCTTTACAAATGTACTTACCAGTTATTGAATTTGTGCTCTTTATGTTACCAAATATGAATAGTTGCCATACATTCTTTGTTTACAAACAAGACTATTTCGATTAATTTTAAAATTAGCACTTGACCTTCTGTGGAGCATTGGCTTGATTTTTGAAACTTGAATTTAACATTATACTATTTACTGGGAGCAGTTGGAGGTAATTTATCTTTTTCCATTTTAGTACATGCAAATAAAGCTTGTGTACAATTTTATTAGTTGAAATTATTAATAATATGTTTAGCTTTGGTTTTATGGCCAGCAGCAGCCAGCCCTCCTTGGGAATGCTTGAGTTGATAATATACTCTCTACCATTGTGGTAATCAAGGTGTTATAATAGTAAGAAGCCCTGATATGCGCCCAATATACAGCAACACTCCACTAACATGATAAGAGTGGTGGGATTTTATTTTTCTCCTTCTCTAGTCATACTTTTTGACATCCAACAAGATAGTTCTTTACCATTAAAACAGGGCCCAATAATAATGATGTTTAATTATAAAAAAATTAATTAACCTTTAACCACCTGTCGGTCTTACAGACTCCAGAGATTTAGTTTTCTATACATGCGACGTGGCTGTGTCTCTATGTACCTTTTCCCTTCTTCCACCTGTACGCCCTGTTCGCTTGGCAACAACAGATGTGCGTGCATTTAAGCGTTATAGGTTATTATATTTCATGTAGTCACACTTCGAAATCCAACAAGACTGTTCTTTACTATTAAAACAGGGCCCAATAACAATGATGATTAATTACAAATTTTTAATTAACCCTTAACCACCTGACGTTGGTTTGACAGACTCCAGAGATTTACTTTTTGATATCATTCGGTTTCTATACACACAATGTGGCTGTGTCTCTATGTACCTTTTCCCTACTTCCACCAGTACGTTCCGTTCGCTCAGCAACAACAGATATGCGCGCATTTAAGCGTATTAGGTTATTATATTTCATGTGCTGTCCATGACACCGATTTCAGGTAGTTAAGTTAATTTTGCTATAGTGTATATTTTTGGTTTTAGTAGGCCTATAATGTCTGAATCAAAATATGTACTGGCTACAGGATGCTCATTCCGATTTAGAGAACTTGAGTGTATTAGAAATTTCAAATGAAGATTGTTTCAGTGACATAGAGAAAGTGCACAAACATAGACTATCCACAGTGAACGCCTTTCAGTCGGGTTGTCCACTGCTGAATACAGCCTCTCCCTTTATGGGTTGTGTGCCATTAGACCCACGCTTGGCAGGCGTCTTGGGATTGCAGTGTGAGATATCAGTCCCTCAGAAAGCGCTGCGCGCTGCTAAAAGGCGACTAAGTGTAACACACCAGAAGGTGTGCAACCTTCTGGTGTGTTACACTTAGTCGCCTCTTATGACACCCATGGGAAGAATAGGGGGTCGACATTCTATCCCGGCACCCCACAGACTTGGGTGCAAAGACAACGCTATACATGTACAAGCTTTGACCATAAAATAAAAGCAAAACAGCTCATATGTGTTTTTCTATAACTAATATATTTAAGTTAAATCTTTATTTTTGATAGGCAAATGCATACTTTTCCATGGTTTAAAAACTTATGATGAGTAATAATATAATGGAAATATAGATGTGACTTTTAATTATTGTGATATTTTATATATATAATGGTTATTAAACATGGAAAATACGCAAAAGGTCTCCAGGACCGACGTTAGGTGGTAGTATAACTGAAAAACACATCAGGTGGCTAAGTGATAAGATGTCCCTGCCAAATAAAGATTTTTAATTATGAATGCAATACAACCAAATTAAATGCATAAAGATTAGTAACTTATCAAAGCTATTTACTTTAAATTTTAGGGAGGTGAACAAGAGAACCCTGCTATGTACAATCACACCAATAGTGCCAATCCAACATATGGGAACTATTACCAAGGACAGTCCTATGGTAATGGTCACTCACCTCAAGGATATGCAGGTGGTAATCCTACACCACAGGGCTACTCACCTCAGAGCTTCCAGGGTGCACAACCACAGGCTCCATATGCTGGTCAACCACCACAAGGATACCCAGCCAACCCTCAGTCTACGCAGAACTATGCTGGAAATATTCCAATGCCACCCCAACCTTACCAGGTGACAAAAACATACCTTTGAGTACATTAATTCATATACTATGTGGATAAGAACTGCACTGAAGTCTTGTAACGGGTTTATTGTACATTATCCCCGCCAACCACCCTATCCAGTCTAAATTTTGATACAAATAGGAATGCTTGTCTTCTAAGAGTTTTTTTGTTAAATTTTTTTTATGCCTGATAGGTTAGCCTTTGACCACTATCTCACCTGATGGTAAGTGATGATGTGGTCGAAGATGTTGTTCAGGCTAACCTAGAAGTACTAGCTCTCAAGGACAGCTGCTGGAACACACCGTTAGGTGCTTGGCGACAGATTTTCTACTTGAGGGTGGTAGCTAGCCAGGCGGGCATTCGCAAAATGCCCTACCACCATGCTATAACAACTGCCATCCTAAGACAACAACCGGGACCGACGGCTTAACGTGCCCTCCTAAGCACGGAAACGCTCAATAGTAATGTCACTAGCGGTCACCCATCCAACTCATGACCGCGCGCGACGTTGCTTAACTTTGCTGATCGGTTGAGAACAGCTAAGTAAACTTCGCTACGAGTGCTTCATATCAAGCCAAACCCTACCTAAATCTGACTATATTAGGCTTAGCAATATCTTTCATCACACCAATCACATACCAATGGGTGAGATAGTGGATAAAAGTAACCAATCTGATTAAAAACAAATGATATCTATGGTTTATGGATAATAATATTTACATTTATAAAATTTTTGTTGTACAAACACTTAACACATGCCTTTGAGACAAATGTGTGAAATCTAAAATTGCTCTGCATCAGCAAATTTTACTAAAACACAAGAGGCTCAGAATGCCAAAATAACAATAATAATCAATTATTCATATTGAACTTACATAGATGGTAACTTATTATTCTGAAACTTATATGGCTAGAAAGTTATACAAAAAAATGTATAGTGCATCTGTTGCCGAAGTAGGTTCATCACCTGTGTTTCAGCATGCAGCACTCTCCCCATGGTTTCTATTATTGTAATAGCCTCATGCTTATTTAAACGAGTACACTTTTATAATGTTACATTAACAGATTCTAATGTAGGTAGTTAATTTTGTATTCTAGATCTGGACACACAATACCTAGATCAAAAACTGACCCCAAAATAGGTTTTAGTGGTTACAGCTATCAAAATGACAAATTAAAAGGAAATCAAATCAAAAGATATGACATTAACTGTCCACTGGACAAGTATGCCCGATTTGTCAGAAACTTGTAAATTATGCTTGCTTGTTTTCCGCCAGTGTGAAAATTTTGGCCATTGTAAGGTATATTGAAAATGACCAGTATGGCAATGTGAGAAAAGCAAGATAATGAATACACATTATTATTTTAGCTGTAATTTTATAATGTACCTTTATAATATTTTTTATTACAAGATTATGTAGTCTAATAATATACAGGGTTATTGGTAAAATTCTAACAACCTCTTAGGGTTGACTTCTGCTAATCCTAAGAAACATATTTAGATAATTTTTTTTAGATTTGAAAAAAAAAAAATAACTTGTATTACTTTTTATGTTTTAATGCCTACTCCGAACCAAAAGCGCCCACCACGGCTACACTGGGCCGCGCCGTGGTCCCTATTAATAGAGTTTTGAATATTTACATTGAACAAAGTAATAAGAAAAATTTGAAATAATACATTACAGGCACAAGAGACTTTTGTGTCTAATTTGTTCCATCCTTAAAAAAAATTATAGCATTTCCAAGACAATCAATGAAATTAAAAATTACCATCTCAAAGACAATCACACATTATTTCTTTATCAAGCAGGGTGTGCCCAATCAATCACCACAAGGATACCAGGTCAACCCTAATGCTTCACCACAAAATTGCCAGCCCAACATTGCTCAGTCGCCGAGGAATTACCAGCCTGCTCAATCACCAAATAGTTACGCTGCAAACTCGGGAATGTCGCCTCCTAATTACAGACAAGTCGGGCCACAGTCGCCGCAAATGGGGCCCTTGCATGGAACTATGCAGTATCATCATCCTCAACAGGTAATTTACATTCACAAATATGATTTCAAATCAGTATTGCATGATCAGTAAAGATTACAGTTAAAACATAAAAAAATCTAAATTGTCGTGTTATTTTTATGAAGATATATACAAATTAATTTCCATCCAAAAAAAAACTTTTAATAAATATGTTTTTATATTTTATATTGTATTAACACTTGATGAAACCTTTGTAATTTTGCAAATATTTGCCATGCATTATGTCAAAAAACTAAATTTTACCCAATAAGTACAAAAAATTTATTATGGATTATTTTACCTGTATCAATGAGGCTTTAAACTGCTAAACAAAGCTAGAAAAGCCTTACAATCCATAACAAAACAGGGCTTATAGATCTTATCTGCTACTTCTACTCACACTTCACCTTCTTATTCTTTTATTTATTTGTTTGTAGCAAATGCAAGCTGCTCACCAGCAAATGCAAGCTCATCAAGTTCAGCAGTATCAACAACAGCAGCAGCAGCAACAACAACAAAATCAGCAACAGCAGATACAACAACAGCAAAATCAGCTCCAGCAGCAACAGAATCAGCAACAGTTACAGCAGCAGCAACAACAACAGCAGCAACAACAACAACAACAGCAGCAACAACAACAACAACAACAGCAGCAGCAACAAACACAGCAGCAACAGAACCAAGTCATCAAAAATGAACAGCATTCACCGAACAGCAATGGAAATGGAGGGGTCCCACAACAATCTCCTGATGTAAGTTTCCAATATCATTTTATTATATATTATTAAATCTAAAAAGCAAAAAGCCTTATAACCAGATCATCAGGCTAGAAATGCTTAATTTATTAGGTAATATCATCTCCCTAAGAAATAATCTGTGGAATTTGTTTCCTGGTAACTAGCAGGCTTATATTTTGGGATCCGGCCTGATTCTTATTAATAATCGGTGTGCATAAAGACCAGAATCCAATACAAAATGTACTGCTTCACTCCCATGCTCCTTGGTGTGAAACTCTGTGACTGTGAATAGCAATAGTTTTTACTTAGCGTATCTCGATTAATATTAAAATATTGGACATGGAAATTTTAAATTGAAAATGTTATAGCGTAAAAGCGTGCTATATTATAGAATTTATAAATGAATTAATTTTTCTTTGATACCAAAGGAACAGCGTAACAAATTAATCCTCGTCCATATCCCGTTAGTGGCTGGCTCACGACTAGAACGAAAAATAAGAATTAGGTGCCCTGGTAACTGTAAGGTGGTAAGCCGATTCCAATTCTACGTAGTAAAAATTAGTATTGGACTCGAAAGTGAACGGGCATCTAGACGCGCCCGCCGCAAGAGCCGCACTCGCCATAATCATCGAATTCAATGTGGGTTGTTTGTCGCGGAGCGGGGCGTAACCTTGCATTTCTGAATGAATTCGACCACTTAGGCGCGTGTGTCTCCTGCGATTCGTCTGACGATGCGCGTTCATCATTAGCTTGCGCTAAACGTGCAACTCATGAATACATCCTACTTGTGTGATTTGATCATTTTGTGTTACCCTCCGCCAGCTCTACTTACAGCCATCCCAACTTTTTAAAGCAGAGCTGCTGCAGTGCTGTTTATTGGAGTTGAGATATTTATTAGTATGAAGTAGGAACTGCAAGTCAGCAGTCAAGCAGTATCTTTTTTGTGACGATGATATTAAACAGGTTTATGCTATGGAATGGGCGATTGATTTTCTCGAAAGATGACCTAGCCAGGCGGGAATACGCTACAACCATGCACGAAATGCCCTACCACCATGCAGTGTCAAAGTTTTCAAGCTTCCGACAGCCTAATGACTGCCATCCTAAGATAATAACTAGTACCAAGCTTAACGTGCCCTCTAAAGGTGACCTAGACGATCCACAGCCCCACCCACGGAATTCATCTAATTCAGAATAGGGGTTTGTTCAGTACGAATAGGGGCGTGACCTCACATTTCAGTATGAATTCTATGACTGCGGCGCACATTCATCGTAAATAATGTCTCAGTAGCGGTCGCCCATCTAAAAAGTGAATGCAGCAAAAATTGCTGATTAGTTATTAATGACAAGGCAAGCTTCAAATCAAAATATTTAACATCCTTATTTCGTTCAGGATCATAACCAAGTCACATTTAACTCTGTTTAGCCGTTACGATTTCAAAAGTGAGTGGACACCAACATACCAACTTTCGCATTTATAGAGTATAATAAATATAGGCAATAGAGTACCCACATTACTGTCAACAAGATGAGTATGGCCAAACATAAATTTCAAAGAAACCCTATTTTGCAAAACGCAATTCGAATTTATTGTTTCGTGGGATTTAATATACCAATTCCTGTGGTTTTATAGGGTTTTAGTTTAGAACAAATTAAGTAAATGTTCAATATATTTCCATTGCAGCAAAACGAAAACCGCAGAACTACATCCTGTATTCGACAAGGCTGCACCAACCCGGCCATCGCTAACAGTGAGTGGGAAGATGAATACTGTTCCAATGAATGCGTCGTCAGCCATTGCAGGTCTGCAGGTTCTATATCTGAATCAATACTAAAGACTAGCTATACCTGACCTGTCTGCAGCTAAGCGCGTTAAGTCTGCATTCTTCTGCAATGCTAAACTATCTATCACACGGGGGTACCGCTTGTGAAGGAGTTAAATGTCTAGTGCAGTAACTTTACATTGTCCCTATCTCAGAGTTATAAAGCTATGTATCTTCTTTTTCTCCTTAACCCACGCCACGTGGGGTCGGCACATGTATTTTCATCCATTCTGTTCTGTCCCCCGCCATCGTTCAATTCACACCTTTGACACTCATAATTCTGTAACCATTCCATCCACATCTTTGGCCACTCTCCATCTCAATATCTGTACATCATGGTCTATATGTTTTTCGTTCGTCCTGATCACATGCCCATAACAACCCATACATCCATACCCTCCAGCCAACTAAGCAACTGAATTGTCCAAAAATAACACAATCTTGCTACGGAGCCAGTTGCTGATGATGTTCTGTTAATGATTTAGAACTAATGTAGATGACTAGTCTATTACTCTTCAATTAATTCTGTTAGTCATGGTATTATTTTCAAGCTGCCTCAGATATACTCATTACAAATCTTGTTATATTTTGTTACATCGCTCATACATAACAACATTAGCATCTCTACCACATTGACTTGGTTTTGTTCATGCGACTCTTTCACTGCCAAACGTTCAAATCCATACATTGCAACAATCTTTTAGACATATATAATCAATTTATTCCCTAAAGCATCGTAATAATGCATGTTAAATGGGGTCCCAGAATCTTGTGGGGCCATTAAGATATGCTCTCAGTAAGAAAACATAGAAACAGAATGATGTAGATAAATCTGTATATGTCAGTGTAGGTATATCAATTACGACTGCAGCCCTTTCCAATCACGACGGCGAGCCTCTTTATAGAAAATTATTCATCGCAATCATTGAGATGATGCGAAGCTCGTTTGTGCAAGGCCATGTCTAGTGTGCATGTAAATGCATATGGTACCTACATGCAGTAAAACAGTAAATTATTGCTTGGGTAGGAAGTAATCAGTACATAAGTTAGATAGTATTTGTTTCTGCTATTATTTTAAAAATACTCCAATTGCTTTGTGTTTCACACTCATCGAACTCCTAACAGCTAAACAGTTTTTTTTAAATGAAATTTAGGTATATAATGAATACATTAGGGCGTTACTTTGCGGAAATCCATATTTAATAATAATATTGTAATAAAACACTTGCAGAATATTAAAAAAGAATCTAATGACAATTCCGCCTAATTTTCCTATTAAGCCGTCGTGACGTCACAAACGCTACGCAACCAAACCGAAAGAATTTTCGACGCCTTTCGCTTCTACACGAATCATCATCAGGAGGACTTGACTCTTCGAGCGCACGATCGATCTCGAGTGCAAGATGGCTCGATCGTGCTCTCGAAGATAACTTGTAAAAGTCGGTACCATGCTGATTCAAAACACTGACCTCACATTATCATGGTGCAGCTTCCACTGTGATTCAATTTTTTTCACTCTTTTTAGTGATGGATACTAGATCTGTACTGTACTATATCAGCTGGATTTTCCACTGCTGAATACAGCGTCCCCCATTAAGGGGATTTACGCTTGGCAGGCGTCTTGGCCATCGCAGTAAAAGATAACAGTACCTCAGAAGGCGTTGCTGCCCACCTTTCGGTATTTTAGCTTCAGTCGCCTATTAATACATCCACAGGAAGCAATGGAGGGGGGGGGGGGTGGACTTTATAGCCTGGCACCCACACCCACGAGGATACCAGTCACTCGCCTATAATACATACTGTTCACCATTGAATATTTTTTTCTGATAGAAATAGACTATAACTAAGAAACTACTCAACTGATTTTGATGAAATTTAAATAGGACCAAGTTAGAGGTATAAACCTACCCACCAAAAATAATCATCATAATCTGTACATAATTGCCGGAGTAATCGCGAAACAAACTAGAAAAACTTACGGCCTATTGATACTAGTTTATAGAAGTCAGCTAAAGTAATATTAACATGAAATTTTTGTTTATTTTCAGAGACGTGTTCAGCTCATGGGTGGCATCCAATAACAGTAATCAAATACAAAACTTCTCCGCTGTGAAATAAGCTATTCCTGCTTATAGGTACATATCAAATTTATAAACCCTCTCCTAATATGTACAGTGGAAAGGTATAATTTTAGTTTAAGTTATGATCGCGATTAATTATGAAACTTCTTTTGTTTTGTCTTGGTGGCTACATACTGTCTCAGTTAGTTTTTTTAAGTTTAACTTGTCATTCCTCTACATCTGGAAAAAATAATTACTTACCATAATAATTAATTACATAATTGGGTAATAATATTTATTCATAATTATTATTAGCAACTGCAATGAGAAGACTGTACAATATACTTTTTGTTATAAATGTGAGATTGACTTTCATACAATTTAGTTACATATGTAAGTAATAAGGGTAGTATTACCTCCCAGGGAAAATATATTAATAACGATTTTTCATTTGCTTTATTACTAAACTACCGACAGAAATACAAAATGTTCTGAGAACACAGTTGTCTGGCTCGTTTTTAAAAGCTTTAGTTTTGCTCGCCTACGCTGCGCCGCCGCCGCTACCCTATAGCATCTCCGGTTTACAGAAATACTAAGGGTAGTAGCATAACAGTAATTGAAAAAAGATTTTCTAAATTTTATGGCTGGATAGTTATAATGTAAGTTTGTGCCTATGGCTTCACTAGTTTAACCACTGGATAATATAATTTCACAAATTATTAGCACCTGCTCCGCAAAAGACACATACCCTCCAAGTTTCAAGTCTCTGGGTCTGGTGGTCTGTGTATTTATGTCACCCAAAATCAATCAGGCAGGACCTGCTGTTATTTATGTTTTTGTTTAGCATTTGTCGTTAATTGAAGGAGTTGAATAGAACAAACAAACAAATGACAAAGTGTATGTATTTAAGTTTATATCCAGTATGTCAATCCCAATGAAGCATTTTATTTTATCTTTAAGATGGTTTCAAAATATTTTAAAGTATCACCAACATAACGTACATACGTAAAAAGCCAGATAGTCTGCAAATTATAGGCAGTCTATTTTTTATGTAGATATTTTCATTAAATGTTAATTTACCTCCTAAATATTGTTTTGTATAAATTAATTAACAAAATTTTGTTGTTTTAATTAGTTGTAGTCTAGCATTTCCGTAGATTATACTTTGATATTATTATTATTATTAAAATGTGAATATTCACCAAGGTCAAGGTCAAATAGAGCCACGACTAGAATATGTTAGCTTCAAAAGTAGACCCTATCTCAGATGGGCAATAAAATTGTTAAAATACGAATGCGATAGAATAAACCAATCGTATCACAATTTTCATATAATTAGTGAATATAATGATATATTATTAGCGAGTTATACCTACTATACATAATCCCGTACATTAATGTAAACTACGAAATGATATAGCAATACTACTAATTTCTATAGGAGTTGCATTTAGTTCGTATAGGATTTAGCTGGACCAAAATTTTTCTTTGTATTCGAAGCTATTATAATAAAATTATTAGACAATTAAGAATTATGGTTACTTGTATGTCCAATACATTCTATTATACTTAATTATTGTAAATAAAAACTCGCAATAATAGATTGTAGACACTTTGTTAAGGCATAACATTTTATGTTATTTATTTAGTAGTGTACTAGAAATTTAATAATAGGAACAAAACTATCGTTAAAATGATGTAAAATAAACATTGTATAAAATGTAACTAGAAATTTGATTTCATTAAATTTCTTAAGCAGTATCACTACATTATTTATTCCCCATATGAACAGTTTTTAGGGTTTCGTACAGGAAGCACTCCGTCATGCCTCACTGTCAGGTTCAGTGATTAGCTTATCCTGAAAGAGGCCTGACGGACCACCACTACGGTTACTGGGGGACTGCTAGAGGAAAAACTTAGGTGCTACATGTGATTATTAGTGTTAGCTGACGTTATGATACCTATTATAACCAGGAATTTTGAATACTTGTTTTTTTTTTCACGAAATGGCGATTTCAAAGCTGTAGTATGACCACAACGCGTTTTCTGGAGTTCTATAGCTGCTTATCTGTATCTCCTAAACGCATAGACTTGGATTTTGTTTTATATGTCAACATTTATAGCATCGTATATGCCATAGGCTCTAAATCTTTCGATTTCCTAGTAGGTATTTAAGGTTTTTGAGCTACAGACTGAAATCAAATGTGTAAGCTGGAGACCTATGTCCCCCACTAGCAAATGCTGTAGCGGATAATGCTACACTAACGTCCTTAAAAAAGTATAAATTGTGCCATCGACACAGAAATATGAAAACACTGTAGGCCTCGTAGTTTTAAGGAATAAGCAAAAACTTCCCGCCAAAAAATTAAATATATGATCACAAACATTACTGAACGTGGCGTTGCCGTCCCGTTCACTGTAGCTCCAATCTGTTTGGACGTATTAACAAAATAACCTTGTTTTCGGGTAGGGTAGGTGTGGCTAATTTTCCTCAAATAATATTCTTGCAAAAACAATTCATTTCTTTTATTTTAAATCTTGTGGCATAACTTATATTAGAGCTGATTTAGTCGATATATGAAAAATAAGTCGATTAAGGTTCATTATCCATTTGAAGGTTCAATGCTTTTCAAGTTAATTAAGATTTTCATAATTTGTATGTTACCATTGAATACAATTCGTGAGGATAATGGCACTGTAGGCAATAATGACGAGACGTTGCCGACGAAGACGACCCTTCAGAGATTCAATACTGCCAAAATATTATTATTTACTTATTTTTGTTTGGGCTACATAACAATTGAAATATCAGCTACTTGTTTACTATGTAAGTATACTAATAATTATAGCTATTAAATACAAAAATAACTTTTTTATCCATTGTTAGATAGGTAGGTAGTTATTTTTTTTAATGTTGTTAGGTTTGCAATAACGCTTGTTATGCGGATTACATTACAAAATCACAAATATACGATAGGAAAAATTTAAGTCATGTGCGGGATTCGAACCCGCGCCCATCCACCCCTTGAGCCGGGGTATGCTTTAACCAATTGAGATGACATGACGTCATAACTCAAATCTTTCCTATCGTTCTTTAACCATCGTATTGGGATGGAGTGACATCTATAGTACCACTTGCGTTGTACTACAAACTTTTTTTTTGTTTGCTAGGACTAGCAGAAGTCAACCCTAAGAGGTTATTAGCATTATACCAATAACCCTGTATATAGATGCAAAAATTATATTGGTAACAACAGCTGCTACAACATACAAACAATGTTGAGGGAGGGAAATAATTCTATAAGGTAAATTATTTTTTATAAATAACTAGAGACTACCCCATCATTTCTATCTTCATGAAGACAGGTGTAACCTTTGGTTTTGAAGTGAGTCTGGTCGCAGCCATATTTCCGCTAAAGCAATAATTGATGGGTCATATTTATAAATAAGACAAATAATTTCTAACTTTTTATTATTCAAACTTCGGTAGTTCCATTGCACCGCCACATGTGGGTTGTGTAGTGGAACCACCGAAGTCTGATTACAGTTAAGCATCATTTGTTGGTGTAAATCCATGTAAGGCATGGATAATTTTATTTAAAATATCGATAATAGGGACAGCATTGTTCGGTTTGATAGTATTTGACTGAGACAGAATGTTTATAAAAGTAATTATAATATCTGTAAGAAAATGTTCCTCATTGTCAGAGGAATTAGATTTGTATCCACATCCGTTACACGGAGATGGTATTTCATATTCTTTTATTAGAGCTTGATGTGCTGCACATCCTTTAGACTATGACCGTGTTGGCTAAAGCCAACTGATGTGGTGAACGAGGTTTGGGTGTTACAGTTTTTCTGTAAGATTTTGGTTACTGGGGTGGAGGAGGCATTGCAATTCTAGGACTGGAATGAGCTGACGCTGTTATGTCTGCGTTTGATTTAGATACAGGTGGGTGGAGTTTGGAAGCTTCAGAATAGGATACACAACTTTCAGCAATGTATTGTTTTATACGTTTTTGACGTTCGTGTTCAATGCAACATTTATTTGTGGCATAATGTGACCCAGAACAAAGACAACAAGAACCATTATCCTCCTCAATATTACAGCTATCGGCTGTATGGGCTTGACCACACTTGTGACAACGAGGTTTCGACCTATATTGGACTTTAGTGTGACCAAAGCGACAACAGCTATAACATTGTATAGTAGGGTACCTATACGTAAAGCTCCACAGAAAGTGCATTAAAGCATACAAAAATTATTTTACTCGTAGGTAGAACATGTCCATCAAAACTTATCACTACAGTCTGAGAAGGTTTCTATTGTGACATGCCTTATATAGTTTCGTAGTTTAAGCGTCTGACTTTAAATATCTTTCCACATCCAATGAGTACATTGATATTATTTCTCTGTTACATCTTCGGGAGACCAATGGGCTGGAACTCCACGAGGCCCATGCGCGTAAGATTAAATATGAGGCTATCATGGCTAATAAAAGCATTAGGTAGCATAATTAAAATGCGCAAATGCGAGAGATATCCTATTACGACCTATTATTTTCTTTACGATTACGCTTCAGGCTGCTATTTCATTAACATTTTTAAAATTTGCCTTTGTAGGAACTTTCCAAAAGCAGTATGGTGCTATCGTCAGCCCTGCCAGAGCTGCTCTCTCTAAACGTGTATAATGTATGGTGCTACATCATGGGACTCAAACAATGTCCGACTAAGAGGCTGGGGATGAGGATGGGTCTGATTTACGTTTGTCTTAGCAGGTTCGGATCTTTATTTAATGGGATGTATCAGGGTTGTTAAGATTTTCAAAGGAAGTTGATGCTTTATCTGCTATTGGATCAACGATAAAAATACATTTGCAATCCGTTTCCTTGGATTCTAAAGTCAAGTTGCGTTTTCGTTTTCTTTTATTACAGTGCTTAGGTACACATCTTGGTCTGACGGCTGCGCTTCAGCGAACGAGAAGAAATGGAACCATCCATGAAAGATCCATCTGTCTCCATACCAATCATATATTTATTACCAATGTAATAAAATAAGCTGTAGGTGGGACTGAGCCCCCTGGAGCCTAACAATTTGGACTCTTCTGACCTTTATAAACACTAAATAATTATATATAAAAAAATAAGAACATCGCGCCGCCAAGTTTAAACGTTTCCCGCGCTTTCTCCGTCCTCAGTTCCTCACTTTCACTTTCATTATAAACTTTCACTGTCAGTTTCTTCGTAATGTTTTTTTTTAAATTTTAAATGACTTTTGATACTTGTCCTTACGCCATGTCGTCGTTGACGAAATGCATCTGTTATTGGCAGAGGTTAGTCCACTTAAAATCAGGTGGGCCTCTGGCTTGTTCCGTCACAATAACATAAAAATACTTATAATAATTTATACTTTTTTGTGAGTGGAAACTGGTGTAATCGCAGTCACTTTGTTGTGCGAAACGATGACTTGTAGTCTAATGTACGATACACATCATATATATGTTTTACCTTTATATTTTATTCAAACAAATACGCGTTAGCTCTGAACGGTTTGTCAACGACTCCAAACAAAATACGGGGGCCGTGATGGCACGGCGGGGGCTCAACCGCGGTGGAGCCCCCGCATCTCGTGCCTCACACACACTCCACACGATTGTCATGACTAGACGCCTTCGTTTAGCGACTGTATGGATATTTAGACTGTGAAAGAAGTCTCTATTCTAGTCTGACATTAATTGACAAGAATCACACAGACGATGGGACGTTGCCAACCATACATTGGCATATAATCTCTATAACTCAAATAAAGCATCAACGAATAAAACAAAGGTTCTTTTTTGATTTATCAATAATTTTTAAGAACCCGCGCCAAAAAAATATTTAAAATAAGGTCAAAATGATCGAAAATAACGAAATCGGCATCAAGTGGATTACGCCCCTACTCGTGCCTACTCTGTATCTGTAATCTTTGATGTCGCCCATGAAGAAGTAGATAGAGATGGAACTCGTCCGGTCTCGACGACGGACGAGTTCCATTCACACCGTTGCTCAGTAGGTACCTGCATAGATCAAATAGAGTATAATATATGGGTACCTGCCCTGATGAATGGCGTGACAATGACGGACGTCACTGACGGACGATAGATGAGAATCACGATACGACAACGCGGCAACGTGAAGCAGAATGTAAGAAAGAGAAAAAAAAACGCATGATGTTAACATGGCAACATTTATTGAATGACGTCTAAGGGCGTATACCATTTTACGCTAAATTCGTTGTTTTCGATCATTTATAACACATTTCGTGTCTATGGTTCATATTAAATGTGGCTCCATAGACGCAAATGTGGTCAAAATTATCGAAAATAACTGAAATGGAATACGGCCTAAATTCCCAATAGAATCCTTCCAACACTACATGTTTTTCGTAAAACTTAATTAATAAATTTAGTGAATTATGCGATAGTGAAAGTTGTTTATATAAGTTTTTCCCTAATATTATTACCTAAAACTAGTTTTCCCATCTCAAACTTAATTCCGTGTAGTGATGTGTCCAGGCTGTTTTCCCTATCATTATTCCAAAATCGCCTGAAAGAGGATTATTGAAGTATTATGATGGCTGGGATCGATGTAACACCAGAAATTAACCGTAAAGGTATTATTTCTCAAGCATGGACACGATTATCTCAGGTAAATAACATGCACAACCCCGTAGTAGCATCAAGCGCGTCTTTTTAAAGTTTTAGAGCTCTTAGATTCGGCCAACCAACCTAAAGTCGAAGATTTTCCGGCATGAACATGACTTATAAAATTACAATAACGTTAAATAAGTTTCATTGGGATAAAAACTAATATATAATTGTAATGCTCCTATGCACATTTTTCCTGCTATCTTTCACAGATTAATCCTTTCTGTTTCAGTTATATCAAGGAACCTTAGATAAATGGACACCACATACGAAATCACGATGGGTGGGAAGTGCAGTAGTTTTACTTCTATTCATAATTCGAATAGTTACTCAACAAGTAAGTCTACAAGCTATAGATAATATATATTAACATACTTGATTATTTCCAAATAACTGGATAACAACCTTAATCTATTTGCAAATTGTGCAAGTTGTCCCCATCCTATGATATTAGGTTTTCCATACAGTTAAAATTGTACTAATTATTAAAAAATTATGTATATTATATATTAATAAAACTATTTATATGAAATGTGGGGCCAATGTGTGTGATATCACATGTTAAAGTTTGACATATCTACTCTTACATATATATATTTTTGATATTACTTATGTCTTTCAAGTTTAAAGACAAGGAAATATGTTTTATATATTTCCTCTTCTGTATTCTCTCCTATATTATAACAGGGGTGGCTGTACACAGGGTTTGTCATAATCCCCACGCTTGGCGGGAGTATTGTGGATTGCAGTGTGAGATATCAGTTCCTCAGTAAGCGCTGCTGCCCAAATTCTAGTGTGTTACCCTTAGTCACCTTTTACTACACCCATGGGTAGAGATGGGGGTAATATTCTAGCCCAGCACCCCATGCTAAAAAACTATACCTAATAAATTTATTTGTTGTAGCCAAATCCATTATATACTTTGGATTTGACAATCTGCTAATAACTTAAGATTTTCAATTATGTAAATTGCACACAACTTCCTTAGCAACAGAGTACTCAATTCGAACTGGTTACCAAATGAAATTGTGACTGCCAGCTGTTAACTGTTTTAAGAACTGGCTGGATAACTGGCTACGAACCAATTAATGAACTATAATCCTTTGGCATCCTAGATAGCAAGAACAATAGAATGTCATTCATAGATGGACAATATCGTCCACATGGATGTCAAGGGAATAAGTGAACATCCAAAGTGATATGAAGGACTTTTGTCACTGTGTGATAAAAGTCCTTGCTGCTTCCTGTGCTGCTTGTCTATAAACAAATAAATAAATTAGCAAGTTAGCCCATATAAACCATATAAACATATAAACTTAGCCCATATAAACTTGGTCATAAATTATATAATTGTAAAAAACCATAGAATATTTATCTAGGTAATATTAATGGCATTATTAAACTTTCACAGCTGATCATGCTAGAAGTCAGATCATGTTGATGACTTCAATACTGTTTCCAAAAAATCATGAAATTATTTAGTTCCATTTAATGTACTTGGACCTTGATTGATAAGGAACACAGACATACATTTTTGTTTATGTAGCTTATAAATGCATGCTTGAATTACCTTGTTAGCCTGTTTGAGTATAGTTTAGTGGAGCAGGTGGTAGTGCACTTTTTTTTAATCCTTAAAGGTATGTTTAGACACAGGCAAAGCTATGATGGGTCAAAGGGGCTGGAAGTAGACGCAATTTTGGGATTATAAATAAATAGGTACCCGGGTGGGACTCGCGTTATATTTACCGGAAAGATTCCGACCAGTTTCGGGCTATATTGTAGCCCTTCGTCTGGGAGTCACTATTTATTAATAATGGACAAAACTCGCGATAGTTTTCTAAGTGAAATTTTGGAATTGTTAAGTTGTTGTGTACTAGCTGAGAAGCATCAAACATTGTCACATTATAACCGATGGGGTACTTTTTGTAGTGAGCTGGGATTTTACTTATTTATTCAAAAAGTGTATGTTTTTTGATCATTTGATATTATAAAATGCTCATATAGAAATTGGTCGTTTTATTTCGTAAATATTTAATATAATTCCGAAATTAAAACTGAAATTACCTTTTAATTAATCTATAAAAGTTTTTCTTCAACGAGTTACTGAAATTATGCTATAAATGCTGGTGTAGATCATATTACATTGAAAATGATGGGCTGTGAAAGTATTAAGCCACATTCGATTGATATATCTCTGCTTTTTTTTACTATAAAAACCCTTACTCAATTAATATTGTATGTTTTCTTTCTGTTACAGGGGTGGTATATTGTAACCTATGCACTTGGTATTTACCATTTAAATTTATTCATTGCATTCCTGACTCCAAAGATTGATCCAGCTATGGATTTTGATGGTATGTTTTGTCAAATGTTCCCATTAATATATCATGTATGTAAAGCAGGTGTGGTCCAAAGCAAGGAGGCCATGTATGACATCACAGCCGATATGATGTCACATCTGCTATGATATCATTGTATCTTAGCTCAATTTAAAACAAAAAGTATTGTATCATCAATAAT
Organism: Plagodis pulveraria; assembly: GCA_963890685.1. Taxonomy (NCBI): domain Eukaryota; kingdom Metazoa; phylum Arthropoda; class Insecta; order Lepidoptera; family Geometridae; genus Plagodis; species Plagodis pulveraria. The sequence goes on from OY982957.1 coordinate 20,948,520, forward strand.
TTATTCTCATTTAAAAAATTCTAATGTGTATTTAGTAGTGTGTATTAGTCAATTTCAGTGCTAAATGTGAAAAAGTTGGTGAGATAAACAACAAGGTTAGTGGAAAATGTACAAGTGCTGGAGTCTCAGTTTTTTAAGACCCCTCCAAATTAATCTAAGAAACTCTCAGAACAAACCATCAAGCTGATGGAAGAGCAGAATAAGATGAGAGTACAATCTTCAGCTGATATGTCGGAGTATGTAAAGCTCAATAGACGAATTGCTAAGGCACTGTGATGTATCTTGTGCAACATCAAGCAGAATGCAGAATATAGCAGAATGTCAGAATTGAGCGTGTTTGCAAAAAAATTGACTGTACAAAATCAAATGCAGAAGCTGAAGATTGAAAATGGTGGTAGAATTATATCATCAAACTGGAGATTCTGTGAGAGCTTGATAGGCTTAATGCAGCTATACACTTTGATATGAAAGCCCATTGTCAGTGTAGCTCAAGACAAGACACAACAGACACTACATCAAACACATCCAGGATATCTTATATATCCAGGATGTGTTTGATGTAATATAGTATATATGAGATTAGAATGGCTCATATACAGCTTAAGAACGACATCGTTTTTATTATTATAAATTAACAACTTGTAAGTATTTATTATTAGTGGTTAAAGTATGAAATTGTCGATTTGTACTGAAATATTGAAATTAGTTTTGTTTTATTTTAATTTAATTAAACATAATTAACATTATTATCTATACATTGCTGCCATCTAATAGGAAGGTCATTTATGCCTTTGCGATTCTCTGGTGATTCGACAAAAAGCATTTTGTACTGCCTCCTGGGAAGAACCCATATTAAAAGTCACTTCCGATTTTTTGAAGTATCCGTCTTTCTGGTCTAAGCTGAATAAAAAAAACAACTGAAAGTCGATAATCAAATGTTGCAAATTTTTTATAAGGAGAACCTCATAAGTACCATGTGAAATAAATTTCACTGAAAAATCTCAAACCATGAAGGTTCTATGTGGAAGGTACCTAATACAATAAAACGGAAATTTCGTACTTTAACCCCTATTATTTAAAAAGGAAATTTATACATTCCAGTACATAAGTACTTAGTTAAGTTACTGTTACTAAAGTGAGGAATTATCATGTTGGATCTTGAAACTGCAGTAATTAATGCATGTATTCATAATTTCCCAACAGCCAGTATATTATTACATTTATCACAATACTTCATAAACATACCTCAAAAATGCGGATTTAATCCAGAAACAAATTAAATGCGCGAATTAATCGCGCACAAAATGTGCCAAGTTATTGCTGTGGCTTACCTAGAACGCATGATATTCCACATGTACTTGAATTTATTTGCAGGGATACCAAACCAGTAACCAAATGATACAGGTATTATGTTGGTGGCGCCCGTGTACATGGAGGCAGGTCTAAAAAATCAAATAAAATAAAAATCAATATATTACTTAACCAAAGTAACAATACCCACTTAAATTCTGTATTAATTAATTTTAGAAGTAATAGGGTTATGCTCAGCTTCTCCAGGATTTGTACCTTCTCACAAGCGCTAAGCTGTGCTGTTAATCAGCTTATCTGTACTAGAATGGATGGCTGTCTACCACGAGCCTCTTCCTATAAAAGATGCAGTTCGTCACAAGTACCTAACAGCGCTGCGACATAAAGTTGTTAAGTCTCATGTGCCTGTAATTTCACCGACATCTTTACCGTCGTCCTTATCCATACCCTTCAAACCGCAATACAGTAATGTGAACATTGCACAATTTGCAGTACTTCCCTGGACGAACTTGCAAGAAGAGTTCTACTTTTTGTTTAATTCATGATTGGTTAGCTTTTGACCACTATCTCACCTGATGGTAAGTGATGATGTGGTTGAAGATGTTGTTCAGGCTAACCTAGAATTACTGGCTATCAAGAACAGCTGAACACACCGTTAGGTGCTTGGCGACAGATTTTCTACTTGAGGGTGGTAGCCAGGTCGGCATTCGGAAAATGCCCTACCACCAATTTATAACAACTGCCATCCTAAGATAACAACCGGGACCGACGGCTTAACGGCCCTCCCAAGCACGGAATCGCTCAGTTATTAAAACTTACTAGTAATGTCACTAGCGGTCACCCTTCCAAGTCATGACCATGAGCATAAAAATATAATGTTTGCTTGAAATATAAATTGAATGCTATGTTCTATATAATTTGCAATGTTGTTCACGATGGCGGTGAGCGGGATTTGAATATTTTTTCCAACTTCAAATTTTGCTATTAATTCGACACGTACCTATGGCCTTTATGTCACTAATTACCATTGACTAGTTTCATTGATGGCACAAGTGACAGATGACAACCATCAATGGTACTAATAGGATTTCCTATTGGTAGCGGTGCAGTAAAAGATAGTAAAGACAAAATATGTAGTGTACATTTATTAAATCATAGATAAGTATATTACAATATACAGTACAAGGAGGACTTATTCCTATGTAGCATTTTCTGTCTGATTACCAGTCATCCTGGATGTGTAAGAAAATGGTAGCGGTGCAATAAAAGATAGTAAAGACAAAATATGTATTGTACATTTATTAAATCATAGATAAGTATAATAAGTCCTCCTTGTACACTTATTTGTGCAAAAGAATAAATAAATTAATTAATTTCTTCAGCTACATTTGTAAAGTGTGGGCAATAGGATATCTATGTATATAATAGATATATATTAGATTAATAGATAAATATTATATATACAATACATCTATATATTAAGCCAATTAAATAAATACAATATTTTAGCCATTAATAAGTAGTTAATAAGATAAGACGGTTTATGGATGGATGGATTAACCTAGTGAGTTTACTAATATAAAAATTACGAATCTGTCGCTTATATGCGTTTTTGGATGTAGCTTTTTTGATATCCATTGGTAAGGCGTTCCACAGCCTGATAAGGACAACTAAAAAGTATTTACTGAGAAAGAAGTTCCGTGATGATGAGAGCAGCAGATTTTGGGCAGATCTAATTTAGGATTGTGTACAAAAGACATGGTATTAATGTAAAAATATTTAAAATAACAATTATACCGTGTGTATTTTTATTATATTTACCTTTTTATATTAGCGTACAAGTTTCGGTTTTTTTTTTTTTTTTTCATTTTGTATCCTAGATGTGATAATACAAATCAAAAACATTCTGTCTGACTTTTTTTTTAATGATACCTACTGTAAAAAGCAAGGAGTATCGCTAATTTAATCATTATCGATTACAATTACGGGGGAATATCTTTATGGTACTTATTATATTAATTATACAAAGTTGTGTCACTTGAGCAATCAATAGAACGCATAAAGGCTAAAATGTGTGTAATATTATTGCAACTGCAATATATTTTCTTATGATAATCTATTAGGGCTCCCCTAAAGATATAAAAAATAATCATAAATGTCGGTCATCATGTTTGTCCACGCCTTTTTTTCGAATACAATGGCTGTATGGCTGTATTTTATTACTGTGAATATGGACTGTGACTTTTATTAGATTAGGTACATTTAGTTCTACTCTGGGAACAACATCAAAACCGGTTCTTTCGATTTGAAGATATGAACTGAAACAAATTAATTTCCAGATTTTAATGAATACTAGAAATTACTAAATGTAATAGTTATGTAAAAAACGACTTCAACGAAAGTTAAGAAAAAAATAATTCTTACACAAAATTAACCAACATAACTTGGGGAAGTCCGTAAGTACTATGCTGATTAAAAACATTCTGAGCATACATTTTCATGGTCCGACTTCCTCAAGCAACATACAAACTGGGTAGGCGTGACATTTACCATTAGGATTGACTTGTCCTTCTTCTCGTCCATATATACAATGTTACATTTATTTTCAGCTGAAGACGAAAATGGGCCAGCTTTACCGACTCGAGCGAGTGAAGAATTCAGGCCCTTCATAAGAAGATTACCAGAATTCAAGTTCTGGCTTTCTGTTACCAAAAGTACTGTTTTTGCAATTGCTTGTACTTTCATTGACGCTTTCAACATACCAGTGTTCTGGCCAATATTAGTTATGTATTTTATTACGCTATTCTGCATCACGATGAAGAGACAAATTAAGGTAAGGCATTCTTTAAAGTATTATTTTTATGCATGGAACTATATGATTGAAAGTATTACCTAAGTACAGGTAATATAATAAAAAAGGGGAACCAAGATGGCACTAAGACAACTAGAAGGTTTTATAATAGTTTACCCGTAAAAAGATTTTATTTTAATCAAAATAGGTACATTATCAAACGTTTCCATAACGCGACAATTTAAGAGATGTTTAAATAGATATGTTTGTTTGTTGTAATATGTATCACTAAGTTGAATCATATCTTATCTGTAGAAGTATAAATATAGCGACGAGCTAAACATTTAACGTAATAGCGTATCGGCGGTTCTTCTTTTTCAAACACAATAAGTATTTATTTTTTTATATTGTTATGATTGCAATAACGCCTGCTATGCGGATTACATTACAAAATTACAAATATACGATAGGAAAAATTTAAGTCATGTGCGGGATACGAACCCGCGTCCATCCGCCCCTTTAGCCGGGGCATGCTCTAACCAATTGAGCTAACATGACATGACGTCATAACTCGAATATTTCCTATCGTTCTTTAACGATCGTATTGGGATGGAGCGACGTCTATAGTACCACTTACGTTGTACTACAAACAAGACCAATTTTGCAATTGGTTTTATACTTGTAAATGATGACGCAACTTTATAATTTTTATATTATGATTGCAATAACGCCTGCTATGCGGATTACATTACAAAATTACAAATATACGATAGGAAAAAATTAAGTCATGTGCGGGATAATAAGTATTGTATCAACTTTGTAGACAAGGCAATATTTTAAACAAAACTAAGCTAAAATGTGTTTCGATTGGACACATGCATCATCGTTTCAAGCTGGAGGTTAGGTATACTTGTTTTCTATAAGAACCAAACACTTATCTTTCTTTTCATTGTTGTTCTAGCGGTCTATAAAGTCCGATATTCACTTGTATTTCTTTCTTTAACAAATATGTAACAAACTTTCATACAGTTACCGCTTTCCTCTACCGCTGATTTCAGATAGTTCACAAACACGCAAAATCTCCCAAATTTAATTCGATTAGTTTATAGATTTGGTGCTTAGAAATGATAGCTTCCGATTCATCGTGATAAGGTAAATTGTTGGGCCGCACGGTACACTTTTTTAAAGCACGCCCGCCGCGGTAAGTTTTCCGTTCTGCTGGTTTTTGAGCTTGACCTACATTTCTTTACATATTTATTCGTAGCTCTAACATCGGTTTATATACTACGTACTAGATCTCGCAATCCGAACGCCCACACACGTAAATAACAATTCAGCAGCCAAGAATGTAAAATTATTTGTTGTTCAAGGTTCAAGTGAATAAATTAGGTATAATGTCGTGTCGTACCACAATAGAAATAAAAATTTCTTCATTTCAATGCCTCGCCAGTCGCCATCTGCTATAACTAATTATATACTAATAAGCGGTTCAGTACAGCATGTTTTGATTTGATAGTTTGGTTAGATGTAATTCAACTATTTCTTGGAAGAACTTTTTCGTAACAAAGTACTTATATCTCAATGTTCTCTAACTGTTGCCATATTTTTTCCAATTATTTTAATATTTTCCTTTTAACTGATTTGTGTGTGTGTAAAAGCGATGTAATATCGAAGTCCTGGATTAGATTTACGGGTAGAACCAGTTATGTTGTTTATCTGGAACTATACCCGGTTGTTGGGAATAGGCTCGCCCTCTATTGTATGGGACAAAATGTGTAACTAATGTTATGTTTCCCATCTGAATTTCACCTACACACAGAGAAAACAATTTTATCTGTGTACGCAGATAATAGTATTAAGGCCATAGGGCAATTGGACCTATATAATTGTAATTTACGAGTATGCCTTCGTTGCGGTTACCCCGCTGCACTCATTTACTACTACATATCTAAGGGATGATATACGCTACACTCCCCTTGCCCACGGCCGGGTCACAGCTATGAAATGTCGCGTGGTCGTTGGGTATCATGTTACTCCGCGCTGGTTCCGGGGCGGGCCGTGCCCGTGCCGATGACCGTAACCGGCCCGGCTCGTCGTCTAGTATATGATGCTGGTCTCTTTCATTTACCTGTATCTAATATTTTAAATATTCTTCGTGTGTTATTTTGCATAATCCTATCACAGGAAGGGTCAGCCCTATCATACCTCGTATCATTTTACACTTCAGAGTGAAGAAGGATTATTAATTATTACATAAGTTACACATATCTTGTAGAGGATCAAGATAAACCAAATTACCGAATGATAGCAAGTAGTATTAAACAAAAAACGTAAAAAAATCACAGTCCACGACTGTAGGTAAAAATATTATTCTTAGTTGCCAACTACATTTAGAAAAATATGAGTGCATTAAAAAAGCTGTGCATGCAGGTCAAGGCCTTACTCTTTTCAGCATTGCAACTACGCGAAATTACTTGTTTTTATCACAGCTTAAAAACTACATCACACTCGTTTTTAGTATTTGTTATTCAAATGGTACATAATATGTGGTACATATATAATATGCAGAATTTCCTGGTTCCTAAATAATGATCTGTGAAGCCTGTGATTTTGCGAATACTCGCCTTGTTAACTTCCATACTCAAGCAGAAAATTTGTCGTTAAGCACATGAGAGTTTGTTCAGCAGCTGTGAGCTTGGAAGCCAGTAATTTGGAGTCCGTAGGCGCTGAGAGCTCAATGTGTATGTAACTATAGGAAACGTTTCTTAGTCAAGCAGACTGCTCAGTGCAGCAGACGACGCAGCTCTACACAGTGAACGGTGCAGTCACGCGGAGCGCACAAACACTATTGACAACGGACATTGAGACTATATTGGTCAGTGTCATTGATCGGTGTGAAATTAGACGCTGGAGCAGACAGCTCCTCGCTGACACAGCACCATGCAGACGGCCGGCGTGGAAGGTCAGCGTGAAACTAAGACCAGCCATAGCCTGAACAAGGACCACATCACTATATAGCAATAGACGTGAAATAGTAGTCAAATACTACAGAAAACGTTATATATACAGGATCCGAAAAATAGTTGTTTTCGGCAATGTTCTTAATTTTTATGTATTACCCGCTTCATAAGTTAGCATCGTCAGGACCACTATGTCCTAGTATGAATGAAATTCTATTGTTATCATTATCGCCGATGCCAATGGGTTAAATGAAAAAATAATTCTTTCAATTATTTCCGCACTTCATTTATTTTTTGTGGGATAGTTTTATGAGATAGATTAGAGGTCACTTGTTAATCTCTGTTGATCACTGTCGCCCACGGATATCTGCAACAACAGAGGTCTCAAGGATATGTTGGCAGCCTTCAAAGAGGGAATATGCTTTTTTCATGAAGAAAAAAGTGATTTAGGTTCGTAAATACTTCAGATGGCAGCTAGTTAAAACAAAAGCACCCAAAAATTGATTGATTATTTGCTTGCACAGCCGTCTAGTTCATACTATATCTAGTGCGATGAAGACATTTTTTTCCTTATAAATATTTATTAATAATTAAAAAAATATAAAATTAATTCATCTTATATCTTAAACCTCTTTTACATCATATTTTCTTTCATTACAAACACGTAATAATAACTTATTTTTAATAATTGCTTATAAAATTGTACAACGAAACATGCAACTTACGTTACGTGCGACCAGCAGAGCCAAAGGCGTACGAAAGGCCGACAGGTATCATACGCGTCGCTGTGCCGTGTTGAACCGTTTGCGGAAACTGAGATTATATGGCGGTCAGTAGGCGAACCGCGTATGTACCATACTCAAGTTGCTTGTGAGACTATGTTTTCAATGACGACAATAATAGCAGCAGCTAAGGCCGTATATACACCGTGTCCCAAAATTCAACGATAAGCCGGCATCGGTGCATGGACCTACTCATGACTACTCGGGAAAAAATAAAAAATTTTTTTTTATTACAGAGACTTTTATAAAGTTGCGCCAACTTTTAATAAAACTTGCCATGGTAGTGTCCATACTTTTTTTTTTAACCCAGACTATAGAAAGTGCATAGAATGTTAAAATCTATGAAAATTATAAGAAAAAAAATTTTTTTTACTGATTTTTGTAAAATAACTACAGACTTTCTGTAATTTTAAAGGATTGTGGTAGATAGCCGTCCTTCTTAGGTTGCTAATGCACAAAAAATATCAAAAATATGTCAAAAATTGTGGTCATGGTAGTTGAAAATAGCATAATGGGTATCGAATATCGATGAAATTTATTAAAGTCTCTGTAATTAATAAAAAAAACAGTTATAATTTTTTTTTTGCATGCACGGATGCCGGCTTATCGTTGAATTTTGGGACACGGTGTATATGTACTGTAGTTGTGTGTAGATAGTAATGTAGCGACATCGAATAGGTATAACGTTTTCTGTGTCAGTAGTTTCCTTATCATGCGGCTACTTCCGTCATACAGAAACATCAAATTGTTATTTCGCTTTGGTGTTTTTTCTGTATGGTTTAAATTTATAGCTTTCGTTGTATAAATTACAATTAAACTGACCCTTCTCTGTTAAAACAAAAAATACTAAAAACGACTATTCAAAATGTTTTAAGCTGTGACCTATATATTTTTTCTATGTCTGGTTGTGGCCTGAGCCGCGGTTTGCGGGCTTTTATCGTTATAATTTTAATAATATCATTGTAATTTCGGCAAGTATCTACTGATAATGGTGGCGGTGAAACAAACAAATGACAAAGCTAATAATTGTATTAGAGATAAGCGTGTTGGCTCTTTGGCTCATCCCGCCCTTGGGTTTAATTGTGTAACTGTCGCCGAAAACCTTCTATTTCGTGGCTAACTCTGGCCTAGTCTTGTTTTGCGATACGAGTAAGATTTAACCCGTATAATTCGCAAGTATTCTGAGTGGCACTCAATTATGTTCGCCACGTACCTGATAATAATATAGGTATGTACCTACTAGAAGAGATAACTGCCTTTCAATATATACCCATGCTCTGTCCAGTACGACAATCTGTCGCTGATTGACAGCTGCATTACGAGTATTTAGAGTTGAGACAATCATACCCGCCAAACTGCACTCAACAAATACTCCACATCTTGAATAAAAGAAGGAGGCCTCATCTGCCAGCCGGCCATCTCAGGAGGAATGTTTTTAGGAGGAACCTTTGAGTAATACGCCTGTTAGTCGAAGGTATAGACGGCGGTTTTCCAGATTGACGCCCATCATTTGATGGTACTCGATCTTTCTCCAGAACGTCTTACGATTAAAGTACGTTTGGCGTAGTCTTCCCCTTCCATAATGTCCACTCACCCTAGCTGAAATTCTAACCACGCTGTCGTATGTTATGTTTAATTCAAGATAAATACAATTTGCCTGTACACTCTAGATTTGAAGATTTTCAGGTTATAAATATCAGGATTATGAAAGTACATGTAGTAATAATGTTATCTAGATGCAAATGTATTTAGTAATAAGGTTATCTCGATAAGAAGGAATGTCGGCCATGAACGTATGTCCCGTTTCCGTACGCCTTGATGATAATTAAAAGGAGAGGAGGGAACTTAGGGGTTTTTTTACACGAGCAGAGGCTATTGCAGCCGTCGCCATCCATTGGCGGCTACAGTCGATGCGATGCGTCTACAGCTGGCGTCAACGGTCGACCTTTTATTATCGGACAAAAAGGCGTACTTCAGAGGTCGTGGCTCGAATGATGATTATGACAAAACAGAATTTACCTAAACTAACTCTTTTATAGCCTGCATACACACGTTAAAAGGATTTTATTTTCTGTTCCAGCATATGATAAAGTATCGGTACCTGCCTTTCACCCACAGCAAACCAAAGTACAAAACCGTTGATACTGCGGAGTCTGTAAACTGACGTCTTTGAACACATGTAAAATAAGAACTCTAATGTATTTAGTTAATTTATCTAACATAACTGTTGTATGCAAAATATTTCTAGAAATACAGTTTTTATTGTAATGTTTTCTGTTTTTTATTTAATTTTATCTCTACCCCTTCACATAAACATGAAAAACACTCACAGTACACCTTATTTGACAGATTCAATAGAAGTTCGAAATATTCCCATGCTGACTTACGTTCCCTTCGAACGTTTGACAAATGTCAAATGTTCCGTGCTTCCGATAAAAAAACGAAACCCTAACGATCACTGGCATATACCCTTGATAGGTATTTCTCTTAAATAAAAACAATTTTCTGGACGGAATAAGTTGAATTTTGGGAACTTAAAAGTGCAACAAAAACAAAAGGAGGGTTCGTTATTTTAGCCTAATAACAATACAAAACTATGAACAACAGGTCACTTACCAAAGCATCGAAAATTTGCGAATGTAATATTAGAAGAATAAGGGAATAAAAATATTAAGACAGTATTCAAATGCTAGCCTATCAGCTACTTTATATAAAAAGTGAATCCAGATTAAATAAGCTTGTGCCGAAACAGATCGAAAAAACATTATAAAATATATGCCTTTTAGATATACGTGTACATAGGTACACATAATAAAATAGCATTCTGCTAATACTAGGTACCTTATGTTTGATATGTATATAATTGCTTTAATAATTACTAGCGGCCCGCTCCGGTTCGCACAGGTATTTAAGAAAAAAAAATATGAAAATATTGTATAGTTTTGTTCATCAGAGATAATGTAGGATTCTAATGGAGTTTTTTTTTTCAAATTGGTTCAGTAGTTTTAAGTTAATTCTTTACATACAAAAATACAAATCTTCTCTCTTTATAAAATATTATGTGTAGATTTAGACAGGTACTACATATACATACATAGGTAGCTGTAATAGCACACGATCATAACCCTAGCGTCAGAAGAGATGAGAACTACGCGATAAAAAGACAGTCGCCTTGTAGGTGAATATAAAAGTTAGGTATTCAACGGTGTGCGATCTGAATTGATCTTTATTGCGTCGTAGCAGAGTTGCTTATTTATATAAACGTCTTTGCGGAGCGATCCTTCTGGTCCTTTTTATTCTGTGGTATGACGTCTAAAAATATTATGAAGAAAAAATAATATGGAGCGATATCATCTGTTTGAGCACGGTTTGCTCGTGCTTCGACGCTATCACTATCTAACACAATAGTGAAAATAAAAAAGGAAGGTAGGTATGTTTCAGGATCCAATTTTGCTTACTTTATTATGGGCATAGTCTTTTATGTCTAATCGCTTAAGCTCAACCCCGACAGAGGTGGGACCCGCGGTAAAGCGGTCGCGATCCGGGACAGAATTTTTTGTATGTTCGAATTTGTATGGAACCCCACACATCATCACAGCAAGCGGACGCGATCCGACGCGGTGCGATCTATGGCGCGGGACGATCGCTACCACAAACAGATCGCGCCGCGGGAAGTACGCGGTTGGAGGCGGGTCGGACAGTGGGCGCGGGCGCTGTATTCTACGGTGATCCGTACAAGCTGTCACACAGAGTGAAGCGGTTGCGGAGCAATCTGAGAGCGAGAAAACGAGTTGTAATTTTTTACAACTTTAGCGCGATTTAACCATGAATCTGAATAAAACCTAATTGAATTAGTGAGACCACACCATGTCTGTCTATATTATATTAAAGACAGAAACTACAAAAAACATTAAAAAAAAATACCTTTGTAAAAGATATCAAATGTACTAAATCAAACTCTCCAAACATATCTCGTTTTGTGTTTATGTCGTGTACCCAAACCCTTTTTGGTGTGCATTTTTTCTTTTGCCACAGACATCAGACATGTTCTTCTTCGCGCGGACGGTGTGTTCCGCACGGACGCGTCTTCGGGCGCGGGTGGCCCCTTTACGCGGTTGTCTTGCGCCGACTGTTCATACAGTCGGGTCGTGGGGGTGTATGTCAGCGGGTGCTGGCATTCTCTTCATGATTGGGGTAAGTGGTCAAGTCCGGGTTCTTCTGCCTCCCTAGTCAACATCAGCCCACCGGGGGAATCCCTCTTCCGGGAAGCCCAGTGAGCGAGTCTCTTTTGCCACAATGCTAATAAAAGCAGAAGTGATTCTTCGTCATTGTCCGACATAGTGTTGCGCTACGATCGGTATGAACAATTTGATAGCTTAGGACCGGCCGCCTACCCGCCGCGCCGCGGGCTGCGGGCGATAGCACGGCATGGTCCGCACCGCGATTGCTTCGCGCCGTATCGCTTTACCGTGGCTCCCACCTCTGTTTGTGTAATGTATACTAAATATTACTAAGTAATCTAAGTATACACATTTTAAATACCTTACTGTGAAAACCAATTAACTGCATTATATTGTCGTTTCGAGTAAATCGCGTTTGAAAGTTAAAGCTAAGATCTGACTTTATTAAAACTTAGAGTTAAATTACTTACAAAATCATGCAACATTAATCGGTTTTTAAGAATGCCTGTTTCATGTTAGATTTCGTTGAAGTAAAAACCCTTTAAAATTGACTTTAAAACCTGAAGGGTGTGCAGTTCATTGGTTTTACCTGTAATCAGAAATGTACTCTAACTTCTGTTTCAGTGACTTCAGAAAGCTGATTTTAGCATTCAGACATTTATTAAATGACTATAAAGAAAAATCTGAAATAAAATTGTTAATTTTCGCAATATTTCCTTCATAAATATCTATTTTGTTAAGGTTAACTGGTTTTACCTGAAGAATTTTTCGTCAGTTAGTATCATTCATTACTATGATTACATTTAAAATTATGAATTAATTTAAAATACAGTTAATTAGCTTTTGTTACTGTTTTCTGAAAAAGTTTCAACGGATTCTATTAGACATGCTACATTACAAGCTAAACCAGATAATGATACCTATATTTATTTACTTGTCCGCCTTAATAAAGTGGGGCAATATTTATGACTTATGCTGTTTTATTTTCATTTACACATTTACATTATTAGTGAATTTATAATGTATCCACTTGGTGGAAGGGCATTTTGCGAATGCTTGTCTGGCTATACTACCCTCAAGTAGAAAATCTGTCGCCAGGCACCGAACGGTCTGTTCCGGCAGTTGTCCTTGAGAGTCAGTAATTCTAGGCTTGCCTGAACAACATCTTTTTTTAAAGCTCTTCATTTGATACTCCATTCGATGGGTTTGGAAGAAAAAAAAAAGTTTTCCTTACAATATGGCGTATAAAATCTGCTAGTTTGTTTTTTTATGTACCTAGTGTCACTTGCGATATCAAGACGATTATAATGATATATATATCATATATTAAAATCAGTTAAGCGCTTTAGAAGTTATGGTGGAATAAAGAATACATAACACTCCTTTTTTGGGCAGTCGTGTAAAATGGGCGAATTTTTTACACTAAACGGAACCGACTTTTCAGTGTTAGAATGTTCTTTGTTGTTTTCTTAATGGTAATGTAGTTCTTAATTTTAACTTTACTTACATATTTGCCTTATTGAAAAAAAAATCTGGAACCAATGCGCCTTAGCACTGAACGGTTTCTCCCCGACTACAAACTAAATACGGCGACCGTGGAAGTTTGGGACGGCGGCGCGGCGCGCGGCGGCGGCGCCCTCGTGCCTCGCGACCCTCACACCTCAATCTCAATAAGGTATATGTTGTAAAATTTTATATGATATGTATCATATCATAATATAAAAGTTTAATGCTAAATACTTAATACAATTTTATATATTACCTAACTATCTAAATATATATAACTCAAAGGTGACTGACTGACTGACATAGTGATCTATCAACGCACAGCCCAAACCACTTGACGGATCGGGCTGAAATTTGGCATGCAGGTAGATGTTATGACGTAGGCATCCGCTAAGAAAGGATTTTGATTCATTCTACCCCCAAGGGGATAAAATAGGTGATGAAAGTTTGTATGAAACTTTGTCAATTTTAAACCGATCGGGCTGAGACTTTGCACGCATAAAGCTTTTGACGTAGGCATTCCCTAAGAAAGGATTTCGAGCTATATAAGATTAGTAACTTTTCAGTTTAAAATACACAAATTTCTGTAGCGCCATCTACATTGAGTTATTTTGGAGAGAACTTTGAATTGACCATTTTTGTGCACAGTGCATAGATAATATATGTAGCGGATTATATTTGACGACTAGCTTTTGCGCACGGCTTCGCTCGCGTTAAGAACTATTATTATTAACTAGCTTTGCCCGCCGCTTCGCTCGCGTTAAGAAGTATTATTTTTAATTAGGTATATATATCAGGTGAGTTCACGCGTCTATATCGCGGCGATGACTCCGCGCAACTGGACGTAAAAAAAAATGAATCACTCTAGCACATCGGTATTCCTGGCCTGATATGATTTTCAGGGTTTGCAGCCTGGTAGGTGGCGACAGCTTGCCCATACCTAATTAATAATAATACTTCTTAAAGCGAGCGAAGCCGCGGGCAAAAGCTAGTCATATAATAATTATTATACAGTACGAGTTCACGTGAAAATAAATTAATAATGAGGTGTATTTTATGGTCACTTGTGTTTTAGAATAAATTATTAGAAAAACCAACCACGGAACGTCTTACGTCTCAATGAATTTGGTGAGCACACCGCCCTAGTATATACACTGTAGTTTTGGAGCACATGGCGCAGCTATGTTGCCAGACCTATTCCTGTGTTACAACAATTGAAAAAAGCTTCTCAGGGCTAACCTACATAAATACCTGGGGGCAATTCTCAAAATTGGGATAAATTTATCGATTCTTCATATTTATCCCGTGTCACCTATAGACTATTAATATCCCAAAAATATCGACTATTCACAAAAATGCTATTCTCGCGAGTGGTAGATATAAAAATATGTCCCCAGATGAACTTGTGTTCATGTGTTTAGAAAGTATAATGATAATCCCGATATCGCAATGTTGCATGTCGATCGCTAGGACTTGATATTTATCGATAGTGATATTGCGAGAATATCACAAAACTATACGACTCGATATTCGCCATCTTTTCTCGATATTTATCTACTATGATATTCATATCACTGCACTAAACTGAAATAAAAAAAATAAGTTTCAAAAAGAGTACCTACGGGCTAAAGTTTGTAGAGTTGCTGTCTTACTTATAAAAAGCCCACTAATCACTGTATAACAAGCTAATCACTGAGGTAGATTTTTATTGAAAATGGTCAGTGTTACGTAATTATAATTACCGTCAGATAAATGACAAAAATGACATTACGCCAATCTTCACTCTTTACATTACAGCCTGCACCCTCCAATATTATATTTGATCTATGGCACCCTCTTTTCAGCCATCAGTAGTAGCACTCGTGTTAATTTTCATTTTCATTTGATATTATGTATTATTTAAAAAAAATACTACACCTGCCCGAACGGACAGACGCTTGAGGACAGACGTCATTGTTTTTTGAGACCATATAGTTTTCAATTGTTACAATTGATGTTTGTTGCTTTAATCACCCTATTTTACGTAAACAGCTTTGTGTAAGCATGTATGCACATTATGAGATAGGTACTTATTCTGCGCACCATTGACATCGCTTCCGTTGCTGCTTGACAGCCAAATATGGAAAGATTTTGGTTCTTACTTTTTCTGGCCTGGCGTTGGCTTGTACCATAGGGTTATTGAGCGTAGTGAAAAAATCCTACGTTTATGGCTTGTACGATGCGATTAAATATAATTTGTAAATATTATAATACGACGTCGTTTTCACGCGTCTGCCCGTTCGGGCGGGTATAGTATTTTTTTGAAATAATAAATCATAATATCAAATCAAAATGAAAAATAGGATCGCCTAGGGCCATGTTGTGACGTCAAAACTAGAATTTGGTATAGTGTGCAAAAAAAACAAAGGTATAAATTTTAATATTGTTGTTTGCAATAACGCCTGCTATGCGGATACGAAGTTGTCGTGGAATATTGACTGTCCAGCAAACACGGAAATAATTTAAACTGATTTTATTCGCTGGCAATATTTTATACTTAGGTATCATAATTTGAATTAATTGATTCGGCCCTTCGATGCCGCATAAGTCCTGTTTTCCAACGGATGAACGGAGTCAGACTCATCGTACATGCACTTGGAAACGTGTCGCGTAGTTGACGGAGAAATATCAAATAAGACTCTGACGCCCGCGATGTCATCAAACCTTAAAAATATGAATTTATTAAAAACTATTCTGGATCACTCAATAAAAATTACTTACGAATAAATAAATGGCGCTGCTCTATTTTTAAGTTTGTTCTACTAATCGTACTTATATGAGTGAAGTTAGCCGAGAGCCCGTCTTATTTTAATCGCACTGCAAGGCTCATATGCTCAAACGAATAATAATTTGCTAATCGGTGAAAAATTAGAACAGAAAAGTTTATTCAAGAACTTATTTCTTCCCACTCTTCTGGACGCTTGCACAATCATAACACGCAGCGCCGGCAGAACTTTACCCTTGTAATGCATCAGGCACTTTAATCGAAATATTTTATCATCTTCTTTCTGGTAACTCAATTGTGACGGCAAAATGGAGAGACTAAGGATTTTTTGTAAGGTAACTTTACCATTCATGGTCAGCGTTCTATTGATGGTTAAAATAAATCAATTGATATTTAAAAGCCGCAAAATAAGAGTACTAAATGTTACATGGAAAATGGGACACTTAATAATAAACCATACACTCTGCTTGTCAAAAAATTACGTTTCTCATTTTGACACTTCACGTTTACACCATGGCGAGCCCTTGAACGAAATGCAGAGGTGAACATATAAAATAAGTGTTATTTTCGATAAGGTTGGTGGGTATTTCTGGTTTTTTTTTGTTGTAAAGTAAGGGGATTTAAATAATACCTTTGTGTTGATACCAAGAGTAACATACCTGTGAGACGAATGATACCAGAAAATGCACATATTTCGGTCTTGGAGACGGCATGAGCTACGCTGACCATTACTGGAACGTCTAATTTTGATATTTCCTAATTCATGATGGTCAAATTGACCATGATTGGTATAATAGAGATTTTTTGATCGTTGATAAATTTTAGAATATTTGTCTATGGTTATAAAGTTACATTTTATTCGCGGCTCATTATTGTGTTATGGTCTAGTAATGGTTAGAGTTACCATTATTGGGGTGACCATGACTAGATCTTTAATGACAGACCATAATGTTTAAATGATATTAGGAGAAGGTGCTTGCTTTTTTGCTCACACTTTATACATTTAAATTTAAGCTATTAAACAAAATTTTATATAAATTTTAAATATCCTAAATTACGTGTAAATAAAATTAATTATTCATCGTTTATATGAAAACCTAATCGATTTCGGTGAAAAAAATGCATTTAGTTATATTTATGACCCCTAAGTTTTACTTTCATACTATTGCTATTGAGAGTTAAGTCTTATGAGGATAAGACTTAACTCTCAATAACGAGACTGAAATGTAGCACAAGAAGTTGTTATTTTTATCGACATGTATCTCATTTTGATTTTTATTTGATTGCTTTAGTTTAAAACATTGAGTTCAGAATTATAAAGAAAAAACAAATATTTTGTTTCTTTTATCATGAATGACAATATATTGACAACCTTAGTGACCACAATTGGTGCAGGCTATAATAGGAGCAGACCATGAATGGTGGGTCAACATTGGGTATTGAACTGAACATTGTTGGCTCTGGGTACACTTACTTTTCTAATTCATTTGTTATCTTTGCGATTAAAGACAAGACCTATTTATAAGCTTTGGTGTGTAAAGCATTCCTACTTTTA
Organism: Plagodis pulveraria; assembly: GCA_963890685.1. Taxonomy (NCBI): domain Eukaryota; kingdom Metazoa; phylum Arthropoda; class Insecta; order Lepidoptera; family Geometridae; genus Plagodis; species Plagodis pulveraria. The sequence continues at coordinate 20,966,367 of OY982957.1, forward strand.
TCAATATCAATAGTTTTTAAACCCAGATTGGTTTAAAAACTTTTAATGAGATAATGATTTAACAGCAAATAAAATTAAAACATCTTAAAGTGACCATAGCTGGTGCATTTACCTTAGTACATAGAAGATGCATAGTATCTTACATTATTTAGAGGTTATAAATTCAACGCTTATTTCGATATATCCCGTAGCCGTTGTCGTATCCCGTCGTTTTAAAAATGCAGTGATAACGAAAACCTTCGAAAGTAGGTGATGTCTGTCTGAAGTTTCGTTGACTATACTTTCAGGCAGACCTTCAGAGCAATTAAGTATATAAGGTTAATGAGGAATGATGACCCAATGATTATCAAAAGTAAAGCATAAAATTCTGCCAATTTTATGTATCCAAATTCTGCCAATTTTGTCCTTATTCATGACAGTCACGTCACTCATAACGGAATTAATAAATTAAAAATGCTGACTTGCGTATTGAAACACACGTAAGTTAGTATTGAATATACAAGTTTTATTATACAACGCAATTTAGGTTATAATTTCGAATAAAATGTAAACAGTGCAATCATAAAGTGTTGACAGACACTAAAGCAGTGATGGCTCAGTGGCATTTAGACTGCCGTGCAGCAGATTCATGGTTTGAATCCCGCCGCGGCTTGAGCTTCACCGCATGGTGGAAAGGCATTTTGCGAATGACCACCCTCAAGTAGAAAATCTGTCGTCAAGCACCTAACAGTGTGTTCCGGCAGCAGTCCTTGAGAGCCAGTAAAATTACAGGCACATGAGACCTAACAACTGTACGTCTCAGTGTGACGAGCGCAATGCAATTTGTCGTTGCATCTGTTATAAGGAGATGTTTGTCCACTTAACATCAGGTGGGCCTCTGGCTCGTTCCGACACAATAACATAAAAAAAAATTTGTTGTTTCCAAAGGTGTGCAGTTTTTTAAAGTTGGTTTGTTTGATAAAATTATCAAAAATGTGCGTCTACCTAACTATAATTTGATGTCAGTGTCAGGCCCTGAACTATCTATACTTATAATAAAACTGTAACAGATCCAATTCAGTACATGGAAGATATAAAAAAAAAAATTGAGAGCTATCTGTAGCTGACACTGATGCCAAAACTGTATTTTTGTTAATTTTTGTCGGTCTGTCTGTATCACGGCCGCGCATCACTCCAAAACTACTAAATGGAATTCAATGAAACTTAACACGATTTGAGTTCATACTACGAAGAAGGTTATTGTATACTTTTTTATCCCGAAATTCAGTACGGTTCCTACGGGAATGGGGATGAAAGTCAAAATGTAAACTTAGGTGTAATTTATTAACGCGTAGTCCGATTTCAATTATTATTTTTTTGTGAGCATAGTGACAAGTCAGCCTGGTGCCCCACGGTTAGCCCGGCACCCCACGGGCAGCCCGGCACCCCACGGACCGCTCGGCACCTCACGGGTAGCCCGGCACCTTTATTTAGTTAGAGTTAGAGCTTTAGCTTGCTCTTTAATTGGATTAAATATAATGACCACCATAAAATGTTTAATTTCTTTTTTATGCCCGATAGGTAAGCCTTTGACTACTATCTCGCCTGATGGTTAGTGATGATGTGGTAGAAGAATTACTGGCTCTCAAGGACAGTTGCCGGAACACACCGTTAGGTTCTTGGCGACAGGTTTTCTACTTGAGGGTGGTAGCAAGCCAGGCGGGCATTCGTAAAATGCCCTACTACCATGCTATAACGACTGCCATCATAAGACGACAACCGGAACCGACGGCTTAACGTGCCCTCCGAAGCACGGAAGCGCTCAGTAGTAATGTCACTAGCGGTCACCCATCCAACTCATAACCGTGGCGGGCGTAGCTTTACTTTGCTAATCGGTTAAGAACAGCTTAGCGAACTTCGCTACGAGCGCTTCAAAAAGTTATTTTACCAAAAATTGTAATGGAACACCAAATGTACTAAATGATCACCAATGTACTAAATTATCACCAAATGTACTAAATGATCACTAAGGTCATATTTAGATGCGACGACGAGCGAAGCTAGGAGGAGCGTTAGGTTGCCTGTGACCACAACAAAGCGCGAGCTGAGCGAGCGAGGCGAGCATGCCGCAGCAGTGGCCTTCGATGCGCCAGAAGAGTTATAGCAAGATGTAATAACTTTAGTCATAAATTTACTTTAAAATGCTGTTTACATTTTGGTGATCATTTACTGCTTTTGGTGATTGTTTACTACTTTTGGGTTAACGATGATTTATTTGGAGTCATTTTGCTTAAATAGGGTAGCGAGATGATAAAACTTTGGTTTATAAGTTTAAATTAAAGCGCGGGTTAAATTTTGGTGATCATTTACTATTTTGGTCTGTTATAAGTTACTATATCAGGTGGTAAGCTAAACTTAAGCCTGTTTTTAACGGTCTATCTTTTGCCGGATACATTTCGGAGACTGTGCAATGGAAGTGTCTAATAAATTATGTTCGTTCTACCGCCAAACAAGGAGAATCTCGGCAAAAAGACGCCGTTTTAAAATCGAAATTCCAAAGAAACGCACAAAGTACTGTGATTCAACATTTATTGTACCGCGAAGGAGCTTTCTGAGCTACTTAACTACTGTCTTCTGGAAAATACAACCTGGGAGTTTTCAAACCCAAAGTAAAAAGCTCCTTTCTATGCTTTACTAAGAGTGCTTCACCGCAGACCACAGCGTTGCCTAATATGAGATAAACAGTGCTCAAATGTGAATAATTAGTCTGCAGGTACAGCAATCGCGAATGAAGTCGCAGGTACAGCTAGTCATCAAAAAGTCCTATAAAGACACCGACCTCAAAATTAGTTGGATTGGTTGCTTACGATCTTCTTAGTGACCGACAATACGGATTTCGCCGGAACCGGTCCACTGGGGATCTTCTAGCGTATGCCACTCACATCTGGAGCGAGGCCATCGAGAACCACGGAGAGGCGCTTGCTGTCTCTCTCGACATCTCGAAGGCTTTCGACCGGGTCTGGCACGAAAGCCTTATTAGCAAGCTTCCTTCATACGGCCTTCCCACTGGTTTGTGTGTTTGGATTTCTGATTTCTTGAGGGAACGGTCGATTCGAGTGGTCATCGATGGCTGCTCTTCCGACCAATTGGCTATAAATGCCGGAGTCCCCCAAGGATCAGTACTCTCTGCAACGCTTTTTCTGCTGCATATTAACGACCTGCTTAAACCCGGTATTTTTGGGTAGGCAGACGAAAGCACCGTTGTGGAGAGTTATACATCTAACGCACGAACCAGTGCATTACAAATCCAGTCTCATAGGGAAGCGATGGTACAGCGCTTGAACTTTTCTTTGAAGGCAGTCTCCGACTGGGGCGATGCCAATCTGGTCCAGTTCAATGCTGCCAAAACCCAGGCGTGTCTTTTCTCCGCCAAATGGAGCCCTTTTCAGCTGGCCCCTACTTTCAGGGATGTGCCGATAAGTAACCATCTAGAGCTTCTTGGCATCTCTTTATCACCGACTCTCAATTTTGGCTCCTATATTGAATCTAAAGCCCAGCTAGCCTCAAAAAAGCTTGGTGTTTTGGCTAAAGTGAGACAGTAGTTACTTCACACCGGGACAGATGCTTAATCTCTATCAAGCGCAAGTCCGGACGTGTTTGGAGTACTGTTCTCACCTTTGTGATGGTTCTGCCAAATACCAGCTGGAGACACTGGAACCTATTGAGAGGAGAGCCAAGCGACTCATTAACGACGACCTTCTTGTACGCAAGAGACTCCAGGGTCTTGAGCATCGCCGCAAAGTCGCATGTTTATCGGTATTTTATCGGATACATTTCGGGGAGTGTGCCACAGAACTGCATGATTTGATTCCACCATCCCCATTCTATAATCGGACATCCAGGGATACTCAGAAGCGCCACCGTTATATGGTGGATGTTCCATTTACCCGAACGAAGCGATTCGCTTCTTCGTTCATCATACGAACCGCTAGGGAATGGAACACCCTGCCTGAGTCTGTGTTTCCGGTTAAGTACAATATGGGGGTCTTCAAAGCGCGAGTGAATAGGTATCTTCTGGGTAAGCGCGCTCCATCATCTATCGCATCATCACTTAACATCAGGTGAGATAGTGGGCAAGTGCTACCCAGTATGGAATAAAAAAAAATGTATGAATAAAGACAAAATTTTAATTTTTGCAATTTGAATTAATGTAACCTTAGTTAATGTCGTCAATCAAATGGCAGAAAAACGAAGATTTTTGCGATGTTTATTATAAAATTATATTAATTAATAACCTGTGTTTCTATTATTTACACTAATCACACAAGCACAGCATTTGGCATGCTTGAAGTTTATCAAAATCACTTTAAGGAATGGTCGCCCACGTTCTTAGTATAACAAGTAAAAAAGCCGTTGTAAGCTATAAACGGCATCCATGCTTAGCATATCGTGCATATCATATAGACGAAACGAATTACCCAAACGGCTTGGCAAAGGGATGATCACTTCTGAAACAATACTCTCCGCATAAATCTGAACATTAAGGTTGCCCCTGATCCAAATGAGATGTGTTCTTCCACCGATCCAAATACCAGCCCAAACTATTATTGTTGAGAGTACTATGTGAGTGCGACAAATGGATGCTCGATTAACGCTTGTGCGACAAAACTGTACTGCGATTTGTTCCCCCTCCATATGGGTGAACTTCTTGACAGAATTTCTTGACACCTTCACTCAAGTTTGAAGGTGCTCTACTTTCAAACTTGAGTACGTCTTGTCTCGGCCACATACCGAAACGAGACTCGTCAGAAAAGCATAAGAATAAAATCCTCTATTGCGACACTACTCGAAAAGTCTAGATCCCTAGCCACTTTTGATGTTTGTTACCTTGGAGCTTTGTGCTACCAGTTAGTACTCAGATATAAATCTTGCTTATAATGTTTAAACCACAAAATGGGCAGATATGAGTAGCACGATAAAATTATGTTTTTAAGTATTTTTTTATTTATGAAATTCTATGTTTTTTCGTATAAAACGTAACGAAATCAAAAAAAAAATGGTGAGCGAACTATTATTTTATTACATCACATCAAACAGATTATCAGGAACCTTTGTACCTCTATCCAAACTGAATCCGTTTGTATAAAAAAGGCATCATATTTTGTACAAAAATATCGTATGATTTTCCAAGCTTATGAACTTATTCAAATATCTGTAGTGGACGTGGCTCACAGTTTTTAGTGAATACTATGCAGTGATTGAAAAACGTATTTTATTATGAGTATACAAAATGTGGCAAAAACTACGGCCTGCAGCCTGACCCATATATTTTATCTATAATAATAAGATATAACGCCTACAAAAGTATTTTTTAAAAGATTCCGTACCGAAAGGACACATCGGATCTCTCTCTAGAGAGAGACGGACGGACAGACAGAGAGACTCCGCTGTCTGTTTGTCCGTTCGTCCGTCCGTATGTCACGAACTTCGAATTAGATACCCATCTTATTTGTTAACGGAATGAGTAACAAACCTAAAATTTTGATATACCCAAATTGGAATAAGTATTGGACTAGAATTTCAATGGGGTAAATTATTTTTCAGCATAGGAAGTCCTATAGACTTATAAATAGAGTTGTCAAAGTTGTTAATTTTAGACCATTTTTGTCACGGAGTGTATTTCAAAAACAAATCTAGTTAGGAATCATAAATTTCGGTAAACTATGTACCTAACATATTCTCTATACAGACAAAAGCAAACAAATATAACAAAAATACATTCAACACAAACAGACAACGCAAATTAATGATGTGGTATTAAAGTTGTAGTCAAAACCATCATATTATATATTTTTTTCTTTTACGGTCTGTTACAATTAATCCCAAATGAGCGAGGCCCAACTTGCACTTGGCTTACCTACCTATTAAAGTTGAAACAAAATATGCGTGAAGTGGCGATGGAGCATAACAGAATGACATGTGGCGTGGATTGGGAAGTAAGGTTATGGCAATATTGGCATCGCAGCGGATGGAAAGGCGACCTTTCCGTTTATTTTGGATTTAATGGTGTGTCGCAAGACGTTTGTGTCTACTTCCTATTAGAAACCTGCAGGGAACAATGCTCAAGTACCGTGTTTACCTTCTTCACTAGATACATGTCTATAAGGTGACCCAACGCAGCGAAAATGGTTACGATTGACTTATGTTATATACCTATTTTTTATAGTACATATATTATATACCATTGATCAATTGATCAACAAGGTCAAGCCAACACGGAGGGTGACGAGTAGTTTCTAATTGCAATTCCTGTAGAGTAAAAACGGTTTTTCGTGCTGTAAGTATGAGGTCTCGCGTTATCATGGAGCAATAATGATGAAGATCGATTAATGAGTCGGGGCTGTATCACTGCTAGTTTGCTATCATTGTTCGAAGTTCGGTACAGTAGACATCTGCCGTTATTGCTTGACCAGATCGGAGAAAGCTATGGTGTATAACACCAAGCTATGAACATGAAACAGTTACCATTTCCTTTTTATTGGTAAGCTTGGCTTTAGGACACTGTTGCGGCGTTTGACCTGGGGTCAGCCATTGTATTTTTCGCTTAGGTACAGTTATCGTAAAGAATTCACTTTTCATCACATGTCACAATTCGATCCAATATTCCTTCATTTCTGTATCGATTCAACAAGGCAACACAAGTTTCAACATGCGTTTCTTTCTGCAGATCAGTCAAATCTTGAGGCACCCAGATTTTGTTATATTGTTTTACTTTATTAATTTGACGCAAATGAGTCAACATTGTTGGTAAGGTAACGTTAAACCATGCCGCTAATTCCTGGGTAGTTTGGCTCAGATTGGCTTCCACCATCTCATTCGATTCATCGTTATTCAGCTGTGTGGGCGGTTTTCCACGTGGTTTGTTCTTCAAATCAAAGTTCCCTCACGAAATCGTTTAAACCAAAATCGCACGGTGCGTGCGTTCATTAGCAGTCCCCTCTCAACACGCAAAATTGATATTCCGAACTGTTTTTTTTAAATTTGCGAATTATCCATCTTTTTTCTCTAAGCCGAATAAGAAAAACAACTGAAAGTCAATAATCGAATGTTGCACATTTTTTTAAAGTAGAACCTCTTAGATAAAATTTGCAAAAAGTTACACTACACACTTATGAAGGTTCTATGTCAATTCGAAGTACCTACTTATTAAAAAAAAACAGCAATTTCATACTTTAACCCCTATTACTACTGACAGTCAGAGCCACAAAAGTCAGTAGGCATTATATACAGGCTCGTCGATGACATCCGTGGATAGGAATTTTTAATTGAAATATTAAGAAAACATTTAACATACAGATTCGGCAGAACTTGCCGTCGAACGTTCATGTTTTACATATACCTGTACAACATTCCAATTTTTGGACTGACTTTTAAAATTAAATTTTAAATTTTTCTTTGATCACTTTAATAAATGCTGGAGAATACCACTTAGTGTACGAGCAATCTCTTGTCAATTTCTTGGGATAAATTGCAAGTTTAGTTAATTTAATACAAAATAAAATATTCCACAGCTTCTAGAGGCTTAGACAGATAAGATAAGATAAGATAATTTATTGCCATAAAAGATTTATAAGTAAATACAATTGTTAACTTAGATTCTAGAATAATTAAAATTCTTATTGGGTAATAGTTTGACAGCGAGCCCCAAACTAAGCACTAAGCCTGTATCTTGGGGATCGAGTGCGGTTTTCAAAAAGTTCGTTGTGTTGTTCATGACAAAATAAAAGTAGATACAGTGGCAATATAAAATTAAGTTTACATGAAAGTACAATGCGTTTCAATACCTTAGTTAAACAATATTTTTTTTTTTTTAATCATTAAATGCCACTGCAATAATATAATAATGTGCCCGTTATCTTCAAGTAAATGAAAAGAATTTCCTTGAAGCGCTTTACATTAATAATAATTTTAATTTGCTAATGGCTTATAATGTAGATGTAAAGTGTGGATGATGATGTGTGTATGTGTGTATGATGATGTGTGTATGTGTGTAAAAGAGTGTGTTTGAGAGAGTGAGTAGATGTGCGCGTATATGCCTGAAGTGAGTGGACTCATATATACTCGTTCCCTCGTCTACTCGTTGGTTTCATACGTACTTTACGTGTGAAATATATTGAATGAGTGTGCTGATCAGTAGCGGTTTCACATTAATTCTTGTGTGTCTTTGTGAGAGAGTTTGAGCAACCAATCTTTAACAGTTCTTTTGCAGGCATTGAGTGAGAGATTTTTAATATCACACTTTTTAGCGACTTTGTTGTAAGTATGGGGGTGTGAAAAAGAAGGGCAGCGTTTTGCTAATAAGGATGTAACAAACGGTTTTGGAATTCTAAAGGCACGTCTTGTCATGATTTTTTCATTGTCTAAGTGATTTTTTAGATTAATGTGAGTTTTTATTGTAGCCCTGAAAATAAAGAGCTGGCGAACACGTAAAACTTGAAATTCATTGTAAAGAGCATCTGTTGGAAAACGGAAGGGCTTCCGTAGCGTGACTTTTATAAGCGCACGTTGTGCTCTTTCGATTTTCATAAAATGAGTTATACCAGCAGCACCCCACACCGTTACACAATACTGGATAATAGACTGACATAAGGCAAAATACACCTGACGTAGCAGCGGAATCGGAGCACAGTCGCGAAGGTTTTTCATCACATGGATAAGTTTACGTGTTTTTGATGACAAATCTGCTATATGATGTTTGTAGGATAAATTTTCATCCATTGACACACCTAGATATTTTATGACAGGAACTCGATCTATGAACTTACAAGTGCACGTAGTATGATCTAAGCTTCTATCATCCTTTGAACAGTGATGGATTTTCAGGACAAATTCGGGTGGTGGCATAGAGATGATGGTCTTTGCAAAAGCAATATATTTAGTTTTTTTTTCAAGTTTAGTGTAAGTAAATTCCTGTCCAGAGCTTTTGCAATTTCGGAAAGAATGTTTTCTGCAATATTGTACACTAGGTCCCACGCTTCACCATTTATTAAGATCGCAGTGTCGTCAGCATATGCTATTATTTCAGTATTATTAAGCTGAATGTTAAGGATATCGTTGATATAAATTAGGAAAAGCGTAGGGCCGAGTATGCTACCCTGAGGAACACCACAGTTAATTAGTTGGCGGTCGCTAGAGTGGTTTAGCACTTTTACAAACTGTTCGCGATTATTTAGATAACTTGAGAACCACTGCAACGGAATCCCTCTAACACCAATGGATTCTAGTTTCCTCAAAAGCAAGCCAACCGAGACCGTGTCAAAAGCTTTCGCCAAATCAAGAAATACACCAATACATTTGCTTCCTTGTTCAACATATGATGAGACCAAGTTAGCTAAGTTTTGAAGCAGTGATAGCTCAGTGGCATTGGCTATGGACTGCCGTGCAGCAGGTCCATGGTTCGAATCCCGCCCAGAGCTTGAGCTTCATCGCATGGTGGAAGGGCATTTTGTGAATGCCCGCCTGGCTAGCGACCACCCTCAAGTAGAAAATCTGTCGCCAAGCACCTAACAGTGTGTTCCGGCAGCAGTCCTTGAGAGCCAGAAAAATTACAGGCTAATGAGACCTAACAACTGGACGTCTCAGTGTGACGGGCACAGTGCAATTCGTCGCTGACGAAATGCGTCTGTTATAGGCAGAGGTTAGTCCACTTAACATCAGGTGGGCCTCGGGCTTGTTCCGTCACAATAACATAAAAAAAAAAAAAAAAAAAAAAGCTAGTAATGTAACAGCGTCTTCGGTCGACTTACCCTTGCGGAAACCATACTGTTTTTCAGAGATAAGGCTATATTTCTCCAGGTATTTTATAAGTCTGTCGTTTACAATTTTTTCCAGAATCTTAGAGAAAACGCTGAGAAGTGCAATAGGTCTGTAGTTATCAGGTGTGCTTTTTGGACCATTTTTGTGTATTGGAGTTATGGCAGCTATTTTCCAGTACTCTGGAAACACACCAGACTCAATACTAAGATTACATATAAAAGTTAATGGAATTAGTATAGCTTGAGCACATTTTTTGATGAGAGTCACAGAAATTAGGTCTGGGCCAGTGGCACTGTCGATTTTAAGCTTGCTAATAATTTTGGCTATTTCATTTGGGTCGGTGGGGTAGAGAAACAAAGAGTACGGAGTAGTTGAAAGGGGCATGTATGAATCAATAAGAGATGTCTCGGTTACAGCTAACTTCTTTAAAATATTGTCAGTAAGTAGTTTACCCACCGCAGCAAAATGCTCATTACAGTGATTTAGCGGGTTATTTGAACTTGCTGAGTGGTTAAACAATTCAGACGGCACGTTGCGGTTTGAGTTATAGCAAATGGTTTTTATTGTCCTCCAGAGCTTTTTTGTATCATCTTTGTTCTAGTTGAGTAGCTGACATTTATATTGAGCTTTAATTTTACGGAGAAGTTTATTGCAAAAGTTCCTGTACCTAGTGTAAATCCTATGCCGATTAACGTCACCAGGAAAAGCTCTACAATCACGATGCAGTTTGTCGCGGTGATGCATACATCTAATTAGTCCTGGAGTGATCCAGGGCTTTAGGTTCACCATTTTCCGTCCTATTCTAATTTGTTGCGTATGCCTATTGATAGAACTAGTAATGATCTCATTAAACGTGTTTAAAGCAGAATTCACACAAGGTTTTGTCAAAACGTTAGGCCATTCAGTATTATTTAATTCTGTTAAAACTGCGTCAACGTTCGTTTTCTTTCGCATTTTAGCCATAGTTGACTGTGTACTAGACTGTCGAGAGATGCCAGCCATAACGATAGCATGATCAGTGATTGAAGAATGGAAAATCAGCCCTGTGCTCATAGTTGATGATTTAATGAAATGTGATCTAAGCATGAACGTAGTCTTGTTGGTTTGGTAATAGCGGGAAGCAGGCCATGCGAGGCCATTAGGCACAGTAAGTCAGATTGTTCCTCGGATGTGTCACAAAGATTTATGTTCAAATCACCAGCGATGGTGATAGACGGTTTGTGTTTTAATTCACTTAAAGCTATATCAAGCGAGTCTATAAACGAAGTAGTGTCTGTGATTGAAGGGGAGCGGTAAATGCCTAGAATAGCTGTTTTATCGTCAACAATTACGACAATACTGTCAGCATCCCTTATTTTAGATTCAAGTGCGATCGTGTTATACAATGACTTCACATAAATCACTACCCCGCCATTTTTATTTAGTTGTTTTTGTGTGCGAAAGACGTTATAACCTGGGAGAGACGTAAGTAATGTACCCTCTGTAAGCCAGCATTCTGTTAAAATAATGGCATCAAAATTTAGTTCAAAACTTTTGAGTGTGACCAAAAAATCGTCGAAGTTACGTTGATAACTTCTAATGTTCAATGAAATCACTTTAAAGTTAAATGAAGTATTGTTTGTAATAAATTGTTTACATAAATTTACCGAACAGAAATTATGACATTCAATTGTGATTGTTTCTTCAATTTCATCTGTTATGTCAACTAAACCCATTGTGATGTAATAAAAGTTGAGAAACGTGTAATGAGTATGTAGCCAAGTACGTCATATTTCTTGTAATACAATTATTTATGTAAACTTTATTTTCAGAGGTCGTATTATATAATAGACTTGTTGCCAAAGTGTACTTTACATTCATGAAGGTGTTGGATTCGGATAGTGAAGGAAATTGATGGTGTGTTTGTGTCTTGAGTTTTATAAGTTTAAATTGTGTAGTGTAAACAAGTGAAACAAATATTATTAAAATTAAATGAAAAAGTAGAACCGTTATGATGAAGAAAATCTTAGCTTTCCGGGGGGTCAGGGTGTGGTCATTGAGCAGGCACGGGGCCCAGGTGGCGTTCGAGGTCTTCATATGTTTTGATAGGAATTGCTTGTTTCCCTTCCTGCTTGCGTAAGTGTATTGTGCCATTCTGAGTCCAGCAGAATCTAAAACCTGCATCTTTTGAACGCTGTCGGGCAGTCCGAAATAACTTCCTATTTTCCTGGGTAAGGCGCTCATTAAAAAACAGCTTTCTGGCCGCCCCTTCGACTATGTCAGTACTTAATAGGTTTCGCCGGGATTTTGCAGCTTTCAGAAACTCCTCTCTTTTTTGCCGTCTCACAAATCTGACAACTAGGGGTCGTGGAAGTTGTGAAAGATTAACTCCATCCTCAGGTCCAGTCTCTGGGCGACGAGGACCAGCGCGCATCACAAAGTCTAGGTCGCGGTCATCGAGGGCAACTCCGATCTTTTGCGCCGTCACATGAATAATGTGCGTGGGGTTTTCATTATTATTTTCAGAGATGCCTGCTATTTCAAGCTCGTTTTTGAGTCTTATTTGCGCCCCAGTGTTCAATTGTTCTCGTCAATGGATTACTGTATTTTTAAGGGATAGTATTTCGGCCTCACGTTCATTTCCACGGGCTTCCAATTCATGGATTTTTGCTCCATAGTCATCCATTCGCGCGGTAATACGCTCCGCAAGAGACTTCATCTGAGAGTTCATGTCTCCTAATTCTTTACGTAGTAATTTCATGTCCGAAGCTATAGTGCTTAATGTCAATGGGTCAATTTCTACGACGGCCGCGATGGAGGGCGAGCATGGTGCTGGTGCGTTTATTTTAAGGATACCATCGCGCGGGTTAACATTTGGCCGCTGGTCATCGCCGTGCGCGGACTGTGCGGCAGCCATACGAACCGGCGTGTTTGAGTTATCTTTCTTTGGTAATATGCTGATACAAATTGGGCAAACCCAGGCCAGTCTCGCCTCGTCACTTAGCTTACGTGGTTCAGTTAGGTTAACACATATAGCATGAAAATAAAACGTACAGTTTGAGCATTGAATGTGCTGCCCAACAGACAATCTGATTGGTTTAGTACACGCTGCACAGTTGTTTACCATTATGCTAACTTTATTCAGTGCAACAAATAATGTAAGTAGGTAATCAGTCGTAACTGTGAGCTGATAACAGTTGTAGGAAACTCACGTAGAAAACAAAAACGCTTGAACCTGCTCCGCTGCGGCCGTCGACCGTAACACGATCCGTGTGCGATGTAGATGAATTTCGATGAATCCGCAGTCCGTCACTTGTTGCCGAAGTGTGGTGGAAGCTACCTCAGCACAAATCGTCTGCCTTTGCTACAGTTTTAGTGGCGAGTGAATTTTGAAACTACTTGGTTATTGCAAACTATAATAGCACTTATTACTTTTACAAATACGTGCTAATTTACTTTTAGGTAACGAGCAAAATTTTCGAAACTTGACAAGCACGTCCGCACCTCAGCAATAGTTAATTCGCACTCAATAGACTGAATTTCACTTCCCTCACCACGTGCGCCCCTTGGCGCGGACGCTCGGTCGGAGCCGGCTGCCATTTTGTTCGTCAGTACGCTTTGGATTTTTGCGCGATCAACAGTGCTACGTTAATTATTACTTCAACGACTTTAAGAGAAGGGAGGAAAATTCTTGAGAAGGGTAACTCCCACGATTACTTCTTAGGAATCTGCTTCTTTACAGCATTATTTACAAAAAGGTACTGGGAAAGCCCCAAGCCTTCATTAAACCTTGTCGCATGCAACATCGACAACTGCTATGCTAACGACTTACATCTTAGCCGATATATATATATTCGATTCATCACACGACCGTCGCCTGTTAGTTCATGCGGCATTCCATAAAGTCAGTCAACACCGGCCAAAGTCAGACTACATGTCGTCTGACGAAATGCAACGTCAGCTGAAATTGTGACGCCATGGTGACTGATGATAAACGACACGTCTAAGAGCTCATTTTACTTTCCTTTTACAGGTGGGCAGAACAACATTCTGACACATAGACACATACCTACTATGTTAATGTTTGGAATGATTTCCCCCTCCAGACGAAGAAACATGGTTTCTAAAACTTATTGACTTACTAAATAAGCTATATCCAGACGGTTGGAAAAACTGGGAAATAAACGTTACCAGCTACGAAGACTTCTTTGGTCCAGCTATTGAACTTATTTGGTACATCTGATACGGAAAGTAGATTTGTTGTTCCAACAATAGATTTAGCAGCAATATTTAGTAGGGAGATGCCCACTTCATTAAGCGAGCGCTTAATAAAACGAATGTTGATCCAGTGGCCACTGGGCCGCGCTTTGATATATTCTACTCTTTCCTTACTAGCCAAAGTACACTCTGTACTAGCGAATAACAACATCTTGGACGTAGTGTTAACATTAAAACCGAAACTCGCGTCACGCCAGGAAGCTTCATGCCCAAGTACACGTTCTCTGGGAACGTCATCAACGTTAAGTGCATAAAAACGACCGCACACTCCCGAAACTTGCTATTCAGCCAAACGAATGAGTGAAAAAGACCCCGAGGAAGGTTCCTTGCAAAAGTATATGCGTGAATAGACCAAAATCTTAGAGCATTTGGCCTACCTCACTCAAACTCACCAATAACATATAACCAATTTACAAAGGCAATTTTTTTTTCTAAATAGCGAGGACTGGGCGGCTCCTTCAATCATTGAAGTAGATGCTCCGAACCATGACGAGGATGAGCCTAACCTTTTAGACTTTGAACCATCACCCAATGAATCAGAGGCAAAAATAAGTACTGCAGATGCTACCCTTCTACAACAAGGGCCACGCTGCCAAAGACTAGGCCAGGATTCTTGGAAGAGTATCAGATATGCAGAAATACAAAAACAATTTCAAGCTACGCCAATTTGAAGATAAATAGTCACTTAGCCACTGTCACGCCAAGCTGGCAACTTATTGGAGTATTGGAAAAATGTGACGCTTGCCTTGGAGTCATTATAAATGGGCTCCTACAACAAAGGAAGACATTTATTACAATGCCCCACCATCAGTTAAACCTTATATTAGTCAAAAAATCTTAAAAACTGAGTCCATCTTAAGAAAAATTTCTGACAACCTGCTGCAATACACATGCAGGCGAAGGGCAGCATTGATCGAGCAGAAAAAAGCCGTGTACAAACCGCAAAATAAAACACTGGCAGAGCTTGTACACTCGATCCCTCCATCCACCTTGCATTTGTTTGCGGAACCACAACTTGCGGAGCTGATTAAGGAACAGAGGGGAGTGACAAAGTTTTTTCCAACAAATTTAAAAAGCAACTGCATACGACAAGACCTTAGCCTAACAGGACTATAAATAGACAACCTTGCCCCAAGAGATAACATGCAGGAGAAAATAAGTAAACTTCAGATTTTCGAGGAGGAGATAGGGACGCAGACGATTCTCTGGCAAGCCAAGAAAGAAAACAAAACTCAAATAACTTTAAATTCATCGCAGGCCAGCTCATAGAAAAGGTACGTACCTGAGACTACCTAGGGGCACCAAAAACTATATTAACAACCATAAGGGGATATCGTATACCTTTTGTAATGCCTCCACCTCTATTCAAGCTTGATCAACAAGCTGCTCATAAACATGCAACGAAAATCTCACTAAGCATGACACTTGAGATAGAAAAAATGATTTCATCAGGGGTAATTAATAAGAGCATAAATAAAATCGGTTTCATTTCGCCAATATTCTTAAGGCAGAAGTCCCTTTTAACCTAAATCTTCTAAAAAAAAATTTTTTCAACGGAATGGCTGTTTATTTAAATCTGGATGACTTTATGGTTAAAATCGATATTTCCCAAGCCTATTTTCACATACCTGACATAAAAGCTCACCGTAGATTCTTATCTCTAGCATATGCCGGGAAAATTTATGAAATGACTTGTCTCCTATTCCGATTAGATACAGCACCTTGTGCTTTTGCTATCGTAACTAATTGGTTTGCTAATTGTTTTAGGGAGAATGGAATTCGTGTGGCAGTCTACCTAGATGACTTCCTTCTTTTTGTACACAACCCCAGACAGTTTGGCTCAACAATGCAACATCGTTCTAGAACGTTTATCAACTATGGGTTGGTGCATCAATATAAAAAAATCGATTCTCAAGCCTTCAAAGAGCATCGAATATCTAGGCATAATCTGGAGTACAGCATCAAATCTGAGCCTATCAAAAGTCATAATAAGGAAAAACATTAACCTAATAAAAACCACATTTGTAAACGATTGGTGGACAGGACATGGTGGATGGCCAAAGTTCTATTAGGAAATCTAAACTTTGCCGTTACAAAGGGAAGCCAATCGTATCCCCAGAGGCCACAAATGATTAACGCTATCCAATCGAGTCAGGCAAAACTTAATATGGTGGTTGAAAAATATAGAACAGGCTTCCCCCATTCACATCAAATTATATTAATATTTATATATATATATATTAATATTCAATAAAAAAATACAGGCACATATGACCTAACAACTGTACGTCTCAGTGTGACAGGCACAGTGCAATTCGTCGTTGATGAATTGCGTCTGTTATAGGCAGAGGTTAGTTCACTTAACATCAGGTGGGCCTCGGGCTTGTTTCGTCACAATAACATAAAAAAAACATCCAGGGTCCCACAGTGTTCATAACGACAGATGCAGCGAAAGACGGTTGGGGGGCCACAATAAACAACATACGGCTAAGTGGTATGTGGATCAACTTTCAGATTCAATGGCAAAGCAACCAGAAAGAGCTTTGGTCAATATTAGAAGTACTGAGAATAATGGGCCCAGAAAGAAAATACCAAACAGTAATGGTCCAAACCGACAACAAATCCGTTGTTACATATGTTGCCAGAGAAAGATGAACCTGATCAGAATTACTACTGGAGACAACGTTTCAAATTTTTCATCTAGCTCATGTATATCATATTCAGCTCTTTGCCCGATACATCCCCGGCCGATACAATCTAATGGCAGACGCCTTATCAAGTCGCAACAGACTACCAAAATGGACACTCAGCAAGGAAATCATCACCGAAATATGCAAAAAATGGGAAACGCCTTCAGTAGACTTGTTTACCCGCGCCAGATCGACAATAAGCCAGCATTATGTGAGCAAGAATGCCCGAGATCCATTCTGCGTATTTGTGAACGCCTTCAGCAGACCCTGGCATTACAAGCAAGCATGGGTGTTCCCGCCACCCGCTTTAATACCTCGGGTTCGCCACCTCACAGGAAGCTCAGGGACGTACCTTCTCTACGTTCCAAAATGGGAGAAAACATTTTGGAAAGCGGATCTACGACAAAGAGCCCACCATTCACCATCAAAAACCTAAGCAAATACCTGATAGACTTAGAAACAATGAAGCCTCCCCCAGCTGTACACAACATATGTTTGCAGGTATGGAGGGTTATATATTGGGTCGTGGCTATAAAAACTTACTGTGCAGCTTGGTAAAGGTGGAAATTGTGGTAAAAGGAAAATGTGGAACTGATGACCTCTCTGCAGAAGATATAGCTAAATATATTTGTTATCTGCTGAAGTGATCCGCCTGGCACCCAGAACCATTGCGGTCCATAAGTCTGTAATAACTTCTTTCTCCAATCCCACTAAAACAGAAGCTTTAAGCTTTCACACCCACTGATAAGGCATATCTTAAAAGCCGTTAGCTTTTCACAGCCTCCACTTAAACAACCCACTACTTGGGACGTAACGGAACTTGCACAATACTTGCAAACTAGACATAATTTCATGGATTAAAAAACTTATCACAATTACCGAACAAAGAAGACGAATGTCTAAGCTAAGCTGCCTATTCATTGCTACAAGAGGCAAAGCTAGACCAGCATCTCGCACCATAATAGCAGGCTGGATACGAACTCTGTTTCGACAAGCAAACATAAACTGTTTACCGGGAAGTTTTAGAGATGCCGTTAATTCCGATATATGAACGAGTAGAAAGATGGACATTGACGAGGTAATGAAAAGAGTAAACTGGCGGAGCAGAGATACCTTTCTTAAACATCACTTTAAATGCATTGATGCTAATAATAAACATACAACGGGCATATCTATAACCCATCTCTTTTCCCCTGCTTGATGTTTCACTATATATATATATATATATAATTAGGTATTCTAATAATGTTAAAGCCACCATCATCGACTACTTTCGATTCGCATTTGATTAAGTATAAGATAATTATTATCCTAAGAAGTTACCGTTTTGTTTTTGTATTTGGATAATATGATCTCTCTTAGCTCGAACTAGGCATTGTCTTTTACTACGAGACACAAAACTTAAAAGTGTCAGTACTAGAAAAACTTATTGTTTTAAGTTTTGATTCTCTCCGAGCCATGAGCGCCCGCCACGGCAACACTGGACCGCGCCGCGCTCCCTTGAATATTTACATCGAGCTAAGTAATAAAAGATATGAAATAGTAAATAAGGGGCACAAGAAACTTGTAACATCAGGTGGTCCTCGTGCTTATTCCGTCATATAAGTACACATAAACAAACACAAAAAATGTATAAATAAACAAAACTTAAAAAAAAACTTTTTCGTCACCAAATGTTGGTTAGGACTAGCAGAAATGAACCCTAAGATGTTGTTAGCTTTTTACCAATAACCTGTGTTGTAAGGCGTTGACCAAACTTCAAGATTCTGAGTTCACGGAAAGTACCCCGTAGGATTTGATTTCCTTGCGATAAACGGCTGTATCATTTGATTGTGTTTGCTTAGAAGTTTGATTTATTCACAACTCTGATAAACTTGAGTATTTGATGATTTGCAATGCTTATTCGTTGAGCCAAAAATGTGCCAGCGTTTTGATCATGCGTCGCATCGACCAAGCGCTCTGATAAGTTTTGGAAAATACGATGAGCTCCCGGTCCCCACGGACCCAACGTCGCTACACCAAACGGTTCAAATATGTAACCACTACCGAAGTTAACATACCTGCGCCTTTTAAGTTGCTCCACCGAAGTAGCCGTGGCACCAGCCCTCACGTTGGTTTCAGAAAGATGTGACGGCGCTAAAGTGTCTACGCATGTAGCGTCCCACAGTAAGGACCGTCCTATCTTCCACGGAACCGAGTCATGCCGTCAGGTCTTTTGCCATCGTCACGCATCAGACCATTCGGTTCGAGAATAACTGCAACTTGGGTGCTGGTAAAAGCCCGGCGATATCGTTAAGACTGGCATGGCGGGAAATTCGACCAGCACTTCGAGAGCAGGAGAGGCCATGGTGACCGAATTGATCAACTGCAGTGCCACTCTGGGAGTGATGTACGACACACCACTTTGAACCCAAGCGTAAGCTAATAGCGAGACGAAAAGCGAATGGATCTATAAGGCTACCAGTTTTGTAAGAAGGAATAGCCTGTAACCAAAGATCAGATTCCCATACAGAAACAGCGAGAATACGAGCACGATCTGTGATGCTAGGACACGTATTTAAAATATGTTTCCATGCTAGTTCGCATAGGGGCCGATCCCACTGTTTCTGAGATGACAACATTTTTGAGAATTCAGTATTTGGACAAGCCAGTCTCCATATGATTTTGGCCTCAGCCCTACATAGTACATCAAAAGAAACTAAAGATGGTGCAAGAATTTTCTACTAATTTGTGTGAACTCCTTACGGAAGACAAAAAAGCTGATAATGCCACACTAGAAATTTTGCGTATCTCTATATAAAAACGATCACACTGCCAAAAAGTTGTTCCACTTGGGTCTTGGCATTATTTTCGCCAAAAACGCTATGAAGCTACTGGAACAGTTTGAATTACCTACATCGAATGTCAAAAGTGACAGAAGTAGCAAATTTAAGTGGCATTCTTAGCGTTCTTATCCTAAATGGAACAGGGGAGAAAAGTTACAAACGATCACAGTGATCACAACCATAGAAACAAAATGTGATCAAAATTATCGAAAATAACGAAATTAGCGTCAAATGGAATAGGCCCGTAGTAGTTAATTAGCATCAATATAATAAGTCACATTATCACGACGGCGATTCTCGTGCAGTGATATGAATATCATAGTAGATAAATATCGAAAAAACATGGCGAATATCGAGTCGTGTAGTTTAATAGAATTAAAATTTATCCTAATTTTGAGAATTGCCCCCCTGATCGAATTAACAAATTGTTCAGTAATATCACTAAACTCTATCACTCGACGGAGGGTCGTTCGTTGTAGAATGCATAAATCATGGCCGACCGCTTTACGGATGTCAAAGTGATGTTTGACAGACGTAAGTTGGCAGTGAAGTTTTGTGAAATTGACAAGTAGGGTTACTTTCTCAACGCCACAGATAAAAAACGCGGTGCTTTATACACAAGTCATTCAATACGGTGTTCGCGTTGCCTCCTATGCTACGGTTCCGTCATCCAAATACCAATCGTTAAGGATGCACTTGCCGACGGCCCGAACTTATCAGCGGGCGAGGCAACAAAGCATGCTATTTCACCTATACCTTTGTGGGAAAGGGTAAGACTCGTAAATGTAATGTTCGACATATTACAACGCTCACAGAAGGGAAATTCAAGTTGCATGTGAAAAACATATTGATAAACAAATCCTACTACACAGTTTCTGATTACATAAACGACAAAAATGCCTGGACAACTCCGCCTCCGCCAAGCTATTGCCTGTCACCTACATAATTTAAACAAATATTGTAATAACTCTATTATATAGTATGTATGTAACACATTGTTAAAAGATGTTTAAAAGAATGGCCCCGAGTTTCTTGCCCGTTCTTCTCGCAGTGGCTCTATACAATTTATTTGCTGAACGTGGCAGTACAATGTAGAATATTTCAATACTAAAATTTGTAATTGACCTTCATAAGAGCGTCGTAGACGCCTAAATTGAATAAATGATTTTGACTTTTGACTTGACTCCGTGATGAGTAGTAAGAAGATAGTGCTCGCGCATCACACACCCGTATTGCATCTACGCTAATTACGCACACTTGTTTGCGATATATCAATGAAAGACGAACCATGCCGAACGAATTACGATGTTTGACGACGGGCGGAGATAGTGTCTCAAGGACTCAAGCTATTCACCATAGTAGAAAGAGTGGGAAGTAAGTTATCTTCATACAAACGCACCGCGCGCGGCTTGTATGTGTGCGCCATAATATCTATGCGTCCCGCACGCACACTCTAACAAAATCTCGACCCGTTTCGACCGTGCGCCAGTCGGGGCTAACATCGCACAAAGTTTGAGGGTCACGGCTTTTCGGCACCTCTAAATAAATTAAAAATGTGTGATAATCGCAGGAGAACTTATTGCTGTGTTTGGCTGTTTAAACAGTTCATCTATTTCAGAGTTGTCTCTGTTCAGATTACCTACTGAACAGGAAAGGTAAGCAAGTTATTCTAGCATACCTATAATTTTTAATTGATGATGAGTGAGATACCTATAGATTTTATTTGGTAGTTTTCTATCAGGCAGACGAAGTAGGCAGGCCTACTTTCCCACTACAATGTATTACCTAGGTATATTTGATCTGTCAATTGATATGCCGCTATTGCTTTGTTTACATTTAGTCATGCCGATTTCTCAGTATTGTAGGTAGGTAGTAGTAAGTAGTAAGATTGAAACAAAGTTAATTGAATGTGTCTGTCTCGAGATATTGCTATCAAAGCCCCTTTTTTGACCTATTTTTAGTTCCACCAATAACTCCCATAGTACAACTTTTAAAAATGTAAGTTATAGTTTTCGAAATATAAAGGTATTTAGCATCAAATTACAGAAACAAAGTTATTTTGGTTTTTTCATATAAAATGTATGCGAAAACAAACAGAACTTACAAACAATAAAAAACTAACGCAATAACTACACATGAACTACGAAACCTTACATATGGGCGTGCCCGAAACGGCGCTTTTTTTAAAAATAGTACTGTTCTGAATCTTGAATACATTTCTGTATTTGTTAGGAAAACTATTGTTGAACTTTATTGAATCACTAAATAAGCTATACAGAGATGTGTCATCTTTGGCAAGGGCCGGGCTTTTAACTAGTGAATTGGTTGACGTACTATCAGTAAACTCACGTAAACTACCTTAGGTACTCGTACACATCACCGCCCCGCGTCGCGTCGCCCGTCTCTGGCCCCGCAACCACATAGGTATCTTCTGTCGCTCTTTCTATCATCGTGAAAGGCTTCATCATGGTTTAGGTAAAACCGACCTCACTTACCCTGAACCCACACAACATAAATAAAAAACACATCTTCCCGGCCGTTGCCAATTTCTGGGCACTGAATTAAATTGATGATAGGCAATATATGATCACCCTAAATAAATATGTAATATATTACCTACATAGGTATCTATTTAGGGCGATCCTTCTGTTGTTCGTTGTTTTTAGTCATCCTTAGTTTTATAATAACATTAGTAGGTAGGTAGGTGCTGTTTCAATATTGCAAGTGACATGATTGTCATTCTTATAAAATTGTGTTTTATCTCTGAAACATATAGGTATGTTTATGGCATCAATATGAAAAGAACAAACTACTACATTTACTATACAAATCATTTTACTAAATATTTACAATAATTATTTATTACATAATTAGTAACTTACTGCATTTACTACAACATATTTTGTAAAGCAGTGACGGCTCAGTGGCATTGGTTATGGACTTCCGCGCAGCAGGTCCATGGTTTGAATCCCGCCGCGGGCTTAAGCTTCACCGCGTGGTGGAAGTGCATTTTGCGAATGCTCGCCTGGCTAGCCACCATCCTCAAGTAGAAAATCCTTGTCCTTGAAAATCTGTCAGTAAGCACCTAACGGGAAGCAGTGATGGCTCAGTGGCATTAGCTATGGACTGCCGCGCAGCAGGTCCATAGTTCGAATCCAGCCGCGATATTGAGCATCACCGCGTGGTGGAAGAGCATTTTGCGAATGCTCGCCTGGATAGCTACCACCCTCAAGTAGAAAATCTGTCAGTAAGCACCTAACGGGAAGCAGTGATGGCTCAGTGGCATTAGCTATGGACTGCCGCGCAGCAGTCTATGGTTCGAATCCCGCTGCGGGCATGAACTTCACCGCATGGTGGAAGTGTGTTTTGCGAATGCTCGCCCGGCTAGCGAGCCTTGAGATGAGAGCCAAAATGTCGTACCGATTTCAAAATCTGTCCCTAAGCGGTAGTGTACGATGGCATCGTGGATCTACCGATTCTGGTAGAACACATATGAAAAAAAGTTATTTGGCCCAAAAAATTCGGGCTGGGTGGGTAGGTAACTGATTTAAATTATATCCAATAAAAATCAATAACCAATCATAGGTTATTTTTGATTAGGTAAGTGCCTACAATCATCGCTAAGTTTACCATATAAACTTTCGTACCACCTTGTAATACCTTACCTACTACAAATATATACCTATACTTATTCTATGAATTTACGAAGGTAGATACATAGTACTAAATTTATTATTTGTTGTGATCTTATAGCTATGTAGATAGGTATGCAAAGCAATGCGCGCACGCGAACATAGTAGAAAGAGTGAGGAAGTAGGCCATCTCCGGCCCAATCCGCGATATAATTACTTACCATACTTGCCTGTCTCAGGGTTGTTACTTATTTATAATGTAGGTATGTCCTCGTATATGCAAAATTTTAATTAAGTACCTAGAAATAGGCAAGGGCCGGGAAGTTGTATTTTTACTTGTGTTGTCTGGGTAAGTCTCTGTAATTAATAAAAAAAAACAGTAAAATTTTTTTTTTTTTTCCGAGGAGTCATGAGTAGGTCCATGCTCCGATGCCGGCTTATCGTTGAATTTTGGGACACGCTGTATATATATATATATATATACTTGAGTAGGCATAGGCACAAGTACGTAGTTGCACAAGCAGTACTCAAGTACGTACTGATATATATGTATATATGTATATGTATATATATATATATATATATATATATAATTACGTACTTGGGTAGGCATAGGCACTACATATTGGTAGTATACGTGCACACCAAAAAGCAACAAGGCATTCCAAGGAAACTCTTGTTGCTTTTTGCTGCTCACCCATCTACAAACCTACGAAAAATATAATTATAATATTATGTTCTAAGATCGCGGAGCGGTGCACGTGACGTAGCGTAGTGTGCGTTATGTTAATTATATATTAGTGTGCTGCGCATGAGACCCGCCCGCCCGCTTCCCTCACCGCGGAATGGAAGTATTGACATGAGATGCCCAATATTTTGAACGAAAAACTAGCGCGCATAACTATATGTGCCGACCTTTGGCTCTAGGGTTTTTATGAATAAACTACTGGATGTATTTATTTCATAAAATATTATCCTACATGATCACAAACTAAGCTTTGCTTCTATGTACATAGTTTTAAGGATTTCATACTCTATTAGTCCTTTATTTACGTCTGAACATGCGCTAAAATTCGTGACATTATACGGATGTTTTGGGGCTTATAACTTTCAAGTTAAGATTTTTTTACAAATCGGCGCCGACACAAGCATAGATAATGAAGAGATATGTCGATATCGTGCTTAGTTCTGGACCTAAAATCTCAAATAAGGGACTGATCACCCTGCGACGTTTGTATGGAGAAGTGACCGGCCAGTTCAACCTTAAGTTTTGATTGGAGACGTTGAATTATTGAGTGGATGGCAAATTAAAAGATGTCTGTTCCCAGAGGATCACCTTGTTGACATCCTACGGAAGATAATATAACGTTATTTTGGTATGTTAATTTATTAGTCACTCACTTCAGTCAAGTTTCACGAGACATTCCACTAGACTCCAGGAGGGTACCAGCCGCGAAAGCGCTGGAGAATCCCTCTCCGGGCATTCACCTTCAGGACCTGAGCCTGAAGAGCTGTCCAGGGGAATTTTTCTCAGTCGTCTCTACCGCCTCTGCACAGAGAGAATGATACACTGGTTTACACTGCAAAGGAGAAGGCCGATCTCCTGGGCTCTCTCTTTTCGTCTTATTCGACTTTGGATGACCAAGGGAACGCACCACCGACCATACTCACCGTGGTATACCTCGATGCCGGATATAATTTACCGGCAAAATGAAGTACGAAAAAACCTGTTCTCCTCGGACATTCATAAGTCGAGTGGGCCTGATGGCATCCATGCGATAGTGCTGCGGACTTGTGCTCCTGAGTTGACACCGGTTCTAACGCGTCTTTTCCGGCTCCGCTACACATCAGGCGTTGTTCCAAAAACATGGAAAACGGCTTTGGTACACCCGATTCCTAAAAAAGGTGACCGCTCAGATCCGTTCAATTATCGCCCTATTACCATAACGTCTCTATTCTCTATGATAATGGAATTTATTATCAACAACCAGCTCTTGCAGTATCTAGAAGAGCACCAGCTGATTAGCGATCGCCAGTACGGTTGTTGTCACGTGCGCTCAACTGGTGATCTTTTAGTATACCTTACGCATCGATTGGGGGAGGTGGTAGATTCCAAGGGTGAGGCGCTGGCGGATAGTTTGGACATAGCGGAGGCCTTCGATCGGGTGTGGCATGAAGCGGTTCTTTCGAAGCTTCCTACCTATTGGCTTTGTGGATCTTTAGTTTTTTGGCAGATCGGAGCATCAAGGTCGTTGTCGACGGTGCATGCACCGACTTGAAGCCGATTAATGCTGGCGTTCCGCAAGGCTGTATGTTATCTCCAACTTTATTTCTCTAGCACATCAATGACATGCTGAATGACAATCCCGAGAAATTTTAGCACGGCCGGTGCTTAAATACGTATATAACACGTTGTTGAGAGTCGGAACAACCATCCTGGCAAATGTTTCGAAGTGGGGCCGACTGAACTTATTCCAGTTTAACCCTAAGACACAAATTTGTGCGTTTACCGCTAAATTAACCCCCTTTCTTGCATCCCACCGTTACGAAACACTCCATTTGCCACTTCAACTAGCATCGAAGTACTTGGCGTCGACATATCGAGCGTCGTTCAATTTCGCTGTCACTTGGAAGATAAGGCTAAATTAGCCTCTAAAAAGCTTGGTGTGCTCAGAAAGGCGAGACGGTACTTCACGTTGGCCCATCGCCTGCAGCTTTATAAGGCTCAGGTTCGATTTCACATGGGGTACTGCTCTCACCTCTGGGCGGGAGCTTCCCAGTACCAGCTTCTTCCATTTGACTGCAATCAACGCAGAGTGACTCGAATTGTCAATCAAGTTTTCTCCGGTCGGCTCGACCCTTTGGCACTCAACGTCAAAGTCAAAATCATTTATTCAATTTAGGCGTCTACGACGCTCTTATGAAGGTCAATTACAAATTTTAGTATTGAGATATTCTACATTGTACTGCCACGTTCAGCAAATAAATTGTATAGAGCCACTGCGAGAAGAACGGGCAAGAAACTCGGGGCCATTCTTTCAAAATCTTTAACAACAATTAAAATTAAAAATTAATCTTTTAACATACTTACTATATAATAGAGTTATTACAATATTTGTTTAAATTATGTAGGCGACAGGCAATAGCTTGGCAGAGGCGGAATTGTCCAGGCATTTTAGTCATTTAAGTAATCAGAAACTGTGTAGTAGGATTTTTTATATATATGGCTCGAATTGCACGCTTTTGTGTGATAAAGATTGTCTCTATCTCAGCAGCAGTTCCCCACAGAAACTGAGCAGAGATTCTAGAGATGTTGGATCACTCTGCATTTTTTACCGTATCTATCACGGGGGGTGTTCCAGGGAACTGTTCGATTTACTACCTGCAGCTCAATTTCGCCATCGGACGTCCCGACAAAGCATGATATTTCATCAATTTCATGTCGATGTTTGGAAGTCCACAACCTTGCGATTTTCACGGCATTTCCTACCTCGCACTGCCACATTTTGGAACCAGCTGCCTGGTGAACTATTTCCGAATAGATACGACTTAGAGGCTTTCAAGAAGAGAGCATATTCCCTCCTCAAAGGCTGGCAACGCATCCTCGAGACCTCTGGTGTTACGGATGTTCGTGGGCGACGATGATCACTTATCACCAGGTGAGCCACCTGCTCGATTGCTAACCTATCCCATAATAAAAAACACATTTCCACAATTTTGATCAAGAAATGTTTGAAGTGAAGGTACAGCACGCTCACAACCACCTTGCGAACCAAAATCGAGTTGTATCGGTTGAAAAATGTAAGTAGGTACTTAAAAAAGCAACCTTTTTCCTAAAACCGCATTTGGCTGTAAAGCGACGATAAGTGGTGCATACTGCTATAGTCCTAGAACCGGCATCTTTTTTATTAAGGGCACATAAATTCGCACCGTACAGAATTTCGTTAATTATCAGTATAAAATATATTTTAAGTGCCGAGGCGTGAGGTCTGTATTTCACGCAGTTTTCCTTTACTCTGGTCGTAAGTGATTTTTTGTTAGAAGGATCAAAATTTACAATGTGAAACACGGGAATGCTAGAAGATGCTCCCAGGCTTGCGTAGTATTTGTAGCCAAAACGCTTTTAATCCAATAAGCTACCGATTGAGCAACAGAAATTATCGCACCCCGATGTACCTATGCGTTTAAAAATAGGAATAGGAATGTATGAGCTTAACCTCCTAAAACGGTTAACGGTTTGGAAGGGGTAGCAGGGCTTATTATTGATCATACGACTAGAGAACTTGACATCATATATCTGGTTAGCTGGACAAACTGAGTCATAATATATGGTCATATTTACTTATCATCATATAAATATTTTCATCATAATATATCTTAGGGGATCCTATATGTGCTAGTGTATAGAGCTTAAGATAAAAAGTCGAAGCTACAGATGTAGATTGATATACCTTGCGCCAGTGCCCACTTATATTAACTTATAACTACAATTGAAATGGCGCAGAAATGCATCTTACTTACACATATGCATAAAATAACGGATAGAATCGGATAGTCTGTCCTTGCCTTATTTCTTCAGACGATAACGAAATTGTTGAAATGTTTATTTGATATTGGCAACACCAGGAATAAAACGCGCTCGATATCCCTGTTTATTTTATTGACCACTAGCCAGATGTTTGCGCATTGTTTTTGAGTGCGCAGTAGTATCTCTTTTCTCGGGATTATTTTAATCTGCCATTTTGAAAATAGGTGTATGGATATTCATAAAAATTCGATTCAAAAATATGTCCGGGAGTACTGAAAAGATTTCTACAACGCAGCGCATGATCCAAAGTGTGGCCTTCCCTCCCAGCCACAAACTAACAATATCAGAAGTGTTTGATGAAAAAACTGGATTACCTCAACCTGAGGTATTAAAGCAACATTTTATTTTAGAAGGTCGAATTGAAGAAAATGCAGCTTTGCGAATCATTCAAGATGGTGCCACCTTGTTACGATCAGAAAAAACAATGATCGAGATTGATTCCCCAGTGACCGTGTGTGGAGACGTCCATGGGCAATTTTATGACCTCATGAAGTTGTTTGAAGTTGGAGGTTCCCCTTCTTGCACCAAGTATTTATTCTTAGGTGATTATGTCGACCGAGGTTACTTCAGTATAGAATGTGTTCTATACCTATGGGCATTAAAATTGTGCTACCCGAAAACATTGTTCCTGTTGCGCGGAAATCACGAATGCAGACACTTGACAGAATACTTTACATTCAAGCAAGAATGCAAGATTAAATATTCAGAAAACGTTTATGACGCATGTATGGATGCGTTTGATTGCTTGCCACTAGCAGCACTTATGAATCAGCAGTTCCTCTGCGTTCACGGCGGCCTATCGCCTGAAATTACCAATCTCGATGATATTCGAAAGCTAGATAGATTCAAAGAGCCACCGGCGTTTGGAGCCATGTGTGATCTTTTATGGTCTGACCCACTTGAAGATTTTGGTAATGAAAAAAATGCTGAGCACTTTACCCATAATTCAGTGCGAGGTTGCTCATACTTCTACAGCTATGCAGCATGTTGTGATTTTCTTCAAAGAAACAATCTGTTATCAATCATTAGAGCTCATGAAGCACAAGATGCTGGTTACAGAATGTACCGTAAAAGCCAAACTACTGGTTTCCCAAGTCTCATTACCATTTTCTCTGCTCCCAACTACCTGGATGTGTACAACAACAAGGCAGCAGTGTTAAAGTATGAGAACAATGTTATGAACATTAGACAGTTCAATTGTTCTCCACACCCATATTGGCTGCCCAACTTTATGGATGTCTTTACATGGTCTTTACCATTTGTTGGTGAGAAAGTCACAGAAATGCTGGTCAATGTTCTAAATATTTGTTCCGATGATGAATTGATGACAGAAGGAGAGGATGCTTTGGAGGAAGCGAATCTCAGGAAAGAAGTCATACGTAATAAAATCCGTGCTATTGGAAAGATGGCACATGTATTCTCTGTGTTACGTGAGGAGAGTGAATCTGTTCTGCAACTTAAAGGGCTTACTCCAACTGGTGCACTTCCCCTGGGAGCATTGTCTGGAGGAAAAACATCTCTTAAAAATGCTCTTCAAGGCTTCTCTCCTAACCACAAAATCACATCCTTTGCTGAAGCTAAAGGACTTGATGCGATTAATGAACGCATGCCACCTCGGCGTGATGGCCAACGCACTCCAGACCCTCAGGATAAGAAACCGCATGTAAACAGCAATGCACACTCGTGAAGTGTTAGATTTTACTTCTCTTCCATCCTTAAAGTTTTGATCCACGGTCACAGTGGTAGTGAAATATGTGTGAAGGAGACTCAGGTTTTGGAACGATGTTTCACATTTATAACAACTAGGTGGATTTGAAGGGAATTGCCATAAAATACAAAATATTTTTAAATTTGGAATTTAACTTTTTTTCAATAGTTGAAGCTATAATATTTCTCTTTAAGATATTAACTCTCGATATTTAAAATATGTCAGATCTGCAGGCAACAAATTTATTTAGTCAATTAAATGTTAAGGTATGCACATTTATTTATAATGCGCTGCACTGTTTAATTTTTGGTACCTAATGTAATTTTAAATTTTTCATATGAAAAAGACATGATATTGTAATGTAAATTAATAATTCAGATTGTCTACTTATATGTACTCTACATTGTTATCTACATTAGTGAAATTAGACATGTCTTTAATTTTCAAAGCATAATTAGCTGTGATATTAAGCGATGATCAATATATTATTGTTTATAGCAAATGCTAGTGGTACTGGCATGTTCATTGGCTAATCATGCATTGAAATCTGTAAAGTGAAGTCTCAGCTTGAGTGTGTCTCTATATTCTAAGTAATAAAAATAATTATGTACTATAGTGTGCAGCACATGTGTGTTGTTGCTGTGCGTGTGTGCTGTGTAAATATGCCTTGTGCGTACACACACGTTATTGCAGCTTTAACACTTGACAAATATTATCCTCTTTAATATCTTTGCTACAAGTTGTACTTAATTGTATTTTATTGTACAAAATATATTATAATTACTATCTATGAACTATTACTTAAAATTAATTTATATTTGGGTGTATGCTGGCCCCTTGTTGCCTGCATGCAGCTGAACTTGTATGCTGGAACATCACATATTATTCAAGTTTCTTAGCCATAATGTTTCGGTATATAAGGTGTAGCGGCTAGTCTAATTGCAGATTTTCTTACAGCTTCTATTCCAATTTTCACTTAAATTATAAATAAGGTTAACTATAATGCACTGTTGGAAAATCTCTTTTGGTCTGCCAAATAATCATTGCAATAAGTTCATAATATATTGTGAATACTAAAAAGTGGCTTAAGTACATCTACATTTTCAAATTTCTAAGTATATACCTATTTTAACTCATTAATTCAGAGTTTAGGTAATCCTTCATATGTTCTGTATCTACTTTTAAATATGTAAAAACTAACAATTTACGTAAAATTTTTCTTTTTTTACTAATTATGAAAGTGTTGTTTTTTCCTTAAAAAATATATTAACATTGAGCTCCATAATAGTATGGTTTCAATAAAACCCTGATCAAAAATAGTAGCATCAGGCTTATATTCAATATTTGGGAGGTAGTTTTGTACAGTCAAACATTTTGATTAACTTGTCAGTTCAAACAGCTTGAAGACTGTCGTTTTAAATTATTCAGGGATGACTAAATGAACAAACGCTGTAAAAATATTATTAACAATTTTTATTAAAATACAATGTTTTGCTTACATACTTAACATCCAAATCATACAACTGGGGCACAGTACTTGTTTCAGATTCAGCCAGAGAATTATACATACCACTGTAACATTTACTTGCATCTAAACAAATACAAGATACTATAGGACATTTGTTATTTAACATTTTTTTACTTTCACCAAGAGAAAATGAATCGACTATTGTATTTGTAGCATCAATGTTAGCTGTCAAAATCATATTAGAGCTTGGATATATGAGAAATGCAAACATTGTGAGGGCAACAAGGCACTGTATTGGTATTGCTGTAGCCCAATACTTTTGTGGATAATAGTAAATGTTCAGCATATGCAAATACTCATCAGGTGTGAAAGCCCAAACACAGAATACTCCAAAAGTGATATTACTGAAGAGATACATAAAAAATCCATAAAGGGACCTTGCTGGGGTTGGTGCTGGTGTGTGCTCAGGCATAGTTTCATTTGATTTCAGTTAGTTCTTGAACATATCAGTAGTCTTTGATATTAATAAAACATTTTTGAGAGTATTGTTAAGTGCAACTCGAAGCCTTTTCAAGTCTGTACCATGAAATCTTCTGAAAATGAGAAAAATATTTTTAGTGGAATAATATCTATAAAACAAATAAATAGAATATCAGTGATTAAAAACAGGCCCCTGAATATTTAATGATTGAAAAATAAAGCAACATTCCTCATTAGGAAGACTTTTAGTTGGGTCAGCCATCTTTTTTAAAGTTCTTCATTGTTATTTTCAAAGTTAATACTTTTTTGACACTCAATACCACGTTGAATTTGAAGCAGTGATGGCCAAGTGTAAAAGCTATAGACTCCTGCCACAGATTAGGTTTTTTTTTTATGGCTGATAGGTTAGCCTTTGACCACTATCGTGGTTGAAGATGTTGTTCAGGCTAACCTAGAAGTACTGGCTCTCAACGACAGCTGCCGGAACACACCGTTAGGTGCTTGGCGACAGATTATCCACTTGAGGGTGGTAGCTAGCCAGGCGGGCATTCGCAAAATGCCCTACCACCATGCTATAACGACTACCATCCTAAGATAACAACTGGGACCGACGGCTTAACGTGCCCTCCGAAGCACGGAAACGCTCAGTAGTAATGTCACTAGCGGTCACCCATCCAACTCATGACCGCGCGCGACGTTGCTTAACTTTGCTGATCGGTTGAGAACAGCTAAGTAAACTGCGCTACGAGCGCTTCAAGGTTCCCACTTTCCAAATGCTTACCTGTCTACCACCCCCTCAAGTAGAAAATCTCTCACGCAGCAGCTAATAATGTGTTGTTTAAACAAATTTACCATTATTATTATAACTTAAAGAGTTAGACTCTTGTCGGTGCAACTGATGCAATGTTCTCCATTTTGTTCTATTTAAGGTGACCTGTTTGACTTCCTAGTATGATGTGACATTGCCTGGTGTTTTTATTTGGCTCATGTAACTTATCCGTGGCCTACCCCTTCAATTTAACATACACATTAGTAATTTAAAAATCTTGGTAAAATAGAATCAAACAAGTTTAAATAAAAAAAAAGGGTGAGTTATTAAATGAAATCTCTAGAATAAACTTCTGAAAACTGAAGCATATCTTCACCTTATCCCTACTTAGATGATTTATAGATAGATCTAGAATTAAAATAAGTTTTTTGTCCATAAAAACATACACTTTTAGATTTACATCTTCTGTAGAAAGTTCCCTACGGACTTCACTTCTTTTATGTTCTTTATCAATGTTTAGAACATCATAAACCAGCTTAGCAGACTCTGATGTTGGAAATGGTATGGATAAGTATCTGTGGAAAATATCAATCATTAATAAAGAGAAAAATCATATAGGTAGTTTTGTTATACTAGTATGTTAGAATCTTTATGCTAAGACCAGACTAAAAAAAGAAGTATTTCAAATTCAAAATAATTTATTTAAATTAGGTATCTATGACGCTCTTATGAAGGTCAATTACAAATTTTATTACTGAAATATTCTGCATTGTACTGCCACATTCAGCAAAAACAATTGTATGAGCAAGATTTACATGACAGAACTAGCTACCACTGACAACTATCTCCATCTGGTTATATTTTAATTTACTGGGAATTAGTTTGAAATGAGTATACAGTATATTTCTTTATTCAG
Source organism: Plagodis pulveraria (assembly GCA_963890685.1). Lineage (NCBI taxonomy): Eukaryota > Metazoa > Arthropoda > Insecta > Lepidoptera > Geometridae > Plagodis > Plagodis pulveraria. The sequence continues at coordinate 20,999,495 of OY982957.1, forward strand.
TCATTATGGGCTATATTAATATTATACAAACCAATTTTAAAAACTAGCAACAAACTGACAAAAATTTACCCACATTCCAATCTATAAATTATTTGGTTACATACACAGGACTGTACATAGAATAGAACCCAATAAGAAAATATGATGTATAGTCTAGACTAGTGGACTCTATGTAACCCATGGATCTATGAAATATGTACCTACAAACATTTATAGAAAATGTCAGTTTTCTGTCAGCACCTCCTTTAGAGTATGTTTTTGGGATGTACTAGGCAAAAATAGAATTTTTAATGTTTTCTTACAGCAATTGGAGCTTTGAAAACAGATATAAATGACATTGTGAACTGCTATTTTGACCCATGTCAGATGATAGGTGCATATTGATTGAATTTTGACAACTGTGTCTTTGACAATTGAACTTCGTAATAATGAAAAAGTCTTAATAATGAAAAATCACTTATTATCATAATTATTGTTTTAGACATTTAAATGTGTTGAAACCGAGTTTTGCATACACATGTAGTATTTATAATCGCCTTGTTTTCATAGAAGATAGCATCAATATAATTTTATAAATAAAATAAAAATCATGCACACCCATTATTGTTTCAGAATGACAGCTATTGTTAAGAAGTGTTATCAGGTTTTCAATTTGGAATGAATCCTTGGTGAGCGTAAGGAGCAAAATAATAAATATTTCATTCCACATTCTTAGTTCCAAATGCCTATTTCAAAACTGCTTCAAACGCTACCATCTCAAAACGAATGCACTACTAACATATGTTTATTGTTCACACTTATTGTCAAAACATGTAATTCCCCATGGGGTGCCAGGCTAGAATGTCAATCATTGCTAATTATACTATAGGTAAAATACCAGAAGGTGGGTAGCAGCACCTTTTAAGGAACTGATCTTAAACTGCGATCGCAAGGACGCCTGCCAATCAGCAGTTAGCAGTGGACAATCCAGCTAATACAGTGATGTCATAACAACAACCCAATTTCGATAAACTCTAGTATTGAAATTAAAGGCCTTAAGATCTGGAAATGATTGTTATCAATGTAAAGGGAATAATAAATAACACCACTGGCATTATGGTGTGTTAAGCTGTTATGATTAAAACTTTTGCAAGAACCTTGAGGCAGTCATTCTAATCTAAACACATAGGTACTATAAAACTATTATTTTGACAAAAGGATGCACGCGTTTGCGGTTATTTGAAATTTCAACCTATAAAAGTGTTAAAAACCAATAAAAATATGTTACATCTGCGGTAAAATCAGAAACCACAAAATTGAAACCAGTCACAAACAATCTTTCAGGGTTTTCAAATTGAAGACCACTTGAAGAATAGGCAAACCACTTCGCTTAACGAAGCAACCAGTAGGTGAAAAAGGCTCGCCATTTATAAATACACGATACACCACACCGGCAGATGTTAAGCGGTAAGCCCTTTTTAGATGAGCGACGACATTGTGAGTCACAGGGAGCCCGTAGGACGTGTATTCATCCAGGCAGGGAGCCGATGGCAAGTAGCCGCAACAATTCAATTCGGAGGCAATAATGTACGTATTCCGGCTGATAATGATGAGTTCATTATGACATATACACATAGCATTTTAAACTCACACGTTTCCTTCTGGCATTATAATTTTAAAACAAATTTATTTATTTGGTACCTTTAAATTTAATAATTTACGATAAAAACAAACTTTCAAAACCATTTCCTAAAACCAAATACCACAGATGAGTGCACAGCCAGTACGTAGTATTATTATATGTTCTATGGCACAGCCAAAAAGATTAGAGTAAAATATTACTTCCTCAGTGGATTACAGAGTCCCCTGGGGGGCAATTCTCAAAATTGGGATAATTTATCGATTCTCGATATTTATCCCGTGTCACCTATAGACTATTAATACCGCAAAAATATCGACTTTTCACAAAAATGCTATTCTCGCGAGTGGTAGATATAAAAATATATCCACAGATAAACTTGTGTTCATGTGTATAGATAATCCCGATATCGCAATGTTGCGTGTTGATATTTATCGATAGTGATATTGCGAGAATAACACAAAATTACACGACTCGATATTCGCCATGTTTTCTCGATATTTATCTACTATGATATTCATATCACTGCACGAGAATCGCCGTCCAGGTGACACAGGATAAATATCGAGAATCGATAAATTATCCCATTTTTGAGAATTGCCCCAGGATTACAGTATTATCCCACGAGCGAGTGTTGACTGTTGGATTTCATGGTATATATGTCACCGGATAATTATACGACACGTTAGTTTATAAAAAATCTAGTGAGATTATAAACTGTCAATAGATTGTGAACGAACATTAAAATTTACAATCTAACGCTTACATTTTCGTCAGATTATAAACTGACCATGTCTAGCTGGCAGTTTATAATCTAACGATCTATAATTTCCCGCGAAATTGTGAACTGTCCTCTGATTGGTCGCCGTTATTGGTGCCATGAGTTCATTTCATAGAGTTAACAAAAATAATAGTTAGACAAAAAAAAACATATTCATTTCTAGTTTGTACATTAAAAAAACTAAGGGATTTAAAACAATGACCACCATAAAATGCTTTGATACCCTTAGTTATTTTACCAAAAAGTTTAATCGGACACCACATGTAGTAAATGATCACTATATTTTAGCGAGGGGTTAAATATCATTTAGTCTAGGGTAAAGTCATATTTTGGTGCGACGACGAGCGAAGCGAGGAGGAGCGTTAGGTTACTTGAGACTACAACAACGTGCGAGCCGAGCGATCGAAGCGAGCGTGCCGCGGCAGCGGCCGTCGATGCGCCACAAGAATTAAATTTTGGTGATCATATATTACTACTTTTGGTGATCATTTACTACTTTTATCTTTACTTACATTTTGATCAAATTCTTCTTCGGAAGTGAAGCTGACGCGCCGGTAGCATCCGAATCGTGATTTTTGAGATTTTATTCAATTTCATCTTCTGTGTCCAATACTTTGAAAACTTTCCTGTTAATGTTGTCTTAGGTTTTCGCGATTATCACACATATTAATTAAACAACTTTAAACGGTTTGAATCGCATATATTTATCATTATTTTTGTCCCGCGGTTTCAAACACTTTGCAGTGATCGTGGTCGGGCACGGGGTGACAAATTAATTTTATTTGTCACATGAGTTATTAAGAAATTATTTGTCCTACATTCAGAAATTTTAAATTAATAATAACGTTCCCTATTCACACAGTATTTGCAGATTTGTGTCGGCCGTTGATAACAGGATCCCAAGCAGGTGGAACTTGCCAACCATCATCTCTATTGAAATTTGGGTACTTTTTTATTTCAATAGCCTCGCGTAACATTCTTAGCATAAACCGGATCTCTCTGGCGAGGATTTGTGGATTGTCGAACCGAATGCAGTGGTTGGGTTTGTCCTGGGTATGTTCACAAACCGCAAACTTGGTCGAGCGTCTGTTCTTCATGTCAGCAATGTGTTCTTTTACCCGGATACCACCGCTCCTCTTTGTTTACCCAATATATGACAGCCCACATTCACAATCAAGTTTGTAAACACCTTCATCTTGTAGGTATATGTTATATATTTTCTTAATAATTAGTTATATACGTTCTTAATAACTCATGTGACAAATAAAACCAATTACTCACCCTGTCACCACGATCACTGCATATACAAAATGTTTGAAACGACGAGACAATAATGATAAATATACGCGATTTAAACCTTTTAAAGTTGTATAATAATTACTACTTTACTCTTAACTTTCATTGTCACTTTTTTAGCATTCGTAACTTTTTAGTGTCATGGGTGTATGAAATCTATGGATAGGAACTATTGTTCTATACATACGATAGACTATACTGATATAATATACAATATCGACGCCACAGTATCAAATAACACTATCTGTTTTCAACTCAGTAGTAAAGTCTTAAGTAGAAAGAGTTAGGGAATCGTTTGTCACTACATAATTTGTAACACTCGTAGCGAAGTTTACTTAGCTGTTCTTAACCGATCAGCAAAGTTAAGCAACGTCGCCCGCGGTCATGAGTTGGATTGGATAGCTAGTGACATTACTACAGAGCGCTTCCGTGCTTCGGAGGGCACGTTAAGCTGTCGGTACCGGTTGTTGTCTAAGGATGGCAGTCGTTATAGCATGGTGGTAGAGAATTTTGCGAATGCCCGCCTGGCTAGCTACCACCCTCAAGTAGAAAATCTGTCGCCAAACACCTAATGGTGTGTTCCGGCAGCTATCCTTGAGAGCCAGTAGTATTTCTATCATACCATCAGGTGAGATAGTGGCTAAACATATCAGGAATAAAAAAAAAACGGAAACATTGTGCGCTGACGACACAATCTTGACGGCACATGCTACATTTCACCATGTAATTTGCCCGATTTCGTGTATTATGGATATGGATTTAATAAAATACATCGATGATTTTTATCGATATTTTATCGGTTTTATTTCATCGGATTTTTTTTTAACATGGGCGTGATCTATGTTTCAAACTCATTTAGGTCGGAATTCCTACTCCTACAATCGACATCATGATTTATTTTCTTCATTGAAGCTACGTTACATTTTATTTACAAATTTTTGAGGAGAGTTCCTCCTCTAGGCTTAGCATGAAAAACATCATTGCCCACACCGCTTATTGTATGTCGTCCAAGAGGTGAGAATAAGTAGTAATCCCAATGCTAGCCACAGTAGTTGAAAAAGTATTCAACGTAATCTGTAAGTATTAAAAAAAGGTTTACTATTTGTATCAACATTTTATTGAATTTATTTATTTATTTGGTCAGTGAAGTATAAGAAACCTTCGGACCGATTAAGAAGCTTACTTAATTTTCTAGTATTTCAAAAGTTTGTTATCATTCACCTCCGCAACAACCGTAGGAATATTGATAAAATTAGGAAGCTAGTATTCTTATAAGAATTTACTATTTTAAAAGATATAAATTACATAGGGGAAAGTAGTCACCCTTCGTACGGGGGGCACTTTCATAAAGTAAGTATAACATCAAAACTAAACGACACACAAACACGTCTTTGCTTGTGTGCACAGGCATACCTGCTACCATGATCCTAGAGAATATTCAAGCCAGTCGCGCTATGTGGTGTGAGCTGATAATACGTAACGTATTTCCGCGCACGGTAACTAAACTTTTTTCTAAAATTTAGTTCGTAATTGTAAGCAGAATATTTATGGTTTATAACTAAATAGTGCTGAAAATTTAAAACTTACATTGTTTATTTTGAGCTTTAATTGTTAATATTTATAATATGTTTTGAAATTATATAAAGTTATAATATAATTTTGTGGAAGGTCTGCGGCACATTCGGACGTTACTAAATGGGGCTCCTCTTTAGATTTTATTTATTACCAATACATCAAATTAAGATTTTTATGAAATAAAATACAGTACATTAAGGGCATTATTTATTTATATCGATCGGTAACCTATTTATTTAGGTCAGTTTTCATAGTTTATTTTGATTACACTTATCATTACGTTTTAAAATGGTTCTTTTCTTCTAAATAGGAGAGGAATGAAAGAATAAAAAAAAAAATCGGAAATGTTTGTTAGTGCGGTCTGCACGATTACAAACGTTACGATAAATAAATGCTACGTAAAATATGAACACCGTTCTAAATAGAAAGGTTTCCAATCGATATAAATAATAAGTGTTATAAAATAATCTACTTCGAATATATTTTTTAATAAGTAAATATTTTATATAACATCTGAATCATGGTGCAGAAAATAGAAACAGGGACCGTGAACCCTAAAACGGGATGAAAAGTCCATGCCAACTGATTTTGTGAATTTAATTATTATCGATGATGAAGTAGTACAAAGACCGTTGCCCTATAGAAAGTCCATGTTATAATATAACATCAATGTTGGAAATTTGAGTTAAGAAATTTAAAGATGGCGTTATCGATGATAAACCGGGATCATCATTGTCCTTCTTTTTCCCTGATATAGAATACATACACACATTTTATATCAGTGATATCGCCATGATCCTCCTTTATCCTATACCACGACCGCATTGTACAGCTGCTAGAAAAGCTAAAAAAGTTTAGCTTTTGCAATTAATATTTATTGATTAATAATTTTAATGTGCAATAATGTCCATAGTAAGCATCAAATGTATAATACCCTACCTACTTTAAGTTTAAATTGTCAAATAGTTTACAAAGATCTCATAAAAGATGATTGTAAAGATCTTATTTAGGGTAAAAGATTTTAAAAAAAAATTGGTGTTTTCCTCTAAAATACTGTAATGAGAATCAAGTTAAATATTATTTAGTTAGTTGTATGATAAATATATATTATTGTGATTTAATACAAGTAAATGAGTTTAAATATTCTTTTTAATTACCCTGTATGAATCTACCCCATGGTGTACGAAAGTACCCCACACGTGGGGTGCGTTCGTACAAATATTGTAGAAAATTGCTATAGCCCTTGATTATTTTGATATGATAGTTTCAGACTTTTTTCCTAACTACGATAAATTCGCTACACTAAGGTTAAAAACTAGCTAATTTTGTTTTAATCAAATCGAGTATAAAATAAAAATGTAAAAAGTGTACGAAGGGTGATCACTTTCCCCTACTTACGAAGCAAACTGCTTCTGTCACATACCTCTGCAAAATTGCGCTTGAACTAGGAATTAGGTATTTTTATTCATTTTGTGTAATCATATTACACAAATGATTACTAAATCAAATAGTTGACCTGTGTAATTTTACACCAGAGTTCCTATTTGTTTCTCGGTTGGGTTGTGGCATAATATCAACCCGTAAAATTTACGGTATAGTTATAAAATGATTTAATCATCATAAATTTATTTTTACAGTTCATTTAGGCTGCGTTTCCACCAGAGATGTGCGAGGATGCATAGCGAGGGATGTGTTTGTAAAGAACCAATAGGATCGCTTCATTTACCTTGCCTCGGTCAGCACAGCTCTGGTGGAAACGGCTCAGCGGAGCTAGATTTTTGCGCATACAAAACAAGCGCGGGATGTGTGCGAGGGATGTGTGCGAGGGATGTGTGCGAGGGATGTGTACGAGGGAAGTGTGCGAGGAATGTGTGTTGAGAAAGATGTGTTGCGAGGTTTGCGCATACTGTACCAGCCAGTCCATAGACGGAGTTTGTTGGAAGTAGAAGTGCGCAAAATAGATAATAATATGGATAATTGGAAAAAGAAAATACTTTTATATTTAACAATTTGTGATGAAGAAATGGAAGCAGAAGATACGGAGTTTATTAGTTCTATAATTTTGAGCAATACAAGAACACACAGGTTTTGGATACGTAACCATATTAAATATCATCGATTACATGGAGAATTCTTTACCTTTTTTCATACGGCTGATGATGAAATATTCGAAAATTCTTATCGAGTATCTAGAAGTAACTTTTATGAGTTACACAATTTGATTGAGAACATTATCAAGAAAGAAGACACTCACTACAGAGAATGCATCAGCACCAAGGAAAAATTGGCGGTATGTTTAAAGTAAGTAAAATAGTTTGAATCAATTTTGTCTTTATTAAACATATTAATTGAAAAGTAATCATAATCTGCAAAATAAGTAGACAACAAGTTCCTCTTTTTCATGGCAAATTAGGCTCTGTTCCTACTTTGTTTGAAGTATTTGGCGTTTGTAGGTCTGAATGTTGTGTTCCCGGAGATGCTGGTTGTACAGCTTCCAGTTGGAAAGATGAATCCATCTGGCCCACTGTTTTATTTGTATTTCTACCAGAGCTTGAAGAATAACCAAGTTGTTCAGGATCCAGCTGAGGCGGCAAATCCATCTGGCCTGCTATATTACTACCTACTGCTATACTGCTACCAGAGCTTGAAGAATAACCAATATTTTGATTATACCACGTCAGCACGTAAGATTCTTCGGCTTCGCTAATCATATTAAAAAGTTTCCTTTTTAAAGGAACTTGCATGTAATCTGGTAATTTTTTAAATGTTTTCGCCATTGAAAGAAAAAAATGATCAGTATCATCGCAGTCCGTTGGTTTTAAAAGTTCTCTTAATTCTTGCCTTTCTTTTCGAAAATCTTCTTGATTTTTCATATGTTTTTGTATTAAAATTGATAATTCATCGCCTTTTTTCTTCTTTGATGATGACGGGGTGACCGAATCTGTTGAAATGCCTGAAGTTGAGGCTATTTCGTAAAGATTGTTGGGATTGTCAGCTTGATTTGGTGTATGTTCAGTGCTCTGCGAAGAGTCATCTTGGTTTAATGAATATTGAGTGCTCTGCGAAGAGTCATCTTGGTTTAATGAATATTGAGTGCTTTGCGAAGAGTCATTTTCATTATTTGGTGACGAAATATCCTCTTTATAACTTGACTCTCTATCTCTGTTGGCCATGTACGGTAAAAGAAATTCCATCAATTTTTGGTATTTCCATTCACGTGTTTTGGTTGTAGCCTGTCCGCTTTTTTTAGATTTCTGCCTCTTTAGCGCGTCCCGATGGCTATCCCGTAGTTGTTTCCAACGATACTTAGCGCTTTTCACTGAAATAATAGAAAATTATGATTAGGAATATAACATTTTTATACCAAGCATGTTGTCTTACAGATCGCAAAAAATCAGTAACAGGTAAAGAGTACTTTTTTATTTGTTAATTATTTTTCTTACTATTATTATAAACATTCCTTTTTTTGCAGGTATTTATCCACGGGCTCGTCGTTCACACGATTGGCAGAAAATTTTAGGATTGGAGTAGCAAGTGTGTCGAGAATTGTGGCAGAAGTTTGTAATGCTCTTTGGCTTGTTTTACAACCTCTTGTTATTCCAAAACCTACCAAAGACGACTGGAAGCGAATAGCAAAGGATTTTCAAGAGCTATGGCAGTTTAAAAATTGTTTGGGGGCTCTAGACGGTAAACATGTTTATATAATGTGTCCTGCAAACACTGGGTCCTCTTTTTTTAATTACAAACAAAGATTTTCTATAGTGCTTATGTGCTTAGCTGACGCTAGGAGAAAGATTATAATGGTTGATGTGGGATCCATGGGAAGATTTAGTGATGCTGGAATATTTGATGATAGTGTTTTTGGAAAATATTTGAAAGAAAAAAGATTGAATCTTCCAGAACCTGAACCATTATATGAAGGAGGTGAACCAGTACCATTTGTATTCATTGGAGATGAGGCTTTTCCTTTGATGGAAAATTTCATGCGCCCATATCCGCGGGACCAGTTAGACCAACAGAAACGTATATTTAACTATAGACTTTCGAGGGCACGTCGCATTGTAGAAGCTACATTCGGTGTATTGGCACGAAAGTGGTATGTGTATCGTAAAGACTTTGAATGCAGAGTGGAAACGGTTGACAAAATCGTAAAAGCCACATGTGTAATGCATAATTTTTTAATTGAAAGACAAAGTAATTATTTGGATTGCATTGATAACACAAATACAAGTACTCTTGTATCGGTTCCTAGCATTTCCGTCGTCGTGTCAAGTGATAGTTATGATGTAAGAGAGAAATACTGCTCTTATTTCAATAATCAAGGAAAAGTGTCATGGCAAGATACTCGTATTTCGTCACGAATTCATCGCACACAATAAATACCCAAATATTGTAACTTGTATTTTAATATACCTGATTTTAATACATGATTATTACTTACCATCTTTATATTGTATTTCTTTGACTATTTCCTCCCACGCAGCGTCCTTAGTTTCATTACATTTGTAAAATGGGAAAGAAGTGTTCCACAAACACGGAAACTTTTGAACGGCATCAATTAATTTTTCGTCCATTATGCCACGCAACCGTACGACATGCGTACGACTACAAGCGCTTACGACAGCAAAGTGAGACGTGAGCGCAGCGCGGTGAGCGGCAGGCAGGCGTTCGCGTTACTCCGCTCCCACTACACCGCACCCCCGTCGACACATTTCACAGCTTCGCAACGCATCCTCGCGCCACACATTAATGCGCATTTTCACAGCTCCGCTACACATCCTCGTAGGCACATTATCATCGCACAGCTTTGGTGGAAACACCCACACATTTTCACAGCACAGCTAGACATCCTCGCACGACACATTTCCATCGCACATCTCTGGTGGAAACGCAGCCTTATCCAATGCGTTTCACGTGACTGAGAGAGCACTAATCCCGTATCATCACTAATACGCGGATCGTTTCTTACGCATTCAATAAGTTTCTGTAGGTTCTTTGTGGCATCAGAATAAATCTACTGTAACAAATATGACATACTTACATTTATATAGTATGTAGATAAGTATTATTTGTTGGCCTAGGATGCCCTGATTTGTATAACGTTTTATGCTACGAACAAATATGTAAAGAAATGTATTTATGAAGCAATGATGGCCGAGCGGTAATAGCTATGGACTGGTGCCGCAGGTCCCTGGTCGAGCCCTATTGAGGATTGAGCTTTACCGCATGGTGGAAGGGCATTTTTCCCTTCCACGACGCAATAACATAAAAAAACTGAGCCAAGCTCAAACACAGCAGGACCCAAATCTAAGGGTGACAAATCAACATCGAGCTATGCTGCGCTGTACCTACTGCGTTATGCTATGTTTGGTCAACTCGCTCGTCTAATATTAGGTCCTTACATATGAAATTGGCGTTTTGTATGGGAGGAACAAAAAGTCGAATATTTTTTAATATAATATATTTAATTAATCAAAGTATGAACCATTATTTTCTATGCACTTTTGCCATCTCATAGGTAGTTCATTGATCCCTTTACTAAAAAAACCAGTCGGACGGGAATCAATAAAATCTTTGAAGGCGATTTGGACTGCCCCATCGGAGTTGAATTTTTTCCCTTGCAAGAAGTTATCCAAATTTCGAAAAAAATGGTAATCTGTTGGAGCAAGGTCCGGGGAGTACGGAGGATGTCTTAGACTTTCCAATTGAAGCTCTTCTAATTTAGTAGCCGTCTGTAGCGCAGTGTGTGGTCTAGCGTTGTCGTGAAGCAGCAGTGGCGTGGAGCGATTGACCAGCCTAGGTTGTTTAGCCGCTAGCTTTTCCATCATGGTTTGCAATTCCTGACAATAGACATCAGCCGTAATAGTCTGGCCAGATTTGAAAAAACTGTAATGAACAATACCGGCACTAGTCCACCAAACGCTTACAAGTAACTTTTTTGGGGTTAATTTTCGCTTGGGGCAGGATTTGGCTGGCTGGCCAGGATCTAACCATTGCGCTGAGCGCTTCCGATTATCGTAAAGAACCCATTTTTCATCACAGGTAATGATTCGGTTTAAAATACCTTCATTATTGTGCCGGTTTAGTAATGTAACGCAGCAGTCGACGCGCGTTTGCCGGTTTATTTCAGTCAATTCGTGAGGTACCCACCTTTCAAGCTTTTTAATCTTCCCAATTTGCTTCAAGTGAATTAAAACAGTTTTATCACTAACATTGCAGCCTGCAGCTAACTCGGACGTGGTTTGCGATGGATCCGCTTCCACAATAGCCTTCAACTCTTCATTATCAACTTGAGTCTCAGGCCGTCCACGGGGCTTGTTCTGCAGGTCGAAATTTCCAGAACGAAAACGTTGGAACCAAAAACGAACTGTGTTTTCTTTTGCAACACGACCGCCATACACATCATTCACCCTTCGAGTTGTTTCCGCAGCACTAGTGCCACGGCGGAACTCGTACTCGTAAATAATGCGATATTTAAGGTTTTCCATTTTGTAAAATGAGTGACGCAAACAGAAAAAAACAGGAGAAAAAAAACAAATGAATGACGATCATTGAAGCACAAATACATGAGTCTATAGCTGTACAAATTTGAATTTGGAATTCCTTACCAAAGAGGAGAAATTCGTGATTAAAGTGGCCAGTACGAAAAACGCCAATTTCATATGTAAGGACCTAATATTTTAATGAGGATACAAACAAACCATGCTGTGCTGCGCTATGTGAGGCTACGCTCTGTTTAAAAACGCAGCAGTCTCGAGCGAGGCGCGCTACCCGCCGTGCTGAGCCGCGCTGTGTCGAGCTGTGCTAGGTTTTTCAAACATGGAGAACGCTGCCTGCCTCTCCATCGCCCTCAGACGTCTCTCTCACTCTCGTACAGCCATCTCTCGCTCTCAGCTCGATGTTGATTAGCTAAGCAAAGCGCAGCACAGCTTGATGTTGATTGTTAAAAAAACGTAGCTTAAGAAACACAGCACAGTACAGCGCAGCATAGCTCGATGTTGATTTGTCACCCTAACCGTGGTTTAAAAAGGGTACCGTGCTGCCCAACAACAATACCCAGACGCGACACATTGTATGCGATAATTTCTAAGCGCCAAATTAAGTAACTAATCCAATTTAATTTGGAAGGTTGTGTATGTTTTGTTAACTATTATGAACTTGATGAATCCGAAATCGATAAATACGTTGGCAGCTTTAGCATCATCGACAAATCGTCTCGTGAACATCCCCAGGTGTGCGGTAATTAGAGGTACCTAACACTACCAAACACCGAGCTCGAGGCAAGAATAAAGTCTCGATTAATGTCTCCAAATAGTCACAGAGTAGGTACCTATATTATTATATCCGTGGGGCCCACTTTTAACGATACAACATTGCAGTTGTACCGGGGCATTTAGTTCCGACCTCCCCAATTCTCTCGGCAACAACTCAAGCTGAGGTCCGTACCGTACCACAGTGGTGCCCTTGAGCCCGTTGTCAACTCTTTTTGTAGCGGTGCGTGTTCGGCGCCCACAGGACACGGAGGCAGGTGCTTTTGGCCTTCTACGCCCTTCTCGGGTGCGTTCGGCACTTCCCCACCAGGGCAATAAGAGGGCCGTCCCTAGCTCAGTCCGGTGAATTTGTGTTGTAGACAGCGGCAAGCAACATCTTTGTCCTCCGTAAAAAAATATTGTTTGGATGGTAGTAGTAGTTACATAAATAAAGGAACAAATTGAAAGCTACGAAAACTATGCCCTCTTAAGGTTTAAACCGGTTCCGCCATCCGGGCGCCGCTGAAAGACTCCCGCGTATCGTTTTTGGCACAGCATGCATAGCTGGCGGGCAGTGTTGAAGCTTTCAGTGGTTGTAAGTACACTCAAAAAAATATGGAGAGCGCCTCATCAATCTAAGAATTATCTAGGTGACCCGCTTTCGTGAGTCTGTACTGAAAACCGATTTCAAATGTAGTTTACAATCTGTGATCAACACCAATAAAGCATTATTCTTTTGCTACGATGCGGAACCCCAACAGAGCGGGGCCGGACGCACACTTGGCCAGTTTTTGTTTTCAACCACGGAATAGGTACTAAGTTATTTTTTTGGAAATGAGGTACATTATTGAAAGAAAAAGCTATCTTATTGTAAAAGATTTTTATTAATATTTTCAAACACAATCTCCTATGTACAATACAAATTACTTTGTAAAAATATTCATTTTTGTCTTATATTTTATTGATTTATTTATTGTAGGCAATACTAAAAACATAGAAAATCATATTCATGAAAATTATATTATTATGAAAATAGAAACTTCATTTCATTATAAGTACATACATGGAATCAATAAATTTATTATTATGCATACATTCAGACAGGTATGGAATATAAATATTTTTGTAGCATACAGCTAACCATAAATAAGGAGGTAAATAACAACTTAGTCAAGGATCATGGCAATCTATTACAAAATGTAAAAAATAAACAAGTGTATAATAAAATTAACTTCCTGAAGATATCAACCAACCCATGACATTATAATTTGATTTCAATATAACCTAGGATCCAGTATTAACATAATATTCACTGGAAATTTAAATAACCTCATTATAACATCCTCTCACGGTTTTAATATTATCATGCAAATATAACGGTTGTCGTGATTACATTCTAAACCTCCAACCATTCACAATAGTCAGTTAAGGCTGTAAATACATACATAACATACGTAGTATTTAGTAGATAAGTGTAACAGAAAATGATTACGGTTACAATAATGACTACACTAGGTAGAGTAATGGGTTTAGGCACGCGAGGAGTGTTGGTGGCCTAGCGGCGCGGGCCCCAGGCGGCGGCGGAGGGCGCAGCGGGGGCGGGAGCGGGTGCTGCGGCGGCGCGCGGCATGGTCGGGAACTCGTGTGTGGATGCTGTATCCGGAGCGCGCTGCTCCCACGGCCCGCCCTTCACGACGAACCCGGGCGCGGGAGGCCCGCCGCTCGCCGTCGCTGCAGCGCCCTCACCGCTGCCGGCGTTGTTGGAGTTTGCATTGGCAGCGCTCGCTAGCACCTCGCCGAAGTCACTCAGCGACGGCCCCGTGGGTCTCTGGTACCGATCCACGACGTCTTGCAGCTGCGACAAAATAAACTCATACTGTATCAACCGGATTGTCCATTGCTGAACAAAGCCCACTATAGAGGGGGTTTGCCATTTATCCCCGACAGGCGTCTTGTGGATCGCAGTGTGAGTTATCAGTTCCACAGAAAGCGCTGCTGTCCACCTTCTGGTGTGTTACCCTTAGTCGCCTTTTACGACATCCATGGGTAGATATAGGGGGTGTATTCTAGCCCTGCACCCCACGGGCAATAATCTTTTGTTCACCTTGAAATCTATAATTATTAAAATGAGGACAGCATACTACCAAGGGGAAAGGACCTTTGAGTCTTATCGACACAGTCATTTTGTATTGTTTTTAATAGTTTACGCACATTTCCGTACAATATTTGGGTGGAGAACGCTTATACAAACAAAAAAAAATTATATGGTACCATAAAGCGTCACCTTTCTGAAATACTATTGAAAAATAACAAAATGGCGGAGGTTCGATTTGCCACAAAGGTGGGGTTAGATCCCTAAAATAACAGAGTAAAGAAAGTTACCAAATTTATTTAATGTGCTATACCAATCGGCCACCATTACATTGATAGAAAACAAGCGAAACATGATAATTTAAACACTTATGTCTATATGGCCTTTGGGTACCCAAAGGCCATATAGACATAAGTGTTTAAATTACAGACATGATCATAATGAATGCACTACCTTTTTTGCATCGACAAAACTTACATATTCCTCAGCGAGGTTGAGCAGATGATCCTTGGCGTCGAGCACGTTGTCTTCAGCGCCGGCGATCACCACCACACTGTCATCCTGGTTCTTCGGGAACCGGATGTCCACTTTGTAGTCGTCCATGACGCGGCGGATGTTCTTGCCGCGCAGACCGATGAGCCGCCGGTGAACACGTGGATCAATCTCCACTTCTTCGCGGTATTGGCTATCCTGTTAGTTACAAAGACAAAATATGTCAGATTTTCTTACCTTCATCCCACTCATATGGGGTCGGAACAATATGTCTTTCTTTACAACACAAAAGACATCCCAAAAACATATTAAAAACTTTATGGGCAAACATACACATGTATATACCACTTACCACTGTTAACAATTTTGGGTACGGGTTTATGGCCAGCCACCTGCGTGAATCAGACCCTCTAATGATCTCGTTAGTAGTACCTACTTACTACCTTTCAGGTAAACAGAGCCTTAAGATTGTAAATAGCCATTTTGTTTTGAATATGTGCAGGAACACCCCACTCACATCGACGTGAGTGGTGTAATGCTTGCTCATTAGGCGCAAATTCTCCTTAGTCGCTTTTTATTACATCTGACATGAGGAAATGGATCCTCATGTCATAAAAAGCGACTACTTTATATAGTCGAGTGAGTCTCCATATAAACGAGACTATTCCTATAGTCTTTATTATTCAAGCGCACTTTTAGAAAATTGACGTCTTGGCCAGCACCTTACAACGAGAAAATAAAAAATAAACCATATTGTTGCATCACGCCAAGATTGACACAACCACATTTTTTATTTATTTTAAACATAGTTTTAATTGAAATGGTGTATTCACCTGTTGATGCACAATAGCCATGATAGCATCCTTGGCCTGGTGGGCTTTATCTTCGTAGCCTTGGATGGTGATGGTGTCATCGTCAGGTTCGCCGCGCTTCGGCAGGTTGATTTGGACGCCATACTCGGTCCGGATCTTTGTGATCACGATACCGCCCTTTCCGATCACCAGGGGATGGTAATCGGGATCCACTTTGAATTTTAGTTCAAACGACCTGTTACAAACAATTCACGATTAAAAGTGACATCTTTATAGAATGAAAATTTGTATCTCACGTGTTGAATACATGCTTCAACTACGTTTGCAATAGTAGATAAGGTTAGGTACCTACAATTTGCTACTGCAGATTCTGCCTTGAAGCATCACTGTGAAATCACTACTTTTTACACCAGTAAGTAGTTTGACTAGAAAAAATATGATGCAAACCTAGTATAGTCTTAAAGGTGTACAGTAATAGTGCGTTCGGATAGCCTATCGGTTCCAAACATAACACTCACAAACGCTAAAACTGATCACTAAGGCCGTTCGATTTGGGACTTCGTGAGCAAAACCATCCACCACGTTTTCGCTCACCGTTCGGATAGCTTTGAAAACCTTACAAATGACAGGGAAAAGTGATATTATTGACCCACGTCTTACCGTGGGATCGTTGTGATCGTTTTTTTGCAACTGCTGGTTTGACAGTTGTATTTGGCGCGATTGATTTCAGAGTTTCAAAAGTTTATTACACATGTTTTGTGAATTTTAGAGATTAATTCCTTGTTTCTTTCAGTTATAACCACAAAACATATTAAGTCTTTATCTTTTCACTGATCGGCGAATCCAGGATTGTCGATTGTCAAAATGTTTTTAAGCCGTAATGTTTATACCGACAGCATGCGGTCATTGGTCGTCAAAGATAGCAGAACCTTCTATCCGAACGCTAAGATACAAATGCCATTTTGGAAACTGTTACAAACGCAATCAAGCCAAAACGAATGCACATTCTGAGTGCAGTTGAGCTCCAAACCTTTGCAAAGTTGAACTTATTTGGTGGTATAGTATATATAATGGACAGATGTTTTGTACATTTCTGTCACAGTACATCATACAGAGCACAATCTTTTTTAAATTGGATACTGCAATACTTACATGACAATAATATTTATTACTCGAATTAAAATTATAATTTGAATTAAAACTTGACAATTTGACAAATATTACGTTTTTTAATCATATAATGATATATCTAATTATTGTAAACAAATTTCTTCACATATTTTGTCATCATGGTAAGGATCCTAAAAATAGTAAAATAGTAAAAAAATAGTAAGATACAAATGCCATTTTGGAAACTGTTACAAACGCAATCAAGCCAAAACGAATGCACATTCTGAGTGCAGTTGAGCTCCAAACCTTTGCAAAGTTGAACTTATTTGGTGGTATAGTATATATAATGGACAGATGTTTTGTACATTTCTGTCACAGTACATCATACAGAGCACAATCTTTTTTAAATTGGATACTGCAATACTTACATGACAATAATATTTATTACTCGAATTAAAATTATAATTTGAATTAAAACTTGACAATTTGACAAATATTACGTTTTTTAATCATATAATGATATATCTAATTATTGTAAACAAATTTCTTCACATATTTTGTCATCATGGTAAGGATCCTAAAAATAGTAAAAAATTATAAAAGTTAAAAAATAAGGTATTTCCCACACAAGAAACAAGAATAATAAAAACATGAGCCAGACTCGCACTATCAAATATTTTTTTTAAATTTTTATACACATTTTTAAACACCTTCTAGGCTAGACTTTGTTCTACTATCTCATCTGATGGTAAGTGATGATGCGGTAAAATAAAAAATAAATTTTACCGCATCATCACTTACTCGGCATTTTTAAGCGGACTTACGCAAAATACCCTATCACCATGATGCTATGATGACAGCTAAGACAACAACCGGAACTGGCGGCCTAACATGTCCTCCGATATATGGAAGAGTTAAGCAGAAAATGCCACTAAAGGTCACCCATGCAAGATAAGACCGCAGCAAATGTTTCTTAACCTTGTTGATCGGTTAAAACGACTAAGCAAGCTCCACTACGAGCACTTCAAAAAGAGAAAAATAAAGGATTTACCTAAGAAGTCTGTCTTCCTTTTCTTTCTCCATTTCAGATATTTTCTCAGTGAGTGCTTCCTTGGCCTTTTCGACGTTCGTTGGCGTGCCAGTTACCTTAAGAAAAAAAGAGGATATTGTTATGCACACTAGATTCCCGACCTACGATTATGCGCATTACCTAATATATTCAAGCATATACAATAGACTTTCGAGTTTAATACAGTCGGGCTCAAAGGTACAGAGCAAGAGCGTCTCTCTTGAGGCGCTGGCAGGTTAGTCCTTGAGGTCTACCGTACGCTTTTCCATCTCGTTGTACTCAAATCGACCTGCTGTACTTTTCTGCCTTAAATAAAACTAATCCAAGTCGTTCAAGGTCAGCAACCTCGTATTTTTACAAAATTACAAATATACTATAGAAAAAATGTAAGTCATGTGCGAACCCGCGTCCATCCACCCCTAATAACTAATTATTAAACTAGTAATTTTGTAATGTAATCCGCATAGCAGGCGTAATTGCAAACATAAAAATATTAAAACGTATTTTTATTCATCGCCAAGCACTTAAAATGCCAAAGAATGTTGGGATATGAGTGATGGAGTGCATTTTTTGCATTTTATTCCTAAAGAAATAATTAGAAGTATAATAATTATTACTGTTTTATTCAATATTGAAAATAGTACTACTTCACTTCTTGTTTATTTTTTTGTAATATATGGAAAATCACAAATTAATTACTAATTAATTCATAACACAATCATATTCCTCAGCTTTACACTCACTTGAGTGCCTACTGTACTTTTATTTGATTTCATGCTTTGAGACTGCATATTTAGCTTGTAGACCTAAATGTAACGAAGTGGTTACTATTATAAAAATATGGACCAATTCACATAATAATCACAAAATAATAAGTCCGGAAACAGAGCTATAAATACTTGTTCCTTTAATTTCAAGAGATTTTATATAATATAATGTTGAGACATTTTGATAGGATATTTACCTTGACGAAATCGCTGGGATCATCTTGTAAGGGTAGAAGGATATGGACATCATATGTCTGCATCAGTTCTCTCCTCTTCTGACCGGCAAGTAGGCGATGAAGATCGTGCGGAACTTCCACCTCGATAGTTATTGGCACCTGTGTCAAAAATAATGTATCAAGCTGATGGATTAATAATATGCTATTTGAAACATTCTAAGCATGTGTGTTGTGAGGTTACTGCTATGATATTATTTAATTTATTATTTAGGAAATATTCATTTTAGTGAATTTATTTTAATTTTAGTGACTGATACAAATTATAAACGTGAAACATTCCATATTGACAATCTTTTGGCTGCTTATTGGTTGGTCCTGGTTCAAAAATATTTCACAGCATTTATATCTACATTTTATATTCATTGTGTTTCTATTTAAGTTTATTTAATATGTATATTATATGTGTGTATTTATTTTTATATTTATCTATGTTGTCGTACATGTATTATTGTTTCCATATAAGTACTTAGGTATAACAAGTCTGTGTGTCACTTAGGCCTTGGCTGAAAACCAGCGCTGTAGGTTCGCCCACAACATGCTGAGTCAGGACCTTTTTTGGACTGAAGGTGCACAACGGCAAAGTTCTTTTTTTTTTGGTTTTTCTTATTGTATATGTATAATGTTTTCCTATCGTGTTCCTTATGTACAAAATAAACTCTTTCTTTCTTTAATTTATATTGTATTACAAGTTACAGTTAAAATTGTATGCAAACAGTAACCAAAAACTTATTATATATCAATTTATATATTCAGCCTAAATATTTGTTTACGTAATACAAGTGCCTGAAAAATAAATTATCATAAAATAATTTAAGCCCGCGATGATTACCTGCTCTAGTAGAGCTTTCTTAGCTGCTTCGCAGTTCTCAGGGCGGCCGGTGATCTTGATAATATCGTTAACTCCGGGCTCTGCGTCTTCGGTTTCCTTTACCGGGACGTCTGCGCCCTCAGTAGTGTCGCGTTCAGGAAACTTGATCTGAACGTCGTACTCTGCCGTAATGTCCTTAACTTTGGCACCGCGCGCACCCATCACAGTTCGGTGATGTCGTTGAGATATCACGCATTCTATGGTCACCTGTACCAATAAACAAGTTAAACAGTTATAGAAATTATAATGTTTTTTTTTTTATTTACTACAAGTAGCTATTTATTTTCTGTGGGAAAATAAATAACTTATGTAAAATTTGTTACAAGTGAACAATTGTATTTTCAAAAATCTTTAATAACCAATATGCAGACAGAGAAATTAAATTACCTTACTCAGCTCATAATAAATCAAAGAGCTATATAAATCTATACTTTTTGTTATTGACCTTGTCAATTGTTGTTTGTTAATAAGAATGTTGAGTAAAATTGAAGCATCAATTCACAAAAATGAAACTGATTCTGAAAAAAGACTGTTCTGACATCCACCTTCTATGTATTTCAAATATGTATTTTATTAGTCAATTACAAATTACAAAACATCAATTTCTTAGATACCTTAGCTTCCAAGTCCTCAATAATCTCAGCAATTCGGATCTTAGCAGCTTCAATGCAGTCCTTGGGTCCTTTCAGCACGACACGGTCGCTGTTAACACCTTGCCTCGGGAAGGAGATCTGCACTCCGCCGCACTCGTCCGCAATTCGACGCAACACTTCGCCGCGACGCGCAACGAAGTGCCGGTGGTGGCGAGGAGCTACAGCCATCTCGCCTTCCGATACGTTGCTGATCTCCGATACTGCTGCCTCCAGCTGCTTTTTGGCGGCTTCAACTTGTTCCTCGCGACCTGTGCCCGAAGCATTAAATTTTCAAACCTTTTCATGCTATTAACGTGTACACAAGGATTTTTATACAACTCTATGCTCTCTCTCTCTCTCTCTCTTCACTCTCGTAGAGTCAAGACCTCCTGAGGATGCTTCGTGTAGACAACACGTCGAAAATTGTTCCGGTTTGGCTGCGTGGCGTTTGTGACGTCACGTCGGCTTAACAGGAAAATTAGGCGGAATTGTCACTAGGTATATTTTTGTATTTTTTAAGTTTTTTATTAAAATATTAATTTGATGTTTTCATAAAATATTTTAAAAATATTTGTTATTATTAAATATGGATTTCCGCAAAGTAACGCCTGAATCTATTTATTTATTAAGAACTCTATGCGGTTTTGGAAGTGACTCTTTCTTAGTTAGTATAATACAACTATTATAGTTACATTTATTGCTGATGATCCAACTTACTTCAAATTTCAATTCAATTAATCCTACATCTATGGGACATAACGAATAAGTGGATATGACTGGTCAAAGTACTTTATTAATTTCCAATGGGTTGGTTATAAGTGCCTAGAAGAGTGTTAGTACTGATATCTGTACTAATATTATAAAGAGGAAGGTTTTGTATTTTTGTATGTAACAAATAAACTTAAAAAACTACTGGACCGATATCAAAAATTCCTTCATAATTTTTTTCACCATTCAGAATCCTTCATTATCCCAGATGAAAATAGGCTACACAATATTTTCAAAAAGTTAGGGATCCGTATTAAAACTTCGATAATGTAACCCAACGTGTGAAAAAAATACCAAAAAAAAAACGTTATATCGCGTACGCTGCGGGCTGCGGAAATGATTGACCATAGAGCAGTGATGTACTACAATTCTATAGAGGACATCAATATCTACAAAAACGTCCGCAATTTCACATGTGTAACTACTACTCAAATAGTTGTCACAATAACTACTTTTTATGTGTTTAAATTTATAATTATTGAAAGTTTTGGTAAATACCCGTGCGAAGCCGGGGTGGGCAGCTAGTGGTTGATAAATTGATATACTCATACATTATTAATCAATAAAATTATTTATAAATTACTTAATTTTCCAAAGACGCATGAAACAATGGACCTCTTTGTCAAATTTCAAGCGTCTAGACTTAGTAGTTTATTCAAAAATAATCATGACGGAAAATAAGGAAATGATTCCGGTTCGCGCAAAAAGTTACCTGTATTGCATTAGTTTTGACGGACCCTATTTTAGTAGGTCAAGTATTTATGTAACTTTCGCCGATCCGGAGCAGAAAGCCTAACTTGCAGGAACGTCTATGAATCGAAACAGCCTAAAAAGCGAAATGGATAAAAGCAGTATACCTAAACAGCAAAATGTCTTAACTCTTAAGTCACAAGTGGCCACTACTGAAGCGCTATTTGTAATATAAAATATTCATTCTGCATTTTAGGTGACATCATTTTAGAAGTTTCGCTTCACATAGATTCTGCATTTAAGATATTGATTTTAGACGTTTTACTTCCTAAACGGTTTGTAAGTAAGGCTTTCTGACATAATAAACTTTCGCGCTATAACGTGGTTATGCCCTTGAAAATCAATGACTACAAGAATAACACTTTGTATTGTCTTAAAGCTATAAATAGAAAACGTGACAGTCGTGACATGAACAATTGTAGCGAGATATCGAATTGTTATAGTTTTGAAAACTTACCTATAATGAAAATAGCTTCTTTGTCCTCGTCTTTTTCAGTAGGGAAGATGATACGAGCGCCGGTCTGCTCTCGGATCTTCTTTATATTGGCACCACTCTTGCCAATGAGGAATTTGTGGTGTTCGGGCTTAGCACGCACCTGGGCCGTGTGTGACGTCAGTTCGCGTTCGTTAGCGTGAGCGAGGAGTTGCTGTTTCGCTTTCTCTACATCTTCTATTGGCCCCTTGATGACTACTTTGTCACTATCGCTATCCGCGGGCGGGAACTTAATCAGCACCCCTCCGCACTCCTCCATTATGGAATGAATCAGTTTACCACCGGCACCGATGAGGGAGTTGTAGTACTTGGGCGAAATCGTCACCTCCTCTGTCACGATGTTCGCTTTCTCGTTGTGAATCTGCTGTATCCTCTTGACGGCGTCCTCTACGTTCTCCCGTTTCCCTCGCACCGTAATCACGTCACTGTCATCACCCTCTGCTGGCAAATCGATTACGGTTTGAGTTTCGTCACGAATCTTTCTTAGATTAGCACCGCCCTTGCCGATAATGAACTTGTGAAACTGCTTGAATATTGGCACTTCTTGTACGTAAGATGACTCTGCGATCTCTTTCAGCAGTTTATAAAGGAACTTTTCACATTTCTCGATGTCGTCCTGAGGTCCTCTTAACTTGATCGGACTTCTCTTTTGTCCTTGGTCTGGAAGAGTGATAAGTACGCTGTCGAATTTCTCTCGAATTTCCTTAATTTTCTCTCCTCTCACTCCGATGAGCGATTTTATGTATCTATGGTCTACATAGACCTCTTTTGTCCTTTCGTTTTCTAACTTCATAACCATTTCTCTTAGTTCTCTCTCTGCGTCAGCGACGCCGCGATGGCTGCCTTCGACACGAATAATATTGTTTACTTCGTTTTCAATTATGTTAATTACTACACCAGTCTCATCCTTCAGTCTATTAACTGGAAAAAATAAACGTATCTGTATTACCTACCTGCTCTTCAAATATAAAAATAAAAAAAAAATTGTTGCAACATGAATCCCAGATGCAATTACGGTAATTATGCAATTACGATACAATTAATTTTATAAAATAATATTCCGTGTCTATATTGTCCTTTATTTATTGCTAAATAGAATAGTGACCAACTCACTGTTCGATCCGCTTTTGCCAATGATGTGCTTGAAGAATTTGGGATCTACAGAGAGCTCGACATAAGTGAGTGTTGCCAGCAAATTCTTGACGAAACTGTCTAACTCTACTTGCGCGCGTTCCACTTCTTCAGGCGGACCATCAATCTTAACCTTATCTTCAGAGTGCGTAATGTCAACGTGTACCTAGAAACAAGATTATTTTAAATCATTACCTGACAAAATTCTCTAGAGTATTTCACACAATTCATACTTTCAGTCTATATGGTCCTAATATATCGGAAATTCTTGTAAAAGTGAAACAAGATTGATTATAAATTCATTATATATTTCAATATTAGAAAGATAATAAACAGAAAATATTTTATTAAAGATTTTTCTTTTTTCAATTTATGCGTCTACAACTCTCTTATGAAGGTTAATAAAAAAATTTAATATTGGAGTACGCAACATTGTACTAACACTTACAGCAAAAAAAGTTAAAGAGCCACTGCAAGAAGAACGGGCAAGAAACTTGGGGCCATTCTTTTAACAATGTGTTACATACTACTTATATGATACAATTATTACAATATTTGTTTAAGTTACGTAGGTGACAGGCGATAGCTTAACAAGGTCCTTGTGACAGAACAAGCTCAAGGCCCACCTGATGTTAAGCAGACTAACCTCTGCCTATAACAGATGCATTTCGTCACAAGTCACGAATTGCATTGCGCCTGTCACCTGGAGACAATTGTTAAGTCTCATGTGCCTGTAATTTCACTGGCTCTCAAGGACTGCAGCTGGAACACACCGTTAGGTGCTTGGCGATAGATCTCCTACTTGAGTGTGGTCGCTAGCCAGGAGGGCATTCGCAAAATGTCCTTCCACCATGCGGTGAAGCTCAATCCCGCGGCGGGATCCCAACCATGGACCTTCTGCACGGCAGTCCATAGCCAATGTCACTGAGCCATCACTGCTTCAAAAGAGTGTTGTAATTATGTTTGGGAACTTTATTATAAAACCGCACACAATTACCTAAGAAGTCTTTGTGTCTTTGCTAAAACCTGGCATTGCTATTTTATCTTTATTCCTAGTAATCTTGATATGAAGTGCAAAGGCCCTAAATGTCATGACTGCACTACATTCTGCATGGCACCAGCCAAGACATTAAATCTTATGTTTCATTGCCCAATAATTTCACTTGCTATAATGCCCTTTATGCATCTATTAGTGTTTGCACCCTTTACCTCTAAACACAGTAATGTTTGCACAATGTTTTAAGGCAGAATATATTATGATGCTTTCTGATGAAACCTTCCACCTTATGAATATAGGTGTTATCTATAGTTATAATCAGGGGTTTACCTTAGGGAAGTCCTGTGTAATCTTTTTAATGTTAGAGCCTTGTTTTCCAATTATGTATTTATGGATCCATGTGGGAGCGTCTACGGTCGCAGTTTTCACCGAGTTGGCTTTCTCGCAAACCTTAGACAGAGCTGTAAAAAAAATTTGTGTCAAAACAGAAACTTAAATATACAATACTGAAAAATAATTTCTAACTTTATTTCTTAGTGGGTGTTTACTGGGTGTGAAAGTCTCCGACCCGTGTAAAAGAGTATATACTGACACAACAGCCTCAGGATAATTTGACCGCGTGATTATTTTCATAATCCTCCTACTCAATCTGAACCTACACATACGGCGATTAAATTCCACGCGATTTTTGCCACTTTCTACCCAGAGACGGACGTAGATGGACAGAATATCTAAGAAAGGATTTTGGATATAAAAAAGACGGCCTACTATAAAGGGTATATATATTAAAAGGATATTTTAGAATGACTAAAAAACCGCGACCGATTTTTTTTCACATTGCGTTTACAACAAAGTTTACGCGGTTGTTTCCGCTGGAAAACATATTTCCATGTCACGGAAGTCAAGACATTTCATGTGAGTCAGTGTCATTTCGTATAATTTCTCAAACTTATTTTATTTTATAGAAGGTTTTCGCGCAGGGTTCTACTCACGAAGACGCGCTCCTCTATATTTTTTGAGTGTGCCTACCCAAGCAAACATATTTTAAATTTTATTGCTTTACTTTATGTACCATTAGTATTTACACCCACATTAAGACGTAGTGCATAAACGAGGCTCCAGTGGCAGCTAATAGTGCAATCCTTAAATTCTTAAGCCTGAAACTGTTTTGCCAGTATTATAACCGAAATTGTGTGGTCGGAAGACAAGTGCTAGAAATAGTGTTAGTTTATACACATACCCAATCCAATTTTGTTATGGGGTCCATGAAGAGTGATAGTGCCAGTGGGCGAGTCGGGAGGTGGCATTTCTACGGATACACCGGTCTCTTTCAAGATCTCCTGGATGGTAGTACCGCGGGAGCCGATCACGTATTTGTGCTGAGACTTAGGCACTTCCACTCTTACCGTCGAGCATTTCTTGACCTGTACAATAATAAAAGACATGGTTTATGTGTCTGTCAGAATTCTATAATGTATCCAAAAGGTATGAGTTTAATTTTATCTTAGTAATATAATTATTGTAATACGCAAAACAGCGTTGTTACTCACATGAGTAAAAACTAAAAAATATGTAGCCTACTTCTTAGAGGATATACAGATATCTTCTAAGAAGTAGGCTACACATGTTTGGTTCTAAAGACTTCCATGTAATAAGGGGCGACTTATAGACATATATCTAAACTACGCTTATAACTAGTAATTTCATGTAGGTAGAACCTATAGAACTTTTCCAGCCCGAGGACTGAACCTGGGACCTCGCTGTTTAAGCTTAGTTATGCCACAGCCACAACTGGACAGTCTGTTATACATAGGTAGTGAGTTATAAACTTATCGTAAAAAATGGTGAATGAGCAATGTAGAAGAACAATTATTGAAGTTTGTGCCTCATGGTCTGCTGGACTTAAATTTCACCAACATAAATCTTCCTGCTGAAATCGTATTGACGATGACAATAATCCCCCTTAATGGGGGAGGCGGGGCTCGGCATTGGACGATCCGGCTTATAGAGTATTGTAGAATATGCACTTTACATACCATTTCCTCGTGTATTTGTTCGATCTGGGCCTTAGCAGCGAGCACGCCGTTCTTTTCGCCAGCGACGACGATGACGTCACTCTGGGTGGATGCGGGCGGGATGTGGATGCGAGCACCGGTCTCCGCGGCGAGCGCGTTGGCACGCTCCCCGTAAGGGCCAAGGATGAACGGGTGATAGATCTTAGGGACTGTGATACGTTCCAGAGCTTTGCGCGACTGTTGACAATCACAGACCATTGATCAAATATTATATTCCATCATATTCATCTGTATCAGATAAGAAACGAACAAATGGCATCGGAGAAAACTTGTTCATCAAAAACATACTAACATCACAAGGTTAGACTAGTAAGTTAGACTATGCCAGGTAACAAATACACAGCGCTTCACTTTTTAGATAGACCAGGAAACAAAAATGGTTTAAAATTTAGAACTTGACGATCGAGGTTTTATTTAAATAATTTAAGAAAAAAATTGTACTGGTACTCAAAACACTTAATCATACCCAACTTTTTTTTTTCTTTTTATATTACATGTCGCCTATCTATGTGTCTGTAGAAGATAGGTGGAGTTTTTGCAGTAAACGCGGAATAATATTTTTTTTTCTTTCAATTACACCTAAATTATATTCAGAAAGCACAAACGCAAACGAACTTAAGTACCACTAAGTATAGAAATCATAATTAATGAAATAATAAAATGCTTCCCGCGCAAGTTGACTTCTACATGACGATATATCGAATTGCTTTTCGGCCACGCTGTTTAAAATCTAGTTCATTATTGGACATTTCATCTAATCTTAATAAGGTTCCCTTTATAATCTATACTATAATAATTTACCTGTTCCTCAGAGCAGACCCTGATTTCATGCTCAGCCTTTTCGATGCCCTCCTTGGTGCCGGTAATGGTGATTGTCTCGTTGTTGTCTGCAATGCCTGGGACGCTGATCTTAGTGGCAGTGACCTTTTCCAGATCCTTCAGCTTCTGGCCCTGTTTGCCCAAAATCCAGCGGTGGTGCTCCTTTGGAATCGCGACTTGTTTGCTGGCCTACAAAAATCAGAATCATAAATTTAGATCCAATATAATAAATAGTAGTAGTAATAATAAATCATGATAAATAGTATGATAAAAAAATGGAAGTCCTTTTCAATAGGGAAATATTTATATGATGAGTATATCAGTAAACTACATCTATTCATAGATGACATGCAAAAGTCTTACATATAAAATAAAATTTGGATTAATGATTTGAAAATTAAAAATGAAGAATTTTGTTATCATGTTTTATTAATTTTATATTGTGATACAAATGACCGGGAAAGGTGTGGTGACAACACAATTATATATTTTTTAATGTATGGAGTGTATGTTTCAATAACCTTGAATACCAAACTCTTGGTTTGCCTGACAGAAAAAAAGAGTTAGCAGTCTAGATTCACGGGAAGGGAGGCTCATTACCCTATTATAAGGGACTAATACATGTCTGGCGCGACGTGACTGTTTAGGCAGCGATTCTCAATGTGATTCTAAACTAAAGACTGACAAAATGCTGAAATTCCATAACTACCGGAATGCGCAAGAGTGAAAGAGAGACAGCGATGGTGAACAACTCAAAACTAGTAACTTAAATCGAAAATGTGAATTAAATTCTCCCTGTAGATAAGGTTTTGCTATTTTATTTTTATATCTTTGTAAACGTATATACATAAATAATTAAGGATATTTATACAACCGCAATTTAAAGGCAACCCTACAATTTTAATATTAGGTCCTTACATATGAAATTGGCGTTTTGTATGGGAGGAACAAAAAGTCGAATATTTTTTAATATAATATATTTAATTAATCAAAGTATGAACCATTATTTTCTATGCACTTTTGCCATCTCATAGGTAGTTCATTGATCCCTTTACTAAAAAAACCAGTCGGACGGGAATCAATAAAATCTTTGAAGGCGATTTGGACTGCCCCATCGGAGTTAAATTTTTTCCCTTGCAAGAAGTTATCCAAATTTCGAAAAAAATGGTAATCTGTTGGAGCAAGTTCCGGGGAGTACGGAGGATGTCTTAGACTTTCCAATTGAAGCTCTTCTAATTTAGTAGCCGTCTGTAGCGCAGTGTGTGATCTAGCGTTGTCGTGAAGCAGCAGTGGCGTGGAGCGATTGACCAGCCTAAGTTGTTTAGCCGCTAGCTTTTCCATCATGGTTTGCAATTCCTGACAATAGACATCAGCCGTAATAGTCTGGCCAGATTTGAAAAAACTGTAATGAACAATACCGGCACTAGTCCACCAAACGCTTACAAGTAACTTTTTTGGGGTTAATTTTCGCTTGGGGCAGGATTTGGCTGGCTGGCCAGGATCTAACCATTGCGCTGAGCGCTTCCGATTATCGTAAAGAACCCATTTTTCATCACAGGTAATGATTCGGTTTAAAATACCTTCATTATTGTGCCGGTTTAGTAATGTAACGCAGCAGTCGATGCGCGTTTGCCGGTTTGTTTCAGTCAATTCGTGAGGTACCCACCTTTCAAGCTTTTTAATCTTCCCAATTTGCTTCAAGTGAATTAAAACAGTTTTATCACTAACATCGCAGCCTGCAGCTAACTCGGACGTGGTTTGCGATGGATCCGCTTCCACAATAGCCTTCAACTCTTCATTATCAACTTGAGTCTCAGGCCGTCCACGGGGCTTGTTCTGCAGGTCGAAATTTCCAGAACGAAAACGTTGGAACCAAAAACGAACTGTGTTTTCTTTTGCAACACGACCGCCATACACATCATTCACCCTTCGAGTTGTTTCCGCAGCACTAGTGCCACGGCGGAACTCGTACTCGTAAATAATGCGATATTTAAGGTTTTCCATTTTGTAAAATGAGTGACGCAAACAGAAAAAAACAGAAGAAAAAAAACAAATGAATGACGATCATCGAAGCACAAATACATGAGTCTATAGCTGTACAAATTTGAATTTGGAATTCCTTACCAAAGAGGAGAAATTCGTGATTAAAGTGGCCAGTACGAAAAACGCCAATTTCATATGTAAGGACCTAATATATCGAGAAATTTTTAAAGAATCGTGTTTTGGAATTAATTTGCCAAACTTTGTTAAAGTAAAGCTAAAGCTCCAGTCAGCGCCTTAAGATAGCCTTTTGGGAAATGCAGGTGTATGATTATGTTATACAAATTAGATTACAATTCAACATAAGTCATATTTACCTGTTGTTGGAAGTGAGTCAAGATCAGACGCCTGGCGTCAAGCACAGCGCTATGCTTGCCGGTGATTAGAAATGTAAGACTTCCGTCCTTGCTGGTAGATATCTCGATGTGGGCGCCGGTGTCCTTGGTGATCGATTGGCAAGTCCTGAGGGATTCACCTTCGCCGAATGTGTTGGCATTATCCAGTTTCCTTTCTTCGTATGGCACATGGAAAACCTACAAGAAACGAGACACATTTTTTATACGGTTTACTCAGGTCCCACCCTAGGGAAAGAGATCTGCAAGAGCCCAACCACCATATAAATCTTCAGCCGTCACGCAACATTAAGAGCACGCTTTGCTCCGATTGAAGAAGAAGGTGTCAATGAACTCTCAGTTACCTACATGATATTTATAACTCGATGTTATAAATCTCATTTGTTGCGCATTGTCAGGATTATAGTCATAGACCTTATGTATTATTGTTGAAAAAGTTACAAACTTCTAGTTAAAGTTTGTAAAAATATCACCATTATCTAAATAATATTAGACACTATAACCTTTGTTTAGTTTTCACGAAGGGCACGGAACCCATCGCGCGCGATTCCGACTCGAACTTGCCCGATTTTTAGTATGTGTTGTTGTAGCGATAACAGAAATACATCATCTGTGAAAATGTCAACTGTCTAGCTATCAAGGTTCATGCGATACAGCCTGGTACCAGACAGACGGACAGTGGAGTCCTAAATAGGGACCCGTTTATATCTTTTGGGTACGGAACCCTAAAAAGTTTCAATACCAAACAAGGTAACTCACGTCGACATAGTCAATAGGCGCACAAAAGGGCGCTTTACCACCTTGACGTTATTAGCCGAAAGATAGCGGGTATATATACAACAAGAGCATTCCCAAGGCTAGTTGACGTCATCAAGGCGATCGGTTATAAAACGAAGCCAAAACTTTCTACAATAATTGTAACATAATTACAATGTTCTCGTGTCGCCCTTTGCGTTCTTCAAGAAAACCTATCGTGCCAACCCCACACACGTAGGTTAAGGGTAAAGAGCAGATGATGATTACATTAAAAATAAGGGTATATTACTTACATACCTACTTTAAAGACATGGAATTCAAAAAGTGAATGTCAATCTCATTATTAGATAAGCAATTTTGAAGAAATTATCATGCGACCGGTTTGTAGCAACAAAGTTAAAATCTTATCATCGAAATATTGTTACAAACGCGTTACACAACATTCATTATCACAGTCATTATCATTATTGTACTGATTACTTACATTTTAACGAGCAAAGTGTGCTAATTCCACATAATAATGAGGAATTCGGCCTACAACTTTGAATAAGTATTATTTTAAAGAGCATTGACGCATGCTAGGTAATAACATTATTTTGGATGGAAGAAGATAACTTCCAGCTGGATTTGAACCCCAGAATCCCGTCCTGGAGCTTTTCCAATTGTACCATGGAAGCGGGTAGATAGATTGTTGAATTACAGATGGAAAAAATTCGACAGTCCAGCATCCGCTTCCTGCATAGCATAATTGGAAATGCACTATGACGGTACTCTGGGGTTGTTCGTTGTGGGTTCACATCCCCCTGGCTTTGGTTTTTACGTCAGAAATGATTTCTATCTTTGCATAAGTCCAAAATTTATATAGATACTCGTAGGTTCATACAAAAGGCATGTGCTTTGCGATCTTGCTTCAAAGAAAGGAAACATATGCATTTTCTGTTTAGGTAACATAATAATTATATAGCATACAGCTAAATGCCACGTTGATAACTAAATGCTAATGTTGCAAAACTTTATAAAAGCGAATTGTAAGCGTTTAGCTATCAAATGCATGCAGCTGATCATGCTGAAACATGATCCTTATGCTTTATAAGATGTTTTATACCCACAGGAACCTTAATCTTTGCACCAGACGAAATATATGTGGGCTGACTACAGTTTCGGGATGAATAGGAAGCATTGTCCTTTCGGTTCCGAAATATGTATTTTGTACACATATAACGTAATAAGATAGAACAGCAGTTCGGTACAGGTGGATATCGGGATGAATAGCGCGACAAATAGCTTGAAAAGGTATTAGGCCGTGCACTATGTTGAACGGGACTTGCGCGCAGACTAAGCTACGTTTAAGTTTCTAAACATGCTAAAATTTACCTCACGCTCAATTATTACCAGCTTACATTGTGCTCACCTGCAAGGTCCCGTTAAAGGCAGCTCACAGACGCAGTAGTCCAGGATAGAATAAAATGATGATACCTGAGTATGCAGCGAAGATCCGACTCGCAGTTTGTTGGTTGCCTGCTGAATGCTGCGCTGCACCGGCGGCGCAGAGTGCGGCAGCGCCGGGAACAGGTCGTCGTATGCATACGAGCCGCTGTTATCGTATCCAACGTTCACATTGTTCATTTCCTCGACGTGCACAGGTATGTCAGAATGTACGGGTATCATGTCTCCAACCATCATGGATTGCTGATGCATCATTTTCGTCCCCTCCAGCAGTCCTTGTCCGCGCCAAGTCGTTACAGTACTGAACAATAAAAGCACATTTTCAACACAAACACCTAATGGTATTCAGCAGTTTTTATTTACATAATCATTATTTAAACAGTTGTTCGAGGCCTATTCACAATCTTTTGCTCAATATAATCGTTATTGAATTTGAATAGCGAAGGATATAATAAAATGACATAAATTGTTTTAAATGGCAGAATATAAAAATAAGTCTGGCGTAAGAATTAAAAGCATGTTTAAAGTTTGCTTAGTAAGATACCTAAGCTATAGACTAACAGATGTTTAATTTGAACTAGACATGAAATAACCAGGCCTGGCTTACTCCACATAAGATACAAGATACTTAATGAGATACAAAGCTACAGGTACATTGGCGTATCCGTCCGGACGGGATTATTCTATGGCGCGTGTCGCGTCAGAAGAGATCAGAGCTATGCGTGGCTATGCGATGAAAAGAGAGACGCATTTTAGGTGAATATAAATTTAGGTACTCCGCACTTTGCGAGCTGTAGTGGATTTTATTGCTTCGTGATTAGAGTCACTTATTTATTGGAATGGCTTCGCAGAGTGATCCTTATGTTCCTTTTTATTCTGTGAAATAACAGAAACTATACTAAACTCACAGCGCTGATTTGTATTTGAAAACTTCCTAATTCAACATCATCACCTCCTTAGGGGTTCCTTAAGGGATGTTTGAATCACCTACACTATGCCTGATGTTTTAGGTCTGATTTTATGAGACTTTTTTTTTCGTTTAAATATATTAGGTCCTTACATATGAAATTGGCGTTTTTCGTACTGGCCACTTTAATCACGAATTTCTCCTCTTTGGTAAGGAATTCCAAATTCAAATTTGTACAGCTATAGACTCATGTATTTGTGCTTCGATGATTGTCATTCATTTGTTTTTTTTCTTCTGTTTTTTTCTGTTTGCGTCACTCATTTTACAAAATGGAAAACCTTAAATATCGCATTATTTACGAGTACGAGTTCCGCCGTGGCACTAGTGCTGCGGAAACAACTCGAAGGGTGAGTGATGTGTATGGCGGTCGTGTTGCAAAAGAAAACACAGTTCGTTTTTGGTTCCAACGTTTTCGTTCTGGAAATTTCGACCTGCAGAACAAGCCCCGTGGACGGCCTGAGACTCAAGTTGATAATGAAGAGTTGAAGGCTATTGTGGAAGCGGATCCATCGCAAACCACGTCCGAGTTAGCTGCAGGCTGCAATGTTAGTGATAAAACTGTTTTAATTCACTTGAAGCAAATTGGGAAGATTAAAAAGCTTGAAAGGTGGGTACCTCACGAATTGACTGAAACAAACCGGCAAACGCGCGTCGACTGCTGCGTTACATTACTAAACCGGCACAATAATGAAGGTATTTTAAACCGAATCATTACCTGTGATGAAAAATGGGTTCTTTACGATAATCGGAAGCGCTCAGCGCAATGGTTAGATCCTGGCCAGCCAGCCAAATCCTGCCCCAAGCGAAAATTAACCCCAAAAAAGTTACTTGTAAGCGTTTGGTGGACTAGTGCCGGTATTGTTCATTACAGTTTTTTCAAATCTGGCCAGACTATTACGGCTGATGTCTATTGTCAGGAATTGCAAACCATGATGGAAAAGCTAGCGGCTAAACAACCTAGGCTGGTCAATCGCTCCACGCCACTGCTGCTTCACGACAACGCTAGACCACACACTGCGCTACAGACGGCTACTAAATTAGAAGAGCTTCAATTGGAAAGTCTAAGACATCCTCCGTACTCCCCGGACCTTGCTCCAACAGATTACCATTTTTTTCGAAATTTGGATAACTTCTTGCAAGGGAAAAAATTCAACTCCGATCGGGCAGTCCAAATCGCCTTCAAAGATTTTATTGATTCCCGTCCGACTGGTCTTTTTAGTAAAGGGATCAATGAACTACCTATGAGATGGCAAAAGTGCATAGAAAATAATGGTTCATACTTTGATTAATTAAATATATTATATTAAAAAATATTCGACTTTTTGTTCCTCCCATACAAAACGCCAATTTCATATGTAAGGACCTAATATAAAAAACCATGCGTTAGTCTAGCAATAATTCGAAAATGTCTCAACTTACTGAACATTTATTTTGTTTTGTTGATCAAAAGTATATTAGGAAAATACCCAAATAGTTGCCGGGGGCATAGGAGACCATCGACGAAAAATTGCAAATCAATGAATGGGCCCGACACACCTGAACGGCAAGGCGGTGGTGGCGCAGCGTCGAATTCGCAGCGCACGCGAATCTCACCATATGGATATATGCGACGTGGATGCGGTGCCACGCCGTCGAGACGTGTCCGGGCCCTAAAAGATCTTGAACCCCGATTTTTTTATTTTTTTTTAAATGCCTGATAGGTTAGCCTTTGACCACTATCTCACCTGATGGTAAGTGATGATGTGGTCGAAGATGTTGTTCAGGCTAACCTAGAAGTACTGGCTCTCAAGGCCAGCTGCCGGAACACACCGTTAGGTGCTTGGCGACAGACTTTCTACTTGAGGGTGGTAGCTAGCCAGGCGGGCATTCGCAAAATGCTCTACCACCATGCTATAACGACTGCCATCCTAAGACAACAACCGGGACCGACGGCTTAACGTGCCCTCCGAAGCACGGAAGCGCTCAGTAGTAATGTCACTAGCGGTCACCCATCCAACTCATGACCGCACGCGACGTTGCTTAACTTTGCTGATCGCTTGAGAACAGCTAAGTAAACTTCATTCGTGATTCTTTTAACCTCATCTTTGTTTTATTGGTTTTAAATATTAGATGTTTTTGAGCTGATACTAAATATATAAGACACTAGCGACTCGCCGCGACTTCACAAGGGTATTTAATAAAATAACTTTTTTGAAAATTACTATTGCCTATGTTCATCAGGGATATTGTAGGATTCTAATGGTGAAAGAATTTTTAAATTGGTCCAGTAGTTTCAGAGCCTATTCAATGCAAATAAACAATCAAATCTTTACTCTTTATAATATTAGTTTAGATTATTGAGTTTCAGCTTGTTTTAAATAAAAACAAAACATTTTCACAACATACCAAGTTTAGGCTCTACCAGATTCAATAGGCTATATGAATAAATATATTTATTTGTGGTCTAGGGATGAATTTGTTTTCAATAACGATATGTCATGTTATGGTTAATACGCTCATGAAACCAATTATGAAAACAAATGCATTTATTAATCTTTAATTATTATAAAGTGAGACAGGTATTAAAAATACCTCAATATGAGACATAAGAAATTATACTGTAGCTATGAAATTTTTTAACAAAAATTTTCGTTAATGTAGTGTGACATTTTACACAAAATTGGGATAAAAATTCAAGATGGCTGCTGAACGGTCCCGATTATGTTCTAACATTCACAAAAAAATTGATGATCCTCACTACGATTTGTGACATGTGAATGAAGCTCCTCTCGTTAATCCCCTCAAGAGGGGCATTTAAAAAGGGGTAAATATCATGCTGGAGATATTTGGGGCCATGCTTCAGAACATAACACAAGCTGAATCTCTGGAGCAGTAGGGATAAGAGAAGAGAAGACCTGAAAATTTCTTAGTCTCAATGGACTCCTCTAGACTGGAGCCATACCAGCAAGCAGTTTAGGGTCTGGATAGGTGTAGTTATCCAAGTGAATGCAACCAAATCTTGTACAGAAGGAACCACCTTCTCATGAACCACTAGGCTACAAAATTTGCCATGGTGATTGCCATACCACTAGCTGCGCTATCAATTTCTGATATTAGCCATTAACTGCCGTGCTGCAGGTCCATGGTTCAAATCCCACCACCGGCTTAAGCTTCACCGCATTGTAGAAGGGCATTTTGCACTTCCTCACTTGTGACGAAATGCATCTGTTCGTTCAGAGGTTAATCTGCTAAACATCAGGAGGGCCACATGCTCATTCCGTCACAATCACACAAAAACAGGAAATTAACTACCAATAACTGTCAAATGTATATATCTATTAAATAAAATACTGCATTATTTTCACTACAGCTTGATACACAAAGCTTGTACAGTAACAATCAAATAAAACTAGTAATTTAACAAAAAATTACTCTCAAATGCATCTATTATATAAAATACGAGATTCTATTAGAGAAAAAAGAGATAGGTCATTGTTGGTCCAGTCAGTTCAGTGGAGTGTATCATAATGTTCAGGATCAGGTTCAGGTTCCAAATCCTGGCAGCATTGCTTTTTGTTGATGTTAAATAATACAGTGTATTATTTAACATCAACACAATAAATTATATATAACAAGTCAGATTTATATAGCACAGCTATAATAATTGATTAGAAAATTATGAGTTATATGGACTAGAAAAAAAGCTACATTTCACAAATATGATTTTATTACACCAACCAACTTTCAAAGTTTTCTTTTACTTGTATTGTCTTGTTTGATTTGACCTGTTGATATCAAGATCATGAGCTTTATAGGGTTTACCACCCAAACAAAGACAATGCATACCACTTTGCAACCAGTCAATATAAACATATAATTATTTATTACAACCAAAAATTGGAAACATAAAGCTGCAGTTTTCAAAAAATTCAACAAATGAATGTTTCGAAATTAAACAACTAAAACAAATGTTTATATTCTTCTAAATAATGAGACTGTTTCCCTTTTGAGAATGGATGTTACACTTATGAATGATAAAAATCATAATAATGTTCTTAGAACTTACTTCTTCTGACTATGGCTCTTATCTTAAATTTAAGGTAAAGTGACCAAAGAGGTAGTTTCTATGTGTTAAGGAGTTTGTTCAATAGAGTTTACCCTGAACTACTTACTGGGTCAAGAAACGGATAAACCTATTCTGAAAGATTCACATGAGACTTAACAACTGAGTGCCTCAGAGTGTTGAATGCATTGCAATGCGTTACTTGCATCTATTATAGGCAGAGGTTACTCCGATTAACATTAGGTAGGCATATTCTGTCACAACCCCATAAAAAGTACATTTATAGATTTACTATTTGATTAAAGGATATATAATAGGAGCACATAAGTATATAATATTCAGTGAGCTCACAGGTAACAAAACTTATCAGCCAATTTGAAAAATGAGTTAAAATTGAAATTTTATAAATATATTTTACTACATAGCTAGCCGAGCGATGAATTTATGAAAATATGTCAAATAACGTACATAGTAACTATCTTCATATCTATAAATTACATGTAGTAAATTACATCTATCAGCTAACTCATCCATGCAAACATTTCATACATGAATCAATCAAGAAAAAATTATGTAAAACGATATTGGTAGAATGTACTTCACGCGATATTTCATCTATTGGCATTTTATTTTTGATAATACGTGTCACCTCCAGGTTTTGACGTGGAAGCAGTCTTTACAAATTTAACAAAACTTACCAAAAGTACTGTAGCTAATCAACCAGGAAGATTATCCTTGAGACGCCAGGATCGCTTAGTCCTTCTCCTGTGTAGGAATTAATAGGAGCTCATATTATTTAAATACTGTAAAGCAAAATATAATTTTTTAGCGAACACGCACATACCCAGCAGCCGAGGGCGAGAGAAAGATGTGACCATAGATCAAATAGAATATATACTATGTGGCACAGATAATAAACATAAAATTGGCATCATAACATGGACATAAATCTATGGACTGGAAATACCTATAAAATAAACATGTTTACTAAAACATGAAAGTGGCATATTAAATGGCGGCGATCTAAAGAGTAGCTCTTTTCAAATTATTATATGTTTTACCGATATCGATAATTTATGATATTATTATATAAAACCGATGCGATAGAATACATGGATACATGTAGAGAATAAGCTCACACCCTACAAATAAATATGTATAGTAGTGTAGACTGTAGATCTCATACCGCCGATTTGAATCATCAAGTTCACAATTTATTGCCCTGTTCACACTTTGCTTCAATGGTTATAATATTTAATAAAACCATATACACAAAATGTGGTCAAAATATCGAAACTAACGATAATCACATCAAGTGGAACAGGGCCATTATTAAATAGTATCTGCGGGGCGATCACGTATCTTTTGTAGCAATGAACTGCTGATTGCAACAATCAAAAATGACAGTTTGTGGCAATGAAATCAAAAGTCAAAAGACAGATAGGTAACAGACCTTCATGCGCCCAAATGTTAGTCACCGACCGTTTTTTTTCTTTTATACCTGAGACGATAACTAGCATATACTTTTTTCGTACTATCCATTCTACTAAAGAGTTTGTAATAAAATAGTATTTATGCAACTGGCCAGGGGGGCAATTCTCAAAATTGGGATAAACTTATCGATTCTCGATATTTATCCCGTGTCACGTATAGCCTATTAATATCCCAAAAATATCGACTTTTCACACAAATGCTATTCTCGCGAGTGGTATATATAAAAATATGTACACAGATGAACTTGTGTTCATGTGTATAGAAAGTATAATGATAATCCCAATATCGCAATGTTGCGTGTCGATCGCTAGGGCTTGATATTTATCGATAGTGATATTGCGAGAATAACACAAAACTACACGACTCGGTATTCGCCATGTTTTCTCGATATTTATAGCTTTTGATACAGTCTCAGTTCCGATCTTAAAAATGAAGCTAGAAGCCATAGGCATTCGAGGAATTGGGCTTGCGTGGTTCCAGAGTTACATTTGTAATCGTAAGCAAAGAGTCAAGGTCGGATCAAGCATTAGTGATGAGTTAACGGTAACTTTCGGCGTTCCTCAAGGTAGTATCTTCGGACCAACCCTTTTTGCTATCTACATAAAAGATGTTCACAACATTTCTATCCAAAAAGCTGACATTATATGCTATGCAGATGACACTGTGCTTATTTTCCGTGACTCGACATGGAACAAAGTTTTCATAGAATTCGGTCTCGGAAAGGTTGCAGGTTGGCTGAATAAAAATTTTTTAACACTAAACACAAACTAAATTTAACTTTTTACAAATCTTTCCAGTCCAAGCCTGTTGAAAAACAAAATATTACAATACATACATGTGATCTCAAATTTCATAGTTGTAATTGTGAGAGCATTGAACAGGTTAAGTATATAAAGTACTTAGGTGTAGAATGGGTTAGTTGGATGAATGCCTCAATTTCAAGCAATATCTAAAAATGTTATTAGGACGTGTTCGGAAAATAATATAAATTATGAAAGCTCTTCGACAATCATGTGATAAGCAAATTTTGACAATGGTCTTTACATCATTATGTCAATCTATAGGTGTATTCCCGATGTCCCCATTGACCATATCCCCATCAATGGGGACAGCGGGAATTGAATAAAAAAAATGAAAAACATTCCCGATGTCCCCATCGCCCAAATCCCCATCAATGGGGACACTGGGAATAGACCAAAAAGTAAAAAATCATTCCCACTGTCCCCATCGCCTTTGTATTTATCAGGGGGGACATCGTGAATTAAACAAAATGTGAAAATAGATGCCCACTGTCCCCATCACTCGTCTTGCCGTCAATGGGGACTAACATAAATAGTTAAATTGTTATCATTGTTGCGATAAAATTATATTTCGTTGTCTCACACACATATATAATACTTAGGTATTCATTGTAATTTACAATACATAGGGTTTTCACTTTCAAACTGTTTCACCCTTTTATTTTTAAATATTCCGCACGTGACTTAATTATTTTCTATCGTATATTTGTAATTTTGTAATATTTTACAACTGTTTTTAATTTATAGTTTAATTAACTGTTTTAAAAAATTATTTTACTCTATTATTAGACGTATATAAAAAGTTTTGTTGCGCGGTCACACATTTAATAATGCATGACCTTCAACGTGGTGCATTGGCGATTGCGCCGCTATAAAACAATATTGTTGATTGCATTGTTCTAATTTTCTTAGCTAGCTCTCATTGGTTCATTCCAAGTTCCAACCCCATTCCAGAAAACTTTTTGTACTCGTCATTGCCTGTGGTGTAAATAATTTTAAAATTGTATAATTTTGTTTAACTCTCAATAAAAGGAACTCGTAAGTTCATTTTAAATCTTTAAATTCTAATGAACTTAAAAATGGTGAATTTAGATAAAATACGCGAATTACATATGTAAAAGTTAAATATTGTGTATTAAATAGTATAAAAAAATTTCTATGTTATTATAAGGTTCTTCCAAGAACTTTTTTCTTTTAATCTATTTGACATGTTGTTATAATATTTATATACAAGAGCGTATCGCATGTTGGTATTGTATATATGTATATGTAAATATGTTGTTACAAATATATTATTTATATTCACTTATTTTTCACTAACAGCAATGTCACAAGAGCCGCTGCCTGGTTCATCAGAGATGAACAATGATTTAAGATTTATACGTTTATAAGGAGACCGTATACGTGCAGGATTTCATTACATGAAAAAAACGGTACACAAAAATGTAGCAACGATATCAGCATGTCACTTAAGGAAAAATAATGTACTGGATCAGTAACAATTCATCTAAGTATTATTTACTACTTCCACAATATTTTCTACTGTCATTACCGTAATAATAAATAAAACAGTATGAACTCTTTCTGTATATTTTTCTATTATTTTATAAAAAAGTTAGTAGTGTAAGAAGAAATTATTTTATATTTTTGATTAAGTAACATTTTGTATAGTTTTCATATTTTATTCAATCTAAGAGTTGTTAATGTCAACATTTTTTTCAATTGCGATAAAAGATAATCTTTAATTTTATTTTTCATTAAAAATTCAAAGTATTTT
Source organism: Plagodis pulveraria (assembly GCA_963890685.1). NCBI lineage: Eukaryota > Metazoa > Arthropoda > Insecta > Lepidoptera > Geometridae > Plagodis > Plagodis pulveraria. The sequence continues at coordinate 21,040,801 of OY982957.1, forward strand.
CAACTAATGGCCAAATTTCTTGCCCGTTCCATTTTTTTTTGCTCAACTTAGCCGTACAATGTAGAATATTTCTATATTTTAATTTACTTAGTAATTATAATATAGAAATTACGCTCTTATGAAGGTCAATTGACCTTAATAAGGGCGTAGTAGACGCCTAAATTGAATAAATGATTTAACTTTGATTACTAAAACCATATTAAATAATACATTAAATTAATAAAACATATTTTTAAGCATTAACTAGGTTAATGCTTAATGCTGTTTGTAAACAGTAGACAAATCATCATGTAAGTGTTTAATAAAAATGTTACATATTCTGAACGAATACAAAAATGATTATTAATGATTGTTTGATTTTTTCATAATTTATCGCGCTATGTGTGGTTGACCTAAAGTATATTTGATAAGGGAGGGTAACATAGTAATAACAAGGAGTTGAGATCCGTTCTTAACCGTGGACCATACATGTAGAATACATAATAATTATTTTATATGACTTATAATTATTTGGTATTAAAAGTGATCAGTCAGACAATGGGGACAACGGGAAGACAATTAATGTCGTCTCGCTGTCCCCATCAATGGGCCAGGCCAATGGGGACAACGGGAAGAAAAAAAGCTATCGTCTCGTTGTCCCCATCAATGGGGATAAGTCAATGGGGACAGCGGGAACACACCAATCTATATTGTCTTACTGTAACCTAGCATGGGGAGGCGCATTTAAAACAAAATATTAAGACAAATAGGACTTGAACGGGCTCAGTGTGCAGTTTGAAGGCAATGTTAGGTAAACCTTACAGTTTTTCAATTAACTCCTTATACAAGGAAGCGGAAGTTTTGAGTGTCAGACAGCTTTTTATATTGAAAGCGGTAGTTAATGTGCAAAAAAATCTTCGCATCTAATACGACTTTGCAGAACTTTCGAGAAAACGTGTATTTAGGTTACCTGTTCCATTTGTTATTTCATGTTTCGCTAAACGTTATCCAAATTTCTTACTTCCACGAGTATTCAATAAAGTCTTAGGCAAAGTTGACTTAAAAAATTAATCCACTTTAGAAACAAAACATTTAGTTAAGGTGTGGTTGCTGACTTAGTCATATGATAATTCTTTTTTATTTATGTTATTGTGATGGATCAAGCACGAGGCCCACCTGATGTAAAGTGGATCAACCTCTGCCTATAACAGATGCATTTCGTCACAAGTCACGAAGAAGCACTGCGCCCGTCATCTTCAGACATAGTTGTTAAGTCTCATGTGCCTGTAATTTCACTGGCTCTCGAGGACTGCTACCGGAACACACCGTTAGCGACTGATTTTCTACTTGAGGGTGGTCGCTAGTCAGGCGGGCATTCGCAAAATGCCCTTTCACCATGCGGTGCCCACGCTCAAGCCCGCGGTGGGATTCAAACCATGGACCTGCTGCGCGGCAGTCCATAGCCAATGCCACTGAGTCATCACTGATTCTGAAGATGTTTATTTGTGAGCGAATTATAATTATAACTTTTAACACACAGATAGACATTATTATACATCTTTCCCCAAAATTACTCTTCACACACATACACACGCATGACTTTTATTTATTTGTTACAAACGAACACGCACAGTCAAATTAAAGATTAATAAACTTACCCTACTTGTAGTACATGGCTACTATGTACTACAAGTAGAGTGCCGGGCTAGAATGCCCCCCCCCCCCCTCCCATCTCTACCCATGGGTATCGTAAGAGGCGACTAAGGGTAACACACTAGATGGTGGGGAGCGCACTTTCTGAGGAACTGATATCTCACACTGCGATCCCCAAGCTGCCTGCCAATCATATAGATGAAAATTATAGATTAAAACTAGCTCCATTTTATGTTAATACGTACAAAACTGTAATATTGGGAAGGAACTACCAATCAAGATACTGATGTTTATATACATTTATATAAACATCAGTTTCTTGATTTATTACACAAGATTATATACGAGTACCAAACTGGTAGGTAGAGCCACAAATTTGAACAATGTAATTTAAATGATTAACACAAATTTGAATTTGAATCGTGGGGGTTATGGCACACTCCCTATATTTGGGGAAGCTTTGTTCATCAGTGGACTATTCGGCTGATACAGTACTTGTAGTAACGAAAACAACTCTTTCATCTAATTATATATCGTTTATCTAACTGGTTTCCACGATACGGGCCAAGAGCCTAATGTGGAACCGCTGTTCATATATCTAGATATTATAATATGAAATTCTTAATTATATCTACTGAACTAGAAATAAGTTTGTATAATCTTGTTATGGTAATAAAAAATATTTATTATTTATCTACATACAGAAACTTATTAAACGCGTACTAGTGATGATACGTGATTATTCATTACCAACATCTCTTATAGTACAAAGATGTGACACATGGGCCCACTGCTAGCCATTCTGTAATTGAAAAAGTGCTCAAAGTAAATTGTATTAAAAAATGGTTAATATTGGTATCAACATTTTACCAAGAGTTTGTTTATTTATTTTGTCAGTGGAGAGTAAGAAACCTTAATTATATATTCTTCTAGTGTTTCATAAGTTTTTTTATTATTCACCTCTGTAACGACTGTAGAGATTTTGATAAAATTAGGAAGCTAGTATTCTTATACGACTTTACTCTATTAAAAGGTATGAATTACAAAGCAAACTGTTTCTGTAACATACCTCTGCAAAATTGCGATTAAACTAGGATTAGGAATGTTTATTCAATTTGTGTTATCATATTACATATATGATTACTAAATCAAATGGTTGACCTGTGGAATTTTACACCAGAACTCCTATTTTGTTTCTTGGTTGGGTTGTGGCATAATTTCATCACGCAAATCATCATATGTTTCTATTTACAATTCATGTACACTGCGTTTCACGTGACTGAGAGCACTAATCAATGAGTGCGTTTCACGTTACTAAGATTACTAATCACAAGTTTTATTTTTATAGCTGATAGGCTAGCCCTTAACTCCTTTACATGGTAAGTGATGATGTGGTCGAAGATTATGTTCAGGCTAACCTTGAATTACTGGCTCTCAAGGATAGCTGCCGAAACACACCGGTCGGCATTCGCAAAATTCTCTATCATCATGCAATATAACGACTGTGTGTGTGTGTGAGAAAGAGATCAGAAAATGATTATTGCTTAGAGTCTGGCTAACGAAAGTAGATACTGGATTTTTTTGCAAACTTTTTTATATGACAATACTAAAGTGTTGACCATCGGATATTTACCCTAAAAATTGGGGTATTTTAAGCAGAAACTACTTAGGAACAATGAATTCCAAAAAGGCATTTTTAAAACAAACTTATTTTAAACATATTATAAAATGAGTTTTAAAAATTCGTACGTTTGCTAAAATTGTATTTATCGAAAATAAGTATCGTATGTACGTGTTGGATCATTTCAATGCAACACTAAGCCTTAAGTTGGTCTAATAAATAGCTTAATTAATCAGGTACACTATTTACTAGAGAAAAACTTTGCAATTTTATGTTAAAGAAATTAATTTTCGGCTGTTTTCCGAAAGATTTGGTAAAATCAGAATCAGTATATGGTATCCCTATCTCTGACGCAACAAGATTGCGTGTTGTTGATGTTTCGTTGTGGTTGACTTGCGTATAGTTTTGTTGTGATATGTCCGTGTTAATGCTATAAAAATTAATAAAACTATAAAGAGTGAAGTGCGAAAACTATTGTTTTGTATGATTTCGAAATATGAAGAGAAAAAGCTTGTGAAACAAGCCGTATTGCGAGAAAAACAGGATTGTTTACGTACTGTGACTGATTTTTTAGGTTAGTACGGTCAAAATGTCTTGATATTTTTTTATTTTAAATAAGTACATATCAGTTTTAGTTACTCTATATAATGTTATTGTTCTTTTACAGATAGTCTTGAGGATAATGCACGAACTGCTGAAGTAAAACAAGCAATTGAAAAGATCACAGATTTAGATCAAAAAGATATGATGAAATCGCAGAACCAGTACTTAGAAGAACTATCTTCACTCACCGGTAAGTTTTCACACAACGTTAATCTTAGACTAGTTTTGTAATACTTGTGTATTTTCTATTATTTCTTAGTAATGAGACTCACGATAATTGACATTTTATTTTATTCTTTTTACAGATGTAAGTGTTATTACATTGAAGAGAATTAAAAAAGAAGGTGCGGTGAACGAAGGGGTCTGGAGGACTCCAGGTAAAAAACGACCTCACCCTTCAAAAGTGTCGAACTTAGATAGTTTCGATATGGATGTTATTCGTAATAAAGTAAACAAATTTTACATTGTGAGGAAACAAGTACAAACATTAAGATCTTTGTTGGTAGAGTTAAAAGAAAGTATAGAATTTGGTGGATGTCGTGAAACTCTCCGTCGCATATTATTAGCCAACGGTAATGAATTTAAGCAAAACAAAAATGAACGTTCATTATTAATTGAACGGTATGATATAGCTGCATGGAGACATCGCTTTTTGCGTACCATTGCATCGAAACGTGCAGAAGGCAAGCCAATAATATACTTTTTTTTTTTAATTCTTTTTTTATGTTATTGTGACGGAACAGGCCCGAGGCCCACCTGATGTTAAGTGGACTAACCTCTGCCTATAACAGACGCATTTCGTCAACAACGAATTGCACTGTGCCCGTCACACTGAGACGTCCAGTTGTTAGGTCTCATTAGCCTGTAATTTTTCTGGCTCTCAAGGACTGCTGCCGGAACACACCGTTAGGTGCTTGGCGACAGATTTTCTACTTGAGGGTGGTCGCTAGCCAGGCGGGCATTCACAAAATGCCCTTCCACCATGCGGTGAAGCTCAAGCTCTGGGCGGGATTCGAACCATGGACCTGCTGCGCGGCAGTCCATAGCCAATGCCACTGAGCCATCACTGCTTCAAAACTTAGATGAAACTAATGTCCACAAAACCTATAAGCCTAAAAAATGTTGGCAAGGTCCATCAACAAGTGGAATAATTGAAAATATATCGTCAGGAAAACGATATATTATTGTGCATGCAGGATCAGAGAAAGGCCCTGTTCCAAACTCATTGTTAGTATTTAGCACCAAATCGAAAATGGCCGACTACCACCATGACATGAATTCCACAAACTTCAACAAATGGCTTCAAGAAAAGCTTATGCCCAATTTGAATGAACCAAGTGTAATTGTAATGGACAATGCATCATACCATTCTGTCATAATTAATAAAGCGCCCACATCTCAAAATCGAAAGTTAGAGATACAGAATTAGCTTACATTGAATGGTATTTCATTTGAAACATACAATTCAAAAGCAGAGTTGCTCTGCTTAGTAAAACAGAACACACCAGAACCTATTTATGAAGCTGATGAACTTTTAAGCCAAAACGGACATGAAGTGCTAAGACTTCCTCCATATCATTGTGACCTAAATGCTATAGAACTCATATGGAGTCTAGCGAAAAGAAATGTGGGAAGCAAAACTGTAAGACGAACTCCAAAAGAGTTCGAGGATCTCATAAAACAATCTTTTGAGTGTATTACAGTAGATGATTGGAAAAAAATGACAGACCATGTCATTCATGTGGAAGACAAGTACAAAAGAAGAGACCATATAACTGAAAATAGTTTAGAAAGCTTCATCATCAATTTAAGAGACAGCAGCGACTCCAGTGATTCTGACGATTCACTCCATGTTGAATTTTACATTCAGATTTTGATTATAGTGATTAAAAAACAGTAAAAATATATGGTCTTGTTTTCTTTGATACATACTCACATAGATTTACAAATATTTAAACTCATGATAACATTGATACTCATGATAGTGTTTGATAGCCTGTTTGTTCCTTTAATACGCCACAATGGAGTGACGTATCCGTGTGATGTTTGGTATGGAGTTAATAAAGAGTTAACAAGTGATATAAGCTACTTTTAATATCGTCATAACGCGGACAAAATTGCAAGCATCCACTAGTAAAATAAAAATAAATGTCAAAGTATCAAAGTGAGTTGTTCCAACTTTCCTTTTTACTTTAGGGCTGACATGCTGATATTTTTTAAATTTGCCGCGCGTTTTCAGTATCAACTTTCATTAGCCAGACTCTATACATTGTGGAAGATATTTATATAACATTGCATGTCGATGACCTGATAATGATAGAGAATAATTTAATTCACATTTAAAATTTTAACTATTGAATTTCAAATAAATTACAGCCAGAAAAATAGTACCATATCAAAATAATAAAAACAAATATTCCTAAGAAATTTCAACAAGAAAATTTAAAAGTAGTATACCCATTTAAAATTTACACCTATGGATGTAAATTTTATATGTGATTAATATTCCAATGTTAATATGAATTATGAGCAACATTGCAGATTTTTAATAGTTTTCATTTATATTAGCAACAGTCAGTTATTGGACTTGGTCACCAATTATCAGGCCGGTAAATCTCAGGTTAGAAATTATCATGGTCGGCTAATATCGTCTCTCTCCTGTAAGCACTGTATGCATTTGATCATAAATAGATAAATAAAAAAAATTAAGTAACACGTAATATATACACTTTTTTTGCTTGTTTTTTATGTTATTTTGAAGGAACAAGCTCGAGGCCCACCTGATGTTATGTGGACTAACCTCTGCCTGTAACAAATGCATTTCGTCAACGACTAATTGCGCCGGTCACACTGAGACGTACAGTGGTTAGGTCTCATGTGCCTGTAATTTTACTGGCTCTCAAGGACTGCTGCCGGAACACACTGTTAGGTGTTGGCGACAGATTTTCGATTTTAGGGTGGTCGCTAGCCAGGCGGGCATTCGAAAAATGCCCTTCCACCATACGGTGAAGCTCACGCCCGCGGCAGGATTTAAACCATGGACCTGCACGGCAGTCCATAGCCGATGCTACTGAGCCATCACTGCTACACATGTAATGGTATTTGAAATATTATTATTAATAGTAGCGTTTTACCTGAAATAAAACGCATATTAATTTACTTACCTTATTCGAAGCTTTATTTATTGAGATAGGCTTTACATTTCCCGCCTTACATTTTAGGCAACTTCCGGTTTTTGTCCCTCCCATCGTTTCTTGTCACTTCCGCCTGGCAGTGTGGCGCCATTTTGTATCAGCCACTTCGGTACTCATTGCGTTTTGCTTTGATTACCAGGCAGCGATTTATCGTAAGCTTCGAATAAGGTAAGTAAATTAATATGCGTTTTATTTCAGGTAAAACGCTACTATTAATTTGACTGGTACCTTATTCGAAGCTTTATTTATTGAGACATGTTTATTATCGCCTGGTGGAAGTGATGTTGTTGACGTAAACGCCAATGTGATTATGATTGCATGGTAATTAAAATAACTATGCAATAATTATATGATTATCAAAGTTGATGTCTTATGTAGCTATTTGCCTACAATATGGATTTAAATAATTAATTACAACATTTTAGTTTATAGACACTATTATTTATTCAAAAACTAAAATCAAAACGACTCCATTAGGTAACATAAGTAGAGCATTATATAACCATAAAGTATTTACATATCAATCAATATCATTATCATTCACACTCATTTCACAGCCACAGTTTTGTAATATATTTTTAATCAACAGGATTAAAGAACCGAGTGATAGATGTTTTACTAACAGGTGTAACCTGACAGCGATAATATTTACAAAAGGTGTTTTGTGAACGCCAGTTGCCCCTTGCTAGTATCTCTTCGAGAGGATAATTATCAAGCCAATTTTTTGATGCAACTGCTGACCTAAAACTTCCTGGAGTGGCAGATATACCAGCCTGAGCTAATAAAGACTTGATCCAACCTGCAATTAGGGTACGAGATGCAGGTCTGGGTTCCCCTCTTACATTAATAAACAAATTGTTGGTTTTAGCGGCTTCTCTACGATTCTTGAGCAAAGAACAAGTCTGTTTAACCCAAAAGACAGCATTTAACTGCTCATTTTCATTATTTACTATAAGCTTCCATCCAGACTGCCTATAATTTACAGAATCAGTCTTAGAACCAAACGATGGCCATAATATTACTGAATCATCATCGATTATGCAACTTCTAGAATCAACATTAAGTAATGTCAGGTCGTGAATTCGTCTCCCTGAACAAAGGAGTAATAAGACAGCTGTATGTCTCTGAACTTGAAAAATATTAGTTTTGTCAATACTATAGTTATGTAAATAAGAGGCTAACGTATCTATATTCCAAACCGGGGGTTTGCCGTGGTGGACATTTTGCAAAGATATTGATTTTAAAATATGTTTGATTAACACGTGTGACCTTAGATGACCTGACTTTTCTGGATCACATAGGGTTGCTACTACTGATTTGTGCAACAAAATTGTGTTATATGATAGTTTATAAATCAAATGAAGATCCGATAAGTATCTAGCAACTTCACTTGCTGTAGGATTTGAATAGTTAGTCTTGTGTGATTCACACCAAGACAACCACCTCTTCCATGCGATGCTACACACTTTACGCGTAGATGGACGCCAGGACTCTTGTAGGAGCTTTAATTGATTAGTGTCCCATCCACTAAGTGTCCCAGACCACCCCCACATTTCCACACTTCTAACGTCATCTCCAGTACATTCGGAGGAGGGAGTCCTGTGGTGACGTCTAAGAGGACTTTGTTCAGGTGGCGAATCGTGAATGGGGGAGCTAACGCTCGCGATTTGATGTCCGGGCGCCAAAACACTCGCTTCCATCGTGGAACTACCAGTAAATATATTCCCTGAGCTTGGTTCAGGTGACTTAGAGCTCTGGGGATTAGGAACGGTGGAGGAAATACCCAGGCTAGGTTGAAATTCCAGAGCTGGGAAAAGGCATCGTGGAACATCACTTTTCGGTCGTGAAGATCCAGTGACACATAATTGCTCACTACATGTGCTCTGCTCGAGGCAAACAGATCGATCACTGGAACCCCCCACTTGGCGAAAATGTTGTCCGTGCACTCCTGCGTCAGATGCCATTCTGGGGGAATACGAAGTCTCGATAGATGATCGGCATGACAGTTGTATATTCCGGGAATGTGAAAGACTTTTATGTGAATTTGATAACTGGCTAGAATATTGAAGACCTGGTAAGTTAGGTTCATCAGGGCTGTAGATTTGGTGCCTCCTTCGTGACGGAGGTAAGATATTACAGATTGGTTGTCTGATTGTATCAGTAGCGTACTGTGACTTACAAGCTGACGATGGTGCTGCAGAACTTTTAAGATTGCCAACATTTCTTTTAGGTTGCCGTGGAGATCTTTCTCTGCTTCGGCCCATGAACCCGTTAGAGACAGATTGTCTAATCGAGCTCCCCATGCGATGTCGGACGCATCGGTTGTGAGGAAGTGCGAGGGGGGTGGCATGTGAATGGGTGTTGAGCGTCTGCAATTCTGCCGTCACCACACTAACTCGTTGACTGCAGCAAGTGATAGGGGGGGGATGCCGCCTGTAAGACATCCTGGTGTATTTCTTCAGAATTTGGTTCATCAGGCGTAACAGGTGCCGATAGTTGAGCCTGCCTTTTGGCACCACAAAACTGGCAAAGTTGAAGAGACCAACTAGACTTTGCAGTTCCCTGAGATTTGTACTTTGTTCCGTCAACATAAGGTTTGTTTTGGCTATAAGAGCAGGTATTTTGTCTTCGGGTAGACTTTTGCAATTCGTCCAAGGATTCCTAAGAATTCCTAAGAACACTAGACTTCTTTTGGGACTTGTAATGGATTTTTCGTAATTTATCAACCAGCCCAGCTTCTCGAGAGTCTTGCACACAATGTTTACATGACTTCGAAGAACAGATTCGCTCTGATTCACGATCAAAAAATCGTCCAAAAACACAATTATTCTTATGCCTTGCTGCCGTAGAATTTGCACAGTCCAACCTGTGAGTGCAGCGAATGTTTTTGGCGCCGTGCTCAGTCCGAAAGGCAAACACGTCATTTCGAGCAGTTCGTTGCGATATATAAGACGCAGGAACCTTCTGTGGCTGCGAGCCACAGATAAAATAGGCTAGTGAAATGTCTATTTTGCATAGCCAGTCCTTTGGCTGAAGGAAGTCCGGTATGCGTTGGACATTTATGAGTCTGAAATGATCTACTATTATGTACCGATTTAGATTCTTTAAATTGATAATTGGTCGGAATGAGCCGTCGCTTTTGGGGACCAGGAACATCGACGACAGAAAGCTGGGCGAGGTCGCAGCATGTTCTAGAACCCTCTGGTGTTTCATTTTGTTTATGACACATGTCATTTGTCCGACTCTGGTACGTGTAGATTGAAACTGACGTTGTTGGGATAGACAAGCGGAGGTCTTTGGCAAAATGGTATGCGATACCCTGTTATCATTTTTAATAAATGAGGTGGAGCTCCTAGTTGTTCCCAAATATCCCGAAATTGCGCAAGACGACCCGCTTTGAACGGTTGCGAGTCAAAATTTTCGTCGCTTATTGTCTTTGTTTTGGGGGGTAGGCGAGTAAAGACGCTTCCGTCCGCGACCCGATGGTTATGATGCCTTGCATTTGAGCGAAATGCATTTCCCCGAAATGTATTCTGGTAATTAAGATGATTCGGTGCGCCCGAATTATAATGAGACACTCTGTCATGATGACAACCACCCTGCGAGGGTAGATAGTTGCGATTGCACGCCTGCGAAAAACCCTGCGAGGGCTTTATGTGTGAAGCGGGCCCCTGCGAGGGGCCACGTGGCTTCTTTGAAGCTGCCTGCGAGGCAGAAGTACCGTTGGTTCTTTGTGCTAGCCAAAAGCATTTTTTAACACCACCTGCGTGGTCCATTGCTTTAGTGAACTTTTCTGCATCAAAAAGATTGACAGTCGTTGGCGGAATCTTGCGCAGAGTCGCCTTACTCACGGGATCTCTGGCGTGCTTGAGGATGCTATCTCGGCGCATTTGAATTGTCTCGGCTCGATGGCCACAGATGATCTGCAATAGGTCTGAAGATGTTTTGTGGAAATTTCCCGTAGAAAACAGTGTGGTGACCTTCTGATACAGGTTCCCATAGTCCAAAGATTCACAATCCTTAGCCGACGTTAATAAATCTCGTAATCCATCTTCAACAGATTCCTTTTGCTTAAATACACACATAGTTAAGGCTGCGAAAGCCTTCTCTGTAAGTGTGAGATGTTGTGGGGTTTCATAGCCTTTCATTTCATCATTAATTTCCAGATCAGTGAATCCCGGTGCAAAATTGTATAACTTCTGAGCTTCAATGTACCTTACATCACTCCAATCGCTTTTGCCCAGGTGCTGATGGTCACTTAACATTTGCAAATGTGATTGAGACGTTTTTGGAATAGACGGTTCCTTGAGTTTGGTTTCAAACGAAAGAGTGATTTCAGTCTGCTCAGGTTTGTCATCAAAATCACAACATTGATCGCAATCAGCAGTAAAAGGCGATGCAGTAAGTGATATAACATCATCATTGGGTACCTGATATTGTCCAGCTTGGCGAAGAACTTGTTCCCGCAGTGCGCGAACTTCTTCAGCAAGTTTCTTATGGGATGATCGGTGTTTCTTGCTCTTCTTCCTTCTTTGTCTCCGTTTAGCCGCGGCCGATGAGGAACTTGAACTGCTTCCGCTGTCACTACTCGAACTCGATGAACTCCGTTGTCGTCTTTTACTGGGTGTGGTCGACGGACCCGGTAAATTTTCAAAGTCTTTATCCATACTAAGGAACAAAAGGCACAAATATTATTCAAAAGAAACAAACGCTCAAATAATTACAAATTTAAACCTTCTATAACGAACGGTAAAACCGTTAAATATATTCAAATAATTTTAGCAATCGAATAAACGTTAAGTTTCACCTGTATATAGTATAGGTACACTATATAAATTCGAATTATAACTATAGTCGATGGCACCACTAGAGTGCGACCGACTCGGCGGGAATTCAAAACGCCAATGTGTACCGAAGTGGCTGATACAAAATGGCGCCACACTGCCAGGCGGAAGTGACAAGAAACGATGGGAGGGACAAAAACCGGAAGTTGCCTAAAATGTAAGGCGGGAAATGTAAAGCCTATCTCAATAAATAAAGCTTCGAATAAGGTACCAGTCAAATTAATATATCATTCATCAACAAATGTCAAGACTTATAAACAATAATGACCGACCAACCTTCAGAAGTTCGTAACGATTTAATAGCAAGCAACCGAACGCGTGAAAAGTTGCACACCGACCGATTGCGTAAGGATCTGGACGGCGATTCTCGTGCAGTGATATGAATATCATAGTAGATAAATATCGAGAAAACATGGCGAATATAAGTCGTGTAGTTTTGTATTATTCTCGCAATGTCACTATCGATAAATATCAAGCCCTAGCGATCGACACGCAACATTGTGATATCGGGCTTATCATTATACTCTCTATAAACATGAACACAAGTTCATCTGTGGACATATTTTTATATCTACCACTCGCGAGAATAGCATTTTTGTGAAAAGTCGATATTTTTGGGATATTAATAGTCCATAGGTGACACGGGATAGATATCGAGATTTGATAAATTTATCCCAATTTTGAGAATTGCCCCCTTGAACGTTCTCCTGTTGACTGAGGGCGTATTGCACTTGACTTTTTTTATTTTTGATAATTTTGATTATATTTTGTGTCTTTGGTTCATATTAAATATGGATCCATAGACGCAAAATGTGGTCAAAATTATCGAAAATAACGAAATTAGTCAAGTGGTATATGGCCTGACTCTGTAATCCATAGACCAATAAAATTATATATATTATAAGCCCGTAGGTTTCCCTAGACGCAAAATGTGGTCAAAATTATCGAAAATAACGAAATTAGTCAAGTGGTATATGGCCTGACTCTGTAATCCATAGACCAATAAAATTATATATATTATAAGCCCGTAGGTTTCCCTAAGTAATTTGTGGAAAAATTTCTTTTGTACGTTTGTGTTTTTATTTATTTATTTAAGGCTTATCATTAACAATTACACTGTTTAGTAGCCGTATCCGTAGCCGAAAGATGTTTATCTTATTTTGAGGCTTGTAAACTATATCCTCCTATTTCAAAATATTTTGCAGATATTACTACTAAGCAACAACCACAAAAGTACTCTATCCCTATCAGTTAACAACCCACTAGTATTACTAGCACATCACAATCATACAAAAAACTATCTTTAAAAAACCCCACTCACTTCCTAAATTTTCTAAGGGTTATGACCACCATGCTCATTATGAGCTTACAGTAAGCTGATTGACAGTGTTAACTGATAGGGATAGAGTACTTTTGTGGTTGTTGCTTAGTAGTAATATCTGCAAAATATTTTAAGAGTATGATGCACCAACACCCTCTAATAGGTGTGCACTGAAAAATAATATTTCCACTAGTGCAACAGAATAACAATTTGTTGCTGATATTATTATTGCTTAAATTAATTTACTTTCTCAGTCCCAAATTATTGAACTGTCCAACGTTGCCCCATTAATTGCAGCTATTACAAATTTATCGGTCCAATGTGGATCAAGTCCAGGTAAGTAAAAACTTCGTAAGTGGCTACGTTCACCGAAAGACAGGGACCATTTTAATGTACCGGGCGTCTACAAAATACCGTGTGACTGTGGCAAGAGCTATGTAGGTGAAACTCGTCGTAACATCGCAACTTGACTTGCTGAACATATTAGGAGCATTAAGAATATAGACACAATCAAATCAGCAATCGCGGAGCACACACATCTCTCGGACACGCAACATTTTATACGGTTCGACAAAGCCTCCGTACTAGCAAGAAAAAAATCTTTATACCCCGAAAAGTACGTGAGGCTATCGAGATCACCCGTTACCTCAATTTCAATAGAGATCGTGGATGGACCCTCCCATCAGCTTGGACACTTATTCTTAATGCTACCCCAACGCGAAAAGTGCTAGGTAGTCTAGAGTGTGATACAGTTAGCAGTGTTTGTGTTGAAGATTTCGACGAAGAGCTTAGTGACGAAGAGGATGCACCACCATCAGCACAGCGGTGCGCGGGGCTTTCCCCCAGCCCTCTGGCCGCCTCGCGCCTTGCAGAACGAGCAGTTGCGCGGAGTCGTCGCCGCGATTTAGACGCGTGAACTCACCTGATGAAGAGCTAGGTCGACAATCTCGACCAATACGCATGAGTACAGCCGGTTATTGAAAACATTAATATGTCTCATACTCACGGGAACTTTCAAACAAAAATTCTATTTCTTATACACAAATTTGTCTTCCCTAACATAGTAATGAGTATTCTATTGTCGCCGCCTTAGTCAATGGTACCTGTTATGTTTCTGTTTATATTCCTGAGCCTTCTACTGCTACATTTGATGAACTTAACTCAATGTTGCGTTCACTTCCCAGGCCCTATATAATTTAAGGAGATTTTATTTCCCAACACCAATCTTGGGGTTGTTCCATATCCAGTAGCCATGGTAAAGATTTGTTAGAAATAATTGACATACATAACCTATAGTAATGAAACAACTTTAAACGGTTTAAATCGCGTATATTTCTCATTATTTTTGTCCTGACCACCCCGTGACCACGATCACTGCAAAGTGATTGTAACGTCGGGACAAAAATAATGATAGATATATGCGATTTAAACCATTTAAAGTTATTTAATTACTATGTGTAATAATCGCGAAAACCTAAGACAGCATTATACATAACCTATGTTTATTAAACACTGGTTCCCCAACTCGTCGCACTAGCCCTCATGAAAATATTAGTACTGTAGATGTATCTATATGCACTCCTAATTTAGCCTCTCAGTTTACCTGGTATACACTCCCATCCACATATGGTAGTGACCATTTTCCTATCGTTATCTCTTCCATAGAAAAATCTTTAGATCCAATTCTGATTCGACAACCTCGCCTTATATATAGAATCCAGGAAAATGATTGGGATAAATTCAAATCTTGTGTGGAATGTTACTTTAAAGACCTTCCGGAAACGTCTACAGGTAACAGTGATATATGTTCTGAAGCACTTGCAAAAGCTATTTTGTCAACTGCGGACCAAGTTTCCCCTATAAAAATTCTGCTTCCGGTTTGATACCCTCACCTTCCTGGTGGGACAATGTACAATATAGGTTCAAAAACGTAAACAGGCAGAAATAAATTATATAACTATTTGAGCCAAGAAAACTTTGCTGTCTTTACGAAAATCATTTCATATAAGATACTAAACATTTTTTATGATAAAAAATGTTTTCAGCATTTAAAAGATTTTGTCATTCAATTTCGCCTAGGTCACACCCTTCTACTGTATGGATTAACATCAGAAGATTCAAAGCAGGTATGTCTAATACTAATCAACCTCTACTTCCAACTTCTATGGCTAGCTCATATTTAGACTATCTTAAGAAAATAAAATAAAGCATAATTTTTATAATTTCCTTGGTAAACCATAATTTCCATGTCAAATCATGAGCCAAGGAAAACATGGAAATTAGAACCAAGGAAATTAGATTTAAGTCATTAAAAAATCGTAGACCTAAAACCATTAACTTATAATATTCATGTGTCAAATTGAGACTACCTGTGCCACAAACATTACCGTTAATTGAAACTATTAGTTAGAAGTCCATCAAACTGTTGACAAATAACGACCATGGAAATTGAAAAATTTATAAACCAAAAGCCAAGGAGGGGTGTACTTATGTGAATGGTGCGAAACTAAACAACGGTGTGCACATCTTTCTCCGATGGGTTTCTCGTGGCAAAATGGTCGAGAGAAACGGTGTAACTCAATTTCTTTCAAACGTTTGTGTTTCGATATTACAACTGTTGAAATAACTTACCAAGGAAATTATATTTTACTCGCGGACACGGATGAAACTGAATGTAACTTTAAAACCATATCTTTTTTAATACACTAAACACTTTTTTTTGGTGAAGTGGGGCTTATTATACATTATGATAAAATTTATATAATGTTACGAATACAACTTAATGCAATATGGGTGATAATATAAAATAAAATACAAAACGGACATGACAAGGAAATTAGGATTTTAACATTTCTTTATTATTTTTTTATATATTTCATATAGATATTTATGTTTGATTAGCAAAAACAGGTGTATATAAGGATACATTATTTGAATAAAAATAAATATTAACTATAAACATCAATAATATAATTTTCATCCATTCGGACATCAAAAAGTCATGATTTTGGCGAATCTTTTGTAACTGTTCTCCCCTGTTCCATTTAGGATAAGAACTTTAAGAATGCCACTAAAATTTGCCACTTCTGTCACTTTTGACATTAGATGTGGCGTTTATGGCGAAATAACGCCAAGACCCATGTGGAACAACTTTTTGAGAGTGTGATCGTTTTTAGCGTTTTTAGCGAATCTAACTTCATATGGTAAGCGCCCTTAGAGACGACTTCGATTTTTGTTGAGGTGTAACTTCGAGCATGGCTCGATGAGATATAAAAACGGGGAAATCTTACGAAATCTATAAACGAGAGGAGAAAAGACAGATCACGGGAAATTTTAAATAGGTAATCGGATCAGGAAAGTATAACATGGAAAAGGAATAGAAGAGGAGGATGGAGAAAAAATAAATACTTTTATATGTATCATAAAATAAAACTATCTACTAATTATATTCATTTTAAATTTTAATCATAATACGTACATAGATAAGTGATACATAATTATATACAATGTATATTTACATATTTACAGTTTAATATTATTAGTAATGATATATTCAGAAATTGCCTTATATACATCTGGGTCCGAACATTGAAGAATACAAACAATACTGGTTGGAAACAGAATTTTAAGAACAGCCAAAGCCTCTAGCATTGCAGTTTGGTCATGTTGAGGACAAGAGAGCATAATGTGATTCAAATCCCCCACATCCTCCCCGCATGCACAGGTAGGAGAATCAACAATATGAAGCTTTGCAAGATGAGCTGGACTGCGAACATGGCCCAGCCGCATTCTTATTATTATTGACGACACTTTCTTGCGTAACATCAAACAGGTGAACCATGGTTTATTCATTATATTTGAAAATAGTGCTTTCCCTTACATTGAGCACTGCTGGCCCAATTTCTGTTCCAGGATTCCTTGAGAAAAACTTTTGGTAAAGATGTTTAATCATGGAAATAGTTAAAAAAATTAAAAAAGTCTCCAGATGTAACAGCTTCATTTGCTATGCAACCAGCATATTCATTACCTCTAATGCCGCAATGACTTGGGATCCAAGTAAACTAAACTGAATAACCTAAGAGAGTACACTTATATAATTTTGATCTGGCTTCAATTATTATAGAATTTTGTGATTGAGGTTTAAACGGAAACTTAGCTAAAGCTTGAAGAACACTTAGGGAGTCCGAAAATATTACAGTTTTAAATAGTTTCATAAGTAGAATATATTCCAATGCATTTAGAATTCCAAAACATTCGCCAATGAAAGCAGATATTTCAGGGGGAATTTAATTTTTTGCACAATATTATACTGCGGGTGATAAACTCCCACACCAACACAATCAGCAGATGTGTGTTTGGATGCATCGCTATAAAGGTGGTGCCATCCATTCCATCTTTCTTGAACTATTGAATTGAATTGAATATTAGCATTGGGATCATCTCTATCAATACCAATGTTGTAGATAACTACAGGATCCTGTGATAGACATTCGTACCTAACATTATAAATGGGGAGTTTTTCAATGTTGTAAGTAGGCGCTTTTGAGTCCATGAATTTATGCCTGCTATTAATAAGACAGGGTATAGTTTTATGTGGCCAATAACTAGAATGTGATGTGATATGTTGAGATAATTGTTGTAACTTGAAAAATATAGAATGTCTAGAAAATCTAAGTGAACGGAATAGAAATTTATCGGATAGATACTGGCGCCGTAAATGAAATGGAGGATGAATTCATTCCACTTGGAGAGCATTTATTGGACTAGAATTCATTGCTACAGTGATGATTCTCATTGGATTGAATAGCATCTAACTTCCTTGTTCCAGCAATGCTACATGGCTCTAACAAAATGAGCCATAATCAATGACACTTCTTACTAGAGCAATGTAGACAATTCTCAAAGAAGAGGGATGTGCTCCCCACCAAACACCCGATCAACATCTTGTGAAAAATCGTCTTGATTGGTTTATAGAAGGTCGTGGTTTGCTTGCAGAGTCTCAGTATGGTTCCGTAGAGGTAGAAGTACTTTGGACAGTTTGAGCATTTTTGTAACGGATATTCGACTGGCTTTTACTAATAATGAATCCAATGTTGCACTATTCTTAGATATTAATTCCGCATATCCGTACTTTTGCCAATACTTAAAGAAAAACTGCAACTGTTACATGTTCCTCCTATTATTTGCAACTTTATACTTAATATGCTTAACGGTAGATCTGTGAAATTGGATAAATCAAATGAAATTAGATTTTCATGGAAAGGCTTACCACAAGGTTCAGTCATTAGTCCGATACTTTATAACATATACACTTATGACCTTGAATTGACAATTAAAGGTCCAGTTAAAATTCTTCAATATGCAGATGATCTCCTCTATTTTCAGATCGCAATATAAATAATTCTATTTCCAATGTATCATCAGCTTTAAATAATCTAAACACTTGGATGAATAATAATGGTCTTGAGCTTTCCGTTTCTAAAAGTAATGGTGTAGTTTTTACTAGGCAACGCCCGCTCCACCTGTTAATAATCTCTGTAATGGAGAACCAATTCCAGTTCAAAATCTATTTAAGTTTTTAGGTTTGGTTTTAGATTCTAAACATACATTTCTTCCACATTGTGATTATGTCGCAACAAAATGTGAACGGCTTCTTAACATTTTAAGATGTCTCTCGGGTGTTTGGTGGGGAGCACATCCCTCTTCTTTGAGAATTGTCTACATTGCTCTAGTAAGAAGTGTCATTGATTATGGCTCATTTTGTTAGAGCCATGTAGCATTGCTGGAACAAGGAAGTTAGATGCTATTCAATCCAATGAGAATCATCACTGTAGCAATGAATTCTAGTCCAATAAATGCTCTCCAAGTGGAATGAATTCATCCTCCATTTCATTTACGGCGCCAGTATCTATCCGATAAATTTCTATTCCGTTCACTTAGATTTTCTAGACATTCTATATTTTTCAAGTTACAACAATTATCTCAACATATCACATCACATTCTAGTTATTGGCCACATAAAACTATACCCTGTCTTATTAATAGCAGGCATAAATTCATGGACTCAAAAGCGCCTACTTACAACATTGAAAAACTCCCC
This sequence comes from Plagodis pulveraria, assembly GCA_963890685.1. Classification (NCBI taxonomy): domain Eukaryota; kingdom Metazoa; phylum Arthropoda; class Insecta; order Lepidoptera; family Geometridae; genus Plagodis; species Plagodis pulveraria. The sequence goes on from OY982957.1 coordinate 21,060,116, forward strand.
ATTTATAATGTTAGGTACGAATGTCTATCACAGGATCCTGTAGTTATCTACAACATTGGTATTGATAGAGATGATCCCAATGCTAATATTCAATTCAATTCAATAGTTCAAGAAAGATGGAATGGATGGCACCACCTTTATAGCGATGCATCCAAACACACATCTGCTGATTGTGTTGGTGTGGGAGTTTATCACCCGCAGTATAATATTGTGCAAAAAATTAAATTCCCCCTGAAATATCTGCTTTCATTGGCGAATGTTTTGGAATTCTAAATGCATTGGAATATATTCTACTTATGAAACTATTTAAAACTGTAATATTTTCGGACTACCTAAGTGTTCTTCAAGCTTTAGCTAAGTTTCCGTTTAAACCTCAATCACAAAATTCTATAATAATTGAAGCCAGATCAAAATTATATAAGTGTACTCTCTTAGGTTATTCAGTTTAGTTTACTTGGATCCCAAGTCATTGCGGCATTAGAGGTAATGAATATGCTGGTTGCATAGCAAATGAAGCTGTTACATCTGGAGACTTTTTGAATTTTTTTAACTATTTCCATGATTAAACATCTTTACCAAAAGTTTTTCTCAAGGAATCCTGGAACAGAAATTGGGCCAGCAGTGCTCAATGTAAGGGAAAGCACTATTTTCAAATATAATGAATAAACCATGGTTCACCTGTTTGATGTTACGCAAGAAAGTGTCGTCAATACTAATAAGAATGCGGCTGGGCCATGTTCGCAGTCCAGCTCATCTTGCAAAGCTTCATATTGTTGATTCTCCTACCTGTGCATGCGGGGAGGATGTGGGGGATTTGAATCACATTATGCTCTCTTGTCCTCAACATGACCAAACTGCAATGCTAGAGGCTTTGGCTGTTCTTAAAATTCTGTTTCCAACCAGTATTGTTTGTATTCTTCAATGTTCGGACCCAGATGTATATAAGGCAATTTCTGAATATATCATTACTAATAATATTAAACTGTAAATATGTAAATATACATTGTATATAATTATGTATCACTTATCTATGTACGTATTATGATTAAAATTTAAAATGAATATAATTAGTAGATAGTTTTATTTTATGATACATATAAAAGTATTTATTTTTTCTCCATCCTCCTCTTCTATTCCTTTTCCATGTTATACTTTCCTGATCCGATTACCTATTTAAAATTTCCCGTGATCTGTCTTTTCTCCTCTCGTTTATAGATTTCGTAAGATTTCCCCGTTTTTATATCTCATCGAGCCATGCTCGAAGTTACACCTCAACAAAAATCGAAGTCGTCTCTAAGGGCGCTTACCATATGAAGTTAGATTCGCTAAAAACGCTAAAAACGATCACACTCTCAAAAAGTTGTTCCACATGGGTCTTGGCGTTATTTCGCCATAAACGCCACATCTAATGTCAAAAGTGACAGAAGTGGCAAATTTTAGTGGCATTCTCAAAGTTCTTATCCTAAATGGAACATGGGAGAACAGTTACAAAAGATTCGCCAAAATCATGACTTTTTGATGTCCGAATGGATGAAAATTATATTATTGATGTTTATAGTTAATATTTATTTTTATTCAAATAATGTATCCTTATATACACCTGTTTTTGCTAATCAAACATAAATATCTATATGAAATATATAAAAAAATAATAAAGAAATGTTAAAATCCTAATTTCCTTGTCATGTCCGTTTTGTATTTTATTTTATATTATCACCCATATTGCATTAAGTTGTATTCGTAACATTATATAAATTTTATCATAATGTATAATAAGCCCCACTTCACCAAAAAAAAGTGTTTAGTGTATTAAAAAAGATATGGTTTTAAAGTTACATTCAGTTTCATCCGTGTCCGCGAGTAAAATATAATTTCCTTGGTAAGTTATTTCAACAGTTGTAATATCGAAACACAAACGTTTGAAAGAAATTGAGTTACACCGTTTCTCTCGACCATTTTGCCGCGAGAAACCCATCGGAGAAAGATGTGCACACCGTTGTTTAGTTTCGCACCATTCACATAAGTACACCCCTCCTTGGCTTTTGGTTTATAAATTTTTCAATTTCCATGGTCGTTATTTGTCAACAGTTTGATGGACTTCTAACTAATAGTTTCAATTAACGGTAATGTTTGTGGCACAGGTAGTCTCAATTTGACACATGAATATTATAAGTTAATGGTTTTAGGTCTACGATTTTTTAATGACTTAAATCTAATTTCCTTGGTTCTAATTTCCATGTTTTCCTTGGCTCATGATTTGACATGGAAATTATGGTTTACCAAGGAAATTATAAAAATTACGCTTTATTTTATTTTCTTACCAGTGGTGAAGAGAATTATGTTTATACTAGATTTAATCTCTTTTTTTTAATTTTTACATAAATAAATTATATTAAATTTATATATTTGTTTGAAAATAAAAATAGATTTAACGTGTTTCACAACATTTAACTAATATATTTAAGGACATTAATATATTTCAAGATAATCAAAAAATTATATCGTTAATTTTTCTCTTACTTAGAAAACTCAACACGGGGAAAACAAAAAGCACAAGAGCTGAAAAATTCGAAAAAAAAGATTAAAAATATGAAGAGTGATCAGCTACACTGGCCTGCAAATATAAGTACAACACTTTTAAAATTGCAATAACTTTTTAAATACACAAGATATACTTTTGAAACAAAAAGGTCTAGACAAAAGTTTAATTTTGTACATAAAAACTTCATAATCGGTAAACCTTTCTTTTAAGAAACGGCTGAAAAACCTTTCAAATCAAAAATAATCCTTTTCGAAAAACGATTTTAATCCTCATTTCTTGTTTCTGTTTTTGTTTTAAAAAATAAATCTTGATTGATGTGTCTTGTTACAAAAGCTAAGTTAGACAATCAGCACATAAACTTATTTATCATGCCTCTTCCACCTGAAGAATGTGCTTGGACTACTTAACTATTCTGCAAGAATGGTGGGTGTGACGTTACGAACGGTCCAGAAGGTGAAGCGAAGGTACGAAGAGACTGGAAACCATTTGGTAATGGCAGACCCAGGTGTACTAGTGCCCAAGAAGACCGTTATACTGTTTCCACTGTGTTGCGAAATCGCCAACTAATTGCAGTTGAAGTCCATCATCTTCAGATCCGAAGGGACAACATTAGTAACAGTTCAGTGAGAAGAAGACTGGCTGAAGCAAACCTGAAACTCCGAAGGCCAGCGAGTGGTCCCAAATTCGAGAGGGAGCATCGAGTAGCGAGACTACGATACACCCATGAAAACATACAGTGGGATCAACAAGAATGTTCAAGAATTTTGTTTACAGATGATTCTCACTTTACACTTCTGATAAAAGGCCAAATGTCTACAGGTGACCTGGTGAGTAATACCTTCAAGCCTGCTTCTCAGAAAGAGTCCAGTACGGTGGAGGCAGTGTACATGTATGGGCTGGCATATCTTCAAAAGTTCGCACAGAGTTAGTGACCATAGAAAATTGCACTCTGACTGCGGAAAGATACGCCTAGGAGATTCTCAATGAGTATGCAGTGCCGTATTTAGTAAATATGGGTGATGGATCGTTGCTGATGCATGTAAGGCCACACATGGCTCGGGTCGTGCAAGAGTATATTCAGGAGGTGTGTATCAGCGTGATGGATTGGCCATCAAGAAGTCTTGATCTCAACCCGATTGAATACGCCTGGGATGAGCTAGGGAAGCTAGTCAAAAGCTGCAGACCACCACCTACCACCCTCAAGGCACTAAAACAGGCCCGGATAGAAGAATGGGAGAATATTTCCCAACATCGGCTCCTAAACCTCGTGTTCAGTATGACAAATCGACTTGAAGCTGTAAGCAGAGCCCGAGGAGGCAATATCAGTTATAAATAACATGTAAAATGTATATTATAATTTGCGCTTTATTATTATTTTAATTATAATAATAATTTTTGTCTCCAAAACATGAGCTAATATGTAAATATTAGCTAATAATTATCAGTTCGTAGGTATGAATATGACAGCTTATAAAATGTTTCAAACATGATTATTTATCAGTTATGAGATGTTTTTAAAAATATAAATAAAAACTTAATTACGTAAATATTTTGTTTCATACTTAACATTTCTGTAAGGAAAATAAATAATGTAATTATTATAACATAATACTGATTTCCGTGGCAACCTATAATTTCCTTGCAATAGTTTTCTAATTTCCTTGGGACCTTACTAATTTCCTTGACTGTTTAAAACTTCATGACCTTATAACTTCTTTTCAGGAATGTTTTGTGATACTTCTTTTACACAAATGAATACTGCTTTTATTCATTTATATAATCAACAACCTAACTGATAAGTAATTAGCAAAAAAAAACATGCCAAGGAAATTAGGCAAAAAATATATTTTTTGGCGAATTACCCAAACGATCACAGTGATCACAACCATGTGATCAAAATTATCGAAAATAACGTTATTAGCGTCAAGTGTAATATACCCTTAGAAACACTAACGAGGATTAAACATGACACTGAGAAATGCTCAATACGTGCGAGACTATATCCCGAAATAGGGAGGAAATAAAATATTTAAAAAAAGTAATTTGTGATTCTAAGCTGTGGTGCACTGGGGGGCGTTCCAAGGCTCAGAGTGTAGTTGTTTGGTTGTTTTAACTTACTCGAAGGTTCGGTACGACGCGGTTGTTTTATAAGCTCAAATATCGATTTTTGGTGGGGAACTAGCAAAATATATTGACGTTTAATGATATTTAAAAAGCAATAACAACCGGTACCTGCAAAATACCAATGAGTGCTTACAATTCTCTCATCAAGAAATGTCAAGCTCAAGTCAGTAAAACATACACCATCTTTACGACCGATTTTGATAGTTAATAAGTTGCAACAACCGAACACTACTTGAAGGTTATGAACGACGTTAGAGTGAAAAGTTGCACTCCAATTGCGCTCCAACAAGGTTCGGAACGGCCCCTTGTGGTGTACCGTGCGTGTATATGTCAGTGCTGCCAGACATGCGATAATTATCCTAGATCCACGATATATTTGAGTATCATGCGATAAAAAATAATAGGTACGTATCGCACGTTTATCAAACTTCTACGATTTTTTTTTCAAATACACGATATTTTTGTAATGAATTTAGATTTCTGTAACGAAACGCAACATTTTGTAAAAAAAATCTATAGTCAATGGCATTCCTGACTCCAGTCAAATATAGAATGTGAAATGATTTATTTACAAAATACTTAAATTTCATTATAAAAAAGCCGATACCGTCTTAAAACAACTACTGGTAATTGCATAGATTTGGCTCATCAGGCTGTTGAAGGCTATGACAGTAGTAGCGCAAAAACCTGCTGAATTGATTTTATACCAACCGAACATGATTTAGTGTATGAACAGCTCAAGAATTTACGGACCTGAGAAAACCAGAGCCCATCAAAGCCTTCTTGCCTCTTCCGCAGAAATTCAATCATTGAGTTCTAATTCTGAGGAAGAAATTACTTTTAGATTAACATTATAATAAGAAACATAATCAAGAAAAAAATATTATTTATTTTTAATTTGTAGAAGACCAGAAAGAACCTGCTTGAATAGTTTCCAGAAAATTACTTATAGGTGGGCGCACAACGTTAAAATTGCCTAATATGATAATTGATATCTATGTAATAGGTCCTACCTAGATTTAGGATCTACTTAAAAACATTATCTGTTAAAGTGCTACACCCTAAATTTTAGCCGTATAATCTATTGCCTTTTTAGACTAGGTTGTGAAACGTATAAAGTAAATTTAGACTTGCGATAAAAACACGATAATTTTGCATTAAATCCCGGATAATTTTTAACTCATGGATCTGGCAACACTGTTATATGTGGAAAAATAAAAAAATACTTCTTTGATTGGGTTGTGGTTGTACATCTTTTCGCATTTAAAAAGGTAAAAGAATAGTAGTGTACTGTTTACCGTACAAATAATTGATTAAAGTAAACAAAACTGTGCACTGATGTTAAATACTGTGAAATATGGATAAGATTCCTAGGACTCATGAAGGTAAGCAAAATGCCAGCCATTTTATATTGTTAATTCATGGGGCTGCTCATTACAGACCATCAAATAATTACGTTTGTACTTTAAATTATAATTTTATCTAAGAGTGACAACTTATATTTTCCAACCTATAAAGATTCCAACCTTCCTGTTCAGAATAAATTTCATAACTTTTCTTGATGTTATGATATCTAATCCACAAATTGGCGCAATCGCAACCTGCGTAGTTTGAAAATATTTATAGTAGGTCGTCGTTATTATCATGATCCACGAGCTCCACTGTTGACGGGGGGGATTGCCTCATTTCCCATGTCAGTTGTCTGGCAGGTGTCTTGGAGATAGCAGTGTAAGATCGCCCGTAAAAATCACGTGTATATATTTTATTTTCAGCCATAGAGGCTCAGATAAGAGAGATTCAATCAAAGAAAAACGAACTTCCTGAGAATGGTAACAATAAGGGAGTTTCTCTTGGAGAGCAGTTTTATGACAGTGACATATACGATAACTCTGGTCAGGGAGGCAAGTCTCGCTATGATGGATATGTGACTTCTATCGCTGCTAACGATGAAGTCGAAGATGACGATGTTGAAAATGTGCCCATAAGCTCCCAGAAAAGACCAGGGTACACTGCACCTGCTTCAATATTGAATGATATTGCACAGGTATGATAATGTCATTATAATATGTAATTTGTATATTGATGGTTATATAGCTTTGCTCACGTCTATCTAAAGGTGACTATCATGTGTAATCAACTATTGTTAATTTCTTATTTTAACCTCTATAGATAGGTAATGAATTGATACAATAGAAATCTTTAGTAATCCAGTGCAAATTTACACAGCCAATTCTTAAAAGCCCACATCAATTAATTACATATTTTATGTATAGCATATACCTACACCCAACAATTTGTGTAGTGCAGACCTTGTGCAGAATGTCTTATTCTTCCAGAAAATGATTGGCCACATTTTCCTTAAGTGTTGATGGGACATATTCATAGGATAACAATCAAATTCTATTGTTTCAATGAATTGCTAATCTATACAAGTTAAGCAATTTTTAATATAAATAGCCATTTTTAACACAGTGCCTATGGATTCAGTATAATACAACAAATACAAGGTATAAACTGGAACAGGTTGCCTGAGGAGGTTGTTTCTGCTACATCTGTGAATGCATTTAAGAACAAGATGGATAGCTAGTTGCGTAAAAGCAAAAAATCTCTTTCCAATTTGTTAAGTGCTAAATAAAAAAACACTACAAAAAATATATATATATTTCGACACAGTATGATATAGGCACATCAACATTACGCTGCTCGCCTATAATCAAATAAATAAAAAAACCTGGTTCACTCAGAAAGGTGTGATTACTGTACGTGAGTGCAGTAGTAGTTGCCACTACACTTAAAAAACCAGGAGTGGCGCACCTTCATGAGTAAAAAGGTCTGTGTATAAATGAAAAATTTTTAACATTGGCATTCATAAACCCAATTTATTCTTCAATATTTATAAAAAGATGAGATAACTAATCCAATACACTAATCTAGTAGCGTCCTGGATAACATATTGGTTAAGCTACTTTACGCTAGTACTCAACAACACAATATTGATGATAAATATTTATCTCAATATGACTGGTAGCATATTACGACTGAACATTGTGAGTACTAAGTGAATTTTGTATCCTTCTCGCATTAAAGTGCGCCACTTGATATACGATTGGTCACCTGCCTTATTAAAATTCTATCTTAACGCCTTTCAGATGACCCTCCCAGACCAAAGTAATTTAGTAAGATGGGGAAAAGCCACCGAAAAGTCTTGCAGTATTTGTCGGGAGGCCATAGGTACAGCAAGGCACTTATTGGTAGGATGCAAGGTGCTCCTTGACAGGGGTCATTATTCCCGTCGCCACGATAGAGTCCTCGAAATCATACGTGAAGCGGCGAGTCTCTCGGTAGCTAGAGCAAAAAAAGGTTTGACCACGAACAAACGACACGTCGCTTTTGTAAAAGAAGGGTCATCTACAAAATCTAAATCCAAGCCTTACTCTATCTTAGGCGCAGCTCCTGATTGGACTCTTTTGATGGACACGTATGAAAAACATTACAAAATTCCTGAGGATGTTGGTGTTTCGTCATCCAGACCAGATATATTTCTATACTCAAAGCATCTAAAACGCATAGTACTTATAGAACTTACTGTGCCGTGGGAAACAAACATACCTAAAGACCACACAATAAAATCTAACAAATATTATGACCCAACAAATGAATTAATCAAAAACGGTTATGTGGTTAATTTATATGCTGTAGAAGTCGGAGCAAGGGGTATACCAGCAAAATCCCTATACAACCTACTAAAAGACCTTGGCCTGTCAAGAACAACCGTAACTTCCATCCTAGAACGTGTATCCAAGGCGGCATTAGTAGGATCTTACCAAATTTGGTTAGGCAGGGGAGGAGGCTCGAGCGGTGAAAGGGAGCATTGATGCATCATAAAGGGGCCCCTTAACCTTACTCACTGGGTTGCAAGTCCCGGGCACCTTGACTGGAGCCTCTTCCTCTGCAACGCTATGGACCCGGCACCCGCACGGTGAATCCATGGAATGCTAAGTAAATTCGTCTCAGTATATTTAGTTTTGTTTAAGAATGCCAAAATTATGAAAACAGTGTTTACAGACATAAAAACATTGTTATTGATAATATTTTAGAATACTGATACTATTGCTAGGTTCATATATTCAACCATCTGTCAATCATCATAGCAAATATTAGTAGTCAACCTACTACTAATGAGGTGTCACATAGTCTTCCATAGGTTATTATGCTGACTACCTGCAACAAGCCTTCATTTTTGATAGTTGAATGCTTTTGTTGCCCATTGTGCAGAAACACATTACTCACATTGCTAAATGCTATGAAAGGTGTAATTTTGTTTATTGGGCCCTATTTGCCCTTTAGTAAACACATATAATCCATAATGTTGTGTGTTCATAATTATCTGCCTTTGAAGTAAATCAAAAGATTTTCTTTTTGGAGGTCTTTTAAAAATCACACGACTTGGAATCAGTTTAAATCAGACCACACTGTACTAAGCAAAGTAAATATTGACAGTAACTAATGGGTGCAGTATAAGATTTCTTTTTATAAGCTGGAGGAGCAGTAGAACTGCATAATACAGTCAGCTTGTAACACAATGCACCTGCCTAATACTTTTTAAAATTAATTTTAATATAATGTATCAAAACCTGTTCAGGGCTGGGTTGGCTATGTATAAATTAGTTAATGTATTGGATGATGCAGAAACATACTTGTGGACAAAATTACTCAAATAATTTTTTCTTTGTTGAGTATATTATGTCAAGTCTCTTCTAGAACAACTATTTAAAATTTTACTCCTATTAACACACTCGTCTGTACTTATTGCGGTATTATTTCAGAGTGACAAGGATTATGATCCATTTGCTGATAAAAGAAGACCAACCATCGCAGATAGAGAGGATGAATACCGTCAGAAAAGGCGTAGGATGATCATATCCCCTGAAAGAAGTGATCCTTTTGCTGAAGGTAATATTAATTTTGATAAGTATTAAATGAAAACGGGATGTACGAAGCCAATAGAGTATAACTTTATTATAGTTAAAGCACTTGTAGTGGAGCTTGTATAATTATTCTTAACCAATCAACTAAGTTCACCAGTGCCAGAGCACACTGTTAGGTGACAAAGCACCTAATACTGTATTTGGCAGCAGTTGTTGTAAGGTAATAATTCTAGGTTAGCTTAAACAACATCTGCATATGCAACATCACTTAGCATTAGGTAAGATAGTGGCAAAGGCCAAACCATATATTTACAAAAAATAAACATGCATTCAATATTAAAAAGGCTCACCTTACTAGGATAAGTTTTATTGTGGTGTTAAGCCTGTGATATATTAATAAATCGTAACCAAGATGAATAAATGATGATGATGAATAAAATCGCGCGCTGTTTTCCCCACGCTTGGCAGGCGTCATGGGGATCGCAGTTTAAGATATCACTTCCTCAGAAGGCGCTGCTGCCCACCTTCCGGTATTTTACCTTTAGTTGCCTCTTACAACACCCACAGGCAGAAATGGCGGGGGGACGGGACGGGGTGGACTTTCTAACCCGGCACCCCTCGTGATTTTTACTGACTATTTTTACTGTATAGTATTTATTATAACAAAAAATTTTTTTTTTTTTTTTTTTATGTTATTGTGACGGAATTAGCCCGAGGCCCACTTGATGTTAAGTGGACTAACCTCTGCCTGTAACAGACGCATTTCGTCAACGATGAATTGCACTGTGCCCGTCACACTGAGACGTCCAGTTGTTAGGTCTCATTAGCCTGTAATTTTTCTGGCTCTCAAGGACTGCTGCCGTTAGGTGCTTGGTGACAGATTTTCTACTTGAGGGTGGTCGCTAGCCAGGCGGGCATTCGCAAAATGCCCTTCCACCATGCGGTGAAGCTCAAGCTCTGGGCGGGATTCGAACCATGGACCTGCTGCGCGGCAGTCCATAGCCAATGCCACTGAGCCATCACTGCTTCAAATGTTTCTGTTTTATTTTTACGGGGAATGATACTTTGTGTCATCGACCTGCCGCTATTTTACTTCTTTTGCGCACAATTAATGAGAGCTTTGCTCTTTATGAGATCAATAACGATGGTTAAAAATCGGCCTAATGCGAGTCTGACTCGCGCACTAAGGGTTCTGTACCATTATCTATACAACATTAGACACTATATTATAACCTTTTTTTTAGTTATCACATCCGCGAGTTCGACTCGCACTTGGCCGATTTGTTGTGTTTGTTGTTATAGTGGCAATAGAAATACATCATCTGTGAAAATTTCAACTGTATAGCTATAACGGTTCAAGAGATACAGCCTGGTGGCAGACAGACAGACGGAGAGTCTTAGTAATAGGGTCTTGTTTTTACTCTTTGGGTACGGCCCTAAAAATGCAGTAATTACGTGTGTATGCCATGTTGGGAGACAAGCCAACCACCGTAATTCGAGTTGGCTACATAAGCACTCGTATTACATTCTAATAAATAGTTAAATCAACCAAGGAATCATTGTTTTAATACAATGTGTTGCATACACACAATTTACATAATAATAATGAGGAAAACCAAACTATAGACCATATTTTCCAGCACTGCCCCATCCATTCATACCCAGGACCATGGAGTGATATTGTGGATCTACCTACCGAATTTATTACTTGGCTGGAGAACCTGAAAATTGACATTTAATTTATTATAGAATTCTAATTTATGTTAATTTAATTTTGTTGACATTTTTATATATTATTTTAGTTTTAGATGTAATTTTGCCTGTAGTCATACGATTAAATAATAATAATATTTTAATACATACACACAAATGCAATTTTTAATGATTTTCTTTGTATGGCGATCTTTACCACTAAATATTTCGAAAAAAATGGCGCTGGGTGTGTGCCACATTCCATGCAAAAATGTACGAACCCCTTCATATAACTTACATATGTTTATATTTTTAGGTGGAAAAACACCCGATGTTGGATCAAGAACCTACACAGAGATCATGAAAGAACAATACCTTCGAGCTGAAGAAACTGAGGTACTTAAGACTTAAATTCTAAAGACATAAGTGCTCACTGTTACTGTTATATTACAGTTGTGCTACTGTGTTTTAATAGTGTCTCTTACTTAACCCACTGAATATAAACAGTATTAATTTGCCAGATTTTACACTTATATATAGTACATACATATAATTAATATGCATTAATCAGGATCCTGCACTTATCAAGTATAATTATACTTATAATATTTACAATAAAACTAAACATTTTGTGTTTGTATTTCAGTTGCGTAAAAAGCTATTAGAAAAAGCACGAGAGGGAACTTTAAAGCCAGTGCAGCAATCTAATGGGGAGTCGCAGAAGCCAGTGCAAGCCAAACGCAGGGGCCGCTGGGATATGAGCTCTGAAGATACTCCAGCTACTAAGAAGATTGTTATTGCTACACCTAACTCTCAGTCTACTCCCTCATGGGATACAGAGGTAACTTTATCAATATGAATGCTTATATTTTTCGTAGTCTATAATTTTTTTATAAATGTAACAAAGTCTATCAATGGATTTGATGTTGGTAGTTATTGTCCTTAGGCAAAAGGTAGAGACGTCGCCTCGGTGCCCGGATGCGATATGTATTTGCATTATGTGATTCAGTTTGTCGTGGACGCTCCGCCGTGTGGGTCAATGTGACATTTGCCATGAATATTCCCAGGGAAAGAGTTTGGACCTTCGGCAAAGGTCCAGTCTATGGGATCTTACGCATAAATGTATATAACATAGGGCTTAAAATAATTAGTATGTAGGGTGTACAAAATAGTTTCGTCATTGTCTACGTCAATGTCGTTGTTATTCATTGACAAATACTTTTTATTTCTGAATGTGCTGGACAATCCGTAGCTGACTGTCAGAGGTGATATGGACGCTTTGCGCCGATAATCCGCGGCTGACCACAGACAAAAACTGGTCACGGGCCCCTATTATATTATCATATCCATGTACAACATATTATGATATCAAATCTTGATGGGTGTGAAACCACAGACAAACTATCATGTATATTAAGGTTGTGATAAATAGATTATAAGCGCTTTTTATGTATCGCTTTATAAGTAAATAAGTTAGATATAGGACCCTATGGTGTAAGAAGGAAAGAGAAAGAGAACATTCCAGATCTCTGCGATAAAGTACGTAAAATTAGTGAGACAGAATGATGTCCTTAGTTGGTGGAGTTCCCTGTTCCACAATGTCGTAGACAGTATTCAAGGATGGTGATGATGAGTATTGTGTGTGTGTGTGCAGAGAGGAGCTTGGGAGGAGACACCGGGTGGCGGCGCTGGGCGCGGCGGCGGAGAGACGCCGGGCGCGACGCCGTCGGCACGCGTGTGGGACGCCACGCCCGGACACCTCACGCCGGGGCACGCCACGCCGGGCCGTGACACGCCCGCGCAGCACGCCTCCAGGCGCAACCGCTGGGACGAGACTCCCAAAACTGATCGAGGTATCTACCTATTTATTTATTTACAAGATTTCCGCCCGCACGTATGTCGTTTATCGCACAAAACCATTAACCTCTCTTTGCGCAGTTGGATAAAAACTACCCTGTGTCCTTCTCCAGGTCTCAAACTATTTCCATACCAAATTTTAAGTAGTAGCAGTAGTTGTTAAGTTTATATGTTGCATACAAATATACAAATGGTTCCTCTTTATAATATTAGTAGTGTACATTTATTTAACCTAACAGTATTAACCACTACTTCTTTGGCGGTTGACCTAGTTGAACGACTCTGTTTCAAGGGCCATATTAATAGACCAATTTCATCTCTAGTCAAGGGATATCTAAATCATAAGTTGCTGAAATATTTAACAAACCTATATAATATTAATATGTCATATCATGACATGATATGACATATTAATATGTATTTTATACTTATTTTATACATTGTATTGCCCCTCTCAAGAATCAGCATCTATAAGGAACATTTCAAAACTGTTGTTGTGACCTAATATTGGTTTGTGGTATCAGCAGCTTGCGAGGACTCAAATATCAATTTAACATAAGTTTGTTAAATATTTCAGCAACTTATGATTTAGATATCCCTTGACTAGAGATGAAATTGGTCTATTAATATGGCCCTTGAAACAGAGTCGTTCAACTAGGTCAACCGCCAAAGAAGTAGTGGTTAATACTGTTAGGTTAAATAAATGTACACTACTAATATTATAAAGAGGAACCATTTGTATATTTGTATGCAACATATAAACTTAACAACTACTGCTACTACTTAAAATTTGGTTAAGAAGAAGGGCGGATGACCGCGAGGAGAAGTCATGAGTCCTGGGGGGCTGAGCTCACGCACTTAACAATGTCCTTTACACTAGGTACTGCAGGTAGTTTAGGGGTATAGTTTATCATTGCTGGGGTATATCACACGTGTTATTATTTGCGCACGCGCTACGCGGTCGAATCTCCACGGACGAAATGTAGTGTCACGCTCAAATTTCCACGGACGTATATGGGTCAAGTTCAGTGCCGGCCGGCGCAGCGAGGATGCATCCCCGTGGAGAGGGGTTACCCCGCGTCCAGTAAGCGGGCGGATGACGTCGCGTCGGTTCTCGCGCGAACACATACTATATTTTATGTAAATATAACCTCATATACTTTTCGAACAGACAAAATATTCTTCTTCATAGCTGTTGAGGCTGCCGAGGCGATTCCGCCTTCAGTAGTCATTGTAAAGATTTCGTAGGTGAGAATGGCTCACATAGTCTCCCGTTTCAACTCTCATTTGTTCCGTGGTATTACAGTGCAATAGCACGTGCTTCACGGTCTCTTCTTCACGCATACAGCCTCTACATAGAGGACTGTCTGTTGCTCCGCAGAAAGTAGTTCAGGTTACAGTGACCCGTAAAAGCGCAATTCACCCCTCATTAGCAGGTTATTTGTCAGCTTCTTGTTTAGAGTTGGAAACATGGCCTTTGCATGTGTACAGTCTTCTAACTTATCCCACAGGTTTTGTTGTTCTCTCTCGGTGTGACGACGCAATAGTTCTCTTATTTCCATTGCTAATGGTTTGCAAAGGCTCTTTGTGTCATCACATACCTGTTTTTTGCCTCGTCTTTGGCCAGAGTATTTGCCATGGTATTACCCGGGCACATGTTATGTCTCTTCGTCCATGTTATCATTACTTTGTTATTGTTTGATAATTTTGTAGGGCAGCATGGCACTCAGCAATAACTGTAGACCTGGTTACTGATTTTCTGAGTGCATATATTACTGCCGCACTATCCGTAGTGAACAGTAGGAACTTACCCTCATGCTCACTACCTAAATTGTGTGTTAATTCTAGACGTATATGCCCTCGCAGCTAGCAATAGGTCCCATTGTGGTAGTTACTATTGTGGCTGGCGGGGTGATTTCCCCATCATCCCATACCTTACGAAAGGGTACAGTTGCTCCAAGATATGATCACCACAAATATTGTTGGAGTACATATATATTTTAACCTAACATGCACGCTGTTGAAGTTGACGAGGCGACTATACACACAATGAAAATAGGGGTATTTTCATTTTCATATTTTACATAAACATCACACATTTATGTGTAGAACAGTACCTGTTGTTCCTCTTAATTTAACATGCAAGCTGTTAAAACTGATAGGGTGATACACTTAACATATTTTTTTTATGGGATAGGAGGGCAAACGAGCAGGTGGCTCACCTGGTGGTAAGTGATCACCGTCGCCCACGAACATCCGCAACACCAGAGGTATCGAGGATGCGTTGCCGGCCTTTGAGGAGGGAATATGCTCTCTTCTTGAAGGCCCCTAAGTCGTATCCGTTCGAAAATACTGCACCTGGCAGCTGGTTCCATATGGTGGCAGTGTGAGGTAGAAAATGCCGCAAAGTTTTGGACTTCCAGACGTCGACATGAAATTTATGAAACATCATGCTTTGTCGGGACGTCCGATGGCGAAATTGAGCTGCAGGTAGTAAATCGAACAGTTCCTCGGAACACTCCCCGTGATAAATGCGGTAGAAGGTGCAGAGTGATCCAACATCTCTACGTAGTGCCAAAGGGTCGACCCGGTCGGAGAGAACTAGATCGTCAACGATTCGAGTCGCTCTGCGTTGTATCCGGTCAAATGGAAGAAGCTGGTATTGGGGAGCTCCCGCCCAGAGATGAGAGCAGTACTTCATGTGAGGCCGAACCTGTGCCTTATAAAGTTGCAGGCGATGGGCCGACGTGAAGTACCGCCTCGCCTTTCCAAGCACACCAAGCTTTTTAGAGGCTAATTTAGTCTTATCTTCCAAAGGGAGTGTCTTCAAAACGGAGGGATACGACGAAGGGGGATAATTTAGCGATAAACGCACAAACTTGTGTCTTCTTAGGGTTAAAGTGAACTAAGTTCAGTCGGCCCCACTTCGAAACATTAGACAACATGGTTTCGACTTCAGACACAAGTTTGTTCCGACTCTCCACAACGTTTTCCCGAGAAATTTTAGCACGGCCGGTGTAAGAGGCATCTCCGGTACTGTCATCCGCATAACATGAATATCGCTGAGCTGCAGCATGTCATTTGGGGCGTTCGTATAGCCTATCAGTTCCAAAAATAACACTCACAAACGCTAAAAATTATCACACGGGCCGTTCGATTTGGGACTTCGTGAGCAAAAATATCGTTTTTGCTCACCGTTCGGATAGCTTTGAAAACGCAACAAATGACAGAGAAAAGTGATATTTTTGACCCATGTCCTACCGTGGGATCGTTGTGATCGTTTTTTGACAACTGCTGGTTTGACAGTTGTATTTGGCGCGATTGAAGAGTTTCACAAGTTTTTATATAGTATTTATATTTTATGTAGTAGGTATCTACTTGTTTTGTTAATTTTAGAGATTGATTCCATGTTTCGTACTGTGCAAAATTGTTAAAATATTGTCGGTTGTCAAAGTATGTTTTAAGCCGTTCGGATAGCATGCAGTAATTGGTGGTCAAAAATAGCAAAAGCTTCTATCCGAAAGCTAATACACAAATGCCACTTTTGAAACTGCTACAAACGCAATCGAGCCAAAACGAACGCGCCTATTGATGTGCAAGAGAAATAGAGTCGGAGATAGCACACAGCCTTGCGGAACGCCAGCGTTAATTGGATTCAAGTCGGAGCATGCACCGTCGACAACGACCTTGATGCTCCGATCTGCCAAAAAACTGGAGATCCACTTGCATAATTTCTCGGAAAGCCCATAGGAAGGAAGCTTCGAAAGAAGCGCTTTATGCCACACCCGATCAAAGGTCTTCGCTATGTCCAAACTAGCCGCCAACGCCTCACCCTTAGAATGCACTACCTCCGCCCATCGATGCGTAAGGTATACTAAAAGATCACCAGCTGAGCGACCGCGACAAAAACCGTACTGGCGATCGCTAATCAGCTGGTGCTCCTCTAGATACTGCAAGAGCTGGTTGTTGATAATGGATTCCATTATGAGAACAAAGACGTTATGGCTATAGGGCGGTACTTGGACGGATCTGAGCGGTCACCTTTTTTAGAGATCGGGTGCACCAAGGCCGTTTTCCGTGTTTTTGGGACAACGCCTGATGTGTAGCAGAGCCGGAAAAGACGCGTTAGAACCGGAGTCAATTCTGGAGCACAAGTCCGCAGCACTATCGGCGAGATGCCATCAGGCCCACTCGACTTATGAATATCCAAGGAGAACAGTGCTTTACGTACAGCACTTTGCCGGAAATTTATATCCGGCATCGAGGTATCATCACACCGTGGTATAATCGGTTGTGAGTTCCCCTGGGCATCCAAAGTCGAGTTTGACGCAAAGAGAGAGCCCAGAAGATTGGCTTTCTCCTTTGCGGTGTGGGCCAGTGTGTCATTCTCTCTGTGCAGGGGCGGTAGAGATGACTGACGAAAATTCCCCTGGACAGCCCTGGCGAGAGACCAGAACGCACGTGTTCCCGAAGGAAGGCGGGCTAATCTCTCGCCAATTCTGCCGATATGCTCCGACTTCGCTTTTGCGATTACTCTTTTGAAGGACCTGGAGCAAAATTATATTCATTTTTGAGATCGCTGGTATTTAAATCCTTAGATGCCACTGAGTTGGCCCAAGCTTGGTAATGCTCTCGTTTTTGGCCAGAGGCCATTTTACAAGTACGACCAAACCAGGGCAGGGACCTGCCACCGATGGGCACTGCAGAATATGGAATAAAGAGTTCCATACCTTGAAGCACTACATCAGCAACATAGTCGGCAGTGACATCTGGATCATCCGGCAAGAAACAAACTTGCCCCCATGGGTAGGATGCAAAAAAGGACCGCAATCCGTCCCAATCTGCAGACCTATAGTGCCACACGCGACGACAACCTACAAAACGGGGTCGAGTTGGGCGTGTAACCGGCACTGAACTCCGGATCAGGCAGTGGTCCGACGAACCGAGAGGAGCGTTAACGGATACTGAGTAGTTGTCCGGGTGAGAGGTCAGCAGAAGGTCCAACAGGGAAGGAGTATGATCTCCCACATCTGGGATGGGGGTATTGGGCCTCCGGGTCTCCCACAAATCGATTGAAACGCAATGGCAAGCCACTACTTCACGTCGATATCATGTGGGAGAGTGGTACTTCCCCAGTCGTGCCGGCCCATGCAGCTGTAACCCGAAGAGCTACTAGAGCTAGAGCTCTATTACCTAATGGGAGGGTTTGGTTGCTCCTACATAATAATATATGATTTATGTTTTGGAATAAATAAGTTAAGGGTTTTTCCAACGGCACAACCACAACATGTTGTGGTTGATAATTTTAGACAATATTATTTTTGACATCAAGGCTTGGCTAGTTATACAATGTAAAAACTATTTTGTCATCCATCAACAAATTATTATGACCAAATAAGTGAATATTATTAGAAGTGCACAGATAATATCAAGATGAGAAACGAACAGTAAACATGTAAAATTTAGACCTATGAAGGTAAAATTCAAGTAACAGTTTCAAATGCTTCTTCATATCGATGCTATGTTTCCAATACTTATTAACAATTTTGGTTTGTTGCAAAATTTTATATTTTAGGCACTTATTTTACAATGTAGTATTATTTGCAATGTTCAGAGACACCGGGGCACAACAGTGGATGGGCAGAGACGCCACGCACAGACCGCGGCGGAGGCGGTGGCGGCGTGGACACGATACAGGAAACGCCGACGCCAGGCACAAAGCGCCGCTCGCGATGGGACGAGACGCCTGGCGCCACGCCTGCGCCCGCCACGCCCACTCCTTCGCACGCCACGCCTTCGCACGCCACGCCATCACACGCCACACCTTCGCATGCCACGCCCTCCACACCGCATACTCCGCACACACCCATCTTCACACCTGGAGGGGTAAGCATCTTCATTCTACAGTAATTCTAGCTTAACCTGAATGACATCCTCGACTGCATCAGGTAGGAGAGTGGTCAAAGGATAGCCTAAGAACAATAAAAAAGACATTACGAAAATGATATAAATAGAATATTACGGTGTCCTACTCTTTTAACGGCTGATAGGTTAGCCTTTTTTTATGCTATCGTGTGGGAACAAGCTCGAGGCCCGCCTGATGTTAAGCGGACTAACCTCTGCCTATAACAGATGCATTTCGTCACAAGTCACGAATTGCACTGCGCCCGTCACCTTGAGACATAGTTCTTAAGTCTCATGTGCCTGTAATTTCACTGGCTCTCAAGGACTATTGCCGGAACACACCGTTAGGTGCTTGGCGACAGATTTAGCGCCTTTGAATATTATTTCACCTGTTGTTAAGTTATGACGTGAGGGCTGTAAGCAGGCCTGACTGCTGCCAGACTGCAACGTGCTTGACGACACCATTTCTAAAATGTTCTACTAGCAGACTTGATTTTCTATATCACTCTCACTAATATTATAAATGCGAAAGTGTGTATGCGTTTGTTACCACTGAGTACATACAATTCAAAAATTATGAAAAACAAATTCTTTAGGTCCTGGATTTCATGGTCTAAATGGTGTCATGGTGTCTACACCAAATTACTAAATATAATCGATTTCCATTTAGATGAAACTTAGTTTTATATAATTTTTATTGAATAAAAAACTGCTCAATTTTCCAAGGATCTTGATAGCAACAACCCACAAAAAAAAATTATGTTTGTTAGTTTAGTTCACAGTTTCAAAACCGCAATATAAACCGGCGTTTTTAATATTTTTGGTCAAATATAGGATTCAGTGAAATATCATTCCAAACTAGTTTAGTTTTTCAGATAGATCCCATAAAAAATTGTCTAAAATTTACAACTTCACATATATTTATTTTGATATACTATATATACACTCTTCTGGTTGAGTTCTAGACGATGACATCCTACATGCTTGGATGAAAAAGTGTTTTAATTTTCGTTTATATTCTTATGTATTTGAGCTCCCTGAAAAATAATTAGATTGAATTTCTAGTCTAATATTCACCTTTGATTTTAATAATTGTAGTGTGAAATTTTGATATTAGTAGTGTAAAACATTGACCAATATTTTACACTACTTATAACAAAATTTTAGGTTTGTACCTTATTCCTTTTATGACCTTGAGATCAGTGACCTATGGATAGTCTCGCTAATACGCTTTTGCTCTTTGGGTACGGAAAAAAAAACATCGTCAGATGTTTTATTTTTTAAATCTTCTAGTCTCAGTATACTTGATTATTTAGATTTGTATATGTGCCAAATTCGTTTATTCTATTAGCATCTACAACGCTCTTATGAACGTCAATTAGATAATTTACTATTAAAATATTCTACTGCCGCGTTCAGCAAAAATATCATAGAGTCACCTCGAGAAGAACGGGCAAGAAACTCGGGGCCGTTCTTTTTATAAGTGACTAGTCTGGGTCACTATTATGCATTTAGGAGTAAATCTATTTTTTTACTGAAACATCTTTACACTTTTTGGATCTGAAATGCATAAACAGACAGTTTGCTATTAGTTTTGGTCCGAAAATAGGACGCGGCCAATTGTCTCGCACTGTACTAGACTCTATACTGTCATAGACCCTCGGATAGAACCCCGAACCTTGAGGTGTCAACGTGAAACCCCGCTAGCAACACCGAGGCAGTCACTATAAGAATGATATTAAATAAATTATACTAAAAAACTATAACCTGGTAAGGAGATTAGAAAACATTCGTAATAATTTCTTCCTTTTCTAATTTTCACAGTCAACACCAGTGGGGGTGAAAGCCATGGGAATGGCGACGCCGACACCAGGGCATGTTGCAGCGATGACGCCCGAACAGCTTCAAGCCTACCGCTGGGAGAAAGAAATTGACGAGCGCAATAGACCTTACACCGATGAAGAGTTAGATGCCATGTTCCCAGTCGGGTACAAGGTTTTGCCGCCCCCAGCCGGTATGTACTCATATAAATAGGGTCGATCTTCTTTTCTTTTAATATATTATTTTTTATTAATTTTATTACGTGTCGTACTGACCCTATGTTCGTTAATGAGGGCACAGATGACAATATTTGTATTTAAGACGAAAGAAACGTAACATCATAGTCATTAATCTAAACTTTAGTTTCAGGACACATGTATGTTACAAAGCGAACACCACGAGGATAAGTCGTCGTAACAATAAATATAATACATGTGTTTTAAATAAAAAAACTAGACAATAATTACTTCTCCATTTTTCTTTCAGATAATGATGACACTATGGCTTTACAGTCCCATGCCGTGGAACAACGATTGCGCTTTTATCATAAGAGAGAATTGCTAAAATTATTTAAAAGCTTATTATCCCGCATCGGCATGGGATTATATGATTGATTGTGTATGTTGTTGCCCAGGTTATGTTCCGATTCGGACGCCGGCTCGTAAGCTGACCGCAACACCTACTCCACTGGGTGGTACCCCAATCGGCTTTTTCATGCAGACCGAGGAAGCGGGTGGGTCCGCCGCTGCTGCCGCGCGTCTGCTCGACCCTCAGCCGAAAGGGAGCCAGCAACTGCCCTTCATGAAGCCAGAGGACGCTCAGTACTTCGACAAACTGCTCATTGATGTCGACGAGGACGCTCTCTCGCCCGAGGAACTTAAGGAGAGGAAGATCATGAAACTTCTGTTAAAAATCAAGGTAACTTAAAAATAATACACTTACCAACGCGTACACTCAGAGACGCCAATACTTTACGCGTAACTTTGCGGAAATTCATATAATATAACTTTTTAATTTTCCTGCTAAGCTAAAAGCCAAACCGGAAGATTTATCGATGCGTCTCGCTGAAGCGAAATACACAAAGTATGCTCAGAAGATCTTGCCTCTTTTCAAGATATTTCTTGATCGTGCGCTTGTTAAAATGGCCGTATAGATAGAACCATGAGCACGAGTTAAATTCGGAACACTATTAATGTAGTAGTTCTTCAATTGATTTTACTAATACTTTTCTAATATTCCAGAATGGCACACCACCGATGTGCAAAGCGGCTTTACGTCAGATAACAGATAAAGCTCGTGAGTTTGGTGCCGGTCCACTGTTCAACCAGATTCTGCCGTTGCTTATGAGTCCCACCCTCGAAGATCAGGAGCGTCACTTGCTCGTCAAAGTTATCGACAGAATTCTTTACAAATTGGACGATTTGGTGCGCCCATATGTGCACAAGGTAAATTTGGAACTTCACTTCATTATTAATATCCTAATTTTGTATAATAAGATCTATAATTTTATGTTTATTTTCACAGATACTGGTCGTGATAGAACCTTTGCTCATCGACGAAGATTATTACGCGCGTGTAGAAGGACGTGAGATCATTTCTAACTTGGCAAAAGCGGCCGGACTAGCCACCATGATTTCCACAATGAGACCTGACATTGACAATATTGATGAATACGTGCGTAACACCACCGCCAGGGCTTTTGCCGTCGTCGCTTCAGCTCTTGGTAATACTTGAAACAATACAAACACTTTACATAAATCTCGTTAATATTGTAAATTTTTATAATTTCGTCTTTTATTTCAGGTATTCCTTCGCTATTGCCGTTCTTGAAAGCCGTGTGCCGTTCTAAGAAATCGTGGCAGGCTCGCCACACCGGTATAAAGATTGTGCAGCAAATTGCCATTCTCATGGGTTGTGCTATATTACCCCATCTCAAATCTCTTGTGGAGATTATTGAACACGGTAAGATCAACTACTTCAAACATGTAATACTGTGCTGTTCTGGTTCACTAATATTAATGATTATTATGTTCATACAGGTTTGGTAGACGAACAGCAAAAAGTTCGTACAATCACTGCGTTGGCTAGCGCTGCCCTAGCCGAAGCTGCCACGCCGTACGGTATCGAGTCTTTCGACTCTGTACTCAAGCCTCTGTGGAAAGGTATCAGGACCCATCGCGGTAAAGGTTTGGCTGCCTTCCTGAAAGCCATCGGTTATCTTATCCCATTAATGGACGCCGAATACGCAAACTACTACACCCGTGAAGTGATGCTTATCCTAATTAGAGAGTTCCAGTCTCCTGATGAGGAAATGAAGAAGATTGTCTTGAAGGTATTTTCCTACTACTCTTTAGAAAACAGTATTTATAACTTTCAGTTACATGTTCTTTATATACTTTATTGTGTATCTTGTGTTGATTACAGGTAGTGAAACAGTGCTGTGGTACAGATGGTGTGGAGCCCCAATATATCATGGACGAAATTTTGCCGCATTTCTTCAAACATTTCTGGAATCACCGCATGGCGCTCGACAGGCGAAACTATAGGCAACTTGTTGATACTACTGTTGAAATCGCCAACAAGGTAAAAACTCGAACTTTTTGGTTTCGTTTTTATTTACTAAGTTTTCATGGTGTCACGTTGCTCAGTTGTATAGTGCATGTCTAACCTGAGGGATTGTCATTTAATTTTCCTTTTTAACCAACTTATAAAAAGAACAGGTTCTCACTGCGTTGTAAGTTTTTTAAGATACGGCAGAATAGTTCCATAATTTATAAACAGATATGGAAAATAAACTTACATTTTAGTACTTGGGTTGGTTTTAAAAGAAACAATCTTGACTTCCATCGCTGTTTAAGTATGAAATACACAAGTACGTTATGTGTTTTTAAACTTTAAAGTTTTAACTATAAAAAAAGTGTCAACCACATTGGTCTGTTTTTTTAAATTAGTATTTATGTTGTGATTTTGTTAGCTCATTTGCGAACACGTTAAAGCAAAAAATAAGCTGTCATAACGACGGTAAAGCTATACTTAACTATTTTTCTAATTGAACTGATGTTATAGGTTGGTGCTTCTGAAATCATCAACAGAATCGTTGATGATCTAAAAGATGACAACGAGCAGTACAGAAAGATGGTTATGGAGTCTATAGAAAAGATTCTCGCTAACTTAGGAGCTGCTGATATTGATTCAAAGTTAGAAGAAGCACTTATTGACGGTATCCTTTATGCATTCCAAGAACAGACTACTGAGGTAAGTACGGAGTACCCGCCCTAAGTCCATACTTGTGACATTTGTTTGTGTGGCGCTTATTTAGGGGTTACTTGTAATTTGGCATAAAATAGGTATACCATGTCCTTTGTCTGCTGAGAGATTTATGGTGTAAAGTAACCAAAATACGACCAGTTTTGTAACTTTTATTATTAAGTTATGTTCAATGATTTAGTCTCATTAAAAATAATAGGTAGCAAAATGCCTAGGTTGCTTAAACAGAGGCGCAATGGCGTGTCTGTCTCTATGAGTCAATGTCTAATTCAACTGTATATTCTATTCCATTTCTTTTCCATTTACTTTATTATATTTCTTTTCCATTTACTTTTTAAGATTACGAGATCATATTAAGCTATATGAAAGTGGCTCATAAAATTTGGCGCTCGAAAACTCATTCTTGCAAGCTGCTTGGGGCCCAGTGACATATACTTTTTAAAAAATCATCAAATATAGGTCAATGACAAAGTTTCACGTCAAGGTCAATTAAAAACTCGTTGCACGGGACGGATCTCTAATGACGAATAACTCCGAAAAAAATATCACTAAAAAGTTAATAAAAAAACTGACTGTAAAACTTACTGCTTGGAACTCACTAATTCGCCCCGCTTGCTACCCAGCAAACCAAAGGCTTATAAAATATGTAGAGTAGAGGCACTTTGAACCAGAAATTTGACATCAGTTTGCACTAAGGGGTTCGTTGGTTTTTGTATCTTGCGAACTAGTAAGAAGGGCTATCCAGTAATTTAGCATATTTCTTCTCGTCTCTATAATGAACAAGCACAAAATGGGCAGTGTGCTAATAAGCTCTATACATGATATATACTTTCCGTCCATAAAAGGTCAAAAAGGGCTAGTGGTATTTTCACATAAAAAAAGTTTTATAAAGCTGTTTCGAATACATATGGTTTAGTTTTTAATAAATCTGTTTATTATTTTCAGGATGTAGTGATGTTGAACGGTTTTGGCACCATAGTCAATCAACTGGGTAAACGCGTGAAGCCCTACTTGCCACAGATCTGCGGTATTATTCTGTGGCGTATGAACAACAAATCTGCCAAAGTGCGACAACAAGCTGCCGATCTCATTTCACGTATCGCTGTCGTCATGAAAACATGCCAAGAGGTAATGATAAAGGATTCTTATTACAGCGTGACTTAACTTTTATATCATTTATCCCATTAATACACCAGGGGGCCAACTCTCACCTCTTATAGTAGTAATAACTCAATCTTACTACTACGTTTTATACCTCCACGTCAATTAAGCAAGCTTACAAAGGGTAATAGAAACTCTCGTCCTTTTGATGACGTCGCAACAAATTGTTCACTCTTTTCGCGAACTCTGACGTGACATTTAATACGAAGTATTACTATTCCAACAACAAATCCGTCATGTTTATCCACCTTAAAAAAGTTGCATTCTAACAGCGGATTCAAACTTGATTTTGACTATTTTATGATAAAAATAGGTTTAATTAATGTGTAAATAAAAAATAACGTACAATGACTGTTTTTATTTCTATTATAATAAATGCAGCAAAATTATTTCATGACTGAAACTATAAATAGGTACATACACCTGTTTTGCAGCATACAATGAAATGTAAACTATGGTAAAACCGTTTCATAACATCGTGGTTCGGAGTAGTGTGAGCGGGATAACGCTATATTATAAACATCTTATATCTCGCTTGCACATCCGTGATACATATTTCATTCGTTCTTTAAGTAGGATCAAACCAATATTGCTTGACGCGATTGTGGTTCGGTGATAGTCGTGTCTGCGAATAATTATTTTAAGCATGAAGCAAAACGCTCCTTTTTTATGATGATTTCGTAAAAGGTGGGAGTTGGCCCCCAGTAAGTCCATGATAAAGTATTGGCATACCTATAGAATCATTGACCTTATAAAAAACAGGACTGACTAGGTTAAGCTTCAACAGTGCATGGGTGATGTGGAAGATAACTTACATCCATGTATCACCCTTAAGTAACTGATCTATGGCTTTACATAATACTGCTCTTCTCCTGTTAAAGAATTTGAGTACCAATTTTTTGGTATACATTTAAACTATTGCCTACTACAAATTAGATTTGAATTATAGTGATGTATGTAACTTCAACTGATTGTAGTAGTGAAACTAGTATACAATTAATAATCATTAGCCGTTTTACCCGACTAATTATATTTTAAGGTATATTTATATATCTACATTTGCGTGTTACAGGAAAAATTGATGGGCCATCTTGGTGTTGTATTGTATGAGTACTTGGGAGAGGAGTATCCGGAAGTACTTGGTTCTATCCTTGGTGCTTTAAAAGCTATCGTCAATGTCATCGGTATGACGAAAATGACACCGCCCATCAAAGATCTACTCCCCCGGTTGACACCAATTTTGAAAAACAGGTAATAATATTTTTCCGCAGTGTATTCGTTCTAAGAATACATGTGTGGTGCATTTTGAACTATGACAATGATATCAACTTTTAGTTGGTGCTAACTTATATTTTGTAATCCTATAAGGTTTATATAAGGATTACAAAATATAAGTTAAGGCTTTGTCTGTTAATTGATGATAACGAACACAATTCAGTGCCGCACTGTTAACTTACATGTCCTGTGCATACTTTAGTTGTTATGGGAAAGTGAAGTAGGTTATTATTTACCTAGCATTCTCTCAATTGCGTTAGTCACTCTTTATAAGAAGCAAGCTAAAATGTCCAGCAGTGCACTGATGATGATGATGAAGGCCTTTGTGTGAAGATACAGCGAGATAAAGTTTCACACAATTAGTTAATTTCTATAATAACTTACCATCAAAAGTGAAGTTTGATTAAAATGTTTGCAGACATGAAAAAGTACAAGAGAACTGTATAGACTTGGTGGGACGTATCGCTGACAGAGGACCAGAGTTTGTGTCGGCCAGAGAATGGATGAGGATATGTTTCGAACTGTTAGAGTTGTTGAAAGCTCACAAGAAAGCCATCAGACGTGCGACCGTGAACACGTTCGGTTATATCGCTAAAGCTATCGGCCCCCACGACGTGTTAGCGACTCTGCTCAACAACTTGAAAGTACAGGAACGGCAAAACAGGTGAGTGCTATCTTATATATGACTTGGTAAGTTATGGTCTGATTTACTATGTTCAATAGGTACCTTTAGAATCATGGAAGATGCATTATTGAACTCTCCAAGTGCACTGGCAATACATAGGAACAATTCTCAATTCTTTATTGCATCATATGTGGTGTACATGCTGGTCTTAAAGACATTTTTTTAAGTTTTACATATGACCCATTTTGGGTATAACAACAGATATAACTAATAGTAGTAGATCGACCGATCCTTTTAATTATCATTTAAATTTGTCACGAAGGAATTCATTTATAGTTAATTAATAACATTTATTAATTAATAGTTTTTTTTAAATTATTGACAAAAGTCAAGTCTTTTTCTTCACTTTTTAGTTTGTTATGAACAAAACTTGTATGGTGTCATCATGTGTTTTTTTAATTAGCTTTCTGCTCAATAACAGTAAGTTTTACAATAAAATCTTTTTTATACTACTGAACAAACCAGACAGTCCGGTTAAAATAGACTACGACCTTGTTTGTCCGTAGTGTGCGAATATTGGAGAAATAATTATTTTCACATGGATACGATTGTACAATTTTAAAATTTTAAGCATAGATTCGTCGACGATTTAATTGAGCACAGTTTAGATAAAGAATGGTGAATCTAAGGGAAAAAAGGACGTGGAACAATTTTTATAGATGATTACATGATTAGCGCTCTCAGCGTAGCATACTTAGGTAACCGATCACCTAAATTAAGCAACGTCCGCCGCGGTAATGATTGGATGGGTGACAGCCAGTGACATTACTTCTAAGCGCTTCCGTGCTTCGGAGTCGGAGGGCACGTTAAGCCGTCGGTCCCGGTTTTTGTCTTAAGATGGTGGTCGTTATAGCATTGTGTAGGGCATTTTGCGAATGTCCGCCTGGCTAGCTACCACCAAGTATTTTTACTCTCCGTTACCGTCAAACGATATATTAAATCTGTCAAGACATTATTAATTTTCTTTTTTCGACACTTCCTACTATTAGCTTAGTCGGAATGTTCCCAGTTAGCGTTTCCCCCTGACAAACCGAGATAACATTGTACTCGTTAAGTACCTAAGAGTTCATTATATGTAGAGATTATATGCATTAGCATCTTTCGCTTCTTTTCACTGGTTACTGCATATTTTAACTGAAAAATAGTGATTACTCACGCTCATTAATTTTACAATAGTATCAAATACATTTTTAGTAGGGCGGACTCAAGCTTGACATCGTTTTTGTGGTGGGTCCGTGAGGATCGAGCGGAACTAAAGTCAGTGTATAGCAGCTCAAGTTTGTAGTGAAGCTTAAATTAATATATAATACTCTACCACCATGCTATAACGACTGCCATTCTAAGACGACAACCGGGACCGACGGCTTACAGTACCCTCCGAAGCACTGAAGCGCTCAGTAGTAATGTCACTAGCGGTCACCCATCCAACTCGTGACCGCGGCGGACGTTGCTTAACTTTGCTGATCGGTTAAAAACAGCTAAGCAAACGTCCTTGCAACAATGATGCGTTGAATGAGATGTCAGACTGAGAAACCTAGCCAGCGATAACTAAAAAATAAATTAAAGGAAAAAAACTAAAAAAAAGCTTTCATTTAAACACTCTAAAAAGAAAAGATTTTTTTCCTTAAAATATTCAACTATTTACTTATAACCTCATTATATACAATTTATACGATCATAAAAGCTTGTCGGGAGGTTTAATTACCTATCAGTAGTTAATTAAATTGAAAATATAATAAACTTAGCAGATCAATTGGACGAAAAACGTTCCAAACCACAATCATGTAAAAATTGAGTTCTGAATACCAAACTAATCACGTGATTCATATTATTTTCTGACTGACAACATATGATAACCCTACTATTGTTTAAAGTTCACAAATATTGTAACAAATCGCGCGACATGCTTTTTATGATTATAATGAGGTTATAAATATTGTATATAATGAGGTTATAAGTTTATCAACTTATAACCTTATTTATAAGGAAAAAAATATTTTCTTTTTAGAGCGTTTATATAAAAGCTTTTTTAAAAAAGTTTTTTGCTTTTAATTTATATATAATATGAGTTAGGTTATGTGGTAAAATACAAAGGCGTGTTTGTTTATTTTAGTGATATTATTATTCGAGGAAAATCGCAAATGGGGAAATTGCAACTACACCCTTGTTTCGGTCGCAAATCCTGCAAAATCTAGTGTGGGTCAACTATTCAATAATTCTTGTATTATTTTCCAGAGTGTGCACAACAGTTGCTATCGCCATCGTCGCTGAGACATGTTCGCCGTTCACAGTGCTGCCAGCTCTTATGAACGAGTACAGAGTTCCAGAACTGAACGTGCAGAATGGAGTGCTAAAATCTCTGTCCTTCCTTTTCGAATACATAGGTGAAATGGGCAAGGACTACATTTATGCTGTTTGCCCATTACTTGAAGATGCTCTAATGGACAGGTAAAAATTGCCTGCACATGTAATCCAAGTTGAATATAAAATTATTATGTGTGTATTAAATATACTACACTCTAGGGAGAAAATATTTTCATTATTCAATCGCCAAGCTGTGACGTCTGCACTGTTGTACTCCGGATGTGCAGATACGTTACTCCACTTACGGAACCCACTGAATAAAAACAAGTAAAATCCTAAGATAAATTGTATTGTGTACCGATTCGCCGGTGTTTGCCGTGCGCCAACACTACTTAAAATACCTCTCTATACTTAAGAGAAAAATGTAAACAAGTGGGCTGCCATTACGAAAAATACCTGTCAGTTTAAAATTAAAATACGTTTAGTAAATTATTCGTATTTAATATTGTCCCTAAATTTGGTTAAAAGCATAATCTGATCGAATACAAAACACTACTTGGAAGTATTTATCTTCCAAATGTAAGTTTCAAAGCTATATGAAAGTGGAAAAAGCATTGTTACAAAAAAATAAAATGCCATTAACTGTCCAGTTGCTCTAAATATTAGACTGTCTCCCATGGCGTAGTCTCTTATTAAGGCGATTAACACAATTCCGATACATTAATTATATGTTTAATGCATTAAAATATACTATGACTCCATGTATATTTGTGATTGTTTTATTTCCAGGGATCTCGTCCATCGTCAAACAGCTTGTGCGGCCATAAAGCACATGGCTCTTGGAGTATACGGCTTCGGCTGCGAAGATGCACTTGTTCATCTGCTCAACCACGTGTGGCCGAATATATTCGAGACCTCGCCTCATTTAGTGCAGGCATTTATGGACGCCGTCGAAGGCATGAGAGTAGCACTTGGTCCTGTCAAGATTCTACAGTATGCTCTACAGGTAAAACATCAAATTGTTATCATTATATTCCCTGTGATATTGATGTTACATATATCGCCAAACGCCACGGTTTAATATCTTGCTTGGTATATACATAGGTGGCTATAGTGCATATAAAGAGCACAGTATACAAAATAATATATTCTTGCAACTTCCAATGCAATACATTCTCTTTCATCAGATCATGAGTCTCTGAGTTATGAGTACACTGAACTGTACTGATAATGCCGTGGTTACGACGTTAGGCAGATGAAGAGACGAGTTTTTTTTTAATATGTTATCGTGACGGAACAAACTCTAGGCCCACCTGATGTTAAGCGGACTAACCTCTGCCTATAACAGATGCATGTCATCACTAGTCACACAGTTTTTAAGTCTCATGTGCCTGTTATTTCACTGGCTCTCAAGGACTGCTGCTGGAACACACCGTTAGGTACTTGGCGACAGACTTTCTGCTTGAGGGTGGTAGCTAGCCAGGCGGTCAATCGCAAAATGCCTTTCCACCACGCAAAAAATGCAAAATAATAGAAATATTACGTAAAATTATCTTACATGTATCTTTGATTACCTATATGCCTATGTTAGTTTTAGTACCATAATGTCCGTTAGTTTTTTAGACCTTTTACATAATGTTGGCCATACTACATTTTACCCAGGCTCTAAAGAATGTTTCTTTGTTTCAGGGTCTTTTCCACCCAGCAAGGAAGGTCCGCGACGTTTACTGGAAGATTTATAACACGCTTTACATTGGAGGCCAAGACGCATTAGTTGCCGGTTACCCGCGAATACAGAATGAACCTAACAATCACTTCCTTAGATATGAATTAGATTACTTGTTGTGAAGCGTTTTACCTGTGTTATAGAAACAGATATTGGAATAATCTTTGATTTGTTCATAATTCTATTATTCAAGCAGGAGATAAACCGAGGTTTAGACCTTGTATCCACCAAAACCATGAGATGTTCTTATACAATTGAATCTTGTGATTTTAAAAGAACACATGTCATGGAGCAGCTACTTTCACTAGACACAAAAAAGTGATTATTAAATAACTTTTTTTTCCGTAATATGTTTAGTGGAAAATATCTCCAAATATGTGTCATAAATCAGGCTACATGTATGAAGGTTATGAAAAACATCATTAAATAGATATCTCACTAAAAAAAACTTTGAACGTGTTTTCTTCTAAAACTATATGGGACATGTGTTGTTATGAAAATATACTCCATAAAAAAAAATTAAGTCATACTCGGGATCATTAGAATTAACTAAATTTATTATAGATTTAATAAAATGGTTCAATTTTTCAGGTGCTTCCTCACTTGTGGGCTATCAAACATTTTCGTTTAAAAGCTTTGATTTTGACATTATTTTGAAGTTACTACAAATAATATTTATAAAAGGTACTGTATTACTTGACAATGATAGCTTTTCCACCAAGCTTTTAGAGAGGACATAATAAATGACAGGAATATCAATTTTTCATTTTATATAAGTGCCGTTTTAGTTCATAAATTAACAATCTGGATACTTGCTATTATAGAAGTTGTGCATTGTGAAATGTATATACTTTCTGAGTGCAATGGGGCTTTTTCGTAAAAAACCTGTCTATGATATTATGTCATTTACAGGTTTTTTTTCAAGAACAATCGTTTTCAAAGTTTTAGCTTTCTTTTTTATTTCATAACTGTACTGTACTTTTAAGAGTTTAAGAACATGATTTTCAAAAAAATTGCGATTGTGTTGTTTTAAAATTACAGAATTCAATTAAGAACTAACTATGTTTACTCTCTAGATGGTACATCACATCTTTAACTATGAACCATCATTTGCATGAAAACACTTGCACATCTCTGCATTAGTGGATACTGGGCCTTACTGTGTAAATCATCAAATTATAGACAAAATTATCACATATTTGTTCAGAACTAATTCAAGTTCTGTTCCCGATTGCAGAGAGAAAAGGCCAGCTGGGACTCATATACCAGTTTTTTGGGATTACTCTAACCAGTTTCAGACATTATTAGAGGTAAGTATATAAAAAAAACTACAAACATTTTGATTGAGTGAGATAAGAAAATTTGACTTGACATGAATTTTAAACTATCTATAAAGAAAATCTGAAATAAAGTATCTGGTAATTTAAGGTCTCTTAAACATTTATTAATTATTCGAAAGTAATTATAAACTATTTAGTCATTACAAAATAATGTTTACTTGTCTAATGATGTGACCTTAGAATGGTATCAGTATTTTCAATCCCCGTTAAGTGACATACATAGTGGCCTCTAGATTTAAAAACGAGAAATATTTATCATCATCCAGTTTCTGAGAATAAAAAACTATAATTACAACATGGTTTTATTTTTTCTTTGTTTCTTAAAGCACAAGCTAGTTTATACATAAAATTAGCCATAGCAGCGTCGTATATATTTTGATAAAATCTTAGGAATGTACACTTGGAATGACTAGATATAACTTTGATTACTCGATTTAATATGTTTAAAATAAATACATAAACATAACTGTATAATTATAATAATGAGCAAGTCTAAAAATAAATTGACTAAAGACAGCTTAAACTATATAATATTATAACAAAAACAATACTCAGTTAAATTAATACATATAGCTTTTCATTGGCAATACCATTTGAGAATGTAGAGATCATAATAAATCATAGGTAAGTCTTGACTCTCGAAGATGTCAGCAAAATATAGGTAGAATTTCAGTGAGATCTTCCCCTGGCAGTGACATGGACCATAGGCCCAGCCATCATATGTTGCCAAGTGGTGCCGACAACGTTATGGGCAGTTACGCCCAGTCGCCGCTGAATCGAGCCATCAGAGCAAACGGCCCACACGTCTTGGCCCATGCTCGACACGTGTTTGAACGTCATTTCGCTATCTGTGTCTGAAAATAATATTCTCGGCATGTATTTTTTCGTTTTAATTTTTTTATAGAATTGTTTCATTACGTTGGCGATTTTACCTGTAAAGTATTTCCATTCCTTGCCATCTTGATGTTCCTTCGACAGGTTAGTTCTCACGGCAATAGCGCCATTGGCAAGTATAACCCAAGCTGCGTTATTCGTCAATGAAACTCCTTTAACGCCAACCGTCTTATGACTATAAGGAGCTCCCGACTTTGGTTGTTCTATTTGTTTCCAGTTTGAGCCTCCGGGGTTCTCTTTGGTGATATTTTCCCTATAATATAGTTCTCCTTTTCGCCCAACAGCCCAAACCACATTATTACATGTGCTTATAGCGATTAGAGATTGAGGACTGTTTACGTGTTCCCATTGCAGTCCCTGAAAATATATGCAAAATTATGATAACTAAAATCTACTAAGGGCATAAACTTACTTAACCATGCAAGCGTGGGGTTTGATTGTATCGAACTTTATATTCAATCAAATTAAATAATAAACTTTTGTTGATAACTACAGGAATAAAAATAAAACTTATATTATACTAGCGGTTAAACACAATTATTTTTGAGGTCATGGATAAACTACAGTACTAGTATCATATTCATTGTTTACTTGTTACCGTTATGAAGATAATCACAACTAAATCTGAGATTCTATTGCAAATTTACTTCACTGGCTGATATGACAGCCATATGGAGCTGGAAGGATGGCCCTGTAGGTTACCACTTACAAAGCTTCCATGTTACTACAGTAAATCCCACCAGCACAAGCGGGACCATCCAGTCCAAATACGTAGTTCTGCAGACCAGTTACAAAAAAAGAATAAAATTGGCAGAGAGAACATTTCCCAATCCGAGGAAATAGAACTTTAGGCATAGACGGTATTTTTTCAGGTATACTTCAAATAAAGCCTTTATAAAATAGGAACCTTATGTATTGTATTGACCAATCGACAGTCTTCTACATAGATAATGACTATAATATAATATTTAAACTAAAGCGTTTTGTCTAAGAGACTGAGTATACAAATAGATTTTACGGCTTTACAAAACCGTTATTAGGCCCTGTCTAACATAATATAGTACATTAGACCAGAACTAAATCAAGTACAATCTACTGATAAAAAATATATAAAATGAAACAAGAGATATGGATGCTTCCTAATTAACTGATGTGAGAAGCTCTATATAGGAATAATGTGGGTATAATCGTAGAAATAATCAAAGCGGCATTCTTCTTTACAATGCTGAACTATGGCAATGTCAAAGCTCAATAGACGAATCTCGAAGGCCCTGCGACACGACTTGCGTGCTTTCAATACAAAACGTGTAAAGATCGCAATTGATGATTGCAATATTGCCCCGTGGGGTGCCGGGCTATAATGTTCCTCCCTAGTGTGTCGTGAGATGGCGCTGTGTGCTTGGTACCTGGCATAGGTCTAGCTTACAAACTGATCTTGATTTATATGTAACACTTAAACGTAAAATACTTAGCACCATCTGGGTGGAAATAACGTGACAGTGGGCCCATTAACAGGAATTTGGAACGGCAAAGTTATTGGCCATTGGAACGGCCGGCGACAATAAATGCTAATGAAGGTTATTTTTAATGTTTGTCTAATAACCTCCTCACCATTGGAAGACATTAGAAGAATGTGGCTACGACACAACGGCTGCCCCGCGCATTTCGTCCGAAATAACCGGGAGTACCTCGACTGAGCATATCTTCTTAAGGTATATCGGACGCTTGGGCCTGACGCCTTCAAATATTCACTCAAATTTACAAGTCTTTTTTTGCATAAAAGTCCAATATTTTTTTTGGGAACAAATAATAAAGCCGCAGCACCAAAACATGTGATAGCAACTTTATCCAGGAGTTTTACTATAAACAGACACAAATAATTCCTAGATAAGAGATCATGGCATCGAAAACAGCCATCGAGGCTGTGATTTTCCTCAAAATTTCTAAAATTTAAAAACCTTGAAATTCGGATTTCAATACGCATAAATTTTGTTTATCTGATCGGTCATGCTGTTTATACACACCTAAATAGTAGCTTTATAATATTGTAGCCTGTGTGGCCACTGTTGTAGAGGGATACCAGTAGTAAGAATTTGAGTTTAAGTGATTTCTAGAGACGGATTTTCCTTTTACTTCCGACGATAATCTAAGAAGCAGTAATGGCTCAATGGCATTGGCTATGGACTGCCCCGCGCAGCAGGTCCATGGTTCGAATTCCGCCGCGGGCTTGAGCTTCACCGCATGGTGGAAGGGCATTTTGCTAATGCCCGCCTGGCGACCCCCCTCAATTAGAAAATCTGTCGCCAAGCACCTAACGGTGTATTCCGGCAGCAGTCCTTGAGAGCCAGTGAAATCACAGGCACATGAGACTTAACAACTATATCTCAATATGACGGGCGCAGTGCAATTCGTGCCTGAAATGAAAAAAAAATAAAAAATACGAAATGCATCTGTTATTGGCAGAGATTGGTCTGCTTAACATCAGGTGGGTCTGGAGCTTGTTCTGTCACAACACAAGATCATAAAATATAAAAGATGTGACAGCTGTCAAATTATGAGACCAATGAACATTATTTTTTGGTGTAAATTTGCACCGAATCTATTACCTCCAACCAACATCGTCATGATTCCACGACTACTGTGTCAAAAGTGCACAGAGGAACGGAAGAACGTAAAGTTAGAGGGAGATATAAAAAGGAGTAAATTCACACTATCATGCATGACCAGCCGAAACGTGTTAAAATAGCAAAAATAAAACTGCACAGAGAAGTGTTAATTGTAGTGCATATCGGGTAGATCTGAGTCGAAATAACGCAGTTAAGGTGATGAGATCTTTGAAATATATATGTGGTGTGACTTTCAAAGACAAAATGACAGAGCCAAAAGAAAGCACAATGGAATAAATTAGGATATTGTGATGTTACTTGAGAAAGCTATGCCGAGATGGATATGTAGAAAAGGATGGACAAAGGAGATTGACAAAGCAAGTAGACACGGAACGGTGAATGAAACAGTTGGAAGATTATGTCGGCGAACATATTCTGATCAGTTGTCTTAGGTTTTCGGGATTATTACACATAGTAATAAAACAAATTTGTCCCGACGTTTCAAACACTTTGCAAGAATCGTGGTCACGGGGTGACGATCATTGCAAAGTGTTTGAAACGTCGGGGCAAAGTTGATTTATTACTATATTCTGATCAGATTTGAGAAGTTATATTAACAGCCTAAGTCATGAATGCTCTTGACAGACGAATGTCTATGAAGAACGTAATGATAATGAAGGAAGCAAGAAAAGTAGGTATGTCAAGATCGTAGCAGGAGGAAATCCATGGTCACTGCCTACCCCTCCGAGAAACAGACGTAACGTTATGTATCCAAGAAGATGATATAAAAATATATGCTAAGCAAAATTACCGCTGGTGTAGCTGCAGTTACACCCGTGCGGTGAATTGCGTCACCAGCTACAGTGATTGCCCACACTGTTACTTCTGTTTCACTTCCCTGCAACATATAAAATGACAGTAATGTAACACATTTATATAGAACAACTTCATATGAATATCGCCGAACTAAACCAAAACCTAGCGATTCTATTAATGATTTTTTTTTTCCTCTTAATTTTTAAAATACATGCAAAGTAGTGATGGCTCAGTGGCATTGGCTATGGACTGCCGTGCCGCAGGTTCATGGTTCGAATCCCGCCGCGGGCTTGAGCTTCAAGTAGAAAATCTGTCGCCAAGCACCTAACGGTGTGTTCCGGCAGCAGTCCTTGAGAGCCAGTGAAATTACAGGCACATGAGACTTAACAACTATGTCTCAAGGTGACGGGCGCAGTTCAATTCGTGACTTGTGACGAAATGAATCTGTTATAGGCAGAGGTTAGTCCGCTTAACATCAGGCGGGCCTCGTGCTTGAACTGTAACAATAACATTAAAAAAAAACATTTCTGGTGGATTCAGCCTTAGTTAAGTTGAAATGTGGTTCCGACAATACCGATTTGACTTGACCGTTCCAAATCAAATTATTTTACTATCATTATTCATTGGATTTTACCCATAAAGAGATATCCAACAGAGTAGTACTACCGACGCGCATCCATGGCCCCTCTGTATTTATTTGTGCTTTTCTGTACCATCTCCTCCGCCTCACACAATCTGTAAATTTTGTTTTGCCATGGTATGGAGCCGGGAAATCTGTAGCATACTGCCAACCATCGCTATCCACTCCACCAGGGGTGTTGTAGTCAATCATCCACTCGGATATCTGAAATAAAATCCAGATATAATATAACAATTTACTAACTTTTACCTAGGTGGTTTATTAAGTTCCTATTAGTTAATTTTCTACAATTATAACAAATTTAGAAGAGAGAAAGTTCTAGATTATTTACCCAATGCCAATGTCGACTCAGTAATTTTGTGTGTTCTCGAGTTCTTTTATGCCTTCCAGTGATATCACTCCACATGTATCTGTCTGTTGGTAGGCCAGTTGAGGTAAATCCAGACAGGGGATTCCATCTTTGGTTTTCGTAAACACAATACGTTTGAGTGTCTGTCATAGGATGAATACCCTCCTTGTTGCCAATACCTTGAATTTTCAAACAATTTTGATCAAACGGTGATAAGGTTAGGTGGGTAAGCTAAACATTTTTAATAGATGCAAAAATAAATTATCTCTTTGCTGACTTATGAGGGAAAATTTAATAAGTACAGAATTTTTGTTATTTAGGGGGTACAATCAATTTATAATCAAATGCTATTTTGCTAGAAGTTGTAAAAAACGGAAATAGGCACACTTGTCCCCGGACATGGGGCAAAAAGAAAAGACTGTTACATTACATTTTAACATTTAATTTACTGCATAGAATAGTATTTTAAACAAAAAAAATTTAAGTAAAAAATTTAAAGCCAGCTGATAATCAAGCCTCTTTTATATCAGTTACTATTATTATTTCTTATACCAGTAATCACAATACTATTTGAAAAGATCCTGCTTACACCACTGCTTAAATCTCTCACTGAAACATCCATACACCCAGACCATCAGTTTAGATTTACACAAGAGCATAGAACAGTTGAACAAGTTCACAGAGTTGATAAGATAAGAAAATATCCAGAATTAAAAGAGTACTGCTTAGCAGCCTTCCTAGACATCCAACAGGCATTCGACAAGGTTTGGCAAAAAATACTCTTTTGTTTAATAAGGAACCCGCTACCACACCCTTACTTTGCATTTTAAAGTCGTAACTCTCGGAAATAATGTTCCAGCTAAAAGAGGGAGAGTACACTTCAAATTTCAAGATATATAAGCAGGTGTACCTCAGGGATCATTACTTGACCTATAGATATGTTGACGATAGTCTATAAACCATCGTCACTTCCGATTTACCAAAACTCCAGAGTAAGAGACTTTGCAAAAGTGGCTGGACAAAATAGAGCAGCAGTTGACAAAGTGGAGAATCAAAGTCAATATTTCAAAATCAACATGCTACATTAACCCTCCACAAAGATTATCCACTTGTTAACCTGGGATCAAACACCCTACCACATAATGACTCAGTCAAATATCTAGGAATGCACCTGGATCGTCATACAACACCATAGACTGACAAGGAGAACACATCTACAGAAAAAAAAGAGAGACAAATTATTTAGCATATCATGAATTCACCATGCTGGTGTCGGGTCATAGCATTGCAGAGGTTTTTTATTTATGCTTGATAGGTTAGCCTTTGACCACTATATCACCTGATGGTAAGTGATGGTGTGGTCGAAGATGTTGTTCAGGCTAACATAGAAATATTGACTCTCAAGGACAGATGCCGTAACACACCGTTAGGTGCTTGGCGACAGATTTTCCACTTGAGGGTGGTAGCTAGCCAGGTGGGCATTCGCAAAATACCCTACCACCATGCAAAATCCAAGTACAGCGCGCCTGGGACTTGTCCCATTCACCGCTCTTGTATGCTCCCCTGCCTATTATAACAATGATCATTCGCCACAGTTATAATAAAGTTACTTCAAATAAATACACTATAATTTGTTTGTTTATAACACGCCGACGCATGTTCATT
Source organism: Plagodis pulveraria (assembly GCA_963890685.1). Lineage (NCBI taxonomy): Eukaryota > Metazoa > Arthropoda > Insecta > Lepidoptera > Geometridae > Plagodis > Plagodis pulveraria. The sequence goes on from OY982957.1 coordinate 21,099,712, forward strand.
TTCTCATAATACGAGCCTCAAGCCTAGCTTAGGAAACATGTTCTTAACCAACCCATTGAAACTGTGCAATGCCTTGACTTGAATAAATTATTTCAATTTTCATCTTTTTTTTAACGAACGAAAAACGCTTTTTTGATTTGTTTCTATGGTTCAGATGGATTGTCCTTATGGACAATCTATTTGAATTGTCCTTATAGACAATCCATCTGATCCAAACAATCTTAATTATTTTAGAACCAAATTATGGTACTGTTATTCCCCAACATACACTTCTGGACTCATCTATTGGCCCACCTTGTATTTTCAGTTTCGTTTGGTCCTAGCTAAAATTTTATATTAGGTCGAGCAAAAAGTTTTTATGCAGTTTTGAACCTGGCACATTCACAATTTCATTCAATAGTCTTTTTTTGAATTTCGAACACAGAATTTAAAGAAACAAAAGACAATTTGGAGCCTGTTTGTTGATATCAAACAATCGAATACTAAGAAAACTTGGTTTTATTGGTTTACTTGGATTTAATTCTTGAAAAAGTGATTGATATCTTTGGTTTTGCAACAAACATTACTTATTCTTAACATTAAGGTGAGGTTCTATCAATAATCTATGGATACTTCACCTGAAGTCGCCGCCCAAGCTGTGGCACTTATTCAGGCCGGACACAGCCAAAGAAACGTGAGTGCTCAACTTAATTTAAGTCGATCTGCGGTCCGAAATGTTTATCGGAGGTACCTAGAGACTGGCGGCTTTGTTCGTCGCCAAGGAAGGCCACGATCTCGGGTCACAACTGAAAGGCAGGATCGATTCATCGTGACGACCAGCTTGAGAAATCGTCACCTTACCTCCATTGAGATACAAAACCAACTTCGCGACTTCCACGGAGTATCTGTGAGCGCTCGAACTGTTCGGAGAAGGTTAAAAGAACGCGATATGGTACCACACAAGCCAGCTAATGGGCCCAAACTAACGCGAGCCCACCGAACAGCGCGCCTTCATTTCGCACGCAGTCATTTAAATTGGACACAGCAAGATTGGAGCCGTGTACTCTTTTCTGATGAGTCTAAAATTGTGTTACATGGCAATGATGGAAGGAAGAAGGTCTACCGACGTAAGGGAGAGCGTTTCGCACAATGCTGCTTTGAAGAGAGGGTTGCTTATGGCGGCGGCTCATGGACTGTCTGGGGCGGTATATCCGCGAGCGGCAAAACTCAACTTGAGGTTGTTACAGGACCACGGCTGCCAACATTAAATGCTGAAAGGTACATTCGTGAGTGCTTAGAACCTCACGTGATACCATACGCGGACTATGTGGGCCCAAATTTCCTTTTTATCCATGATAATGCAAGAGCCCATGCGGCCGGCATCGTCAGGGAATATCTTCGGGATGTGAACATCACAGTTATGGACTGGCCAGCCAGAAGCCCAGACATGAACCCTATTGAGCACATGTGGGACGAGCTAAAAAGACGTGTTAGGGCTCGTCAGCCAGTTGCCCAGACGATGCAGGAGTTGAAAACTGCCATAGAAGAGGAATGGGAGATGATCCCTCAAAATTTCATAGAGCGGTTGATAAACTCTATGCCTAATCGTATGAGAGCTGTGGTAGATGCCCATGGAGGCAACACGCGTTATTAAATTAAACCTTTATTTGATAAAACATGTTTTTTATTCAAAAATCAATGGCCTTTAACAAGGCGCATATCGGACTTGTTAGGCGTAGCTCCATGTCGTATGGTATTCTGAATTCAAATTTAAAACAATACGATCGAAAAAGATGGTAAAATGTGCCAGGTTCAAAACTGCATAAAAACTTTTTGCTCGACCTAATATAAAATTTTAGCTAGGACCAAACGAAACTGAAAATACAAGGTGGGCCAATAGATGAGTCCAGAAGTTTATAAATGAGACGATTTTCTTAGCATTCCGTGGATTCACCGTGCGGGTGCCGGGTCCATAGCGTTGCAGAGGAAGAGGCTAGAGGGGCCTGGGACTTGCAACCGAGGAGTAGGATTAAGGGGCCTCTTTATGATATATCAATGCTCTCCTTCACCACTCGAGCCTCCTCCCCTACCTAACCAAATTTGATAAGATCCTACTAATGCCGCCTTAGATACACGTTCTAGGATGGAAGTTACGGTTGTTCTTGGTAGGCCAAGGTCTTAAAGTAGGTTATATAGGGATTTCGCTGGTATACCCCTTGCTCCAACTTCTACAGCATATAAACTAACCACATAACCGTTTTTGGTTAATTCATTTGTTAGGTCATAATATTTGTTTGTTTTTATTGTGTGGTCTTTAGGTATGTTTGTTTCCCACGGCACAGTAAGTTCTATAAGTACTATGCGTTTTAAATTTTTTGAGTATAAAAATATGTCTGGTCTGGATGACGAAACACCAACATCCTCAGGGATTTTGTAATGTTTTTCATACGTGTCCATAAAGAGAGTCCAATCGGGAGCTGCGCCTAAGATGGAGTAAGGCTTCGATTTCGATTTGGTAGATTACCCTTCTTTTAGAAAAGCAACCTGTCGTTTGTTCGTGGTCAAACCTTTTTTTGCTCTTGCTACCGAGAGACTCGCTGCTTCTCGTATGATTTCGAGGACTCTATCATGACGGCGTGAATAATGACCCCTATCAAGGATCACCTTGCATCCTACCAATAGGTGCCTTGCTGTACCTATGACCTCCCGACAAATACCGCATGACTTTTCGGTGGCTTTCCCCCATCTTACTAAATTACTTTGGTCTGGTAGGGTCATCTAAAAGGCGTTTAGATAAAATTTTAATAAGGCAGGTGACCAATCGTATATCAAGGTGCGCCACTTTAACGCCAAAGGGATACCAAATTCACCTATGGTTAGCCATTCGCTCTGCATGTCTAAGCTCATTGCATGTATTTTATAGCTTTCATTTTCGTCTTGTTGTAGAAAAGATTTTACAATGTCTTTATTCTGAACTTTCTTTTCCAATCCTAAACCCGATTTGCTGGACTGTGCACCTATCATAAATTGTTTGTGGCATTGAAGTCTCGAATCAAGGTCGGAGGCACTTTTGTCTTTTGGGAGAGGTGCGACTATATCGTCTTGAGATTTTAATAAGACGTGCGTTTTGGTAACTCTGAGGTGTTTATAGAGCTCCGATGGTTTCTTTAATTTCATCCCAAAATTAGTTTTATCCCGAAATAATGTAGATGGGTCTGCATACTGTAATAGTAAGATGCACAGGCCGAACTGGTCCGAGTGATCTCAAATTGGTTTCCCTCAACCTATTCCTTACCGTGGTTGGATATTTTGAAAATCTCGAACAGTTATAGGTACCTAGTGCGGTTATGTAAAGCACACAATTGATGAAGTACAGATCTTGCAAACATGTACTTAGTTTTTCTCTTTAGAGCTTGAATACGTCTTCGTTATTATTCTGGTATGGATATGGATATTGCAATACACTCAAGAAAAACTACGAAAAATCTAGTCCCTTAATAACGGAAGGTACTAAAATACCGAATAAAAAGAATAGATAGTGCAACAAGGAACTTCGCAAAGCAGGTGACATGAGATACCATTTTAACCAAGCTATGAACACCGATTTTCATGAATATTAGCAAGAGTATAGGTAAACACGGCACCAATTCCAGATTACAGTTGAAGAGAGCCAGAAGAAATCATGGAAAAACTGTAGTCAACTCTAATCGATCTGAAGTGAGACTGCCAGATTTAGAAAAGTACTATCTAGAGACTCCCATGCAAAGCTAGGAACGTTGAAGAAGCCTGACAGCTCTTAAAAAATCAGACCAGGGCCCCAATTCTCTTAGCTATTGACCAAACGCCACACTACTGCGATGCTTCTGCGATTGAACTGCTGTTAATGTCATATTCGGTAGTCTGCTAATTCTAGCTCCTAATCGCAGTTGTATAGCAATCGCGTCGCTATCGTATGGCTGTGCTATGGCTTGCAAATATTGACACTGAAATAATAATGAAAACTTTTATCAATCAAGCATCAGTCAAAACATAAATACAGTGGTTTTCTAGCAAACAATACATTAAATATGTATATTTCAATCATTTAGCTATTTTTATATCTAAAATCTATGCTATCTATGCCACTGTAGCAACGCAATCGCAACAAAATAGCTTACAGCATACCAAATATGTCAAAAACTGTTGATAGCAAGCCAACGACTTGCAATCGAACCTAAATAGCAGGCAGACTACGGATACTGCCAAAAACTACAATTTTCATGCAATTAAGTTGCGTTAACAATAGCTAAGAGAATCGAGCCCCGGAAACATTTTGAACTGCTCCTACAAACTCACTCTCCAGACTGTTGGAGAGGGAATGAAGAAGGATAGACAGAATCACAAAACTTTAACAGGAACTATGCAAAAGTCTGGTAATTAGTACTGGGCATTTGTAGACAAAATTGTGACTGATGAAGCTCTGCTTTGGCCATTCAAGGCTCCTGGAATGGATTGAATTTTCCCAGCGCTTCTGCAACGAAGTCTTAACAAGACAGAATTTCACTTCTTGGCCATTTTCAGGTTCAGGGAAGTCAGAATTGTGTTTATACCAAAACTACATAAAAAAAAATTACACTAACCCAAACTCATACAGACAGATAAGCCTAAGCTTGCTCATGTTACCTTGTAGCGACTATGTGATAAATAATTAAAAAGTGGACTTTTAGTGTTCACTTGTCCTACCTTACCTTATTGTGAATATGTACAGATAATTTATTATAAAAGTTGGTTTTGTTATGTTAGTTTACTGATGTGCATTACCTTTGAGCACTCCACCTCCCCAACCTCCTGAGTAGAGCCAAGCATGATGATCATGAGATATCCCCCAAACTACACCATTTTGGGAACACTCAACTCTTCGTAAATAGCCTCCAATCATGCGCCAAAACATTTCTTCAGCACCTATGATTATACTTGTAGCAAAATACTCCATGGAATAAAGCTTTAACGGTCCTTTCACTAATACTGATGTAATGCTCTCTGGACTTAGTCTGTGTTCATAAAGACAATAATGTTTATTGTTTACAACTATTCTAAATACTTGTACATCACAAAAAAGTTGAATGGTGAATTCTTGCCCTGGTGCTAATGGCAAGTCATGCCTCTCTTCAACTCCCCAACTGCCAAATATTTTTGTGTTACATACAACTGCATTTTCATCAAATCTTACATTAAAGTGCAATGGCACTTCAGTCACCTCTGTTTCAATTTTGTGCCTTTGTTTTTTTACCTCAGGTCCTTGTAAATTAATATGAAATCTGCTAACAACATCAAATAAACTGCCTGTTATTTTTAGTGAACTCCCGGGAGTAAAATTGTTATTTAAGTTACAGGAAAACCCAGCTCCAATATCTTTTCCTAACACTGGAAACTCTTTGGAGTATATACCATTTTTAACATTATTTATGCTTGCAGGCAGAGGGTCCCAATTTAAAACATCACCAGAAGCTGTGACAGCCCAAACTGAATTTACTGAAGGTTTACCAGAAAGTCCATTTATTTGTGAAGAAATATCTACTAATACCATCAACCATTCTTCCTGTTCCATTTCAGACATAAATTGTATTTTAATAGCACTCTTGTTCTCTCGTGGCACAGATATACAAATTCTGGGACTTCCAGGTTCAGATATGGAAAACACATTAGTGACATCACATAAATTCAATATAAACTGAATTGTACCATCAGGTTGAAAAACAGACAAAGTTCCAGTATTTTCCAAATCATGCCAATAAAGAGACAAAATGCAATCTTCTATAGAACTGTTCGAATTTACTAATCTGGCTTCGCAGCTACGGGTCCATCCTTTCTCTTCCACAGCAACACCATAGATAGAAAGATCCACCAACTCAAAGTTATGTCTAGCTTTAAGCTGTTCTAAAATTTCTAATCTCCATTTGGCAGTTAGATCAGTGTTTTTTATATTGTGTGAGTCTGTGAACCAATGAGGTACTTGAATAACATCCATGGAACAGGCTCCTGCTTCCACCAAAGTCCAAGTAGAATCACAAGTTCCCCAAGCTGTTTGACTAACTTCCTCATCAAAGAACATACCCGAATCATGATCGAAAACACTGCTATCACTATCTGGTTGAGCCTCCATCCCTACAACTGATCCTACACTCCTTACAGGACTCCAAGCTCGGGGATTTTTTAATGTGGTTTCATAACTTTTCCCTGTTAAATCTATATTTTCAACATTCACATTTGATTTTGGTCGTGCTTCTTTAGGTTTTAGGGGCATAGTATGTTCAATAGGGGCAGAGTGTGACTCCTCCCAAGAGTTTCTTAAATGAATATTTTTTTTACGTTCTGGTTCAGTTTCACTCAAAGTAGTTAGGCTGTTGTGTTTTGCATTAGATACAGATGACACTACACTTGCAGAACTTGATGTTCGACTAAGTTGCATATTAGCTTGTACTCTTCTCCATCTTTTGCCTGTCAGCTCTGATGGAGTGATTCCACTTCTCCAATAAATACATTTATCTGCTTCACCAATCGCAAATACTTGATCATTAATTCCAACACAAAGTTGGACCATATTGCCTGTTATTTCAAGCCAGCCACTTCCAGTTGCTGCAGATTCAGATGTTCCTGCATTATTTCCATCTATACCTTTTCTGAACCAAACCCTTGAGTCAGCGCTCACAGCCCATGCTACATTGAAACCTACAGATATAGACAGTAATTTAGTGTCATTAGGAGGCTTTACTTCTAGCCAGGATTCACCAGTAGGAGAGTCTTTAGTGACACCCTTTCTGATAATAACTCTTCCTGTCCAAAGCAAAGCCCAAACTAAACCTGAAGGGCTTACTGAAATTTGTTTGATATCACAGTTGGGCGGAATACTTATATTTATCCACTTTAATCCTTCAGGGGAAGTAGTACTGACCCCTGCTCTGTACATTACCCGTCCATGTGCGGTTATTGCCCAAACTGAGAGTGTTCCAGGAGGTGCATGTGGCATTTGATTGCCACCAATGCTCACATCAATGAAGGGCTCTTGGGTGGGATCTTTGTGTAATGGAGCAATAGCGCACCATGAATTCATTGCACTAAATTTGCGGTACCGGATCCACTTTCTTCTTCTTACACAAGATTTCCACTGTTTCGATGGACCGAACTGGGCTGGAAAGTCAACAGCATAACTCCAACCATCATGGTCTAAAGGTTGCCCATCTAGTGTGAGCTCCAGCTGCCAGTCGCCTTCCCACTGCCAAGCCATTGATGGTAATCTTACTCTGTCTATAGATCTATCTTTTGAGCCATCCTGGGAGGAGAAATGGTATCTGTCAGTTGGTAGGAGTCTGCCACTAAAACCCTCCAGGGGTAACCATCTTTCGTTTTCGTAAGATTCTTCTTTAACTCTGATAGGTATTTCCAAACCATGTACGTGAAGGTAAATTTGCCGGTCGCCACCTACGGCCCATAAAAAATGTGGTACAGCAGAAAGGGTTTTGAATTCTAAACCCAAATACATAAATTCTCTCCAACATGATCCGCTTGTTGACAAGGCATAAACTTTACCTTCATTGTTGATAGAGAAAAGCAAGGAGTTGTTTGTCATTTCAGCTGCTTGTAATTTAGCACATATCCACTGTACCCTTAATTCAATTTTAAAATAATATCATGTTAATTTCTCAATGTCCTCTCATGAACCTCATACAATTTTAGTTTTATTTTTACTCATAGAAAAGTAATAGGATCCACTAGGTACTACACCAGTTTTTTTTACCAAAGCAAGTAAAAGTAAGATTACATCAGGGTTGGATTCAGACCCTCAAAAAATTATGGTACATGGAAATTAAAATTATACTATTTGTCAAAAATTATACTACGTTTGTCGTTTCAAGTTTTTTAGCATATCGTATAACGTTTCGTTTTTCGGCATAATTAAGGTGAAAATTGACGTATTTTTTTATATATTGTACTAGATCGCGTGAAACGCTATAATCGGAGAAGAGATTTTACAATATCTAATATATTTCTGCAATACTTAACGAATATACCATTACCATAATATATTCCATTTGTCACGAGTAGTAAACGTAATTTTTTATATTTTAATGATGGTATAAGTGTCCAATAAATGATCAAGATAATATGAGCAATACTATTTTAACTCGCCAATCGGAACTTCATCCTTAGCATTGACACGACGTAACGTGTTGTCAGACGGTATAAATTCTATGCAGTTATTGGATTTACTTTGTTTTACTGCATCGCAAGAAAGTAACAGGGAGTCAATGGAGTAAGTTGCAGAGTCATTCTTTAATTTGGTTATTGCTAAATTAGCTTTGCTGGACATTCTTTCACAACCAGCGTTTGTGTGACGTAAAATCAGGAAATCAAGAGCAAAATTTGCAATATTTTGAAAGAGATAGTTTCAGACATCAACCCAAATCTTAGTAGATGTTGCCGTATATACAGAAAATCCCGATATTGTGGGGTAAATATTTAAAAGTAATAGGGTTTACCAATCATAAAAGACGGTTGACCTGAAGACAAAATTATGGCATTTTCGCGTAGTATAGTGACATTACGATCCTACATACTACACACTATGAAATCATGGTACAAATAGTATAATTATAATACTATGAAATCCAACACTGATTCAGACCCTTAAAAAAATATACAACAAAAAAAAATTATACTATTCATCCAAAATTATACATAGTATAATTTTGGACGAATATATATATAGTATGAGTTTACATGTTTTTTTTTATATCTTATACCTATACCTTTTCGGTGATTTTTGTTTTGAATTTAAATAAAAATGCATTCGTTAATCGTAAATAATATTTTGTTTTATTAATGTGCGATAAAAATATGCATGAAATCCAAGCATATTAATCAAGTTCAGGCAAGTAGACTTCGATCTCGGCTAGTTTGTCAATCAGAACTTGGTCCTTAGAATTGACATGACATTAAATGTTGTCAACGGCATAAATCCTATGCAGTTATTAGATTTACTTTTTCCTACAGTACCCATCGCAAAGATCAAAAGCGAGTGAATGCAACACGTTACGAGTTGCAAGTTTATTTCTTAGTTAAGTTTTCGCCAAGTTTATTTTGCTGTACACTATTTCACAATCAACATTTGCGTAAAGTAAAACCAGGCAAACCAATTTGTGAATTTTTGAAAAGAATCTTTTTTTATCACACTACGCGCTTCGTTTTGCCCTTCTTGATTTAATAGGGTATTTTATATATATTAATATACTTTTTAATATCCATTAAAAAGTAAATAGGGCTCACCAATAATACAAGTCAGTCGACCTGAATATAGAATTATGATATTTTTGCGTAGAATAGTTACATTCCTATACTACATACTACACACCATGAAATAATGGTACAAACAGTATAATTATACTACGAAATCCAACACTGCATTATATCCATCGACCATCCACAGACAAGACTAGGAGGGCGATTCTCAAAAATGAGATAAATTTATCAATTCTCGATATTTATCCCCTATAGACTATTAATATCCCAAAAATATCGACTTTTGACAAAATGCTATTCTCGCGAGTGTTAGATATAAAAATATGTCCACATATGAACTTGTGTTCATGTGGATAGAAAGTATAATGATAATCCCGATATCGCAATGTTGCGTGTCGATCGCTAGGGCTTGACATTTATCGATAGTGATATTGCGAGAATAACACAAAACTAGACGACTCGATATTCACCATATTTTCTCGATATTTATCTACTATGATATTCATATCACTGCACGAGAATCGCCGTCTAGGTCAAAGAAGCCAAGATTGCTTAAGTGAAATAGACAGCATGTAATGCTAACAAATCAAACAGATATCTGACATACATACAAAATCATTGTTGTAACGTTATTTATATTTCGTAGCATAGCACTAAAAACTAGGGGTTCCCACGATTAACAGATACCGTTTTTATATTTAAGTTATCGTAGCTCTTTTAGATCACAAAATTTATTTTCTATGTTTATGTAATTTTTTTCTTCTTGCAAATCTCTGGGGGGCAATTCTCAAAATTGGGATAAATTTATCGATTCTCGATATTTATCCCGTGTCACCTACTATTAATATCCCTAAAATATCGACTTTTCACAAAAATGCTATTCTCGCGAGTGGTAGATATAAAAATACGTCCACGGATGAACTTGTGTTCATGTGTATAGCAAGTATAATGATAATCCCGATATCGCAATGTTGCGTGTCGATCGCTAGGGCTTGATATTTATCGATAGTGATATTGCGAGAATAACACAAAACTACACGACTCGATATTCGCCATGTTTTCTCGATATTTATCTACTATGATATTCATATCACTGCACGAGAATCGCCGTCCTGCATGGTCGCATTTTTTTACCACGTGTACCTACATTTATTACAATCCTAAATATTACCACACAAAAAATCAGATGCAACAACCGTAGGACTAAGGAGATATTTAATTTTAAAATTTTGGGTTAGGGTTGTCGTCTAAAAATAATCAGTTTGCCTAACACTTTGAAACACATGAAAAATTAAAGACACATCATGATTTTGCAAGCGTTTTATGTAGAGGACAAATTTAAATGGGTTGCTCCAATCAAACCATTAGACGTATACTATTTTCAGACTCAAGCATCTTCGATTATGGCGCTACCTTAAATTTTATCTATTGTTAGTGTACCTCTGATTTGTTCACTAGTTCAATATAGATAAGCGTGGTGTAAATTGTCACGTAATGACACGTCACCCTAGGTCGGGGTATCGTTGATGTAAATAAAAATAGATAATTAGAGGAAATAAGATTCAAAGTACATATTATACAAGATAACATAACAGTTATAAATATGTCTCGTTATATATAAGCACATAATACCTAATTTTCCCTAAACCCAATTAACTTACCTAATATTGAGTGGACATGGCATTAAAAGAACATTCCCTTGTTCTTTTAATTAATTTTACAGTGCGAAATAACAACAAACAACAAATTTAAGAAAGATAACCATTGAATTTTGTAATGAGTTTGTCTACTACGATTCTTGAGAGTACTCGGATGCTATACTCTGCTCACCAGGAGATCAGGGCTGGTTGGCTACTATTTTGGTAGCGGTATCGAGTGGATTGATTATTGATGAGGAAAAATTTGACAACTTTTTTAAATCTGTTGTAGCAAAGTATGTACAAAAATATAACTGGTTTAACATGTCAGTCACTTTACACAAAATATTAATGCATGGTCGGCAAATTATAGAATCCAGCACATTACCAATTGGTACCTACATTTTCCGAGCAGGCAGGTGAGTCTAGAAACAAGTACTGGCATTATGATCGACAGCATCATACATGAAAATTGGACAGGAAAACGACCACCATGGACTTATTTCATCGTGAACTAGAATCATCCGATCCTTGATTATCCTTCTTGACACTCGAAGCACGTCTCAAACAAAAAAAACCTCTGCATACTAAAGTTCTTCAACTACTAAGAGTCTTCAACTACTAGTGAGTGTACTACAGATGTCCATTTTAACTCACAGGAGCCTAATTGAGTCGAAGCTGACGAACTAACACTAACCACAGATGAAATATTGATACAATCCTATTATGAGGATAATTAAAAAGCTTTCAGAATAATTTTAGCAATCTACTTAAATATCATAAATAGACGTAAAATTTTCTTAGGTATGTAATCTATTAAAATAAATACATTTTGTGACAGCCCTATTTCCATAGAAATTCGAAAATAACTACAACATAAAACAAATTTTTAACTATTATTTTTATGTAATTTGTAATTAATTATTTCATCACTTTCTTTTACAGCTGTTATAAACTTTAAATTTTCATACATAATATGTGTATTAAATTGACAGTAAATTTGTATCATTTTCAAATGCTAGTTGCACTTTTTTCGGGAAATATAAATGAAAACATTTTTCAGAAAGGTCAATGACCTGACAACAAAATAGCTGTATCTCGAAAACTAAGTATAATTTCGAGTCAGGTGATTTTTAGTAAGCTTTATTTTGATTAAGCCGATTGGAATCAGACATAAAATAAGGATGACCGCAACTAAGGGCAAACCCCACACTGTGCAGCGGTCAAACACATGTCAGAATGGCAGATCGTTAGCGATCCATTATATTAGTATTGCGTTGTAAGTCTGTGGTCGTGAGAAATTATTCAGGGGGGCAATTCTCAAAATTTGGATAATTGTATCGATTCTCGATATTTATCCCGTGTCACCTATAGACTATTAATATCCCAAGGGGGCAATTCTCAAAATTGGGATAATTGTATCGATTCTCGATATTTATCCCGTGTCACCTATAGACTATTAATATCCCAAAAATATCGACTTTTCACAAAAATGCTATTCTCGCGAGTGGTAGATATAAAAGTTAGTCCACAGATGAACTTATGTTCATGTGTATAGAAAGTATAATGATAATCCCGATATCGCATTGTTGCGTGTCGATCGCTAGGGCTTGATATTTATCGATAGTGATATTGCGAGAATAACACAAAACTACACGACTCGATATTCGCCATGTTTTCTCGATATTTATCTACTATGATATTCATATCACTGCACGAGAATCGCCGTCCAGAGTCCTCTGTAATGCGCATGTCATAGTCATGTACAAATGAATACAGTAATTAATTTTAACGCGGCTACTTCGGCAGAGCAACTCAAGCGGCGCAAATATGCTAACCTCGGTATGGGTTACATATTTGAGCCGTTTGGTGTGGAGACGTTGGGGCCGTGGGGACCGGGAGCTCATCGTATTTTCCAAAATCTATCAGAGCGCTTGGTCGATGCGACGCGTGATCAAAATGCTGGCACCTATTTGGCTCAAAGAATAAGCATTGCAATTCAACGGGGCAATGCTGCCAGCATGCTGGGCACGCTGCCAACTGATAGTGGGCTAGAGCATTTGGACTGCCTATGAGTCCAAATGCTTTTATTGTAGTAGCTGTAGTATTGTAGTAGCTGTAGTGTTGTATGTAGTTTGTAGTATTTGTTTAATAAAGGCATATCGCCAATAAAAAATTTTAACAATATTTAATATGCGTGGAACCAATTTTTTCGTTTGAATCGTGGCGCACAGCCGGAGACGCTACCAATGCACACGTATAAACAAATGATTAGTCGCGGCAAGACCGCGCAGCGCCTGAAATGCGCTCAAATGGTGATGCTTGCGGTGCGGCCGCGGCTTCGTCTGAATGGAGCCTCAGAAAAAGCACAGAACTCAAAACAAAAAAACTCTCAATCGATTCGTTTTGAAAATATTCTGAATTACTATCATTCATTGTTTCGGATTCTGAAATAAAATACAGATTAATTTAAATTCACATCTTCATTTCCATTTTAGGTTCATTGAAGTGACTAGAAGTGACCTTGGAGACATCGTGTAAACAAGGCCCGGTTTTGCTTTTTAATAACTATCCGCAGAAGCCATTAACAAAGAAATAATAATAAGACCTGATATAAAATAATTAACAATAATAAATATTTTCTTTTATGCACTGACGGTTTTTCTAAGTTTGCCATGTTTCTTTTATCCACCTTGTTCCTTATTAACATAAATGATTTGTGTAAATTGGAAACAAGAAATGCCCAAATATTCTCGTACGCAGATAACACTGCAATAGTTTTCACTGGTAATGATTGGGAATCAGTGCGTAGTGACAAGGAATCTGGAATGGCTACGGTTGCATCCTGGCTAAAGTCTAACTTACTTACGCTTAATAATCTGAAGACAAACTACATGTGCTTTTCTATAAGTAATAAACTCGACCGAATACAAACTTCAGAATCAAGATACACAAATGTAGGTATTATATTGGACCAGAGGCTCTCTATGTGATTCATAGAATTAGTGAACGCTCTAAAAACTCATTTGTTTTTTCTCAACAAATTTACATTGCTCAGTCAATCATGACTTACTGCATTCTCGTTTGGGGTGGAGCTTCAAAAATAAAGTTCCTAGATGTCGAAAGGGCACAGCGTGCTTTGTTGAAGACTATGTTTTTTAAACCATATCGCTTCTCTTCAAATGAACTTTATAAATTTTGTGACTTTCTAACAGTAAGGAAGCTGTATATTCATATATTCAGTATACTAAAAATGCATAAAACAACTGAATATGGTCCAACAAATTTAGCAAAACGACGACAATATGTTAGTATGTCGAGAAAAAGAGTACGTACAGCTTTCGCTAAACGGCAATATTTATCTCAAACAACCTATCTCTATAATGTGGTGAACAGAAAATTGGTGATTTGTCCAAAATCATATTATGAGTGTAAAAAAACCCTATCTTCATGGCTCAGGACTCTAACTTATGATGAAACTGAGGCAGTTCTTCATCCTATTATATAATATGACAAACTTTCAACCTAACGCACCCTCACACACACTCACTCACACACACACACACACACACACACACACACACACACACACACGCACCCTCACTTTTAATTAAAATGTACAGTATTTCGTATGTAAGTATTAAGATATTAATTTTTATTTATGTTAACCTACTTATGAATTTTCTATAAATATGGAAGAGCGAGGTCTTCTGATACAGGTATACATTTACTTAAAAGAAGGCCTCTACACAATGTTATATGGATACATGTAGTTTATGAAAATAAAGCATTATTATTATTTATATTTTGAATGTTCAATTACAAAGGGGCCATCCATAAATTACCCCACACCTAAAAAGGGGGCGGGAGAGGGAGTCGACGAAGTGTTAAGAGGGCTTCTAAGTTTCATGATGTCACATTTCAAAATCTAATTTCGAAGTAAGTACCTATTATACCAATTGTGAAATTTGAACTGTTAACGAAAAACTTTACCATATTTCCAACTACATATAAACGTTAAACTCTAACTACATTACGTACGCCACTACCAACCAGTTGTATTCCTTATTTTTCTATTGTCCATACAGAGGTTGACTGGGAGAAATCGCTTTAAACTATAAGTCTGCCCATTGCACCTTAGCTTTTATAATTCTTTATATGTGCATTGCAATATTTTAACAATAAAGAACAATTGTACTGTATTTACAAAACTAAATTGTTTGATTAGTTCGCAGAGTGCAAATCACACTCGCTCTTACTAGTGGTGTTAAAACATGACAATATCACATCTAGATTCCAGTTATTTAACAACTCACTTGAAGCTACAAAAACGAAACTTTGTGAGGCATCAGGCTAATATTTGGAGCCAATTGATGATTTTCAAGATATTGTGCCAACAGGGTTGTGTTGTGCCTTTGGCGATTATTACAAGAGGGGTTTTCACTACCACCTGTATTAATTAAACATATGAGAAAGGGATACATAAGGTACTATAGAAAAAGATGACTCCGAAAGTAAATTTGCTCTACTGTAACTTCAGCTATCTTTGCATCGCCGAGCGTCACCACCTTTGAATGCCACAAACGCCACTAACCAACACAGGTAATACGTGTAATAACAAAAATGGGAACAAGAAGTTTTGTCCATTGCGGAGATTCGTCACTAAAGAAATACTGCTAGACGTGCCAGATATATTCTTTGTTTGTATGATAATGATGACGATCAATGGTTGTATCAAAAACATGTCCAAAATGTGATCTCAAATAATATTACTGACAATAACAAACCAAACGAGAACGAAGTGACTGCTATGCCAGTTATAAATAATATTATAAAAGAGTGTGTTCAAAGTCCATGCACTGAAGGTGATTGGGTCTTTCATAATATAATTAATTATTTTTAGTGTTTTCTTCCAAATGTTTAATTGATGTTGATTTCATTAAAAAAAATAATTAAATAGAAAAAAAACTCATAGTGGAACTGCTGTTTTAAGTAAAAAATCTCTATATGTAAAATTGCAAAAATGATATATAAAATATTACTTGCTAAATGATTATGTAATGTCACACTAGAGGGAAGGGGGGTGTCAAAATTGTGAACAGCTGTGACAAGGACGGAGGAGGGGTCAAAAACTCGTGAAATTCATGTGACGTAAATTATGGATGCCCCAAATAACAGAAATGAGGCATATTATATAAGTAGGTACACAGAGGTTGAAATAATGGCCGAAACCAGGACTCAAAGAGAATTATTACCTTGTTTTAGTAATAAATTAGATAATTGGGTGACAATTATGTAATGTTACTTAAATCTAGTGTAATCATAGAAAAACCGCGTATTCGTAATTATGTAGTCACATTAGTTACTAACTGATACTGTTATATACTGAAGTCAATCCTAACTGGATAACATCTTTAATAGATACGAATAGGCAACTGCGATCAGAATATTCTGCAATTTCAATCAGATTTTATCAGTAATAAATTACATAATTGGCCACCTGGTAAAGTTGGAGTGACTTGCTATGATAGTAAGAATATCGAATTTACTTTAAGCTTATCTCTACAGATCGATAATTTATTGAACCAATATTCTCGATGTAACATTACATTATACCGACAACACGTCGTGAATAACCTGTCCTAATTAATTAATCAAAAATGTGCGGGAGTTTTAATCATATAATATAATCTATTCTTATCCTGTGTGCATCCATTTCCGCCGATGTTTAGTGGACAAGCAGGAACATTCTTGAAATTCTTATCCAAGAACTTATGTTAATAAAATATTTAACTATATTTTTTTTCATATAAACAATAATTATTGCACGTCAAATTGGGTTGGTCACGTGTGCAACAATTTGTTATAATAATACGGATTTGCATTTTATTCTCATAATAATACAATACATTGTCTTTTATAGGTCAGAAGAGAAACTATAACATATACATGAAACAATTACAAAACAATAAATAAATTTTAATTATTACATTCTGTATAATACAACAATTAATACTGCTCATTCTCTTTGAGAATTTACAAAATATATATTAAATAAAAATAAAAATCTTATGTACATTTCGTAAAACATATTTGTATAGTAGGTATATTATAGGTTTAAGCATAACAATCTAATATAAACATATTCTATATAAGGTATTTTTAATACTTACTTCTACATCACAAAATGTATCGCAGTTGAGATTCATTATTTTAAGTGTAAAAGCTAAGTGAAGAATAATATATTAATATAATTATGTCTAACTGTTATGTTAATCACCATAATCATATTAATGTAAACTAATGTTAGAATGTTTGTACGTCATTGTTCATCCGGATGAGTTGACACTTTGATTGTACATGTTGATGTAACACACCCACAAGATTTAAATACTTAGTTCTATCACAAAATTAATATACACCTATCGCAGTTGAGATTCATTATTTTACACTAAGAATAATTTATTGATTTTATAATATTTTGCTGCTATAATAATCACTATACAAATGAAAGCAAGTATGTTCGTCTTCAATTCGTTCGTGCATTATTCTTCCGGATGAGCTGAAAAATTGATTGTTACAGTTGATGTAAAACATACAAAAGAAATCATCATTGGAACAGCTAGTAGTTAATAACAAAACTTGCAAAACTTGCACGTTTATGTTCTTAATAGTCTTATGTTAAGCAGGTGAATAAAATTTACATTTTCTAAATTGTTTTTCTAAAAAAATAATTTATCGACTCATCTTCAGTAATTGAACTGCGCTTCCTTTACTTGCTACTTGTTCTTTATCCAAGTGCTTCATATACGCTAGAAAACATGTCCATATCAAACTGCAACAACTGATAAAAGGAACCCTATTTCGAGGAGGAACTACGCAAAAGTTAAACATTGCAACAGCAGGCCAAATGGAAGCTCCAACCTGTAAAATAAAATAAACAAAATTCATTATTTCCTAAGAACTCAGTATCAGAATATGGAACAAACTACGAATTAGGAGCACTAAGTATTGCTTTAAGTACCTTGTATGTAGGCCAAAACTTTGCTTTTACTTCTGCGGCCGCTTCATATAATTGTTTTGACTCCAGCAAACTCATGAAGAAGTAAAAACTACACATTGCAAGTGGAGTGTATGTTATAGTCTCTACAAATGTCTGTAAATTAAACATCAAAAAATGTTAAGGTCCTGCTTAGGATTGTCAAGTAAATTGCTTAAAATATACTTCGTCTCAAAGCTGCAAAGATTATTATGGATATCCACCATCTTTTTAGGCATGGAAGTAATAGCCTAAATAATAAATAATAGTGTTATGCTGAGTTTTTAGATAACTTGAAATACATTTAGTTTCAATGATCCGAGAATATAAGTCGTAAGTATGTTACAGCAAATATAATTCAATTCCCTTTAGCTGTTATGACGGCGGTGGTAACAAAGACAATCTTTCGACAGGATATTTATTTTGTGTAGATACTAGACTGGTTTATATTTATTTGTTACTAATTTCATGTTAACTATGTCAGGCACACCGTTGCTTTACTTCATCGAGGCAACATATACTCAATTTGTTTTTCCGCAAAATTTGGAATTTCTTGCCATGGTGGAAAATTTAAGTAGAGTTTTCTTTGTTTGTCACTAAGTGTCGTAGAAGAATACCGCTACAAAAAATATGTTAAAATTACCTTTAAAAATAAAGCTTTGAATCCTTATGAACAAGATTACTTAGGTACATAAGTTTCCTCTAAAACGGGTAGTTTTAGAGGAAACTTTAAATTAATTAAAACTTTGCTTGTCTGAATTAAACGTAATAAATAACTTTTCATTTTATTAATAACAAAATACTTACACAATAATTGTAATAAAAATGTATAACTTTGATAAAGCTCTCGAATTTTATGAACGACAACAGTTATCCAGCCTCGATACAATTTAAAAAAACTTTAAATGATCTAACGCCGTAAGCATTCAAAAAGGGGATTCTTCTTTTTAACATTTTCTTATTATACGTTCGTGAAATGGTGCCCAATTCGCCTTCAAAATAACAACCACGTCCAATTTAAACGTTAAGTCGTCAGACTATTCGTCCGAGTATATAGTCTTAATATTTATAATGGAATATATATTTTACTTACTAACCTATTTGAGTCAAGTTAGTTTTACTTACAAAATAGATAAAGTGAGTACATATTATACCTTAATTATACCAGCTCTAATAGAACTCCCTGGCCACATAACATTAGCAACTGTTAACCAACTATAAAGTGTAGGGGCAACATAGCAAGATCCATAAAATCCATATCGAGCACTTCTAGCCCAATCATAGTTATCTGAAAAATAAATTAATTTATGCCGACATGCAGATTGGGGAAAAATTAGTGGACCATAGATGATATCTGTAATAGAATATCTTGTCTTGCCAAGAATAATGCAGAAGTACCTGTTTTATTAGGAAGGTACTCGTACTTTTATTAGGGTTTTGCTTGGATCATAATTTTTGATCGAAAAAGTTTTGTTAGGGTTCAATAAAACCTTAACTAAGTACATGTAATTGATTTAATAGTGGAATAAAGAGTCGATTAAAATCATTTATAATTATATCATAGCAAAAAAAAAACATCTCAAAATGTTGTTTTTAGGACTAGCTGAAGGCAACCCTAAGAGGTTGTTAACATTTTACCAATAATCCTGTATATTCAAAATCTATTCAAAGGCAGCGCGGCGTGGTCTAGTGTTGCCGCGGCGGACGCTCTAGGATCGGAGAGACTCATAACTTAAAAAATAAGTTTTGTAGTACTGTCTGACACTTCTAAGTTCTGTGTCTCCTAGTAAAAGACAATGCCTACTCTGAGCTGAGAGCGCCCACCGCGGCAATACTGGACCGCGCCGCGCTCCCTTTGAATAGAGTTTTTAATATTTACACCCAGCTAAGTAATAAAAATTATGAAATATTAAATTACAGGCCCAAGAGACTTTTAACATCCGGTGGTCCTCGTGCTTATTCCGTCATGTACACATAAACAAACACAAAATAAAATAACATTTCAAAATGTTCTGCTAGTTTTAAGAAACATTTACAGATGTTTTTTTTTTGCTTTGAAAACTTTTTTTTTTAAGCCTACTCCGAGAAGAGCGAGCGAGATAGTCAAGAGTGCCCGTCGCGGCAACACTGGACCGCGCCGTGCTCCCTTTAAATACATTCGAGCAAAGTAATAAAAAAATATGAAATAATACATTACAGGTACAAGAGACTTTTGACTTCAGATAGTCCTCGTGCTTATTCAGTCAAAAACACATAAAAAACCACAAAAAAAAATTAAAAAAAAAACAAATCAAATAAGTTTACATACCCTTACAAAATTTCAGCTTTCTAGTAAAAACGGTCTCGTAGCAAAACCTCGGACAGACGGACAGACAGACGGACATGACGAAACTATAAGGGTTCCTTGTAGGTACTACGGAACCCTAAAAAATAGGACTAGCAGAAGTCAACCCTAAGAGGTTGTTGGCCAATAACCCTGTGCAATAGAACGCTATACCTAAATTCGATCACGCAGTAATTTACACATAAATTTCCACCTATCGTTGTCTTTACAATAATTATTTTGCGAAACAGATATATATTCGGTTAATATATGCATTTCTAATTTTCAACCTAATAGATTTTTGGGGATTTCTCGAATCTAATTTTGTTCTGTATGGTCACTAATTCGTCGTCCAAAATAGAACACGGTTTGACTCATAGGCTTAGTAGCGAAAAAATCCTAGGTTTGTGGTTTGACTATAATTTGGATTATTTTCGCGGAATATCATTTTTAAATAACTTTTAGTTAGAATCGAATGAGACCGAATTGGCCTCATCATATAACATTATGTAAAACCGTAAGTATACATATAAAAAACCGGCCAAGCGCGAGTCGGACTCGCGCACCCAGGGTTCCGTAAAAACCTGTAGGTATATAAGTAAATGTTCTGGTATTTTTATTGCTAAAATAAAATCCATAACAATTTAAAATTATTAAAAATATTTTTACTATATGTAACTAACAGACTAACAGCCTTTTTCGCAATTTCCCCTCTATCTGTGCTTTATGAGGTTGCTTGGTACCAAAAATTATAAGTATTTTAATGTTTTATAAGTATTTTCTATCTAAAAAAATAAATGAGGTCCGGTAGTAGTAGTACTCGTAGTAGTAGTCAATAATAGACATTTGTTGTTATCGGGTATACTCGTATCTCAAAAATAGCTTGACTAGTTAAAAATCTGAAATTTCGTAATAGTAGATATGTACCTATGTACAAAATCCTCTATTTAACCAACATAATATACTGAATACGTCGATTTAAAATGTAAATAGAAAGCTGAGATCAAAACAATTAAACATTTTTTAAAGGCTCTTGCAAAGTGAGACCCTAAGAGAGCGAGATTCGAGTCGCACTTAGCGCTTCTTTTTTAATTTTATAAATGGCACTGATTGCAGTTGTTAATTAAATCACTTGGGTACTTTTTAATTTATTTATCTACTTACTGATATTTCTTCCTTCAAAGGTTTGTTGTATTAAACTAGATATTGGCCAAGTAACACCATATGCAGCCATTCCTCGGAGAAGCGGATATTTTTTAAAAATATTTTTAAACTTGCTATAGACAGTCATTTTTGCAATGACAAATTACCTAGTATTTATAATTATTAATGTAATACTGACACACAGGAAATCGAAATAACTATCTTACATAAGCTCATGGCTGAAAGACCTTCACAAAGTGAAACACAAATATTTAGATGAGGAAGAGAAGTGAGAATGCCATGGACATCTCTTAACTGGAAATATGCCAAATGTTCTAATTGTATATGGGATAAAATCTCAAATTCTACGCGCACTAAATACAATCACGAACGAATGAATGAACGTGAATTGTCGCACGTGTTTGATGCGTGTGAGTATCGTGACCGTCACTTTAGGACGTCGTCGCCGTCAGGGTCTCTACGCTTATAATTAACTGTGTGTGTAATGTGTGGAAAATATGACGCATATTTTGTTACCACAATTTCCACTAGATAGCGCTTTAAATCAATAGTCTATTTTGTGTTGCAGTATAGTCTGCGTAACGATAATCATAATTCATAATAGTAGTTTATGCAACTGTCATATAATAGAGGGTATTAAAACATGAGTGTAGTTTTTTGAAACGAGCCGCAGGCGAGTTTCTTATTACGATTACACGAGTGTTTTATTACCTAATTATATGCAGTTGCATACACTACTTTATTTAAACTCAGGGCTATAGGTAGCTAAATCCAATAAATTTTTTATCCAACAAAATATTACTCAAATTCGTATGTACGAAACAGTGCTAAAATGGAAAAAGTCTATTATTGGTCTATGACTCCGAACCAGCGCGTTGCGCGCACAGCGCTCTCACACCTTAACTTGAATTGAAACCTCCTTGGTCGGGGCGGAAAGTTTTGCTTCTCGCTCATAGGGAAAGTCTCGCTTGCGATAAGCTCATCTAACCGCGCACGGATCCACCACCAAATCTCTACAGAACTCGGGGGTGTTTTATTGAAAACACCCTCCGATTTCTACCCCTCCAAGAGGGCGAAGACTGCCGCCTAAATTGATAGCCTGAACCACGGCTGGCCCGGAACAGCAATCGCTGATGCCGCAGCCGCTGGTTCAGTGAATCGCGCGGATCGCAACGATAACTGACGCCATGAGTTCGCCGAGCGATCACAACGCTCCGGCAGAACCCGGCCTCCATTGCCCTGATGCCCCACGGAAGCCCCGCGGGCAACTGAGGACCCCCGCACGGGACAGACCCCTGTCCACCCGGCGGGTCCCAGTTGATGACGCTGACGCGGAAGAAGAAGCACGGCGGTACCGCGAGTTCCGGCGCTCTATAGAAGAGACGCTTGAAGCCGCCCGCCGTGAACGCGCAAGCTGGGAAGCGGAGGCGCAGAGTGACGACTCCTCCTCTGCCTCCACCGCCGTCCCCGCTACTACCATACCAGTGGTGGTAATTCCGGATTCCCCGGAATCGCCTCCACCCGAGAAGACTGTGCCCGCCGCCCCTCCGGTCCCCAAACGCGCAGGAAGCGCAGCGATGAGGCCGAGGAAGACGGCAAACGCGCCTGTGCCCGCGCCCCAGCCCGCATGGACTGGGCCGCGATCACTGCCCAAGAAGCCCCGACGACCTCAGCGGCAACGCAGCCTGCGGTGTCCTATGCCGCCGTAACCACGGCAGCGCATGGACAACCGAGGCCCGCCCCGCCAACAACCACCACAGCAAGGAGGAGCACTGCACCACGTCCCCCTCCCACCTCACACAGAGGTGCGAAAGGGACAGCCGATACCGCCGCTGCGCGACCGGAGGTTATGGCATCAAGCTCCCGGTCGCCCACACAGAAGAAGACCGCCACCACTACTGCACCACCACCCACAGCAGTACAGCCGCCGCCCCCGCAGCCCACCAAGGAACGGTACCCGCCGATTGTACTGGAGAGCTTCCCCAATAGCACGAAACACATCCGCGTGCTAAAGGAGAAGCTCGGACGAGTGCCATGAGTGCGCCCCTTTAACAAAGAGGTGCGCTTCACCCCCACTGACGGAGAGGAGTACCGGGTTATCCAGGCCTATCTCACAAGCCTGGACGAGACGGAGCGAGTAACCTGGTTCTCCTACTCCCTCCCCAAGGAGCGCAGCCTCAAACTGGCGATCCGAGGTCTCCCGGCCGACACCAGGCCGGAAGACATTATTGAAGAACTGCAAGTGCTCGGTTATGAACCCGAGCATGTTAAGAAAATCACCGCAAGGATGGGCAGGCCAGGCTGCATATTCTTCGCATCCATGAAGAGAACGGCCAACCTGACCCCCGGCATATACGAAACGGACGAGCTTTTGTGCATGCCGGGGGTGAAGTTCGAGCAATGGCGTGGGAGGAGGGGCCCGGCACAATGCCACCGATGCCAGGCATTCCGGCACTCCTCTCACAATTGTTTCCGGCGGCAGGCGTGCGTGCGGTGCGGGGGTGAGCACTACGCGCGCGACTGCCCTCGCCCACTGGACGAGCCTGCGACGTGCGCTAACTGTGGCGGTGCGCACACCGCAAACAACCCCCGCTGCGCTGTGTTCCGTGAGGAGGCACGGAACAAGCGCGCGGGAACCACGGCGCTCAACACTCAAGCCCCGACACGACCACCGCATCTCGCCGCCTTGCAACCCAAGGCGGCGCCGCCCACCACCGAGCAGACGTCTCCAACCTCCCTCATGGCCGCCGCCAACAACCCGCCACCACGCGGCGCCGGCCATGCGGGAAAGAAGAAAAAGAAGAAGAAGACGAAGGGACCGCGGAAGGGCTCACCCCAGCCTTCCGCACCCTCCCCGACGCAAACTGTCCCCGCGACCCCTGCACCACGTGCACAGGTTGCGAGACCAAGAAGGAACAACATCCCTGTCCCGCTCCCACGTGCGAGCGAGACAGGCAAGAAGAAGATTTCACGTACACCGGCGGAACTCGAATTACTCGAGACCGCCCTCAGCACCCTCCAAGACGTGCTCCAGGCGCTCAGGGAGGGAGTGGACCCCATCCCGCTAGTACTAGCGGGGGTGGGCTAACTCCTCTCCTGCCGCTAGGAGCCCAACACGGACACAGACATGACGCCGCGCGCCCTTGGCTACAAGGGCCGGCCAGAGCGCGCTCACATCTCGTCTCCCGAACGACTCGCCCACTGGATCACACCGGCGGGTTGATGTTGATTAGGGAGACAGAAGATACCGGACATGACCTATTACCCCAACCAAGGAGATGGCGCCATCAAAGATGACGCACACCCCGCGACCCGACTGTGAGTCACAGCCGGCGGAGGACTACCGCGTAAAGGGGCCACCCGTGCCCGAAGACGCGTCCGTGCGGAACACGCCGTTCCGCGCGAAGAAGAAGGCAAGCTTCTCGCTCTTTGTAGCTCCATACTCGCGCACGGATTCTCCACGTAAATCACGGAACTCGGGGGTGTTTTATTGAAAACACCCTCCGATTTCTACCCCTCCTCGAGGGCGAAGATTGCCATCGCATTGATAGCCCATTCCTCGGCTGGCCCGGAACTGCGCAAGCAGATGCCGCAGCCGTAGGTTTGTTGAATCGCGCGACTGAAGCAACCCCGCTGCCATGAGCCCGCCCAGCGACTACAACGCGGCCGAGCCTGGCAACAAATGCCCTGACGCCCCACGGAAGCCCCGTGGTCAACTGCGGACCCCCGCACGGGACAGACCACTGTCCACCCGGCGGGTCCCAGTTGACAACACCGAAGCTGACGAAGACGCGCGGCGGTACAGGGAGTTCCGGCGCTCCATAGAGGAGACCCTGGAAGCTGCCCGCCGCGAGCGCGCAAGCTGGGAAGCGGAGGCGCAGAGTGACGACTCCTCCTCTGCCTCCTCCGCTGCCCCCGCCGATACCACCGCACCTGTGGTGGTGATCCTGGACTCCCCAGACTCACCACCAAAGAAGAGCACCAAACCCGATGACGTCCAGGCCCCCGGAGCGCGCAGGAAGCGTAGCGATGAGGCCGAGGAAGACGGCAAACGCGCCTGCGCCCGGCTTGCCGCCCGTATGGACTGGGCTACCACGGTAGCCACAGACATCGGCATCTCGCAGACAACATATGCAGCCGTAACCACGGCCTCACCTGTGTCCAAGAAAACCGTGCAGACAACCACGACAGCCAAGACAGCCGCAGCCACATGCCCTCTCCCCACCCAGCACCCGCGGGGCGAGAAAGGGACAGCAAGAACACCCGCTCGTCACCCAGAGGCATCAACCTCCAAGGCGACACCATTGATGTCCACTACAATAGACACACAACCGGTACCGCCACTCCGCAAGGAGCGGTATCCACCGATAGTGTTGGAGACGTTCCCCAACAGCACAAAACACCTCCGTGTGCTGAAGGAGAAGCTAGGACGTCCACCATCCGTGCGCCCCTTCAACAAGGGGGTGCGTTTCACACCCATAGACGGCGAAGAATACCGGGTCATCCAAGCGTACCTCACAAGCCTGGACGAGTCGCAAAGGATGACCTGGTTCTCCTACTCGCTCCCCAAGGAGCGCAGCCAGAAACTGGCCATACGAGGGGTTCCGGCAGACACCCGGCCGGAAGACATCAAAGCCGAATTGGAAGAGCTCGGGTACGAACCCGAGCATGTCAAGAAGATAACCGCGAGGAAGGGCAGACCAGGATGCATCTTCTTCGCGGCAATGAAGAAGACGACCAACCTGACCCCCGGCATTTACGAAGTGGACGAACTTCTGTGCATGCCGGGGGTGAAGTTCGAAAACTGGCGAGGGAGGAGGGGCCCGGCCCAATGCCACAGGTGTCAGGCATTCCGGCACTCCTCTCACAACTGTTTCCGGCGGCAGGCGTGCGTGCGGTGCGGGGGGGAGCACTACGCGCGCGACTGCCCGCGCCCACTGGACGAGCCCGCGACGTGCGCCAACTGTGGCGGTGCGCACACCGCTAATAATCCCCGCTGTGCCGTGTTCCGCGAGGAGGCGCGGAACAAGCGCGCGGGGACTACAGCACTCACCGCACATAACCCACCGGAGCGACCACCCCACCGCAATGTCGTGCTCCAGAAGCCGACAGAAGCCGCTACCAAGAAGACGTCCACGACATCCCTTATGGCTGCCGCCAACAATCCGCCACCACGCGGTGTCAGCCATGAGGGAAAGAACAAGAAGAAAAAGAAGAAGAAGAAGAAGGGACCGCGGAAAGGCGCACCCCAGCCACCCGCCCCTTCACCCGAAGAATCCGTCTCTCAGGCCCAAGCACCCCGTGCTAAGGCCGAGAGACCACGACGACAACATATACCTGCCTCGCTCCCACGTGCGAGCGAGACAGGCACGAAGAAAACAAGGACGGCGGCGGAACTCGAGTTAATCGAGACCGCCCTCTGCACTCTGCAGGAAGTGCTCCAGGCGCTCAGGGAGGGGGCCGACCCTATCCCGCTGGTACTAGCGGGGGTGGGCAAGCTCCTTGCCTGCCGCTAGGAAGCACTCCCCTGTGACCCCGACGCTGCCGCGACGCCCCGGCTACAGGGCCGGCCAGGGCGCGCCTACTCTCGCCTCCCGAACGACTCGCTCACTGGGCTTCCCGGAAGAGGGATTCCCCCGGTGGGCTGACGTTGACTAGGGAGGCCGAAGATCCCGGATTCGACTCTACACCCCGACATTCAGAAGAGGATGCCAGCACCCGCTGACACACACCCCCACGACCCGACTGTATAGATACAGCCGGGTATGATGTTAGAACTGTATAGATATTACCGAATGAGATTATATAAATAATTTTATAGAGTGGTAATTATTTTTAAATCTTTCTAAGGTCCAACCTACGCGGAAATATATTTTGTTAAATAATTTAATCACAATAATATTATGCTTGTCCAATGTGTCCTGTAAAAGCAAAACAATTAATAATAAAATAGCTGTACATACATAGGATGTGTGCGCAAGACAACGCCCCCCACGTACCGCGTCAGAAGAGATATGAGCTACGCGATAGAAAGAGAAGCGACTTGTAGGTGAATATAAATGTTAGGTACTCCGCGGTGTGCGATCTGAATTGCTCTTTATTGCGTCATTGCAGAGTTGCTTATTTATTAGGCATTCAATATATCTGTACACTATATCAGGACGTTTTGAAAACATTCAGATTTTATTAACTTACTATTTTGTTCTGAAGTACTATGAATACTATAATGACTTAAAACTTTTACAAGAATGATGAGTTCTGTGCATAGTCTGAAGGGTTGAGAACAAAACAAAATAAATGCCACTGTCTGTGTCCGGGTAGATGGAATACCAAATTTACCTCTTATGATCCGGGACTCTTGATAGGAAGAGAATGTGTTTCCACTGTGCCATTTAAATTTCTTCGTAGAAAGATAGATCACAAAGGACGCATACAATCTCTAGACGCAGTTGTCGATAGCTCTCTAATAAACCCTAGTATGGTAGACAAACAACCAATAAGTTGGGAACACTAAAAAAACTTGGATATACGACAACTACACACGACAACGTCTGACTTGGCCTTTTTAAGTATACGACATTACTTAACCCCTTTTAACAAAGCTGGATGTAAACGTCATAAGGACATTGAAGTCATGGTAGGGGCTCGATCTTTCGGCAGACCCATCTACTCTATCTATGGATCAAACTAATTTTGGGATATAATTAAAGAAACCATCGGAGCTCTATAAATACCTCCTACCAAAACGCACGTTTTATTAAAATTTCAGGACGATGTAGTCACATCTCGCCAAAAAAACAGAAGTGCTACCGACCTTGATTCGAGGCTTCAATTCCACAAACAATTTATGACTGATGCACAGACCAGCAAAGTGGGTTTTGGATTGAAAAAGAAAATTGAGATTGATTTGAAAAAGACTGTAAAATATTTTCTAAACAAATTTATTATAGCTATAAAGTGCATGCAATGAGCTTAGGAATGCAAAGCAAATGGCTAACTATAGGTGAATTTTGTATCCCTCTGGCGTCAAAGTAGCGCACCTTGCTATACGACTGGTCTCCTGCCTTATTAAAATTCTATCTAAACGCCTTTCAGATGACCCTCCCAAACCAAAGTAACTTAGTAAGATGGGGGAAAGTCACCGAAAAGTCTTGCGGCATTTGTCGTGAGGCGATCGGTACCAGCAAGGCACTTATTGGTGTAAGGTGCTCCTTGATAAGGGTCATTATTCACGTGGCCATGAAGAGTCCTCGAAATCATACGAGAACCGGTGAGTATATCGGTAGCTAGAGCAAAAAATTTACCACGAATAAACGACACGTTGATTTTGTAATAATCACAATATGGCGTCTAAAATCCGCCAGTTTGATTTTTATATTTTTTTTATGTACCTAATGTCATTTGCGCTATCCAGACGAAATTAATGATACATCATACATTAAAATCGGTTAAGCCGCTTAGAAGTTATGGTGGAATAAATAAACTCACAAACATACATGACACATCTTTATTGGGCAGCCATGTAAATAGTTTTATTTTTATTTAAGAAAAACAGCTCATGACTCAGTGGTTACTGAAGATGAATGAGAGTGGAAAGGTAAAACAGCAAGATCCGCCAACAGGGTTGATTCGCTCGCACTCTTCTTTCCTTCAAATAGTTATTCTGGTTACACGTAAAATTTACCAAAGTAAAATGTTTTAAAATGGTTCGATTTTATAGAATGCTAAGTTACTTATCGAGAACAAAATATAGTATCCTTAAAAGTAATCAAATTAAGTAATCCTTAAATAAATAGTATCCTTAATTTTAAATATGTGTGGCCATATTAAGTAACTCTGTTTTCATGCAGGTTTACCGAATTAGACCACCGCGTCGCTGTTTGCATAACAAGATCGCACATTTAACTATTTGCTTCGGAGCACTATCTAGCGATACAAAATGCATCAATGACATGTGATCTGAACAAGTGATTTATAATGGGTATTGTAAACTAACCATCTGCTTTGGCAGAGGGGAATGCCTGATCTTGCCACCTTCTTAGTAAGATGGAAGCTCGAATCTGTGAAACGAAACGTTGTTTTAACGTATATCTCAATTATTTTTTGAAAGATAGTGATTTGAATCATGGTCCCAGTACATTTTTCAAAAATATTGACATACTTGATTATTTAAAAGCAACACCAAAAATCTTTTATTGGTCCATATTTGTTAATATTATGTATCGAAGTCAAAATTATTGATTAAATTTTGGCGTCTACGATGCCTTCACGGCCGTCATTTACAAGGTAAGTATTTTTTAATTAAAATTGCACTACTTATCTCAGAAAATTAAGTAAGAAAGGAAGGAGTCTAATGAAAATCAAAAGTGAAACATTATTCTGACAATTTTATATAAGACACAACTCACTCACACAAACAGATCCAAATAATTTTGTCCTCATTCACGATAGACTGTCGCACATTACGCACGTCACACATAATGGAATAAATAAATTAAAAATGCGGACTTGCGTATTAAAACACTACAAAAAACCGAACATATTCAGTAAAAGAAAAGTTATCCAGAATTACTTTTCACACGTAAGTATTGTATTTAATTTTTTTTTTCAATATTATACAACGCAATTTCGCTTATAATCTATACCTACTTACTTGTAATAAAACTGTAACAGATCCAATTCTGTACATGGAAGATATTTTGAAAAAAATATATTTGTGAGCACTCTCTAGCTGAAACTGATGCCAAAAATGTATATTTTAAATTTTTGTCTGTCTGTCTGTATCCCGGCCACACATCACTCCAAAACTACTGAATGGAATTCAATGAAACTTAACACGGTCTGCGTTCATACTACGAAGAAGGTTATTATAGGTATTGTATACTTTTCACCCCGAAATTTAGCACGGTTGCTTCGGGAAAGGGGATGAAAGTCAAAATGTACACTTAGTTGTAATTTATTAACACATAGTCCAATTATTATTTTTTTGTTAGAATAGGGATGAGTGGTCCTAGCACCCCACGGGCCACCCGGCACCCCACGGGCAGTTAAGTACCCCACGGGCAACCCGGCATCCTTATTTAGTTTTGCAAGCTTGCTAAGACAACGCGCAACGCGCACCGAAGCTGTCTGGGCCTGAGCCTTCCGCTCGCCAATACGATACACCGTCTCTTCTTTGACGTGATGGTCAGCTCCGCTATAGGAACGTGCAGCACGAGCACATGCCGCCTGCTGGGCTATCTCCAACGATTTGGCTAACGTGAGGGATTTTGAGTCCTGTTCGAAAAGGCGGTCCTTCTCCGGGCCTGCACTCAGACCCAGCACAAACTTGTCCCGTAGCAACGTCTCCAACTCGGTGCCAAAATCACAGTAGACGGCGAGTCCTCGCAAGCGCGCCCCCCACTCTTCGACACTTTCACCCACTGATCGCACAGCTTCATAAAACTTCGCCCGGTCGGCAAAAGTCGATCTTTTGGGTTGATAATGTCCGTTTAACACTGACACTAGCTCCTTCCACTTCACTACTTCGAGCTGTCGATGATGCACGAGGTTCTTAACGAGCCAATATGACTCGTCCGATAAATGCGTGAGTAATACTGCACACCAGTTTTCCTCCGGTATAGTATTTAACTTTATAAAGTTAGTTATTTTCCCGTAGAAAATCTCCCATTCTTGACATTTATGATCAAAAATAGATAAACTCCCGATAAAGTTTGCCATTTCTTGCATACGAGGGTAGGAAGCACGTTGCCAGTTGATGGTTGAGTTGATAAGGATGAGAAATGACATAAGCGTACACCGTAGTAACTGGTTTATTTCTGCCGGCCACCCAAGTGCCACCGACGCGCTTAGGCGACAGCGCGGCAAACATACACATCAACTTTGCTTCAAAATTTATTGTGCGAACTGCTAATGAACTCTGTGTTACCTAACTACTGTCTTCGGGAAAATACAACCAGGAAGTTTTCAAACCCAAACCCTGAGCTATGCTTTACTAAGAGTGCTTCACCGCAGTCCACAGCGTTGCTTAATATGAGATGAACAGTGCTTAAATGTGAATAATGAGTCTACAGGCACGCGAACGAAGTCGCAGGTACAGCTAATAATTAATAAACGTGAAGATTTTGGAGTATTATTTTGATGTATTGTACGAACAGATTTTGCTGTAAGTATATTCTGTATATTTTTAACTTATAACATTGACCTATATATACTAGACGCGACATCTCAAACGAAATTCGTCGACCAGTGCAGATATGCCGGCCGGCATACTCTCCCACACATGCAGCTGGGCACTCGAAGAGATTACACGCGCTTTACGTTCGAAAATTGTGTATTATCGATTGTGTATTTTGAATAAACAATATTCGAACGTAAAGCACGTGTAATCTCTACGAGTGTCCAGCTGCGTATGGGGGAAAGTATGCCGGCCGGCATATCTGCACTGGTCGAATAATTTCGTTTGAGATGTCGCGTCTAGTATATATAGGTCAATGACTTATAAACAGAATCCAATTTTCTATGGGCATATTCCATTTAACGCCAATTTTGTTATTTTCGATAATTTTGACCACATTAGACGCATATGGTTGAGATCACTGTGATCGTTTGTGACTGTTCTGCCCTATTCCATACAGGGTAAGTACCATTTGAAGTTAAATTCGCCGAAAACGCTAAAAATGATCTTACTCCCAAAAAGTTGTTCCACTTGGGTATTGGCATTATTTTCGCCATAAACGCTATGAGGATACTGGAACAGTTTGAATTCCCTATATCTAATGTCAAAAGTGACACAAGTGGCAAATTTTAGTGGCATTCTTAGCGTTCTTATCCTAAATGGAACAGTTACAAACGATCACAACCATAGCCGCAGAATGTGATCAAAATTATCGAAAATAACGAAATTAGCGTCAAATGTAATAGGCCCTTAGGATAAGAACTAGAATGCCACTTTCTTGTTTATAAATGGCGAAAATAATTTCAAGGCCCAAATGGAACAACATTTTAGGAGTGTGATATTTTTTTTCTAATTTAGCTCCAAGTGGTACGCACCCTATAGCATCAACACATAGGGTGCATACCATTTGAAGTTAGATTCGCTAAAAACGATCACACTCCCAAAAAGTTGTTCCACATGGGTCTTGGCGTTATTTTCGCCATAAACGCTATGAGGCTACTGGAACAGTTTGAATTCCATACATCTAATGTCAAAAGTGACAGAAGTGGCAAATTTTAGTGGCATTCTTAGCGTTCTAATCCTAAATGGAACAGGGGATGACAGTTACAAACGATCACAGTGATCACAACCGCAGACGCAGAATGTGATCAAAATTATCGAAATTAAAGTTCTTAGCGACAAATGGAACATACCCGGGTAAATTAACGACAGTTATCTGTCATCCCTAACATCCCTTTGGAAAAAAAAGCGCGGGAAACTTTGAAATAGGCGGGCGTGATTTTCTTTCGTAATTATTGAAAATTTGTATTTTATTGTAAATAGTGATTAGGGAAGTACAGTGATATTTTTATAATACTTATTTAATTGTATATATTTATTAGTGTACAGTTTTTCTTGGTAAGTTCTTTTAGTTATTAACTATGGAGGAGCCCCCTGACCCGGGGGGTACAGTTCCCTTGGCCGCCTGTTATGTTACCGTAACTGATAGTAATGAATCAGTTATGGATATTGACACGTCCTTAACATCTTCTCCCACTGATATTGACACCGATGGTTATACAAATGTTAAGAGAAGGAGGAAAAATCATAGAGATCCTAATGAGAGCAAATATGATTCTCAAACGGTTGTTAACTCGGTTCCCGTCCCTGTAATTTCTCCAACAGACACTGGCGTAGTATCTAGTAACAAGAAACCCGACATCCCATCGACAGTTAATTCACCAACTTTTACACCAATAGGAAGAAGCCAATATGAATCCACAGACAGTGCCCCATACATAGTCCATGTGCAAAGAGTACAGTCATCCCCTAATGATGGTTCTACTCTACATCCTATTACTTTTGGAAAATTCCTTAAAAGATATAACATCAATGGTATTATTAACGGAAGCGTAAAACAAATAGGACGTAATAGAATTACCCTTTCCTTCTTTGATTATAAAGAGGCAAATTCATTTATCAATCATAATAGCTTAGAGAACAATAATTTGAAAGTATTCATACCGACATTCAGTATCACACGAATGGGCCTTGTCCGAGGGGTGCCTACCGAATGGACACCAGAAGAAATAATTGAAAATGTCAATTTACCCCCAGGTTGCGGCAAAATATTGAAAATACGTCGTCTTAACTACAAAGTCCTTGTCACTGGTTCTCCTACGCGAAACCGTCGCAAACTGTAGTTATTACATTTGACGGTAAAATACTTCCAAACCGTATTTTTGTTTGCTATAACGCACTTTCTGTGGAACTATACACTTTCCCGACAATCCAGTGTTTTAATTGTTGTAGGTTTGGTCACACCAAAACACAGTGTCGTTCAAAGCCCCGATGCTATAAATGTGGTGATGAACATACTGCAGATTCATGCAGTACAGAAGAGGATTGCGCTACTTGTTGTCTATGTTCAGGTTGTCATTACGCTACAAACAAATCATGCCCAGAATTCATTCGGCAAAAAAGTATTAAGTTGTCAATGGCGGAAAATTGTTTGTCTTATGCAGAAGCTTCTAAGCTACATCCCTCCGTTGGCAAATCTTATGCCGACATATTATCATCGACTAAAACTTTAACAGCAAATAACCCAATTGTTTATAATCCTCAACCCCATTCCAGTACTTCGTACAAAAAGGTCTTTGTTTCGAAGTCCCGCCCCGCTTACAGTGCTCCTAAAGGATATGATCGCGTCACTCATCAACAATTAGTAAAAGACTACGACATGCCCACTGGCCAAAATGGCTGTGGTTACACTAAGCACAATAATTTCTATAACGATCAATATTCCGAACAAACTTTGACTGATATTATTACTTCTCTTATTGACACTCTTACACAACACAACATATTATTACCGTCCAACGTTGCCCCTATACTTGAAGCTCTTAAAAAAAACCCCCGTGATGATTATCGCTCCATAAGGCATCCCTTTCGGATCGGAACCCAAAGTGGACAATCTACTAAAGATTGTCCAGTGGAACTGCCGGAGCGCAATTGACAAAAAGAACGAAATTATGTACTTAATTAATAAAAATGACCCATTTATTTTTGCATTAGCAGAAACATGGCATAAGCCCTGTTCTGTTTTTAAAATTAAAAAACTACTTCTGTCTCAGAGATGACAGAAGCGATGGGTATGATGGCGTGGCCCTACTCATCAAGTCTTCTCATTCTTTTAAACCCCTTCATTTCCCTTCCCGTGATGATAGGTTTTTCATCGTGGGTGCCATGGTTAATAATATTTGTTTCATATCTGTTTATATTCCCCATCCCTCCGCTTTTATTTTACAAGAACTTTCTATAATTATCTCTACTCTTCCTCAACCTTTTATTATACTCGGTGACCTTAATTGTCAACACCAATCTTGGGGTAGCTCTACTTCTAGTTCATATGGTAAACAGTTGGTTGATCTAATAGACAATCAAAATCTATGTATAATAAATACCGGGGCTCCTACACGTAGAACCAAACCTAATGAAGGGTTAAATGCTGTTGATTTGTCGATATGTACACCTTGTCTCGCGAGTAAGCTCTCTTGGAATATACATCCCTACAGTCATGGTAGTGACCATTTCCCGATAGTTATTTCTTATTCCAATTCAAATGTTATTTCACGTGATCCTCCAACACGTAAACCTCGTTTAATATATAGATTGGCCGATGCAGACTGGTTTACTTTTAGAGCTGTAGTAGAAAATAATGTCTTATCGCTTTCTCAACCTGCAGTGCACAATGAAAATTCTTGTGCAGATGAGTTGACTAATATAATAACAATGGCAGCTAATAAAACATTCCCAATAAAAAATGTATTTCTCGATAGAATTTCATCTCCTCCTTGGTGGGACAAGGATTGTACTGTTGCTATTCAGAAAAGAAACCAAGCAGAAGATAACTACAACCTAAATATGACTTCAGAAAACTTTCAGACTCTCGAAGATGTCATGGCTAACACAAAAAAAATATTAAAACAAAAGAAATTCTCTGGCTGGCGAAATTATTGCACTACAATAACTCCATATACCCCACCTACAATAGTGTGGCAAAACATTAGAAAATTTAAATCAGCAGTTCAGGACCAGACTCATTTTATTCCTTTCCAATTGTCAGAACAATTTTTAGACTACCTAGCTCCACCATTCGTGCCCCAAGAAGAGTTAATTATTTCTCTTCCATCGAGCACAGATCAAACAGGACTTAATTCTCCCTTTTCATATAATGAACTTAAACATGTTTTAAAACATACTAATGATTCAGCACCAGGTGAAGACGGCCTCCCTTATTCATTTTACAAAAACCTTGGGGACAGTGGTTTGTACTACCTATTAGATTTAATAAATACGATCATGATGTCAGGTAATATTCCTAAATCATGGAAATCCCAAATTATCATACCTATTTTAAAACCAAACAAACCACCCAATGACGTTCATTCTTACCGTCCTATTGCATTATCAAATGCCGTATCCAAAATTGCAGAATTACCGGTAAAAAATCGTCTTGAATGGTATTTAGAATCTAACGATCTTTTGGCTAGTACTCAATACGGTTTTAGAAAAGGCAGAAGCACCGTTGACAGCATAAGTATCTTTGTCACGGATATTCGATTAGCTCTATCACATAATGAATCAATATTAGCAACATTTTTAGATATCAAATCTGCATAATATGACAATGTTATTCTACCTATTCTAAGACAAAAGTTAGATCAGTTACATGTACCTAATATGCTTTCCAACTTTATACTAAATATCCTTAGTGGTAGTTTGTTAAATTGGAATCACGAACTGATGATTTTAGAATATTGTGGAAAGGTCTCCCACAGGGATCCGTTTTAAGCCCTCTGCTTTATAATATATACACTCATGACCTTGAATTATCCCTCACGCGCCCTGTTAAAGTGCTACAGTACGCTGATGATTTACTCATTTATTTAGGTACAGACAGATCGTTAATAATGAACGCGTGTAATGAAATGACAGTGTCCCTACACCATCTCAAGTCCTGGTTTGACAAACATGGCTTAGAGATATCTGCAGACAAAAGTGTCGTAGTTCTATTTTCAAGATTACGTGACCCTCCACCCCTTGATGTCATCTATGATGGTAAACAGATCCCACAGGCCCAAGAAGCGAAATTTCTAGGATTAATACTTGATTGTAAGCTATCTGGCATTCCTCATTGTAATTTCATTGAATCTAAATGTGAACAACGACTTAACATGATAAGATGCCTCGCAGGTGTTTGGTGGGGTGCGCATCCCTTTTCTCTTAAGCTGGTATACAATGCTCTTATTAGAAGTTTCATGGATTATGGGAGCTTCTTGCTAGAGCCCTGTAGAGCAGTTGCACTTAAAAAATTAGATATCATTCAGTCTAAGGCGCTAAGAATAATGTCTGGTGCAATGAAGTCTAGCCCCCTAAATGCATTACAAATTGAATGTGCTGAACCTCCGTTATTTATTAGGCGTCAGTTTTTATCTGACCGTTTCTTTTTCCGTATACTACAATTTCAGAACCACCCTCTCATTCATAAATTATTAACATTAGTAGATATCATTTCCTCTTGTCCATATTGGAAACATAAATCAAAACCTTGTCTTGCTAACAGCTTTGAAAAATTCAAGTCGTTGGAAGCTCCAACACATCGTTCTAAATATTTTGCTCCTTTTAACACAAACTACGAAGCACTTATACTTTCTCCCGTTGTCTGTCTAAACTTAGGCATTGATAAGGATAATTACAACGCTAATGCAATCTTTAACTCTGTTGTTGATGATAAATGGGAAGAGTGGCATCACATTTACTGTGATGCATCCAAGCATGGTGCCGAAGGTATTGTTGGGATTGGTGTATTCCATCGCGAATATAATGTTGTCCAAAAAATCAAAATGCCTCCAGAAACTTCTACATTTACAGGTGAATGTTTGGGAATAGTTAAAGCACTAGATTATATTTTACTTGTAAAACTTCAAAAATCGCTAGTTATTTCGGACTCAATGAGTGCACTCTATATTCTATATAAATATTACTACTACTATATAATTATTATTACTGAAAATATATAAAATTTTATATATTAAATAACATAAAATATTTTCCTATTCTTAAATATTATCTAATATGTACTAACTTATTATGATAACAAGGATTTCCATCTCCACCCTTTCTCTCCTTCTTAAAAATCCTATTCAATATATATACATTTATACTTTCCTAATCGTATATTCCTATTTTTCATGTACGTTATCCTAATTCCATTAAAATTACAATACCGAGTTTCCCCGTTTTACTTAAGTGTAAACTAAACAAAGATACAAAACATCTTGCAAACAAAAGCCGTAACAAAAAGGATATCTTCACAAGAAAACAACTGAAAGTTGAAACATGAAACTGGCATAATACGCAAACCGCGTCATAGCCAAGAAGAAAGAAAAAAAAAAAAAAAAAAAAAAAACATCCCTTTGACGTTTGATTTTTTAAATAAAGTGTCAATTTTATCAATTGGATGTAAACAATTGAATTTATGGCTGTAAATACAACAAATTTAAAAAAGTCAATATTATTTAGTAGTTTAAATAGCATGTAGTAGTTTTCTATAACTCATTCTCATTACTTGAAATTTACTTCTCGTTCTTAAAATGCCGAATAATTACGAATGGTTTGTGTCGCTTCGTTTTTTATACAAAATCTAATCAAGTATTTAAATGTACATACATTATTTAAGCAAATAAAATAAAAAAGTGTCATAATGCTTACAGGAGTGCTCGTAAAAGAAGTACTGTAGCTCACAGTACTCCTTGTTTTGAAGTTTCTTCGCATCCTTTGAAGGCTCAGCTGGTCACTGTGGTAACTAATTTTGATTTGTAGTGTTTTTAAATAGGTTATTTTAATATACTTATTGAATATATTAGGTATCATTTATTGTTAGTATTGTGATAAAATCACCTAAGAAATATTTTAGGTTAAGAGTACAAATATAAATATGTATTTATATTGCACAGTAAGAATTTATAATGTATGCTTTTGTTATAAATAATAAACTTGCCTGTTTGCGATTTACATCAATAGTAGAGTCTGTGCAGGAAGATGATTGTGGTCTACCCGGTCATTATAATTGGGGAGTTATTTTGTTCAGTAGAATATTGTGCTCTCAAATTTGGTGGGTAAGATAGCTTGTTTCAGTCATACCTAAGCCATCAAATATATGAGCTCAAATAATGTAATGCTCTCATACATATCTTTTTCATCATAACATGTACTAACAGTTTGTACCATATATAATGTTAAACTAATAAAATACCAAAGTGTGTACTTAACATGTTTTATTTTATTCATTAGTCACATTTGATTTACTAGGCAGTCTGATAGTAGTGCGGGTAGCATTATGTTTAACCCATTGGCATCGGCGATAATGATAGCAATAGAATTTCATTCATAGTCACTTCATTCACTAGGACATAGTGGTCCTGACCTGACGATGTCAACTTATTAAGAGCTAAAATCATCTATTCATATATTGTATATGACAATTATAGTATAGGTTTGAAAATGACTGTTACTTGCTTTACCAAGAATTAATCATGTTTTCCTAGATAAGGAATTTAAGGCCTATGTTATTATTCTTCAAATATATTGGGTTGAATCAGCTGGTGTCAAAGACACAATAAATTGCCATATTTTATCCTGTTTGTATATTTTAACCTTTACGGATTGACTGATCAGTCCTTTTATGACTGACTTTCTATTGTTCTAGTCATGCATGGATCACTTGCCTTTGAAAAATAGCTTATAAAAATAGCTTGGCTTCAGTATTGAAGATTCATTAATTTAAAAAAACTTGGTTATATAGCACGTTTACACATGATAATGCCTCAGTGGAAGGTTTAAAATTAAACAATTTCAATAATAGTTTCATAATTCAAGTCAGTGTTCCATCTAAATTCACAATTCTCCTTTTTCCACAGAGACCAAATATAAGTACCATACAGCTTTATGACACATACAATAAAATGTTTCTGAAAACTGCAATAAGTTAAACTTGATAATTACTGTATTGTATACAATCAATTCAAAGTATTTTAATGCAGGGTTGAGCAGCAAGGCACCAGCTGAATATTGTTTGACCTAGATTTGATCAGTGTTGCTTGAACTGCCAATGCACAGGTTAGGTTAGAAGTACTGGGCTGTGCCACTCGGTGACAACTGCCGAATGGTAAACCCTTTTCACAATCCTTAACCATATCATTTACAAAAAGTTGAGATGTTGGTCAAAAGCTAAACTTGTTAACACGATGCGGGACGCACGCGATATGCCGTAATTTTTTTTATTTTATGATATGACAGTACGTGTACCACCGTAAACTTTTGACAAACTGTCAACAGAGCTACGGGCTACACAGTTAAGTTTTCTATGAAGAAACTAAGAGATTGATGTATACCGTCGTATCGCATCGTCTTGTCATGGGCCTAAAGACATTTGAACGCACAGAGGCACACATTGAAAATGTTAGTATGTGTTAGTTTTCTAGTATGTTCTTTTACGCACACTACGGCAATACCCGTGAAGATTCTATGCAATAGATCAAGTAGTGTCACGCCACGTGCGGTTGGAGAAGGATATCTACACGCCGTTTTTCGCGCCAGTTTTAGTCTGCCTAAATTGTGTGATCATGGCTAACCATGATCACACAATAACCGACAAGAGAATAGAGAACCTACAAAGTATTTTACAGATCTAAGTATGTAAATTGACAAATTTTGCACGTTGAGTTGTACTACACTGAATATTTTGTTGAATAAAAGCTAAAAACATATTCATGATTTGTTTCGGACGCATCGAGAAGATGAAAGAATTAGTTGGCTTTTAGAGGAAATTTCAACTTCAGAAACTAGCGACAATGAAGACCAATACCAATATGACGGAGGCGAGTATGGGTCACATGAAGAATATCATCCTTCTGCTTCTTCAGAATCCTATGAAGAGGAAATTGGCTGTAGTGTTACCTATGCACGACATCGCTATTATTCTTCGTCTAGTAACTATAGTAACGTTATGGTAAGTCCATCTTTGCTACCAGAAGATATTCCAATAACTTCAGAACATCAGTATCCAGTATCGGCTCTGTCTGCCGAACAGCAAGCCAATGAATCTCAGGAGCACATCAACAAGGATATAAGCCTCCAGTCTCCATTGCTGCTACAGTCTGCTGCACAGCAAGCCATTGATTCTTCACAGCTTGTCAACATTGGTATAAACCCCCAGTCTCCAGTAGTAGTCTACTGCACAACAAGCTGATGCTTTTCAGCGTGGATATAAGTCTCCAGTCACCAGAAATATTTCGGCCTGCTGCTCAAGACATCGGTAGTATTCTACAACTGAGCATAGACACATTCATGCAGTCTTCAGATGCGAAACAGCCAGCTGTCCAAGAAGCCAGTGACCTTCATTCAGAACCAGTCCACAGTAGTGAAGAGTGGTCTACATCCACTAATACCTATAACTGATTTTCATTTCGATACATCTTCAGTAGGACCATAATTTGTTATTAATCTTATTTCAACGCCATTTGATATGTTCGAATTAGTTTTTCCAGAAAGCTTAGTAGATCTAATAGTCGATTGTACTAATAAATATGGAGAGCAGACCGAAAATACAAGTCTATAGAGTTTAAAGATCAATTGATAAAGGAAATGTGTGATATTTCTCGCGGGATTCTGACGTAATAAGAAGAGAAAATGTGTACAGTAGTCGGTGATTAGGCAAAATTTTATAGAGGAAGATCATTTCGGACAAAGGAGAGGGCACTGGCCACTTGTGATGCCTCTAGCAAGATACGGATATACCAGTAGTGCCGTACTGAAATGTATAAGCATTCATTATATACAACACTACGGCCATAGCCTGTTTACTGTTGTAACAGTACTGTCTCTTGAACCTATTAATTAGAGTTAGTGTAAGACGCTACTGTTATTGCCGTGTCAAATGTTTGTATGGAGTTTTTTACCGTCCTATCACATAGTTTCATAAAAGTCAGTACCGTCCAGCAACGTGTTAAAAGAATCACAATCACTAAACCTGTCACTTCACATGTGAACGATTGACCCATTGAATGAGATGCACATTTCTATTTAAAAGCTATGCATTTATTGTTTGCCATGCAGTTGATAAAATTTTCATACCCTATCAAATCCAATCATATCCCTTATGTCCCTATCAATACATAATAAAACTGTTATAGTAATGTTATAAAAAATACAGGTTTGACCAACCTTTGTCCAAACACAGCCTAGCCAGATTTAACTATTGGATTAATGGCTGTACTCATACCGCATTTACAAACTTATCCTAGCAGCTCATTGCACATCTGTCGCCAAGCACATAATAGTGCTTTCCTGCTGCAGTACTTGGGACCCAGTAAAATTGCAACCACATGAGACTTAACAACTGTAAGTTATGTAATGCATGTCTCATTTTAATTAGTGGAAATAGTCATTGAACTCAGTTTCCCAGCCTGGAGTCGATGCTGTGATTTAGACCTAAACCTGTATAAATAAACTCATCTGATGAAGGGTATCAGATATGTGCAAAACATAGATCGACAATTTAAGTGAGCACAGCTGGTGGTGGTTTGCATGGTGGTAGGGCATTTCGCGAATGCCCGCCTGGCTAGCTACCACCCTCAAGTAGAAAATCTGTCGACAAGCACCTAACGGTGTGTTCTGGCAGCTGTCTCTGAGAGCCAGTACTTCTAGGTTAGCCTGAACAACATCTTCGACCACATAGTCACTTACCATCAGGTGTGATAGTGGTCAAAGGCTAACCTATCAGGCATAAAGAAAAACAAAAAAAAAGCTGGTTATTCAATGGCACTGACTACAACTTTCAAACTAAAACAGGTATATAAATGATTATGATAATGCAAACTTTTTTTGTAGATGGAGAGCCCTAGCAAATCATTTATTGCTCAGCTAAACAA
Organism: Plagodis pulveraria; assembly: GCA_963890685.1. Taxonomy (NCBI): domain Eukaryota; kingdom Metazoa; phylum Arthropoda; class Insecta; order Lepidoptera; family Geometridae; genus Plagodis; species Plagodis pulveraria. The sequence goes on from OY982957.1 coordinate 21,142,280, forward strand.
ATGGAGCTCTGGTTTCGAAGAAGTAGACCCACTACTAAAGTTTGAGCAAATGAACTTAGATGAGGTAAATATATTTGTTTTTTTTTTTATTTAGCTCATAACATTATCGCGACAGGGTATAGAACACACCTTTCCACTCACTAGGATCTTTCCTCCAAATTGTTTGAGCTTAGTTGCATCTACTACTGCCTACCCAGGCAATCATATTTTATTGTTTTACTGTATGCTATGTACCATTAATACACAAACAAGGCCTACCTATTTAAATGCGCAGCAATATAATTCGCGCCTTCCTAAGTGAAAAGGTCTCCTATTGACTCCTTAAAATGTATCATAATAATATTTATATAATCTCATTCGGTAATATTCTAATTATGAAATGAAATACAGACTTTGGTACGACTTTCCATTGACTGCCGCCGAATTAAAGGGGGAGGGGGGAGGGGGGGAGGGGTTTCCCTCCCCCCCTCTTCTAATAATAAGCACGGGAACCCCCCCTTTTTTACTTTTTTTTTAATTTTCCTAATTTTATGGATTAAAATTAAGATAATATTTTTTAATAGATTGGCATGAAATAGGGGGTTGAAGGGGGGAAGGATAGGGTCCTCCCCTCCCTTTTTCACCATTTTTATTACAAGGTAATGCATAGTTTTTGAGTTATGCTTATTTTTGTAAAATCATGACCTCACGTTATTTAACACTTCGCTGATCTAATTTATTGTTTTGTTGGATGTGTAACTGACTTTTTAGCGCTTCGCCGGCCGCTGCCGCGGCACGCTCGCTTCGCTCGCTCGGCTCGCGCGTTGGTTGTCGCAGTTTCAACCTAACCTAATTTTTTTTCGTGTGGTGTTCTTATTTATAATATCGTTAGATTTCTGTATATTGTTTTCTTGTAAAATATGCATAAGAGGGTTATTGTTACCATCAGAGACCAAACCCTTACCCATCCCCACAACATTTAATATCAATCTTGTGCCAGTCAATTCATAATTCAACCCAAAATTAATAATAATTGTAAAAAACAAGGTAAGACCATCACCTCCGCAGCTTCAGCTTGTTGGTCGCCTTTGACAACCAGCCTCAGCGGCTCTGGCTCGTCTGATGCCTACAATTATAACAAACAGCAGGCAGAGGCAGCTAAGCGCTTCAGACTTTATAAAAACACTAGAGGTAGGACATTCTCGTACCAAGTAGAATGAGAGTCAATCAATTCAGTTCTTTGATTTAAGTTGAACCTAACCTTTATTTGATATCTGCCCTAATAGGTACTGTTAAAATAAAACATATTAAATACTAATTAATAATTTATTAATCAATTTTATACACATATTGTATTGCTTTTATTAGTTCTTCAAAAACATCTTTATGTGCTATTTTTATTTTTCTTCGCCATGAATATTCTATTAACCAGTCTGTGAAGTTTCCCTTATAACCATCCCTACCAAACATCACTTTTAAATTTCGCCAGTGGCTTTCAATTCTCTGAGTGTGTGTCCCGTCTGGTGCCACAAATTTATTTATGGGGTCACTGTGATTGACCTTCTTGTGCAAGTATCCATATTGAGGTAGGCAATCATAGGCTCTCCAAAAATCAGTATGGATTTCAGTGCCTACCTCCACATGCTTTTGTATTAGCGGCACCAACATTTTTGCAGATCTAACATTATCGGGACACACTTCTAATCTCAGATCATCTTTCCCATTTTCAATCATGCCTAGCACCCAGTGGCCTTCAATATGTCTCCCTCTGTTATACTTTCTTTTTCCAAATTTTGATTCGTCGATTTGCACTATTTTGCCTGGACCACCAATCTTGCCACTAATTTCCTGGTGCTCCAACTCATAAATAATAATTGTCTCCCGACAGAAAGAAAACCAATCTGCGATTGTCCTTGTTGATAAAACACTTTCTCTATTTTCACGAGCAGTCTCTAATTTTACTTGATGATAACTGTACTTTTGGCTGAACAATACATTAATAAAAATTGTAACTCGATAGACAGCCTCGCATTCTCAAACCATGTTCCTGCTGCCCGACTAAATGCCTTAGAGCGACAGTTGCTCTTCCTGCATCGGAAGAGGCCAAACTGCCCGGTCTTGCTGCAGGAGCTTAACGACATTGGTTTTTTATGGTGTGAGCATATTTTTTCCCTAAGAAGGAGCCCATTCTCTTCAGCAAATGCAATGCACTGAGCTGGGGTATTGAACCTGGTTATGATTTTAAACATATTCCAGTGAGACCTAAAACAAACAAAAATTACCATTATAGAAAACTAATTACTGCTCTACTCGTCAGCTTTTTCTGTGAAGTTTACACATGTGGCTTTTAAAGAAAACACTGCGAACCAACCTCATTTCATCGGAATTATATTGGACTCTTCGGCCAGATGACCCAGGAGCTCGAGGCTCCGCATCACCCACGCTGCTCTCAGACGATGTTGGAGACGCAGGCGGCAGTACCGACACGGTACTGAGAACGGCGCGGGAACTACCAGCTACTGGTTTTGATGGCACAGTCATGGGCACAAGTGGCTCACTAGAGTCCAACACTTGCACACACGGGGGGCCTGCAGAAGAGCTCGCGACAAGTGGCTCATCAGAGTCCAACACTAGCACTACACTCGATTCTACAGACGGAACGGCACCACACGAGGGGCCTGAAGAAGAGCTCGCGACAAGTGGCTCATTAGAGTCCAACACTTCCACTACACTCGATTCTTCAGACGGCACGGCAGAACACGAAACCTGGGGCTTCGGAGACGCCATGTTAGTAGTCAAATGTTGTTTACCGACAGGAGTACGAAAACGCGCTCAACTGCAAGGAACACAAAAGATGACTGACTGACGATGACAATGACAATACAAAATGGCGTCAATTTTACGTTTCGTTTCACAAACCGGCAAGAGACGGTAAATACTACCCATTTTAATAGCTAGTAATGAAAAACAGCTGAAATAAGTACGAAATATAATTATTTACGTAAAAGTAATGAAAAACAGTTGAAATAACTTCAAAATATAATTATTTACGTAAATTTATATAAAATAAAATGTTACCGAATGTACGACAACTTAACTGTAGTTAAAACGAAACGTTCAATTGCGAGAATTCTACATAATCTGTGGTATGGATTCACGTAAATATTGCAAAAATAATTGATTTTCAATAATTTTTTTCTCAAAAACTACGCGTTTTCTGGTATTGAAACTTGGCGTGTGTTCATATAATAACGTGACCTTTCTGTGAAAAAAATATCAACCCTCAAACCGACGTCAGGCAATGGAAAACTGAGCCCAGACTTTTATTGGCATATTTTATTTACATATTTCTGTAAGAAAATTAAAAAGTTAAATTAATGCATTATTCTCTTAACAAAACAATGGTTTAAAATATTTTTTTAATTATCAAAGTACAATGTGTCCCGACCAAGGACGTTTCAATTCAATTTAAGTACACATTATCTGTGGTGAGCGCTGGTTCCGAGCCATAGACCAATAACAGACTTTTTCCATTTTGGCGCTATTTCGTACATACGAATTTGAGTAATTTAAATTTTAAAATTTTTATTTAATGTAGCTACCTATAGCCATGAGATTAAATAAAGTAGTGTATGCAACTGCATATAATTAGGTATTAAAACACTCGTGTCATCTTATTTTGAAACTTGCCTGCGGCTCGTTTCATAAAACTACACTCATATTTTAATACCTTCTATTATATGACAGTTGCATAAACTACTATTTTTTACTTAACTGCATTTCACAAACACTATAAACACAATATATTAAATAATTGTTTATAAACTTTAAATCATATAGTTAAATATCTAATCTTCATAAAGTCATTTTTAATTATCCCAAGTTGTAGAAAAGTCTAAGTACTTAAATGAGGTTGGGAATAATAAAAAGGCACCATTATCTGAAAAAGCTACAAAGGGTGCGTACCATTTGAGTGAGATTCGCTAAAAACGCTAAAAACGATCACACTCCCAAAAAGTTTTCCACATGGGTCTTGTCGTTATTTTCGCCTTAAACGCTACATCTAATGTCAAGTTGCAAATTTTAGTGGCATTCTTAGCGTTCTTATCCAAAAATGGAACGGGGATGACAGTTACAAACGATCACGTGATCACACCATAGACGCAGCATGTGATCAAAATTATCGAAAATAACGTTCTTAGCGACTAATGGAACATACCCAAAGTATTCAAGTATATCTAGGGCGTTCGGATAGCCTATCGGTGCCAAAAATAACACTCACAAACGCTAAAAATGATCACACGGGCCGTTCGTTTTGGGACTTCGAGAGCAAAAATATCGTTTTCGCTCACCGTTCGGATAGCTTTGAAAACGCTACAAATGACAGAGAAAAGTGATATTTTCAACCCATGTCTTACCGTGGGATCGTTGTGATCGTTTTTTGACAATTGCTGGTTTGACAGTTGTATTGGGCGCGATTGAAGAGTTTCACAAGTTTTTTTTATAGGTAACTAGCAGAAGCCATTAACAAAGAAATAATAATAATATAGTTACCTACTATTTTGTTAATTTTACAGATTGATTCATGTTTCGTACTGTGCAAAATTGTTAACATTGTCGGTTGTCAAAGTACGTTTTTAGCCGTAGCATGCAGTAAATGGTGGTCAAAAATAGCAAAAGCTTCTATCCAAACGCTAATACACAAATGAGACTTTTGAAACTGCTACAAACGCAATCGAGCCAAAACGAACGCACCTATAATAGCAGATCATTGGGATTTTGAAATAAATGCTGCAATGGTTATTTTTCCTGTGGCGCCTACTCGCTTGCTGAGTGCTGACTTATAACAACTTAGCTTAAAATCTTAGGCGCGTCTCCTGCTAATGTTTTTCGATACATTAAACAAAAGCTCATACACAAAACGTACTTTCGTCCGCGTGAGGGACGGGTCTATAATTACAATCTTTACGTATTACTTAGTAATTGATTCAAAGCCAGTGAGTAACCAGCCACCCTCTACCCGCGCGGGAGGTAAATGTTACATGCTGTCCACAAGCCGCGGAAAACATTTAAAACCAAGTTATGTTTTGACTATAGACAAGTTTCGTCTTTTTGCACTATTTTTCGGGAAAATATTAGCAGGAGTCGCGCCTTTAGACACAAGCTATAAATAACTTTGTAATAAAAGTTGCGGAAAAATAAATATACGTTAAGTATAAATTAAAACCCCGTGGGGTGCCGGGTTAGAATTGCACCTCCCCATATCATCCCGTGGGTGTCGTAAAAGGCGACTAAGGGAATAATTATACTGGAAGGTGGGCAGCAGCGCCTTCTAAAGAACTACTATCTTACACTGCGATCCCCAAGCCGCCTGCCAAGCGTGGGGATTATGGCAAATACCACCCATAATAGGGGAGGCTGTGTGGACGATCCGGCTGATACAGATAAATTTTTACTTCAACCCCTTCTTTAAGGTCCAAGAAAACTGATATGAACTGATGTATAAGTGATTTCTTTGCAATTGATAAAGTATTTAAATCTTGTTTACATGTAATCACAAAAAATTTAAAAGGTTGATAAAAAAAAAACATAAATTCAGCCAAGTACGAGTTGGACTCACAGTACGGAACCCTCCGTATCAACACAGAATATACCATTAAAGGCTAATTTTGTAAAATATATGTAGTTTGAAATCTTTAGCGAACTTCGACCTGGATATTTAGCCGGATTTTATAATTTGTTGTTGTACAATCTTTTACTGTGCAAGCTAGCCGTTTATGGAATACCTTGCCTTGGCAAGTTAAACAAAAAAAATAGCTAGATAAATTTAAAAAAAATATATATATAACTTGTCAAGCTTATCTTCAAAATGCTGAAACTGCTTATTTATAGTATGTTTATTTATTATATAAATTGTCCACATCATGAAAAAAATGGTAGTCCGTTGGAGCAAGGTCTGGCAAATACAGAGGCCGTTTTTGTTGTTATTATGATATTATGACGGAACCAGCCCGAGGTCCACCTGATGTTAAGTGGGCTAACCTCTGCCTATAACAGACGGATTTCGTCAACGACTAATTGCACTGTGCCCGTCACACTGAGACGTACAGTTGTTAGGTCTCATGTGCCTGTAATTTTTCTGGCTCTCAAGAACTGCTGCTGGTACACAGTTAGGTGCTTGGTGACAGATTATCTACTTGAGGGTGGTTGCTAGCCAGGCGGGCATTCGCAAAATGCGCTTCCACCATGCAGTGAAGCTCAAGCCGGCGGCGGGATACAAACCATGGACCTGGCACGGCAGTCCATAGCCAATGCAATTGAGCCATCACTGCATGGTTTCTAATTGCAGTTCCTGTACAGTTAAAACGGTATTTCGTGCTGTATGAAGTTTCGCGTTATCATGGAGCAATAATGGTGAATATCGATTCATGAGTCGGGGCTGTTTCACTGCTAGTTTTGCTATCATTGTTCGGAGTTCGGCACAGTAGACATCTGCCGTTATTGCTTGATCAGATCGGAGAAAGCTATAGTGAATAACACCATGCTCACCAAACAGTTACCATTACCTTTTTATTGGTAAGCTTTGCTGTAAGACACTGTTGCGGTTTTTGACCTGTGCCAGCCATTGCATTTTTCGCTTACGGTTATCAAAGTCAAAATCATTTATTCAATTTAGGCGTCCACGACGCACTTATGAAGGTCAATTACAAATTTTAGTATTGAAATATTCTACATTGTACTGCCACGTTCAGCAAATAAATTGTACAGAGCCACTGCGAGAAGAACGGGCAAGAAACTCGGGGCCATTCTTTTAAACATCTTTTAACAATGTGTTACATACATACTATATAATAGAGTTATTACAATATTTGTTTAAATTATGTAGGTGACAGGCAATAGCTTGGCGGAGGCGGAATTGTCCAGGCATTTTTGTCGTTTTTGTAATCAGAAACTGTGTAGTAGGATTTTTTAATCAATATGTTTTTCACATGCAACTTGAATTTCCCTTCTGTGAGCGTTGTAATATGTTTAGGAACTTTATTATAAAACCGCACACAATTACCTAAGAAGGACCTTTTATTTGTCTTTGCTAATCTAAAACCTGGCACCACTATTTAATCTTTATTCCTAGTCTTATAATCGTGATTGTCACTGTTTAATTTAAATTTACAATTTCAAATTTTTACGAACATACATAATATTTTCAAATATATACAGACTTGGTAAAGTTAAAATATCAATTTCTTTAAAAAGATCCCTCACAGATTCCCTAGGACCCATTTTATATATGGCTCGAATTGCACGCTTTTGTATGATAAAGATTGTCTCTATCTCAGCAGCAGTTCCCCACAGCAATACGCCATACGACATAATACTGTGGAAGTACGCGAAATAAACTAGCCGAGCAGTAGCTACGTCTGTTAACTGTCTTATCCTAAGAACTGCATATGCAGCAGAACTAAGTCTTCCGGAGAGATCATGTATATGTGGATCCCATTGTAAAGTGGAATCCATTTTGATTCCCAGGAAGACTGTCGCTTTGTCAATAGGGAGTTTATCTGGGCCAAGCTTTATGTTTGGTTCAACATAAGGAACATTTGGTAAAGAAAACTTTAAACATTTCGTCTTTTTTGAATTTAGGAGAAGATTATTAGCGGCGAACCATTTACAAATCTTAGATAATACATTATTTACATGCGTCAGTTCACTGTCTTTCCTATCTACTTTAAAAATCAGAGAGGTATCATCTGCGAATAAAACAATATCGCAGAAATCTTTGACCATGCAAGGCAGATCATTAATATATGTTAGAAACAGAAATATCGTAAAGAATCCACTTTTCATCACATGCCATAATTCGATCCAACAGTCCTTTATTTCTGTATCGATTCAACAAGGCAACCCAAGTTTCAACACGCGTTTCTTTCTGTAGATCAGTCAAATCATGGGGCACCCATTTTTCATATTTATTTTATTATATTGATTTGAAGCAAATGAGTCAATATTGTTGGTAAGATACCATGCCGCTAATTCCTGGGTAGTTTGGCTCGGATTGGCTTCCACCATCTCTTTCAATTCATTGTTATTCACCTGTGTGGGCGGTCTTCCACGGGGTTCGTTCTTCAAATCAAAGTTTCCATTACGAAAGCGTTTAAACCGAAATCGCACGTTGCGTCCATTAGCAGTCCCCTCTCTAAACGCAACATTGATATTTCGAGCTGTTTCAGCCGCGTTAATTCCGCGTCAGAACTCAGCTATCTCAAAAATCACTCGAATTTTCGATGTTTCCATCTTTCTAATCTAAGCTGAATTAAAAATAAAAAACAACTGAAAGTCGATAATCGAATTTTGCACATTTTTTAAAAGTAGACCTCATAGGTACCATGCTAAAAAAAGTTTTACTCAAAAATCTCAAACCATGAAGGTTCCATGTCAATTTAAAGTACCTATTAAAATAAAACGGCAATTTCGTACTCTAACCCCTATTAGGAATTGTTTTATGATATGAAGTGACGGGGTTATTTCTATTTTATCATTTATTTTTTTATATTTCTTAATAAAATATTGCCAAAAAAAGGTAAAATTTTCACAATGCTCCTTTTTTCCCAAAGACATTTTAATTCCCCTATATTATTTTCTTCAGGATGTGCTTTTACCTGAGCCCAATGATGACGTCACCAATTACCTCAAAGCTTGGAACACGAGGCGAACAGGAATACTCAATAAATATACTACCGGAGAAAAGCTCACAATTGTCAGCAGTTTCTTGCCTGGAGGAGAAAAAAGTAAAGTTTTATTTTTAATAAATATCCTTATAGCAACCTGTGTTCGTAATTTAACTTTGCTGTAATGACTTCAATAGCTGAAGTTACAATGTACCGAATGCTTTTCCATTGTCCACAAATGCTAGACATAATGCCGATTATACATCCCAGTCTGTATGATCTGGGGAAACGTATCAATGTGATATATGGTTCTAAAGGCTTCATGGTTAGATTAAAGTGATGGGTATTATTTTTTTGCACGGTCTATGGTTCTATTCGGCGACTCCTATGATGGCACCCGATGAGGTCGCATCGCCCCAATGCAACTCCTGTGTGTGAGTTTGAAACACAGTGTGACGGACAGCTAGACTAGAAAGTACAGTGAAGTGAATGAGGATACTATTTATGACTTTGATTGAGATTGTTTGGACATGTGTGCACAAAATATGGAAAAAACCAGATAGGCTAATTTAAATAAGAGCAATTTAAGTGAATAGAACAGTTGGAACAGGAAGACCTTAAGGTTAAGGTAAAAAAGGGGTAAAAACAGGTTGGTATGAAGAATGTAATGATTGCAAAGGAAGCATGAAAGATATTCCGAGTTTCTTTTTTGTAATTATTGTATCTGCCGGACTTGGCACTGCTGAACACAGTCATTATGGCCCCCATTATGGGCCCCATTATGGGGGGGTTTGCCATAATCCCCACGCTTCAGTCTGTCTGTATTACTATTCATTATAATGTAATCCTATTATTAATAGTAATGATGCCAAATTTTTTTATCAGATGAGACAGTGCCCAAAAAATTCATATGTGCAAGCAAAGGAATACAAGTATCTATTGAGTCGGCCTCAGAAAGCTTTAAAACTGTTTTGAAGAAAATTATGTCCCCAATACTTGCTCTGTGTATGTATTGTGTAAGTGCAGTAGTCTGAAGGTAGTCCATAACGAGTCTTATAACACACTACGTAGTTTAGAAGTAAAAAATATTAAATACAAACCATAGTAAAATGTTTTAAAGACAGTACCTTAATACACTTTAAGGTACTTCTATGTGTATTACACAATGTATACGATATTTAAATTTTTTTACACAACAATTTTCTCGTGACTGGAATCGAATCCTCCTCTCCTGGTTACCCACCGGGTGCCTTAACTAATGGGCTATCGAGGATAGCTCGACTGTGCCGAATTTTGATGTGTTATTGTATTACTTTAACCTTCATAGGGGGCGGATGGCCAATATGGCCATTAACCAGACTACTAGACATCAACTTCTTTATATATTCTAAGACTTAGCTCTCGTAATCATGTCGTCGTTATAGTAACTAATGTATAATCTGTGGTGGTACGTAGAGTCGTGTAGAGCTACGATAGCCAGCCAAAATCAATCCCGCAAACCGCGAAACCCACCGACCCTCTACTTCTCACTATCCGGGATAAAATATTTATTTATTTATAGAACTCTTCTATATTTCTAATCTAGCACTGTCGCCCGCTAAGTGAAAATAACATTTATACTTGTATAGAGCAGCTTCGGCAGTAAAGCCATCACCGATAGCCTATTGGTTAAGGCACTCGGTGCGTAACCCGGGGAAGCATGTTCGAGTTCCGCTCCAGGAGAAAAAAATATGCTCTTAAAATTTAAAATGTGATTTTCGCTTAGCACGCGGCCATAGTAGAAAGAGTGGGGAAGTAGGCTATCTCCGGCCCAATCCGCGATATAATTACCTACCATACTTGCCTGTCTCAAGGTTGTTGCTTATTTATAATGTTTGTATATGCTAAATTTTAATTCAGTACCTAGAAATAGGCAAGGGCCGGGTAGCTGTATTTTTTACTTGTGTTGTCTGGGTTCAGGGTTAGTGTGGTTGGTTTTACCTAAACGATGATGAAACTTTTCACGATGAAAGAAAGAGTGACAGGCGATACCTATGTGGTTGCGGGGCCAGAGACGAGCGACGCGGGGCATAACTAATACAACAAAAAATTAGTAGGTATCTCACTGATCTATAATATATATCAAGTAAAAATGATAGGTATGCTAGAATAAGTGTCTTGCTTACCTTTCCTGTTCAGTAGGTAAACTGAACAGAGACAACTCTGGAATCGATGGACACAGCAATAAGTTCTCCTGCAATTATCAAAATATTTTCAATTATTTAGCGGTGCCAAAAAGCCGTGACGCGATCCTTGATTGGTGTTTACCCCTGCTGGCGCACTGAGAAAAGGGTCGACATTGTGTTTGAGTGTGCGTGCGGCGACGCCTAAATACTATGGCGCACACAAACAAGCCACGCGCGGTGCGTTTGTATGAAGATAACTTACTTCCCCACTCTTTCTACTATGACGCGGCAGTGCTCGTAATCATATATAGAAAAATGTAGGTGTAAGATAATTTACCGCACATCCTAAGAACAACAATATACGCCTATAGAATATATAGGCAAGAGGAAACGGAGGATTATAGTTTCAGGCTATACCCAATCATCACTATAATAATTAATATCTTACTTCATCTTTCCTAGACTCAGCCCATCTCCATCCATATTTGAGAGAAAGTATAATATAAAGACTGGTAAAAGACATTATGATTCATGACTAAACGGGTTATATCCCGATAAACCAATCCCCAGCGGGCAAAGTAGCGTTGTTGTTTATACTACCAGCTGTTAAATTAACAATAACCAAATCCATCATATGGTAGAATTCAATACCAAAGTAGTGATAAAAGGAAATTAGTTATTGAATTACCATTAATTAATATAATATACATACAATTAACGAAAAATATTTTTTTCTTTTTTTTTGCTTTTAAGTTAGTTCCTTTTCAGCTCTTATAAGACAGGTATCTAATCTGAATGAGAAAGTGAAGCACAGACTGGAGCAGCTAGACGAGTTTGACGAGGGATCCGTGAGGAAGACCATGGGCTTGAGTCAGCAAGAGTATGTCTCTAAGATTAATTTGCTCAATGATGAAATAAAAAAGGTTAGTGTAAAATCAACGTCTTTATCATACTATTATTATAAAAGCGAAAATTTGTGAGTTTGTTATAGATCGAGATAGGTGTGTAAAAATAGGCTCATTAGACTACACAGAAAAAAAGGAATACTTGAGCCAACGCAGTGTGTTTTTATTCAAGAATATTTGTGATTCATATATATTGAAAACAATATATTCTTGAAAACAGAACACAATATTCTCAGGAATATATTCTTGAATCAAAGTATATATTGCATTCTTCTTTGGAGAAATCGTTAAAGTGTTTAAATACGAATATGGTTAGTTTTGAATCCAAGAATCTTACCATAAATATTCGTAAGTGTAACCTTAATTACATTCAATAAGAATATTTAAAAATATTTCAAGAAAGAATATAGAAATTTTATTTAGAGAATAAAATGTTAACAGAAGAATTCCTATTTTATTGTTAGAAGAATATTTTCGTTATCTTGAAATAATAATTTGAATACTTTATGTGAAGAAATATTTCTTGGGTCAAAACAATATTCCTAAGAATATTCGAGTTTAATATCAAGACTCGATTATTTTTCAGTTCAGAATATATTCTTGTTGTAATACAGCATTGTCTTGAATTTATTAAGAAAATGTGTATTCTTGGCTAAAGAAGTCTTTTTTTTCTGTGTATTTTTACACACCTATTATCTAATGAGATCACATATACATTATACAGGGTTATTGGAAAAATGCTAACAGCCTCTTAGATTTGATTTCTGTTAGTCCTGACCAATTCTTTTTTGGTTTGTTACGGAATAAGCACGACGACCACCTGACGTTAAAAGTCTCTTGTGCCTGTAATTTATTATTTAATTTTTATTATTACTTTGCACGATGTAAATATTCAAAACATTCAAAGGGAGCGCGGCGCGGTGCATTGTTGCCGCGGCGGGCGCTCTTGGCTCAGAGTAGGCATTGTCTTTTACTAAGACAACAATTGTAGCAAGATTTTTCGGTGTCTTTTCCCATATTACTCTGGTCTGGAGGGTAATCTGGAAGCCAGGACAGGAGACTAGTACTATATCAAGGTGACTCGTGTCTCCCTTGACGCCTTCCAAAGAGGAGAGACATCAGGATTCTATCACTCTCCTTTTTAGTTTCGTATGAAACTATAGTTCTTATCCAGGCTAATTTGGGGGGTCAAATAACAAAGAGTTTTTCATATAGGTAAATAATATTATCATATGTTATCATTCCAGGCTTGGGAGACAGAGCAACGAGTGAAAGCTTTCAAGATTGGAATTCAATGTTCTAAGCTATTAGCAGACGTGAGTGTCATGCAGTTTTATCCCAGCAAGTTTATACTGATCACAGATATACTGGACACTTTCGGCAATTTGGTCTTCGATCGTTTAAAGGAGAAAAGCTTTGGGTAAGTATTCTTTAACGATAATGTTATGTGTAAAATATGTAGGACGGTACTCAGTTCGTTATGTTACCTATTTAAATTTAGAAAACATGTAGGTTTTAACCAGTTCAGCGTGAATGAGTATCAAACATTGTATTCACTTACGAACTTTCGCGTGTTTAATATTAGTGAGAAAAAGCAACAAATGCTACAAAGGTACCATATATATTGTATAACACTGGCAGTGATCATTGAGAGCTGGAGCCATAAACAGGATAGTTTCGCTTAGCATGCAACCGATGTGCGTGAACCGCGCTCGAAACGCGATACTTGTAATCCCCACACTTGGCAGACGGCTGGGGATCGCATTGTGAGAAATGAGTTCCTCAGAAAATGCTGCTGCGCACTTTCTGGTGTGTTACCCTTAGTCACCTCTTACGACACCCACGGGTAGAGATGGAGGGAGATGATAATGGGAGGTGACGTTCTAGCCAGGCACCCCACGGGATAATACATATGTTGTAAAAAATAATTGAGTATGGAGTATCACGCAACCTCTTAACAAAATCTAAGATATCCCTCTCAAAATATATTACATTGTAGTACAAGATTTTAAAATTCTGTAATACACTAATATTTCAGAACAAAAGTGATCAAAAACATCCTCGATATCGATTCCAATGCCGTACCAGAATCAGCGAAAGAGACTTGCCAAAACTGGATGTACAAAATGGCTTCCATCAGGGAACTGTTGCCTCGACTCTACATGGAGATGACTTTACTGAAATGTTACGTGTTTATTTCAAAAGATGAAATCAAACCGGCGATAAGAAGGTTAACAACAATGATCAGAGGAATCGGCAATCCGCTGGTTGCTGCTTATTTGAGGTTCTACCTTTGTAAAGTAGCTTCACGGCTCTTAGGAAAGGACAGTGAAGAGTATTTCTTTGCTAATCTCACTGAGTTCATCCAGGAGTATAAACAAGTAAGTACTGTTTTATACACAACTTGTATAAACCATTACTGTCGAAATCCATCCAGCCATTTGGAAGATACGAGTTAATTAAAAAATTTACAAACAAACATATTAAATACAAGATACGCGCGAAAAACATAACCTTTCTTGGACAGTCGGGTAAAAACAAATATAACTTGTTCATATCTAGGACCTTGCAATTTGATGCTCGGGGAACGCCTGCTTGCTTTAAAGTAACACGTTATTTCTGACGCGGGATGTTTTAATAATTGATTGGCCATCAGATTCAGATGCATAAAAGTAGTATGTTGTGACTGAATACAATTATTCAGTCACAACACATGGAAAGTATTCACTCTATAATTAGTGTGAATACTTTCCATGTGTTACGTACACACACTGTAACGGCGCACAATTTTAGAATATGTGATATATATCTTATATGTGAATTATTATCTTACAGTTAAGTCGTCTCAATTTCAGATTTTCCATATAATGATGCGGAAGAAATACGAAACACAGCTTCTAACACTGGACAAGTATCTGAGTCTGTACTTGCCTGCCGCTGATTGGATGTTTTATGGCGCGCTCACTTCAAACAAATGCAAACTGACATTACTGGAAGAGTTCCTTCAGCAATGTGACCAAATGGAAAACAAGTGCGTATTCCTGATCTAAATTGAACCACTAATTCATTGGCAGCAACATTACATGACTAGTTTATTTGTATTTACTATGAAAATGTTTTAACAGCGGATATAATCAACATTAAAACAATCTTTATCAGGCTAGTCCAAGTCAAACGGAACATCTAAAAGTAGAGATCCTGCACACTACACATACCTCAGTATATCAGTACTGTACTATACTGTATCATACGGATAGTTCACTGCTGAACACAGCCTCCCCCATTACGGGGGTGTTTGTACACTGAGAAAAAAACTTGATGACAGTTATCAAAATTTTGTTAAAAATTGTCAAGCAACTTGTTAATATACGAGCATATAAAGTAACATGATTCTATGAATAACGATGGTTTTATTAAAAAATAAAACAAGCTCGCCTTTATACACTAAACAAGTATTTATAATCTATATTAAGGCTTCTTATTGTCACCATAAACTGTTGCTTTAACCATATTATGAAGAGCTCAGTAAGGTTACTGAAGTACTTTCCGAGTTATAATAATGTCACTTGTTAAAATAATACAAGTCATATTATTCCGCTAATTGAGCACATAATTAATTTATATAACGTACTTGATTGATTTTATTATGTGTTATTATAGAGTTGAACAATGGTTTAGTAAATTTAAAAAATCACATAATATTTTCTATGAAATTGCACGAATAACATAATAAACCCGATTATTTAACAGAAAATGTACTTGTTTGTATATAAAAAGTGACGTGATTGAGTTCATAAAGTAAATTATTGTTTTAACTAAGTGCTTGTTTCATTCGTACAACTAACTTAATATGATTAATAATGTTTGTAATTGCATTCGAACATTTATATATTGCATATGCAAAAGTGAGTATTTCATTTAATGATAATGTTTGAATATTTAAATAAAGATCATTATTCCATTATAACAAGCACGTTTTTGCATTAAAGAAGTTAATGGTTTAATCTTACAAGTCAAATAACGTATTTATAAGTGACTATTTTAAAAAAATTTGTTAAACGGACCTGTTTAAAATGAAAAAGTATTATTATAATATTTGACAAAGAACGTGTTTAAAACGGGTTAGAACTGCACCCCCTTAGTCCCATATTTTCCTGTAGGAATTACACCATATTCTTCCACTAATATGACGAACTGGCTGATACAGACACATTGTATGAAATACAGAACAATATATATTTTTTATAACTCGGAATAAACAATAGAGCATACAGAAATAAAACAAAGGTAATAAAATGTTACAATATATTTATTTATAACGGAGATCAATTACGAACTATATGCATATGTAACAAATATTTTAATTGAGCGGGAGTCACACACGTAATGTTCAGTGTAAGCTGATAAAATTAACTTAAGCACCAACCAGAAAATATCAACCTTAACTGTAATACCTAGTTGATGCGGGTGTCAGCGCTGGGCTGTGGATTCTGCAACAAACAATAATAACAGATAATTTTACCATCGCATAAATAAAAGCTAAAACAAAAAAACATGTCATTACCCGTAGAATATTTCTAATCAATATTTGTATATAAAAATATACATTTACCATAGGTGGTATGGTTATTAAAGTATAAACACCTATAACAATTACATACGCTGCGATTTGTAACTTTAAAAATGATTATATTATGATGGATTAGATGATCTAAAGAGGTTCTTTTGCGTTTTTAAATTTTTGGCGTTAGTAGTAAGAGAGTACTGGTTCAAATGGATTTTAAAAAAATTCTGCCTGCAGGTGCGACAAAGTGTAGATACTTATGTGTAATTTATGAATAAAAAGTACTTACGTTATCTTCAATGATTATGCTGTCTATTTTGGGTCTTCTGATGAAGTACTTAAACTTGATGTTCTAATAGACTGCCATAATACCGTGTTTGCTCTGCCGAATTTATTCCGCTATTTTGTTCTCTATTTCATTTGAACTGGAAAGTCCTGAAATAGAAAATAAAGTTTATATTCTCCAACTTTTTACTAGTATCTGCAAGTGGTACTAACACATTTTTGTACACTGCACAGTTTCTGAGATCCGATAGCCAACAATTATCTTATATACATATATATCATAGGTAACACCACTGTTTGGCTAGATCAGATACAATTAGACATTAGGAGCTAGAAACTCATGACATACTCTGACGGACAGACAAACAGCGAAATCTCAATATTAGGACTACGTTTTTCCATTTTGTCGGTAAAATAACTGTTGGTCGCCACCAGGGGTTTTTAACATGTTGAGTTTTTATCAGGTTATATACATCAAATTATAAGGAAATTATTCAACTTCAATCAAATATTTAGCTACAGGTTCATTAGTACTATCCCTGGAACATGCAATATACAACTGCCACACTTTCGAACACATGTTTAGTTAATAGGGTATGTAAGTACTTACTTTCAAATATGAACTCAGCTAACGAAGTCACGCTTGACAAGAAGCAGCCATTGTTACACTTTACATCGCGTATTCACAACATCCATTATTTACAGTGCAGTATTCACTGCGTAATATATGAATTTATATTGTGACTTTTACCACAGAACAAATTAAATCACAAAAATATCAATACAACTAAATTTATAAAATAGCTGCTCAAAGCAGCGCCAACTATCAGCAGATAAACAAGTCTCAACTTGTCTGTCGTTTAATGATTCGTGTGGCTCTGAATGTTGCCATTGTGCTCTACGCATATGGTAAATGAGAGTATAAAAAATTTAACATGATTGAAATAGTGAATGATTTTTTTTTTAAAGAAATTTCGTAAACGATATTTCAATAGGTCAACTTAATTATATGGCTAAATATTTAATTGTCTTAGATAAAAAAAACACAATGTAAGAAAAAGATCCACATGCAGGATTCAAACTTATGGCCGACATGTATTACCAATCTGAGAACCAACAGACGGATTGGTCATGGGTTCGAATCGTGCTCGTGTTTTAAATGTTTCCATTCTAAGCTTTTTTTATTTATTTAGCTAATAATAAAATATAATATTAGATATCTTATATCAGTTTAATTTAAAAGTAAAGATTATAAAAACAATTTCAACTAAACTACGATTTTGTTGAAGTACGTTGATAAGTTTTTCCTATATGTCTTGCCATTTATTCTATACTCATAATATTTAAGCTCGGGTTGGTACCAACAATGTTAATAGAATGCCTGTTTAATTTAACCTCATCGCTTGTTATAAAATAAAATGTAAACAAAATTGATCCAAAATAAAAATAATTTTGCAAACATTTTTAACTTTGGGATTTTTGACTTTGAATGTTTGCAAAATTATTTTTATGCCAAATGTTAATGCTCGTTCATCATGCAAAAGGGAATCGTACCTGTCTCTCAGTTATGAGCACCTTGCATCTTAACCTTCCTTGGCCACAAATATGGTGGATTAATGCTAATTTTGTGCTCTGCATCATTATTTTTAACCCCAATAGAGGACGATATTATCATCGAGTCAACTGAAGAACTCAAGACCAAAAGAAGTGCTTTTAAAATATTAGTTTGAAAAAAAAAAGCATTTCTTACGGTCCGTTTAATTGAAAAACGGGATTCAATTCCCTGTCTCTAAAAAAATAGTACTAGTATATTTTGATATTTGCTTAGCGTATGATAATGCTTGGAATCATAGTAATTAAACAACTTTAAACGGTTTAAATCGCGTATATTTATCATTGTTTTTGGTCCCGACGTTTCAAACACTTTGCAGTGATTGTGGTCACGGGGTGACTAGGAATCATGTTTAGTAATTTTACATTTAATTTAAAAAGAAAGAAGAATACAAATACTAATTGATTTAAAATTGTAAAAAAAACATTGTAATTACATTTCAAATACTGTAAAGTGTGATAAACTGGCAACACTACGAGGAAGTGTCATCCCCACTACCCGAAAATGACAATTGACAGTAATGACGGTTACAATTTTACTTAATTGATCCAATCGCATATCTTTATTCATCCATACAAGTGCTTTGTTATTATTACAAAGACCTTTTCCAAATGTAATATGCTGTTATTTATTGTAAATAACGGCATTCATGGAATCTAATAACTCTTTTATTATTTGAATTAAGGACAAATGATAACATTTAATACTTTTTCTTTACATTGATACATTTTCCATGTACGTATTGGTAAAACGACTTAATGTAAACAGTTAAGTGTCATTTTAAACAGAACCCTTAATCAAGTCTCTTTATTCAATAAAAGAAGGGAATGATCGTAGTTACAATGTTTTAAAATTCAAAAAAGTATTTTGTTACTTTTGAAAATTGTTACTTTATTATGGTGTTTAATAATGTTAGCTTCATTATACAAACAATAGGCAATTTATTCTTTCGAATACTTTTTTGTACGATATGATAATTATTTTTTTAATCAAGCTAGATTTTAACTTTATAGACCAGGATTTTTTTCAGTGTAATAACCCCCACGCTGGGCAGGCGTCTTAGGGATCGCACTGCCCACCTTCTGGTGTGTTACTCTGAGTCACCTCTTACGACACCCACGGGTAGAGATGGGGGGGTGACATTCTAGCCCGGCACCTCACGGGAAAAAAGTATATCCGTAGTGTACTACTATTGTACCTACGTATACTTACTGCGAAAGCGCATTGATGCCTGTTGGTGCTGTGTTCCCACATCCGTAGTTCGTATGTATGTCGTGTGTAGTCCGGTAGAGCCAAAGTAGAATTGCACTCCCCAATATTTTCCTGTACGAAACGTAAGAGGCGACTAAAGGAAATATACCAGAAGTAGGGCAGCAGCGTCTTAGAAGAACTAACATCTTACACTACGTTCACAAGCAGACTGACAATCGTAAGTATTATGTAAACCCCTCTCCCCCCATTAATGGAGGAGGCAGTATTCAGCAGTGGACGATCTAACTCATACGGTAGCCGGCGGCTCTCACGATTTAGAAAAAATATTCTGTGGTATGTAATTAAAAAAACTTTGGTTTTACCACGAATTTTATGACCATGTTTTAACTGAACTAGTTACGACTTCATCCCGTGACCACGTTCACTGTAAAGTGTTTGAAACATAAGGTTAAAATAGTACATTATGCAGCAAGTAGTGCGCGTAGTTGTTTATTACAGTCGAGACATCTCAGCCCTAAATGCAGTAGATATTGTAATAAACAACGCGCTCAAGTTTCATACGACGTTTTTCAACACACTTGCGAGGAACGAATAAGAAAATTTCGATACGAAAATATTTTCTTGATCTTTTTGATAGCAATAATAATCTGATTAAGAAGGTTTATAATTAAATCTTCTAAAGTTCTACTTCAGTAGGGAAAAAACTCTTTAGTTTCTTTTTATATGAAAAACGAACGCAACAAACTACAATCTCCTTGGTGAGAAGTGTGGAAACGTTGTTTTTTTTCTATTTAAAACACTAGTGCGGTGAAGTAAAAAAAAAGCACGAGTGCGTAATAGACTTATGACATTAAAATCGGTGCATTTAAAGGCCCGTTACGAGCGATTCTGTTGAAAAAACGAATTAGAGTTTAAAGTTGTATAATCCATAAGTGTAATAATATCGAAAATCTAAGACAACATGATTTTGTCTTGGTTAGCGAAATTATCAACCCTTTCCCTCGGAAAAGTGTAGCATTCCAAACGTAGAGCTTTACAACTAACCTTTTAACTGCATATTGAGCCTCATGGTAACTTGGTTTATTTGTTGTAAATACATAACATGATTTCGTTTATTTTCAGTGAACTTTTCCTTTGTTGCATCGTATCATCTTTCGACTCCATGAGCGTTATAAAGAAATCTTCTACAATATTAGAGATGATTCAGAAGGATGCAGACAAAATGGGTAAGCGTGATTTATTAATTTTTTATTTTATTTTTATTGATTAACATGATAAGGGGCCGTCCATTAATCATGTTTTTTTAGCATTTTTAAACCCCCCCTCCCTCGTTGGTGATACTTCGTGAGGTTTAATACTTACCCCCCAAATCATGTGTAGATTTTAGTACCTACAAAGTATCTTAACATTTTTAGAATATTATTTTTAAATATTGGTATAAAGTATGATTATACTTTATACATGAACGAAGATCCCGCGCGCCGCGACTACTGCCCGGTCCGGCTTGCCAATCGCCAGTTATTCTGTTATTATTTTGGTGTCGAATGCGTACACCGTTACCGTTACGTTAAATGTTACCTACATCGGTCCGTAGTTTATGAATAAAATTAGATTTAATTTTATTCATAAACTACGGACCGATGTAGGTAACATTTAACGTAACGGTAACGGTGTACGCATTCGATTTAATTTTATTGATAAACTACGGACCGATGTAGGTAACATTTAACGTAACGGTAACGGTGTACGCATTCGACACCAAAATAATAACAGAATAACTGGCGATTGGCAAGCCGGACCGGGCAGTAGTCGCGGCGCGCGGGATCTTCGTTCATTGCTGGCAACGGTGATTCAAGGTCACACTACACGCCGCTTTTCAGTTTAGATTTTGCGCATTCGACGAAAAAATAGATACACGTGATATCTTATACTACACCCCCCCTCCGCTGAACCCCCCCCCCCCGTCACGTGATTTATGGACGGTCCCTAAGGCATAGTAAAATTATCGCGATTATTACACGACTGCCAGAAAAAGGAGTGTTATGTTCTCAGGGTTTATGTCTGTATGTTTGTGAGTTTCTTTTTTCCACCATAACTTCTTAACGGCTTAACCGATTTTAATGAAAATATGAAAACGTGTTGATAGAGCAAGTGACACTAGGTACTTAAAAAATACAAATTGGCGGATTTTAGACGCATATTGTGAGAAATATTTTTTTTTTTCTTTCAAACCTATCGAGTGGAATTTCAAAATGAAGGGCTTAAAGTTGAACTGGCCGGTCGCTTCTCCATACAAACGCCGTGGGGTGATCACTCCCGTATTTGAGACTTTAGGTTTAGAATTAAGCATAATACCGATTGACCTCGTCATTAGCTAGGCTTGTATGATGCCGAAATTGTAAAAAGATAAATAAGTTGAAAGTTATGAGCCTTGAAAATGTTATATGAAAATGTTTCGAAGCTCATAACGCTCAAGTTAATTATCTTATTAAAATTTCGGCATCATACAAGCCTAGGTAATGACGAGATCAATCGGTATTATGCTTTGTTTTGGACCTAAATCCGGAAATAAGGCAGTGATCACCCTACGGCGTTTGTATGGAGAACGGCCCGGCCAGTTCACCCTTAAACTCTACTTCATAAGTAGGTATATATAACTTGGAATTTTCATTTCAGTGGAAAGATAAACGAAAATTAATATTTTGCGGTCTAGTTTGAGTTGATTTCGGTAACGCTTTCTCCTGGTCGTGATTTATTTAGTCTTACTGTAATAACCGATTGCTGACCGTTCTCTTCGTATGTTCAGGATCGTCGTCAGGCCGTACGAAATGGCAATGTCGCTTATTGGAAATTGGTTAAAGGTCGTTTTCACAAGGTGGAATTTTATCACCTCTTCTAATCTCTTTTTATTGATCTTCTCTCACCCAGAATTGCAAACAACTTTATCACACATCTGTATTCTGACGACCTACGACTTTACTGTGCTGCTCCTGCTACAAAATTTGCCTGATAGCATTTGAATAAGAGTTAACCCTAAAAATGTCAAGTGTCAATCGTATCGCCAGCTAGCTGATATGTAAATACTTAGCGGGTCTTTCTCCTGCATCATTTAATTGCTCAACTGTTTGTTTTACTTCCACTGTCAATAATTTGGGTATCATAATTAACCCAAATCGTTGACGAAGAAAAATTATAATCATGTGCGGGTTATGAATCCCGCACATGACTATAATTTTTCTCTCATAAATTTGAAATTTTGATAATAAAATTTAATAGACAATTCTTTGACATGATTTAACATAAACTGGAATTAATTCTTTTAATATTTTTATTATTGCAATAACGCTTGCTCTGCGGATTACATTACAAAATTTCAAATTTATGAGAGAAAAATTATAATCATGTGCGGGTTATGAATCCCGCACATGACTATAATTTTTCTCTCATAAATTTGAAATTTTGTAATGTAATCCGCAGAGCAAGCGTTATTGCAATAATAAAAATATTAAAAGAATTAATTCCAGTTTATGTTAAATCATGTCAAAGAATTGTCTATTAAATTTTATCAAATGAAGCGATACGACATGAGGGTAAGTAGTTAAAATAATAATAACGGATGAAGTGCGAGTCGGCGCCCACACGGAATATAAAATTTACATAAAAAATATAAACACATAATACAAATAGCCCTGCCAAAGACTTGATAGCCAGTGTCATTTGAAATTGTGTAAGGAGTCTATTTAAAGATACCTTATACATCTTAGTCTGTTCAGGCTTTTAAATAATATAGTTTACTGAAAAAAAAAACTAAAAAAAACACATACATACATACATATATGAACATGAAACCTTCATCCACTGTCCTCACAGTCGCGTTTATTAGTGGTCATTTGTGGTATATAATGATATCTTTTTACGGAACCCTTGTACTGTGACTAGCACTTGGTCGGTTTTATCATATCATTTCTTTGACGTCAAGATATTACACCGTTAACCGTGGCTTACAGTAATGTTGAACGAAGTGCTATCGTCTCTGGGCGAGCACCTGTGTGCCGCGGAGAGCTACCGGCAGGTGTCGTCGGAGGCGCTCATACAGACGTTCTGGAAGGTCGCCAGCGGCATGCGGATCACCACGCACTTTCTACAGGTGCTGGAGCCCTGGCTGCAGTTTGCGTGCGTACATCTATCGGTGAGAAACTAGTTCTAGCATTATACATCTTTTAATACATACTATTTATTTTTAGTTCCATGTTTATAGGAGAGTTCCTAATCAACCAACTGTTTTAACAGTAACCAAGCCTTAAATGGCACCAGTCTGTTCCGATTTCCGGTATCTTGGATCATTAGTCTAAAACGTAGGTGGTATTGAAACGTGAGAATAAAGATCATTGCAGGATAGGTGAAATGGCGTCAGGACCACAAGTGACACGCGTACGAATACCCATCCATCTTAGACCTGTCGTATGTATCTGAAGTTTAGGCCACCGAAGAAGCGGATGAACGAGGGTGTAGAGATATGCGAATGTTTAGATTGATGTGTTGTTTAACCAAAATGGATAAGATACGTAATTAATATCAAAGGAAGCATGAAAGTATTAGTAATGACAGAAGGCTGAAGAGTAAGTTGTAGACTAACTTGGTATGGGATGTCATCAGGAGGGATGAAAAACATAACTAGAAGTGTGTTGAGTATGATTGTGGATAGAAATAGTTGTGGGGGAAGGTCAAATAAGGTATGGCTAGATTGTCTGAAAAAGGAGTACGCAGGAAGTTCAGTAGTCTGTTAAATAGTGGCACCGTTCCCTTCAAAGGGGACAGTTCATTCAACAACAATAAATGTGGACTAAAGTAACAAAAGTAACAGATTATTCTACATCTGCATCAGCAAGATTGTCCACTGCTGAACACAGCCTCCCCCATCAAGGGGGGATTTGCCATAATCCACACGCTTGGCAGGTGTCTTGGTGATCGCAGTTTGAGATATCAATTCCTCAGAAGGCGGTGCTGCCAACCTATCGGTAATTTACCTTTAGTCGCCTCTTACGACACCCACAGGTAGCAATGAGAGGATGACATTCTAGCCAGGCACAGATTATTACTACATATAAATATGGAGTTTCTTTTCCCGAAAATCGAGCTCGTGATTCATTAAATCACTTTGCTCTACAACTGCATTTCAAAATCCCCCTTTTCTTATTTTCTTCCCAGGCACAATACGTTAACGTGATTCTGCGGGGTACCATCCGGTACATAATCAAATCTGGGAAAGCAGCGGACGAATTCTCAGGGAACTTTTTATTTGTCATCAAAAGGATGCTAAAATTTATCCCGGACGTTGAAGAAATATTTTTGATGGTATGTTGTTTTTACAATAATTCTAAGTCTCTAAAATATTTTTCGTTAAACTATCTGTTCATTGGATGTTTTACTCTGAAATTATAATACTTAAACTACACTAATATTATAAAGAGGAAAGATTTGTATTTTTATATGTAACGAATAAACTTAAAAACTACTGAAATTATTTGAAAAAATCTTTCACCATTAGAATCCTACATTATGATACATGAACATGGCTATGAAATATATTCACAAAAAAAAAAAAAATTTGTTAAATTATCTTGCGAAGCTGGGGCGGGCCGCTCAATTTAATATAATTATAAAAGATGAAAATAAATAAGCTCTAGTGATTCCTATGGGGCATAAGATCATTGTACCACCTTAATTAGGCCTACTGATTATATTGTATCTAAATAAACAAAGTTAAAAATAACTATATAATAAATATGATGTTTTTTTTCAACAGGACGCCTTCATGCCTCTGATAGAATTGGTACAAACGCCAAATGCTCGCACACTATTGGCCAAGACAGTACTGTCGATTTTCTTCCAAAGATACACCGCGGTGCATATCGAAGATCATATCGTCATATCTAGTTTAATGCGGCTCTGCTGTATTCTGCATGACTCGATCAAGTATGTTATTTCGCAAGTATTATATCTACGTTATATAAACACCTGCGATATTTGGCTCTGTGTAAGGCCGATCAAAATTTATAAATTGTTTGAATACAGGGAATTGTTTGTTATAGGTACCTTAGCAGTAATTATTCATACAGACCTCCATTATCACTTTCACATAAGGGTCAGCCCTCACTGGTTTATTACCAGCCGCTGCAATAGTGTAATATCGTTCGATGTTGTTTATTTGATAACATAGTTACTTTTAAATTACCATAGTTTTTTAATAAATTGTGGGGAATCTTATTAATAAAAGACCACTACACATTTAAATTTCCGTACGCGGCTGTAATCCATTTATCATCATCAGCCGGCAGACGTCCACTGCTGAACAAATGCCTCCCCTATAGATCGCCACAAAATACGGCTATTAGACACTTGTAACCATTGGCTAACCGTGACTTTCACGATGTCGTCGGTCCACCTAGTGGGGGGCCTACCAACTCTACGTCTTCCGGTGTAACGTGGTAACCATTCGAGAACCTTTCTTCCCTATCGGTTATCAGTTCGTCGAGCAATGTGGCCCGCGCATTGCCACTTAAACTTGATAATTCTGAAAGCCATGTCAGTGATTTTGGTTCTTTGGCGAATATCCATTTATACGAGCGCACATTCCATTGCTGAGGCTAACCTTTATTTTATTATTACTAATTACTTGATTTCCATGCTTCCTAGTGCTGTGACAGTGGATGACGAAGTCAAAGTATGCAGTGAGCTGATCAACAAGTTTGTCCAAGCCGTCACCTACCAGGATGACCTCGAGCAACAGTTGAACTTCTACGTCGAGTGTCGCGCTTCCTTCATCAAACTGGATGCGGTGCTCGTCGCTTTGGTTCATGTATGTTTTTTTTTTTATTGCTCATAGGTAAGCCTTTGACCACAATCTCACCTGATGGTAAGTGATGATGTGGTGGAAGGTGTTAACAGGCTTAACCTAGATTTACTGCCTCTCAAGGACAGCTGCCGTAACACACCGTTAGGTGCTTGGCGACAGATTTTCTACTTGAGGGTGGTCGCTAGCCAGGCGGTCATTCGCAAAATGCCCTTCCACCATGCGGTGAAGCTCAAGCCCGCGGCGGGATTCGAACCATGGACCTGCTCCGCGGCAGTCTATAGCTAATGCCACTGAGCCATCACTGCTTCGAAGTATGTTGAATAGAAAATAGTTGATGCATATATCTCATGAACAACTTGATGCAAACCGTCTTAAATCGGCAAAAGATAGATTATTATAGGCATACTAGCATTAGCTTGAACTAGTTTGATCAAACTTTATCAGGTTTCGGGGGTAAAATATCTGCTTAACATTTCCCATTTAACATCGGTTCCGAGCGATCTTCGGTCGCCCAGGCACTTTGAAAATTATTTCCATCCCATCTATTCGAAAACCAACATCTATAAGAGCGAGTGAAGTAGGTCTTTTCTCTTAGAGAGGTTTATAGAGGACGGAAAAAAGGTTGAATAAGGAACATGATTATTCTCCCTTGCAGGGCATCTAATTGGTCACGACAAGTGTTTTAATAATAATAATAATAATAATAATAATTTATTCAGAAATAGACTTGAATTGAGTTCACAATATCAATTTCATGTTCTTAAAATTATATCTAAACCTAAGTAACGTTTACAATGTGCCCCAAACTAGGCATAGCCTGTATCTTGTGCGCACCTATTTCACGAGTTACCTAGATTTACAATTATAATTATTTTATTGCGAACAACTGTACATATTTGCTTCGAAACTAAATATGCAATATAGACAAAATAAATATAAGCTTAGATTAATCCAATTGTATTATACTCTCTAGAGACTGTAACATTTTCATAATATTTTAATTTCATGCATTGAAGAAAATATGTATATGTGTGTGTGTGTGTGTGTGTACGTGTCTGAGGGTGGAGGGAGGAGTAGTAAAATGGTTAATAGCTAGGTAGGTGGAGATGAATTCAGCCGGTTTTTTATTATCTAATAATCACATGATCCAACAAGTCTCTCTGTACGTTCGTAATTTAGCGCCAGCAACCATTTTTTTTTATTTTCTGTGCTGCATCGACAATGTGAGTGTTTCTGATGTCAATCAACCTACATACTGCGTTGTATGTAAATATTTGAGAGTGTTTAGGGAGACGGGACGCAAACGTTGTATTTACTTTTGGAAGTGGTTGTCTTAGGTGATGAATCTTCCTTTTTGTAGGCTGCTGTTTGGTGTGAGTGTCTTTTGTTTTTTGCTCTTAGAATGAACAGTTGGCGGACTCTTAAAACGTTTACTTCCTTCTAAAGTTTGTCTGTGGAGTATCGGCGGGGCTTTCCCAACATAACTTTTAAGACCGCTCTTTGGGCTCTTTCCAGCTCGATCGAGCTATTGATCGAGCCGATGTGTGTTTTGGAAGCTCCTCCCCATACTCCTATACAATATTGTATCAATGATTCACATAGTGAGGTATACAAAAGCTTCTTGACTTCAATAGCAGCAGCGTTACATAGATTTTTCATAAGGTATATTAATTTGCGAACCTTTTTCGACAAAAAAGATATTTGGATATTGAATTTGACATTTTGATCCACCATTACTCCCAAGTATTTTGTATAACTAACGCTCCCGATCTGACTACATGCGCAAGTCGGAACCTCAATAGAGCAGTAATTGTCCGGACGACAGATTTTTTTATGGATTTTTAGATTTGTCAGGTCAGGGCTATTTGCTTGAGTTATGTGGAATGCAACGAAATTAGATTTTTCTATATTAAGTGTAAGTAAATTTACGTCTAGCCAACAAGCCAGCTCCGATAATCCTTTTTGGGGTGTTTTTGCAGTAGAATGCCAGTTGTCACCGTGAAAGATTGCCACTGTGTCATCTGCATAACAAATAAGTTCGCTAATGAATAGATTCAGGGGCTACTTTGCGGAAATCCATTTTTAATAATAACAAATACTTTTAAAATATTTTAAGAAAACATCAAATTAATATTTAAATAAAATACTTAAAAAATATAAAAATATATCTAGTGACAATTCCGCTTGATTTTCCTGCTAAGCCGAGGTGACGTCACAAACGCCACGCAGCCAAACCGGAAGAATTTTCGACGCGTTTCGCTTCTACACGAAGCATCTTCAGGAGGTCTTGACTCTTCGAGCGCACGATCGAGAATGATTTCTCGATCGTTTCCTGCGTGGCGTTTGTGACTTCACCTCGGCTTAGCAGGAAAATCAAGCGGAATTGTCACTAGATATATTTTTATATTTTTTAAGTATTTTATTTAAATATTAATTTGATGTTTTCTTAAAATATTTTAAAAGTATTTGTTATTATTAAATAAGTTCGCCATTGTATATGTTACTTCTAAGGATGTCATCCATGTATGAGGTGAACAACGTTGGAGCAAGGATGCTTCCTTGTGGGACACCGTAAGCAACGTGCATATTGTCACTTACATACTCACCGACCTTGACATATTGTCGTCTGTTCGATAGGTAGCTGGTGAACCACGCGAGAGAGGCTCCCCTGATGCCAAAGCATTCTAGTTTCTTTAGCAGAATTGGAGTTGAAACTGTGTCGAATGCTTTGGCAAGATCTAGGAACACTCCAATGCAACATTGTCCGCCATCCAAATGTGACGTTATCGCTTCTATTAGGAGTTGGACTGCATCTTCTGTCGATTTCCCACGCCTAAAGCCAAATTGGCGATCAGATAGGAGATTATACTTACCTAGGAAATCTACTAATCTTTTATTTACAAGTTTTTCCAGCACTTTCGACATCACACAAAGAAGGGAAATGGGTCTATAATTATTTGGACTTGTTTTCGGCCCTTTTTTATAAATTGGTGTAACTATAGCGGTCTTCCAGTAGTCTGGGAAAATCCCGGATGACATGCTGAGATTACAAATGTAAGTTAGGGGCTCTAGTATTTCATCTTTGGCATGTTTAAGCAAATACGGTGTTATGGAATCCCTACCTGGATCACTGCCAGTTTTTAGATCTTGTATGATTTTGCTGATTTCCATTGTATCCGTGGGGGTAAGAAAGAACGAATTCAAGCAATGGCTCCTATATTTAAATTGTTTACTTAGTGCCTCATTTGTTGTGCCTAATTTACTAAGAATGCTGCCAGCCAGTTCAGCTCCTACCGTCGCGAAGTGCTTATTACAATTGCTGATAGATACCTGTGGGTTTTTTGTACTAAGTAATTCATTTGAGTCTTTGTTACGAATAGGGATGTGGCATACTTCTTATATAGTATTCCATAATTTTCTAGGGTTGTTATGGTTTTTAGTTATCTGTGCATTATCATATTCGTCTTTAAGTTTGTGAAGTAGATTGTTGCAGAAATTTCTATAGCGGGTGTACATTTGTTTTAGAGTTTCGTTTTTGGGTTCGTTTCTAACCTGCAGGTGAAGATTATCACGATGACGTATACACCTAAGTAGACCTGGCGTGATCCAAGGTTTAATGTTACATTTGGCACGACTAATTTTAATTTTGTGAGTGTGCTTTTCTTTACCTGTTGTAAATATTTTATTGAAAGCGAGGACCGCTTCGTTTACATCTTCCTTATCATAAATTGTTTGCCAGTTTACGTGCTTTAGATCATTTGTCACTTTAAGATAATCCGTTTTAGTGATGAATCTGTTTTTCTCTTTAATTTTTGGCATATGGAGAGTCAATCCTACAATTAAGAGATCATGATCGGTTACAGAGCATTTACAAGCAATACCAAGAGCCAGATTGCTCGTTCTAACAAATGCGTGGTCTAAACAAGTTTTTCCTCGTGTTGCACATGTTATAGCAGGTAAAAAACCTATAATTAACCATAATAGGAGAATCGTTCATAGATTTATTAGAGCAATAGATTATTATGAAAAAAGTATGTATGTAACTGTAAATGGAGCAAGAGATGTATGCCAGGATCATAGCAAGGGAAATTCGTGGCTTCTCACAATCATAACACTTACCATAGAAATAAAAAAACAATCCGTCATCTGGGACGGAGCTTTGTCCTAAAATGCATTAGTTCGTGACGCCAGAACATCTGATATATTACTATGATGTTATGACCTGGTGATAGAGAGGATACATTAAATCTATTTTGGTTGACATTGAACAGTCATAGTTAAATACTAAATGCATTGCATCCAACATGTGAAGTAAAAGTCTTTCTGAAAGTGTTTTTAAACCTCCTTACGAGTATATTTTTTATATATATGTATATTTTATACATATTTATGTATGACCACGCATTTCATTTTACTGGATGAAATAATTTTAATGTTTTTTTGTTGGGTATATAGTATACTTCCAGGTTGGTCACATAAATTGAATCAACTTACTTAACATCAGGTGGGCCTCATGCTTGTTCCGGCACAATAACATTAAATAATACTTTAATGGTAGTTTCTAAGTATAATTCAATTAACTATATTATAGTTAAGTATTTACTAAGAAGCTGAGGATACACATGCCTGTAGAATGGAACAGTAGCTTGCATGTACAAACATGACGGCATATAGAAGTTACTGGTGCAATATGGATAGATTTGCAAGATTTTTGATATTGTGACGGAACGTGCCCGAGGCCCACCTGATGTTAAGTGGACTAACCTTTGCCTTTAACAGATGAATTTCGTCATCGACGAATTGCACTCTGCCCGTCACACTGACACGTACAGTTGTTAGTTCTCATGTGGCTGAAATTTTACTGACTCTCAAGGACTGCTACCGGAACACACTGTTAGGTGCTTGGCGACAGATTTTCTACTTCCGGGTGGTCGCTAGCTAGGCGGGCATTCGCAAAATGCCCTTCCACCATGCGATAAAGCTCAAGCCCGCGGCGGGATTCGAACCATGGATCTGCTGCACGGCAGTCCATACCCATAATGCCACTGAGCCATCAATGCTTCAAAAATTAATGATATTTACTTGTTACATTACAAAATTTACGTTTCTTACTGCACTATATGTGCAGTAAGAAACGTAAATTTTATTAATGATTGAACAACCAGTAGAACATGAGGCAGGTACTCATTTTCATTTAATTACAAAATCATAATAATAAGTATGTCATTCAATTTAAAGTCGAAATAATATGTGTCATTATGGTGTTTTTGTCATATTCAGCCTACGTCAAAACCACTGGTACTCCGCTGGTGGTCTGTCAAAACAGGTATACAATAAGAATAGTATACAATATTGAGAAAACAGAATACGGTACGGAAGTAAATTATAATAATATGTAATATGTATTGAAGCGTCGTAGCGAAGTTTACTTAGCTGTTCTCAACCGATCAGCAAAGTTAAGCAACGTCGCGCGCGGTCATGAGTTGGATGGGTGACCGCTAGTGACATTACTACTGAGCGTTTCCGTGCTTCGGAGGGCACGTTAAGCCGTCGGTCCCGGTTGTTGTTTTAGGATGGCAGTCGTTATAGCATGGTGGTAGGGCATTTTGCGAATGCCCGCCTGGCTAGCTACCACCCTCAAGTAGAAAATCTGTCGCCAAGCACTTAACGGTGTGTTCCGGCAGCTGTCCTTGAGAGCCAGTACTTCTAGGTTAGCCTGAACAACATCTTCGACCACATCATCACTTACCATCAGGTGAGATAGTGGTCAAAGGCTAACCTATCAAGCATAAAAAAAAAAAAAATGTTTTTGCTGTTGAGTTCCACTACTTAAGTTTCCAGTCCGTTTTTGGAGGTAGTTCCAAAATACTACACATAGAAGAATCACTCGGCGGCAGCTTGTTGAGTAGCAGTGATCTAAAATTATTTTTATATAAAACGCACAGCGTTTTAGTTTCAATCAATTAAAAAAAACTGACGATTTGCCGTTATTAAGAAATAAATACCGGCCAAGTGCGAATCGGACTCGCGCGCCGAGGGTTCCGTACAAACCTATATATTAGTAAAAGTTATGGTATTTTTATTGCTAAATGAAATCCACAACATTTTAAATTTATTAACAATATTTTTATTATATGATGTAACTAAAAATGTATGCTTTTCGCAATGTTTCCTTTATCTATACTTTAAGACGTTACTTCGTGCCAAATTTCAAGATTCTGAGTTCACAGAAAGTACCTGCGGGTGGCGAAAAATTGCGGCATAAACGGCTGTGTATCTTTTTATTGCATTGCAGTTCCAAATGACGGTAGACCTGATTATTTGATATGAATTTCAACTTGATACCTCCACGCGTTCTTAAGAAAAAGGGTCTTGGCAGACGACGGACAACATAGGGGTTCTATAAGGGTTCCGTTTTTTCCTTTTGAGGTACGGAACACTAAAATTAGTAATCCGTCAATTATCTTCTACGCCGATGATCACGTAATATCAGGTCATACCAGGAGATAGTAACCTTAATTAATGGGAATTTTAGAAAAATTTAGAGAAATGGAATCAAACATAGCAAAGGTTAAAGAAAATTAATATTTTAGAAAAAAAAATGAACGAATGATATTTCTATTATGATATGATTGATGGAGTATTAGTTGAACAAGTGGAAGAGTTAGTATATCTGGATACATTATTTACGAGGAATGGAAAGCATGAGAGAAATGAAAGGAGAATGAATGCTGGAAATTAATTGAATAGGACACTACAAAATCATAAACTGCCATTTGATCCACCAATTCATGCATAATATGGATATCGTGATCAATACACTATTCACAAAAAAACTAATCTTGAGTTGAGATACTAGACTATTGTACTTAGTTAATTCGACAAAAGTAAAATGTTAAAAAAAGTATAGCTAGAGGATATAGGTATCAGACTAACAACACGAAATAATCTGAATCTTAAATAAACTGTTACTTTGTAAGTCTATTTAGATTAGCATAGCACGTTCGCATATTGAGTACAGTGTGTAAAAAAAGGATAGCAGAATATTGTAGGATGAAATTATAAAATATAAAACAAAATAATGTTTTATATTTTAAAAAGACCTGAAACAATAAACAGTTAACATACCTACTTAGAAAATAAAATAAATACTTAGGTACGCAAAATATGTTTATTTCACTTTTGCTGCGTTGGTTTCATTATGCTACTGCTCCTTTAATTAAGATACTTTTTTTTATTAATTATGACGTTACACAGATAGTGCCAACATATTAAATTTACAAACGGAATTACTAATGCTTTTAAAAGCGTTGCGATAGCTCGGGTGTCGGTTTCTTTGACACATCAAAGGATTTTAGGGCGTAGTTGCTATCGCTTAAGTTTTAATAGCGTTGGTAATAATGTTTGTGTACATTAACGACATCTCATTTCGAGGGGCGCACGCACAGTGCAAGGATATATGTAACAAAATTACAAATTTACTAGAGTAAAATTATAGTCATGTGCGGTATTCGAACCTTAGTCCATCCACCCCTTTAGCCGGGTATGCTCTAACCAATTGAGCTAACATGACTCAATGACTCATCACTCTAATTTTTGCTCTCGTTCTTCAACCATCGTATTGGGTTTTTCTCTCGTAAATTTGTAATGTAATTCGCCAAGTAGGCGTTATTGCAAACATAACAATATTAAAAAAGATATTTGTGTGTTTTTTGTTTTGGGTGGGAGCTGCATTATTATGACATAGATATGACTGAAGACCGTACGACCTATGTCACCGCAAGAAAGTATGACACTTACGTTCAGTGGGTAATTTTTAAATGTGATTTTGGACGTGATATCTATGCATCGGTAGATTAATGTGGGTAATATAGCGTGTTGACTGTTGTCGGTAGGCGGTGAATGGGGTGTCGGTGCGAGCGGGCTTGGGCGGCGCGCGTTGGCTGCCTCGCGCGTGTGCTGCCTACTGCTACATCACAGTGCCGTCGCTGCACTGCGCACTGCTCAAGGCGCAGCTGTACTTGCTCTCCGGACAGGTGGCGCTGCTCAACAACTGTGTCGGTCAAGGTAGTCTAGATCTTTAAGCCTAATCATAGGATTCGTTTCTATAGAGAAACGAAAAAATAAACGTGGCTTCCTTTTACCCGACTGCCAAGGATCATTATATGTTTGTTTGTAATTTTTTTTCCTCGTATCCCCCTAACGGCTAGATGGATCTCGACAGTTAAGGGTAAACTGGCCGGTCAGTTCTCCATACAAACGTCCTAGGGTGCTCACTCCCTTAATTGAAAATTTAGATCCAAAACAAAGCATGATAATGATTGATCTCTTTATTATCTAGGCTTGTGTCGTAATATTTTTAATAATATAATTAACTTGAGAATTATGAGCCTGAAAATATTTTCATATAAAGTTTTCGAGGCTCATAACTTTCAAAATAATTATTTTTTTAAAATTTTCTTTACGATATACAAGTTTAGATAATCACGAGATCAATCGAGTCGTAGCATGATCACTCCCTTATGTGAGATTTTTGGGTCCAGAATTAAGCATAAAATCTTGCTTAATTCTGGACCTAAAATCTCACATAAGGGAGTGATCACCCTACGACTCAATTGATCTCGTGGTCTCGAGAAGTGACCGGTCAGTGCACCCTTAAGGTATATTAGTATTATATTATTATAGTATCGTTATATTCGTCTTATATAAGTGTTTGAAAAAAAGGGTGGATTTTGGCGTGAAATATTAATACGTTTATAAAAAAAACGAGTATGGTATCAAAATAAAGAAACTTAAAAAGGGATTATAAAAATATTTATGTGTAAGTTGTATGTTTAAATTTAACGGCACACTAAAAAGTCTAAACTAAAATTAAAACCGGCAATGAAAGGTCTTTTTAGTGCAGTCGGGTTTTATTTTTTTTATAAATTTATGAACTTATTCATGAGAGCTATCCGGTATTGTTTACTTAAAATGAGTGAATGTAATAATTTGATGTTAACAATACCGGATTGCTCACATGAATAAGTTAGATCCGACTATAGTTTCGAACGATACGTCAACGCGGGTGTCCCATGAATATATCCGACTACTATTTACGTAAGTTATCCCGCTACTATAATAAACTATGTACTAATAAAACTACGCTAAAATAGTCCCATACAGATTTTGATCTTGACATTTATCAACCGGATTGTTTACTCCTAAACACACCTTTTCAAAGTGGTTTGCCATAATCCTACTACGCTAACCTTTGATGACTATTGAGGGAACGAGATAATAGTCGCAGGTTTGTCATAGAATAGGAACTGACTCTGGCGCTCTGTCCTTCACACATGCAAGTCTAGAACCATACAATAAGGACACATAGATGGGTCTCTGCGATTGTTATAGGTACCCCGAGAGGAAGGTTTTTTCGTTGATCGCCCCGCTGCTACACTTGAAGAACGGTTTCAGCATTGAATGCCTAGAACTAAATACTCTACGCGCCATTCATTGCACGATTTCTTGGCGTGTTGGTCACCCGTAAAGCCAACAAACACACGTGTACGAGTTGATATATACCTACTCGTATGTTGGAGCGGTTCCAACATTCTGATACACCAGTCATCCTACACAGAGAGAAATTATTTGTTGGAACAACAAAATTCTAACAAATGTTACACGTTAAAATAGCGCCAACCGAGATTTTCGTTATTGCAACAAACTACAATTTGTTACTTATACCACTTGTAACTCGTAAAGTTAATAAATAAATTGATTAAACTTACTATTTTTTTGTTATAGTAACAGATAATATTAGTAATAACAACGAAATCACATTTGTTATGATGACAAATTTTTATTTAGTAACTATTTCCAGAAACTGCTTCTGTTGGTATAACATAACTTTTTATGGTTGGGTCTACTGAAAATATTTGTTGGATTAATTTTATGATTTCGGTTAGGATAACTAAAAATGCTGTCAGATTCCAAAGCAGCTGTTTAACCTAACCAATATTGTCTGTTAAATTAACTATCACGTTATCACTTTAGGTAGGGTTTACATAAATATTTGTTGGAACAACAAAATTCTAACCAAGAATTACACGTCAAAATAGCGCCAACCGAGAAATTTTGTCAAAACAACAAAAATCACAAAATGTTTGTTGCAATAACAAAATTTCTCGGTTGGCGCTATTTTGACGTGTAACTTTTGGTTAGAATTTTGTTGTTCCAACAAACATTTTTTGTAGGCCCTACTAGTTACACCTAATTTTAGTTATTATTTTGTTGGGTTTACTAGGCGACTTTGGTTCGGACGACAAAAAAATCTTATTATAAAACCGAGAAATTTTGTTATTGCAACAAAAATCACTTAATATTAGTTGCAATAACAAAATTTCTCGGTTGGCGCTATTTTAACGTGTAACTCTTGGTTAGAATTTTGTTGTTTCAACAATAAAAATTGTAGGCCCTACTAGTAACACCTAATTTTGGTTATTATTTTGTCTAGTTTAATATGCGACTTTGGTTGGGACGACTAAAAAAATATATTATAAAACCGAGAAATTTTGTTATTGCAACAAATATTAAGTGATTTTTGTTGCAATAACAAAATTACTCGGTTGGCGCTATTTTGACGTGTAACTCTTGGTTAGAATTTTGTTGTTCCAACAAATATTTTTTGTAGGCCCTACTAGTAACACCTAATTTTGGTTATTATTTTGTTGGGTTTAATATGCTACTTTGGTTAGGACGACTAAAAAAATCTATTATAAATACCAAGTCAACTGAAAACAGCCGTTTATCGTAACCAATATTGTCTGTTAAATTAACATCGTTTTGGGTTAACCTTAAAAAATATTCGTTGGATTTATTTTGTTACTTTGGTTAGGACAACTAAAAAAGCTGTTAAATATACTAAAAGAGACGTTAAATCTAACCAGTATTGTCTGTTAAATTAACTATTGGTTTAGGTAGGACCTACTGAAAATAGTTGTTGGTTTTACCAAGTTACTTTGGTTAGGGCGACTAAAAAAACAGTAAAATATACTAAAAGAGCCGTTTAACCTAACCAATATTGTCTGTTAAATAAACTATTGGTTTAGGTAGGACCTACTGAAAATAGTTGTTGGATTTACCAAGTTACTTTGGTTAGAACAACTGAAAAAAGCAGTTAAATATACTAAAAGAGCCGTTTAACCTAACCAGTATTGTCTGTTAAATTAACTATTGGTTTAGGTAGGACCTACTGAAAATAGTTGTTGGATTTACCAAGTTATTTTGGTTAGGACAACTAAAAAAAGCAGTTAAAGATAATAAAAGAACCGTTTAATCTAACCAGTATTGTCTGTTAAATTAACTATTGGTTTAGGTAGGACCTACTGAAAATAATTGTTGGATTTACCAAGTCACTTTAGTTAGGACAACTAAAGAAGCTGTTAAATATACTAAAAGAGACGTTAAACCTAACCAGTATTGTCTGTTAAATTAACTATTGGTTTAGGTAGGACCTACTGAAAATAGTTGTTGGATTTACCTAGTTACTTTGGTTACGACAACTAAAAAAAGCGGTAAAATATACTAAAAGAGCCGTTTAACCTAACCAGTATTGTCTGTTAAATTAACTATTGGTTTAGGTAGGACCTACTGAAAATAGTTGTTGGATTTACCAAATCTCTTTGGTTAGGGCGACTAAAAAAAACAGTAAAATATACTAAAAGAGCCGTTTAAACTAACCAATATTGTTTGTTAAATTAACTGTTGATTTAGGTAGAACCTACTGAAAATAGTTGTTGGATTTACTAAGTCTCTTTGGTTAGGACAACTAAAAAAAGCAGTTAAACATACCTAAAGAGCCGTTTAACCTAACCAGTATTGTCTGTTAAATTAACTATCAGATTAGGTAAGACCAACTAAAAATAATTGTTGGATTTACCAAGTCACTTTAGTTAGGACAACTAAAGAAGCTGTTAATAATACTAAAACAGTTGTTTTAGTATTTTAACAGCTTTTGTTTAGTTGTCTTAACTAAAGTGACGTAAAAAATCTAACAAATATTTTGAGTGGGCGCTACCTAAGCCAATATAGCTAATTTAACAGACAATAAGCATTAGGCTAAGCAGCTGTTTTAGTATGTTACAGTTTTTTTAGTAGCCCTAACTAAAGTGACAATAAATCCAATAATTATTTTCAGTGGGCCCTACCTAAAACAATATAGTTAATTTAACAGACAACACTGATCAAGCTAAACAGCTGTTTTAGTATGTTACAGTTTTTTGTTGTTGTCCTAACCAGTGACATAATAAAACCAACAATTATTTTTCAGTAGGCCTTACCACCAATAGTTACATTTAAAAAAATTATTTATTTACATCAAAATATTATATTTGATGTAAAACACTATAGATTAACATCCAACAATTATTTCATTCCATTGACTACCCATTAACAACAATAAGTAAGCTTTAATTTAAAAAAAACCGGTTTGTATATTATTGCAATACAAAAATCATTATTATCGTAAACTGTAACAATATTATTGGGTAGTCAAAGATATAATGAAACTAATTTTAGAGAAATAAAAATTAAGTAGGTATATTAAATGCAATATTAATTTTATTCATATAAAACAAATCTTAAACTAAAACATGTATTTATCAAACTATTTTCATTATACTTATAATCGAATAACTTACATACTAACTTACTTACTGATTAATAACTATAGTAAATTAAAATAAAATCAGTAACAGAACAGGAGAGGACAGGACAGGAGGTCAGTTAGTTGCAGAAGAGACCAAAACAAATACACTAAATTGAAACCATAACAAATAAAATCAGTTACATTTTTGCTCTTCTGTGGTTACATTGATCTCACACATTATAAAAGAAACAGCACATATATGAAATAATACAGGGCTACGCGTAAAGGGTGTATGTACTTAGCTGAAAGAGGGTCGTAGTATCCATCATTATGTTTTTTTTTACAATGGACCAACCTTGAAATCAAAGGAATAAATCTGCTGTTCCATAGATATATTTTGACAATGACATTATACGAAATGTGTGGAACAGCTGGTATTTTTTTTGTGATTAGTCGCGCGATAGACTATTATGTCTCGCCTTTGAAGCTGTTACATTTTTATAAATACTTTTTACATGATATTATACATGATTATTGTGCTAACTGCGTATTGGACCAAGTGCAACTGGCCAAATTATTTCTGTATTTTAAATATATCGCACCC
Organism: Plagodis pulveraria; assembly: GCA_963890685.1. NCBI lineage: Eukaryota > Metazoa > Arthropoda > Insecta > Lepidoptera > Geometridae > Plagodis > Plagodis pulveraria. The sequence continues at coordinate 21,181,756 of OY982957.1, forward strand.
TACAGTAGGTATCTCCATTTGACAAAGTATGAGGAGTACAAGGGAATATTATTATATCACCGACGTTAATTACTGTCCAATCTTGCCTGAATTCAGCAACATTTTATTCGCGATTAGTCGCGCGATAGACTATTATGTCTCGCCTTTGAAGCTGTTACATTTTTATAAATACTTTTTACATGATATTATACATGATTGTTGTGCTAACTGCGTATTGGACCAAGTGCTACTGGCCGAATTATTTCTGTATTTTAAATATATCGCACCCTACAGTAGGTATCTCCATTTGACAAAGTATGAGGAGTACAAGGGAATATTATTATATCACCGACGTTAATTACTCTCCAATCTTGACTGAATTCAGCAACATTTAATTGGTAAGACCTCAGATGGTCATTAAAGCCTAAGCAAGTAATTCTTATACATAACAAATTAACATCATCGGATGTCGAGTGAACTATACTATATAAAATTCATATCCACTAGATGAAGCTAAGGTGATTATATTATTAGTAACATATTTAATACTATTGTGTTTAACCCATTCTACTTTGTTCTCTAAGCAAATATCATGCGGGATATATTTACGAATATTCGAGTTTATTTTAGATTGATCAATTTTTCCAATTTCATATTTTTTCTTTATTATTTGTCCACTTTGAACTCTACTAGCTACATTTAACTGTTCCTTTATTATTAAAGTGTAAGGTAAATTTTTTCTAGAAGGAGTGTTATTGGCCATACTTTTAAGTACTTTGTGCTTTGCCTCAAACCGCATACACCACATATTTCTGAGTGGCCCTAATTTTCGCATAATATGTGGATAATGTATCATAAAGTGGTGTTTTGGTTTCAAATTATCTTTAAATAATTTTACATACTCAATGTTATGTTCCGCAATCAACGATTCTAAATGGCATATTGAATCTTCATTAACACTTCTTTCTAAAGTGATTTCCACAATTTGGACAAGAATTAAAAGAAAACCCCAAACAATGCCATCATTAGGTATTAAATCTCCAGCCACAAGGGGTAATGAGTATATCAATGTCATCATTTCCGAAGCACTAGTATGTAACCTGTGATTTAATAAATGTTCCCTTTTAATTTTCCCTGGAACATTTCTACGTGGTGAATATGGAAACATTTGGATACGATTATTTAGAGTATTTAAATCAAATAACTTGACATTATCAATGTAATACAAGATTATATGACATAAGTCATAATGACAAACTCCTTCAAAGATATCATGCATAATATCAATACTTAAGTTATCTGTAACGTGAAATGAAGATAATGAGTTAAACACGCATTCCTCGCGAACACCTGTATTGCGAGGATCGTTTAGAAGGACGTCATTTTCATAGTTTTCTCGAGTGCGTAATAATAAATCATTTTGTTTACTTTCTGTAATCATGGAACTTTTATGTCCTTTACAAATTCTACAGTAATAATTACTTGAAAATGATTTACTGAAACCTAGAGCAGTATTTAATCCAAGATTGTCACCTAAGATTAAAGCCAGCTTAAAATAAAGTTTTACTGTACCACTGGGGATTTTAACATGTATACCGTCACGTTCCAAAATATTAAAATCCTTAATAAGTTCGCGAAAAATTAATCCATTGCCAAATGTCTTATCAGAAGAATAGTGAAGCATTACAACAAAAATATTTTCTAACATGGCAGAGTACTGCGGCGGGAGACACGCTATTTGACAATACGTACCCGCAATTGACTGACTTCCGGCTCGACTTCCTAGTGCGTTTCCGCATTCAAAATCATCAAAGTAAAGATATAATGGAATTATATCTTTTGATGCCAAATCATCAAGGATTTTATCTTTCCAATATGATGACTGTATTATATTCGAAATAGATGAGTTTGAATCACATATTAATTCCCGCATATATTTAATTACAATATCATACATACCAGGCATTTCAAAAAACTGTTTCAGGGTTTTGGCAAGGGGAACAATGACGCCAGTACTCTTTTTAGGAAGTAAACGCCCTGTAGTTGTGCGTGTTACATTTATGGAATCATCAATTACAAAAGATCGCGGAAAAACAAAATACCCATTTTCATTCAATTTTTTTAAAAGATTGTGTTCAGTTGAAAGAGTTTCAAAAGGATTCTTGCATATATCGGAAATTTCATTTAGTCTTGACTTTGAGGGTGTTTCACTAACAAGGGGTATAACTTGTTCAGATAAAATTGTTCCAATTGGCTGGGTTACATGCTTTGTTACATGTGCAATAATATCATTGGCTGTTTTTCTATTCAATTCACTATGGCCATATAACCATGTAGCTAAATGTTCTAAAGAACAATTTAAAGATTCTTTATAACCATTGTCTATTGTCGCAACCTCGTTTTCTTTAGGGCTATTTAAAGAAATGTTAAATGGCTGAATGACGTCCGACTCTACAAGAAAGTTTCTAGTAGAAGCAATATCGCCAAGTTCCGAGGAATGTGTGCTCAAATGCTTTCGAAAACTTTTAACATTATTATATATTCTGTCACAATTATTTTGATTACAACAATATGTGGAATCTGCTGCTAGACTATGTATAACTTTCATATGAAGAACAAGTCCTTTGATGGTACCAAAATTACTTACACAAATAGAGCAACGCCACATTGTCTTAATAAAAATGGCTCTGAAAAAACAGCTTATCAAAAATTTATTACTCCTGCAATTCTTTTATAAAATTGGAAACCTGGCTGAACTTTTTGTCCGATGCGAGATGAATTTCGAAAAAGTAATGCTGGATGAATAACCACAACTGTTCACATTCTTTTGGGTAGGCGAGATTCAAAACCATAAAACATTTAAAGCAAATATCAATAGCTTTTGTCAATGAAGTAAATCTGTACTTCATGTCATCTACCACCACATAGAATGCTTCAAATTCCGTAAGTGTACCAACACTTACAATCATAGGTTGGCAAGTCAAACCTTTTTTGTTGTACGCCTTGTGTCTATTCTGCAACTCCTCTTCTACGTCAGCATAATTCTGAAACAAAATAAAAGTTCAATTTCAATATTATAGATATTTCAACAATATTTCAAGATTTAGACTTAGACCAATATCTATATCAATCAGTAAATAAATCTATACATATAATAAAACTGTAGCTGAGCTAAATTTGTAATTTTTTTACTGAGGGGAACATTAATAGCAAATAAAATCAGAATGTTGGTAGCAATATGTACTTTTTAATATAACAGGTGGGACACACAAAACATTTTTATTTTTTACATTAACTATTATTCTTAATCCTGTAATTAAAAGCTCCAATTTTTTTACGCTCTGTTCTTTCTAGGTAGATAATATTACTGTTGATAGGTCTGTCGTAGTGTCATAAAAGCAGAATAATATAATTAAAATTATAACGAAATTTTTGAATGCCTACACAATATACAAGAACACAAATATCAACTGAGTATCAACTACTACTTACTTTGACATGTGTTATGAAAGCGTGTCTAGATTCTGCAATTGACACTTTATTGAACTTTTTCTTGTCATTGTTCATAATTTTAGATGTCGGTTTCATTTTGCAAGGTAAAGAACTGCAAACTGCAAAGTCTCGAATATCTGCAACAAATTACAAACAACATGAAACAATATATATATAAGATAATGAATATGTAACAATATTGCGTCTCGCGGTTCTTCTTCCTCGCTCTTGTAAAACCTCGTAGATTTTATAGACTCCACGGCCACGGACTCACAGATAGGTAAAAGTTATTAAAATTAAAAAGTGAAAATTTGCAGAGTACTGTCAAAGTTAGGTTGTCAGACTTTCAATATAAAAATAGCCCACTAGTTAAACAGCATATATTTATCATTTCATGGTTAGGTAAGTACCTCTTTCGACCAGACCACTTTATCTATCGGCCTTATATAGAAAATGTCCCTAGTTCAAATGAATACTTACTCTCACTATCTTCTTTAAACTGAAGCTTGGAACTGTCTTCAATCGCAGGATCAGTTTCCATTAGCTTAATAGCAGTTTTTTGAAATTCATCCCACTTTTCAAACAACTTCAAATTTTTATCTTCATATAAATGACAAAAGTCAATTTCAATCTGGAAGTAAAAAAACAACTTTAAAACAGGCTATTATTTGCATCACACTAATACTATAAATAAGATAGTTGTGTATGTGTGTATTTTGTATGTATATGTATGTTTATTCAGCCACTCCGTAACGGCTAGGCTACATGGATTTGGATGAAATTTGGTAAAGTGGTAGATTATGCCCTCATAAGCATTAACACATAGGTATGTGTGTGTGTTTGTTACCACTTATCTCTGTAACGGCTGAACGAATTTGGATGAAATTTGGTTAAAGGTATTTCGCATTTATACTAATACTAGCGGTCCGCCCCAGCTTCGCACGGGTATAGATTATAGCATATGTCACCCGGGGATAGTGTAGCTTCCCGTCAGTGAAAGAATTTTTCAAATCGCTTCAGTAGTTTCGGAGCCTATTCAATGCAAAAAAACAAACAAACAAACAATCAAATCTTTCCTCTTTATAATATTAGTATAGATAGACAAATATAATTTAAGACTTTATTGAAATTGGAATTTTAAATTTCGCGCCATTACTACACATGCTGCAATTGCTCGCAGCGCCTTTCGAAATACAACCCAAATAATCGTTGTTCTGAATGAAGTTCAAATACTCGACAACAGATGGCGCCACTACACTTAATTTCCAAGTTGAAGGTTGGAAAAGCCCTTTATATCTTTAAAAACACGCCCTTTAGGTTAAACGGGAACTTTCTAGTTCGAGGGGGATAAAGGGCTATCACACTGTATAAGTCCCTTTATCGTGCCGGGACTCCTTTTTAAGTTTTATCGGCACGCACATTTTATCAACTTAGTTTTATTACATATAATGATTATTGTAAAAAAATTAATAAGTGACATTATGCGCTACATTTAGAAGTAACAAAAACATGACCAGTCGATGTCCATTGGTTGATTTCAGGCATGGCCAATCGTTAATCATTATTGGTAGTTTTTTGTCGCTGTCGTATGTTTTTTGTTTTCGATAAGCGCATGTTGCCTTCCATTTTTCTTCTACTAACGGCCAGGGGTCCCGGTTGTATTTTAACCAAGTCATTTGTTCATCATCTTCAATATCTGTATAATAAAAAAAATACTTAATAATATGGTACTAAAAGATAGTAAATTACAGAGAATATAACTTAAATCAGAATAAAATTAATATTTGCATTTAAATTTGTTTACAAAAATATTATTAAAAATAATATTATTTGAACCATTCAAAATATTTTTTGTAAAACGTATATAAAGAAATAATAAAATTATTAGTTTTAAAAATAATAATACCATTGTCAGTGGATTCATAATCGCCATCTGTGGTTTCATTGTCGCTTTTTTTGATGACTTTCTGCCTTTTTTTAGGCAAAACTCCTGACACCCTTAACATTCTCAATTGGTTATAGTATCTGTCCACGAGTTTGCCTTTTGCTGGCATTGTGTTTTTTGGACTCAAAGTCCTACTTGGAACATAATAAGTTTCCTGAAATATTATTTGTTTTGAATAAGTATTTTTAATGAACGTAAAAAAATAAATAAATAAAATATAATCTAACTACCAATAAGCTACATAAAACTGAGGTAACTATAATATCATCCTTTGTAATTTGACCCTTATTTTTAGGGTCCCGTAGTCAAAGGGTAATTAGTTAGTCAGTATGCTAATAATTATATACTTCTACAACTACACAGCTACAAATTACTTTCAGTCTAACTACAAAAATGATAAATAATTCGTAATAAAACCTTGCATTCGTTTGGGCATAATCGCACAATCTCAGAAGCAATTGTTTCAAAGTCAACTTTTGACATTTTATGAAATGTTTTTATGTAGTATTCTACAGTGGCTTGCACTAAATGACTGCGTGAGCTTGAATCAAGTTTCTTTTTTTTTATAGCTTCCAGCGCTTGGCGTCCCAGCATACTGCCCTTTAATACTTCTTGTAAGTTCAACTAGAAAACAAATTATTGCAAGACTAACACGCTAAAAAGGTTAAGCCAATATTGACAACGACGACTACCTTCGTCTTTCACAATAAAGCTTATGATGAATTTAATCTCGGAGATGAATTTATTACGGAGAGTGTGCTACAGATCTGCATGATTTGATTCCCTCCTGCTGCTAGTCTGTGGAATTCGCCGCCTGAGTGGGTGTTCCCCGATAGTTACAATCTGGGTGTCTTCAAGTCGAGAGTGAATAGGTTTCTTCTAAGCAAGCGTGCTCCATCTTAGGCCGCATCATCGCTTAACATCAGGCGAGTTGGCGGCCAAGCGCAAGCCTATTTATAAATTTAAAAAAAAAAAAAAAAACTGATTCATTTAAATAGAGTAGGTACCTAATGGTAAGGTACCTACATCTATTAGCAAATAGGTACATTTCTTGTTTAAGTATAAAAATATGTTTCTGTATATTTACCTCACTCGTCGCGCAGTGTTTATCAGTGAGAAATTCACAAGATGACAGTGAGAGGGTGTCTATCGAATCAGTATTCTGTAATATTAAAAAAAGAATATAAATCTCTACATAGTAAAAATTAAAGTCACTTTCCGCGTCTGTCTGTATAATCGTTTTATTTCGTTAAGACGTTCTTTTCCGACTCTTAGCAATTATGTTCATTCTAGTTCGGTTAGAGTAGGTCATTCGGAAGACGCAGCGTAGGGAGGTCTCCCACTAGATGGACCGACGACATTGTAAGAGTCGCGGGCATCCAGTGGATGCAAAAGGCAGGCTGTCGTTCAATGTGGAAGTTAAAGGGGAGGCCTATGTTCAGCAGTGGACGTCTTCTGGCTGATGATGATGATAGCTTAAGTGTGCATACCTATAGTGCATACCATGGTTAGCTATAGCTAACCATGGAGGTATGCACACTATTACTAATGTATACTAGTGTATCTTTGTTATTATATATAGTATAATTATATATAATATATATATACATAAAGATACTAATGTATCTTTGTTATTTTAAAGAAGATAAAATTGTTGAAGTAAGCCTATATCTGGTAAATTGAATCAAGATATTGGTAACCAAATATATTGTTGTGCCAAACTGTACATTTTGTTACTTCTAACAAATATGTTAGGTTCAGTTTATTAATGTTGGTATTGTTAATTTAATCAAAATGATTTCTGAACTTTGACTATATTCTACAGTTTATCTTAACAATGTTTTTGATTACTTTAACTAAGTTTATATGTTTAGTTGAACAAAAGAGCTTTTTGATAATTTTTACTAGAAAAAATTGTTAAACTAACAAAAGAAAAATCAAACAATTCACTTTTGTTATATTAACATGTAACTTTCTTCATTCTAACCACTTAGACAATTGTAAGTATAACAAAATGGGATTTGTTAGTTTGAACACGTTGGTTTTGGTAAGCTTTTGTTAAATAAACAATTTTCTTGTAAATCCAACCGAAAAAAATACAACCGAAACAGTTTTGGTTAAATTAACCGTTCTGTTTTTTCAGTGAGTTTACATACGACGCCGATTTGTTCAGAACAAATCGGCGAAAAATCGGCGAACAAACTTCTTCTTCTTCTTCTTAAACGTTCTAGTCTTTGAGACTTCGAGGTTCCAGTACACTCGTCGGTCAATAACTAATATTATAATAGGTAAAAATCAACAATAAGGTAAGTAGGTAGGTAGGTACTCACAGAATGGCCTGTCTCTATTTCATCAGTATACTTTTTATATCCCATTTTAAATTTTATTCGGTCCCTCAATCGATTTTCTGGTATTAAAATTTTAAGTTCTTCGTCGCCGAGGCCTTCTAAACATGATATGTCTATATTATTATCTGAAAAGTTTGAAAGATTATAAAAAACAGAGCGCGAGTCCAAAAAAAAACTAACTGAAGTTGAAATATTGAAAGACAAACTTAACTTTGTAGTTGACAATAAGGTTCTTCCATACATTCCAACTACAAAATGTAAGTTTGTAATAGCAATATAATTATTTTTTAATGATATAACTTCAAATTTGTGACTTTCGGATTTATTCCTATATAATTATGTGCTATGAGACCTTGCTTTTTGCCAAATTTCATGATTCTAAATCAACGGAAAGTAGGTACCCTATAGATTTTGATTCCCCTGTGAAATCGCAAAATATACGACATAAACGTTCATATTATCTTTTGATTGTGTTGAAAACCGTATACCCACGTATATGTAATATAAATTTCAACTTGATACTTTTACGCGTTCTTGAGAAAAGGGTCTTGACAGACGAACGGACAGACAGATGGACAACGAAGTGATCCTATAAGGGTTCCGTTTTTCCTTTTGAGGTACGGAACCCTAAAAATCATACAATGAACAAATAAATTTGGTACCACTCAACTTTGGTAGAACTGTCTACACAGGTAAATAGGAGGAATTATCGGACGAGTTTTACTCAATACTCAATCATTTATTGCATAATTATTATGAAGTTAAAACGTAAACGTAGTTACGTTGGTTGGCTTAGTTTTGGCGGTTTAAATCGTTTTAAAGAACCTAAACGCTAATCTAACTCGGAAGTACTTACCACGGAATACTTTTATTGTATCTTCTGATACACCCCACATTTCCATCAGTTCATCCATTTTTAATGGCACTTCAGACAAACTATTTAGTCACTTTATCACAGGAGCGCGGACGCTTCGCGTCAGTGCGGTAAACGATTTTCTGTACACTAACTAAATGAGCAGCGCCGGTGTGGCGTCATAGCCGCGGTATGTCCGTCAGTGGCGGCGGCGCGCGCGACGGGAGTAACGGGCAGTGTTGCCGCTGGCTACATTTGAGGTTACCGTATACAAGTGAGAAAATTACCGTATTTGGCAAAAAATTTCACTGTAAGACCGCCTTAAAGTAATTTTATGTATAACAGTTGAAAATAAATAAAAACGTCTAATTGACGGCTATTTTGTATTTTAACTGCACTTGGATAGACGCGAATGTACAAAATTAACTATTTTTTATTTTTATTTTATTTGTGTTAGCCTACTTATGTTCCTAAATTAATGTGTTTAGCTACTTATGGATCTTGGAAATAAAGTTAAAGAACAAACACAAATGTTCATCACATGAATGTTTGTATTGGGTGGGAATCCAACCCACACCCCCAAGCGCAGAATGTTACTGATTTGTGGTTAGTTATAAAAAAAAATACAATCTTATATTCATGGCTCGAGTCTTAGTAGATTTACCCGACGTTGTAACCGACACTATAAAATTGGCAACACCGTCACACAAGCGATCGAAACGACCAATCAAGGAGCGCGTCGGTCGCCGGCGCCGGTGCTACCTGTAACGTAAACACGTTTGAACCTGTTTGCCTAGACAGGTACCTAATTTAGCTGTTGAATTTACAGATTTCCCTTAGTAGATAGGTAAGTAGATAATTATGCGTAGTAGGTACCTCTATGTAGTTTGGATCTAAATATAATTTATAATGGGAATGTTATTAGTATAGGTACCTACGTACCTACTTTTTAGTATAATTTAGGTAGGTACGATTTTATTATTTGAACTAGTTTTTATGTCGCGGCTTTACCCGCGTTTTACACATAACAAAAATTTGCCTACTTAGGTATGTGTTAGGTACTCAGAGATTATGTAAATAAGCTCAAAGTCGCACAACGAGCTGTGGAGAGGGCTAATGCTCTGGGTTTCTTTACGAGATCGAATCAGAATTGAGGAGATCCGTAGACAAACGAAAGCGACATAGCCCACCAGATTAGCAAGTTAAGGTGGCAGGACAGGGCATAGGTAGGTATATCACGCAGAACAGATGGCCGATGGGGCCGAAAGTTTCTCGAATAGAGACCACGGATTGGTAAGCGCAGCTAGAACGTAGCCACCCACAAGATGGACAGACGATGGGAAACGCTGGATGCAGGCCGCTTCTAACCGGCCCTTTTGGAGATCGATGGCGGAGGCCTATGTCCAGCAGTGGACGTCCTACGGCTAAAATAATGATGATGCTGTAGGTAGGAAGGTATACGTACCTACGTATCTTTCTATCAGTGATATAATTCCAGGGAGGCACTTCTACAAACATCAAGTCACAAACTTTATATAAGGTAGGTATGTACCTATACCTATATACTTACCTATGTGACAACGAATACTTAACGCGGAATTGAAACAGCGCTGAAACAGTACAGTACGGAAAATCATTCAAACGTGAACCTACACGCCGAAATACAGTTTGCGGTCGCGCTACTTTTCGGAATCACCTAAAAACACCTTACGCTTACGTAGGTAACGAAAATTACCTACTAATTAATTAATTACCGATCAATTTGACAATTTAAACACAAAAATATTTTGAATCTTATTTATAGAAAGCAAATTCGAATGGTTCAAACCACTCGTTTGCAGACCCTTGCAGACCATGCGAAGTAGCTTGCAAGTACAGGTAGGCGTTTAAACGTAAATACCTAGCCACTCAAGTGGCGACGCGCACAACTCGCGTGCCAGTTCGTATCACTCCCCACTCGAGTGCTCGAACGAGACGAACGATGCGCAGTGGGCGTTGCGCGAGTAGTCAGTAGCGTGCGAAAACGAAGCTTCACTTGCTCAAGGACCAGCGCAAAGTGCTACTAGGCACTTTCACTGCCACTTGCACTAAGCACAACGTTGCAGACGATGCGTAATAGTCACTTGCAACTTGTACTTGCTACTTGTAATACGGATCGTCTCCAAGCACCTGGTGCTACTAAGCACTTCCACTGCCAGTTGCACTAAGCAAAACGTTGCAGACGATGCTTAGTAGGCATTTGCAACTTGTACTAGGTACGCATGGTTTGCAACTGCCTTAGCGAGTGATAATTATTTTATTACAAACATTTTACTTTTGTTTGGGATTTCGTTAGAAAGTCCTTACCTTACCTACCTACTTTCGTGCGATAAAATAACAACTTACGTGTCAAGACTTGAGACCACTGAGGTAGTAGATAGGTATAGGTAGAGTATGTAGGTACTCGAGACACGCATACTTATTTGGTAGGGTTACGTTTTTCGTTGCCAGAGTTACAATAATATACCTACCTACCAAATTTATTGTGGTCACATTCATCATACCTAGTACGTAGGTACAGAAATTGTTGGTCACAGAAAATTTCGAAAGAACGAAGCTCATTTCAGAAGTGCATCATACCAACATAACATACCTACCTACCTAGGTAGACATACTTACTTTATATGGTTTAATTAAAAGAAAACTACTTGAGACTCAATTTTACGAAAAGTTGAATGACCTTTGAACTAGAACGTCTTGATTTTTTTAATGCCATAGGTGGCATACAAGCAGAAGGATCGCCTGATGGTAAGCAGGTCACCGTCGCCTATGAACACTTGTAACACCAGAGGCATCACAAATAGGTACGTTACTTACCCCTAAGGTGGTTCGATTTCTCTATTTGGCTATTTATGGGCGAGGAGAGTATAATTTTACACGGAAATGACTATAATTGACTTTTATATTAGTCTTATTTGCAGCATTACATAGTTAGTTGAAAAAAACCAGCAGAAATAACATCGAATTTTTAGTTCATTTTTATCAATGTGCGTGTGAACACAGCTGATAATATTGTCGTACATTACAGTTTATAGTTGTGTTAGTAGCGGCACAGAATACATAATAGTTAATTATACGGCAACGACGCGCGACGTTGCCAGCTTGGGCATAATATGCGGATCACGCGCTGTTGCCGCTCTTCTCTGTTTTCTCCGTAGAGATTGACTCCGACTCCGATTGAGAGACTCCGTTTCGTAGAGATTGGACAATGTATTGCCAGTATTTGATTTTGTATAAATAATAGGGAAATTATATTACAATCAATAAAAAAATGGAATACTATTATGTAAATATTATTAAAACATACCTACAAAATACAATTTATTTTAACAAACGTCAATCGTCAAATAATGTTCGTAGGTAAGCGCATCATTTGGAAGCGGTTTGGGACTGATTTGGCTATATATTTTTTTATATTAGTCATATACTTATAATTGTTAATTGGTTTCTTTTACTAAATATTTATGTTTGGTTAAACCGAAGTGTCTTCGTATTTTTAAAGAAAAATAAATGTGGAAATGAGCCTAATAGTAGGTATCTGGTAAATTTCAAAATATTGGTAGGTAACCAAAATTATTGCTGTATCAAACTGTAATGTTTTGTTGTGAAGTGACAGTTAAAAGGGAAAATTAAAGATGGGAATAGGTATATATTATATACAACTGGTTTATTTTCGATTTAACAGAGATTTGGCAACTCCTATCCTAGACTAAGTTAATAATCTACCTATTTAGGATAAGGCAGAGCATAAGTTTCGACCAAAATAAAATGAATGGACGGGCCATAACCATTGAACGGGCTCAGTAAAAACGAGTCAAAACCGTTGGACATATACTTCAACACCTAATTATAACCATGTACAGTTACATTTGTTATAACAACCAACTAGCGTTTTTTGTTGTGTTTTTACACTTCGGGAAAGCACACGAAGGCATATATTTGTCAGATGTTTCATTATCATGTAACAATAGTCTTGTGTCGCACTTCCTACGACTATAGAGACCGACTGAAACGAAGTGAGCGCTGGCGCTCATATCGTAATCTTCAAAATGCGCTTCTTCTGGGCCCGTCCATTCATTTTATTTTAGTCGAAGATTGCAGCACCAAACCAACACCAAACTAACGTTAAATCCGCTCAGTTGGAAAATCCTAGACCGCAAACCGTATCTGGGTGCGTTAAGGTTCACTTTCGCGTGATTTTCCAGCTGGACTCTTTTATCATTTAGTCTTAATTTTTCTTCAATTCAGAAGATTAATCATATTCTGGTCATTTGGGACGGGCCCTAACCATTGAAATTGCTTAGTAAAACGAGTCAAATCCGTCGGACATATACTTCAACACCTAATTATAAACATTTACAGTATATTTCACAGAAAAGAGAAAAAAAAATCTTTTCTGTGGTATATTTGTTACTAAAAATAGATCCCGGTTTTATCTTCGACTAAAATAAAATGAAGCAATATCACGCAGTTGTCCGTAAGGCCCCAGGAGTGAGATCCGCTCATCAACTGTATGACTACGAAAATCTAATAACTATCTATGGTAAGCTCCAAGGTAGCAAAATACAGAAAAACATCCAAATAGCCTCTAAAAATCGTTTCCGATCCTTTTAACAAATATGTTAGGTGCAGTTTAATAAAGTTGTATAGTTTATTTCATCAAAATTATTTGTAACTTTATTCCATGGTTGATCTAAAAGATGTTTTTGGTTTCTTTTACAAATTTTATATAGTTTTAATTGAACTAAAGTATTTTTGTTATATTTTTAAAGAAGATAAAACTGTTGAATGAAGCATAAATCTGGTTAATTTAATCAAAATATTGGTGACCAACAATATTGTATCAAATTGTGGCATTTTTTTTACTTCTAACATCTAAGTTAGGTTCAGTTGATAAAAGTTGTACAGTTAATTTCATAAAAATCATTTTTTAACTTGTCTTTATTCTATGGTTGATCTAAACAAATAAATTAATGGATCTAAATGATATTTTTGGTTGCTTTTACTGAGTTAATATGTTTCATTGAACAACTGTGTCTTTGTTATTTTAATGAATAAATAATTGTTTAATTAAGCCTGTATCCGGCAAATTTAATCAAGATATTGGAGACCCAAATTATTGTTGTTTCAAACTGTGATGTTTTGTTTCTTCTAACAAATTATGTTAGGTTCAATTGATTAAAGTTGTATAGTTGATTTGATCAATTTTTTTTTGTAATTTGACTATACTCCATGGTTGATCTAAACGATATTTTTGGTTTCTTTTACTAAGTTCATATGTTTAATTGAACTAAAGTATCTTTGTTATTTTAAAGAAAATAAATATGTTGAATTAAGCCTGTGTTGGCATCTTTAATCAAGATATTGGCAACCATAATTATTGTAGTTTCAAACTGTAATATTTTATTACTACTAACAAATATAATAGGTTCCGTTCAATAAAGTTGTATAGTTGATTTGATCAATATATTTTTTTAACTTGACTACTTTCCATGGTTGATCCAAACGATGTTTTAGTTTCTTTTACCAAGTTTATATGTTTAATTGACCTAAAGTACTACCACTAGATGGACCGACGACATTGTGAGAGTCGCGGGCATCCAGTGGATGCAAAAGGCATGCTGTCCTTCAGTGTGGAGGTTAAAGGGGGAGGCCTATATTCAGCAGTGGACGTCTTCTGGCTGATGATGATGACCTAAAGTATCTTTGCTTTATTTTAAGACGATAAAATTGTTGAATTAAGCCTAAATCTGGTAAATTTAATCAAGATACTGGTAACCAAAATTATTGTTGTACCAAACTGTAGCATTTTGTTACTTCAAAAAATATGTTAGGTTCGGTTGATTAAAGTTGTATAGTTATTTTCATCAAAATAATTTTTTAACCTAACTTCATTATATGGTTGACCTAAACGATATTTTTGGTTTCTTTTACTAAGTTCATATGTTTAATTGAAGTAAAGTGTCCTTGTTATTTTTAAGAATAAATAATTGTTTAATTAAGCCTGTATCCGGCAAATTTAATCAAGATATTGGCAACCAAAACTATTGTTGTTTCAAACTGTGATGTTTTGTTTCTTCTGACAAATTATGTAAGGTTCAATTGATTAAAGTTGTATAGTTGATTTGATCAAAATTATTTTTTTACTTGACAATATTCCATGGTTGATCTAATCGATATTTTTGGTTTCTTTTACTAAGTTCATATGTTTAATTGAACTAAAGTGTCTTTGTTATTTTAAAGAAAAAAAAATGTTGAATTAAGCCTGTGTTGGCATCTTTAATCAAGATATTGGCAACCATAATTATTGTTGTTTCAAACTGTAATATTTTGTTACTGCTAACAAATATTATAGGTTCGGTTCAATAAAGTTGTATAGTTGATTTGATCAAAATTATTTTTTAACTTGACAATATTCCATGGTTGATCTAATCAATATTTTTGGTTTCTTTTACTAAGTTCATATGTTTGATTGAACTAAAGAGTCTTTGTTATTTTAAAGGAAAAAAAAATGTTGAATTAAACCTGTGTTGGCATCTTTAATCAAGATATTGGAAACCATAATAATTGTTGTTTCAAACTGTAATATTTTGTTACTAATAACAAATATTATAGGTTCCTTGCAATAAAATTGTATAGTTGATTTGATCAAAATATTTTTTTAACTAGACTATTTTCCATGGTTGGTCCAAACAATGTTTTAGTTTCCTTTACTAAGTTTATATGTTCAATTGAACCAAAGTATCTTTGTTATTTTAAAGAAAATAAAATTGTGGCTATAAGCCTATATCTGGTAAATTTAATTAAGATATTGGTAACCAAAAATATTGTTGTACCAAACTGTAGCATTTTATTACTTCAAAAAAATATGTTAGTTTCGGTTGATTATAGTTGTATAGTTATTTTTATCAAAATAATTTTTAAACCTAACTATATTCCATGGTTGATCTAAACGATAGTTTTGGTTTCTTTTACTAAGTTCATATGTTTAATTGGACTAAAGTATCTTTGTTATTTTAAAGAAAAAAAATATGTTGAATTAAGCCTGTGTTGGCAATTTTAATCAAGATATCGGCAACCATAATTATTGTTGTTTCAAACTGTAATATTTTGTTACTTCTAACAAATATTATAGGTTCCGTTCAATAAAGTTGTATAGTTGATTTGATCAAAATATTTTTTTAACTTGACTACTTTCCATGGTTGATCCAAACGATGTTTTAGTTTCCTTCACCAAGTTTAATGTTTAATTGAACTAAAGTATCTTTGTTATTTTAAAGAAGATAAAATTGTTGAATTAAGCCTATATCTGGTAAATTGAATCAAGATATTGGTAACCAAAAATATTGTTGTACCAAACTGTAGCATTTTGTTACCTCAAAAAAATATGTTAGGTTCGGTTGATTAAAGTTGTATCGTTATTTTTATCAAAATAATTTTGAAACCTAACTATATTCCATGGTTGATCTAAACGATAGTTTTGGTTTCTTTTACTAAGTTCATATGTTTAATTGGACTAAAGTATCTTTGTTATTTTAAAGAAAAAAAATATGTTGAATTAAGCCTGTGTTGGCAATTTTAATCAAGATATCGGCAACCATAATTATTGTTGTTTCAAACTGTAATATTTTGTTACTTCTAAAAAATATTATAGGTTCCGTTCAATAAAGTTGTATAGTTGATTTGATCAAAATATTTTTTTAACTTGACTACTTTCCATGGTTGATCCAAACGATGTTTTAGTTTCCTTCACCAAGTTTAATGTTTAATTGAACTAAAGTATCTTTGTTATTTTAAAGAAGATAAAATTGTTGAATTAAGCCTATATCTGGTAAATTGAATCAAGATATTGGTAACCAAAAATATTGTTGTGCCAAACTGTACATTTTGTTACTTCTAACAAATATGTTAGGTTCAGTTTATTAATGTTGGTATTGTTAATTTAATCAAAATGATTTCTTAACTTTGACTATATTCTACAGTTTATCTTAACAATGTTTTTGGTTACTTTAACTAAGTTTATATGTTTAGTTGAACAAAAGAGCTTTTTGATAATTTTTACTAGAAAAAATTGTTAAACTAACAAAAGAAAAATCAAACAATTCACTTTTGTTATATTAACATGTAACTTTCTTCATTCTAACCACTTAGACAATTGTAAGTATAACAAAATGGGATTTGTTAGTTTGAACACGTTGGTTTTGGTAAGCTTTTGTTAAATAAACAATTTTCTTGTAAATTCAACCGAAAAAAATACAACCGAAACAGTTTTGGTTAAATTAACCGTTCTGTTTTTTCAGTGTACAAAACTTGCGATGAATGCTCTTTCTTAAATAAAATAAAAACATAGCTTGAGGCGCTTAGTGAGATTGGCAATGTTGACGAAAGATCGTGTCATCAATCGTTGTGGCTGACAACTTTTCTTACACAGACGATGACCCGAGATTCGTTGATGTTTACTAAAAACAATGCCGGACGAAATATTTGTAATAAATAATATTATATACGAATACATCCTAGACTCAATGTTGGAGACTATAATCCTCTTTCACCGAGTCACCGATATGTATACATTGTAAAATAATTTTAATTAATAATAACAAATATTTTTTAAATATTTGTTATTATTAAATATGGATTTCCGCAAAGTAACGTCTGAATCTATTTACTATAATTTTTTTTTTAACACAATCGCATAAATCTCTAAATGAACTACTAATCTTGGCGTATAATAAAGTCTTTAGTACTTCCCAGTTCTATCTTATATCTTATCACATGAATGTTTGTGATTAATTTGTGTCTGAAACTGAAAGAAGCAGATTATTATGGTTCTACTCGTAGTTTATGTGTGTCTTTCTATCTTAAGTCGATGGAAAGAGAGACTATATTACTTATATTAAAACCTCTTGTGAAAATTGAGTGTAAATTGATTTAGCGTTTGGACTTGCAATATGACGTGGCATTAGAAAACTTTTTTAAGGGTTACTGTTTAACGCTCGTTCTAATGAAGTGCAGACGGGCTATAGCTTTGCGGGATCACGAATAACCAAATCCCAAGTTAGAACTAAAGAGTCGAGAGCAGATCTGTCATTTATTTATAGTAAGTTTATTATTTAACCAAGGGTGGTAAGAATCAATTGCACCCTAGGTATACGCCTATAGTCAGAGTGTGTGTAATAAGAGTAATAATTAATAATTCATAATAATAAATAATAATTCCTATAGTAAGAGTGTGCAATTGATAATTCACATCTGAGTTTAACATTACAATTTTCATAATAAATGCGGTGAAATCTAAACACTCAAACAGATCTAATAAAATAATACGCATATTTCGCAAAGATTTCACTTTTTTCCGTCTGCTACCTACGTGATAAAATTGTTATATGTTCACAGATATATTTCTTTTGAAATCGATGGTTAGGTATTCTATAACGGTTTTTGACATAGTTTCACTGATTTCAGGGTCAGATCCAAATCATTGTCGCTTAAACTCATAATTTTTAGTTAACATTTTCAAACAACTTCAAGGGTAGTTACCAGTTTGCGCCACATTCTTTTTTTCAAATCAGCAAATTTTATTTATTACCTCTTAGACTAAAAAAATGCCTTAAACCTGGCAAAAATTTAAAGCCTAAGATGATAATAACGAGCGATAGGTTTGGTAATATATTTATAATTATGATGTGATATATATTTCAAAATACATATTTATTGCAGCTGAAGCAAACTTCAAAGCTCTCATTGGACTGATACCAGACATTCCCGAGTACATTTTGGAAGACGGACAAAAAAAGCCAACACAGTTTAAAGTTGCCGCCATACTGAGCGACTTCTTATCAACATTACTTGTTTTGCCAGTAAGTGTTACTTTTTGTGATTGTTGACTTTCCATATCAAAAAAGAGTAAGAGAACTAGAATTTAAATATAAGGTGCTATGAATGTATGTTACTTTGTATGACTATCTGATGATTGAGAAACCAGCCCTAAATATAATAGGGGTTAAAGTATGAAATTGCCTTTTTATTCTAATAGGTACTTCGTATTGACATAGAACCTTCATGGTTTGAGATTATTGAGTGAAACTTTTTTCACATGATACCTATTAGGTTCTGCTTTTAAAAAATGTGCAACATTCGATTATCGACTTTCAGATGTTGTTTTTATTCAGCTTAGACAAGAAAGATGGATCCTTCGAAAATTCGAGTGATTTTTGAATACCAGTTCCGATGCGGAACTAACGCGGCAGAAACAGCTTGCAATATAGCTTGCAATATCAATGTTGCATTTGGAGAGGGGACTGCTAATTATATTGGCTTAAACGCTTTCGTGATGGAAACTTTAATTTGAAGAACGAACCACGTGGAAGACCGCCCACACATGTGAATAACAATGAATTGAAAGAGATGGTGGGAGCCGATCCGAGCCAAACTACCCAGGAATTAGCGGCATGGGTTAACGTTGTCTTACCAACAATATTGACTTATTTGCGTCAAATCAATAAATTAAAAAAATATGAAAAATGGGTGCCTCATGATTTGCCTGATCTGCAGAAAGAAACGCGTGTTGCCTTGTTGAATCGATACAGAAATGATTCCTTCATATTGGATCGAATTGTAATATTTGATGAAAAGTGGATTCTTTACGATAACCGTAAGCGAAAAATGCGGCGTTTCCGCAACAGTGTCCTAAAGCAAAGCTTACCAATAAAAAGGTAATGGTAACTGTTTGGTGGTCTCAGCATGGTTTCTATGTATCCAGTATATTTTCTTCCATTTCTCCCATCGCAATAACGGCAGATGTCTACTGTGCCGAAGGCCGAACAATGATAGCAAAATTAGATGTGAACAACCCCTACTCATGAATCGATCTTCACCATTATTGCTCCATGATAACGTGAGACCTCATACAGCACGAGAAACCGTTTTAACTCTACAGAAACTGCAATTAGATACCCTCCGTATTCGCCAGACCTTGCTCCAACGGACTACAATTTTTTACGTGATTAAAAGTTTTCTTCCTAGAAGGCAGTACAAAATGCTTTCACACAGTTTGTCGAATCTAGATCACCAGAGTTCTATCGCAAAGGCATCAATGACCTTGCTATTAGATGGCAGCAATGTATAGAATAGTTAATAATGGTAATTATTTTGATGAAATAAATATGTTAAATTAAACTAATTTCAATTTTTCAGTACAAATCGGCAATTTCATACTTTAATCCCTAATATATTATACCTATACATCACTACTGTTTATGCTATTCATGTGCTGTTGATATATTAAATTATAAATTGGTAATTTATTTCAGGATAACGTAGATAGTAACTGTAAAGTTTATATCTTGAGCGGATTTATAAAGACGATGGAAAGAATTCACTGGAAGAAAACCGATCCTTTGTACTATACAACACTTCTACGCACTTTGGATCTCTTATCAGAAATGACTCAAGAAAATTATGCTCATCATATTGATACAGGTATTGCATTATATTTCACATTGTAATTTTGTGAAGTTGTATTTGTAGAGGTAAGTTTATAGGTGATAAACAGTATTGGGTGAAACCCTTACAGATCTTTGTGTAAAAATTAACGCCACTCCATTAAACGTGATTATTTAAAAGCGCGTTTAGCTATTTACCTACCGACCACGGTACACAAATATCGTGTCCTACCTAAAAATACGTGTGAACTAACGGCCGGTTTCAATAACCTATCTATCGTCTACTATCGGTTAAAAAAGCTACTGCTGGTTAAGGATGGTGCATTTTTCCGTTTCTATAAACAAAGATAAATAGAAATATCTATCTTAAACATTGATCTATTTTTCGGAGGGTCTATCGCTTACCATAGATAATTTGTTCCATAGAAAAAAAAACGAGGAGCGTTTCAATAACGTTTCGAAAGCTATCTGTCGATAGTTCATATTACCAGTAGTTAGAGATTTACCTATCGCTCGATTTCGACGAATACCTTTAAAGTTTTCTTGAGTTTCGAATTAATTTTAGAATAAATGGATTTGTTTAGCGACGAAAGTGATAACAAATTATTTGAGGCAGGTGTAGTATTTGATTTTGTCGACACTGCAGAGTACAAAGATCGTCAAGCTTACAGACGAATTAATAATATGAGTGAATTTGCAGAATCTGAATTTTTTTTCGGTTCAAATTGAATAAAACCTCTGTAGAAGAGTTGCTAATTAAAATTACGCCGGCCATAAAAGCAAAACAAAACACGAATTGGTTTTGGTCTAAGAAAAATTACCACGGTTAGTTCCAGGTAGCCTCGTCTGATGTCAATAAAAATGAAAGTGACATGACGTGCCTGACTAATATAGACGTCAATGTGCGTTTTGTTTCGTAAAAACATCGTAAAAAATGTCATCTATTATAGTAATTATTGAAATATATGTATTAAGCAATAAATAGTACTTCAAAACAACTATCAATTAAAACATATCTTTATACATATATAATAACGTAATGTAGTAAAACAAAGCTTTAAATGTGTGTACAACTTAAGATAGCACTAGTTAGAAATGCAAAATTAAAACGTTTCAAAAGGACGCCATAACCAAAGATAGGAGTTCAATCTATCTCTGATCTTAAAAAGGGCTGGAACGTTAACGTTATTGAAACGGCAGTAACAGATAATCTAACTTTACTTATTATCTCGGATAGCTATCTACATTTAACTGCAAGTAGATTATTGAAACCGGCCGTTAGTCCACGCACTCCAGACGCACACCACCATATCTGAAGATCCAATGATATTGACGAGGTTGTATTTATACACTATTTTGCATGTATGGGTATAATAAATACATTGTAGGGGCGGGCACTTTTAGACTTAAAGATCAAACAATTCAGAAATCCCTGAAATACTACTGTTACTTTAAGTAAGAAAAGACATGAAATGCTATGTGCCCCAAGAAAAAAAACACTCGTGTATAGCTGCGAAAGGGTGTTACCCGAATTTTGCCAGACATTTTTAGATCTCATGTATCAAGGGGAACGCCTATTGCTATCTGGCAAGGCCATCTGCACAGTCCAATACCTCAAACTTCATCTGAGAATTTTTGACGGAATGCCATTGAACACTAGTCCGATCTGAGACCTCGAAAAATGGACGTGAGGCTCATGTATCTCACTAGACCAACAACGCAGATTAATTTATATCGACGGCGCACAGGCGCCTGATAAATATTACATGCTGACAATACAGTGTATTTTTATTTATCTTTTATTGTCCAAATATTAAGTTACTTATTGAAAAAAGGAACGCAGGCAGATAAAAGTAAAAGACAATCACAGCACGGTATGTGGGAATGTTGTCTTTTCAATCGAAATCAACATCACCCATTGTAATGTCGATCCTCTGCTGGACATGTTATGCTGAATGTTATCTACACAGAATTCGGAAAAGATACAGCGTTAACATGTCATCTATCTGAGGTTGGATGTAGTTCAAGTTACAGACCCGCCAACTTATCTGTTCAGGTGGCAGAAAAAAGAACTACAACATTCCTTCAAATTGTGACAGTTTGTAGTTGATTTCCATGACCAGTAGCGCTCTCGAAAACTGCACAGTTAAGTTGGTGGTACTATACTATCTTTGTACCATCCTGGGCATCCATTCCGTGTCCATTTTTGTCCACCGCGTGTCGTTACGTCTGCGTTCAAGTGTTTTAGTTTACAATAATTGTATGTTTCAATAAGTTATAATACAAAACCCATTTATTATAATTAAGTTACTATTACAGTGCTCTCAAATGACAAGCTCTACGGCTCCGAAGAAGAGTTCATAGAAATCATAGAGAAATATGCTTCCAACATATGCCAAGAGTTGTTGGTAGTACTGAAATCCCTGGGCGATAACAAGGAAACGAAGAAACAGTACAGTTTGGCCCTGGAACTGTTTTGGAGGGTCATCAGAAGAGGGGATCTACAGAAACGTCCCATGATCAGTTTGGCTGCAAATCTATGGATGCTGTCACAGAAACTGCAAGACTCTAATAACAAGGTTGCTGTAAGTATATTTTATTCGATACGAAATTAAATTGTAAAAATACTGTCTTAGTTTGTAACAGTTTTTAGATGTTCTTTGCGAAATCGCAAGGTAATTCATTTGGAGCTGCGAAAGCACATGACTTCGAATTTATGTAGAAGCTTTAAAAATACTTACATGATGTCAGCCGGCAGTCGGCGGCGGCGCGTTGTTGACATTTTCTCTCTCTGACCGTGTTTTATATATATATATTACTAGCTGCTGTCCGCAGATTTGCCTGCGTGGGATAATTAATAAATTGGCATAATATAATGCCCCGGACTCATTGTAGTGTAAGCCAACGTTATCAAAATCTGTATGTGTAGTATTTTAAGTGTGTATTTACAATGACTAACTGAAAGGTAAAACCGGTTTTGATTGTTACAGAAATCCATATTATCAGTTCTGAAAACTGACACAAATCCGTCTAGTCAACAATTACTGCAGAAATTGGAAGAAGCAAGCTAAATTATTGATTATGAATCTCAAAATATGATTTCACAAGACATTCCTTACTTTTAATAAAATAGTGACTATCAGTGTTTGTTATGTATGATTACATGTATATAATAAAAATAAGATTAATAAAACTGCCTAAATTTTTATCATGTAAATTGTATCCGTAATCCTTGAATTTATACTTGGAATTTATCATAATATATCTTTAAAATATATAACTTATAAGTTATAGTATATAGTAAGTGTCTATGATAAGGATATTTTGTATTAATGTCACAAATGCTACTTATATATTTATAAAATACAAACATTTAAAACTATATTTGTGTTTAAATTCAGTATGTATACATATGCAGCTTTCCCAAGTAACTTAGTGTTTTAAATTAAAAATACTATAACGAGTACCTAATGTGTGATGATCAGTTCACTTGCGGAGGAAAATTCAGCATTACATATTTTTCGTGCTTCATTAGTTTCCTCCCGAGTCTCTTCATTATTGGCATTGCAGTGTGTTGTGCATATGACAGAATAAAGTTTAAGAAAACTATTTTGAATGGTATCTTAAAGATACATAGTAGGAAATGAATTCTGTTCTGACAGCAAACTACTTTGAAGAATGACACTGGTGAAGTTGAAATCTTAGCTTTAGCACATTAATTGCTGGGCTTACCCGAATGTATCTCCTTTTGCGATTTTAACACGCGGCGTGTGTTCAGGCACACTGTCCCATGGCGGCAACAAAACGGAGACTGCTGTCCGTGTGTTGCTCTAAGGGCTTTACCAATCAAACGCCGTTTGGCTTTCATATATTCGTCTTTCATATTAGCAGTCCGGAGTCTGGAACTTTTCTCTGGAGATGGCTGACTGCTCTTTATTGTATAGGACCAAAAACGTGTCTGGCGTGCGCGGATGTTTCGACACCTGTGCCTACAAATACAGGCGAGAGGATATGAATTTTTTTTAGCAACTACTTATAATTTGGAATGTATAAAACAATGTGAAAACAACTATTACTAAGTAGTGTAGTAGTGAGGGAGTACCATTAGTATTCATTGTACCTTGTGAGGAAGACGTTATTTTATTACTGATAGGCTAGTCTTTGACTACTATATCACCTGATAGTAAGTGATGTTGGGATGAAAGTGTCTTTCAAGCTAAACTAGAATTGCTGGCTCTCAAAGACAGCTGCCGGAACACACCGTTAGTTGCTTGGCGACAAAATGTCTACTTACGGGTTATACGAGGAGAGTTCAAAGTATTCTTAGTGTCGAAATGAAAGAAAAATCGGAAATAAATATACTTTCTTATAATCTCCTGCAACTTAATACACATGTTACAAAACTTTTCAATACCCTCCAAAAAATATCTGATCCTTCTCTGAAATATTTCATTTATGGCTGACTTTTGATAGGTTAAAAAATTCAAGATATATTCAATGCATGGCAATCCCTGATAATTTGGTCATCTCTATACGATTACTGCAACCAGAGCCATTACAATGATTCAAGAAGGATGTTCACAGCATTATGAGGGTTTGCAGTTGGGGTTTTCTCGCAGAGCTATCCAAAATGCATGGAACCGCTTCCAAGACATCGGCAGTGTTGCCAAAAGACCTGGTTCAGGTAGAGTTTGTATAACAACAGCACAGGAGGATCGGTAACGTCCAGTTCAGTGCTCGTCGGGATCGTATAGTAACGGCCCGTGAGTTACAACACCACCTACACGGCTGACAACGGGTACCAGTTTCAGTGACCAAAGTATGCATAATCGATTGCACGAAGACCAGCAAATGTCAAGACGATGAGTTGTTCAAATTCCTCTGACAAGGGTTCAACGTGCAAACCGTTTATGATTCTCCCGTCAGTATTTGAAATGGGGGATTAATCAGTGGGATAAGGTTTTACAGACGAGTGCAAAGAATTTGTTTTTAAATGTTGATCGGCGTATTTTGTTGTGGAGACGATTCGGCGAGCGGCAACAACCAACAGCAGCTGATCGGGCTTTAACACGTTTCTAGGAGGAGACAATTTGTCCTGAGTTAATGCTTCAGGAGTGCATTGCTAAGGGGGACATACTCGTTACTAAAAAGTAGAAACAAAAGTTACAGATACAGTATTTGTCTTTTTCTGGTCATTTCCTATTGTTAATGTTTTCCATTCAAAACGGTCAATTTCATTATGAAGTTAAAAATAGCAATTCATGATCATTATTTTAAACAATTGTTAGCCTACATTGTAAGTAATAACATTATTTTGTAGAAACATAAGTTATACAATGTAATCTCTTAACTAATTCGTGGTACAGCATAAAATCTTAGCGGCCCTTATTTTGTTTTGAGTAGTAGTAGTACCTAGTAGTGTAAATGAAAAAAAATTAATTATCTTTTCCTCAGAAATGGTCAACTTTTGACTAGGGACATAATGTTCTAATACATCGGTAATAACCTCCCCTACAACCTCCTAGCAGGAATAGGACTATTAACCAATAACCCTGTATAATGTAATAACAGAATCATACTTAAAAAATACTCTCATTACTAAATACCGGATTATATTAATTTGCATAAGAAATTGCATATTAACCCCCTTCTCAGTGGTTAATAAAATATTCATTTTATCTATATTTTATATACATAAGATCTAGTGATGATGCATAATTTTGCTATATTTTTCGATAGTTACCCTATTGATATTGATTAGTGTAAAAACGAACGGTATGAAATAAATCTTCCATATACCCTACGAATATATATAGCATATACCTCGTGTAACCTGGTGCTCTCTAAAATGATGAAAAATATTTACCCACGTCTGAATAGAATAAAACTATTTTTGGAATGGCCATTTTAAGTGTTGCACGAATGTGGATTTTAGTGCGAACCAAAACTAAAAATACCACAGTTATGAGATTTTTTTTAGAAAATTTGTGCAGAATCGACTCCAGTTTTTTTATGTTATGGTGACGGAACAAGCACGAGGCCCACCTGATGTTAAGCGGACTAACCTCTATAGCTATAACAGATGCATTTCATCACAAGTCACGAATTGCACTGCGCCGGTCACCTTGAGACATATTTGTTAAGTCTCATGTGCCTATATATTATATTCACTGGCTCTCAAGGACTGCTGTGGGTGTGGACACACCGTTAGGTGCTTGGCGACAGATTTTCTACTTGAGGGTGGTCGCTAGCCAGGCGGGCATTCGCAAAATCCCCTTTCGCCATGCGTTAAAGCGCAAGCCCGCGGCGGGATTCGAACCATGGACCTGCGACACGGCAATCCATAGCCAATGCCAATGAGCCTTCATTGCTTCATAACATAATTGTAACATCATAGTTGATACTTTCATGTGATCATGTAACCATCCTTTATACAAATGCCACGCTGTTTTAGTAGTTCGACAACGTTTGTAACTTCTATAATTGACGATTGTCTCATAAACACGGTTAAATTTAAATCTGTTAAATATCTCATAAACAATACGTGCGCTCAAAGTAAGAGCAAAAATTCTTATACAGCGCAGTTTTGGGTGTATTGACCAATCACTTATAGGTAATGATGCTAGTCAAATTCATTGAGCTAGTATAGCGTTGGTAGTCAACCTCAAGATATAGAAAACTTTAAAAGTAATAAAATAATAGTAATTTTAATAGTATGTGCCTACTTTACTATATACCAAATGTCCTTCGACAGATCAAAATAAAACAACTACGTGCGCCTTGATTAACAAAATATATGAGGCCGTTGATGCCTCTAAAAGACCATAGCAAAGGCTCAGCTTCTTAGTTTGTCAGAGAGCAAAAGCAATTTAAGTATAAAATTGGAGCTACTGTTATAGACAATTAATCAAACATGAAATGTCGTAATCCGGAAGGAAGTAATCATGAAATAGTCCGGTCAATCTAGACCAAAAAATGAGAGTGAAGGTACATAAAGTCCCAACAAGCTGAAAATCAGTAAAATTGTTCAAAACATAATTATAAATAATATTTAAAAGTTCCCCATCATTCCCGTGTATGGATTTTTTTTATTCAAGGTCAAAGGTCAAAAAAATGAATTTCGCGATTTTCAGCAAAACGGTAAGTTTTATCATAAAAGTACTCTAGACAAAAATTGTAGACCATAAAATTATCTATAAAAATGTCTCAAATTTTTTTTCCTATGAGTCACCGTTTCTGAGATATAACCATTCAAAAAGTTATAAAATTTGTTATCGTCATAATATCAACATCCGGTATTCTTGTAGCTCCTTGCCCCAGCTGAGTGAGGTCTAGCGTCAAGGCAAGCTTGCGCATCTCTCGACCAGCGTGGTCTGTGCTCTGGTATGGGTATAGCCAGTCTTGATGGTGGGCGTTGAAATCCTCCAGAAGCACTAATTGAGCAGAAGGATACCTCTGTTGGGCCACATCGGCTGCCTCACTAAGGTGATTTGCGAGCCTAGTCGTCTCCTCATCTCCGCTGTGCGAACGGTAGACACTAGCATACAAATTTTTCTCTATGCCATTGTCCACCAGAATCCACATGATTGAAAATTAGGGGTCTTCAAGGTTGCGGAGACGCCGATAGCAAATGTCGTCGCGGGCATACATACAAACTCCCGCCCTGGCTTTGAAGCTATGTTCTAGAATGTAACCGGGGTAGGCAAGGTATGCCGCGTCAGCTGGTTAGCCCCCCAGAGGTGTCCATCGGGACCTCTCTATAATCGTTATATCTCAGAAACGGTGGTTCGTAAGAAAAAAAGTATTGAGACATTTTTTAAGATAATTTTATGATCTACAATTTTGTCTCAAGTACTTTTATGAAAAAACTTACCGTTTTGCTGAAAATTGCGTAATACTCATTTTTTTGACCTTTGACCTTGAATATTTTTTTTCCGTTCATGGGAATGATGGGGAATTTTTAAATATTACTTATAATTATGTTTTGAACAATTTTACTGGTTTTCAGCTTGTTGGGACTTAATGCACCATCGAATGTCTAAATTGACCGGACTAGTAAGTGATCTCAGAAAGATTTAGGTCTTGTAGGAATACATTACTCTATAGATATATGACATTTATAGTAAATCAGTAAAAAACGAAGAAAGGTCTTCAACCTTTCTTAGCTTTGGGTAGAATAGCTTATTCCATGTCTGTTTAAATAACATACATTTTTGCAAATTATTAATGTGAGGATTGACATTGTTCATTTTTAACCAGATGATCAGTACCTATCTGATTTTATTTTTGTACTTGCAGCCCGCAGACTATCTTCCAGATTTCTGCAATCCTGGCTCTAGTTTTGCCTTCCTTGCAAACGCGCGTGCACCAATTCTGTCACTGTTGGTGTTGGCGTAATAATAGTAACTGCCTAAATAATAGTATATCGAGGGGAAAAAACGATCTATTTCTGTTCGAGAGTTTGTTCACGAACAGAAATATAAGTTTCTCCCGAGTGATACATAGTGCTTTGTACTACACCTACGAGGAAAATAAAATCTTTATTACTTCTAGAGCTGCATTTCTTATTTCTGGTCGCGTCATCATTATAAAATCGTCACTATCACTATCAGATGACATTTTGGAAATTTATTTAGAATAAATTAAAGCGCACTGTTAAAATAACAATTAAATCAAAATCTAACCAAACATAACACATTGCCGCGCTTTTTTTCCTCGTAGAGCAAAAAAAGGTTGCCAACCTCCTTTCATTGAAAATCGAGTACAAAAATCACACTCTTTTTTCTAATTAATTCATATAAAACACTGCTAGGGAGTGAAGGAATGAAAATCCATTTAACTTTTTTCCCCGCCGCCGTACAAATGTACAGCGGGGAAAGTTAAATGGATATATATATACATAAGGAAGAAATTACGAACTTTATAACATGTTTTTGAACGTGTAATGAGACGCTTTCTGAGTGGGTGTGGTATAATAGTAGTTTATGCAACTGTCATAGAATAGAGGCTATTAAAACATGTGTGTAGTTTTCTGAAACTAGCCGCAGGCGAGTTTCAAAATAAGATTACACGAGTGTAATCTTATTTTGAATACCTAATTATATGCAGTTGCATACACTACTTTATTTAATCTCATGGCTATTCGTATGTACGAAACAGGGTTGCCAGATCGACGAGTTAAAAATTATCCGAGATTTAATGCAAGATTATCGTGTTTTTATCGCAAGTCCAAATTTACTCTATAAGTTACTAAACCGAGTCTAAAAAGACAATACGGCATCAATTTAGGGTGTGTAACCTTAATAGACATCGTTAATTTTTTTAAGTAGATTCTAGATCTTGATACGACTTACTTGTCATATTAGGCAATTTTAATGTTGGGCGCCCACGAAATTTTCAGGAAACTACACGCAGGTTGTTTCTGTTGTTCTACAAATTAAAGCTTATAGATAGGTATATAAAACATATTTTTTTTTTTTTATTGAATATGCATCTTATTTTAATTTTAATCAAAAAGTAATTTCTTCCTCAGAATCAGAACACAATGATTGAATTTCTGTAATCATTGTGTTCTGATTCTGAGGAAGATACACGCAGGTTGCTTCTGTTGTTTTACAAATTAAATCTTAAAGATAGGTATATAAAAAGTAATTAACTCTCAGAATCAGAACACAATGATTGAAGTTCTGCGGATGACCCATGTAGGCCTTAAAGGGCTCTGGTTTTTGTTTCAGGGCCGTATTCTCCTTACCTATTCATACACTCAATCATGCTCGGTTTGGTATAAAAATCAATTCAGCAGGTTTTTGCGCTACCACTGTCACAGCCTTCTACGCCCAAAACTATGCCATTAACAGTAGCTGTTAATGGCACTCAATGTTACTCAAAAATATCGTGGATCTAAGATAATTATCGCATGTCTGGCAACACTGGTACGAAATAGCGCCAAAATGGAAAAAGTCTGTTATTGGTCTATGGCTCGGAACGAGCGCGCGTTGTGCGCGCAGCGCGTTCTCCACAGATAATGGTACTTAAATTGAATTGAAACCTCCTTGGTCGGGACACATTGTAGTTTAATATTAGGTCCTTACATATGAAATTGGCGTTTTGTATGGGAGGAACAAAAAGTCGAATATTTTTTAATATAATATATTTAATTAATCAAAGTATGAACCATTATTTTCTATGCACTTTTGCCATCTCATAGGTAGTTCATTGATCCCTTTACTAAAAAAACCAGTCGGACGGGAATCAATAAAATCTTTGAAGGCGATTTGGACTGCCCCATCGGAGTTGAATTTTTTCCCTTGCAAGAAGTTATCCAAATTTCGAAAAAAATGGTAATCTGTTGGAGCAAGGTCCGGGGAGTACGGAGGATGTCTTAGAGTTTCCAATTGAAGCTCTTCTAATTTAGTAGCCGTCTGTAGCGCAGTGTGTGGTCTAGCGTTGTCGTGAAGCAGCAGTGGCGTGGAGCGATTGACCAGCCTAGGTTGTTTAGCCGCTAGCTTTTCCATCATGGTTTGCAATTCCTGACAATAGACATCAGCCGTAATAGTCTGGCCAGATTTGAAAAAACTGTAATGAACAATACCGGCACTAGTCCACCAAACGCTTACAAGTAACTTTTTTGGGGTTAATTTTCGCTTGGGGCAGGATTTGGCTGGCTGGCCAGGATCTAACCATTGCGCTGAGCGCTTCCGATTATCGTAAAGAACCCATTTTTCATCACAGGTAATGATTCGGTTTAAAATACCTTCATTATTGTGCCGGTTTAGTAATGTAACGCAGCAGTCGACGCGCGTTTGCCGGTTTGTTTCAGTCAATTCGTGAGGTACCCACCTTTCAAGCTTTTTAATCTTCCCAATTTGCTTCAAGTGAATTAAAACAGTTTTATCACTAACATCGCAGCCTGCAGCTAACTCGGACGTGGTTTGCGATGGATCCGCTTCCACAATAGCCTTCAACTCTTCATTATCAACTTGAGTCTCAGGCCGTCCACGGGGCTTGTTCTGCAGGTCGAAATTTCTAGAACGAAAACGTTGGAACCAAAAACGAACTGTGTTTTCTTTTGCAACACGACCGCCATACACATCATTCACCCTTCGAGTTGTTTCCGCAGCACTAGTGCCACGGCGGAACTCGTACTCGTAAATAATGCGATATTTAAGGTTTTCCATTTTGTAAAATGAGTGACGCAAACAGAAAAAAACAGAAGAAAAAAAACAAATGAATGACGATCATCGAAGCACAAATACATGAGTCTATAGCTGTACAAATTTGAATTTGGAATTCCTTACCAAAGAGGAGAAATTCGTGATTAAAGTGGCCAGTACGAAAAACGCCAATTTCATATGTAAGGACCTAATATTTAAAAAAATGTTTTAAAGCATTGTTTTGTTAGAAGAATAATGCTTTAATTTAACTTTTTTAAGGAATTGTGTAAATAAAATATGCCAATAAAAGTCTGTATTTCATTTCATAATTAGAATATTACCGAATGAGATTATATAAAATAGATTTTCAACACACTCGCTCGTAACGGACTTTTTGAATGCACCGATTTTAGTGTCATTATATAGTCTATTCCGCACTCGTGCTTTTTTTTACTTTACCGCACTAGTGTTTTAAATAGAAAAAAAAACAACGTTTCCACACTTCATTTTTTATTATATATATACAATGTAAATGAAAACCCAGCGCGGGATTTTATTATAAATACGAGCTATAAGTATGAATATATTAAAAATTAATTTAAAAAAAATTCTGCTCGCAAAGCATTATCACTAAAATCACATCTGAATGATTAACCTCATTATATTATAATGATGGAAGTGTCAAAATTTTGTGCTCGATAAAGTATGGCTTGTAAGCCATATATTCTAGTAAGAATCCATGGTTTTAAGCCCAAACATAGCCCTAACGCATCGCTTTTGCATTTTGAAAATAACCTCTTTATTAGTAGAATTTCCCCAGAAAATAATTCTATATCTGAGGACAGATTCAACCATGCCATAGTACGCACACAGTAATGCGTCAGTATTTAAGGTAGTGGAGAGTTTATATAGAGCATACGGTAAGCTACTAAGTCTTTTACTAAGACCTTCTATTTGTGGTTTCCAATGAAACTTTTTTCTGTGATTGTTCCCAGAAATTTGGCTCTAGGCTTTGTATCGAAAAAAACCAAACACCCAATGAACTGTATGGGTAATCGCTATTGGCATCCATGGACGATATCGTCTAATCGATTTATCCATGCGCATATTAGATAATGAGACAATAGTCATCTAAAAATAATCTGTATTCGTTTTCATATCTGGTATGGGAAAATATGACTGAGTTCCAAAATAAACTTATAGGTGGCATTGACCTACGTATTATCTCAATGATAGGTGGTAATTTATTTGTCTTCACCGTAACATGGTTACGTACACGGTCCATTCTATATACCTACCATAAATATCTTGCCTAACACCCCATTGTCTCGATAAACGTTTTGAATTTCTAGCTAATGTAAAGATTACCCTACTTTCCGTAGTTATTTTTTTATGTCATTGTGGCGGAACATGCAGGAGGCCCAACTGATAGCGGTAACCATAGCCTATAACAAGTGCATTTCATCACAAGGGATGAACTGCACTGCGCCCGTCTCCCTGAGACATTTTTTTAATTTTTTTGTGTGATAGGATTGCCTTTGACCACTATCTCACCTGATGGTAAGTGATGATGTGGTAGATGTTGTTCAGGCTAACCTAGAATTACTGGCTCTCAAGGACAGCTGCCGGAACACACCGTTAGGCGCTTGGCGCATTTTCTACTTGAGGGTGGTAACTAGCCAGGCGGGTATTCGCAAAATGCCCTACCACCATGCTATTACGACTACCATCCTAAGACGCCAACCGGGACCAACGGCCTATAGGTATAACGTGCCCTCCGAAGCACGGAAGCGCTCAGTAGTAATGTCACTAGCAGTCACCCATCCAACTCATGACCGCGGCGGACGTTGCTTAACTTTGCTGATCGGTTAAGAACAGCTAAGCAAACTTCGCTACGAGCGCTTCGTAAACCAGGCGGGCATTCGCAAAATGTCCTTCCACCATGCGGTGAAGCTCAAGCCGGTGGTGGGATTCGAACCACGGACCTGCGGCACCGCAGTCCATAGTCCTATCCGCTCGGCTATCAAATAGATCATACAGAATACTAAAAGTTTCTGGAGTCTGATAAATAATCAGATACTCGTATTAGAATTATGATTCTTTAATTTTTAGTCTTGAGTTTTTATTCGTATATATTCGCTCTCAATTTATATAGTTTTGCATTCGCTGGAACCATTGTAAAAGCAGCTAGACCAGTTCTGCGATTGCTCGCCTGGCTAGCTACCACCCTCAAGTAGAAAATCAGTCGCCAAGCACCTTACGGTGTGTTCCGGCAGCAGTCCTTGAGAGCCAATGAAATTACAGGCACATGAGACTTAACAAATGTATCAAGGTGATAGGCGCAGTGCAATTCGTCACTTGTGATGAAATGCATCTGTTCTAGGCAGAGGTTAGTCCGCTTAACATCAGGTGGGCCTCGAGCTTGTTCTACAACAACATAAAAAAAGTCATCCTTAGGTACCTCTTCAATAGCTTCGTGGAACGCATGCACCGCCGATTCAGGGCTCGTGGAAAGTGTGCCTCTAATTTTGTCTAAATAAATAAAAAAAGGTCGCATGTGCGAGGTCTGGGCTGTATGGCGGATGCGTCATCAGTTCTACATTTAAACCCCCCCGTGGGGTGCCGGGTTAGAATTGCACCTCCCCGTATCATCCCGTGGGTGTCGTAAGAGGCGACTAAGGGAAAAATACTGGAAGGTGGGCAGCAGCGCCTTCTAAAGAACTGTCATATTACACTGCTATCCCCAAGCCGCCTGCCAAGCGTGGGGATTATGGCAAATACCCCCTTAATAGGGGAGGCTGTGTTCAGCAGTGGACGATCCGGCTGATACAGTATCGTGGTGAAGCACGACATTGCTTCGAGGACGTGTTATTTTCACGAACTTTTTCTAAGACTGCAAGCAAGTGTTGCTGTACCAATCTGCGGTCACTGTCCTTTGGCCTCCAAGCGATACTGTTGTGTAATGTTCTGATTTGCCAAAAAAAGACGCAACCATTTTCTAACCAATGCTTAGATTTATATACTGTACTGTATCAGCCGGATTGTTCACTGCAGAACACAGCTTCCCTCATTATGTGAGGGGTTGGCCATAATCCCCACGCTTGGCAGGCGTCTTGGAGATCGTGTGAGACATCATCCTCAGAAAGCGCTGCTGCCCACCTTCTGGTGTGTTACCCTTAGTGGCCTCTTACGATACCCATGGGTAGAGATGGGGTCTAGCCCGGGAGTCCCGGGACCCCACGGACTTATATAGGTAATATATGCCTAAAACATATATATCTATCACGAGTCATTTATACATCATGAATTACTTATTCGTAAAATATAATACGAGTAAGTTTAGACTAGGTATAGGTTTTAGTTTTTAATTAACTGTAGGTAAGTAAGTATATTTCTTATTATTGCACACCATCGTAGTTCTGTGCCATGAGAAGTGTAGACGACACTTCTCATTTGCCCTGTCCATCCAAAGTTTGTCAGACTGCAGCCTATTGTGTTGCCTGTTTTAACCAACGACTTCGAATCAGCCCCGTAAATAGTGATAGATTTAAGGGATAATTTACGTTGATCCCTCAAACAAACTTAAATCCAGTTATATGGTGATATATAAGTAACACTTCATTAGAGGAAACCTAGATAATTATGTGAGAGTTGGAGCCAATTTCTCTGTTGGGGTGGTAACTATAACATTATCTGTGCTACAGTTTTTAAACAAAAATGTACTTAACTAACCAAACCAAATGAAAATACTAATATATAACAGCAAATCATTATATTTTACATAATATGTGTTTAATTCAAGTTTTTAACACTAATATTCCATAATAATTATGAGAAAAGATTGTTTTCTTAAAAAAATATGAATAAATATTTATTTAAAAAAGTGGATCTTGCATTGGGCTAAGATTAAACATAAATAATATTATTTTATACTTTTAATGTTTTTGTTCCTTTTTGTATTTTTGCTACAAAAGCACATTAGTGTGCAAAGTTCGTAAGAATATTTTTCTTATGAAAATAATGCACTAACTTTTTTATTTTTGTATAAAAATATATGTAATACTAAAGTCCTTGTCACTATGTAACTTTAATATCATCATCAAATGCCAATTGAATTATATTTAGGTTTACCTTAAACGTTTATGAAACCGTAATATATCAATCACTATAAGCACTGCTAAGTGTTACCCAACTTCGGTTAGGTGATTCCTTAAATGTAGGAATTGGTGGAAGCGGGCAAGCTGATTGTGAAAGCAATATTGCAAAGATGGCTTCAACACTTGGAGCACTAGTAGGGATTTTTTTCTACGCCCGCCTGGCTCATGTAGAAAAGTTGTCGCCTAACGGTCAACAGCAGCTATTCTTGAGAGTCAGTAATTTTCACTATTGAATCACTTTTGATTTAGATTAGAGATTGACTGCATAATGTATAGTTACTATAAAAAAATATCTAGTACAGTTTTTTTTTTATTACCGATAGGTAAGCCTTTGACCACAATCTCACCTGATGGTAAGTGATGATGTGGTCGAAGGTGTTAACAGGCTTAACCTAGAATTACTGGCCCTCAAGGACAGCTGCCGGAACACACCGTAAGGTGGTTGGCAACAGATTTTCCACTAGCCAGGCGGGCATTCGCAAAATGCCCTTCCACCAAGCCCGAACGAGGGATTCGAACCGTGGACCTGCTGCGCGGCATTCGTTCCTAAAGACAGCGAAAATGAAAGGATAGCATAATCTCTTCATACACATTTTTTTCATCAAAATTATCAAAATGTTACCTCCAACTCCTAAATCACCACTGAGCAACTGTTCCAGCAGTACCCTACGTGCTAAGGCTGTCCTTACCCTAAGGCTTTGCTTTTTCGGGGTCGGGTTGTTTCAGTAGCCAATGAGCACAAAACAATTTATTTTAATTATATAACACTTTCACGGTGGCTCTATAGGTAGGTACTGTACCTATCTGCTGATGCTTTATGCTGAACTGGCGCTAGTAAAGTAAATGCTTATCCTTGTGAAACAAATGACTGTAGCACTTGCAGAATAGGTATAATGTAGGTATTTGTATACCTACCTATATATTATTGAAACTAACAGTTTATGTAAACTTTTTAAGAATGGGAACTGGCTCTTAAGGACAGCTGCTGGAACACACGGTGATAAGACTTTTAGAAGTTGATTGAATTGAAGATTGTTCCTTAGATTCTATCCCATATAGTACCTACCTAGGCATACATTTTATTTATACCCCGTCTTGTAAGTATGTGTGCACACAACTTATATGCACATGTAAGTATATAAATACGTAAAATTTGCTAGTGTATAAGAGAATTACCCGAGGGCAGTTAAATAAGAAAAGTTAAATTGAAGTGACCCTTGGGTCAGCAGGCCGAACTGCTCGGGCGCCGGTGGAGTAAGCGGACATTGTCCGCGTAGACACGCTTGAGTGGTGCGCGCGCTCGGTTGCGCCTATCTTTCACCTGCGCAATATTGACGCCTATAAAACCTTGTCATTTCAATAATGTCACGTTACTTTCATCCCAACGCAAACGAAGAAAACGACTCCACTCAGTGACGAACAGTTAACGACAGTGTTACACTTGGGTTAACACCCACATAGAAGATGTCTAAGTTAGGGTATCTGGTAGGTTTTTTTTGAGGTAGAATATCAATTTAGATAAATTACTTGTGTTTCTATATTAAAGTTATCTGTTTCAGTTGATACTTTGGGCGGTGTGCGAAGGAGTGTTTACTAGTGAAGAACAAAATGGATTCGTTCAACCTTTGGATTTTGGGGCAATTTTTGATTCTTCGGGTAAGTTTTCAAATGTATTTAGGTATCGACCATGTGAAAAAAGCCAGCACTAGAAAAGTAACTCTGCATAATTGATGCTTACCGCTTATAATTTTTTCAGACGTTTCGTCGTTGGCTTCGAATCCAATTGCCGCTGCAGTGCTTAAAGTAGATAAAAGCCAATATCCTCAATTATTTGACACACTTGTCAGTAGTTCCATCGATTCTTTGCAAACTCGAGTTGCACCCAGCGAAAATCGGTTTTCTGCTGAACATTTTGGATTCAATCCGATTGCAAGTCAAAGCTTTCTACCGCCGGTGAAATCGGCTAGATTAGTTGCGCAACCAAGACAACAGCAGGCTAATGGGCAGCTTGCGCAGCCTTTGAAATATGATATAAGAACTGTCCATGACGCGGATTACAAAGTATACAAACCTGAAGAAAACGAACAAGGCGAAGAAATTTTAGCCGCTTTGAAAAATAACCCTACAGTAGCTGCTTATTTTAAACCTGCAGTGACGAATGTCGAAGTAGCGCATCCGCTAAAATATCGCAAGGAAGAAGTTAACAATAACAATGAAAACTTTGAAAATGAACAGAACTACAATCCCAATGCTTATATTACAGGACCAGCCCGTATTCGCAGATATACCAGTGGAAGGCAGCGAGAAAACTTGAGAAAAAGCAGTGAAGAAGAAGATGATCCTTACAGCTACAAACCTAAAGCTTTTGATAGTGATGTTTACAGAAGTGCCTATACCGAGGAAAAAGACCCCAACAAAGAATACGATTACAACCCATACAATTATGATGCAGGCTATGACCATAAAGCTTACGAAAGGATAAAAGAATTGTCCGAAAAACAAGCAGCAGAAATCAAACAAAATCCTGGAAATTGTAAAGAAGTTAAGAAAGACGGCATGACTTGCATGACTTGCAAGGATCCCAAAACAGGCGGCAACTATGAATCATGTTCATACGTGGCAGAACCGAAAAATAATAAGTACGCCTATTCCAAAGAGAAAAAATTCGATAGCAACGATGAGCCCGATGAGCCCGAAGGCAATAGCAAAGCTGAACAACCTAAACCGGCCAAATACGAAAACGAAGGCGATCGTGGCGAACAAAAATACGCGAAAATAACGTCAGATAGTGACTCAGATGAGAAAAATGACCGCGGCGACTCTGGTGATAAGTATAAAGCATATTATATTCACACGGCCAAACCCAATCCCAGCGAAGCTCTTCGCGCTTCAGAAGAAAATCCTAACGATGAAACGGAAGCCGTCGAGAAACCTTACAACTACAAAAAAGCAATCCCGGGGTTCTATACCGACAATGAGCCTAAAAAAGACGTGGAGCATGTCTTAGCGGAATTTAAAAAGAAAGACAGATCAACGTGTAAGAAAGTACAGAAGAACGGCATGACTTGCTTCCAATGTATCGATAAAACTGGCCTCAAAAATGAGGAATGCATGTATGTTTCAGAATCCGCTCCGCAGCGCAGTCATTTAGCATACCAAGAAGTAAAAGAGTTCACGTCAAAACCTGCCACTCTCGAAAGCGAAGGCGCCGCAAGTAGCAGTGTTACAACAAGTGCCCCCTTGCCGAAGAGATCAGCTGCCTATGTAGTGGATAACACAGCTTATGGTAAAAAATTAAAGCGTAAGAAAACTCCCCAGGCCTTAGCTGCCAGTATAGCGGTTCCTGTTGTACAGGCACCCGTACGAAAAGTTAAAAGGAACGCGGAATCGGAAGCAGAAGCGAAAGCAAAAATAAACGATGATTCTAATGTAGCGGCGGAGGCATTCGCCGGGGACAGTTCCAAGGGTGCTTATTGGGCGGAAACAATGCCACGATATAGCGCAGCTTTAGGTGTCACTCTACCAGAGTTTATGCTGTCAAGGTCAGAGCACGAAGTTTCATTTGACGA
This sequence comes from Plagodis pulveraria, assembly GCA_963890685.1. Classification (NCBI taxonomy): domain Eukaryota; kingdom Metazoa; phylum Arthropoda; class Insecta; order Lepidoptera; family Geometridae; genus Plagodis; species Plagodis pulveraria. Next base: position 21,220,735 of record OY982957.1, read on the forward strand.
AACAGTCACTGGCGCATAGTAACTTTTATTAGCCAACACAATCAGTATAAGTAGAGCGTGTCCGTTAACGTCATCTTAAGCCTGTACAGAAGGTATCGGACGCCTAATAGTTTTGTTACGTAATCAAATAAGAATTTATTCTGCAAAAGTTATAATTATGCAGTTTCAAAAGCTAATGGCCAAATATAAGAAAGTAAACATATAATTCGAATCTTGTACTTATTTAACGACATAATTATTAGTTTATACCTCCTGAAATATTCACGAATTATATTATATAAATATATATTTGTAAGTAGATGCAATTTTGCTGACCTATCGGTAAATTGTGACTGTTCGTTGATTTGAAGTTTGTTGTTAACTAGTTTTAAATATTATTAAAATAAAATTTAATCGATGTGATAGAGTTGCAGTTTTTCTTTGTTTAAATCTTTCAAATATCCGATCAACTACCTAAAACATACGTTCAACTGTATGAAAAGTGTTCTTTTCAAACTAGTAATCTCTCTATAGATATTGTTGGCATGGTATTCGGTCAGCGTCCTAGTTGTCAATACTGTTTTTAATGTTCCTATTTTTACTGGTAATTGTCCAAGATCCTACGTCACTAGGGAGCAGTCTTGCACGTTTCGCAAACTGCCAGACTCGGAAGAAAGTAATTAAATTCAGCCTGATTCAGTCGTGTTCAAACCATGCATCGAATCAGTGTTCCTCGTTTATAAATAAATTTGAAACACATTACGAGCCAATAATAAAGTTGAACCGCTCTTTGTTGTACCGTGCAAGTGAATACAACAATCAAAACTGAGAAACGTGCGCGAATAGTAAGTACATAACTAAGTTTATTTAAATAATGATTTTTAATTGAGGAATATATAGTACAAACTTAGGTTCTGTTATTGGGTTTATTTACATTTTACATTTTAGGCAAATTTTTGTACACAACAAAAGATACCTTTTTATTTAAATATTTTTTATCGATATTAACGGCATTGTACATAAATAAACGAAATCTCCCGAATTCTTCATACATTATAATAAATTATTGCAGTACTGCTCCGACACTAAAAAAAATGATTTCTTGTCTCTTTGCCAACTATTGTTGATGGAATAAAAAACGGGGCTCTCCAATTGCGCAGTGATTTTCTGGTCGCTCGGATTGCTAGTTACATTTTATTTATTGTATATCATCTTACAGATTGAAATAGTGTACGTGCTCGAATTGATATTTGAAAATGTGACCTAGATTTCAAAGCGTAGCAAAGCGATGTAGCCCGTTGTTACTTAAATATTTGTCAACTTTTTTAGTACAATTAAATTCAGCAATTATTATTCTTATCGTCTTAGGTCATAACTTAAGCCATGAGTTATGTACCAGCGGTAGATATGGAGGAGGATGAGGAGTACGTAGACGTTCGGTCCCTGCCTCTGAGACCACCGCAGCGCCTGGTGCCGCCGCCTGCGGCTGCGCGGCGTCCCTGGCACCCCGTCATGTGGGACAACTCCATAGCCGGCGTACCCGAACCCGTGGCCACAGAGGATGAAGAGGTAAGAACCAAATGGGGTAATGCGAATAGTAAGTTCTAATTGGCAACAAGAATATAAATTGTAATCATGGTCCAGGCCTTCATCATAGCTGAAAATTATACCTTTCTACCTACTAATGAACTACATTTACTATCATGAGTGAAGTTGCACTAGAACTAAATCGGAATTTATTTTTCATTTTTTTTTTTAATTTCTTTAGCGATATATTGTGGTGCCGTGTAGGTAGCAAATTCAGCGCCGGAAGCGCTTATTATATTGGAAAATTTTTATATTTCTGTCAAAAGCCCGATATATGGTCGAATGAAACATTTTGTTTTATTCCGAAGGTGTCAAATTTTTCTGATAGTGATCTAAATTGACCAAAACAAAATAAAATTACTCTTGTGCTTGTGATGATACCTATGGAGCACCTACTTGCGTTATTTTATTCACAAAACAAACCTCACATCATCATGTTGTGAAATGATAAAAGCTCTTGGGTATATTTATAAAATTTGCATTTATCAAAACAAAGAGATGAAAAAATTCAAGATTAAGTTTAGTTAAGTCTTGAAAAAGGTGCAGTATATCGTCCGATATACATCTGTAGTGTTCCATTTTATTTTAATGTTTATTCAAAGGGTAAGTAGCCTTTAAATAACATTAAAATATGAACCGTATCGAACCGTGCAGTTATGAAAATCGGAACCAAAATATAAACGTGCGTCATCAATTTTCCCTGAATGCACGATATGTTATTTCTGCCAAATCGTTTATCGACACTCGGAGCAATGCTCTTGTTGTTTAATTAGTCACGATAAAAAAAATGTCCGCTTTTCTTCAATAGTCAATCTCGATGGGCAGGTGCAGAATACTTACTGTTGAGTACTTAACTACACGTACATCATAGCGGTTCCTGTTGTCAGTGTCGATCGTTCGCCTTGGTATTCCAAAACAATAGATTTCAATAATGTTAGACTAACCCACTATTGCAGTGTCATGCATCGTCGTGCTTTTAGTCGTTCGGAAAAAGTGAATGTGACATTGCTGAGGGCCTTACGTCGCATAATAAGAAAAGGTGATGATAAATGTTATTTAATTAAATACAGATTTTTATGAAACGTAACTCGTGAAACATCTCGATTAAACCAGACTGGTCAGTAGTATAAACTCGGTTCATCTACAAACTTTTACCATAAATATTTAGCGTCGTTAATTAAAATGGAAGTCAGTTTATAAAGATAAAAGAAAACAATAATAATAAATTCCTTAACTAGTTTCCAAGGTTTATTCCCCGAAATATAAGCGACACTGTCTTATGTCTAATGGTTGGAAAATATAGATTTGAAAAATAATGAGCCGATTAATATTTTTTTAGATATTTACGGCCCCAAGACGCGCCGTTTAACGGTTCTCATCGTAGTCACAGGGGTGACAATCACTGCGAAGTGTATGAAACGTCGGGACCAAAATAATGATAAATATACGCGATTTAAACAGTTTATAGTTGTTTAATTACTATGTGTAATAATCACGAAAAGCTAAGACAAAATTATATTGTAGTATGTTTAAGGTTGTTTGGCTTTATGACCGGCCGAGTCCGATCAGTTATATCGTTCGGCTAATAATTTAAGGTTCGATCAGTACAATATATTTAATATATTTTGAAGCGCTCGTAGCAAAGTTTGCTTAGCCTTAGACTTGGATGGGTGACCGCTTGTGACATTACTACTGAGCGCATCCGTGCTTCGGAGGGCACGTTGAGCCGTCGGTCCCGGTTGTTGTCTCAGGATGGCAGTCGTTATAGTAGGGTGGTAGGGCATTTTTCAAATGTCCATGTGGCTAGCTACCACCCGCAAGTAGAACATCTGTCGCCAAGAACCTAACGGTGAATAATGAATAGATTCAGGCGTTACTTTGAGGAAATCCATATTTAATATTAACAAAATTTTAAGAAAACATCAAATTAATTATTTAATAAAACACTTAATAAATCTTTATAAAAATTATATATATCTAGTGACAATTTCGCCTAATTTTCTGTTAAGCCGACGTGACGTCACAAACGCCACGCAGCCGGACGAGTATTCGACGCGTTTCGCTTCTAAACTAAGCCTCCTCAGGTCTTGACTCTACGAGCGCACGATTGAGACTGACAGCCTAACGGTGTGTTCCGGCAGCTGTCCTTGAGAGACAGTTAATTCTAAGTTAGCCTGAACAACATCTACGACCACATCATCACTTACCATCAGGTGAGATAGTGGCCAAAAGCTAAACTAAATAAAAAAAAGCAACAAAAATGACAACATAATATCATATTAAAACAATGTTTTCCTAACACAAAGACATTATTGTAAAAAGGCTTCGGATTTATGATTAATCTGTCTTCTTAATCAAAATAAAATAAAAAAGGAAAAAATAAATTGAAGTAAGATACTTTCACTGCGAATAATTGATAATTTTACTATTAACTAAAAATGAGCGATACGTGTGATACCAATAAATGTTCATTACCTTCACCTCGGCTCATTCTCACGTTCGTCTAATACCATAGTAGAAAGAGTGGGGAAGTAGGCCATCTCCGGCCCAATCCGAGATATAATTACCTACCACACTTGCCTGTCTCAGGGTTGTCACATTTAGCAAAATTTTAATTCAGTGCCTAGAAATTGGCAAGGGCCAGGAAGTTGTATTTTTTACTTAATGTTGTGTAATAAAAATATTTTGATTACTATTACATAATAAAAATAGAAACAACCTCAGAAACTAACGCCCGTCTTTTAGACTATAATTAATATTTGTTGTTGTTACGAATGGTTACAATTCACAATTACGATTTTATAACTGTAAGTATTTAGTTACTATACCTACCTACAATACTGAGAATAGGCATGACTAAACGTAAACAAAGCAATAGCGGCATATCAATTGACAGATCAAAAATACCTAGGTAATACATTCTGTGGGACTGTAGGCCTACTTCAACTGTCTGATAGAAAACTACCTAATAAAATCTATAGGTATCACATCATCATCATCAAGTAAAAATTATAGGTATGCTATAATAAGTGACTTGCTTACTTTTCCTGTTCAGTAGGTAGGTAATCTGAAAAGAGACAACTCTGTAATAGATGAATTGTTTAAACACCCAAACACACAGCAATAAGTTCTCCTGCGATTATCACACATTTTTAATTTATTTAGACGTGGCGAAAAGCCGTGACACTCAAACTTTGTACGGTGTTAGCCCCGAATGGCGCGCTGAGAAACGGGTCGAGATTTTGTTAGTGTGCGTGCGGGACGCGTAGATACTATGGCGCACACATACAAGCCGCGCGCAATGCGTTTGTATGAAGATGACTTACTTACCCACTCTTTCTACTATGCTAATACTGAGCTTGTCCAGAGTCGAGACGATCCCAATACTACGTTCATTAGTTTGCGTATGGAGTATAACGTACAAAGAACACTGAATAGTTTGAATTGAAGCGAAGTCTATACAGTGCCGCCGGGTGAATCAGTGTGCGTCAACCATAATGGTGACCATTCACCTTTCTCTCTCTACGATCGTTTCTTCATTGCTGAAGGTCGTGGTGACTCTTGGCCAAGTGGGATCGGACAAACTGTTTCCATTGATTTCGGTCCGTGGACTTCCTCACGCGGCGTATAATTTTGACGAAGGAGTGGTGTCTCTGATCAGGTGGTCATCTAGGTGGTGACCGTCCTCTTGATCTCTTTCCTGCGGTGCTGCCAACTATTACCAGGTTTTCCAGACTATCGTCACCTCTCATGATTATGTGTCCAAAATACGTGAGAATGCACTGATGACAAGTGTGGATAAACGAGTCTCGATTTTAAGTTGCGTAAGAATGGATGCATTGGTCATTCATCTTTAAATTGATGAAAATAACTTCACCACGCAACCCAAGTTTTTATCACGGATATAAAGATATACTCTATGAATATAATATGTGTGATTAGTTGCTATCTAATGACAAGCATTTTGATGTTATTAGATAGGAACTGATTTGTGATGATCATGTCATCGTTGGATTCTAACTCCGACAAAATACAAGCCTGTTTTTAAGTTTTAAGGGCACTAAAGTTAAGGAAATTACCGAGCTACTAGCACTTGGAAAATCGTTACAAATAATATAATTTTACAGCACAGAAAATTTTGCACAATCATCGTCACGATTTGCTCATAACATTTAAAACTAGAAACCGTATTCAGCTATTTCATGTACCGATTACTTTAAATATATATTTTTACTTGAATTCTAATGTAAATACTTGAATAAATTCGTCCAACCATAATACGTACATTTACATCAAAGTAGTAGGAACAGATAAAATTAAGAATAAATTAAATATTGTTTCAGCCTAAACAAACAGGATCCCGCGAATACCCACACAAACAGCGAATCAGGAACCTGCGGAAGCTCATCGCGGACGGTAAAGTGAAGCCGACTTCGGAAACACTCATCTTTTTCCTCTGCAATAAATTCGCCGTGACAGAAGAGCGAAAAGTGGAGTAGGAGGAACATCATGGCGCGGCGCCTCGCAGATGAATTCTTTACTTACTCGTAATATTCCCGCGTGATCTGTAACCGTTTCCAGTATTTTGTTGTAATTTTACTAATAAATAACTATTTTGTAATAATGTTGTTAAGTTTTAATTTGGGTGTGTTAATATATAAAACAATGTTTCTATTAAAAATCTAGCCTTGTAACTTTAATTTAGAAATTGCAGTTCTTTGCACATCATAAACATAAATCTCTAATTTACATAAAATCTATTATGTATAAAAATTATGCAGAATGATATTCGATAGTCCATACGCGGCAGGTGCCAAATTGTCGAATTGACCTCTGCAGACAAGCTATACAACTCGGCTCCGAAACTTTCGGTGGAGTAACAGAAGTTCTCGAAAAACTGAAGTCAGATTAGGTACATATACTTTATATTCTTCATAAAAATTATCTACACACAAGACTTTTAATATAAAAACAAATCGAGTTTCTCAAATATAACTTATATAACGAATTTAAGGAGGCGCGGTGAGGGTTCGCGAGTCAGCGGGGGACGAGGCCGCCACAATATAATTTACAACAACGACGCGCGACCCGTCCCCAGCGGCTCCGCCCGCCGCGCGCTATAAAATAAATAAAATCAATCGCGCGACAATAAATCAATCAATCGTCTAAATGAAAGTGGAGTCCGTGCGGTAGTCGGTCGCGCGCAATGGATCACGTGATCGTTCAGTCAGGCGCGGCCGCACGGGCGGGGGCGCTCCGTTCGCACTACACCGTAGGTACATTCACCGAGGTGTCCTTGTGTCCACACACTGTGTCACTGGGCACGGGCACGGCCACTGGCTGCGCTAGGTGGCGGGCGGCGGGGGCGCGGGCGCGGGAGCCGGCGGCGCGGTAGGGGCGGCCGCGCCCTCCGCCGCCGCTCCACCCGCCGCGCCCGCTCTGCCACCCGTCGCCGTCTCCTCCTCCTCTTCCTCTTCAGGGTCGAATTTCAGCATTAGCTGCTTGAACTGAGGACAAAAACCACAATCAATATACAACTTCTTCCTTGTCTTGTCCCACACTAAGTGGGGAAGGCACAATATGAATTCAGTCTTCTTCATAATAATTAACCTTTCGTAGGTACATGTTACGCAGTCCATTCTTATCTTCTTCGGCCTTCCTCTACTAGTTCAAAGTCGTACTCAACACGCTTCTTGTTACACGATTTTCATCGTTCTTCAAGATCTATACTCTTCACAATTTCTGACACTTGTGCTAATTTTAACTTCCCCCAATATATTATTTGCAATCTTGCCTGTTCTATTTACATCACACAAACATCTTAACATTCCCGCCTCAGCAACCTGTGCTCTTCTCTTAGCCATCTCCATTGTGGCCCATTTACACTAAATTGTGTTATGAACTAAATTGCGTCTATGACGCTCTTATGAAGATCAATTACAAATTTTAATATTGAAATATTCTACATAGTACTGTCACGTTCAACAAAAAAAAAAATAAAGCGCAACTGCGAAAAGAATGGGCAAGAAACTCGGGGCCATTCTTTTTAAGCGCCCTTTAACAATGAGTTACAAATTATGCTATAAAATTATTATACTATTTGCTAAAATTACATAGATTTTGCAGAGGCGGAGTTGTCCGAGCATTTTTATGGTTTAAGTAATCACATACTATGTAGTATGATTTCTCAAACAAAATGTTTTTCACTGTGCAACTTGAATTTTCCTTCAGTGAGCGTTGTAATATCTTTGGGAACTTTATTATAAAACTGCACACAATTCCCTAAGAAGGACCTTTTATTTGTCTTTACTAATCTAAAACCTGGCACCGCTGATTGTTGTTGTTTTTATTATAATATATTCAAACATTTATGAACATTCATAATATTTTAGAATATATACAGACTCAATAAAGTTAAAATATCAATTTCTTTAAAAAGAGATATCTAACGCTCAGAGATATAATTAGGATCCATTACACATATGGCTCGAAATGCACGCTTTTGTAAGATAAAGATTGTCTCTATCTCAACAGCAGCTCCCCACAGCAATACACCATAATACTGTGGAAGTACGCGAAGGACTCAAATCCATACATCACGACAAGTTTAACCATAACGCATCACGCGGAGCCGATATGGATTAATGATAATATTCGTTTATCCTTTGGCCTTTATGGGCATTCTTAGGTCACACCTTCCAGAGCTGCCGCCGTTTTATACTTTAACCCTGTTCTTAACTTCGGGAATCAATATAGCTCGTTATGGATCAAAGAACCAAAATACCAAAACTGGGGCAGCCAAGAAAGGTCATTTAAAAATGTATTTTTACAAAAGTCGCAGACAAGATGCTCAGTTCTCGTTCAGATCAGCATCCTTAATCCGATACTTCCCAATCGTTAACGCTACGTTTGCAGTCTGCTCTGGACCCCGGTTGCATTTTCTCCGAGAAGAAGAATGTCATCGGTAAACAATATACATTAGGGTACCTCCTTCTGTATGTCCGGTGCTAGTGCTGCCGCATCCATCAATCAGGAGGAACAAATAAAGGCTTAAAGCCGATCCCTGGTTACAGTACTTCTGACTCACGTGGATCGATAAATCTGCAGGTACATTTTTGGTATTCTTTTTTTCTTTCAGAGCTGACCAAGAGACCTCTCGCGGTACTCCCCACATTTGCGATAATCCCCACGCTTGGCAGGCGGCTTGGAGATCGCAGTATGAGATATCAGTACCAGAAAGTGCTGCTGCCCACCTTCTGGTGTGTTACCCCTTAGTCGCCTCTTACTTCACCCACGGGTAGAAATGGGGGGGTGACGTTTTAGCCCGGGCACCCCACGTTTGTTATCTTACATAGGTATAATGCATTATCACTATAGTTACTAAACTATCGCCTATCTATTTAATCGAGAAAAAAGTGTTAAAAATGGAGAAAATTTTATAAAACACCGTCATTAATTTTCTTTCCGAGCAAGGAAAATCGGTTCACACTATTCTAGATAAGATGTAATCGGCTTACGAGGATTCTTGGCTTAATAAAAACATGGTTAAAGTGGCACATTCTCTCTAAGCAAGGCAGAAATCACTTGAAGACAACCCACGTCCAGGGCGGTCTTTTGAAGTTAATACTTCGGAACTGATTAAAAAAAATGGAAGAATAAATAAATATGACTAAGGTAAGCGCACGTTAGGTGACGAGAAAGCTCGCGCTAGGGTGCAGCATCATCCAAGAAGTAAGGTGTCACAGTCGGATGGAAAACTCATGACGACGGTCTTTGAATGAATCCTGTTGATTGATTACAAGGACAAAGGTGTTTCCATTACCGGAGAATACTACGAATCAATCTTGAATCAGTTAAAAGAAAAAACTATAAAAGAAAAAAGAAGAGGAAAGTTGACAGGTGGTGCCCCGCTTTCGCATGTAATTTTTTTGTTTTTCCTTTTCTATGGCTTTGGTCGGCTCTAGCTTGTACCGTCGTACAAGCACGAGGCAGCCCACCTGATGTTGAGCGGACTAACCTCTGCTTATAACAGATGCATTTCGACACAAGTGTCATATGCCGGTAATCGGCGGTCTGTCCATAAGAGTCATGTTACGCTGGCAAATATTAAAAATAATTTTGTAGGAAGAAATTTTCCAACGATAAAGAAGTTAAGGACGCAGTGTGTGAGGTTTTTTTGTATGATGATATACACAAGCTAATCGAAAGATTCGAATTATAATACAGTCTCGTTTACTTTCCATGCATGAATAAACAGGGGGACAGCTTTTTTTTTAACTACATGACAAAATACATTCCCTAATCTTTTTAATAGAAATATAGAAAATGTCAGAGCCCACATATACCAAATTTTATAGACCCACTAACTTTCCGGCCGCGGCTCCGCCCGCTCGTATTTTGGTTATCGCATAAAACCATTAACCTCTTTTGGCGCAGTTGGATAAATACTATACTATATATCCTTCTCCGGGTCTAAAACTATTTCCATACCAAATTCCATCTAAGCTTTTAAGTTAATTTGTTGCATACAAAATTATTAATATAGATAACTGTGACCTCGATATAATCGTAATTTAAATATATTAGGAATTGTTAATCTCACCTCTAGATAACTGTCGATGAGCCGGCGCTGGCCTTGCTCGTCCAGCTCGTGGTCACGTCCGTCCTCGTTGAGCTGCGCGATGGTCGCCTTGGGCTCGAAGATGGGCGCGTGCCGTCGCGACACCGCCTTCTCGTACACCTTCACGCTCTCTGACGGGGAATACTGGTTTATTTTCCTGGAACAATACATTTTAGGTACTTTAATAATTTTCAATTGAAATCCAATATATAACTTTGAAGCAATAATAGCGGAGCGGAAGGATCGCGGTGCCGCAGGCCCATGGTTCGAATCCCACAGCCGGCTTAAGCTTCAACGCATGGTGGAAGGACATTTTGCGAATGCTTGCCAGGCTAGCCACCACCCTTAAATAGAAAATCTGTCGCCAAGCGTTTAACAGTGTGTTCCGGCAGCGTTCCTTGAGAGCCAGTAAAATCACAGGCACATAAGACTCAACACCTGTACGTCTAAGGGCGCAGTGCAGTTTAATAAAAAAAATATTCGCATTCCCATGTATATTTTGAGCTATAGTTTAGAATTCAGATCTATATTTAGGCCAAATAACATGTACAAAATCTTGAGTAAAACCTTCATGTACATTTGACTTATAGTGACATTATTGAAAAAGATACCGATTCGAAGATTTCGATTTCCGTTATTATTGGTCCGGGTTTTACGACTTTAACGACATTTACATACAGGCTGAAGAGTATTATAGTATTTTGATTGGGTTTTTGTCATAAACCCCACCACCTTCTACACATTTCTGCCCGACCGACTCGAAAGTGTTTTCACTGTGACTTTTTAGTCGTTCTTAATCTATCAGCAATGTTCATTGCGTTCATTACGACTGCTACTAGCATTTATGTACTACTGAGTTCTTTTGTACTACAGAGGGGGGCACGTTAAACCGTCATCGGTCCCGGTCGTTGTCTTATGATGAAATTCGTTATTGCATGTTGGTATAGTATTTTGAAAATTCCTGCCTGGCTCACAAACACTCTGAAGTAGAAAACCTGGCGCCTAGCACCTAACGGTGTCTTCCGGCAGCTGCGGGAAGCTGCGGGAAGCTGCCTACAATGGATACTGACTCTCAACACAAGAATAGCTGTTCTTGAGAGTCAGTATCTATTGTAAGTTAAACCTATAGAAGAGTGGTGTGGAAGAAGGTGGTAAACCTTCGACCGCATCATCACTTAGCGTCAGGTGAATTGTTATCAATGGTAACATATATGTTACCGTTCCAACAAGCTGAACGGTTGTTTGTAACGAAACGAACTCCAGAAACTTTGGATACTCGTTAAACCCAGTTGTATGAAGTGATGAGACGACGCCTTTCATTTCACACAGTTACAGTTGACGTAACACCGTTTTCGATTTCCTTGACACTGCACTGCGCTTACACTACAAACTTCGATACGTTAGTTCCTATGTCTCGTTCGCTTAGTTATTTCACTTGCTACATTGTCCTTCAAGCTTAAATACAGCATTGCTCTGAAAATGATGCAAGGCAGATTATCTGGCTCTGCTGTGGTACCCACCACGACGGAAGCTTGCTAGCGACCATCAAGTAAAACTTACAAAAGGAGCGTAATACACACATATTCCACGACTATAAAGTCGAGGCTAATAACGAATCATGATAAAAATAACGTTGGTAAAAGTAGGAAGTAACTGAGAAGAGATAGTAGTAGTAATATATTCAGTGAGAAGACTATCAATACAGATAATTCTCAGTAACAAAGTAATATCTTATTTATAACTGAGGGTAGTTGTGCTGTATGCACTAAAGTATTAATCGTTCAAACGAAGGTAATTATTATCACTGCTGTGACACACCGAAGCTCTGCTGTCAGGCTGATTTGTCACGCCATAGGTGGAGGTCAATTACTAATTACTATTTTTATTACTGTGTATGTTGCAGTTTCTGGGCAAATTTTTGTATGATGTATGTTGAGTAGACCACGTTTACATTAGTAATTAAAATTGGAAGCGGTCATAGCGTAGTTTCCTTAGTCGGTCGGAACCGATCAACTAAGTTAAACAATACCCGCCGCGGATGAAGCTTGGATGGGTGACCGCTAGCGGCATTATTACTGATCGCTTCCATGCTTAGGAGGGCACGCAAAGTCGCCAGTCTCGGCTCAAATCTGTCGCAAAGCATCTAACGGTTTGTTCCGGCAGCTGTCCTTGATAGCCAGTAATTCTAGTTTTTTTTAATGCTTGATAGGTTAGCCTTTGACCACTATCTCACCTGATGGCAAGTGATGATATGCTCGAAGATGTTGTGCAGGCTAACCTAGAATTACTAACTCTCAAAGACAGCTGCCGGAACACACCGTTATGTGCTTAGCAACAGATTTTTTACTTTAGGGTGGTGGCTAGCCAGGCGGGCATTCGCAAAATGCCCTACCACCATTCAAAGATGCCAGAACAACTTTTTCTACCACAACATCACTTACCATGAGATCGTCAAAGGCTACGTCTATCAGATATATATAAATAAAGTAATATATAAGTATTTAAACGTAGATACTCACGCGTCCGTGAAGCCGTAGAGCTGTTTGAGATGCTGCTTGAGCACGAGCAGAAGCAGACAGCCCCTCGCCTGGCGCATGGCGTCACGCAGCGGCCGCGTGTCCGCCGGCAGCCGCGCCACCAGCGTCTCCGCCTCTTCGTCCTCCTCCTCCTCGTCAAGCGGCTCCGGATCCTTCTCCCCACTTGTGTTGTTTTGGTTCAGTCCCTACAATACAAAACACACCATACAGTATTCACCTGCATACACTAAGGTTCGTATTCATAAAGATATCTTGTGAAAGCATACACAAAACTGAAATCGGTTTATTAACACCTCAAAGCAAAAATATTTCTAGTATATACAGGGTTATTGGTAAAATGCTAACAACCTCTGAGGGTTGACTTCTGCTAGTCCTAAGAAACATTTTGAGAGGTTTTTTTGTTTGTTTTAAAAATTTTAATATTTTTTTTGAATGTTCTTAAAATTTTCTTTTGTATTTTTTTTATATGTTTTTGACTGAATAAGCACGAGGACCACCTGTTGTCAAAAGTCTCTTGAGCCTGTAATGTATTATTTCATATTTTTTATAACTTTCCTCGAAGTAAATATTCATTCAAAGGGAACACGGCAAGGTTCAGTGTTGCCGTAGCGGGCGCTCTTGACTCGGAGTAGGCATTAAAACACAAAAAAAATATACATAAAAATATAAAAAATAAGACATTTTTTTATTCAAACAAAAAAAACATCTCAAAATGTCTATTAGGACTAGCAGAAGTCAACCCTAAGAGGTTGTTAGCATTTTACCAATAACCCTGTATGCAGGGTAAATATGTTGGATCAGCTACACTCGACAATTTGTGCCAGCGATATACAGTTAAGCTCCGACGTATTAACTAGTAAGGATGGCTTGAGTATTTGGTGAGCATAATCCACTGACCCTTCGTGGGATGCAAGACTTATCGTACACATTTCCATGGAAAAAACCTGTCATGTACTCATAGGACTCGCGTGAATATGGTTTCCTTAGCATAAATCAATGCATAACTTACAATTTTATTGGATATTTTATTTCAAATTTCATGTAAAGTACTAGTGTAAGAAAAGTAACAAGAGTTAGCACGCTATTAGAATGGCTGGGACCTTGTCAAAGTAAATCTTCTTACTACAAGAACCTTCAAAAATTACTTTGCTGCATTGTTGTTGTAGCAACTATTTGTGTGATTTTAAATTACACTAAAATTATGTTATTTTGAATATATGAGTAAATTGCGCACGCTTCACGCAAATTCTACAAGCATATACTAGCTTATCACTAATTATATATAAAAATGTTCACCAGGATCTTGATTAACAATATAAAAAAACGTTGCAATGAAATGAGATTTTATCTTTAAATCTCCAAAGGGAATTCTGTAGCCATAACCAAAAAATAGTTCAGTTAAAAATGCAGATTTATTACGAGTACTTGATTCCTCATATGTCACGCTAAAAACAAATGCAAAACATTTCCCAAAATCCAGAACTGACTTTAAAACATTGAAATGTATGAAAATAATGGTGGAAGTTGGTACCATGCTAGTTTAAAAACCTGAGAGGAGCTTGCATTCTAATGGACCGACTTCAATAAGTTATCCTGTTAGCATCACACGGACATTCATGAATGAAATTAATATGTCATCATTGTCTATATGCAAGGATTAAAAACATATAAACAAACATTTGAACTGATCCTTTTTAGAAGTCGGATATATTTGGGCCGCGCCGTATCGAATTTACTTACATTGAAAACACTTGGAATGAAACGCTTTCTTGGTCCATTTCGGATTTATGAATAGTTTTCTAACCACAATTATCTGATAGTTTTCTTTTCATTGTTTTTTCGAAGTAAGTAAATATTGAATGCGTAATTTAAGCACAATTAGTTATATAAGTACCCGAAAAACTTGTTCGAATCTGCAAATCTTGCCATATTACAAATCAAGTTCAAAAAGTGTCGTTTTAATGCTAAGAATAACAATAGTTTTAATGTTTACTGTAAAATTAAAAACAGAAAATTGTTTTTTTTTTCTAATAATCGGTTGCCTTTTTCTAGTCAGAAAACAGTGAAAAGAGCTTCGAATTATGAATATTGTTTGATTTTTTTGAACATATTGTTAAGTCAATAAAGCGAACTATGGTGAAAATTGTCTTTTTAAATCTTATAACAGCTCTAAAAATAGTTTCTATATTCAAGTGCTTACCTCTCGAAAAAGCTGCAATAAATTTGATCCTGAGGTTGAAATGATGATGTCAATGTGGTGTATAATAAACAAGGGTTCATCTTGGACTTGAAATGGGAAGTAACTTAAGTTATCTGCCAAATACAGCATCTGATCTAATGGTGCCGTCTGAAAGAGAAATGCATAACTACAGTCACAGATAATTAGGAAAATAGGAATAATATTTTTGCATCAGTGTTGTATGATAGACATCTCGTTATTTAGGTTTTTTATGTTATTGTGACGGAACTAGCTCAAGCCCACCTGATGTTAACTGAACTAACCACTGCCTATAACAGATGAATTTCATCACAACTCCCGAATTGCACTACGCCCGTCACCTTTCGACATAGTTGTTAAGTCTCATGTGCCTGTAATTTCACTGGCTCACAAGGACTGCTGCCGGAACACAGAGTTAGGTGCTTGGTGACAGATTTTCTGCTAGAGGGTGGCAGCTAGCCAGGCGGGAAATCGCAAAATGCCCTTCCACCATGCGGTAAAGCTCAAGCCGGCGGTGGGAATAGAACCAGGGACCTGCGGTACAGCAGTCCATAGCTATTACCGCTCGGCCATCATTGCTTCAGATGGTATTTGATAGGAGACTAAGATTTCCTTCTCGAAGGATATAATTTGAAACAGCGTTTCTTTTATATACCATGTAAACCTAGACAATATATTACCATTATGTAAGTCACTTGATGAGATCCAGATTATTTTCAACGGTCAAAAAAGTGTAGCACAAAAATGAGAGTCTCAGTCTCAGTTCACCAAAATGTGAACTCATCATCTTTTGATTGAATATTAATTTATACTAACATATTAAGTATGTATAAGGAAAACTTACGGAAACGTCGTCAAACTGTTTCAGCAACGATAAGACCAATGCTCGCCTTTGAGGCCTCGTGTTCCTAAGTAATGAGTATAAGAAACCATTCAGGGCTGTGGGCAGATCATCTAGTTCCTTTTTCCTGTAAAAATATATCAATTTATTTACTAAATATTCAGTATTATTTTTATTAAATCTTAATTAACAAGTTTTTATTATATATTTTTTTATTACTGATAGGTAAGCCTTTGACCACAATCTCAGCTGATGGTACGTGATGATGTAGTCGAAGGTATTAACAGCCTTAACCCAGAATTACTAGCTCTGAAGTAGAGCTGCCGTAACACACCGTTAGGTGCTTGGCGACAGATTTTCTACTTGACGGTGGTCGCTAGCCAGGCAGGCATTCGCAAAATGCCCTTCCACCATGCGGTGAAGCTAAAGCCCGAGGCGGGATTCTAACCATGAACCTGCTGCGCGGCAGTCCATAGCCAATGCCACAGAGCCACCACTGCTTCGAAATAATGCTTCGAATACTAGCGGGAGGCAACGGCTTCACACGGGTATTTAACAAAAAATAAAGTTTTATTTTCTGTAGTCTATGAACATCAGGTATAATGTAGGATTGTATTGGTGAAAGAATTTTTCAAATCGCTCCAGTAGTTTTTAAGTTTGTTCGTTACATACAAAAATACAAATATTTCCTCTTTATAACATGAGTGTAGATGAAAATATATAGAAAACATTTTGAATCTTTACATAGCCATAATTACCTAAACCCTCGTATGGCGCCTTTGTTCACATCCCCTTGCAGAATCTTCTGCAATTGATATGAGAGTTTGATGCCAAGTTGCGCCTTCATGTGTATGAACCCCGGGTACTTCTTGTCGATCTCCTGCAAATGCTTGTCCGCCGTGTGCGAGACCGTCACTTCTGTGTCAGTGCTCATACTTATTAGATAAGGAACAATCTGAAAATAATTTATAGTTGCATTATTTTTCGGGATTTTTACAATTTTTTTTTATTTTTTATAAGTTTTTTTTTTACAAGTATATTTTTATTTCATTATATTCCTGCACTTATCCGATAGTCTATTTCAATTTATTTATTTTTTCAGACAATACAATACAGTTACAAGTTGTCACTCTTAACTCATAGTATATATCTTTCACAGCAAAACAACACATATTATTAAAGTTATGGCCATAATTTGTGGCCAGCTCATCGGACTCCTCAATGAAAATAATAAAATTACACTGCATAATGGTATATATAAACATAGTAATGAAAATAGATAATCTATAGCCTTTGTTATCAGTTTCGACGGTTGATCGTATTTAACTAGAAATTCGGTGAATTCGATTTACCATCAATGAGAAGTTGGTTTCTTTTTTTTCTCCTTGATAGGTTAGATTTTGACCACTACCTCACTTGATTGGTTAGTGATGATGTGGTCGAAGATGTTGTTAAGGCTAACCTTGAATTAAATGGTCTTAGAGAGGTAAATAAATAGTAATAACAAATATTTTTAAAATATTTTAAGAAAACATCAAATTAATATTTTAATAAAACACTTAAAAATTCTCGATTCTCGATCGTGCGCTCGTAGAGTCAAGACCTCCCGGGGATGCTTCGTGTAGAAGCGAAACGCGTCGAAAAGTCTTCCGGTTTGGCTGCGTGGCGTTTGTGACGTCACGTCGGCTTAGCAGGAAAATTAGGCGGCATTGTCACTAGATATATTTTTATATTTTTTAAGTGTTTTATTAAAATATTAATTTGATGTTTTCTTAAAATATTTTAAAAATATTTGTTATTATTAAATATGGATTTCCGCAAAGTAACGCCTGAATCTATTCATTATTTTCATTAGGTAAATAAATTTGTAAATCGATCTTGTTTCGTTGATATTACATAAAAGTATGACAATTATACTCTAAACTTTAGTTTACTTTTAAAACAAGGCGTTAGTAAATTATCAAACAAATATATATATAAAAAAAGAATGCTGCCTCTAAATCGTTTACTGTGTTCTGACTGTTTACATAACTACTAGCAGGGCTCGAATCCGCTAGCATCTGTCATTGGGGCCGGGACATGCTCGCACAAACGGATTAATCTATTAACTTGATGATGATGATGTTAATTGAAAATAACAAACCTGTACAGGATGCACGAGACCTTGCGCCAGCACGAGCTGGACAACCTTCATCGCGCTGGAGCGCACCACCGTGCTCGGGTGTAGAAATGAGCCCAGGATCTCCTTGAGGTACAACTGTATCACCGTTGAAGCCATTCCAGAAGATACGTCACCCATCTCTTTGAGATTCTCGTGTTTTGATCTTTTTGACCCTGAAAATAATTAATAATACATTCAGGTCAGCGTGATGCCACTTTAAAGTATTCATATTAGTTGCGAAGGAACCGCTAGAAATAAATGTCTGATATGGTACCACACCGCCATCACACCTTTACCCATTATAAGTCTACCCTGCATTTAACATCTCAGAGCACATAATTTAAAACCAACAATCTTTAATATATGACAAAAAACGTGTGTATAATTTAGCAAGATTTGTTGTTAATATGCCCATACATGACCAAAACTCAAAAGTTAAACATCTGAAATATTCAATTGACTGATCAGAAACATACAAACACACAATATTTCGCACACACACACACACACAAACTGGCAATATATCGTAAAAACTGTGTGTACATGGCACCTCTTAATTCGTTACCAAGTCACAATCTTCCTTTCTACAGGTTTTGAAGAGACTTAAAAAAGTGGTTCGTTGAGGAAAGTTTTTATACTGTTGATGATTTTTTTAAAGAAAAGTTCGTGTCGCTTCTATGCGAACAGAAATGCGTTGTAGATTTTAAGAAAATTACATTACTTAATCGAATTCTGTAATATATTTTATAATATTATTTAACACACGTTTTTATTTAATGCACTATGCATAGATAGATAAACAAAATAAATATTGTATGTAATCAGATTTTAATATTTGTACACCAGTTGACTGGTTGACTGTAGAGAACTAAATTGATTTTATCTTAAGAACTATTTGTACCTACTTTCAACAAATAAATATTTGAATTTATTTTGATTGTTGCGGACTCCATAAATGCTAAGACACAGCCAAACCATTTTTAATACATGTATATTGTATTAAAAATGGTTTAAGATAAGAATACCGATTGAACCAATTTTACTTAGCTATTAAAGTGTTCTTTACTTAAGGTTAACGCTGACGACTATAGCGGGAAAGGGTTTCGAATATTTTGTTTTGAGGGCTGGCATAGTAGTCGGCTGCCATTTTATATTTTTCCAAATCGGCGGTGCACAATTAAACCTTTATATATAAAGGACACAAACACAAAATATATGTATATGGACTCTCTTACTTTTTATGTAACAAAAGCACTTTACAACAACTGACACCTTAGTTGTAAGAAAGTCATTGATGTATGGAGTATGATACAATTATTATTATTTAACGATAATTATCAAGAGTATTTTACTTGATAAATTTAATTTAATAAAGAATAATTCAAAAAGAGTACGGATCATGAGTCAGTAATGCGTAGATTTTAATAAACAAAATAAACTAACAGAAACCACTTTGGATATACAGTTAAGTGTACTCTAATTCGTCAATGTTTCGAGCTTTGGGACCGAAATAAAGATATCGGCAAAAAACGTTTTGACACACTTTTGTTTAACTTCGTTCGTAGCAAGCATTTGCCTTTATAGATTCTGTTTTTTTTTTTCGAATTCGTATGGTTTGTACATTTCCTAAATATGAAATAATAATAATGTAGAAATAAAATAAATGAATCATAATCGTGTCAAAGTCATTATTTGGCTATTACTAAATATTAATAGGGAGTTTAGACGAGAACACGAAGAGCATGGTACACACTGTGTACGGATTGATATGTAGAAGAAAAAACGAGTTACAATGTAATTCTATTTTCTCTTATTGTGTTATTACATTTATAGTAAGAGTTAATATGTTGTTGTAACACTATGACTGAGGAACGATGCGGTCCGACCATAGACTATATTAAATAACGAATTTCGTACCACAAATTCAATTATCGTTGTCTAAAGTGTCGCTCGAAACACGAAAAAAGAAACTTCGTTGAATTGTAGTAGCGGTCCTGTTTCCAAGATATTTTTAGGAAGAGAAAATAGGAAGAGAAAATACGAAGAAACTCTACTCTCAGCTGCATTAAATTAGTACCTGAAAAAGTAGGTACACGCTACGGGCGCCCACCACCCGCAGGTAATCTCATGCATTTACAGTTGCAAATTTCATAATTGTGTATAACATTTAGCAAATTGAGCAACAACAGCGAAACTTATTACTTTCTGTGCACACATGGGTTTCCCTTCAACGACATCCACTGTTAACTTACATTCTTTATCCTGCCTGATCATCCGTTGCTCCTCTTCCTGTAAGTACATCTCGATATTTCTGAGCACGTCTGCCTTCATGTCGATCGGCGCGAGATCCGACGTTAACAGCTGGTGGTAAAACTCTTTCAGTTCCGGCCGTAACATAAACTCGTAATGCCTCACGCATACAGACCCCAGGGCTTTTAGCGTGTGTGAGACAAAATCCTCGTCTTCAAGTCCAACAAAGAACATCAACGTGTTGTACACTTGCTCTTTAATGTCACTCTAAAAATTAATAATTACATTTATTAGGGCAATCATTACTTTTCGCAAAGATCCATAAACTTAAAGAATTTCCCACAAATTTACATAAGATACACACATCGAAAGACTATAAAATAATCAGAAGAAATAAAACAAATCGAACACTCACCGGAAGACCATCTATGACTTTAGAGTCCATAAAGTCAAAATATCGTAATAGAAGGCCGACAATAAAGAGCGATCTTCGAAAATGTGGTCGTGAGTGTGACGTCCGCGTCTGCTCAGGATTCCGTTGCCAGCTGTTTTTCCAGTAAATAAGGACATCTGGAAAATGTTCATCAAATTACGACTGGACAATTAATATGTAGTTACGCAGACAATTTTCCTTTTAAAACAAAAACTGTTCAGTATGTATATATTTCTATTTTATTTCCGGCTCTATTAATAAAGCAAAAGTAAATCTCTCCACCCCATGGGTTCCCGGGTTAGAATGTCACCCCCTTTCTTCCCGTGGGTGTGGTAAAGAGACGACCGAGGGAAAAGGTAGGAAGCTGCGCCTTCAGAAGAACTGACAACTTCTTCCTTCGATTATGGCCAATTATATATTGGCTATAAGGATGGAGATCTTGTTCTAAGGTGGACGTTCCGGTTGATGTTATGATGAAGAAATCTCTCAACCACAGATTCCATATGACCGCAATTGAGAGACCTAAAGAGTTCATTTGGCAAAACAGAAAAAACTCCAATAACTCCGAGACTCTAGAAAGTCCATTACAGTACCAAATTATATAATAAATTTGAAAGAGTGTGTGCAAGTGTGTTGTCATTCACATTCGAAACTGCTGAACGGATTTTGAAGAATGTTGTCTTAGGTTTTCGCGATTATTACACATAGTATTTAAACAACTTTAAACGGTTTAAATCGCGTATATTTATCATTATTTTTGTCCCGACGTTTCAAACACTTTGCAGTGATCGTGGTCATGGGGTGACTAATTGGTTTTATTTGTCACATGAGTTATTAAGATTTAGATTTTGAAGAAATTTGATACAAAGATTCCTTCGCTCCTAGATAAGGACGTAGGATACCTTTTTATCTTGTTCCACTTAGTAGTGCCCGAGGGAGCACGATATAACCGTATTCAAACAATACTTTAAATGAGAAATAAAAGAATTACATGAGCATCGTAATTTCATTGGAGTGGATAAATAAAGAGTTGTTAGTTCAAATCAGAATACTTACTATGATACTTTTGGAAGACATCCCTTATGAGCTTATAGTTGTGCGTTAAAGTATTGACAATAGCGGCTAAGCAAGCTATACATGAAGCGATCACTAGCTGCCCTCTCTGTAGGATCAACTTAACCGCATCTTCCTCTAGTTGAGCTAAGAACACTTCGCTGGGATGCTCCATTAAAGGCACAACTAGTTCTAATGTCGATGCCACTGTCGACATTATCTGCTGCTCGTATTGATTCTGAAAAATAACACAGGTTTAGATATCCAACTCATATTCATAGACATCAAATAAACATCTTATAACTTTCTACCGAACCGCCAATGCTTTGCACGCCGTGCAAATTTAAAATACGCAAAAAAATTTGTTTATTTACGACATCACATTAGACACCTCTAAAATTATCAGTGTTTCTTCTACTATACTCTGCATGAATTATACATATAAAATCTTACCTTGAATAACACTATCTTTAAAAAAAAAACGCATCTTAATTCGTTGCGTAGTTTAAAAGATCTAAGCATACATAGGGACAGACAGCGGTGAACAACTTTGTTTTATACTATGTAGTATGGATTAAGATTGATTGCTCTTTAAGTATTTTATCCACAATAGAAAGAGAACATAGTCAAAGTCAAAATTAAGTATTTGGATTTGGCATCTACGACGCTTTTATGAAGGTCAATTACAAAATTTTAGGTCAAATAAGAATATTCTAATGTCGATTTCTGCAAATAGGGTATAGAGCCACTGCGAGAATCACGGGCAAGAAACCCAGGGCTATTCTTTGTATGTCTACTATTTTAATTATAAAATGACTCCAATATTTATTACATTGGTGATTGACTTTGGATAGGCATCGCAAGTCTTCTAAAGAATCAAAAATTGTATAATATGCTTTTTTAATTTATGTATGTATGTATCTGTAGGAATATTATTATTAAATCGCACACTATGTAAGAATAATACTTTTTATTTGTTTTTGCTTATCGAAATCCAGGCACAACTATTTGATTTTCATTCTAATGTATTAGTGGTGGAAACTGTTTAATTTAAATTTACCTTAGATCCTTTAAGCAAACAGTACAATAATTATCATGAATATGGAGACTTGGTCAAATTAATATCTATAAAAAAAACCTTCAGTGATTCGCTAAAATCCATTCCACATATAGCAAACTTCTAAAATACCACCATACAAAAAGTAAAAGCCTTGTTATAAAGAATCAGATTTGTTATAAAAAGAGGAGGATAATTATACGATAAAAATCTTGAAAGAAAAACCAATATCAATTAATTAAAGAGAAACTTCGTCTGCTATAACAATCAACAAAATGTTATTTAAATTATAGTTTGGTCTAATAAAGATTGGATAATATTACTGTTTGTAAGTACGTAACTAATTACTTATTTACTTTAAATAAGTGTATATTTTAGGTACATGGCGGCTTCCTCAGTATTTTTAGTACTTACTTGACATTTTAAGCTCAGGTACGGTTGCAGCGTTAAGGCATGATTAACTAGCAATTGTGGCCTAATTTTTGCAAATAAATGCAGTGTCGAAAGGCACGCTAAAATGCGTTGTGACGAGACCGTCCCTGTAAATAAAAATAAAAAATTGTACACAAATTCAAACGTTTTAAAATATGTCCATGCAGTATCTATTTATATATTTACCTTCAGTACTGTTCTCTTCTAATTGCAGTAAATTTTCAATAAGGCAGTCTACAATTTGTTGACACGCAAGTAACAAAGATTTAGGGGGTTGATATATTATTTTTGTGGAGTCATCTTTGTCCTCTTTCGGTTTGAATAACTGAAAAAAGACAACTCATTAGCGGTGTTACGTTGGATGGGTTGGATTGGATTATATAGTTTATTTGGTAAAACTTACGCTCATCAACAACTGCTGAAACCATTCGAGTCCCATATCTCTGGAGGAGATGACGACATCTGTGATGTTGAGGACTTTCCTAGTGAGCGGGTCTGCAGCCGCGGCCGTCATGTCGAGTGTACCGGGCCGGGCTGTGTTCGGACACGGGCTAAACCACATGTTCTGAAACACCTCCATAACCAGTTTCCTGATCCCCTCCTCATCATTCACTCTTCTGATCATTTTTACACAAATCTCGGGTATCTTCGGGAACTCAGGGCACTCTATACAAATGTCTTTTAATATTTTTATCACACGTTTCCGTACTGACACACCGGTATCCTGAAAATTTACAATAACATAAAGATAACGGGTTTTATAAGTTTGGAAATAGCTTGTTGGTTTGTATTTTTTTAAGAACTAGTGACTGATTTTCATCAAGCGTCCGTCTTGGTGGGTATCATCGCAGCGTCGAATAGTCTGCCTCGAAACAGAAGTGTGCAAATACTTCTGTGTTTAGGTGTGCACATACAGGAAATTATTTGGCGAATGTGAACTAAGAACCTCAGAGGGACGAGCGCAGTGTAGTAAATAGAACGCGAACGGTGAAACTGGAACTGTCCTGGACAGACGTGACGCTTAACTTCAGGCACTTCGATGATAAGGCAACTTAGCCTTATCATCGAAGTGAAATAAGAGGTCTAAGTAAAAAAAAACAACAGTAAGGTGAGTAATAAAAAATATGAAGTAATGTGACAATAAAATTAAGTAAGGTGACTCACCAATATCCTGTTGGAGAGCATTCCGTAATACTTGTCGATGAGATCGGGCCGGCTGAGCACGAATTTGCCAACGAGGTCGACGGCAGCCTCACGCACCGCCGTGGACTGGTCGAGAAAGGAACGGTTGACGCCAATCTGCATGTCAGGCCTCGCCAGCACCGCCGGGTCCGCCTCTACGATCATCGCGAGGCACTTCATCGCCTTCGTTCTTATCGCGATCGTGTTCTCGCACAGGATCACCAGTATCTTCCGCAGGTACCGGTCGAAGCTCTGGGAGAATGAACGCTTCGACGCCAAATACTGCGATATTAACTCGGCGCCGCCGTAGTCTATGTACGATTGCATCACTTGCACTTGCGTGCCACCCTGGTACCGAAACGGGCGAATCTTCTCGACGAAGAAATTTTTCCGCCGTTCGATAGTTTTGAACTTCTCTGCGGAAATGATTGCGCTCGCGCTCTGCTTGGATTTGGATTCCTTGATGCCGCCGTCACTGTCCTCATCCTGTTCGGACTCCTCGCTAGACTCGTCTTTGATGTAGCGCTTCTTAGATTTGTTTTTCGGCCTCTTGGTTGGCGAAGCCGCTTTGGGCTGAACTACCATATCGCGGTACCACTGCGTGATATAGAAATGTCTAGCACAGTTCCATGCCGGATCCTTCTGGCCGTTGATGGCGAGGTAATCTAGTAACACTCGCTGGAGGAACTCTGTCCTCTCTTCGTCCTCGTCGAGACCGGAGGTAGCGCTCTGTCAAAATATATAGAATACATTAAATATTTTTTAAATATTAATAATTAATTAATTAATAATTTTACAAAAATACATACGTAAGAGAATACGGACCCAATAATACTAAAATAAGTTTATTTTTGGGTTCTAATCTACAGGAAGATGGGCAGCAGTACCATATGAAGAACTGCTTCAAAATCAAAATATTTGACTGCGATCCCTATGGCGCCTGCCAAGCGTGGGAATTATAGCAAAGCCCCCTTAATGGGGGAAGCTTTGTTCAGCAGTGGATAATTCAGCTGTACATATGATTGAATTTGAAGCGTTTTAAACGTTGTATTTACTATGAGAAATCGTAAGAACGCAAGAAAAAATGATAACGTTCAATTTTGTAATCCCATTCAGTGAATGAAACTATTGTGTAGGCAAAAAATATTTCATACTATATTTATTAAAGAGTAATCACCCGCGTGCTTGCGAAAAGTATACAAATTTCCACTTGTCGCTAATAGTGAGCAAGATCATACGCCTCGCTCGACAAGCCGAATTATAACACAATAAGGCATGTACCCATCGTAAGAGTTTAGGTGCATGCTGGTAGACCATGTCCGCCTGGCTAGCTACCACCTTCTAGTAGAAAATCTATCGCCAAGCACCAAACAGTATATTCCGGCAGCTCTCCATGAGAGCCATTTCCAAAATTATACGTATTTACCATGTTCGACCACATATTTATTTCCCATCAGGGGACATTGTTATCAATGGCTAGCCCATCAACTGTAAAAAACTAAGTTATACAACGCCCGCTGCGGTCATGACTTGGATGGGTAGGCACGTTAAGCCGTCGGTCCCGGTTGGTGTCTTAGGATGGCAGTTGTAATAACATGATATTGGAGCATTTTGCGAATTCCCGTCTGGCTAGCAATAATATTTCCATACCAAGCACCTGACGTTGTGTTCCAGTGACAGCTGCCAGACCTTCAGAGCAGTAATTCTAGGTTAGTCTGAACTACATTTTGGTCCATATCATCACTGAGCATCAGATGAGATAGCGGTCAAAGGCCCATCAGCAAAATATTAAAGAAACTTAAAGACCTGCGCAAGTCCACCGTCCTTCTCCTCCTCAGCGCGAATGTCACGCACGACAGCGTCCATGGTGGCGAGTTTGGCGCGCGACTGTACCGAGTCCCGCCGCAGCCGCGCCGCCACCAGTCCCAGGTATTCGAGCGACGCCACCCGTACAGACATCTCCATCGACTTGTCCGACATGTACTTCACCTGCACACAAACCAGCATCCACGGTCAATATTCCACACACTATTTTAAGAGGATAAGGAACCAACAAAGTTGTTCCTTACATTACACCACACGAGTTAAAGAGATGGTGAAGTAAATGGCGTTGAAAACGAATATGAGATAGCTTTAGAGTGCATTGTTTAGTCTCACCACAATGTGCCAAAATTAACCATGAAAACTTTTGTGGTGAGTGCCGACTCGCGAACTGACAAAGGTCATGAAGGCAGAGTTTTGGCCGAAAACGGGTCAAGTCCGGCGCTTCCTGATTGGGTTACCTGACGCGCTACAAGTCAGCGAACGTGACCAAATCAGACACTTAACGTTACCTACGTTTTACTATATTGTATGTAAGGTCTTGAAGGTATTCATGTAATAATGTATTATATAATAGTGGGCCTGTGTTACTTGTAGGCATGACTTTATTTGCCTGAAATAATTAAATTATTATATTACTGAAAAACATATTTCATCAAAGTCACAGTGTCTCGCTGTTATGCACTGGAGCCTGGGTCCCAGCATATCTACCCTGCGCCAGATCAATTCAACCATTTTAAATGATCTTAATACAAGGTCTATACCATCTGCTCTTACTTGCTAAGTTAATATTGGCTCATATCAAAAGTTCACTCACCAGCATCGTGCCAAGTAGACTCAACAGCAACTCAGTCGCGGGCCACTCAGGTTTGTTAACAGTGGTCAGCAAATCGTGAACGAAATTTTCGAACAGGGGCCGAAAGTCTACATCTTCCGAGCGACTCCGGCACTTGTTCAGGAATGACGTCAGGAATGTACCGCCCACACTGATTGCTGCCTCGTACTTGGATATTATTAAAAGATCTTTGTCTAAATGCTGAAAATACAAACAAATTACATTTTAACCGCTAACTTTATCAAAGCGTTTTTAATGTGTGAAAAGGTCTACTTACCTACTACTACTTACACTTTGTAAGATTTATATTTATATTTAAATTTTGGATCTATTTTTAGTTTTATTTGACTGATACTAAGAAACTACGAAAAACTGTATACATTTTTGTAAAAACTCATACACGATATTTTAGTAGTAAAAAAACAACTTACTTTTTTACTGTCGGACGTCTCAGCATTGTTCTTATTCTTATCTTTCTCATAAGATTTACACAGCGACTCTGGCAATGTTACAACACATTGCACCAATTGCAGTACCAGAGCCGTCAGCATCTGTATGTGTTGATCCGAATTCAACTGGTAGGAGCGCAGGTTGTGCTTCGAGCTGGGTATGCGCGCAATCGACGCTAAAATGTCTTCCAGTAGTAAACGCCGGTGCTGGTCGTACTTTGTGAATATCTAGGAGCAAATGCTTTTTTTTAATATGCTTATAATATTTCCTTGCATTATCGTGTAAAATTTATGAATCCATAGTGACTGGTTCGAGCATAATAGCAAAACAAAGTCGAATTTCATAATCCGATACCCGATCGCTCTAATTTATGTGATAAAAAGTGTTGCATAAAACCCCTCTAATTGTCAATTGGAATCTCAGGCAATTGTCCCATCACCCGCGCCGAAAACACCGACTTGCCATCTAATTTCTCGCATAAGAAACTCACAAAAGATCCAGTCAATCCTGTGTCAATAAATGAGATTCATATATTTATAGTAGGTCCCTGATTTTTGCAAATGTTCATGATCATCATCATACCTTTAGTTTCCAGCGAGAACTCTCTCTCCACAAGATCTTCGAAGCAACCAGAACTATACTCACTCAGCGATACGATGATCGCTTGGTGATCAGAACAGGGAGACACTCGCTTGGTATACCAGTGGGCCGCTACAAGCGAGTGTTGCGAGTAACTACACGTCACACTCGCACACTCGGTTATAATAGCCCAGCGACAAGACTATCGGAAAAACACACTCGCTTTGCGCTGCTTCGCTATCTAGATTTACTCGTTTATCGCCAACAACTGGAACAATTGCCTTAGGGGGAGCGTAAAGTTTAGCTGTGGACGATATGGCTCTATATATAGTGCATGGGAGAATTAGTATTAAACACAAAAAAATAAAACTCACCGTAGTAACGAGTTTGAGCGCCGCCAACTGCAACTCGCTGACGTTCTCGACGAAGAACGGCGAGACGCCGACCGTGGAGGCGTGTAGGACCGTGGTGTCGGTGAGATGGTGCGCGCCTAGCAGTTCGGAGAGCAGCGTGACGCACTCGTGCGCGTGAGTGTACAGCTCGCGGATAGCGCGCGTCGAGCCTGAGCCGCCGCGTCGCGTCGCGTTAGTAGCGCCTCCGCCGCGCCGCTTGCGTCCGTCCACTAAACGAATAACACATATTATTAAAAATCCACCCTCAAACTACTGACAATAGCACATTATTGCCAAAGCCGCGATAGAGGTCAAGTATGAGGCTGAAGGCCGAGCCGCGCGCAGGTGAGACCTTCAATGATACGAGACAAGAAATTGCCTTTTCCGACGGTGCATAAATAGTAATTTACTCAAAAAAATGCAAGGATATAAAAATATTACTAAATTTAAGTACCATTATCTCTAAATATATATCATGTGGGTGTTCAAGTAAAAACTGCTTTACGTTTTCACAAAATAAAGTTTTCACATATCTTTGGTTTAACTTCGCCAAATCTTAGCAACCCTTATAGTAAATTATAATATTACCTTTCTTTTTGGAAGTCGATTGAATGCTATACACGGGGTCGTATACGCAGTAGATCGTGTTGTTCAACTGGAATTTAATGAACATTATGATTCTGTCTATGACATCCTCAAGAAATATGCGCTTGGGCATGCTTGGTGACGTCATTACATAGAGAGCTGTAAGAGACGCGTCGGACGCGCACATGACTCTCTCGAGAGTAGACTCTAACCATATCTGTCGCATTTCTTCACTGTCCTCCTAATAACAGAAAGTATAATCGTCAGTAATATGAAAATATTAAATTTAATATGAAATTTAATGTATGAAATTAATTATTACTGACCGGATCGCCTACGAGTGACATTTTCTCGGCCGCCCTAATATTTTTTTCCAAAATATTTAACAGTCGAACTAATCTATCGGAAGGTATTGCTTCCATAGCACCGAGGTTTTTTAGTTTAGCCGCTTCTGAACACAACTCTTGAAGCTGATAACGTGGCAGTAAAAAATCTTCCGGAATGTCAGCCCCCTCTGTAAAAATATAAAGAGCATAAGGTCTCATTAATTTAACATTTTGTTTTATGAAAATGTAAAATAATTTATATACCACTCACCCATTTCGTCTGTAATGATTATGTCGTCGTCGATTGCATCAAATACCGATTCAATCAATTTGTTAAATCGTTGATAAGTATTGGTCTCCATTAATTCATCTACAGACAACATCTCTAGTACAGGTACTAATCTTCTTTCCACTTTCCTTAGCTTCGGCCGTACTAAAAGGAAAAATTATAGGAATTAAAAACCAAGGAAAATGATGAACTCAAAAGGAGAAAATATAATATTGTAAGTGTATAAAAAACATAGTATCACGTCGGTACATCTCTTAAGGGATATGGAGTAGTCGGAACAATTATTGTCTATGCATAATGAATATTAAATAGATTTTTATTTTACCTAAAGAGCAAAATGCTTACCAATCGCAGCCTCAGCTTCCCCTTTCTTACTAGCTTCTTCGTGTTTCCGCTTGACAGCCTCCCAGTTTTTTTCTCTAGCTATATCAATTGCTTCCTTTTCTTTATCTACTGGTGGTATACTACTAGGTTTTGCTTTCAGTGGTACATTATCGTCAGAATCTGATTCGATAACACTGCTTTTTCTTGATCTGTCATCATTTGTAAAGTCATGTTTTTTCAATATTCCCTCCTGTAACATAGAGAAAGTATAGTCAGTACAAAAAATATTATTAGTACAGAGATATAAAATGGTTTTAAATCGCGGGAAACAAAAGTACTCACTGATAGCCTTCCTAGTTTAACAACAGGATATCTACTGTTCACGCTTAAGGTATTACTAGTGTCCTGTTTATCTTGAGTGGTGTTTTGCGCGATTGGAGGCGGTGCGTATGGAGCGCCCATAGAAGGCTGAGGCACTTGAGGTTCCTGGCGTAACGGTGACGGAGCAACGCTGGCTTGCGCCGGGGATTGACCTGTCATCACATTCCCATCTGTATAAAATGTTTCTATACATTATTAAATAGTTTGAACTACACTAAACTTGAAATTAAGAAACTGTTAACGCTGTACGAAGGATCAAAGTACAGTAAGCTTACCTAGTTCAAAAGGCTTTTCTTGAGATTGCATAGTTGTTCTTGGTTGTTCAGCTGTATTATTTGGAGACATCGACAGTGGGTCTTTATCGTCTAAGTTAGTACCGAAATTTCTATTGTCTTGAACAAGGCTATTGTAAAATGCACTGTTTTGTGAATTGGATGTATTTGACATTGGGCTTGTATAAATATTGGAGGAATTTGTACTGTTCCATATTGGAGAGACATTGTTTTGGGCAGTGACCTGACTTCCCGGCCTAGCTTGAGAAGGTGGAGAGCCTATATTAACATTAGGCGATGACTGGGAAGGTGGAGCCAGAAGTTGTTGGTTTGGAATGGATGCTGAGTGCACAGTTGTTCCGAGTGTTGATGGGCTTGTAGGAACAGAGTTGTGCGATGCATAACTAAACGTTCCTGAGGGGGACATTCCATTAAACTTGGGGGTATTTAAATGGTTACTTCCCCAATGATTTCTTTGCTGCTGATCAAACACATTCGGGTTCACACTTAAGATTGCTTTCAATAATTCAGGTTTAGCTTGTTGAGGAGCTGGACTCACAGCATTTGGTATACTTTCATCCTTTAGGTCTCTGTAAAGAATGAACATGGTCAAAAGCATAACAGGGTTCCGGCGCATGATATCAGTCACGCCAAGTTTCAGATACGCAAATTATCAAAATAGCACGTCAAGGCCGCTTTCCCATTGCTGGTGTAATTTTCATTGAGTAAAGATTGCGAAAGTAGAATAATTTAAACGAATAGAGTATTCTCTATAAGCATCAGTCGTCCATTTTATGAGGCATTGGTAACAATTGATGGCCATTTGATAGCTAGTGAAGTTTTCTGACAAAATTTTCTTCATATTTGTAAACATACTTATTATAATTTTAATATCTTGAAACATTAACAGGGTTAATATTCGTAAACTGGAGCTTTATCGGGAATACTTTCCAGTGTATTATTTTTATTGGGCAACATACCACTTAGTTTTGTTAATTTCTGGGAAACATTGCATTCATGATATTGTGAATGCAATATGACAGGAAAGCATTAGGTAAAATAACATGCATTTTTTTATGAATTTGAATCAAGGTGGTAACTTAGTAATTAAACAACTTTGAACGGTTTAAATCGCGTATATTTATCATTATTTTTGTCCCGACGTTTCAAACACTTTTCAGTGATTGTGGGTGACCATGAATTATTTGAACAAAAATAATGATAAATATATGCGATTTAAACCGTTTAAAGTTGTTTAATTACTATGTGTAATAATCGCGAAAACCTAAGACAACAAGATGGTAACTTTTGACCTAGGATTGAAAAGTTACACTCAAGGACATTTCGCAGCTGGCCTGCAAGGACAAATTGGTAGGAACTTGGCGACAGAAATTTTAATCATAATTGTTATGAAATAAGATGTCAGACGTTTGTTACATGAGAAACATACAAACCCCTTCTAAATTACATTGACAACAAATCAAATGGTCTATGAAGCAAGACTGTCTCTTTTTAACTGTCTACTTTTAATTTAAAGATTTTTAAGACTAGTTGGGGTTAATTAGTGGAAATAGGGTACAATGGTGCTAAGTAGATGGGCACGAATATTAAAACATATATATGTGTTTTTATATTTATATTGTCATACAAGAATTAAAATTTAAGAAACATTTTAAATTGAAGTAGAAAAAGTATTAGAATAGTATAATAGAAATAAATATAAAGAATATGGCAACTTAGTCACTGTAACTAGAGAGCTTGAAGATCTATAAAATAAAAATTATGCTTGGAATGAAGCTTGACTCAGTAATCTAATTTCTTGCTCCACATTGATCTTTGTAGAACATTTGTTCTTTATTACAGTTACAACTAACAATACTTACATTACATGTTTATATATACACTTATATCTACACTTAAATTACATGTTTCAAAGGGAATGATTATTTTTAGAACTTTTGTACTAGAAAGTTGGTTATTTATTTAGAATCAATATAGAAGACCAACAAATCGGTAATGTGAGTCATATTTTCTGGTGGAGTTTGTGCATAGAAAATATCTTAGATCAACAGAAAACATTTTGACATCTTTTTTAGCCAAGTATTTCATATACCATTTAGTGAGGTTCAAAAAGTGTTCTGTGAACATCTAGGATGGATATTGTAAACATGAGCGCCTTCAGGCGCCTCTTTTTAATCTTTATGGGGGAGCACCAGAGCACCGCGGTGCAAACTTTGAGAACGCCTGGCTTAAACTATTATAGATATAATATATATACTAACATACACTATTTTACTGTACACTCTTTATCACAAATTAGACTTTAAATACTTACATGTGTGATACAGATGTTTGCATAAGCGACTGGAGCAGTAGAGTCACCAAGTTATCATCGCGAGTAGCTAAAAGAATGGCTGCTTCTTCAGCAACTCGAGGGTGGAATAATTGTGACTTGTTATTTAGTACAGATGGCAAAGGTGTTGGAAGTGGTAACACTGGTAATACTGAAACATGAATTTAATATATGTATTATTATTAGTTAATAAAAATATATAGTTTATAACATAATTTTAAACGAAAATAGTCTATAATAGTTTTGTTTAAACTTATACAACAACATTTCTAGCTATACATATAATAAAACTGTAAGCGAGGTCCAGTCTACACATTGGTGACAAATAGGAAATCATTTTTTTGTGTATCTGAAAGTAAAGAGTACAAAAATATATTTTTTATTACATCTATTGTAAAAGAGCTAGTTTGTGCCTCGTAAACAGGGACTAAAATATCTTTTTAATCCCGGAGGGACAAAATGTGATTTGAATTTAGAAAATGGTCATTTTTAGTAAAAGTTCCAATAGCGAAAGAGATCAATCACAAACATTATATGAACAAGTTACAGGCTGTACCTACGTATGCGCGACTGAAAGAAGGCCGCGCCAACCAAACTAAACGCATGGCATGGGCCACATAAAATAAAATGTATATGAAAATACGCGGGAAATGCATGCCGCCTTTTTTCGTGACACAATCACAAATTATATAGATAAGTCTAAAGAGTCACAATTAGATCCCATACGAAGTTAACTTAGTTTAATAAAAAAAATTGCATGTCTTACAGTAGTGAGATTAAATGTATTACTATATTAACTCCATAGAACATTGTACGGTAAGTTCTATAAGTACTATGCGTTTTAGATTTTTTGAGTATAGAAATAATATCTGGTCTGGATGACGACGACATCCTCAGGAATTTTGTAGTGTTTTTCATATGTGTCCATCAAAAGAGTCCACATTCTAGCTACCGAGGGACTTGCTGCTTCTCGTATGATTTCGAGGAGTCTATCTTGACGACTATCAAGGATCACCTTGCATCCTACCAATAGGTGCCTTGCTGTTCCTATGACCTCCCGATAAATACCGCATGACTTTTCGGTGGCTTTCCCCTATCTTACTAAGTTACTTTGGTCTGGGAGGGTCATCTGAAAGGCGTTATGATAGAATTTTAATAAGGCAGGTGACCAATCGTATATCAAGGTGCGCACTTTAACGCCAGAGGGATACAAAATTCACCTATGGTTAGCTATTCACTTTGTATTTTCAAGCTCATTGCATGCACTTTATAGTTACCATTTTCGTCTTATTGTAGAAAAGATTTTACGACGTCTTTATCCTCAGTTTTCTTTCTCGAACCCAACGCCGCTTTGCTGGATTGAGCACCTATCATAAATTGTTTATGGAATTGAAGCCTCGAATCAAGATTGGAGGTACTTTTGTCTTTTGGGAGAGATGCGATTCATATCTGTCTCTCTGTATGTTTGTACGCACATCGCACAAAACTATTAGGCGGACATTGATGAATCTTTTTAATATATATTGTCTAAAACTCAAATATGTACATGTGGTTTATTATCAAAATCAGTTCATTAAAGATATTATATATATACTAGATTTACTGATTATTATGTTTAAATACTTCGAAACTGTAGGTGCTAATTGTTACTTCCAACTGCTTAAGGCAACGCACGCCTATTTTATGATATAGTTAATATTAGTAATAGTTACAAAACGAGCCACTAAGTCATTATAGATAATCTCGGTTTTATGTCAGAAGAGGAGACGTGTAGATAAGTCTAAAGAGCCAACTAAAAAAATGCTTCTAATGAGCAGGACAGTCTGCTTCCAACACTAATGTATGGTGGTGAAAGTTGGGTATTGCAGAAAAATCATGAAATTAGAATAAATTCAGTGGAGATGAGAGGATTGAGAAGCATGATTGGAGTCAAATGGAGTGACAGGATAAGGAATAGTGTGATAAGAGAATGATGTGGTTGAGGATTCAGTGACAAAAATCGAGAGAGGTATGTTGATGTTTTGACCATGTGGAGAGAATGAATGAAATGAGAATGACTAAACAGGTATACGTGGGATGAAGGCAAACATTCCTACGTCAAATTGAAGATGTTCTGAAAAAAAAGGCCAGGTCAGGAGTAATTCCATAATTGTTCAAATATAAATAATCCTTAACCGAAACTTATGTATGAAAGGATTAATGAGTGTAGATGAAGCTAAAGAGATATGCAAGGATCATAGCAAGTGGAAATCTGTGATCTGTTCCTTTCCCTACAGGAAAGAGGTATGAAGGTATGTATGTAAATTGAAATATTTTGTAATATCTTATTTTTATCACATTAATAAGTGCACTATATAAATGAAAACGAAAATATTAAAATACCGTATATAAATAACATGTTAGAATATATCTATAAAATTCAGAAATTCTAATTGAATTCTTTGGAAGTCATACCAGGGGAGTAGGAAATCATAATGGGTTATATCTATATTCATATGGAGTATCGTAGGATATTGTTGACTGTAGTGGGCTAGTGAGTCCTGTCTAGACTTCTAGGGAATAGAAAATGCTGTCTAATCCCTTAGGGGTATTGTAGTGAAACGAGATTCCCCTAGGAGATCGGGATAGAGGATTTTAGTAGAATGTGCATTCAGAGATCATGTTGTCATCATGTCATCGGTCCCAGTTCTTATAGTGTAGTGGTGGGATATTCTGCCAATACTTGCCTGGCTAGATACTCTGAAGCCACCAAACTCCATGCAAAATAGCCTGCACAGTAGCGGCAAAATTGCAGAAAAGAGCCCACTCACACAGTGCCAAGTCAAGTAGAAAATCTGTCGCCAAGCACCTAACAGTGTGTTCCGGCAGCAGTCCTTGAGAGCCAGTAAAATTACAGGCACATGAGACCTAACAACTGTATGTCTCAGTGTGATGGGCATGGTGTAATTCATCGTTGACAAATTGCATCTGTTATAGGCAGAGGTCAGTCCACTTAACATCAGGTGGGCCTCGGGCTTGTTCCATCACAATAAATAAAGAAAAGAAAAAAAACAAGCTTCTTTGAAGTAGAAAATCTCTTACCAAGTGCTTAAAAATTTTCCTTCAGTTGTCAATGAGTGCCTGTAATTTTATGTAAGCCTTAAAAAGCATCATCACTTACTGTGAGGCGAAATGTAAATCAAAACTGTAAATCAGTTTGAGAATCAACTCAACAAATATCTTAATGTTAAAAAGAAAAACTAATAATTTATATAATTTTTTTTATTTTTTTTATGTTATTGTGACGGAACAAGCTCGAGGCCCACCTGATGTTAAGTGGACTAACCTCTGCCTATAACAGTTGCAATTCATGACAACTCATGAATTGCACTGCGCCCGTTACATTGAGACATAGTAGTTAAGTCTCATTGTGCCTGTAATTTCACTGGCTCTCAAGGACTACTGCCGGAACACACTGTTAGGTGCTTGGCGACAGATTTTCTACTTGACTTGGCACTGTGTGAGTGGGCTCTTTTCTGCAATTTTGCCGCTACTGTGCAGGCTA
Source organism: Plagodis pulveraria (assembly GCA_963890685.1). NCBI lineage: Eukaryota > Metazoa > Arthropoda > Insecta > Lepidoptera > Geometridae > Plagodis > Plagodis pulveraria. The sequence continues at coordinate 21,257,236 of OY982957.1, forward strand.
TTTTGCATGGAGTTTGGTGGCTTCAGAGTATCTAGCCAGGCAAGTATTGGCAGAATATCCCACCACTACACTATAAGAACTGGGACCGATCACTGCTTCAAATTAACATTATTAGTTTAATAATTAATTAAACTAATAATAATAATTATTTAAACAGTAAAACTAGTAGAGAGTAGCAGGATACAGGCAACTATCAGTTGTTACAACTGTCTGCCCGATAATAAATATTAATAATAAATAGGCGTCAAAAAATATAGTAAAAACCTTACAACCTTTCAATTAATAATATCAACATCTAGATTGGCTGTGATAATTACAAATTTTTCTGAGTGCTGCCAAAGTGAAATTAATGACTATGGACAATGTGTGATATAGACATATCAGCAATTATGCTGCTTGTCTACAAACAAATAAATAATTTGGACCATTTATTGATCAATCAAATCAGAACAGCCTAATCTAACAATGATATAGAGAATGTAGCACTTTGAAACAATATGTGAACTGAGGCAGCCCACGAAACCCAGTCTATTTCCTGCTGCAACATTACACTTACTGCTAACTTAATTATATAATAAGTATATTTCGATAAGTAAGTTGCAACATTTTAGAGATTTATTTTAATATTTTTACTACAGTTTAATAATAGCAGCAACAATAGCATGTGATATGTTGTGTGTTTATGAAATCAAGCCAAATGAGCGGCAGCAAAGCAATAGGTGATAGTTTCGCTTGGCCATGGCTGCCGCTTTTGTATCAGTCCAGGTACATTTATATGTTATCATTCTACATAATATGTTACTATCATATATATAAATATGTCTTATAGCCAATTTCATGGGCTGTCTAAATTCTTTTATTATGAGATTCAAATGACTAATTTTTTTGCTCAATTGGATGACACAATTAGTGATTATCAATAAAACACACTGCATATGTAAAACAATTCCATATGAATATGTTCGAACTTGTCTGAACAGGGCAGAGTGGGAGTGCCAATGCGCACGGCTATAAAAAAGAAAAACCATATATCTCAGAATTCAAGTAAAACTTTGTCGTATCATATGGGGTATTAATGTATGTTTAAATGCAGATTTAAGCCCGAGGGTTGCCAGGCTGGAATGTCAATGTGTAAGTTTCTGGATAACTAATAAATAATAATTAGCCTATTAATCTAAAGTTTACATTAATAGGCTAATTACTTGTGAAGTTTCATGTACTTTACAAGTAATTAGCCTATTAAGCTGATTAGGCTAATTACTTGAAAAGTAGTTACAACATAATGATTACACTTTTTTTTCAGAATTTTGGTGGAAAAATGAATGGGAGAGCAATTTTTTTTCATGGTATAGCCAAAAGTGCATACTTTCTAAAACCATTTAAATTATGAAATCTGTTCACACAAGTCTTGAGGTAATTCTGTAAATCCAACTGTCATTAGACTGGGATCACAGATTGTACTGACAATGGAAAAGACTCAGTTTGTACAAACTATGGGTTGTTATATTAAAATCAGGTTTTTTTTGTAAGTTAAACTGGCAGTATTTTATCAAATGAGCCTGGATCAAAAAATTTTTTTTCACTGTTGGCATTTCTTTGATTGAATCCTCCATTTTGCAAGAACTAAAAGGTTTAAATTTTAGATTATTTCATAATAGAACTAAATTTTTCACAAACACTATCAAATCCTACAACATTTTTAACAACTATAACTATAAATACTAAATTTTCATAATTATTGTTTACATTTCACAAACTAACATAACATACAAACTTATCATGGGATACACCAATAACCAGTGTATACCTATTATATTATTACAGGTATGATTGCTCATATGCCCATAATGTTTACAAATACAAGAGACTTATTACAACTTGCATAGTATTCATATATATCTGTATTTTTTTGAGAAATCCACACTACTCATGATTTTAAAGTTTGTTGACCCCAAATAACAGTACCTATTCTTTTTATAATAGTGATGGTAATATTTATGTTTTATCTGCTAGTTCAGCAATATATCTCTAAGCAGTTATAGTTTTATATCATAATAAGTATAATTTGCAGTTTTATTATGACATGAATTCCTTGAATGCACAATTCCTTAACACAAATTTTGACAATATTAAAATATCTAGGATATTGTGATCATTTAGAACTAGAGGTGATACATTTATGATTAATGAATACTACTTTTACAGGTGTATTAATATTATGTACTTACAATCTGTTAAACTGGCTACTCCTGCTAATGTTGTAATTGGGACACTTGGAATGTCCTTCTCATTCATCTTGATTGCTGGATATATTTATTTCGTAAGATTCATGAATACTTTCCTAAAAGTAAAAAGAAAGTATTTTCCTGGTTGCAGCAGCACTACGAAACAAACGACAGTTTGTTTGCGTAGCCTTCCGTTTCATTAGCATTTCGAATTTCACACACGTAACACTTTGCGCAGTAAATATATAGATCACTTTCAATATTGTAGTAAGGTCTGTTAAACAATTTCTAAAATTTTACAGCAAATGAAGATTGTTGTGTAAATGGGGCAGCCGTCAATTTGATGCTTTGTTGTGCGTTGTGCATCAAAACGAAGGTCAGCGCATCTGTGCGACACTCCCATCACAACCCACAAAATGTTATTTAGGTAGTCGTGTGCAATTAGATTTGTCTTCTTTGATGAATACTCACTGAAACATTATGATAAACTTATAATTATCCCGGACCAAATAAACTGAATCCCAACATTTAGCTCAAGGAATTGGGAAAAGTGTTGCCAAATGATAGAAATTTTCACCACATGACGCCATAATTATTTTTTTATTTCTCAGGACCACAGACCATATATATGCGCAGTAAAACGTAGTGTCACTTGGGGCCTATTCCATTTGACGCTAATTTCGTTGTTTTCGATAATTTTGACCACATTGCGTCTATGGTTGTGATCACTGTGATCGTTTGTAACTGTTCTTCCCTGTTCCATTTAGGATAAGAACGCTTAGAATGCCACTAAATTTGCCACTTCTTTCACTTATGACATTAGATGTAGGTAATTCAAACTGTTCCAGTAGCCTCATAGCGTTTATGGCGAAAATAATGCCAAGACCCAAGTGGAACAACTTTTAGGGAGTGTGATCGTTTTTAGCGAATTTAACTTTAAATGGTAAGCACCCTTGCTCACTCGGAACCAAAGAGAATATACTCGGAACTGCTTGGAACCAAGAAGCTAGGATTGTTGTCTCCTTAGAGTAAGGGCGTACACCATTTGACGCTAAATTCGTTATTTTCGATAATTTTGATCACCATTTGTCTATGGTTCATATTAAATGTGGATCCATAGATGCAGTTGTGGTCAAAATTATCGAAAATGACTCAAATGGAGTACGGCCTAAGAAAGCTACTTTTTCTATAGTCCGTCTAATATGGGTGCGTACCATATGGAGTTAAATACCCCTAAAACGATAAAAACGATCAGACTCCCAAAAAGCTATTCCACTTGGGTCTTGGCATTATTTTCGCTATGAACGCTATTAAGCTACTGGAACAGTTTTGATCTACCTACATCTAATGTAAAAAAAGGTAAATTTTAAATGGAACATGGGTGAACAGTTACAAATGATCACAGAGATCATAACCATAGACGCAATATGGTCAAAATTATCGAAAATAATGAAATTGGTGTCACATGAAGTACGCCCTTTAGCTTGATAATTTTGACAGCTCCTTGTAGGGATGCAGTGGTGTATAATCGATAATGAATCTATTCGATCACAATTCTCTTAGAACTTACGATCGATAGTTGCATGCTTATGCTGTATGGATTAAGACTTATGAACAATATCTTACTATTGAACTAGTTAGTGGTTCTGTAAGAACTGCACATTAATAATAAATTATAAATTAAAGCCATCCCACAATAACAATTTCTTCACATTCAAATTAAGTATATAGATGTTTAATAATTATACGTAGTTTAGTGACAAAACACATACCTTTGACATGAGTCCAAATCTGATTGATGGTATTGTAAAGCCAATGATGGAAATGTAAGCACCGTATGGCCATGTTGTTCAGCGATTTCATCCAAAATGTAAGTTGGCTTTCTGGGTTTGTTTTCTTTCAATAATCGAACCAATTCGTGTTTCAGCATAGTTTCATTGGCTTCAATGCCTTTGCTCTGCAGCCAAGATATAGTTCATTTTTTCTACTACTGGATGTCGGAGCTTTATCCTTTTATAAATAATAGTATGGCGCATTACTCATAATAATTATATATGGTTCATGAAGATTTTCCAGTAATGTTAAAAACCACATTGAACTTTTCAAAATTAACGTCCTCATGATATTCTGTTGCTTTTGTTGAGTTGAAAGTCAGCAAACAATTGGGTACGAAACCATTTGCCGTCCCTGCGTGCGCAATTATCAAGCGTTGTCCTTTGTCTTCGGGCACTTTGGTAATAGTGCAAAACTGAACGCATCCTTTTAATGTACTATCTACACTGAAATGATTTTCCTACCCACAGACATAGTACACTACGCATAAAAAGACGCTACGCTTGCGCTATATCTATGCTCCAACCTATAAATGTAAAAAAACCGATTTTAAACGTTTAAAATAAAGTGTTGCCGTTTTAAACCGCAATCAAATCGTTTTCGAAAAGTCGACGACTGTGTTTTACACTTCAGTATGGGAAATGTTTGGTCACCTAGTGTCATGTTTTAATAAGTTTATAGAAAATCAACAGAAAGTAGCTTCCTACATTACCTACTACATGAAATCGTAAGTATGTAGGTATACCAACCTATACATATTTATAATAATTATATTACACACTAGATACTACACTTTAGATTAGAAGACATCATTAACACAATACCTACCTATGTGAGAGTCTGTAGTGCCGCCATAATCTAAGAGTCAATAGATACTATTTTTAATTTCCAATTTATTATTTCAGAATAGCAGCTGACGAAGACAGTATGTACCATTAGTAGAATATGTTTTGTCAATAAAGAGCCAATGCCTTATTTACATTCATAAACATATTTACGTTATTTATATACATTATGTTCTTATTATTTCAACATCGATTTTTGATTCTGGTTGTTCGTTATGCGTGGCACAACTGGTACATCACTAGCTAGCTTTTTGAAGCGCTCGTAGCGAAGTTTACTTAGCTGTTCTTAACCGATCAGCAAAGTTAAGCAACGTCGCGCACGGTCATGAGTTGGATGGGTGACCGCTAGTAACATTACTACTGAGCATTTCCGTGCTTCGGAGGCACGTTAAGCCGTCGGTCCTGGTTGTCGTCTAAGGATGGCAGTCGTTATAGCATGGTGGCAGGGCATTTTGCGAATGCCCGCCTGGCTAGCTACCACCCTCAAGTAGAAAATCTGTCGCCAAGCACCTAATGGTGTGTTCCGGCAGCTGTCCTTGAGAGCCAGTACTTCTAGGTTAGCCTGAACAACATCTTCGACCACATCATCACTTACCATCAGGTGAGATAGTGGTCAAAGGCTAACATATAAAGCATAAAAAAAAAAAAAAAAAAGTCCGCGGTACACATCCATGAAGTACAACATTATCTGTATGAAAGTTTAGCTAAAAATATACGAAATTTCATAGGCGTGAGCTGTCAAAATTATCAAGCTAAATTAGACAAACCCATTGACAAACCATAAAGTTGTCTCCCAGCTTTCTGCTCGGTATATATATTTTTATTGCTCCCTATGTCGGGATATGGTCTCGCACGTCTTGTGCATTTGCCAGTGTCATATTTAATGCTTCTTTGAAACGACTTTGGTTTTATTGAGACATAAAAAAAACCTTTTTTATATCTCATCGAGCTATACTCGAATTTATTATTATTTCTGTGAAGCCATTTACAAAGAAATAATAATAACTTCGAGCATAGCTCGATGAGATATAAAAAGGATTTTCTTATAAAATCTATAAATGGGAGGACAAAACCGATTATCGTTGTTCGTGACGGATCACGGGAAATTTGGAATGGGTAATCGGATCTAAAAGTGAAGGAAGTATAAAATTGAAAAAGAATAGAAGAAGATAACAGAGAATGGAATAAATTCAATACCTTTATAAGTATTATAAAATAAAACTATCTAAATACTTATGTTAGCGATCCATCCACTAGTATTGCATTGTGAGTATGTGGTCATGAGAAATTTTCTTAGTTATCTGTGACGCGCCTACGGTGCCTCTAGCGGCAACGAATGGCAAGTGTGTGACGTGGAGAACAACGTGGGAAAGTCATCGGATTTTCAACAGCTTACGAAGTGCATTGTATTGTAAACAATAATTGTAAATGAAGTAATGTATAAATTAATACAGTAATTTATTTTATCATTTCAGAAGTGGCAACGCAACCATCACCTACTGTATCAATGAGAACGTGCTAGTAGGGCACGAATTTGAAAATTAAACCGACATACGCCGTCTGTATCGATAATCTGGTGAGTTCAATCCATGAAGCTGATGGTTCAATCTAATAAATCTATAAGTTTTTAGAACAAGCGTGTTAGTGACATAACACAGCAGGTTAGTTGTCTATATAAATATTGTATACATAACTATTTAGTTATGTATATAGTTAATGAAGGAAAACACATGAGTATATTGAACGGATAGTGACATTACTCAAGCCCAGTAATAATTAAGGCCAGTAAATAAACCAAAGTTTACAGAAGAAATAAACGTCGACCGTATATTTATTATTTGTGAAATATTTATATACTAGCTAATTTTAGAAATTAACATACAGTTTGACCCGCGTTTAGTTAAATGTCAGACATAATTATAGAATTTCTGTAAATGAATTTGAATACCCATTTATACCTAATCGAATGATTAAAAAACAAACTTACTGCCGGTAAAAAAATAGATGTAAGAGATCTCACGTAATTTTTGTTTGCCTTTATTTAAAATTATTATTTTAATTAAATTACGAATAATTTTATTTATAGCTTTAACCCGCGGCTTCGCCCGCGTGGACTATCGTTCAGGAACCGTTACCGGTTTTGGGAGCCGTGTCATATATAAATAGGTTACTTTTTAATCCTAATCAATCTTTTTAAATTAACCCTGTATATCGTAATACACGATTACATTACGATTACATATTAAAGATCGAACAGTTTAGTCACATTTTCCATAAAATTTTCCATTCTTGTACACTTAAAAACAGTATTATGTACTTGACCCGCGGCTACCAGTTCAAACGTTGTGCCCCATGTCGAGTGATGTAACATATCGATACAGTACTCAGCCACAATGGTGAAATTTTCTCCGTTACACTTAGCATCTGTCTTATGATATCACAAATTCTTGCCAATTAGCCACTGCATGGCTGGCAATTATGAACTTTTTTACGGATATCCATTGCCCTTTCCTGAGTCCCATAGAATAAATAGGATAGGGATTGAAAGTGGCTTCGCTTAATATCCTCGGTCCAGGCTTAGTGGTCAGGCACCAGATGATGGATCGCAACACTATACTCGAGTTGCCTGTCATACTCGACGCGTGACGGACGTCTCATCCGAATTCCGATGCTCAGCACGTAGCGTTCCTTCCATGCATTGGAAAACAAAGTAATAGTTTTTTATTCAAAGATACAATATTATTATTAATTTTATAATAAAGTTTTGTTAGTAAGCTAGTCTTTTTTTTATTAGATATTAATAGTTTTAACTTCAAGTGTCTGTCTATTACGGTTGAAATGATACATCAATATGAACGATGGATGAACAGGCCGAGCGCCAGCGACTTAGAGTAAGGTGACAAACTTTCATCACCAGTTTCACTCCGTCTCATCAACCCTGGCAAAAAATATTATAATGGGAAGTTTTTCAAATTTCAAGTCTCTGCGACCCGTGGTTTAGGCTGTGCGTTGTCTGTCAGTGAGCCAGGACTTTGATTCTTATATATATAGCTGTAATAAGGCTTAGTTTACAGAACAGTAACTGTGGAACCAATGATTCAAGTACATACGCCACAGCTGACTCAGTGTCGGATGACGTCGTTCTAGAACGTGATTTAGACGCTATAGGAAGCGTCGTGTTGTCGCGATAAAAATAATTAATGTTCAAGTCCAACACAGTCTAGATGATGAGACTAAATACATAGACGAAAAGAAACCTAATTTCAATTAGCGCTAGGTATTTAACCCTGCCTAAGTATTCTCGTTCTAAGATTGAAACGTTTAGAAGATCACTGTTAATCTTCTTAGTCAAAAGCAAACAATGATTACAGTTTACTATAACTAGTCGTAGCGATTGAAAGTAAACAATTTCGTTCCCAAGGCTTGCGGGTAGTATAGAATGTTATTACTGCATTCATTATGTTTATTATTCACTAGCTCATTTGACGTTGGTATGATGACCTAACTAGTGTTTAATTCTCTTGGAGCGAGTGGCAGAAATGTGGAGAGAGTGGCTTTCCAGTGTGAAGAGAATAATAAAATTCTTACAATAATGCTTAGACATAAAAGGCATAACATTGTGAAAACTATTAAGTCTCATTAACCGTTGTGGAATAACTGGAAAAAAACAGTAGACTGTTTAACACATGGTTCCTTTGACAGTAACGTACGGATGAATGCTCAAGGGCTGTGTTTTGAGGCACCTGAAGATTGTATTACTTACCTTCTGAAAATATTAACCAAAAGCGAAGAAGTACCTAAGTATAACTTAAATGTTCACACCGTCCTATACCAGTCCATAATAAACAAACGCAAGTCGGGAGTAAGACAGACTGTAAGCAAAGGCGTCCCGATGCGACTTGTTTTAATTGTACTGTAAATTACCTTTCTCGTAAAACTGTCCACGAGATCTTGTTAGGCGTGGATAGTGTTTAAGAGTGCATTCTGATTCAGCTAAGTGTGTGACAAGACAGGAATTGAACCCAATTAAAAGCGTTTTTAAATAGAAGCTCTGGTATCATCAAATTTAAAATACCAAATATATGCTTGAATTGTCAGGCTGTTAAGTTTTATATGAATCTGAGTAGTGAATGTACACTTAGTAGCGAACACCTTATCATGCCTGGAGTTTCTTTCATTGACGGGTAAGCATTTTTTTCTTCTTGTGCTTAAATTCATCAACCACAATCAAATCGCAGTTTGCAGCTATTGTTACCCGAATTTGTGTTTACTAGACAGTGCCTATCTTAAATGTCTGCAAGAAACTTACGACGAGGATTTGACAATCAACCCGGAAAGTGTGAAGACAGACAATGATCTAGATGATAATGTGAAAAGTAATTGAGCTTGCTGTCAAAAGAAAATAAGGTTGTTTTGCGTTCATTACTGCAGGATTAGGAAAAACTACCTTAACATATATGTACATAAAATAAAAACACAAAATCCCTGTACAGAGCATATCTTTAATACTATCCGGAAAGAAAAGAAAAAAGTCAAAAGCATGATTGAGGATTTCAGAGCGCATGAAATTATACGAGGATCAGTAGATAAACTTTCGAGGCCGAACTGTACCACTTGGGCAAAACGATGAGCCTCAATTATGCGTTAATGACATGGTTTTAAATAAAAGGACGTACTACGATAATTATCCAATTCCGTTAGTGGAAATATAAATAGTAAATGGCCCAAATTGACAGATGGAATGAGCAAATATATTTCACTTCCCTCAATTTGACTTCTGGGTATCATCTCTATTGTTAAAAACTCTTAAAATATAAAAGATTATCGAATCAATGCAATGGCGTCTTTCAAGCGATCTGAAACTCTAGGAGGTGAAAAACAAAATTAAGCAATCTGAACCAGAGATAAATTTAGCTGTACAAAAAAATATAGTTGAGTAGATGACATCTATTAATATTTTAATAAATACTGCCAAAAAAAAAACTATAAAAGGTTATCTAGTTAGAATTATCCTAGAAAGGAAATTGCATTCAGGATATTTCTGTAACGATGTTCTCTCTTTATGTAGATTATGATTTGAAAGGAAAAGTTCATGCCAATTCATTACGGTCGTGCAAAACATAATAATTACTCATATGCTTTTTACTTTTTGTCAAAAGTAGTTAGCAAACAACTGTAGTTACCTCTTATCATGCTGATATCAAATCTGCCCTATGTAAATAATCATTTGTGGATATTGTATAAAACGAGAAACTCTTTTTTTTTTTTTTTTTTTTATTATGGCAATTGTCAAAATGACATTTGTGCCAGTTTCACGTCAAAAATTACATAACAAATGACGAAATTTTGATAATAATAAAATAAAAAGGATGACCAGAATAGTTTACACAGATAGATAGATACATGAAATATTTAACATAAACATATTTTTAAAAAGAAAAAGTGCAAAATATATGAATAAAATTTTAATGATTAATATGAACTATGAACTTATTATAAATGAATATTATTGAGAGAGAGGAAGTCAGATAAAATTATATAAATATCAATATTATTAGACGATAAAAGTTCAGGTATGTAGGTTGGAAAGGGAACTTTTAAAGATTCAAGGCATAAATAAAACGCTACATGATTATATAGTGGACATGAAAAGAATATATGATTGAGATCCCCCTCATCCAAGCCACATTCACAGATAGAGGAATCTTTAACGTGAATCTTTTTTAAATGAGTAGGAGTACAACAATGACCCAGCCTCATACGGATTAATGTTGATGTGAACCGTTTGCCTAATTTCATCCGGGCAAACCACGGTTTGCTCGGAATCAAAGGTTGAATTTTGGCAAAGCCAGATCCAGATGACCGACTACTGATTCTCCAATGTAATGACCAAGATTTTAATAAATAAGATTTTGGAAGACATAATAAGTCATGACAGTAATTAATGAAAGGAACCTTATCTCCACAAACAACTGCATCTTTAGCAACTTTATCAGCGCGTTCATTGCCAGAAATCCCAACATGACTGGGTATCCAGGCAAGAATAACGTCAAAACCTTTAGTATTACATTCAGCAATAGAACTTTTAATTTGAAATAAAATTGGATTGTGAGAGTTAGAAGTAAAAGGGTTCGAAAGTAATGATTGGAGAGAACTCCGAGAATCAGAAAATATAATTGATCGACGCAGCTTGAAGAGAAGGATATATTTAATTGCCTCAAGGATAGCCAAACATTCCCCAGTAAAAACAGAAGATTCAGGTGGACATTTAATTTTTTGAACAATATCGTATTGAGCATGATAAAGGCCATAACCAACACAGCCAACTGGAGAAAGTTTTGAAGCGTCTGTGAAGATTGTATGCCAATCACGCCAATCTCTTTTAAGTAGCTCGCGGAAGTATTCATCTGCATATAGATCACCTTTACAAATGTCAAATTCTAAAATTATATGTGGTTGAGATATAATAACATTAAATTCATAATTGAACATTGGAAGTTTTTGAGAACGATAAACAGGGTCTTTTAAAGAATGAAAAATAACGTAACTTTTAATAAGCAAAGGAAAATGTTTACATCTCCAGAAACGAGAAGAGTTAACATATTGATGAAGCAGTTGTAACTTTGGAATCAAAGGGTGATTACAGAATTGGATAAATCGGAAAAAGAATCTGTTAGCAAGGAATTGACGCCGAAGGTGAAGGGGAGGGTCAACACACTCAACTTGGAGAGCATTGACTGGAGAAGACTTCATAGCCCCTGTGATAATTCGAAGAGCTTTTGATTGTATCAAATCAAGTTTACTAAGGCTTAGCTTGTTAGCAGGTTCTAAAAGAAAGCATCCATAGTCTAAGACGCTTCGAATAATTGCATTGTACAAAAGTTTTAAGTTAAAAGGATGGGCTCCCCACCAAACACCAGATAAGCATCTTAGAACGTTGATGTTTTTTTCACATTTTTTGATAATGTAGTCACAATGCTGACGAAAATTTAACTTACTATCTAAAACAAGACCTAGAAATTTTATTGATTCTCTAACTGAGATTTGACAATTATTAATGAAGATATTGATAGGAGGAGGGTTTCTTTTACGAGTAAAGAGTACTATATTCCTTTTAGAAGGAGATAGATCCAAACCATTTTCGGTAAGCCAAACATTCAATTGCTGAAGCGAGTGAGAGAGACAAGCACTCGCCACATCGATTTTGTGATTGGAATTATAAATGAGAATATCATCAGCATATTGTAAAATACGACAAAGACCAACAGAAGACTCTAAATCATACGTATAAATATTATATAAGAGTGGGCTAAGCACCGATCCTTGGGGTAAACCACGCCAGATAACTCTAATCGATGAAATTGAAGGATTGTCACAACGGAGAAAAATTAATCTCTCCGTCAAAAGGTTCATTGTAAAATTTCTTAATTTAACAGGAATTTTTAATTTAATTAATTTATTTTTTAGAATGGAAAGTTGGACATTGTCGTAAGCAGCAGATATATCAAGAAAAGCTCCGACTATAGATTCACCACGAGTGAAACCAAGCCTTATATCTGTAGTGAATATACTAAGACTATCCATGGTACTTTTTCCCTTCCTAAAACCATATTGAGTTTTCGCAAGTAAACCATAATATTCAACAAACCACCCGAGTCGATTTTTAATTAGGTGTTCAGCTAGTTTAGCTAAAACAGATGAAAGAGCAATAGGACGGTAAGAATAAGGATCATCTGGATCTTTGTTAGGTTTGAGAATAGGAATAATAAATTGCGATTTCCAACTATCAGGGACATAGCCAGAATCAAAGATAGAATTTACAAGGCATAGATAATAATTAAGAACACAATCATGAGCCTTAGAAAAAAATGAATAAGGAATGCCATCCATACCTGGAGCAGAATCTTTAACAGATTTCAAAACGTTTTTCAGTTCTACGATGGAAAAAGGCTGATCTAAAACGTCGTTAGAACTATAGGTAAACTGAGCAGGAAGTTCATCAGGGAGAGGACAATATTGAGGCGCTAATTTGTCCATAAATGAGTCAGCCCAAGACTGACTCGGACAACAACGACGGTGAGGAGGGCACCAAGCTCTTCTATATCTATGAATTTTATTCCAAATAATTGAGAGCGGAGTATGCGGGCCTATAGAGCAACAAAAAGATTTCCAACCATGAAATTTTTTAGAGTGGAAGAGACGTTTTGATTGAGCAATCACTTTGTTCAATTGCATGAAGTTCTCTTTTGTCATGGAGAGGCAAAAGGTAGTTTCAGTTTCATTTCGAGATTTAATAGCCTCCGAGCAGTCCTTATCCCACCATGGAGGAGAAGGCATTTTACCTGAATTATTTTTTTTAATATAGAAAGTCTTATCAGCACAATCTAAAAGAGCTTGAGCAAGGCCCTCCGAACAAATTTTAATGTTGTTGTTATTAATCACAGGTAGTTTAGAAATTTCGATCTCTGCGATTTCATTAAATTTATCCCAGTTAGCATTGTCATTTAAAATATATTTAAGAAGAGGAGAATTGCGATAGACTGGTTGAGCAAAATTTAGTGAAATATTTAGAATAATAGGAAAATGATCACTGCCATGAGTTGAAAGCAGAACGTGCCATGACAAAAGAGAAGCAAGGTTTGGAGAGCAGAGAGATAGATCAACTGCACTAGGAAATTCGTTTGGACGGGTTCTTCTTGTAGGAGAACCATCATTAAGAATACACAGATTGAGGGTATCAAGGGAATCTAATAGAAAAACTCCACAAGAATCTGAAATACCACAACCCCAGACAGAATGGTGGCAATTAAGATCGCCAAGGACTAGGAGAGGCCTAGGAAGGGAGTTAAGAACAAGGATAAGCTTACGGATAACAGAAATGGAAGGAGAGCTTATATATAAGGAAATTATTACAAAAGATTTCGTACGGACAGCCACAGCTTCAAAGCCAACTTGAGAAGGAATTGAAATAGAGGAAAAGGATATATTATCTTTTAAAAAAAGAGCAACACCACCACAACCATCCTGTCGATCTCTTCGAACATCAACATAGCCAGATAACCTAAAAAGGGAATCTGGTCTAAGCCATGTCTCTGAGAAAGACAGGATGCACGGTTTATATTTGTTGATCAAAAAAATTAAATCAGACTTTTTATTATAAATACTACGACAGTTCCACTGAAGGATCCTGTCTGTGGGATCCATTTTGAAGAAGAGATATAAGAGAATTCAAGTTAAAAGCAGCGTTGGTCGGTAAAGCGTTAGGAGAGGAGGAAGGAGAATTACACATAAGAGAAGATAGTAAGTTTAGGAGCTTGAGGAGTTCACCAATAATATCTTGAACAGAAAGCGTTTCAGAATTTTTAGATAAAGGATTACGCAGGGCACAACCATTTTGAGTAGGTACATCAAAATCGTCTCTTATAATATTTAAGTGGGCAGCACGATCGTAACCAATACGAGATTGAGAAGGGACGTGAACAGATTTTGAAGCTTTTTTCATATAATGAACTTTAGAAGGCTCAGATGTTAAATTTTTGGACGAGTTTTGATGAGGAGTAGATAGGACAAAAGAGGACGCAGCAATTTCAGCATATGATGTTTTGGAAACGGGAAACAGTTTTGAAGCTTCGGCATATGAAATCGCTTTCTCAGACATGGCAGACTTTATATTATTTTGTCTATGAAATTCGGGGCAAATTTTGTTAGTGGCGAAGTGCTTACCATCACACCAAACACATTTCACATCATCTGAATCAACCTCACACGAATCAGCAAGGTGATTTGAAGCACATTTGAAACAGGTTGGTTTTGAACGGCATTGAGTTTTTGTATGGCCGTATCTGCAGCAATTAAAACATTGAATAGTAGGCAATGAGTATAAAGACACGGTGAGTGAATTGTAACCTAAAAATACTCTAGGAGGGAATACTTGACCATCGAATGTAAGGACAACAGTTTGCGATGGTTTCCATTGTATAACACCGTCAATAGTGACCTTGAAATTTAAGCGTCGAGCTTTGATTATTGGGCCACATTCTTTAGGAACTTTAATTTCATTAATAATTTCATCAGGTGACATATCAACGGGGATACCTCGGACAACGCCTAACCGAGTAATATTAAAGGATGGAATAAATGCTTTTAATTTATTATTGGGTAATGATGGAGACTTTATAAAATCATTGGCAGAAACGGCCGAATGAAAATCTAATGATATTCGATTGCGACCGACGCTTTTAATCGAACCATCAACAATACCTTGAAACTCACGGGAACGGCTAAACAAAAATCTGCCAAATGTCACTGGGTGTAATGTGGAGCCAGCAGAAGGTGAAGTTTCAATTCTTTGGACATGTACTGTGTAGGGACCACGATCAGATGAGTCATATGACTGACGGCCGATTGGAATGTGAGATTGAGGACTGTCTTTTTGTGGAGAGGAGGAGGGAAGGATAGTAGAATCTTGAATTCGGTTTACATGAGTCTCAGAAAAAAGAACGTCATTAACAGAGGAGAAACAGTTAGGAGGAGTACTTTGACCAGGATGAAGAACTATATCGGCATTCAATACAACTGTATCATTCGATGATTCAGAACCTGAACGTGGATGATCATCACAAATCTTACGCGCTTTGCGTTTTCTCGTAACTGTTTCAAATGGCTGTTCATCTATAGTATGGACGGATGTAAATGCGGCCGGAGAAGGAGGTTGAACTACATCTATTGTACCACCGGGATCCGGTGGTTCATTCATAATGATAAGGCCTAAATGAAACTAATAAATAACTATCTACAGATGTTAATAAATAATTAAAAATCTATTTGTAACAACAAAACTAGTCTGGTTACCAATTACAAGCGAAAAATCAAGCTAGAATAAAATTTTAAATTAAAACCAAAAATTTGCTTCCAACCGATTTGACGTTCCACCAGAGATCCACGAGAAACTCTGTTCGAGGCACAAAAGAAATGTTTAGGATCTGTCTGTGACCTAAAATCTATAGATTCTTGTACGCCACATTTATTATTATTATTATTTCTTTTTTTAAAGTTAAAATAATTTAATGAACAGTGACATTTCCATGACTTTATATTTTTAATATGGCATTATTTGGCCCTTTTCCATTTGACAATTTTTACTTATTTGAGTTTAGTAAAAGGGAAAACCACAAACAATAAATAAAGGTGCCCACATATAGGTCCAACGTTTTTAGGAAACTCTTTTGTTTTAAAGGGTTGTATAATTCGATACTGGCACTTGCAAATAAAGTCTATTTTGTCCTTATTCGCTGTAGTTAAAAAACCGTGGATCACTTTCTCCGAGACACATGCTAGTGATAAAGATTTATATAATTTAATTTAGTCAGGCCTAAGCTGGGATCACGTACGGATATAGAGAAACAAATAATTAGACTGTAGAAAGTAAAATCTTTATATGATTAATTACATTTACATATCTTGCATAACATATTATTATGATCTCATTACTTTTGTACAGTATAATATCTATATTTAATACAATAGTTGTATATGCGTTTTTTTCGGTAACCATAGCCGATGGCGGTCATATTTTATCAAAGGCACCTAGTTTAAAAGGTCTTGCAAACACTAAAAACATTCTAATAGAAACAACACAAGTGTAAGTACAAGTTTTGTGATATGTATGTATATACAGAGTACAAACTAGAGTGAATTATGTTTATACAAACAACTGGATTGGATAACTAGATACTGCTTTGGATTTTTCTGAACATTTCAGGCCCTCGGAGTGAGCGTGCTGCAGATGGTTTTCTGCCCAGCATGGTAGTTGCGAGTTGGTATTGGAGCGAGCGTGCTGCCAATCACCAGCTGAGAGTGAGCATGCTGCCTTTGGTCTTCAGCCTGGAGGTGTTGGTGAAATTATGGAGCAAGCGTGCTGCTTCATCAGTGAAGAAAACTTGGAGGATGCGTGCTGCTGATGAATTTCTGACCTACAATTAGATATTGGAGTGAGCGTGCTGCCAATAGTTGTCACTCTACAAGTAGATGTACGAGCGAGCGTGCTGCCAATAGGGCCACTCTACAAGTAGATGTTGGAGCGAGCGTGCTGCCAACACAGACCTAGGATTTTTTCGCGTACATCCTAAGCCTATGGCTGCCAATCACTATTTACGAGACTTCGGAGCGAGCGTGCTGTCGATTGCTTTCATTTTCTTGGATAGAAGAATAATAAACAAGCGTGCTGCACCACTACTAACTAGGGTTGATAACGCCATAAGAGTGAGGACATTCTGCCAGATAAAGGATGGCCGAATCACATTTTAAAAAGATATACATATTGTAATATAGTAAGATCCTGCCAAAAAAAAACTAAGAAGAAAGAGAACGTAAGATATAGTAAGTTTAAAAGAACATAGCAGAAATTTATATGATTATTAACTAAAATATTTTGTTTGAGCCACTTCTGAGTTCTTTTATATAGTTTGAGACTTTTGGGAGTATACAATACGAGAATTATCCATTGTGAGGTTTGTGATTACCAATGGAATTGTAAAAATTTGGAAGATTATAAGCCTTATGATGCTTGTTTATTTTCTATACAGTACGAAGTTATGGCAGTGATTAATATCACTGCCATAACTTCGTAACCTGCTAACAAGCCAAGCCTTAGTAAAATTGATTTGATACAATCGAAAGCTCTTCGAATCATCACAGGGGCTATGAAGTCTTCTCCAGTCAATGCTCTCCTAGTTGAGTGTGTTGCCCTCCCCTCCACCTTTGTTGTCATTACCTTGCTAACAGATTCTTTTTCCGATTTATCCCATTCTCTAATCACCCTGTAATTCCAAAATTACAACTGCTTCATCAATATGTCAGCTTTTCTCATATCTGGACTGAAAATGTTTACAACATTTTCCTTTGCTTATTAAAAGTAATTTTTCATTCCTTAAATTACCCTATTTATCGTTCTCAAAAAACTTCTAATGTTCAGTTATGAATTTAATGTTATTATATCTCAACCTCATATTTTAAACCAGTGGTATGTCTTTATTAACAAAATACTACGAACTATATACAATACTACAGCTACTACAATAAAAAATAAATAAACCTCATATAATTTTAAAATTTGACATTTGTAAAGGTGACCTTTATGAAGGTGGAAACTTCCACGAGCTACTTAAAAGAGGTTGGCGTGATCGGCATACCATCTTCACCATAGACCTAGGATTTTTTCGCTATGCTAAGCCTATGATCTTCACAGACGCTTCAAAACTTTCACCTGTTGGCTGTGTTGGTTAGCGCATTTTACTTGCTCAATACGATACTGTTCAAAACGTTAAATGTCCTCCTGAATCATACAATACAATACAAAAATTCTTTATTGTTTACCAAGTAAAACTAAATTACACTGATTAAGACTAATTATCCTACGGCAGTACAATGGGCGGTCTTATCGCTATGTAGCGATTTCTACCAGACAACCTTTGGATGGACAGAAATAAGGGAAAAGGTAGACGGTGGTGAACAATAAATTAATGTTAGATAATTAAATTCAGATACATAAATCTAAAACGTGATAAATGATGATAAATAATTCCTACATATATACTACCTACATAGCATCATCTGTTTTTACTGGGGAATGTTTGGCTATTCTTGAGGCTATTAATTATATCTTTCTCTTCAAGCTGCTTCGGTCTATTACATTTTCTGATTCTCGGAGTTTTCTCCTTTATCCTTTATATTAGTTTCAAACCCTTTTTCTTCTAAGAAGGCTCACAATCCAATTTTACTTTAAATTAAAAGTTCTATTGCTCTTTTTTTATGAAATATATGTATATGTTAAATATTTCTTGTACGTCTATCTGCGTTTGTTATTCCGGTCATCCCTTTTTTATTATCAAAATTTCGTCTTTTATTGATAATTAATTCTAGACGTACAGCTGGTACAAATGTCATTTTGACAATTGCCACAAGAAATAAAAAAAAATCTCCGGACTAAAATGTTACTTGTGCTCTGGACCTATCTATTCGTATTATGTGGACTGCGCTTAAAAAAAAGTAATATTAACTAGGACTCGACCGTAGAGAGTGCCTCTATACTTTGTCTACGACTGGGACTGTGTTTGATTTCTCGCTTTAGCTATTTCCACGCAGTAAGGCCATATTCCACTTGACGCTTATTTCGTTATTTTCGATAATTTTGGTTTTGTAACTTGGTTGTTTAAAATTGGTCTTAGTCCTGTCAGATGTACAATTTGGTATTCGAAATAAGTTAAACTAATATAATTTTAATCGCCAAGATTAAAATCAGACTCTAGTTAGTGCCCGTGTACCGTATTTTTCTTATTTATTGTACCAGAGATACTCTAGAGAATAATCGATGAGTGTTGAATCGAATCGAATATAATTATCGCAGTCGTAAGTTTTTCTTTTGTTCATATACTATGAACTAGATATAAAAGATAGCTTTTGAAATACATTTTTACGTGCTTTGTGACTGATTACTAGATAAGAGTGACAGGCATCCACGAGTGCATTCACAAAACGCCAAAAATATCTATATGTATGTTGTTAGATAATTACATAATTGAAGATCGTTGTAGAGGCTTGCCAAGTCATCCTGAAACATTAAACTGATGTCATGTTAGCTCAATTGGTTAGAGCATGCCCCGGCTCAAGGGGCGGATGGACGCGGGTTCGAATCCCGCACATGACTTAAATTTTACCTTTTTTTTTTTTTATGCATTATATTTTAGCCTTTGACCACTATATCACCTGATAGTAAGTGATGATGTGGTCGAAGATGTTGTTCAGGCTAACCTAGAAGTACTGGCTCTCAAACAACCTATCGTATATTTGTAATTTTGCAACATTAAACTGAGTTCAGCGGCTGATTTGTTAGAATGGATGGCTGCTAGTGGCATTTTCAAGTACGTCTGTGCTTCGGAGGGCAGGTTGAAACGTCAGTACCGGTTGTTACTTTAGAATGTCATCATCATCAATAATTTCAACATGGTGGTAGGGCATTTTGCCTTGAGGCAGAGAGCATGCATAGCTAACTACCACCCTCAAATAAAAAATCTGGCGCCAAGCTCCTAACTGTGTGTTACTGCAGCTGTCTTTGAGAGCCAGTTTCCATTCTAGATTAAGCCTGAACACTATCTTTGAACACATAATCAATCACCTACCATTAGTTGGGATTGTGGGCAAAAGCTAGCCTTATGGTTATTTAAATATGATTATTCAAGTCAGCATGAAGCTCGGGAGATGTTAAGCATCTCATTGAAACATTTCTATATATGATTATAATAAGTACTATCGTGTTAAGTGATAATGACATACACATTTTTTTTATTATATAAAACTTCTCACCTCGATTGGAAATCGAATCCTCGTCTCCCAATTTTACGCTCTGGGTGCGAGATAATATCGAAATAAAAAAAAAACAATGAAATTTGAAATACCTAATACAAAATACCTTGAAATATATCGATATACAGGGTTATTGGTAAAATGCTAACAACCTCTTAGAGTTGACTTCTGCTAGTCCTAAGAAACATTTTGAGACGATTAGTTATGATTTAAAAAAAAAATTACCAAAAAATAGAACCGACTTCAACACACAAATGTGTGAAATAATTTGTTAAAGTCGGTACCATGACGGTTTATAAGAACGTATTATCACAATATTGTGCGCATGGTACCGACTTCGAAAAATTATTCATTTGAGTGTAGAAGTCGGTTCTATTTTTTGGTAAAAAAAAATTTTTCGCCCTTTTTAGTGTCCCTTGCTACTTATGGGCTTATGTTTAACTTACCACCAGATATAGTAACATATAACAGACAAAAGTAGTAAATGATCAGCAAAATAAAACCCGCATTTTAATGTAAACTTATAACCAAAGTTTTAACATCTCGCTATCCTATTTCAGAAAAAAAACTCTAAATAAGTCATTGTTTACTGAAAAGTAGTAAATGATCACCAATATTAAATTTACTATAATTCTTCTAGCGCATCGCCGGCGGCTGCCGCGGCAAGCCCGCTTCGCTCGCTCGGCTCGCGCATTTTTGTGGTCACAAGTAACCTAACGCTCCTCCTCGCTTCGCTCGTCGTCACACCTAAATATGACTTTGATTTAGTGATCATATTACTACATTTGGTGTTCGATTACAATTTTTGGTAAAAGAACTAAGGGTATCCAAGAATTTTGTGGTGGTCATTATATTTAGTCCCCTACTTATGGGATCGATTGTCATTCACTGTCAATGACTATATGGCTAATTCTCATGGCAGCGATTTTCATCATCACTTTCGTGGAAAATTTTAGTTTTTGCTTATTTGAAATAGTTTTGTAAAATCTTATCGTGCTTGATAATGTGAGTAAATTCGTATATAAATTATTCAAATACTGGTTGTCGTTTCGAAGAAAAATAGTTTTGAAGTTTGGGATGCCATGAAAGTGAAGCGGTGATCCACAAAAGAGATTCAGAAATTTTATAGCCATTATTTTTGCACAATTTACTACTGTTTATGAGACCGAATATTCATGAAATAACAACTAAATTTTGTTGTCATTTTTTTTTTGTGAAGGAACGAGCGCGAGACCCACCTGATGTTATGCGGTATCCACAAGAGACGAACTGCACTGAGCCCATTACCTTGAGACATACCTGTTAAGTCTCATTTTGCCAGTTATTTCACTGGCTCTCAAGGACTGCTGCCGGAACACACCGTTAGGTGCTTGGCGACAGATTTTCTACTTTAGGGTGGTCGCTAGCCAGGCGGGCATTTGCAAAATGCCCTTCCACCATGCAAAATTTTTACATTCATTATTAAACAGGCAAATACATACAACAGTTTGGTCTTAAGTTCAGTTATCATATGAAATATATACACGTTAATTACAGCTACACAATTTCAGTGAAATCTTTTTATTATAAACATTATTAATGTAGGTGAGATATAGGAACTTCACTGTAATTTGATTACCTAAAAGAACCTCTGAATTAAAATATTATCACATTCCTACATAAACTACTAACATCAAACAGAAATTATATACCTAAACTTATAATAATTGTGCGTCATTTGAGTACGTTTTAAATTGTTATGTTTTCAGTGATAAAGTATAATGTAAAACTTAGGCTTAAAATTGGTCATAATGTGAAGTTTTCAAGGAGTCTAAATCTCTCAAAAATATAAAACGAAACGATATTCTATAAAACAACAAACCTCACTCAATAAAATACTGTAACATCTTTGGACCCTTTGCTAGCTTGCACATTTTCTTTTACAAACACATAAACATATCAATAACAAAAACGTTATTCTATAAAAAATACAAATAACTCGTCAAAAATGAAGTGTGAAATCTTAAATTAAATATTACTTTAATATCTCACACATTTTTTGGTTTTGATGAGCTAGCCTTGATTTTAATTGCTAAAATACAATGCCTGATAATGTTGCCCACGCCAGTGATCGGTATACCGATGTATAAATATAAATTTTCCATTTTTTTTTATCATGGCATTATGAGCCACCTAACTTACTTCTACGATGCCGGAATAAGACTGACATTCGAATAAATCGAACTCTGTGTTTGATTACAATGATTACTGATGTTGAATCCAACAGCCAGCCGTTATACTACACAAATCTAAAGTACATAAAATCGTGTGACCGTCGCATATTTTGTTTTAAATTCAAAATAATTACCAAAATATTAGTTTTAGTCTATAGATAGGGTGTAAAACTAATATTATTATATGTATTTGCGATGACTTAAGTATATGTAACATACAAATACTCTGAAATTTGTTAAAGCAGTAAGCAAATGTTTTACTGCAACGGGAAGGATGTGAAGTGTGACATGATGGGAATACGATAAAAATGGTCCAGTTTTTGACCATTCGTCCTAATATTTGATATGATTTTTTACATTTATTTTGACAAGTTTTTTTTAGTTTGTAGCATAATATACGTTTTACCTTCCTATTCAAAAGTTTTGTTTCTATCTTATACCATTGAGGAAATATTACTGCGTTACCACCAAATTTGAAAATTGTTTTCAGTTATTGTAGTGTAACGTATAAACGGTTTGCCCAATTTCAATGAAATTTAAATAGGACCACACGGCAAGCATCAGATTTCAAATGAAAAAAGAGTTATCACAATCGGTTCACCCAATCCAAAGTTGTGAGGTAACAAACATAAAAAACAAAAAATGGAGGCGAATTAAGTACCTCCTCCTTTAATTGAAGTAAGTAGTTTTTCTTTTTTTAATATTTTTGAATTTTGTTTTGTATTTTTTTATATGTTTTTGACTGAATAAGCGCGAGGACACCTGATGTCAAAAGTATCTTATGCCTGTGTATAATGTAATATTGTATGTGCCTGTATATAATAATATTTTTTCATATTTTTTACTACTTTGCTCTATGTAAATATTCAAAACTTATTCAAAGGGACCACGGCGCGGTCCAGTCTTGTGGCGGTGGGTGCTCTTAGCTCGCAGTATGCATCTAAACACAAAAAAACCCAAAATATTTCTTAGGACTAGCAGAAGTCAACCCTAAGAGGTTCTTAGCATTTTACCAATAACCCTGTATATTTAAGTTTTTAAATATATATTTATTTAGATGGATGTGACATATAGACATAATAAAATGCTTCATTCGATCATCCAGCAATTTATACAAAATACAAACATTTCTAATTATTTTTGTTCATTATTTTGCAAACAGGTATATTTGTTATGTTTAGTTAATATGATATAGATTTCTCATTTTAACCTTAATCGATCATTTAGGATTTCTCAAATGAATTTAGTTTGGGTGCGTACCATTTGAAGATAAATTCGCCAAAAACTCTAAAAACGATCACACTCCCAAAAAGTTGTTCAACTTGGGTATTAGCATTATTTTCGCCATAAACGCTATGAGGCTACTGGAACAGTTTAAATTAATTATTAATAGTTCCAGTAGCTTCATAGCGTTTATGGCGAACATAATGCAAAGACCCATCTGGAACAACTTTTTGAGAGTGTGATCGTTTTTATCGTATCTGGCGAATTTAACTTCAAATGGTAAGCACTCACAATAGAATACGATTTGACTATAGTCAATTTTAGCTTATTTTCACGTAAAATTATTTTTGATTTATGTTATAGTTTGGTTAAAATTGAACTAAACCCGAATTGGCCTCAATTAGGCCGATTCCACACCACGAACTTGATTAAAACTTGACTAAAATTATTGGTCTTAGTCCTCTCAGATGTATAATTTGGTATTCGGAATAAGTTGAATAATATAATTATTGTAATCGCCAAGATTAAAATCAGAGACTAGTTAGTGCCCGTGTACCGTAACATTCTTGTTTATTGTACCAGAGATACTCTAGAGAATAATCAATGAGCGTTGAATCGAACCGCAATGATACAAAACTAAAGACCTAGACACACCTAACGCAGGGCAGTAGCGTGGCGCGCCGGGCGCGGGGCACGCCGGGCGTGGGCAGTGCGGTGGCCTTCACACCGAATGCCAAAATGGCGGCGCGTGTGAGGTGCGGGCCCGCCGCCTGCGTTGCCATATATACAGATTTTACTGTATTTATACAGATTTTCGATGTGCTATATAGATTAACTTTGGATACAGATTTTATTATATATACAGAATTTTCACATTCTAGTGAACTAATTGTCACAATCTGCTTAAAAATGGAACACAATATCAAAATAAATTACCCACTCAAATGCCGTCCGTAATAATAAAGCTAATGGCTTCTGAAATAAATAAATATTGTATTGTAATATTATTAAATGTTGTTTACAATATCTATTAAACAATTATTTTAACCATATTCTAGTGCCGGCTTAGAGAGAATCTTATCATCTATACATTTAATGAAGACAGAACAACGTAGACTTCATATGATTACTATTGAAGGTCGTTTGCATGGAAAGCAACTGATTTCTGTATTTTTTTGCTATAGTCTAGATATTTATGATGCTGTTTTTGAAGCGCATTTCAGGGAAGTTTCCTCATTCACTTTTAACTGATTAGCCAAGTTAAACAACGTTCGCTGCCTTCATGAGTTGGATGGGTGACCGCTATTGACATTACTATTGAGTGCTTCGGGGGGCAGGTTAACAGTCGGTACAATATTGTGATATTATGTACTTTTGACCGTGGTACCAACTTTAACAGGCTATTTCACACTTTTGAGTATTGAAATTGGTAAAAAAAAAATTTCGCTCTTTTTAGTGTCCCTTTCTACTTACGGGATGAAGTGTCATTCACTGTCAATGAATATTGATATATTCATTGACAGTGAATGACTTGATGATTCAAGATAGGAAAATATTTTTAGTTATTGTAGTGTAAATCAAAAAGAGACCGATTTTGATTAATTTCAAATGGTACCACACGGAAAGCATCAGCTTTCAGATAAAGAAAGAATCATCAAAATCGGTTCACCCAGTCAAAAGTTCTGAGGTAACAAACATTAAAAAAAATACAGACTTGTTGAGAACCTCCTACTTTTTTTCAATTCGGTTAGTTTATATAGTGTCTAATGTTGTATATAGATAATGACACGGAAACCTTCGTGCACAAGTCCAACTCGTATGTAGCCATTGTTTCTTACGTTTTAATGAACTCCGATTTGGTGAAAAATCTAAAAACTTATTCACCCATTTTTTTTTGTAATTTCACGAGATTCAGTTGACAACTGCGATCTGTTGGGGAGAATACCTGGACGGACAGGAAAATATTTCTGTCCAAGCTGTTCGTGAGACGCTTGTGCTTGTGCTCACTTGGTAATAATATCGATTTGTTTCGTCCGGCACTCATTTCCTCCTCAATTCGCTATTCTAAAATACCTATTCCAATCAGTAAGCAGCAAAATCGGTACGACTTTCCATTGACGTCCGTCGAATCCAGGGGGTAGAGGGGGTGGGGAGAGGAGGGGAGGGGTACCACTCCCCCCTCTTCAAAGGAAAAGTCCCGCATCCCCCCTTTTTTACTTATTTTAAATTTTCCTCATTTTCTGGATTAAAATTAAAATAATCATTTTAAAATCGATTGCCATTAAGGAGGGCAGTGGAAGGGGAGGGTCATATCTTCCCTTTCCCACCACTTTGATTACAAGGTAATGCATAGTTTCTGAGTTATGCATATATTTGTAAAATCATCACCTCACTTTTTGTAACACTTCACTTTATTGTTTTGTTGGATGTGTAACAGATTTTTTAGCGCTTCGCCGGCCGCTGCCGCGGCACGCTCGCTACGCTCGCTCGGCTCGCGCGTTGTGTTGTCGCAGTTTCAACCTAACCTAACCTGTTTTTTTTAGTATAAAACGTTACCGAACGTATTCCACTTGACGCCAATTATTATCGCTGTTATTTTCGATTATTTTTACCACATTTTGTATCTATGGTTCATATTAAATGTGGAACCATAGACGCAAAATTATCGACAATATCGAAATTAGCGTCAAGTGGAATTAACGCATTTAACCGTTCATAAAACGAAACGTTCATTGGCGAGAATTCTATATTATTTAGCATTAATATTGCAAAATAATTAATTTTCAATTTTTTTTTTCTCAAAAAATACGCATTTTCTGATTTTGAAACTTTGCGTGTGTGCTTATAATAATGTAACCTTTCAGTGAAAAAAATATCAACCCTCAACCCGACGTCAGGCAATGGAAAACTGAGCCGCAAAATCCGTATGGAAAAACCAAAGTCATAAAAATTCAAACAATATCAATCTTCCAATCAGAAACGTAGTCCATGAAGAAAAGCTAAAGTTGGAAGGTAGTTATTATCCAAGTGTAACCTGCTCCGAAATATTCTTAAAATAGTCACAATAAACAACTTTTGAAAATCATTTTTCTATATGGCAGATATACTATTATTTTAAAGTTTTAGAACCCCATATCTCTATCATTTTGAAAAGATTATAAAAACTGACTCAACAAAAAAATTCAATAGATATATTGTTACGGTTATTTTTCAAGGTTTTGAACGTTTTCTTTTTCATCTGTTCTGCGCAAAGCGGAATGTCCATCGAACGCCAACTAATCTATGACCTTCGAAATATGATAAGTAATGGCACTGTGTTGCCAAAAAATTTAATTTTCTCACTTAACGGGTGGAGACTGTATAGGGATGTTTTTTTTTATACCATAGTTGATATTACCAAAAATTCCGTCGCGGTGGAATCCCACCTCACACGAAGCGAAACTGGTTGTTCGTCATCGCATTGAATGTAGGAGCCCCGGTAGTGAATAC
Organism: Plagodis pulveraria; assembly: GCA_963890685.1. Classification (NCBI taxonomy): domain Eukaryota; kingdom Metazoa; phylum Arthropoda; class Insecta; order Lepidoptera; family Geometridae; genus Plagodis; species Plagodis pulveraria. The sequence continues at coordinate 21,284,425 of OY982957.1, forward strand.
TTTTGGTCTTCATTTGAGTAAACTGAGGTTTTGTTGCCCTTTTAGCGCCTTGTCCCTGCTTAGGCTCGTTCCAGGACGATGGCGGAAGTGAAACCCTGCTTGGCGACGTCCACTATTGCTCCTAGCGCAGTGACACGAAGTTAGGATTTCCCCTTCTTTTTGAGGAGGCCCTCTCTGTGGGAAATGGGTATTTCATTGCAGCAATCCTGGCATCCCTAGGCGCAGATTAGGCAGAGAAGGCTTATTTTTACCTGAAGGTATATCGGTAAGTGGTATTATCCTTGGTTTTTTAGCCCCCCCCTAAAAGAAGATTCTCGAAGGCCGCGGCCCCGTAAAAAGGCCGAGCCGCCGAGATGCGGGTCTTTTCCGCTGCCGATAGCCCTTCGCCTCGATACACAGCACTGCCTGCTGCGAGGGCGGGACCACCAGGACAGTGCTCCGCTAAACATTCTGGACGTTACATACCAGCTGAAAAAACGTCCAAGGAGGCGACTTTTCCCAGTGAGAGACGTGAAGTCACAATAACGCTACGAGCGCCTGCCAACCTCCCAAAAGGAGGTTCATGGTTAAGAGTGGAAGAATTCATGGTTAGGGGTGGAAGACTTCATGGTTAGGGGTTGAAGAATAACCACCTACCATAGCCCCCCCCAGCTCCGGCAGACAGCCCGAGCGAACAGTTTGAGCAGTCAGCGCTCTGCTTTGCGTCCCTGATGCAGTAGGGCTGCTGACCAATGCGGTAACTTCACCCCAAGGATGTAAACCGTCACACCGATCCGGTATTTATATCTTTTCCCGGGTTTATATAGCCGGGTGGCACCCATTTCTTTTTTTATTATAACGGAATTCATCTTTCACCTTATGCGACTCGCGATATTACCCCCTGAGATACCTAATTTTTTGAGCAAGCTGGTTTTATTACTATAATTCATTCCAAATATTAAAGTATTATATTCTAAGACACTAATTGTATGTGGATCTACGTTGCTGGATCACAAAAATTATAATTGAGGCAATTTTATGTAAAAAATAGTTCTGTGCTGCTCACTCGCTCTGTGCATATTTTTGTAATGTTTAAATTTTAATATACCATCTATTCCTGGTGCTAGCGAGCAACCCCTGTAATTAGGAAATGTGTTCTTGACTGATATAGCATATTTTTGTAATAACAATTGTGTGTATTTATGGAAAATAAATTATTATTTGAACTTATTGAACGCTCCATACCAACTGTTTTTATTTGTGTCTTGAAGCCTCCTTACTTAGGTAGGTAGTGTCAGGTTAGGTGTGTGGAAGCTTTACTACCCCACCTGGAGAGTTGCAATTTTTTTTTGTTTCTTTAATTTAAATATAAATTAACCAAATCTTACTATCAAACTTTGAATGTAACAATATCAAACCTGCTCACAAAATTATATATTATAATCGGTTGAGAAATGCACCCTGTAGAGGAGAACAAGGGAACATACGAAAGAGTTTTGTGAGAGTGGGCGGGCGGCGCGCGGCGCCGGTCCCGTGCGGGTGCTTGGTGTGAAGGCCTCCATATAATCCCTTACATTACAGATTGCGCGGGACCGCCAACCGCGCACGCCCGCGTCCGGTGTGCAGAGGGCTTAAGGTAAAACACAAATCAGGTTTATTTAGTCTTTGCTAAAATTACTGCGTGGAAATCGCAGTAGCTATTTCCCCGCAGTAAATGACAGGCATATATTATCTGTGGAACCTTGCATAGATGATATAAAAGATTGAATGAACCCTGTAAAACTGAGTGCGTGAATGGGCAGCTTTTCATAGTTTTAATTATTTGCTTTTTACTGACGAAAAATAGCTGTGGGAGCATAGAAATATCCCAAAGTTATTGACAAATATTTCATTAACAATTCCCTTTGCTTCTTTTTTCGTTCCTTTTGATTTTTGTATAAACATATTATGTTCACAGTGTCCTAGATAAATACGAAATCTGAATATTCTAAAAAATGGCAATATGGGTGCCCGGAGTGTCAGAAATATGTGTATGTGTGGATGTATTTCTTTGAAAGTGTTAAGGTTTTTGTGTATGTGTGCTACTGCGTGGGCAATGTTTTGGCTATTTCCCCGCAGTACCAGCATAAAATAACCTTTGTCACCGTTCGCCTTTCTGGATTGTAGGGGTCTTTTAGACTGGTTCTTTTATAGTGTGCTGTATGTATAAGGCTATTACGTTCTTACGAAGATATACGTTCCGTGACACGGAATTAAGAGTTGTTCTTCTTCTTTACGAATTTTGTTTTAGTAAATATATGTAAATGGCTTTTTAAAAGGATTAGGTCTAAATTTATACTTAAAGTAAAGTAAATTTAGTAAATATAAGAAATTCTGTAGACATATTATATGAATACTAGTTGGCCCGGTATATACCACCTACTTAACTGTGCAGTTTTCGAGGGCGCTACTGGTCATGGAAATCAACTACAAACTGTCACAATTTGAAGGAATGTTGTAGTTCTTTTTTCTGCCATCTGAACAGATAAGTTGGTGGGTCTGACCGTTGTTTTGCCATATAAATTATATCTAGTGAATATTATGTTAGTCACATAATAATGACTAACTTATTTTATGTAAGTAAGTAAAAAAAGGAAGAGGAAAGAAGCGTTATTAACGATAACCGCATATAAAAATAACAAAACACCAAAGATTTTTTCATTTTCCTTTTATTATCTTTTTATTATATTTCTTGAATTCATTGTCCTTTTATTATCATATCTACCTACCTAATAAATTTTAAACTACATCTTTTAGTCTACATTGATATTTTCAATACAAAATACAGCCTTATTTTGTATTGCGTTAATTCTTTCATTCACAATTACTTGCAAGCTTGCTGCTCCTCATCGTACTCAACATGCTATGCTATTTTGGATATCCGTGAACTTTTGTGACCGTATAGATAGTGAAATTTTAGGAAATAAAACTGTTTAAGGCCTAAACTTTAGGAAGTGATAGAAAGCTTATTGTGTGCATAAGACAGGAGTCCTGCCTACTCCGTGCTGTTTACGGGGTGAGAAGTGACACCGATAGACGCCTGGCGGGAATAACAGAACGAGTGGTAATAGCAGCCCTAAAACGGCCACAGCAATTCATCTCTAGGCAATTCATTTCCTGATCAATTATCGACCGCCGAGAGTAGAAAATTATTAAAGTACCTACTTGTATAGCTATTAAAAATAGGTGTTGGTGGTAGAAGGGTGAAATTTTAGGGTTTATTGTAGGTATTTATGCCAAATCGTAGATAAATTTAAAAAAAATGATTTTGTCCGAAAGATAAAAATAAAATGTTGGGTATGAAAAATAGTTAACGTCCTATTCTCAGACCTACTGAATATACACACAAAATTTCATAGGCATCGGTCAAGCCGTTTCGGTAGAGTTTTGTTACTAACACTTTGACATGAGAATTTGATATACACTACACATACACTAATTAACCGAGCAAGAACTTAATTCAAAGCGTCGCGCGTCGTCGCTGCTACAAATGCTTTCGTATGTCCGGTTGTTCTATAAAGGTCGCATTTCTCAACAGATTCTCACGAAATTTTGTGAGCAGGTTTGATAAGTCCATAAAATATTTTTAACGATTAAGTTTTTGGAATTTTTTTATAATGACGGAAATATTTATTTAGACACACAAAACAAATTACAGATAATTATGTCATACATTATCTTATGTCAATTATAACTGTTATACAAATTTTGAAATAGATTGTAATTTAACATAATGTGTGTACAGCAAGGTAAAGTAAATTATATTATGATTATACATTATATTATGGTGTTGAAAGTATGGACTCCTGCGCTAAATTTAATGGCAATGTCTCCGATACGCACGTCGTCAGATGCCTATAAGTGATAGGCTCTCTCTCTCTTGTACAATCAATTATTTAATTACGATGTTTCTGTAGCCAGTATATTATTTCTAGTTAATTAAATAAAAATATATGAATTGAGTACCTACGTCCTCCTTTTTTTAATGTTGGCAAAAAAAAATAACAAAACTCCAAACATACATTTCTTGAATTCGTTGTTGTTTTATTTATTATTCTTGCCTAACAAATTTTAAACACTATCAGCCTTACTTATAAACGCTACTTAAATTTTAAACATTACTTAGCCGATGATTAGCAAAATTTCTTACTCATAAACGCTACATAACTTTATCCAGTACCTAAGTACTGCTTAAATCAGCTGTCAATTTAAACACCGTCCCACCCTTGTTTAAATTTTAAGTAACAAGATGGCGCCCATATTTCTGGTCAGCTGATTTAGTTACAGACCCACCAACTTATCTGTTCAGGTGGCAGAAAAAAGAACTACAACATTCCTTCAAATTGTGACAGTTCGTAGTTGATTTCCTTGACCAGTAGCGCCCTCGAAAACTGCACAGTTAAGTTGGTGGTACTATATAAAGAAAAGTATTATATTTACTTTTTAATTTCAAGATATTTAGCACTAGATACATGCTATTTGGCCATTTAGGTCATTCATAATACTTTTTAGTACAATGTTGTCAGTTTAAAATACGTTCGACCTCATTATCCATTTCTTAGCTAAACAGGTGCTATGTAGCGTTTATAAGTAAGAAATATTTAAGCATTACTTAAACACTGTTTAGTTATCCATTAGTTAGCAACTACATAGCGATGTTTTTATAAGTAAGGGGGTATATTGGTATTTTCAAAATACAGCCGTATTTTTTAACGACTTCAAAAAAGGACGAGGTACTCAATTCTTCAGTATTTTTATTTTTTATGTTTGTTACCTCAGAAATGTTGACTGGGTAAACCGATTTTGATGATTCTTTTTTTATTTGAAAACTGATGCTTGCCGTGTCGTCCCATTTAAATTTCATCATCGGAAATCAGAAATCGGATCAGCCTTTTTTGGGGTACACTCCAATAGCTGAAAAATATTTTCCTATCTTGATGATAAAGTGATTGACAGTGAATGACAATCGATCCCATAAGTAGCAGGGGTCACTAAAAAGGGTGCAAAATAATGTATACCAAAAAATGGAACCTACTTCAACACTCAAATGTGTGAAATAACTTGTCGAAGTCGGTACCATGCGTACAAAATTGTGATAGTAGGTACTTTTTAACCATCATGGTACTGACTTCAACAAGTTATTTCACACATTTGAGTGTTGATGTCGGTTCCATTTTTTGGTAAAAGAGATCCAGGGAAGGACATAGGATAGTTCTTTCCAATTGCGCAAAACGATAACTGATATACCTACGCGCGGGCGGAGTCGCGGACGGAAAGCTAGTATTAGATATTTTCATTACGTACATTATTTTAGTTTCAATTTAGTTCGATTAATATACAATTTGAGTATTTTTATCCCATCAAAAATCATACATAAATGTTTTATTATATTAACATACAAATAGGGTAGTGAGAATTTGTGTACAATAGTGAAATAAAATGTATATATTTTACTGGTATTTTTGTTGATCATGGCCTTTTTCTTATCTTGTTCATTTCATAGGCATCTTCGGTATATTTGAATACATTAATTCTTGCGCATCATAGGTAATGAAAACAATTGAATTTCATATGTATGCCTGAATTCGGGTGCCGATGCTGACTTGTTAAGATGTAAATGTATGTTCGATATTTGAAAATTCAAACCATTTGACATTACGTAATGGTAATAATTTATATTATTATCTATGTATTTGTTCACAAGTTATGTAGTCACAATGCTTCAGTTTCCACCCACGACTTCATACACGTGCATAGTGGCTATCAACATCACTCTTCCGGGAAGAAAAGTACCCCATGTGCTCTATATGCAAACCCTAATATATTCTTATTATCCATTACTTACTAATATAAGATATTTATGGGATTTACCTATAGCAGGGCCGAAGCTTTTTTGAAGCAGTGATGGCTCAGTGGCATTGGCTATGGACTGCCGTGCAGCAGGTCCATAGTTCGTATCCCGCCGCGCGCTTGAGCTTCACCGCATGGTGGAAGGGCATTTTGTGAATGCCCGCCTAGCTAGGGACTACCCTCAAGTAGAAAATCTGTCGCCAAGCACCTAACAGTGTGTTCCGGCAGCAGTCCTTGAGAGCCAGAAAAATTACAGGCTAATGAGACCTAACAACTGGACGTCTCAGCGTGACGGGCACAGTGCAATTCATCGTTGACGAAATGCGTCTGTTATAGGCAGAGGTTAGTCCACTTAACACAGCTTGTTCCGTCGCAATAACATAAAAAAAAGCTATTGAGCTTTCAATCGACGACACGACGCCAAAAGCTGAAGAGAGTAACTAACGAAGCTGTCGGTCAAACTCATGAAGTTCTAATAACAATCACTCGCCTAAAATAGTGTTCATCGTCGACAATAGCAAATACCATTAAATCATCCAGGTAAGCAAATACATTTTTCAATTGACTATAACATAATTATAAACTATTCAATCGATTTTAATGAAATTTATACGGGCCCACCACAATGGTATATCCTTTCTAATAAAAAAAGAATTATTGAAATCGGACTACAATCTGTAAAAAGTTATGCCTGGTCATACATAAGATAGAAAAATACGCGTGGAATTGAGAACCTCCTCCTTTTTTGGAAATCGGTTAATAACTCCGCTCACCGCTGTAATTCCTGACAGCACCACGGTAATGAAAGCATTTCCGTGACTATACGCACATTCTTATGACAATAACATGTTTGGCTAAATTGTTTCAAGTTCTTTACTTCTTTGAACCTGTGAAATCGCTTGTCTTTTAAGTGAGTTCTCCGTCTGGAGCTATCATCTATACATGTAATAAATCTGTAATAAACGTCATGTCTATACATGACAGATAATTGAAGCACACGTAGCGAAGTTTGCTTAGCCGTTCTGAATCGATCAACTAAGTTAAGCAATGTCCGCCGCGGTCAGGAGTTGGATGGGTGACCGCTACTGACATTACTACTGAGCGCTTTCGTGCTTCGGAGGGCATGTTAAGCCATCGGTCCCGGTTGTTGTCCCACGTTACAGCATGGTGGATGGGCATTTTGCGAATGCCTGCCTGGCTTGCTATCACCCTCAAGTAGAAAATCTGTCGCCAAGCACCTAACGGTGTGTTTCGGCAACTGTCCTTGAGAACCAGTAATTCTAGACTAGCCTGAACAACATCTTCGACCATATCATCACTTACCATCAGGTGAGATAGTGGTCAAAGGCTAGCCTATCATAGATATAAAAAAAATATTAAAACCATTTTTCTTGGTAATATACCAACAAAAATCTTTTTTAATAAATAGGAAGGTGTTAGATACTAATATTTTTTCTTATTTCTAATACCTATATATTTATAGGAGTCATGAGGTTTAGGTTTTTGTTTTATCTAAATCAGTCTACCCAAAGAGAAGTTATGGGATTAAAACATGATAATTATATGCCTATACAAAGGTAACGGAATATGTATAACACTTTGTTGATGTCCATACTACTAATGGGCAATGGAAAAGGAATAAATAAAGCAGTTCAGTTATTACAGGAAGAGTTTAATATTTATAAAGAATTTCTAGATAGTAAATTATTTAGGTATTGAAACACAGGCACATTGACATTATCACAAAAACGTTACAGGAATATGCTTGACTGTACACAGGCTTGACAGACTTGATTGAAGACGTCAATGGAGAAAGATTTTACGTTCCTGAAAAAGAATGGAAATTATATTCATCAGTACCTATGTCTCAACAAGTTCTTATTGACTGTATACAAAGCTGCGATGTGATCACAGCACAACACTGCTATCATAGCCCTAGAGCAATAGCACACATCTTATTCAACTGGCGTAATAAAATCTGTAGAGCAGCATCAAGTTGTGCCTGAAGCTAAGCACCACGCGTGCTCCCGTTGCAATGTCACCCAGGAGCTTAGATCTGAATACGTGCGTGCACTGCTCTGCCCTCCTCACTCCAGGTTGGTTACTGGAGTGACGGTTTTGGTTTTACGTTACTGGAATATAAAATCTCCGCATTATAGTCGCCTTGTACACCTACCCCTACCAAGGTTTCCACTTCAATCTAGCGGTTGTGACAGATGTTAACTTAAGTTCACTTATCCCTATGTATGAATATTATTTACTATCAGCCTTACTTATAAACGATACTTAAATTTTAAGCATTACTTAGCCGCTGATTAGCAAAATTCCTTACTCATAAACGCTGCATAACTTTATCCAGTTCCTAAGTACTGCTTAAATCAGCTGTCAATTTAAACACCGTCCGACCCTTGTTTAAATATTTAAGTAGCAAGATGGCGCCCATATTTCTGATCAGCTGATTTAGTTACTATTGAGGTTATTGTCAAGGAGGTATACAAAACTATAAACACGACATACTCTGTTAATAAATCGTAAAAATATAGCAAGTAGAAACATATATTGGATGATGAAATAAATATTATGCGTAACCTATTTACTTTTCGTGATCTTATTGAAGAGTATACCGCAGGTACAGTTCCTGAATTAAGAATATGAGGATTGTGCCACACTCGTATATTCCTATTGGATGAGGATTGAGACTGATGAGGAACTAGAGATTCAATTTAAAAGCAGAATAGAGTACTTATTTGCGAATTTCAGCATAGATGTCGATTCAGTACAACAAAAAAAAAATATTTTGGGAGTCGAAATATTCTTATTTGTATTAAGGATCTCATTTAATACGTCGCGAGTTTATCACCAAATGGTAATAAACTGGTCCAAATTAGACGCCGGACTGTTTTAACTGAGAATCCCTTTCTCGTTAAACCCCCAACATCTGATCCGCTCCGGTGATCGAACTCATTGTAATTTTCTTATTATCTAGCCGCGCCACGCGGTTTCACCCGCGTAGACAGTGATGATGAAAAGTATGGAGAACCTAAACTAACTATTCTGTTGTTTCATCCAAACCCTCAAGCCGTTAAAACGTGAATACACGTAGAAGACAAACAGACAAACTTTAGATACATACATATAATCACGCCTGTATTCCCCGAAGGGGTTGTCAGAGGTGTGTAAACACCCATGTTTCGGTCAATTGGGTTTTGGTCCCATGTAATAGGTGGCGAGCCTATTGCCATTCACCGGGCACAGTTTCAGGGTCATACAAAATAATTTATCTAACACACTAGACGAAACACAAGAACATATTACGGCCTTTATAATATTACTGAGATTTAAGGAATCGCTATAGAATGATTAAAAAAAATATATGAAGATTGGAATCTTGGCTTCATAGAAAAAAACGTAGACATAATTGGGCATAGGTATTGTTTGGGATGGAAAAAGATAACTGCCAGCGGGATATAACGGTATTCGGGCTTCCATAATGCATTTCCAATTATAAAAGGTTGCTGGATCGAATTCACAGAATACTGGGGAACTTACAATTTACCATATTGCAAAAAAAAACTCGCTTCAGAAGTCTCCAGTACGCCTAACCATATGTACAAAAATCAGTAGGTCTAGGTCTACAAAGAATAGTATTTTTTTTTACTTTTTAATTTTAAGATTTTCAGCACTAGATACATACTTTTTGGCAATTTTGGTCTTCCATAATACCTTTTAGTTCAATGTTGTCAGTTTAAAATACGTTCGACCTCATTATCCATTGCTTAGCTAAACAGGTGCTATGTAGCGTTTATAAGTAAGAAATATTTAAGCATTACTTAAACACTGTTTAGTTATCCATTACTTAGCAACTACATAGCGGATTTTTTATAAGTAAGGGGGTATATGTATGTCTGTTAATGATAGCAATTACATTATCACCTAGCCACGTTTATCTATGAATGAGCATAATTATAGACTATTGAAATTAAATTGATAAAGTTAATAAGAAATACTGAAGGTATAATCTAGCCCACAAAAAATATCACCAAGAACATATGATCCAGTTAGTGTAGTTAATTAACCTAGATGCATTACTATGCGTGGTTATACATAAAAATCAATCGTGACAGTACAAAAATTAAACCATGTTTTGCAATTTAACATAGTACCTTTTGATAGGTTACATGGTATCTTATTGTACACATTCCACAATCACAGTATGCATACCATTATGAAGAAGCACTAAGTAATACTTTTGACTTTGTTTTTAGCATGGTGGTAGGGCATTTTGCGAATGCCCGCCTGGCTAGCAACCACCCTCGAGTAGAAAATCTGTCGCCAAGCACCTACCTTGGCAACGGATGTTTGGTGCTTGGCAAAATTACAGCTGTCCTTGAGAGCCAGTAATTGTAGGATGATTAGTAAAGTGTGTGCCTTCCTCCTTTGTCCGGGCTGAGGACCGGCATCATAAATATCAAAATTCAACATTATGAGGCGGAGTTACACAAACACTCACACAGCTCAATTGGTTAGAGCATACCCCGGCTCAAGGGGTGGATGGACGCGGGTTCGAATCCCGCGCATGACTTAAATTTTTCCTATCGTATATTTGTGATTTTGTAATAACACCTTATTTAGTAGACATGCAGCCTGAGGAAGCAGAAACCCCTAAGTAAGTTAAGTTACCCCCTAAGAAACAGAAACATGCATTATAAACATAATACTGCAAAGATCTAGCCTGCATTGCCGTTCAGCCGCGTTACTGGACAGGAGCAACATTTCAATAAACACAAACATTCATCTAATAGACTTAGGGACCCGAAGTCATTTTAAAAGACCTATTCAATGATACCCCACACGATGGTGGGTGGATAGACGACGAAAAAAAAATCATCGCCACATCATTTAAATGGGAGCTAACCTAAAAAAAAAAAAAAAAATTACCACTTTAACGGCGTGATAAGTTTACATACCCTTACAAAATTGCAGCTTTCTAGTACAAACGGTATCTTAGCAAAACCTCGGACAGACGGACATGACGAAACTATAAGGGTTCCTTGTCAGGACTACGGAACCCTAAAAATGTAACAAAAAACTCATTAATATTGCTCTACTATAGTTTAATGAATAACAATATAACAAATCACAGATTAAGTAATTGTACCTACATACATAACTATGTTAGATTAATATTGTTAGGTTTGCAATAACCCCTGCTATGCGGATTACATTACTTAAGGGTGGTAGCTAGCCAGGCGGGCATTCGCAAAATGCCCTACCGCTATGCTATAACGACTGCCATCCTAAGACGACAACCGGGACCGACGGCTTAACGTGCCCTCCGAAGTACGGAAGCGCACAGTAGTAATGTCACTAGCGGTCACCCATCCAACTCATTACCGCGCGGACGTTGGCGACTGGCTAGCTACCACCCTCAAGTAGAAGATCTATCGCCAAGCACCTAATGGTGTGTTCCGGCAGCTGTCCTTGAGAGCCAGTAATTCTAGGCTAGCCTAACAACACCTTCGACCACATCATCACTTGCATGCATAAAAAAAACTAAAAAAATCTTCTGATATGCAGTATAAAGTACATTAGCTTAAAATCTCGTTCCTTTTGTTTGTACATGAATTAGTGTAAAATCCAAACAATACCTTTCTACCAACACGTTTCTACAAGTACTTTTATTAAAACATTGGAAAAGTACCCTCGTTATGGCAGAAGTGATTAAATTCACAACATACACCAAACACCATTGTCGTCGAATCAAAATACAGGTAAATCATTTAATACACTTGAAGTTCTTGTACAAAAATAAGTACCTATTTATATAATTATTGTAAATAGTTCTAAGAACCTTGAAACCTTGCCTGATAGACTATTTCATTTACATGTTCTGACTGACACTGAACGACTGACACTGAACTTATAGTTAATGAAAGCACTTAGCTCAAATGTTAATTTAAAATAAGTTATTGACTCAAGTACTTTGCCAACTAAAATACTATATGAGTGTGTGTCTACTGACATGTAACAAAACATCAACAAATGTTGACCATTTTTTTAATACATTTTTAAAGAAAATGATGTGTAAATAACCTCCGCCATGGTAAAAAAAACATGTGTACAAGGGTTTTGATTGTTATTAAAATCTATCTGACAAAGATGTTTGATTCCACTAATTCAAACTTGAATAAGTTTTAGATCAGACACAAGGACAAAATCCCAGCATATGCAATCTAATGTAATAATTAAGTACATAATATGTGGATGGGGGAGGCATTTGTGCAAAATAGTAAGTCTTCGGCTTATGATGATAATGATAAACAAACATACCTAAAGACCACACAATAAAAAGAAACAAATATTATGACCTAACAAATGAATTAACCAAAAACGGTTATGTGGTTAATTTATATGCTGTAGAAGTTAGCCTTACTCCATCTGAGGCGCAGCTCCCGATTGGACTCTTTTGATGGACATGTATGAAAAACATTACACAATTCCTGAGGATGTTGGTGTTTCGTCATCCAGACCGGATATATTTCCATAGTCAAAAAATCTAAAACGCATAGTACTTATAGAACTTACTGTGCCGTGGGAAACAAACATACCTAAAGACCACACAATAAAAACTAACAAATATTATGACTTAACAAATGAATTAACCAAAAACGGTTATGTGGTTAATTTATATGCTGTAGAAGTCGGAGCAAGGGGTACACCAGCGAAATCCCTGTATAACCTACTAAAAGAACTTGGCCTGTCAAGAAAAACCGTAACTTCCATCCTAGAACGTGTATCCAAGGCGGCATTAGTAGGATCTTACCAAATTTGGTTGGGCAGGGGAGGAGGCTTGAGCCGTGAAAGGGAGCATTGATGCATCATAAAGGGGCCCCTTAACCTTACTCACTGGGTTGCAAGTCCCAGGCACCTTGACTTGGGCCTCTTCCTCTGCAACGCTATGGACCCGGCACCCGCACGGTTAATCCATGGAATGCTAAGTAAATTCGTCTCGTCCCTTGTTTCATCTTTATTAGGAATGCCATTTTGGATGGTTGCCTGCACACTCTGTGTGGGATCAATCTTGACTGGTATTCATCTTATGCTAACCACAGCTCCAAAGTTGACCCAGGCACATATCTCGTCTCCAAGGCGGGGGTTGAGATCTGGGTTGTTTCAGAATCTTGGGCTGCGCACTTGACCAAGTTTACGTTTCATGGGTTACCAGAGACGTCTGGTATATCGCTCGCGCCTTTGTGAGTGAGATTGTATGTTAATCCGTGTATCGCGAGACGGTGATTGAGTTTTAGTTATTGCCTTGATACTAGTTATGTTTGCAGTTGACCAAGTAGTGCACCAAGGAGCGCCACGGGCTTACCGTGACTCCGCGGCAGGATGGGTGATTAGGTATACTCATCTTGCATTAATATCTATAGGAGGTGGATGTAGAGAGCAGGCTGAGACACAACAACAACCCATAACCAAGGCAAAGCAGAAACAAAGAATTAGCAGCCTACAGGAAGACGAATCCAGGTATGAGATATACATTAGTACATCGCGAAGCTATAACCTCATATGTGTTTTATAATAAGATAGATAAGTATGGCAAGTTTTGCGACACTGGCCATATAGCTTATATTATTATAGGTGACCAATTGACTATTAGTAACGTTTTCAACTGACCTATTTCGAGATTAGGAGGGCGATTCATTATTAAAAAATAAAAGCATCTCTTTATTAATGGCAAATTGTTAGTATTTGCAGTGATTCCTACCATGCAACAGTTACAGGTTTTCATTACGACGTTTTGTTGTATTATACTCGACTTACTTACATTTGATATGGGATCGGACTTGACGGACGATTTCTAAAACAGTCAATTTAAATTAGCTTTTATATTTAGAGAACTTCAGAACTTCATAAAATACAATAATGTAAACAAACCTAATCATAGACAGACGTATAACACAGATAATAAATCGCTTGGCAAAGCATCCCATTCACGGTTACAAGTCAATTGTATGGCCAATACAGAGTTACCTGAAAATCTTAGTAATGGTAACATTACACTGAAGAACGAACAGGTATATTTAGTCTGTGCTAAAATTACTGCGGGGAAATAGCTGCGGCCCGTGGAAATAGCTGATCAAATGATGATTGATCAAAGACATCAAAGATTACTAAGTCCCCCCTTGATTTCTACTTGTTATACGTTGGGTACGTTTTTTGTGATATTACTAACTAGCAATTAATTCAAGCGTAGTAATTGAATTTGTAGTGGGGATCGTAATTACAACAAGTGGTCAATTAAATTATGGAAATGCAACTGCACACGACTGCAGACACCGTTGAGTGGTGCATGAAATACGTCGGTTTGCCTATTAGTTTAGGTATCACAATGTACGGTTTATGCAACCATTTCAGCCAGAAAAAGCGAAGGGCTGCATTAGAAAAAAAGGTAATTGACTGTAGAAACATTATTGTACAAATATATACATTACTTATAATACTTTTGTTTGTTTGTTAGGTGATTGTTATTACTGGGGCAAGTTCAGGTATTGGAGAAGCTCTAGCTCACGCATTTCATGAACAAGGAAGTAAAGTAGTGTTGGCAGCAAGGCGAAGAAACGAATTAGAAAGAGTAAAGCAAGATTTGTTAAATAAGAATGTGGTAAATATAAAAACCTTTATTTTAACTCATAGTCATAGTGTGTTGTGAATGTATGATAGATGTATAATTTGCTTTAAATTAGCTTCCAATGTTCACCTCGAAACCATAAATATATCACTAGTATAAAATACTGAGTAAATTTCTGCCATATTGGTTAATAAGTTGAAATCGGACTGGACCACTATGGCCAATTTATGAATGAAATTCTATTGTTATAATTATCGCCGATGCCAATGGGTTAATTCCCTTTGCAATTTAGTTCAGAATAAATGTGACCCTGACAGCAGTAGTTCCCAAAGTATGGGTAGTGGCCCACACGTGGGTTGCCAATGAACATTTGGTGGGTCCTGAAAAATAGGACAACAAATCGACCGGTAATTTATTTGTAAGGAAAAACTTAATAATTATGTTGAATCTCTACACAACAGAGAATAGCAGGCAGGGTTGGCACGATTAAATCACATTGATTTAAATCACAGTTCAATCAAGTGATCTTTTCAATAAAAATCATTGATTGAATCAAATTGTTATATTTCTTTCCTATTAGTGTAAACACAACTTAAAATTCTTAATTTTATACATGTACAAATGTTTATGCAAAATCACTCTGTGTTAGAATTATAATTCATAAATAAAAACACCAACTTTCCAGCTTTTTCTGTTCCTAATCTGTTCCTGATTTAAGAATGTACAAATCCAAAGGTGGTAAAGACTCTTTCCACAGTCTCAAAATTGGATATATTTTGTTTTGCCTATCTTCAGTAAAAAAACTGGAAATTTATATAATGAGTTTTAGTATAATTTATTAATTATACATAACAATTTCATAAGTCAGTTTCTTTTTTCTTACAATCCTAACAATTAGTCTTCATTCTCGCAAAAACTCCTTCAAGTCCTTTTTTACATAATATCTTACACATTGCTCTACACCCAGTTTTTGCATTACTGCTTTTTTCTAAAAAAAAAATCTGCCAGGTGGCATCCTTGGCATCATTCTGTCTTCACCAGGTATTTTTAACTATGTATTGATTAAAACTTGCATTTCTTCCTAACAATGTGAACTGAACTCAAGCATCAAATAAAACAAAGCGCGGGAAAAGTTGCCGTCAAGAAATCGTGTTTAATTCCATAAAATTATTAAGATTTTTTAGAGGATTTTAAAGCCTGAACTCCTGAAGCAAAAAATCAAGATTTTTTGTTTTATTTGCAAATAATCTGTGATTTTTGATTTTTTTGTTGAAACATCGTGATGTTTCCAACCCTGTTTGGAGGGTATTTTTGTTTAATTGAAATAAATTAAATTTGTATATTTGCAATGTTAGACTAATGTTGTGGAAGAGTTGTATTGAGTTAAAGCAAGTTTTATTGTATTGGAATTCCTGAAACTTTAATTATAGAAAACTAAGTGCAGCCAAATACCTTCAATTTTTACTCATTTATTTATTTATTTTATTATAGGCGAGCAGCATAATGCTGATGTGCCTATATCATACTGTGTTGAATTTTTTTTTGTAGATCCACACGTTTATTATTAAGCACTGGTTACAAGTTGGCTAGAGATTTTTTGCTATTACGCAAAGCCATCCAGCTGGTTCTTAAATGCGTTCACAGATGTGTAGCAGAGACAACCTCCTCAGGCACCCTGTTCCAGTGGTGAACAACTCTGTTGCTGAGAATATAGTGTGCAGTGTTTGTGTTAGCATGTACACGCTGAATTTGCTGATTGTGCCCTCTGACTTCTTTGTCACGGATGACTTTCACAAACAGATTATGTACTTCGGGGAGGTTGTATAATCCGTTGAGGATTTTGAAATTTTCTATGAGGTCCCCACGTAAAACTCCTTTCTTCAAGAGTAGTGAGATGCAGGATTTCATTGCATGCGTTCTGGGAGAACGCAAATTATGCGCAAATTCTTAGTCAAAACTTGAAGAAGCTGCAATTGTTGCAATTGTTTTGTCGCCCTATTCTGTTCGGGCGTTTAGCGACAAGACAGCATCACTATGTTAAAATCCTATTTTTCTGTAGGAGCTTCTCTTCCCGTTCCTCTTAAGAGACGGAACTTATCTAACATCTGGCTGCGCATAGACTGCGATGACCATCAGTGAAACTATGCATGCATTAATATGTGCCCTAGTAGTGGTAATGCCAAAATAGATCAGTTTATGTAGGGTGGGTAAACATAGTCGTTGGTATAGTTGAAAGGTTCTGATTTTGTCTACCAAACTAACAAAATTCATTTCTCTCTCGCCTCACTTGACAGATAGAGTGTCATAAAGACATATTTAAAAAAAATGACATATTTGTGTTCAGTTGCTCATTCAAGTGTCTTATGCCATATTTTTGAAATTGATATTCCATGTACAGTCGCCCTCAATAATAAGTATACACATTGTAATTTTCAAAATTGTGGCAAAGACTTATGTGTCTGTCTATGTACACAGAAGTATCTTAAAATCAAAGAATAATTTAAATTGCTTCACTCATGTGTATAATTAACTTCAATCACTAAGAATTTAGTGACATCACATTATTATGAAAATTACGAAGTGTATACTTATTATTGCAGGCGACTGTACATACTCTTTGGTTTCTACTCCTTTACTATAAGTATAGACATCTTTTTATCATTTGCTTAGATGTTATATATTTACCATGCAAAAAATTATGGAGAATTCTTTAGGAATGGACTAGGAATAATAAGTGGATGCATGAACCTTACTACAGTGTACTATGAAAATTTGGGAGATGATAGCAAGGAGATGAATAATAAAAGGGGGGGGGGGGGAAACCATTTATTGTTTTATGCCAGAGCATAAGGCAAAGGATACCATGAGATTCTCAATAGAGACCACTATGTTACAAATCAAACATTGTTTTTAATAGAGATCCTGATCCTTAGCAGGAGTCCAATGCGCACTTGGTCATTTTTTATTATTTGTTACATTGAACATAAAAAAAAATTGTTATTAAATAGGAAATTTGCTATCCCCTATTGCCAATTTGATTCAATATGCTATTTTGATTCCCTTGTGAAATTGCGTAATATGGGAAAATCCTTATATTTGAATTATCCTATCTATTGTAAAAATGAGAGAGGTTTCATCTGCGAATAAACCAATATGGCAGAAATCTTTGACCACACAAGGCAGATCATTAATATACGCTAGAAACAGAAAAGGTCCTAAAATTGATCCTTGCGGTACTCCCATTTTTACCAAAGACACGGAAGAAGTATTGCCATTTATTCCAACCTTCTGTAGCCTGTCTGACAGATATTATGACTATAAGCTTCCGAAAATAAATCTTTGATCTAATTTCAATAAAAAGAATATATTACAATAAGTCGATGAGTTCTATACATAGACGAATTGAGAAAGCCAAGTAAATGACAATATGTATATATATATTAAGTCCTTACATATGAAATTGGCGTTTTGTATGGGAGGAACAAAAAGTCGAATATTTTTTAATATAATATATTTAATTAATCAAAGTATGAACCATTATTTTCTATGCACTTTTGCCATCTCATAGGTAGTTCATTGATCCCTTTACTAAAAAAACCAGTCGGACGGGAATCAATAAAATCTTTGAAGGCGATTTGGACTGCCCCATCGGAGTTGAATTTTTTCCCTTGCAAGAAGTTATCCAAATTTCGAAAAAAAATGGTAATCTGTTGGAGCAAGGTCCGGGGAGTACGGAGGATGTCTTAGACTTTCCAATTGAAGCTCTTCTAATTTAGTAGCCGTCTGTAGCGCAGTGTGTGGTCTAGCGTTGTCGTGAAGCAGCAGTGGCGTGGAGCGATTGACCAGCCTAGGTTGTTTAGCCGCTAGCTTTTCCATCATGGTTTGCAATTCCTGACAATAGACATCAGCCGTAATAGTCTGGCCAGATTTGAAAAAACTGTAATGAACAATACCGGCACTAGTCCACCAAACGCTTACAAGTAACTTTTTTGGGGTTAATTTTCGCTTGGGGCAGGATTTGGCTGGCTGGCCAGGATCTAACCATTGCGCTGAGCGCTTCCGATTATCGTAAAGAACCCATTTTTCATCACAGGTAATGATTCGGTTTAAAATACCTTCATTATTGTGCCGGTTTAGTAATGTAACGCAGCAGTCGACGCGCGTTTGCCGGTTTGTTTCAGTCAATTCGTGAGGTACCCACCTTTCAAGCTTTTTAATCTTCCCAATTTGCTTCAAGTGAATTAAAACAGTTTTATCACTAACATCGCAGCCTGCAGCTAACTCGGACGTGGTTTGCGATGGATCCGCTTCCACAATAGCCTTCAACTCTTCATTATCAACTTGAGTCTCAGGCCGTCCACGGGGCTTGTTCTGCAGGTCGAAATTTCCAGAACGAAAACGTTGGAACCAAAAACGAACTGTGTTTTCTTTTGCAACACGACCGCCATACACATCATTCACCCTTCGAGTTGTTTCCGCAGCACTAGTGCCACGGCGGAACTCGTACTCGTAAATAATGCGATATTTAAGGTTTTCCATTTTGTAAAATGAGTGACGCAAACAGAAAAAAACAGAAGAAAAAAAACAAATGAATGACGATCATCGAAGCACAAATACATGAGTCTATAGCTGTACAAATTTGAATTTGGAATTCCTTACCAAAGAGGAGAAATTCGTGATTAAAGTGGCCAGTACGAAAAACGCCAATTTCATATGTAAGGACCTAATATATGAAGAAACGCTGATATGTTTTTTTACATTTGCCGCGATGCGATACGTACAGCTAGGCACTGACTGGTTAGCAAGGTGCTTCTTGATAGGGATCATCATTATGTCGCAATGATAAGAGTCCAATAAATCATACCAGAAACAGTGAGTATCTTGGTAGCTAGAATAAAAAAAAGAATTGATCACAAACAAAAGGTACGTTGATGTTGTAGAAGAAGGGTCAATTACACAATCTAAATCCAAATCTATTCCATATCAGGTATATCTTCCGATTGGACTCATTTCATTGACACGTATGAAATACACTATAATATATAATTTCGGAGGATGTTGTTGCTGTAGAAGTCAGAGCAAGTGGTATATCAGCGGAATATCTCTATAACCTACTAAAAGATCTGTCAAGAACATAATAACAACCGCATGGTGGAAGGGCATTTTGCGAATGCCCGCCTGGCTAGCGACCACCCTCAAGTAGAAAGTCTGTCGCCAAGCACCGAAAGGTGTGTTCCGGCAGTAGTCCTTGAAAGCCAGTGAAATTACAGGCACAATGAGACTTAACAACTATGTCTCAATGTGACGGGCGCAGTGCAATTCGTGAGTTGTCATGAATTGCAACTGTTATAGGCAGAGGTTAGTCCACTTAACATCAGGTGGGCCTCGAGCTTGTTCCGTCACAATAACATAAAAAAAACCCTTACTTCCATTCAAGAACGTGTATCCAAAACAGAATTAGTAAGATCTTGTCAAATTTGATTAGACAGGGGAGTAGGGTCGTGGAGTAGAGGGGAGTCCTTTTAGTTGGCTTAACCCATTGGCATCGGCGATAATGATAACAATAGAATTTCATTCATAACTAGGACGTAGTGGTCCTGACGATGCCGACTTATTAATATACTAATGCACAAAAGAAGCTATGAGCAATGAATCCTTCTCAACCTCCCACTAATTGTTGTAATTGATGGCATGATATACATCACTCTTTTTCCGTACTCGGCTTTAGATTTTGCCAACATGAAAATACGGGTGCTTTAATTGTTATGAAAGCACACTTACTTTGACTTTTTCAGCCTCTTCCCACTCTAGAGCCTGTTGTCATTGAGCTGGATCTTGCAGATATTGCTAACTTGGATAAGTTTGTGCAAAAAGTGTACGACGAATGTGGAGAAATCGATGTTTTGATAAACAATGGTGGAGTCTCACACCGTGGCTCTATACTACAAACCAAAATTGAAGTTGACCAACAGATTATGTTTATCAACTATTTTGGATCTGTTGCACTGACAAAAGGTAGGTGTGCCAATGGATCACCTGATCAGATCATAGTCCCAACTAATCACGCGTATCATCTGATTTTCTAAATCCATTTTGATATAAAAAATAGTGCACTCATTATTCTATTTACAGCTAGTTCCCAGTCTCCACGTTTTAGTAAATGAGAAAGTTTCTTATTTCTTCATGTACAAACCACTTAACAGATTTTGATAGAATAGCCCTGACACACACTTATAGCATATTCAACATTATAGAATAAAAACAGGCCAAGTGCGAGTGCTTCTAGCATTCTGTATTGCAGCAGCCCGTATTTGAAAAAAAAACGTTTGTTAGTGTTGATCACAGCTTTAAATAAAACTACATTATAAATCTCCATTTTCAATATTTGTTGGTTAAGTAGAGGATATGGTATTACAGGCATTCGAAATTACGACCTATTATAGTTTTTCACGGCATCTATTTCGTAACGAAAAAAAAAACAAAAGTTTAAAATTTACAACTTTGACAGCACCTTATTTATTTTATAAGATACATACATTTATTATCTTCCAAGCTAGCTCTAGACGATGACACCCAACAAGCTAGGAAAAGTGAAAAAAGCATTTTTTATCTTCTACCGTCTCATGTACTGTACCTACTAAAAATAAAATAAATTAATGTTTACTCCCATATGCATCCTTTGGGCCAACGTTCTCGAAACTTTTGAGAAATCGTACTTAGCTTCCTATGATGTGCATATTGCATTGGCTAATTCTCTCGTCATCGCAGTTATGTGCAGCAACACATAACTGCGATGATCATTGATACCTTGTTCTGATATTGTTTATTTCCTCACCAACAACGTTATTGCGAGCATCACTTCAAAGCAGAACACTTTGATCATTCTTCGACTCGTAGTTACCGCTGGAGAGCATAATGGTTTAATTCCTCACAAATGCAGCCCACCAATTAGGGCTGCTTTTTTTCACTTGCCCATAGACTATGATTACAATCTATTATTTAACTTTCTGTCTGGTCCTACTCTCAAGTATCCTTTATCTTGTCCAATCTAATGACTCCATACATCCATCATAGCATTCTCATCTCTACCACGTACCCTCTTCATTGATAATCCAGTCTCTGTTGTAAGCCTATAGACACCGATATATATATATATATGTGTTTTCGCACATACATTAAATCATTATTAAATAGATCAGTGTAGTTAGCGACCCAGCCGCGCCACAGCGTGATCGTATAGTTTCTTTGATGCACGTGATGCATCATATTCCTTTTTAGGGTTCCGTACAAAAGGGTAAAAACGGGACTCTATTACTAAGACTCCACTATCCGCTTGTGTGTCTGTCACCAGGTTGTATTTCTGATTTTTTAATGAACTGTGATAGCTACTATACGTGATACTACAGTTGACATTTTCACAGATGATATATTTCTATTGCCACTATAACAACAAATACTAAAAATCTGCCAAATGTGAGTCTAACTCGGGCACGTGCAAACTAAAAAAGGTTGTGTCTAATGTTGTATATAAAATGGTACGGAACACTTCGTGCGCGAGTCCGACGATTTTTTATTGACGTTATCGAGTCTCATACAGTGTAATATCAGCGTTCTCTGATGTACGTGATGCATCCTGAAGCAGTGATGGCTCAGTGGCATTGGCTATGAACTGCCGCGCAGCAGGTCCATGGTTCGAATCCCGCCGCGAGCTTGAGCTTCATCGCATCGTGGAAGGGAATTTTGCGAATGCCCGCCTGGCTAAAGACCACCCTCAAGTAGAAAATCTGTCGCCAAGCACCTAACGCTGTGTTCCGGCAGCAGTCCTTGAGAGCCAGTGAAATTACAGGCACATGAGACTTAATAACTATGTCTCAAGGTGACGGGCGCAGTGCAATTCGTGACTTGTGACGAAATGCATCTGTTATAGGCAGAGGTTAGTCCGCTTAACATCAGGGGGCCTCGAGCTTGTTCCGTCACAATAACAACCTTTTTATATACTTAACAACACCAAACACAAAATCTGCGGTACTTTTAAATGTTTTCCAATACATGTTTCAGCTGTCCTGCCTCGTATGGTGAAGCGTAAAAGTGGCCACATTTTGTTTGTGAGCTCTGTCCAAGGCCTCATTGCCATTCCGGACCGTTCGGCATATGCAGCCACTAAGCATGCTATGCAGGCATTCGGTGACTGCCTGAGGGCGGAAATGCACCAGCATAATATCAGTGTGACCGTCATCAGTCCGGGATATATCAAAACAAATATATCTCTGAATGCATACACTGGCTCTGGCGATTCTCATGGAGGTTGGTACTTGTTCTATTATTTGATAACAATACATATATCTTGAATTGAACTCTCCTTTACAACCCGGTTTAATTAAGAAACGAATCGAATGGATTATCGATTCGTTTCTTGCGCCCCTAAACCTCTCACTGGCACACTATACACACTGGTTCTTGTGGTATGTTTTTTTATCGGTGACAATTTAAAAATCCTTTTCCTTAAGATGATTTTAGCTACATTTCCGGTCCATGTTTAATAAGACTTATTGTCTGATTTTAGTCAATGATATAGTTATTAGACTTCAATTCCCGTAGTACAGTTTACAACTGGTTTAATGAGTTTAGGCCTGATCTCAATGATCATCTACGTGAGGGACGTCCTTTAACAGCGACAACTGAGATAACGTCAGTGCGGCGCATGATTGAATGCGATAGGATAGGAGAGTGATCTTAGTAGATTTAGACAAGCTTTTCGTATGAGTTAAGTGTAAAAAAATATACTCAAACATGTAAACTCCCACAATTCGACTGAAGACCAAACGCGCCTTAGCATAAATTGATGCCACGAAATGTTATAAAAGTTCTAATGAGAGGACTCGAATGCTGTATATGACATCAGCACAGGTGATGAGTTGGATATGTTGTGCAATTTACCCGAAACCAAAAGACAATCTCCTCAGTGAGTGTTTTATTTTGAGGATCTGCCAATTAAAGTAAAGAAAGGAAGAAGTCAGGGAAAAATATGGATAGGTACCGCTTTCTATTGATGGAAAGACAGTTTCGCGACAGCTGTGCTGGTAGACTGAAGGATAGGTAGTTACTTCAGACTGTTATTTAAAAATTGTTTGCCAGTTGTCTTGGAAAAGATTTGGCAGGAGCCCCTTTAGCAGGGTTCTCTTTCACCTCGACAACACTTCACTGTACTCTGCGATATAGTCGAATATTTGACTACGGCAGGTGTTGCGATAGTGAGTAATCCCTGATAAAGTCACTCGACCTCTCGTTTTTTTTATCTTCGAGAAGTAAAGGCAAACTTCGGGGTTTTCGCTTTATGAGCTCTTAAGATGAAGTGCGTTTTGAAATACCGTGGAAGAGACCTAAAAAAGAGTGGTCCCACTGCTTACCTCAGTAGTTCCATCGATTGCAAAGATGTATTAAGAGGTAAAACTAATAAATGTATTAGAACGACGCGTTTCTAAAAACTTTTAGTTTGACTCTCGTATTAATACGCGAATAAAAAATCTATATAAATGTCAAAAATATGCACACGTTTCTATAACTACATATTAAGAAATAAATAATAACCGTTTTGGAGGAAGAAATAGTAGATAGAAGAATGTTAAGAATTTTGTGCAATCATAAATTTACTTTGTTTACAGTGATGGATAAAAGCACCGCAGCTGGATTCACGCCAGATTACACTGCAAAGAAGATTCTTGATACAGTAGTTTATAAGAAAAATGAATTAGTTATCAGTCAGTTTATACCTAGATTGGCAATATTTTTACGACATGTGGCACCTTCTTTATATCACTGGGCCATGCACAAGAGGGCTATCAAAACCACTTTACCGGAATAGAGTGTTAATTACTAATAACTTAATACCACCAGTAGCGCCCTCGAAAACTGCACAGTTAAGTTGGTGGTACTATACTAGGCTCAATATTACAGACCATGTCGAAATCGTCCGCAACATCATATCAAACAACAACTCCGTTACTGTATATAGAAAAAAGTCTGAAGTATGTACAAAGAATTTTTTGAATTATGTTGGTCATTGTATACCAGTGAAATTTAAACGTCATTGCTTTGTACCTTATAGGTATTTAAAACGCAAATCAGCTAACGGCGCGGAGCGCGCTCGCGTTTGGTGCCTGATTTGCGTGCGTTCGGGCGCGTGAAATTAGTTAAAAAGCGCAAGAAATCCTAGTTTTCTAATGCTTTTGTCTTTGTTGAAATGCTTTGCCGAGAACTTTAATTAATTTCTTTATATTGGACTATTTTTAAGTTTATCTCACTACCAATTGCATTGTCAGGTAGAAAAAACAGTCTGAACGTTAGGTAGGCACGCTTGCTTTTAAAGTCTATTTAGCAAAATAGCAACAAAGGAACAATATGTACACACAAAATTAGACATTAGAATAGAACCATTTGTTAAGTGTTTGTGTTTAAGTGTATTAATTTTGTACAACATCTTTTCCTTTTATTATTATTATTTATTCAGGTTAACCTCCGCGAGAACCCGTATTTAGCATTTATGTGCTAAATTAAACACATTTACATCTAGGTATGTGTTTATAGAGGTCACCTAAGTGTAATTTTATGTGTTTAGTAGATATATATGTTATTTAATTAGGTACTTCAAGCATAAAAAACCAGAAGTATTACAAAAAATAAATTGTATTATGTTGATAAAGATTTTTTTTCAATTATTATTATTTTTTAATTTTTTTATGCCGGATTGGTTAGCCTTTGACCACTATCTCACCTGATGGTAAGTGATGATGTGGTCGAAGATGTTGTTCAGGCTAACTTAGAAGTACTGGCTCTCAAGGACAGTTGCCGGAACACACCGTTAGGTGCTTGGCGACAGATTTTCT
The DNA here is from genome assembly GCA_963890685.1 of Plagodis pulveraria. Classification (NCBI taxonomy): domain Eukaryota; kingdom Metazoa; phylum Arthropoda; class Insecta; order Lepidoptera; family Geometridae; genus Plagodis; species Plagodis pulveraria. The sequence continues at coordinate 21,309,811 of OY982957.1, forward strand.
GCTTGAGGGTGGTAGCTAGCCAGGCGGGCATTCGCAAAATGCCCTACCACCATGCTATAACTACTGCCATCCTTAGACAACAACCGGGACCGACGGCTTAACGTGCCCTCCGAAGCACGGAAACGCTCAGTAGTAATGTCGCTAGCGGTCACCCATCCAACTCATGACTGCGGGCGACGTTGCTTAACTTTGCTGATCGGTTGAGAACAGCTAAGTAAACTTCGCTACGAGCGCTTCAAAATATACGATAGGAAAAATTTAAGTCATGTGCGGGATTCGAACCAATGTCATGTTAGCTCAATTGGTTAGAGCATACCCCCCGGCTAAAGGGGTGGATGAACGTGGGTTCGAATACCGCACATGACTTAAAAAAAATTCCTATCGTATATTTGTAATGTAATCCGCATAGCAGGTGTTATTGCAAACCTAACAATATTAAAAATTATTTAATACCACTTTTTCCAATCTAAGTATTTAGTCTGATCCGCTAATAGTCGGATTCTCATTTCGCCGGAATGCACTTGCTGTCTTGATAGCAAGTGTGTTTTAGTTTTCAGTGTGTTTTACTTGGGATATGCAGCGACCGAGTAAACGCGATTTTTTAGAGCAATATGCTTGGTTTACTAACGCGAAGCCAGGGGCGCTGTGCTGTTGCCATACAAACTTACGTTAACGCGTTCGTGAGAAAATCTCGCACTAGACCCACAGGTCAACATAATATTTAAGTAAGTGATTACTCACCGATGAAGTCATCAGAGATTTTTCGATTTCTGCCAACTGTTCTAGAAAAAATGTTTTGTGGTGTTTTTTTACACTTATATTATCTGTTCTATATTTATTTTATCATGTGACTTCCGGTAATTTTGTAAGTATAATTGAGTCCATCTAGCGATATATTGTTGAAACTTTAAAGGATAAATAAATGAAATACATAAACGTTCGGTTTTTTATTTACTCTCAAACACTTCTTTATTTTTAGTCTAATGATTCAATGGTACCATTGAGTCCATGAAGGCGAAATAAATTTGCCGTGGTACTATCATAGGAACTGTCTACTGGTACCACGGCAAATAAACGCTGCTTTCATGACAAATTTGAATTTGAGTCCATCTAGCGATATTTTGTTGAAACTTTAAAGGATAATATATAAATAAATAAAATCTTCAATGTTTTTCTAATTACCATCAAACAACGCACATTATTTTCTCACGTCAAAATTGAAACGGCTATAAGGGGATTGGGGACCAATAACTATACTGTCTCTAGGTAAGTAAGAGGTCCAACGAAAACAAAAGCCAAAAGCTAATTAAATAGATTTTATTGCATGATCACAGTGATAACATATTTATAGGTCACTGGCAACAGCTATCTATAACAGAACATTCTATAATGCTATCACTATCAAACTAAAAGCTCTCTTATAACAAAATATTCTTTTTTGTACAACTTTCCATCTAACCCTACTATAATAACATATATTTTACATTGACTGTGTCTTAAAACAAATTATAATTTACATATTTTGACTTAGATTTAAAAACAAGGAATTGAAAGCCACAACAATAATCTTTCTATACCTTATTTTGTCAAAATAAAATGATGTGCCTTTTCCTAGTTCAATCATAATCCTTTTAAAGTATTATGCAGTAGGCTATATTTATTACTTAAAGGTCTTGTATAGTCTCCATAAACAAATGGCTGCAGCTGTCAAAGACACAGTACCATGTAATACAATTTTTCTTTTATTGTCCGTATGCACAAGTACAACAGGGGAAGCAGATGTGAGATCACTCAACACAGGTAAAGTTGATAGATGCCGGCGGTCTTTTTCTTCTTGGTATTTGCAACAAGGATCCCACTGCCATGACAGAGTATAGCATCCAGCACAAAGGACTGAGACAAGGCCAAACGGAGAGCACGCCAGGGAACTCCAAGCTACACCTGGAAAATGAAAACAATTGGTAAATAATATTGTCAAAATTTATAAAAACATTTAAGTTTGAGAAACTCAGGAGAATTTTTACTTCTTGAGCACACAATTGAGATGCTTGAAGGGTCTGTCATGTGATCTTGATTATCTAAAGATCCATTTATAAATCATTAGAGCACAAAATACTTGTCCCGAGCGGGACTAGGACCCGCATCCACCGGATTCGCGCCGAGTACCCTAACTAGGCTATGGGAACATGATCGACTGAGCCGAGAATATTGTGCTCTAATTATATTATTTCACCTGTTTGACTTTTTATTCCCATAGTCGCAAATAGTTATTTGTAGGTCACAACTAGTGGTGCAGCTTAGAAAAAAATACTTCAAGGCTCAAATCGGTTTAGTTAGTTGAGCCTTTTGGTCAATTTTCTATAGTCACATCGCAGTTAGTTGTGTAGGTTAGAAAAGCATATTATGTCGATGGCTCAACTTTATTACTCACAGTTTTCAATAACAGTTATCAGTTGCATTACAATATTATTTCCCTCCTGTCAGTAGTAGCATCATAGTAGACATCATTTTATCACCTTTATTTAACTAGTCCAGCAATTCACCCAAATGTTATATACTTTCCAGTATTTACTTCAGTTATGGGATTGACCTAAACAAGACTTGGATTTTTCCTATTGTATATTTGCAATGAAGATGGCTGTTTCTAGGAAACTACCAATACAGCATTAGTTTCTTTTCAGAAGATTTTATTTTTAATCTATTGGTTGCAATTGTTATCAGACCCAGAAGATGTATTGCCATTTATTCCAACCTTCTGTAATCAACGTCTTCATTTTAGATGACAGCTGTCAAACTAAAAATGGCTATATTAGTGAATGGCTATCAGTTGTTAAAACTGTCTGCCTAATAATAAAGAATAATAATATATCTTGGAAATTATTCATACTAGATCACTAAACTTAGAGTAGTGAGTAGTATCTAATCAAGGTCTTCATTTTAGATGACAGCTTTCAATCTAAAAATGGCCATAATGAGCTAATTCCAGTAGAAGATCTTTCAAGCACCTGTTCTTGAGAGCCAGTTCTTACTCCGTCCATTTCCCATATTTGTTTCTGTTTTTCTTTCAATGGGTCTGATTTGTAATAGTAACTCATGACAATTACATGTATCCGATTTATTTGTTAACTTATCTTTATGTTAGCATCTTTACTATCAGAGTTTACCTAAAACAATGAACATAAAACACTTTCATAAAAAAATAGTGGCCTAGAGGTGACAATGGGATTATTACAAACGGTTTGAACAATGTCTCATTTGTAATTAGGATAATGTGGTTAGCCAAACTATAATTTAACTTTTTCGTGACTATACAAAACTACAATTTTTTTTAACCTAAATTTGTTTGGGATAGTACCAGAATAGAACATTATTGTTTTTCGCCATTCAGTTATTAGCCTATTTGGTACATAAATAATTTGAGCTACTTGCTGAAGTACCCCTTTCTATGAGCATTATAATATCATGGATGGAACATCTGGGAAAACAAATGAATGTTGTTAAAAACTAAATAAAAAAAAAAGCAACCTACTAATAAATTTTATCGCAGTGTAAGTTGGCAGTTCTTTAGAAGGCGCTGCTGCCCACCTTCTAGTATTTTTCCCTTAGTCGCTTCTTACAACACCCACAGGATGATATGGGGCACCCCACGAGGATCTTTGCCATACTTGCATAAATTTCATGGTTTTCTTGGGGACTGAACAATAAAAGTTTTTTTCGTAAATCTTTCTCAACCCTGTCAAAGACCCTAGCTGCAGGCAAATAGCTGTGACATCGTACAGGAAAAGTCACAATATTTTTATCGATATTAGAAGGAGCATGATTTTTGAGCCAAAAGATTAATGTATGTACTAAGTGGGAATGCGTATTTTGCCCTCCACATCTCTCTCTCTCTGCGACAAGACTTATTTAGTCTGTCTCATTTAGGTTGACGGAGATCAGATGACTCAATAACACTGATGATATTTCTGTAGATGTGTTTTTTGTTAAACTGTACCAAGGGGTGCCGGGCTAAAATGTCCCCCCCATATTGGGGAAGGCTGTGTTCAGCAGTGGATTATCCGGCTGATACAGTACAGTATTATATTGCTATACATTTCCAGTTTTGATTAAAAATGTGTTGAAGAAATTAATCCCTTAAAGGACAAGTCTGCTTCTTCTGAAAGTAACTACTTTGATTCTTGAAAGAAGTTACGAAATATTAAATCTTGTTGGACATCAGACTGACCCGGTTTTGTTTGTTATGCACTTTTTAAAGCCTTTATTTGTCTACTTAGAGCCCGTTTTGATTGAAATTATTAACAGGGATCGACGAAACTGGGCCAAGACATCATAAATCGAAAAAATAAAAGTTTATAATTATAGTGGACTACTCTGGTTCCGTTCGCCAGCTCCTCATATGACTATTGAGTCCACATCCCATTTTGAGATGCCAACACTTGAGAAGTTACATTTTGTGTACCACATTATTTTTCTCCAAGATTGTGATAACAAATAATTCATTTACATCAGCCTCACTGAACATCTAAAGGGCAAAAACACTTTCCAAAGGCTGCATTTTATGTGACATTCAAAGTATATGAGATTAGAGTGTAATGCTATGACACTGTTTGTAGTTAGCTCCAGGTAAGCATTTTGTTTGCCAAAGCCGTTATTACAAAAACAAATTTAGGTAAATGCTTTTACCAACCACTAACTTGTGCCATGCCAGGACCTTGGCAGTTTTGTAATTGGTACCTATCAGTATAAAATTTAAAAAAAAGCCTGTCATATTATTAGCCACATTGTTTTTAAATCATAGTACAATACAACATACTTTTAATATATATGTAATTGAAACTACTATGCTTATTATATTCCAGTCGGTTCAAATTAGGTCCAGAAATATCTAGAATGGACAAGGTCTATTCGAATACAAGGAACAATGAAAATTACCTGAAACAATACTGCAGAGACCACTATAAACTGAAACTTTATGCAAGAGATTTCCAACATAAATCCACCTAGCCGTTTCTTCGCCCAGGGGCTCTGGCTCGATCACAATTACACTCACGCCGGCCTCAAGTGCTCTTTCCAGTTCCATTTCAAATTTAATGTGGGCATTTTCACTGTCGTATACTTCTCTAATAATCGCTACACTTGAAGGCTTAAGGTCACTAAAACAAAAGTAAACATCACGATATGTTAAATACGGTATTATATAATTTAGGATCTAAAATTAAATAAAAATTCGAAATCGACGAAATTCTATTTTTTGTTATTTACAAACCTGTCACTTTCATCGCCCGCCATCTTTTGTTGAGATCAGAGATAGTGTTGCCGTTTAAGGAAAATAAAATGCATTAAGCCCTTATCAAACATGCGCTATATCTTGCTAAAATCCAGTTTCTAAAAAGCACTACATTCCACTGAATTTAAAAGTAACCTAAAAAATAAAGTAACATAAAAATTCTTTGAAATAAAGTCATTTGCATATATCTAACTGATATAAGGTACCTACTAAAATCAACTAATTAAAACAATTCCACTACATCTTCAATGTTCATTATCATGCCCAGCATGTTCCGGCTACTGTCCCTTTTTTAAGTTTTGATTACTTTATCGAGGACATTTTCAGGTAGGCCATAAGTGTTGAAGCTTTGCCTTACAATTTTCAATTGATGACGTATTATTATCATGGAGCTCATTGTTTCAGCAGTCATCCGGTTACGTAGCTTACATATCTCAACGTTCATAACGCTGAAGACTCGTTCTACTTAAACATTTGAATGTTGAAACAACAAAACAGTGATAGCTAAGTCCACTAATTCCTGCATCCGCATTTTTGTATCTAAATAGGTACTTGAGCCCAAATGTTTACTATATTATTCATAACCATTATCTTCCCGTTTGATGAGTTCTATTCCTTGCCAATGTGTATTATATCAATCTTGGGTTGCTAATATCAAGTTTTGCGCCAGATTCCACTAGATTTTTTTAGCGCTATGTTATGAGAAAAAAAGCGCTAGAGACCCTAAAATTGCACTAGATCTAGAGCCAAATGCACTAAAACGGCAACACAGAGATTTTTAGAACCCGAGTCCGGAACGCACCCCTGGGGTGCGTTCCGAACCTTGGTTAGAGCGCACTCGGAGTGCAACTTTTCACTCTAACGTCGTTCACAACCTTCGAGTAGAGCGTTCGGTTGTCACAACTGGACCGTTCCAAACCTTTGAAGGTTGCAACTTTTTAACCATAAAACGCGTGACATGAAATGACTTTGACGTTTATATCGTATTCTATCTGATGCGCTCACCCATATATCTCAAAAAATATAAATACTAATATAATTTCTCAAAATATAAAACTTAAATAAAAATGGAAAACGAATTTGTTATAGTGTTAAATAGCAATTATTATTACGATAATGATGTAAGTCTGTCAATGTCACAATTTGTTTGAGGTTATAAAACAACCGGTCGTTCCATACCTCAGGGTAAGTTGCAAAACAACCAAACAACGAAACAACTACACTCTGAGCCTCTGAACGCACTCGAACAGAATACCTAAATTATAACCACAGATAACTCAAATTCCCACAGTCGATGATCTTATAAGAACTATACACACAACTGGATTGAGCTTGTTATCAGAAAATCGTTCCGAGCGAGAGACTATAAAGACCGCATTGTCTCTCTTCTGACAAGAGTGACAATAAAATTAATTTCAAGGTGTAATGCAAAATTACTAGAGACAGCCCATTAAGGAAAATTTTGAATTTGTTTCAACGATTTGTTATTGTTATATCAACAGTCTCAAAAGCTGTGTGGCGAAGGTTGCCAGCCCGTCGTACTCAGCCTACTACTCTTAACAAGAGTGAACCCTTCATTATTGATGTCCAATAATGCATTCTTTATTCTTCTCATTGACAATCATTGAAGGGTCCACTGCAATAATACTGAATGTCTTTGCACTCTAGTTAACATATTTGAATTTAAAGGTTTTAATTGGATAATGTAAAACTCCAGTAATAAGAATTAAAAAAGATATAAGTATATATTAACTTTTAGTATACTTACTAACCAGATTATTATTTTTTAATACTAAAAACCAAAACATATTTTTATAATTATGTGAAATCTTGTTGATTCGCATTTAAGTCCTAAAAAATTGCACTATAATGATGAATGTCCACACTTTAACACGGTCTAAAACAATGGTGGTCCAAAATCATACTTATTATATTAGCCCCCTCCTCACTGTTTGTAGCTTGGAAACATTTTTGACGGGTACACTCAGTCTTTTCCAGTGTCGTAACATTGCAATCGAAGTTTCTTTAAAAACCTCTCTTTTTATTCCAGTAGATTTTCTCTTTTTCTTATGTCTTGTTGTTTCAATGCATTCTTCATTGTTTACTGCTACTCATTTAATTGTGACATTTTAACAAAAAAAATATTTATCTATACGCATGCAACTCAACTACTAGACAAAACTGAACTGAAAAACGAATGACAGGATGATGTCATAAAAAAATGCGGTTGGAATTATCTATGAACATTCATCACTCTTAACGCATGTGACATCCATCATAATAGCTGTCTTGTCTTAATAAATTTATTTATCTCGAGATTGCCAGCGTTATTGCAGTTTGTTGATAAACGCGAAAACTTACTTTGCCGTTCCGAATCAAATAGTAGAACTTGGTTTGGTAAAATTTTGGACATTCAGCATTATTGCATTGGACCCTTCAATTGCATATGACTTCTTCTGATTCAGTATTTTTTCATTTCAACATCAATAAGTTGAAAATGTGGCGATAACTAAGTTTTTTTTCAAGTTATCTTTATATAGTCTGCGAGGCAAGGGGCTAAAGTCGGCTCGAAAATTATTCTTGTAATAAATTGTCCCGTTCGGGCTATATTTCAACACGCGTAGATTAACAATGTATACATCACCTACTCCTTATCCCAATATGCCGATGATTTTTATATTAGTAAAAAACATGCTAATGAGGCGGTTTGCGAATTACAGGCAGCCTTAAATGCGATTACTAATTTGATAAGTAAAATAGGCCTGGATATATCACCCACTAAAAGTAAAATTTGTCTTTTTAAAAAAGGTGTTTTTCGAGACATGTTTGATTTTAGGATAAATAATTGTTCGGTACCAGTATGTTCATCAGTTAAGTATTTGGGTATGTGGCTCGATAGCTCTTTAAGATGGAGCAAACTTACACATTAATGAAACTGTTAATAACGTACAGAAATTTATCAAGTTGTTTAAAGTTTTAGCGGGATCGGGTTGGGGAATGCATCAAAAACACTTAAGAAGACTATATATATCTATAATTCGTAGTAGAATCGATTTCGGAAGCTTTTTATATGACAACAGTTGTCGAACTAACTTAATTAAATTAGATAAGGTACAAAACCAAGCCATGCGCGTGATTGGTGGTTTTATTAGAACTACACCAATACATGTAATGGAAAACGAGTTAAGTTTGCCCCCTCTTTCAGTTAGACGGAGATACTTGGCTGGAAAGTTTTGGTTGAAGTCAAAGTCATTTTGTAATAACAAAGCTATTCAACTCGTTAATGATCTATCAATATCTAGTCGCTCAAGATATTGGCTTCACAAAAAACTGCCTATCCTTACTTCTTTTAATTTAACATTAAGTTTATTTTCCATTCATACCAGTAAACAACACGAAATGTTTTCATTATGTACTTGGGTAAGCAACATTAACTTGAACAATGTTGTAATTGACAACATTCCCGCAGTACACCGCGCTACGCGCTCGTATAGTTGTCATGATTTAAGGAATATATGTATCAACTACATTGAACAAAAATATAGTCACTTTTATAAAGTATTCACTAACGGTTCCAAAGACGGAGCTGAGGGAGGAGCTGCCTTTTTAGATCCACTTTTGGGAAATTATATAAAATTAAAAATTAATTCAAACATTTCGATCATGCATTTAGAGTTAGTTGCCATAGCGGCGGCCCTCTCTTATATTGATTCTTTTGAATGCAACAAATTTGTAATCCTGAGTGATTCAAAGAATGCGTTGCAACATATCGCTCGGTGCACCACACATGTTCGAGGCACACCGATAGCGTATAAGATTTTAGAATCGATTATTAAATTACAGTCAAAGCACAGTTCCTTCAGTGGATCCCGTCACATGTTCAGCTTAAAGAGAATGAGGAAGTTGACGTTCTGGCTAAACAAGCAGTCGTTGATGGTATTCCTTTAACAGTTATTCCATTACACACTGATTATACACGTCTTATTAAAAACCATTGTAAAGAGTTGTGGCTACTTTGATGCAAGGTCAAAAGAAAGAGGGATCTGGTATCGGACCATACAACCTCAAATCACAACCTATCCCTGGATTGATCAAATTTTCCTTAACCGACAAATATTGATGACAGCCCTCAGACTGCGTTCTGGGCACATTCCAACGAACAAGTTTGCATTTCTGATGAGAAAAGTGGCATCGCCCAATTGTGAAGTGTGCGGGTCAATAGAGGATGAACAACATGTATTGATGGAGTGTTTCCGGAATGCAGATCTCAGAAGAACCATATTTGGTTCATCACAGATTTATGAGATTGGTTTGTGTAATAGCATATTGGCCTCACCCCTGTCTGATGAGGCCCAACAGTTATATGGTCTCTTAACAAAATATTTTGATAGGAATTAGATTGTATTTAGTTAGTAATAATTTTAAGTACCGATGGGGCGATGTGGTCGCTACGCGACAAAGACCCTTTTATTACATAATCAATAAATTGAAAAAAAAAACAACTACCCCTCGTCCAGGTTTTATTATGTCGTATATTTGGTACTTTTTAGCGCTATAATTTAAAAAAAAATTATGATTTAGCTGTATGAGTGTGGATGGAACGATCTTCTCCTAGTTTCTTTAGTTAGTGATGCATATTGAGACGGCAAAAAAATCTCTACAATTTTATAGACTCTACCAATAACATATAATAATATATAGCTAATCATAATAAATAACCAATTGCTTAATTCATTGGCATCATCGATAATGAGAACAATATAATTTCATTCAGAAATAGACCCATATGGTCCTGATGATGCCAATGGGTTTAAGTTGAGCGATTAGAAAAACCAAAAACTAACCAAGAACCAAAAAAGGATCTCCAAAGCAAAGACCAAGATTTGCATGAATATTTCTTAATGAAATACAATAGATCGTGACTGTAATTAATAAAAGGAACTGTAGATTATCAACATGTTTATTGTCAGACTAGCTTTCCGGCCGCAGCTCCACCCGCGTGAAGTAAACTATCTTATGTCCTTCCCCGAGTCTCAAACTATTTCCATACCAAATCTCATCCTAATCATTCCAGTATATCGGTTATCACGCAAAACCATTAATATCTTTTTGCGCAGTTGGATAAAAACTATCATATTATGTCCTCCCCGTGTCTCAAAGTATTTCCATACCAAATTTCATCCTAATCGGTCCAGTAGATAGGTTATCACGCAAAACCATTAACCTCCTTTTGCGCAGTTGAATAAGAACTATCCTGTGTCCTTCCCCATTTCTCAAACTATTTCCATACCAAATTTCATCGTAATCGGCCCGGTAGTTTCAGTGCCTATTCAATGCAAACAAACAAACAATCAAATCTTTCCTCTTTATTATATTATTATATATTAGTTTCCATACCAAATTTCATCCTAATCAGTCCAGTATATCGGTTATCACGCAAACCATTATCCTCTTTTTGCACCGTTGGATAAAAACTATCATATTATATCCTTCCCCGTGTCTCAAACTATTTCCATACCAAATTTCATCCTAAGCGGTCCAGTAGATCGGTTATCTTGCAAAACCATTAACCTCTTTTTGCACCGTTGGATAAAAACTATCATAATATGTCCTTCCCCGTGTCTCAAACTATTTCCATAGCAAATTTCATCCTAATCGGCCCAATAGTTTCAGAGCCTAATTAATGCAAACAAACTAACAATCAAATCTTTCATTTTATTATATTACTATTATTATAGTAGATATACTGACTGGCAGACAAGAATTATATCATAGCCCTTAGAATAGCAATGGCATTTTTAATTTGAAGTAAAATTGCATTGTGAGCCTTAGAAGAAAATTTATTAGTGAGTAAAGATTCAAAATAACTGCAAGAGTGAGAAAATATAAATGGACGGCGCGCGGTGGAGCTTTAAAAGAAGAACAATATACCTAACAACTTCAAGAATAACGAAGTAGTCCCCAGTAAAACAGTTGACTCACGGAAAAGTTTGAATTTTTTACCAATATCTTATAATAAGCATGAAAAACTATACAAACAACACGTTATAATACCTACCTACATAGTGATTTGGATTGAACTAATAAGTTGGCATCATCAGGACCACTATGTCCTATCCATGGAAGTAATAAGCACTACGTACAACAGGAATGAGATCTATCTGTACATCTTGCAGGTAAAATAAAGAAAATAAAACCTTATGCTAAGGGCGTAAGAGTCTTGTTGCGCACAAAATAAAAATGAAGCCGTGTGAGAGGGTAGCCACTTTACCCTGTGTCTCGTTCTAACAGTGACCTAGAGTTGCCAGAGTTAAGTTGATTTCAATCCTTTCGTTGTTTGTAGAAAAATATGTGATTGATGTTATGTAATGAAGTAAAACCATTTAATTCTAAAATGTTTCTAAATATAAATAATAATTGATTACCGACATGTTAAAGCAATATTTTTTGTTGCTACTACTACGTGTAAAGCCTTATTAACGCAAAAATTTTGCTATAGCGTATAGATTTTCTTTTATTTGTATGAAATACGGACACCTGACCTGACAACCCCACTTGAAATCGCAGACTCGGACTTTAATGGCGGATTGTTTTTTGATTGTGTGATATTTTGGAAGAATTTTAGTTAAAATGGGGAATATTTTTGTCGTGGAGGCTTGCGGAATCGATTATTATCCTGATTGTGGTTTATCTTTTCACAGGTAATAGTTTTAAACATAATTTGTTAGTGATGAATTACGGTGACCATGCATGACTATCCAATCCTAGTTCAAGAACAAATAACTTAAATACCTATGCATGTTTTTATTCCTTTCTCTATTAAAATCACTTCGTTTCAATTTCAGATTTCTTAAAGATCCTAATGTTATGGAAAAAATCCACCACAACCTCCTTAATATATATTTGAAGATCCACATGATATTCAATTGGTGAAGGAGTTAGCGAATGCATATCTCAATTTTCGTTTAACTCATAATGCAAAATTAGAATCAGTGAAACATATAAGGAATAAGCTGGGTTTGCGGCAGAAACTTCACAAGACTGTTTTATTTAGCAATGTCTGATTTAGAAATAAACTTAAATGTAAACTAAACTGCTTTTTTCTTAACTAATTAATTGGACAGTCGTCGAAACACACCGTTAGGTGCTTGGCGACAGATTTATTATATAATAACTGCGATCCTAAGATAACAATTTGGTCGACGGCTTAACGTACCCTACAAAGCACGGAAGTGCTCAGTAGTAATGTCACTAGCGGTCACCCATCCAAGTCATGACCGCGGTGGACGTTACTTAATTGTTAGTAGCTGATAATTGCTTAGCTGATCTGTTAAGAACGGCCAAGTAAACTTTGCTTTGCGTACTTTACAATTATTGTCCCCATTAAAGCACAACTGGCACTACCTAGGTGTATGAAAATCTTAAAATAGTAGGTAATAAGTTAACATTAGAAACAATAGGTTATATATACCTACCTAGGAAGGCGTACGTTTCCTTACCTTTCGATGTCTTTTGAAATTGAGAAAAAAGTGATGTTCTGACCTGTGTTATTATTTATGCAGCCAAATGCAATGCTGTATAATCTTGCCCTCATTCCAACCTACCTAATAGTACCTAATAGGTACTAACCTATTATTCTGTGCTACTAGGTACGTAAACAGCCTAACAAACACCAACACGAAATACGGCGCGTTGAAGTGAGAAGACGTGCGTTCCGGGCGGCGCCCGGCAACCCTTGTAGAGTAAACGCGACTTGTTGCAGCCGCCGATGTACTTGTAGCTTTGTACCTAAAGTGCGGAGTGAACCAGGCCTGCCTATATGACGCGAGTGTGAAAAGCAAGCAAAAACAGGAAATGTATAGTGCTCTATAGGCAAATGTTGCTATTTGCCTTAATGGGACGATCGGAGTATTGCTAAGCTTATACAGTTTACTGTTGCTGTTAAATGGTCTACCCTACATGTATAGTGTTTTTTTTTAATTTTATTACTCCAGTGAGATGGATGATGTGTTTATTAAAAAACATGTTTTATGTGCCTATTTTAAATACCCAAGAATGTTGCTGCACTGGAGGAAGACATTGACAACTGTAACACATGTACGACTTAGTACAGTTGTCAATGTCAATAACTATACCATAAAATTAGATCACATACCATTAAAACAACGTTATTGTAATTAATGTATAGTAAAAATGTTCTATGTGATTTTTAAAAAATAAATATTTGTATTGGCTTTTATTTGTATTACAAGTTTATCATTAGCATCTTCGGTTAAAATCCATCTGAAGCAATGATATGCTGACGTCATATCAAAAATCAGTTTTTGTAATTATTGTCCTTAAATCATATTTCAATATGGTCACCATCGCCAGAAAGGGATAAAAGGTACAGGTCGGCTTCAATTTTACGACAACAGCTCATTCCTGTTGTACGTAGTACTTATTACTTCCATGGTCCTATCATGAATCAAATTCTATTGTCTATGTATATCCTAGTTACGAGTATGAATGAAACTCTATTGTAATCATTATCGCCGATGCCAATGGGTTAAATCATGTTTTCCATAGAGAAAAGTAATATACTGGGAATAGACAGGCCCTTTACGATTTTTTATGCCGACCCGTTATGTCAAGAGACTGCTCTGGTATCAAAATCCGGAACTAAAATTTACTCACACATGCACGACTATGAATGGGTTTCATAGTCGGGGTTAGACATACATTCATATAATACCTAACTGCTACGCCGGCGGCGTCGTGTATGACGCAGATATAATATATTTTGTTTCTAAAATGTAACATGTTTAGCTAACAAACATTTTCTGCTGGGAAAACTATTTGTTATAAACGCGACCAATATTAGAAAGAACATAAAAATACCAGTGGCATACACGTCACGCAGATTTACTCTTCGCCGAAGAGGTAGCCTGCATTGGCACCATTTCAAAATCATTCCTAGCAACCACTACACTATGGTAGTAGTCCAACCTCTTTACACTGATGCTAGGTAGGTTAGTCACCTCAACAATAAGTACTAGTTGTACTTTTAACTTCCATGCCATAAAGTAACTTACACTAAGCAAGTAATATAATATATAACTTATATATAACAATAAACCTTTTACTTAATACCTACTTACACAGAAGTTGATGTTGAGTTTTTTTTAATCCCACTACATTTGGCTTCGCACGTTTTTGATGAAGTTGATTTTTCTGTCATCTTGTGGTTATGTATGGCATTAGATAAATCTTTTGAGACGGTGTTTTTAGAGGGCGCTATTAGCCAAAAATCACGGAATATCTGACTTTTCAGGAAAGCGTCCCGCGCATGAAGTTTTCTGAGGCTCAACTACAACAACACTTATTATTAAACATAATTATTGTATGAAAAAACCTTCATCACGGATTTGTCAATAAAATGTTCTGACATATTTTTTCTGAACACAAACATGGTCACTTAAGAGGAGTTCTCCTACAAAGTTACCAAAATGAGGGAATCGCCCCCATAAATGATATCGATACTATATTGTGCCATTATCAAGGTACAAGTTGGTAGCCGACTGCACGCAGCAGCAGCAGACGACATGTCGTCGCTTTATGTCATTATGACACGTCGTTGCGTCATGTCGCTGCAGTCATGATTTCGAACCCGACTGCAGACGGCAACAGCAGATGGCAACCAAAGCCAAAGTTTTGAAGCAGTGATGGCTCTGTGGGAAGCAGTGATGGCTCTGTGGCATTGGCTATGGACTGCCGCGCAGCAGGTCCATGGTTCGAATCCTGCCCAGAGCTTGAGCTTCACCACATGGTGGAAGGGCATTTTGCGAATGCCCGCCTGGCTAGCGACCACCCTCAAGTAGAAAATATGTCGCCAAGCACCTAACGGTGTGTTCCGGCAGCAGTCCATGAGAACCAGTGAAATAACAGGCAAAATGAGACTTAACACAACAACTCAAGGTGATGGGCGCAGTGCAGTTCGTCACTTGTGATGAAATGCATCTGTTATAGGCAGAGGATACCGCTTAACATCAGGTGGGCCTCGCGCTTGTTCTTTCACAAAATCATATAAAAAAAAAAAAGTTGATTTTGAGTGCTCCGTCAATCAAGATAGTGTTCGAGAATAGTGATCGCATTTTTTATATCTTTTATTAGAAGAGGAAGAAGACGATGATGACTTGTTTTTATTATACTGAAAAAGACGAAAAGCCACACGTCCTATATGCTTAAATGCATAGCAAGTGAGAACTTATTCAATACTGATCAAAAACCATTTGAAAAGCGATATGGAAGAAATCCATTTTGAAAAGAAACACGCTCGACCAAAGATTACTAACGCTCGACGTGTCGTTGATCCGGCCGCCGGCGTCAGCGGCACTACTGATCTGCGGTCGGACGACACTGCCGTCTGCTGCTCGACGACGCGTCCATAGCTTCATGTCGCTAACTATGCAGGGAATTTCATAGAAATACGTAGAAACCAGTAGTGTCGCTGCGACACGTCGTTCGCTGCAGCTTCATGTCGTCCGCTACCAACTTGTACCTTGCGCCCCAGGGGTAGTATTATTATAATATGTTATATGCCCAGGGTTTACGTTGAGTCACTCTTGTTTTACATATTAGTTTTTTTTTATCTATGATAGTTTAGCCTTTGACCACTATCTCACCTGATGGTAAGTGATGATGTGGTCGAAGATGTTGTTCAGGCTAACCAAGAAGTACTGGCTCTCAAGGACAGCTGCCGGAACACACCGTTTGGTGCTTGGCGACAGATTTTCTACCTTAACATCAGGCTAGCCAGGCGGGCATTCGCAAAATGCCCTACCACCATGCTATAACGACTGCCATCCTAAGACAACAACCAGGACCGACGGCTTAACGTGCCCTCCGAAGCCCGGAAACGCACAGTAGTAATGTCACTAGCGGTCACCCATCCAACTCATGGCCGCGGGCGACGTTGCTTAACTTTGCTGATCGGTTGAGAACAGCTAGGTAAACTTGGCTACGAGCGCTTCAAGTGTTCACTATAAGTATTAAAAACGTGTTATGAAGAGAGGTTTATAAATTTTTATAAATTTTATTCAAATCGGTATCTACCTACCAACTGCGATAAGTCTATTACGTAACAATATTATTGGATTATACAATTTTGTCATTAAGTAGAACGAAAAATCGATTTGTTTTACTCTACAGATATATAAAGCGTTGAACTAGTATGTATTATTTAATAAGTAGATATAATATTTACTATATTTTACCGCGCGGCATAGATCACTCTTGATGCAATACGATGAGCTTCCGGTGCCCACGGCCCCAATGCTCGACACCAAACGGTTCAACGCAATTGAGCAACAACAAGGTGGCTCAGTCTCTGGTCACTATGTAGGCACCTACTTACTTAGATATGCCTATATTATAACAGACCTTTGAATATACCCTGGCCTGCAAAAATAAATACTACACTTTTAAATATTTTTTTTTTCTAATCTATAGAAGTTACGAGATTTAAAATAGATTACGTTTTATAACTTTTTTTTCAGCTGTCTTTGAAACTATAGTAAATTATACATTAGTAACATTTTTAAGTCTAAAAAAGATAATACAATAATAATAGCCTTTTTTAGCTTAGTGTCATAAAACTCAATTAACATGTACAAGTAGGTACCTATGTTTTACATGGTATTTTTAATAACTGGTATTGCCTCCTCGGGCTCCGCTTACAGCTTCGATTTGATTTGGCATACTGAACACGAGGTTTCGAAGCTGATGTTGGGGAATATTCTCCCATTCTTCTATCAGGTCCTGTTTTAGTGCCCTGAGGGTGGTAGGTGGTGGTCTGCGGCTTCTGACTAGCCTCCCTAGCTCATCCCAGGCGTTTGGGACTCGCTGGTCTTCGGGGTTTCAGGTTTACTTCAGCCAGTGTTCTTCTCACTATACTGTTATTAATCAAAGTCAAAGTCAAAATCATTTATTCAATTTAGGCGTCTACGACGCTCTTATGAAGGTCAATTACAAATTTTAGTATTGAAATATTCTACATTGTAATGCCACGTTCAGCAAATAAATGTAGTCCTTTTGGTCTGAAGCAGCTTTTGCTGGACTTCAACTGCGTTTAGGTGGCGATTTCAACTCATTGGAAACAATATAACGGTCATCTTGGACACTAGTACACCTGGGTCTGCCATTACCAGGTCTCCTCAAATGGTTTCCAGTCTCTTCGCACCTTCGCTTCACCTTCTGGACTGTTCATAACGCAAACCCCACCATTCTTGCAGTACGACGCATATTGATGCCTAGTTCCAGAAAAGTCATGATCCTAGCACATTCTTCAGGTAAAAGAGGCACGATAAATAAGTATATGTGCTGATTGTCTAACTTCATGATCGAAGCTTAGATTACAAACAAGATTCATCAAATAAAAAAACAAAATATTTATCAAAAAGAGAAACAAAAAATGAATGATAAAATTGTAATTCGAAAAGGATTTTTCCCCCATCTCGGAATTTGAAGGATTATGATTTTAAAGTTTTGTTAAGCCATTTCTTCAAAGAAGGTTACCGACTATGAAGCTTTTATGTACAAAATTAAACTCTTTTTCGAGTTCTCTTTGTTTTGAAAGTATGTCTTGTGTACTTAAAAAGTTATACCTATTACTTATTTTTGCGGGCCCGTGTAGTTCTGCAGTATATTAGAGGGTAATTCTCATTGAAGCTCAAATTTGGTGGTCACACAGCCTATAATATTAGGGGTTGAGGTTTGAAATTCCTCGTTTGTATTTTGTATTGAATAGTTGAAAAAGGTTTTTTTCTGAGTTTCACATATTTTTTAAATATAAATAATAACCATTATTATCTGTACATTGCTGCCATCTAATATGAAGGCCATTTATGCCTTTGCGATACAACTCTGGTGATCTAGATTCGACAAACTGTGTGAAAGCATTTAGTACTGCCTCCTGGGCAGAAAACTTTTTACCACGTAGAAAATTGTCCAAATCATAAAAAAAATGGTACTCCTTGGGGAGCAAGGTCTGGCGAATACGGAGGGTCTCTAATTGCAGTTCCTTTAGAGTTAAAACGGTATCTCTGTATGAGGTTGCGTGTTATCATGGAGCAATTATGGTGCAGATCGATTTATGAGTCGGGGCTGTTTCACTGCTAGTTTTGTTATCAATGTTCGGAGTTCGGCACCGTAGATCGGAGAAAGCTATCGTAAATAACACCATGCTGAGACCACCACTCAATTACCATTACCTTTTTATGGGTAAGCTTTGCTTAGGACACTGTTGCGGCGTTTGACCTGGGGTCAGCCATTGCATTTTTCGCTTACGGTTATCGTAAAGAATCCACTTTTCATCACATGTCATAATTCGGACAATTTACCTATGAAATTACTCGTCTATTTAAGCACAATAAGTTTTTTGAAAAAGATATTTCAAATAAGCATCAAATAAAATTTTCCATGACATTGACGATAAGAATCGAGGCGATGAGAATTAGCCATAAATGTTTTTCATCTGCTAAAACTTATGTCTCATGCACTAACATCTTACTGTTTATGGATCCACCAATGACGAGAATAAAGTTTGGTCTTCCCAATTATAATCATCATAAGCTCGCTTATGTAAAAATGATTAACCAATATTATTTTTCTCCACTCACTCTGTCGCCCACAACCGACGTTCTAAAATCCGCTTGCCTCTTTAGGCAAAGGTGAATGTTGCAAACTAAACTCAGAACGAATTAACAGAAAAATCTTTCTAGACTACATCCAATTTTCGTCATAAAATCTGAGCATTAGAAGCTACGTTTTATTCAGACTACCAAGTCGCTTTAGTCCTTTTGTTCACACAAAGCAGTTTAGTGCTAACTTGAGATACCTTCATATAAGGCATGTGTGGGTGCAAGGCTGACCTTATAGGCTCTACCCACAAGCTTTGCTAAACATTTGTATGTTTCCCCGACATCCCACACCCGAATGCTATTATAACCATATTTGATTGAATAAAATCTATCTTCTCAATAGCAGGTTGTCTCCATTATAATGTCCACGAAACCGTTAGTGTTATATTTCTTTGCTTTTAGGATATATATACTTAATACTAAAACAAATAAAATTATAGGTAGGTATTATCAACTTTCTCAAACTAAATGTATGTAACAGCAAATATAGGGATTACTAGATATTTTTCTAGATATTGATATGTTTCTAGATATTTTTTCATCCGGAATTCAAATCAAGTTGAAGTATAATACCATAACTTACCATAAAGTAATAGTAGTGTTATATATAATTACCATTCTATGTAGCTAGACAATAAGGATGCAAGTCACTTCAGGGGCATAGGTCATTAGATTATGACGCCTGCTATATATGATAGACAATGAAAAGAAACCCTTCAAAGTATAAACCGGCCTGAGAATTTAATAATATATGATACAATCGGAATAACATACGTCAAAGGAAAAACTACAACGAGAGGAAAAATTATAGTCACGTCTGGGATTCGAACCCGCGCCATCTACCCCTATAGCCGGGGTATGTCTAACCGCTAAGCCAATATGATATTACGTATGACTCTAATTTATCCTTTCGTTCTTTGGTTAAGAACGTATGGGAATGGAGCGACATCTATAGTACAACTAATGTTGTAAGGGGTGGATGGCGCGGGTTCGAACCCCGCACATAACTATAATTTATGTTCTTGGTGTAATTTTGTAAGGCTCTAATATACTTTCAATGCCCTAGTTACTGCACCTGATACCTACATAATCGAAGACGATGTCGCTAATACTATGCGTAGCCAATTGTGTCAATACAGGCGAGGAAATGGTGCTGTTCAAATAAGAGTTACCTACACCTACACTATACCAACTGCAAGTAAAGATGCCACTGCTCTAATTTTGTTCCAAGCAGACGCAAATAGAAAGCTGTTATATTTTATTGAGACAGACGGTCAACACATGACAGTTTCCTATTAGTCAAGTCTTATGTAGGTAGGTACCTATGTCTATCTAAAGCTGAGGCTTGGTTACAAAACACCCACGGGTGGCTTTAGAATAGTAACTATACTTATACTAATCCATGCCTATACCTTATAAATAAAATATATAGTCTTTTATATCCTTCAATTTAGTATATATACTTGTAACAGTGTGTTCCGCCTGTTATCCTTAAATGGCAGTACCTTCTAGGTGGCATGCTTCACATTTTCCTTATGTTGACTTTTACGACATCCAACAGGAGGATATTGAAAAGCCTTTTTATTTTAATGCCGGGATCTATGAATTTTTTATTATTAATAAGGGATGTCAAATTTCATATAAGACCAAAGTTCAAAGTGACAAAAGTTAATTTACTTATAACGCCTTATTCTTATTAAGTATGATATTTTTTTGACTTATGTCAATGTTGACCGCTGTGAAATGACAGACGTGTTTCTTTTTTAATTTAGGATCAAATCTCTTTTGTGATGAAATACTCTTTTAATAGTTGCGGCGTTGTGAAAATAATAGTAGATATCGTGTATCCCTCGGTTTTTGTTCAATTTTATGTTGGGATGAAAATCAATTAAAAAATTACACTGAAATATTTACTTTCTTACCTACTTCAAATGCTACAGTATAAAATATCTACAAACACTCATTGTATGTTAATCCTCTTTCTCTTTTTAAAAATTTAATATCAATATTATAAACAAATATATAAGAAGCCTTCGTTAACACGAAAAATGGTTCACTTTCCCTTGACTACCTAAATTGGAATCTTGTATCGGTTTTCAAGAGGCAACATAAATTAAAAGGGACAGTCTTCAAGGTAAGCTTGGTTCTTAACAGTCTGACGTAACCGCTTTCGCTCAGGCGATCCATTAGCTTTTAAATGACACATCGATATAGGTAGCTTATTACACATATGTTTTATTTCATTTCTCATATTGAGAAAGTAGTGTATATTTGATCCAAGTAGCGGGTGGAAGACGCTGCTTCCCACTTAAGGGCGAGAAAAACTCATAGTAAATGCTTCTTTCTCTAGGGCCGGATGTCTTGTAACCATGGTAACCATTGTTGTAAACAAACTAAGATGTCTAAGTTTTTTCGTTGTCTAATACTCTGCTGTATTATAAAAAATAATAATAACTACGTTTGTGTTTAAGTAAAGGCTAAAAGAACAAGTTTATAACAGAATTAATGTGACTTGATGTGATTTAATATATGTTTGTTCTACTCATGTTATAATTTTCAGTAAATATTTTAGAAAAACTACATATTTTTACTTTACTTATATTTTAAATGAAAAGTAGTGTATAACACGGCTGTAAGTCATCTAATGGGACTATAGCCGCATTAATTTTAAATAGGTACTAATCATGTTATCATAATCATATTATAGAAAAACTATTTTTATTTTCCTCATATTCGTAGTGAAAAGTAGAGTGTTTAATACGGATGGAAGTCTATGAAATTCCTATTCGGATTATAGCCACTTGTAAATATTTCAAACAAAGTTTAACTTTAATATTCAAAATATTTCTGACATCTCAATTAATTTGAAGCGCTCGTAGCGAAGTTTACTTAGCTGTTCTCAACCGATCAGCAAAGTTAAGCAACGTCGCGCGCGGTCAGGAGTTGGATGGGTGACCGCTAGTGACATTACTACTGAGCGTTTCCGTGCTTCGGAGGGCACGTTAAGCCGTCGGTCCCGGTTGTTGTCTTAGGATGGCAGTCGTTATAGCATGGTGGTAGGGCATTTTGCGAATGCCCGCCTGGCTAGCTACCACCCTCAAGTAGAAAAACTGTCGCCAAGCACCTAACGGTATGTTCCGGCAGCTGTCCTTGAGAGCCAGTACTTCTAGGTTAGCCTGAACAACATCTTCGACCACAACATCACTTACCATCAGGTGAGATAGTGGTCAAAGGTTAACCTATCATGCATAAAAAAAAAAAGTAGGTACCTTCTACTCACTTCATTATTATTAAAGAATAATTTATAAAAACTACTATTTTTCACTTTCCTTATAATCTAATGAAAAATTGATTCCTTTCGACCCTCGTATAACAGTCTACTATTTCCGACGTACCTACACAAGATTACTTTTAGGATTTCATAGTAGTTGTGCCTAAAATCTTCTTTGCAGTGGCAGTAGATACTTACTTATACAAGGACAAAGCATGAATTTAATGTTCACTAGTATCCTAAAAAAAACAAAAAAGTCTTATTGACATTTTTGTTAGTACTCAGTATGGTTTTTGCTACAATAATTTAAGGAATCCACTTAAAGTCGAGACGAGAAAAATAATTGAAGAAGTCGAGAAATTCGTCATTCTCAAACTAAATGCATCGACAAATAAGTCGAGGTACCTACGCAGTTTACCAACTCTGCCTGTACATACAGCGGCCATTTAGTAGGGAAGTTGGCACGCAACCACAAAATGAATAATGTACCTACATACTGAATTGAAACAACAGTTTTATAACATTTCTGGTCAAAGATGGACCATTCTATTATTATTGTGTGTCAAATCAATAAATGTTATGGTATAAAATTTTAAAGTAATCACTTTTTACCTACCTTGTTTAATTAAAACTAGCTATTCCTAAACAGATACCACTAACTATTTGCGCGGATTCAGCATTATTGGCAACTATACCAGTTTCACTTATGATCTCTGGAAAATGTGAAAGCGCCATACTCTCGACACTTTTTTTTTATGCTTGATAGGTTAGCCTGAACAACATCTTCGATGTGGTCAAAGGCTAACCTATCAGGCATAAAAAAAGGAGTGTCGAGAGTCTGGCGCTTTTACATTTTCCAAAGATCATAAGTGAAACTGGTATAGTTGCCAATTATGCTGAATCCGCGCAAATAGTTAATGGTATCTGTTTAGCCAGGTTGAAGGCCTGTTTAGAAAGGTTAGCCTTTAACCACATCGAAGATGTTGTTCAGGCTAACCTAGAATTAATGGCTCTCAAGGACAGCTGCCGGAACACACCGTTAGGTGATTGGCGACAGATTTTATACTATAGGTAGCTAGTCAGGCGGGCATTCGCAAAATGCCCTACCACCATGCTATAACGACTGCCATCCTAAGACAACAACCGGGACCGACGGCTTAACGTGCCCTCCGAAGCACGGAAACGCTCAGTAGTAATGTCACTAGCGGTCACCCATCCAACTCATGACCGCGCGCGACGTTGCTTAACTTTGCTGATCGGTTGAGAACAGCTAAGTAAACTTCGCTACGAGCGCTTCAAAACGAGCTACGAGCGATTGATCGACACAACTATATTCTCCCTTCTACTTCCTTTCCCATCTCAATTTCAATGTCGATTTCCCAAAAATGCGCACGAAGATCTTGCATTCCAGCTTCATTACACGTTAGGTAAACATACGATTGGTGTTTAATTGAAAATCGTCTCAGTTTCCTGATAAATATAATCTGGGAGTTTTTAAGTACAGTAATCTTCTGCGGAAGTTGAAATTACATGCAGGCACAATTAAGTCTTAACAATTTTTTGTCAGGGTAATGGGCGCAGTGCAGTTCGTCACTTGTGGCGAAATGCATTTGTTATAAGCAGAGGTTACCGCTTAACACCAGATAGGCCTCCTGCATTAATTGTGTACGGTTGTAGGTAGACGCACGCAATTTCGGACGGGTCCCGGAGTTCGAACGCTAAGCAGTTTTCGGTCTTTCGTGCTTTTCTACCAATGTTAAATTAAATTTTGTGAATGGAAATAAATTGTCGGCAATATTAAGAATAATTATAGTGGCAACACTCAATAAAAAGCGTAATGGCGTTAAATCTAGAAAATAACGAAAGTGCGGTGTGCGAAAAAAATTAAAAACTTTCTAGTTTAGTCGCTAAACTTCGTTACCACCTCGTCAATTAATTCAATTTGTTATTCAGTGGCGAATGATGATACGGTAAGTGTGCTATTTTACTAACATGTTTAAGTAAATTATTTAGCTATATAACCTATAAAAATGAGTTAATGTAATCAGTTATTTGTTATAATAGCGTGTTTACACATTGGTACTAATAAAACCCTACTTGGCCGAATGCTCGGACAAATTTTTGCATTTTTCGTCCGGAGATCGGGACGAACATAATGCCAGTAGCATCCCTTGTACCTAAATCTGTCATGCATCTTTATTGCCTTGAAACAAGTCTCATTTTCCCTTAAACCTGTAGCACATACTTCCTCCGAGCACTCTGACTTACATCAATAGCTGCATTTTAGCCTGACGCTGTATAACTTGAATTAAGTATCATTTCTGTTCAGTATTTTTGTTTTAGAAAAGTATACCTACATACTCAGAGATTTATCTGAGCCTATATTTAATAAAATCGCACTTATTTTGTACGGTTGCAAATTCAGGCGTTTGTTAGATTATTTAATTTGTTTCAGTTAATCATGACCGAGAAGCAGGAGGCCATATTTAAAGCAATAGAGGCAGTCCAAAATGGATCTGCAATTTCATCAGCCGCAAGGCAGTACAATATTCCAAAGTCAACTTTACATGACAAAGTACGCGGTCGCTCTTCGTTAAAATTTGGTTGATTAGAAATATATTTACTTGTAAAAATGATTGGTTTTTTCTTTAAATCCTTTTTCAAACTGCAGTTTTTTGGCTTTATACATCAAATCTTTAACAATTACAGTTCTGAACTTTAAACAGTAGCAAATAGAGTTCTTATTTGTGAAGCGTCCGGCTTTTGGGACAACATTCCGATGACTAGTGCAAATCGTCCGCGCATTGGTACAATCGGGTTCTTTTTTACATTTTATATATCAATTCCTATTAAATGTAAAATCACTGAAAAAAAAATGTGTGTGAACAAGCTAGAATATATGAACTACCTACTTATTTAACTCTAATTTTTGAACGTGCTCTAGTTTCAGCGTGGTAGAGCAGCAAAGACAGCAAAGTTCAAAATCGTCCGAATATCGGGACGCTTACCTTATAATAAAGTTCCCAAACATATTACAACGCTCACAGAAGGGAAATTCAAGTTGGACGTTGTGAAAAACATATTGATTAAGAAATCCTACTATTGTACACATTTTGTGATTACTTAAACGACAAAAATACAAATAAATACAAATAAATTTATTTTATCCTTATTGTGATACATTTATGATGAGTCTCTGACTCTTAAACTAGGCTGGTGGTCTGTATTTCAAGAGCCAGGTCCTTCCTGGCTTTAGTGGATCTGTGACACATCTATATATCTATTTTTATATTTTTTCTTATATACTATTTAGTAACAATTCAAAATTGAAGCAATACATTAAACAGATACATATAGGAAAAATATTTATACGAAATTTTGTTGACATTCGAAATTAACGTCTTTTGCAAATTTTAATTATATAATATTTACGGTGTATTATTGCGTGTATGAGTTTAAGTGAATGTTTGTGAGGGATGTGAAAGGTGTATGTGTCGGTGTGTGTTTCTGTATGTTTGAGTATAGCGCATGCGAGGGGTATGTGATTTGTAATGTGTAATTTTGTGTGAAAGTATACATATTTACTCATTCTCACCAATTTAAACACTTTTAGCCATCAATTTCTCCATGGCATTATAATTAAAATCGTTCAGCCAATTTATTATATATCTTTTAACTTGGAAGTTATTATATTTCCTACAATCTGTGACGGTTTTCATAAATATGTTATATATACGTGGCCCTGTATGAATATAGTGTCTTGATTTTCATACTGGCACTGGATATATATTTATGCGCTTACTGTGATTAAGAGGTAGCAGTGACGTGCAACGATGGTATTTGCGTAAAACTTGATAAAGGTATAGTTTACGAACACTCAAAACTTTAGTTTGGTTGTACATATCGGTAGTGGAAAAATGCCTAGACAATTCCGCCTCTGTCAAGCTATCGCCTGTCACTTAAGCAATTTAAACAAATATTGTAATATTTTTTCTATATAGTAAGTATGTAACACATTGTTAAAAGACGGTTAAAAGGATGGCTCCGAGTTTCTTGCCCGTTCTTCTCGCAGTGGCTCTATACATTATTTTTGTTGAACGTGGCAGTGTATTGTAAAATATTTCAATATTAAAATAGGTAATTGACCTTCATAAGGCGTCGTAGCCTTATGAAGGTCAATTACATTGCTTTACATCGCCTAAATTGAATAAATAATTTTGACTTTGGATTTGACTTTGGCATGTTTCGTCACAATCACGTAAAAAAAGCATGTTGCAACTTCAACCGCGTCGTCCTTCTCCATCAGATGAGACTAAGTTTAATTGCTCAATTTGTTATTTGTAAACAAAAACATACGCAGGCGACCAATGGATAATAGTACTAATATTCTAGTGTTTTAAAAAAATATTTATAAGTAGATATCAGGTTAGCCATAATGGTGATTGACCTAACTAAATATTCCAACAAGACATAGAATTAACTATATAAACTTGTTAATTCATTCTATATTAGGTTAAAGTACATCTCTTCAGAATTTTTTTTTGTTGAAACATTATATGCAAAAATAAATAAAAACACGAAAAGTAAGATTTCTCTAATTTCGAGAAACATAATAATATGTCGGTGGAACCGTAAACCCTTAAGCCTTTCATTATTTTTATGTTTTTTTTTAACCGGTGGTATGCCTTTATTAACAAAATACTACGAACTATATACAACACTACAGCTACTACAATAAAAGCATTTAGATCCCTATAAGTCATTGCAGACTCATAGGCAGTCCAAATGCTCTAGCCCACTACCAGTTGGCAGCGTTTTATATTCTTGAACATACTTAATGGTTATCTTTGACGAATTTGAATATTTTGAATGTTCCCGCTATACTAGTACCTATGTTGAATTATCTGTCTCATTTCTTGAATAATAAGGGTGGAGGGAAAAATATTGTACAATCAAGATGTTTCAAAATAAAACGTTATCTCACCAACCAGTATAACTTTAAAAGAAATACCTATATACGTTAATGACGTACTAAAATATAATATAATTTGGGAGTATTTTTAACTAAAATATATTGTAACGCATAAAGTGAGCATTTCATTTTATTTTAAGTATTATTTTAAGCGACTCTTACAGGGTAGGTAGTAGGACACGAAGTTTCATCGTGTCGTAGTCATAGCATAGCACTGGATGGGCCGCGATGGAACGGGCGCATGCACGGGTATTGAACCCAATCCGCGGCATGTTTGCCGGTTACCTCGTTGCCGCGGTGTCCGTCGCCTGCCCGCTGCCGCCCGATCGCACATTTACTAAAGCTATACTAGTTCAGTCACAAGTCAGACTAGTAGATGAGTTTTCGATCGAGAATATCGCATGACAGTAAGCAATTAAGTCAGTAATCTATTTCATAAAGGGCCGATACTGCAGGTCACTTTGCATGTGTTATTAATATATGCATTTAGGAAAATCTAACTAGATTCAATAATTTTATTGAATCAAATCATATGGCAGAAGTGAGGCATGTACAGGTTTATAAAGGGCCGTCCCTCGCCCAAAGCCCGGACCCGGAGTAGATGTGTTGCCGCGGAGGGAAACAAAATCAATATCCTGACAAAAAAAAAGATCACGCGCTTTGGTTTCAGTAGTGTTACATTGAACAAAGAAAGCGAAAAACATTCTGCACTGTAACAGATGAGATATCGTCAAAAGAAATTGGTGTCCCTCTGAACTTCGACTGTTCTTTATTTCGACACGACACTTCGAAAAATTTCGACTAGCCATGGATTAGGTTAGATATTCAACAATTTAATATTATTTCAGTTCATAAGGTCAGAGGTTGGGTTGTAACCAAATTAAATAAGATTTATAGCTAGATAATTACTTAGATGTTAAGAAATATTTTAGTTCTAGAAATATTTTTATTGTTCTCTGATTTAATATTGTTTGGATTTATATTGTCTACTTTGTATTTTTATTATTTTTCTAGCTGTACCTGCGACTTCGTTCGCGATTGCCGTACCTGCAAACTAATTATTCACATTTGAGCACTGTTTATCTCATATTAAGCAACGCTGTTGTCTGCGGTGAAGTACTCCTAATAAAGCATAGCTCAGAAAGGAGCTTTTTACTTTGGGTTTGAAAACTCCCGGGTTGTATTTTACAGAAGACTAGTTAAGTAACTCAGAGAGTTCCTTCGCGGTTTGCACAATAAATGTTGAAGTGAAAATGTACTTTGTGCGTTTCTTTGGAATTTCGATTATAAAATGGCATCTTTTTGCCGACGTTCTCCTTGTTTGGTTGTAGAACGAAAATATATTAGATTGTGCGTTCCGAGCTCACTTGTCACTATTCTAACATAAAAAGAATAATTGAAATCGGACTACGCGTTCATAAATTACAACTCAGTGTATATTTTGACTTTCATCCCCTTTCCCGAGGGAACCGTGCTGAATTTTGGGATAAAAAGTATACAATAACCTTTTTCGTAGTATGAACTCAAATCGTGTTAAGTTTCATTGAATTCCATTCAGTAGTTTTGGAGTGATACGCGGCTGGGATACAGACAGACAGACAAAAAAAAACAGTTTTGGCACCAGTATCAGCTACAGAGTGCTCTAATTTTTTTTAAATATCTGCCTTGTACAGAATTGTATCTGTTACAGTTTTATTATAAGTATAGATATGTGTTCTTATTAATTTTAATCTTTTTGAGCCTAGAACTGTAATGTAGGTATGCATTCAGTTACCCAATCCGCTTACCCAAGGCACCCATGTATATGTAATAAATAAAATAAATAAAGAATTATACACAAATTAACGTATATAATAGTCTGGCTTGTGGCTGAAATATTATAGCTTTTGTAAGTCCGCCACTCAGACAACGCCGCCGCCTGCGCTCCGTGTTTCCGCCTGTCCGTCGTTGTCGCCGCACCGCACCGCCTTGCCGGGTCAAGCGAACCGAGGAATTTAGGAATAGTGTAGTTATCTTTGTTTGCACAGAAATAACACTCATCATGGTCTCAAAGCATCATGGTGATATGAACATGCTTTTTTGGCTACCCGGCTAAAGCAGTAATGGCTCAGTGGCATTGCCAATGGACTGCCGCGCAGCAGGACCATGGTTTGAATCCCGCCACGGGCTTGAGCATCATCGCATGGTGGAAGGGAATTTTGCGTATGCCCCCCTGGCTAGCTAACACCCTCAAGTATAAAATCTGTCGCCAAGTACCTAACCCTCTGTTCCGGCAGCTGTCCTTGAGAGCCATGGTAGATGTGAGCTTTAACCTTAATGTCCATAAATACATTAATTACTTTTCATTACAAAAAATCGTTTTTAGTGCTATATGTGTGTAGCATGTAGGTAGCTCTGCTCATTAAGTATATATCTATTATTATCAAACACAAAGAAAACAATTGCTGTATTTGTCGTTTTTAGATATTATCTCGTATCTCAAAAATGTATGATTCAAAATTTGGAATTTCTATTTATAAGGGACCGTCAGAATACAATAAAAACTTTAAAACTGTAAGCCGAGGTCCAGACGTGTTTATCGCGAACCGCATCAGTACTAGGCGCGTAAACAAAAAACCGCTAATCCTTGTACAGGATAGCCGTTTGGCACGCGTATATACTTGAGGTCAAAAGAATCATTTTGAACCATAGTTCTTAAATTTATTTCTCTTAGGCTGGTAGTTACGTCTTCGTTTTTCTCTTTCCATTTTTAAGAACTGTCGGTTTTAATGATATTTTTGACCGTAAGTATATCTATGTGTGCCAAACGGATATCCTGTTCAACGATTTCCGGTTTGTCATCGATCTATGGCTCGTACGCTGGTAACTAATACTTAGGTAAACATTATTTTTTAGCATGAACTTATATTGTACTTAATAATTTTAGTGTGTGGTGGCACGGAACCCTATATACACGAGTTTGATACCGACACATGATCGGTTTTTTTAAATACAGTAATGTAATAATCAAATTCGGTCTTTTAGAGAGACTTTGCGTTATTCCTTGTATTTTCGAATTTAACCGTCAAGGGCTACCCTAAAAACCCTCCGTATGTGCTATGCTCTTTACGTGTATTATGGTATGCTTTATTATTGATTGTATAGATATATAGGATATAATCATTTAATATAAAATATAAAAATTACTTATATATTACGTTCTGTGATGGTAGATAGCAAAACTTATACCTCTGCTATCGGTCTCAGTGGCGAAGATGAAGAATACGTATCGCGGAGGACGCATCTGAAACAACTGTATATGGTAGATGCGCTAAGCATGTGATAATTTTTCAATATCATATCTAGAAATTATGGATACCTTACAAATACATGAATAAAACATGAAATTGCACTCGTACCGAAGATGCGCCGATGGCTTCTATTTGTTTTGACAAGAGTGTACTAAAATGACCGTGGGCCACATAAAACCAGTCGGGCAGGGAGCAACGACATAAAATTGTAAAGTCAATAACAATTTAGGTACTAACTTGTTTGTCGGAGACTTGTCGTCGGATGGACAGCGTCGCATCGTCCCGGAGCTGTGCGAAGCATTGCATGCATTTGAATATAAATTTATAATACCTTCTTATGTAAAATATGCAAGAAGAATGAAATGCCACATCAACACGTAATTTAAAAAAAAACAGAAAAAAATTGTTTCTTATAAACATGAGTTTTTTTTTTTTTTATGTTATTGTGATGGAACAAGCGCGAGGCCCACCTGTTGTTAAGCGGTATCCTCTGCCTATAACATATGCATTTCATCACAAGTGACGAACTGCACTGCGCCCATCACATTGAGACATACCAGCTGTTAAGTCTCATTTTGCCTGTTATTTCACTGGCTCTCAAGGACTGCTGCCGGAACACACCGTTAGGTGCTTGGCGACAGATTTTCTACTTGAGGGTGGTCGCTAGCCAGGCGGGCATTCGCAAAATGCCCTTCCACCATGCGGTGAAGCTCAAGCTCTGGGCGGGATTCGAACCATGGACCTGCTGCGCGGCAGTCCATAGCCAATGCCACTGAGCCATCACTGCTTCACTGAGCCATCACTGCTTCTTTAGAAAGTTCTAACAAAGAATCTGAGCGCAATGGAGAGTACATTTTATAAGCATTGATTTTTTTCACTAAGCAATACAAGTTAGTTATTAGGTACACAATTAAAAAAAAGTATTACGTACCTATAAAGGAAAATTAGTTAATTTCAATTAGACGCATGAGAACATCTACAGGTGTATTTACATACATTAAAAGATCTACTTAAACATAATCTCGAATAAACTCGTCAATTTATAGAGAATACCGTTTAAGCCTCGTGGGCAGCAGCGAAACGGCGGAAGCAGTCATATCCTGGCAATGCCACGGCCGAGGACCGTTTGCATATAATCAGTGCCGTAATAGGCCCCTAGTGGCTTGTTGTAAAATCACTAGCAATGCTAACGATCCGCTACGTGAACTCTTATTGGAATGGTAGAATTAAATGTCCAACGAACTAACCTGGCCTTTACTCTGAATCTGAAATGCAACTGGTTGATCCTTATCACATACAATGCTACGGCAGACCGTTCAAATGAACCTACCAAAATACCATTGGTTCAGTTATCTTTGCCCTTATATCCACTCAATAATTCAACGTTTGGTATTTGGACGACGGAACTTTAGGAGGCGATGCGAATACTGAATGATTTCCGAATACTTATTGTCAATTTTCTTCTTATTGGCCAACATTGAAGCGCTCGTAGCGAAGTTTACTTAGCTGTTCTCAACCGATCAGCAAAGTTAAGCAACGTCGCGCGCGGTCAGGAGTTGGATGGGTGACCGCTAGTGACATTACTACTGAGCGTTTCCGGGCTTTGGAGGACGCGTTAAGCCGTCGGTCCCGGTTGTCGTCATAGGGTGGCAGTCGTTATAGCATGGTGGTAGGGCATTTTGCGAATGCCCGCCTGGCTAGCTACCACCCTCAAGTAGAAAATCTGTCGCCAAGCACCTAACGGTGTGTTCCGACAGCTCTCCTTGAGAGCCAGTACTTCTAGGTTAGCTTGAACAACATCTTCGACCACATCATCACTTACCATCAGGTGAGATAGTGGTCAAAGGCTAACCTATCAGGCATAAAAAAAAAACATTTTTCCAAATGTGAACTTTTTGTTTGTGATTCTTGTTCAGATAAAGCCTCGAGTATTGAAAAATTACATTCACTGCGCTTATAAAAAATTGGTATGAAAATGTTCCCTTCGTCTTTTGGATTCTTGACGAATTGTCAGCCTTTGTTGAAGAACAAACTCAAAATTTAAAGTTTTGGATAGCTAGCAGATTATTCAAAATTAACGCCCAGATGGCTTTCACAATTATAAGATTTTGTCTTTTTGTTTCTTCATTAACACATAGTTAGAGATGTTGTCTGCTGTGGAAACACACTGAGCTTCTTTTAAGCTTAGAAAACTCAGTAAAAGATACGCTAGTGTCGGTTTTGAATGTTGAGATAGATGATGGGGCTTGGTTGCATGCCTCTCTCCTTGTAAGGTTGGGAGGGCATACCCTAAATTTCTACTGTGGCTTTACCGGCTTTTTTGTCTTCCGTACACAGTATACTCGCATCATCCTTAGGATTTTTTTATGAATAAAAAGAGTAAGAGTAAGAGCGCGTAAGGAAAAAATACTGGAAGATGGCCTTCTAAAGAACTGCCATCTCACACTGCGATCCCCAAGCCGCCTGCCAAGCGTGGGGATTATGGCAAGTACCCCCTTAATAGGGGAGGCTGTGTTCAGCAGTAGTCGATGCGGCTGATACAGTACGTATATTTCTACGTAATAAAATTAGTTGAGTACATAGATTACAAGATATATTTTAAACTACCAGAATTACCAGCAACAACCACCGTGGGTGCTGTAAGAGGCGACTAAGGGTAACAGACCTGAAGGTGGGCATTCGCGCTTTCTGAGGAACTGACATCTCACACTGCGATCCCCGAGACGCCTGCCAAGCGTCACATAATGGGGGAGACTGTATTCAGCAGTGGACAATCCGGCTGATACATAATTAATAAGACCGTAAACTTTTATGGGTATTATGAATTAGGTAGGTACTAAACTTTGGTAACTTGGTATCCAGAGCGGTCATGCTCACATAAAGGTGTTGTCTAGCGGCGGTGTTGTGTGTCGGGTCGCCATCTTCCCTCAGAAATGGTTGAGGAAGGCGATGGCTGGCACATGCGTCAACTCGTGAGCGGGTGCTGCTAGAGAACACCGGTCTGTTCTGAATGCTAGTGCCAATGACTTAACCGGAAAAAAAAAAAAGAAATTTCTTTTAGCACTGTTCCCTCTTAGAATGTTGTATGTATATTTTCTAATTCTAAAATAATAATTTAAAAAAAAATATGTCACTATTAAAAAAAAAGGCACGGACCCTGGAGTCTGTGGAGTGTAGATTAATAAATAAAAAAAAAAAAAAAAAACTTTGGTAACTACCTATAATCATTGCAGGCTTGTTATGAGTTATGTTAACTTAGTATGCAAGGTAGCGTGTAAAAGGAATGTTGGGTTTCCACTTAAAATAAATTTTCCGTATACAGAGAATTAGTCAGCACCATTTCCCGTCAACCAACACAGAGTGAAGCAAGGCGGTATTGTCAGCCTTTGTGCTAGTCTCCGCGCGGCGCATAAGCAGCTACCCCCCTCACAACCCCGCAAACCCCCGATATCCTCTGCCCGCCACGGTCACCGAGCACTGTGACCTTTTGCTGAATCCACTACTGACATTACGTAATTCACACTGCCATTAATGCTGGCAAACAATTGTTTATACATTAAGCAAAAAACTAATACATGTACAACTAGCTAGTGCTTTAGCAACTTCTGTTAAGATACTACAAATTTTTCCTTTCGTTAGAGGTAATTTAATAATGAATTAATGATTTCCTAAGCTTTTATTACTGTTTGTGATCGTAAAACTTTTGATTATCTGGTTGTTATATTTGATTTTGCTGCGGTAAGAAATAAACGTTCATACGTTGCAAATATTTCTGCTACGATGATGTAATGCATATTTTGAACAACGTCATTCATATTTTATTTAATATTGTTATGTTTGCAATAATGCCAGCTATGCGGATTACATTTCAAAATTACAAATATACGATAGGAAAAATTTCCCGGACATGACTTAAATGACTTAATGACTTAAATTTTTCCTATCGTATATTTGTAATTTTGTAATGTTACGTCATTCATACTTAATTAAAAAAAACAGCCAGGAGCGAATTGGACTCACACCATCGAGAATTCTATAGCAACACAGTTTTTTTATTATTATTGCTGTTAGGTAAGCCTTTCACCACACATGCCATGACAATCTCACCTGATGGTAAGTGATGGTGTGGTCAAAGGTGTACATACAGGCATAAGCTTAGGTTAACCTAGAATTACTGGCTCTCAAGGACTGATGCCGGAACTCACCGTAAGTTGCTTAACTAAAGATTTTCTACTTGATGTTGGGTGGTCGCCGCACGGACCTCCTGTGCGGCAGTCCATAGCCAATGCCACTGAGCCATCACTGCTTCAAATGTAGCATTATATCGTTATTTTTAAATACCTATACGATAGCCTTAGTAATTTTTAGCTGACTTCAAAAACGGAGGAAGTATTCAATTCGAATGTATTTTTACCTCATAACTGTTTACTGGGAAAAACCAATTTAGATGTTTTTTTATATTCAAAAGCTGGCACTCGTTATGTGGTTCCATTTAAATTTGATTCGATTTGGCGAGTATTTGAGTTATCCCTAACAATGCGTAGAGGTTTATTTACTTTTTAGAGCATTTTTTATTTTATAATATTTTCTGTTTGAAGTAGGTTTTACTATAAGTACTTTTTTTTTCGTTTTATTTATTAGCTAATCTACCAATATACTAAAGGCAATATACATATTCAGTTAAAATTTCAACTGGCTACCTGTAACCATTTCGAAGATAGATACAGCTCTTTATAGGATGGTTGGACGATCGGACAACTAAGGCTTAGTACTTACTAGGGCCTTTTTCCGGAACCCGACAATTTTGCAGCTGGTATTATGTACTCTCTATGAAACAATGGTAGCTGAGTCAGTACAATATACAATTAAATAACAAGTAGAGTAGTAGACGCCATGCTTTGTTCACGTGATATAGCATAATAATATAACATTCACTATAATTAAGCTATATATACCACCTATATATACCACTAGGTATATGGGGTACTTTTTTGTCTAAAATCATTTATTGATGATGGCCCAGGTGGTGAGTATGGACTGCTGAGATGCCAAGATTTGAACCATTAATTCCTGGATAATGGTTCAAATCTTGACGTAGATACGTATGTATTTTCAGGATAGAGCACTAAGAGACCCATAGAATAAAACACGGTTCCTGAATTGTGATTGATTAAGTTACCAGTTTGCTCTTTTCATTTTCCGACTATATTTTATTATATTCAACTATGTAAAAGGGTTTAAACAAGGCTGTTAAAGATAGGTTGAACGGAGGTACAACAATGGCAACGGCGCACGGCGTAGGCTTAGTAATACGGTCCGGTTTCCTCGTTCGGAACTCTAAAGATTCTAAAGATGTAGATATATAGAGATGCCCAAGTTGCCCCTGAAGCCTTCACATTGCTTGGTCAATTAAAACGAAGAAACTCAACAATTTGTGAAGGTTTTCATATATCTACATACCTAAGTACTACGAGTAATTTACGTTTTTCTTTCGGAATAATACCATTTCAAATACCAACATAGAATGAGCTATTATTCCAGTGAAACAATAAGATAAAGACAGAAAACTTTAACAAACTGTTACTGATCTATATCAGAAGCAAAAATTGCGTCGTAATGACGAGAAAGATTCTTATCTCACAGTATACTTTCTACGAGCTGTATTTGTGGCCTAGAGTTGAAGGTATTAGTTACGTTGTCTTTGTAGGTAGGTACTTTGATAACGTTTAGATAGAGATTTATTATTAAAACATACCTTTGCTTTCTAACAAGGAGCTGTATTGTTAAATGAGTATCACTGCATCGAATACAGTGACTCAATTTATCAAATCAATATACAGTGCACGCAGGTAGAACTAAACGCCCATACAAAAGACATCAACGCGCAACGGGGTCAAATCGAACTAGGAAGTATTGGGCGTACATAATGATTTCAAAACGTCACAGATAAAATGTTTGATTAGTCTAATTCTAACGCAATTCACATATACCTATAGATGTTAAAAAATGCAATTATTTGTTCCTTTCCAAGTACCTACTAGTAGGTATAATTAGGAATTCGGGGTATTAGCATAGAACATATAATAATACGTATTAGTTTACGCCCACATTGCTCACACACACAAAGCCTCTAATTGCGCTGTTACTGCTTTCTTACTGAAATTTCAGAAACAAGTAAAGTTTACGACCTTAGCACGTTTTATTCAAAGGTTAATTGTATATTTTTAAATGGAGCAACAGAGCGCTAAGGGACCATATGAGAATTTGATGTAACGAGTAATTTGATGTTAATCATTTATTGAGTAGTTTTTATATTAATAAAATTACGAATGGATATATAAAAAATATTTTAAATTTAAATTTATTATATTTATTACTTTATCATTATTTTAAATTTGAATTTCCATATACGTACATGACATCATGTACCATTCATTATGTATACAAATGCAAAAATTAAGGCAGTGCAAGAAAGCGATTCTAAAATAATAGTATTTTATATTTTTTTGCATTAGAAAACTGGACTCTATTCCTAAGTATCACCGGCAGTCCGTCGGCGTCGGTCTTTCCGTCTATTTGTGCATCCATACGTCCGTCTGTCTATTCAAACTTTATAAAGAGTTGTATCATTAGCACAGTAAAGGTAGCCGATTTAATTTTTCACATAATAAGTGTTATTATGGTGGATTGCCCAAGAAATAATACTATTAACAAAAATGTACAATAACTAATACAAAAACCGGCCAAGTGCAGGTCTGTATGAAAAATATAACGAGTTTTTAGTACCCAAATAAGGTGTTGGTACAGAACCGTCGTCGGCCAGCGAGCCCCACTCGCACATGGCTGGTTCTTTATTTCAAAAGTCCAGAGCACTTTAAAAGTGAATACGTATCGCACACACGCTACCCTGAATAGACATAGGCATTAAAAAATGCGAAGAGCTAAATGGGCAAAACAACAATTTAGCGGAATCCAGGGCCCTTGGAATGCCGACTCTTGCTCTTAAGAATTCAAATTGTAATGCGTAAAACCTACCATTGCAATATAATGGAGGCTTACTTTCGTGTTGGAATAATTCTGCATCATATTTGTTCCACTTTAGCAATTCTTTAGTTATACTTTTTCTTTTATGAATATGTATGAACACCGTGCATTCAAAACTGTTTCTATAAAATAAGCCTACATAGTTTCACGGGCGTTCTCTCGCGAACCAGCCATATAGCGGTTAAAACGTTATACACAAGTGCTGGTAATTTGGTTGACAACCGTTTGACGGGAGTTTTGAGTAACATGAACGTGTGTGTATGACAGCAAAAGAAACGATGTAGGTGGTTTGAAAGCACGTTTGAAAAGCTTTACTATCACCAGTGGTGATTCATGAAATTGATCCACTTAACTAGCCCGATACTATCAATTTTTAAATTACTTATAAAAATCACTTCCAATGACAAATTACTCAAAGATGTCCTGAAGAAAAAGAATAACATAATAGTGTCAAAAAATCTTAAACTATTAATGTGTAATACATTTATGTAATCATCATAGTTATAAAATAAATTGACTTTTAGGTCGCGATGCACCGTCTCTGTCGACGTCGCTTCATGGCATTTTGCCTCAACGCGGGACGTTGAACTCCCTTCAAATCCACATTAAAACGTTCAAATAAAACTGGTCCCTCCATCTCGCTTGTATTATTCAATTATACCTATAAACACGCTCTCACGCTACCGTTGTTGTGACTTTCAAACTTTCTTGACGGCTTAGAAAAGTTTTGGTTGGTAATAAAACTCATAAGTATATGTGCTCCGCTGGAATAAATAAGCGAGGGTTAAAACTTGGTTAGAGTAACTTTATCATATTACCTTACGTCGAGCCTGTTACCCTTATTGGCAGTTCAAATATCTAACACTGACCTCGGGCAAGGCCGGAATCGAACCGGCGTATTCCAGTTTTATGCCCCAGGTGCTAACTCCTCGGCCACCGAGACGGTGGGATGCGAATGTTGTGCTGTAATTGTATTATTTGTACCATCATATGAGACAGTGCTTCCATCAACCAGACCACTGGACATTATCCCAAACATTGAAGCCTAAAGTAGCTTGATTGGTGACGTAATGAAAATAAATAAATGACACCGTTGTTCAGTCGGGTTAATTTTTACTCAATAGTCCTTGAAGGAGGGTAATATTTTTCGAGTGTATTTATAAATGAGAATTTCTTTGGCCAGCGCGCCAGTTCGATGGATTTCAACGTATGAGGTGTCGTTAGATCTATCTTATTTTTGAAAGTGACAAGTTATATTATATATTTATGGTGTCTGAAATAAAATAAAAAAACTCTTGCAATTTTTTTTTCACGCTGACGTTAATTTCAATAATCTTCTATTCTTATGCTCACTTTTTATTAACAATAGTTATTTATTATGCAAAAGCTGCAAAGTTGTTATTTGATGCGAGCACTTGTATTGACACCTGAGAAATCGTTCGAAATCGTTCGTGGTTCGATCCTAGAATCATGAGCGTTACGAGGGTTTCAAAGGTGGGAAACGACTGCAAATTATTTAGTCATATATAGAATTTTTTTGAAAAGTCCTTTATTTAGATACAACACTCGATGGGTTTGGAAGTATTTATTTTAAAGGTTCCGTACCACAAAAGGAAAAAACGGAAAACTTATAACTAACTCACTTTGTCGACCGTCTGTTTGACAAGGTGACAAGACTCTTTTTCTCAAGAACGCGTGGAGTTATCAAGCAGAAATTTATATCAAATACTCAGATCAACTGTTTCTTAGAGCTGTGAAAAAATCAAACTCCTAAGCCAACGCAATCAAAAGATACAGCCGTTTATGTCGCAAATTTTCAACACTCGCAATGGAATCAAAACCTATAGGGCCCTACCCCTTGAACTCAGAATTTCGTTTTTTTTTTACGAAGTTAGTTAAATCATATAATAATAAAAAAAAAAAAATGTTAGAAATGGATTTCATTTAGCAATAAAAATACCGTAACTTTTACTTATATACCTCCAGGTTTTTATATATTTTTATGTACTTTCATACTCACTTTACATCAAATCACTCGGTCAAGCCGTTTGAAAGTTATGGTGAAATAGAGAAACTCACAAACATACATACCTGAACCCTGAAAACATAACACACCTTTATTTTGGGCAGTCGTGAGAAAACATTTCCGAGCTTGTGAGGTGAAAATAAATATCGTTAATTAGAATAAGAAATAATCTGAATAAATTGTTTTTTTTTACTAACAATGTACTATGAACTATATACAACACTACAACTTCTACAATATAAGCATTTAGACAACCTACAATTCATTGCAGACTCAGAGGCAGTCCAAATGCTTCAGAGATTATGGGCAGCATTGCCCCGTTGAATCGCAATGCTTATTCGTTGAGTCAAATAGGTCGCATCATTAAGTTTTTATTGTAAGTTGCTTAATGTCAAATCAACTGTTTTACTTGTCCAACAAGTTTACATTTTACCTATTTTTGTATTTCTCAAGATCCGGTTTTATTTGTTGATGAGAACTAAGCAACACTATCGAACGCTTTGTCACAGTGAATATATTTAGCTCTATACAAGTATCTATTGCGGCATTGTCACTTTATTTAAACATTTCTTTTTCAGCCGTCATCTCACGATAATTTGGATCGACACAACATGCATTGCACTTCCACTCTGCTTCATTACCTAACACCAACGAATAAATACATGAAGAAATGTTAGTCCTGCTCAAAAATAGCAAATGCAAACCTTACAGCGGCCGGTGTTTGAAAAGAGTACCGTGAGGCGAAAAAAAAATTACCTTACCGCAACCAATTTGATGCGATCATTTCTATGCGCCAAATCAATTAACTAATCAAATTGAATTTGGAGGATTGTGGATTTTTTGGTAACTTGAATTTGCTAAGTCGAAAATTAATTATTTATTCGTACTAACACCTTAATTCCTATGTATTTCCATTTTTGATATATTATATGATTTTGTCACGCAGT
Source organism: Plagodis pulveraria (assembly GCA_963890685.1). Lineage (NCBI taxonomy): Eukaryota > Metazoa > Arthropoda > Insecta > Lepidoptera > Geometridae > Plagodis > Plagodis pulveraria. The sequence goes on from OY982957.1 coordinate 21,350,327, forward strand.
CCAACATCATCGAACACTATCCTACCCATACCACACGTTAATACTTAAGATGAAAAAATATTTACACTCCAGTTTGACTATCTTGATGTCGCATGAATAGTCTTTAACATTATTTTTATTTTTCCGAGTCTCAAAATACATATATCAAAATCTAGTACTATTTTTATGGTAATATTTTGTGTATGTATAATGTTAACTGAACTGAACTATTCAGACATTTCATAATATTTTAACGTGCACTTTACTGACAGACAGTTCAAAACACAGATACTCTTTTTGTTTGTCCGCATAACATAAATTAGTTCAGCATTAGAGAACAAAAGTGATAAAATAACTATGAAAAGCGAAACGAGCTCAGGGATGTTCTGGTTTTACACAATAACATGCATGACCCGTGTATTGTATTTGGCACAGAAGATGCATACAAAGTTAAAATTGCGGCCAATACGTTAAGTTTACAAAGTATAATAGTTAACAAATAAAATAGCGGGGTCGGCAGGCGACAGGCACGAAATAGCGGTCGAGGTCCTTCGCCTACTTGCGCAGGCGTCGTCACCGACGCAGGCGAGCACTTAGCTCCGTGATATGTAGGTACCAACATTTCTTATTGGGATTTCATATTGAATGCAGTTCGGTCATCGTTTGTCTTGGTGATGTCACCAGCTTACTGAGAGATCGTGCTGTTGCGGAGCCTGTTAGATGACATGCCTGTGTTTTATGACTTGCTTGTGAGTCTATGTTGTCATCATTAGTAGATATGGTTAAGTTGGATAGGTAAAAGGTTAACATATTAGCTCATGATTATTTTTAAACAGTTTACGAGTATTGATGATTATAAAAATGGACCAAGCTTACAACTTTGATTGCAATAACAAGAAGATAAAGAGCGCAATAATAGAATCAAATCGAAATAGTTTCGAATTAAATATTCACTCGTAGCGAAGTTTGCTTAGCCGTTCTTAGCCGATCAGCTAAGTTCGTAGGGCACGTTAAGCCGTTGTCAGTCCCGGTTGTTGTCTTAGGATAGCAGTTGTTATAGCATGGTGGTATGGCATTTTGTGGATGCCCGCTTGGCTAGCTACCACCCTCATGTAGAAAGTCTCTCGCCAAGCATTTAATGGTGTGTTCCGGCAGCTGTCCTTGAGATACAGTAATTCTAGGTTAGCCTGAACAACATCTTGACAAAAGACAAAAAGACAGTGGTCCAAAGCGAGCTTATCAGCTATAAATAAAATAAAAAACTTCATAAATGTAATCTTCACGATAATAATATTTCACATGTTGTGTAGACTCTAGGTGATTCAGTCAATATTCTACTTGCTCGGTCATATTCCGTTATCTAAAAGAAAACTGAGCCAGTTTCAAAATTATGTATATACCTACATATTTACTGAAATAATTGTAGATTGTACAATGAATGCGCATAAAACAAAGTCCCATTTATCCTCGGCTTAAATATCAGCCCTCGCCTTTGGCTCGAACTGTTAAAGGTTTTGGCAATATAGAATAATACACTCATTTGGAGGAAATAAAACAGTGATACTAATGTACATGTAAGCTCAATGATAAGATAATGGAAATTGAAATTGAATGTGAAATGATAAGAATATATAATTTAAATGTTAAATAAAATTTAAGCTTATTTTTTTTAAATAAAAGTAGAGATATCCGAATATGAGTAAACAATTCCGAAGGCGAAATACCTTTCGCTTTCAGAATTGTTTACTTCGGTTTTTTTATGCCTGTTAGGTTTAGCCTTTGACCATAATCTCACCTGATGGTAAGTGTCGATGTGGTCGAAGATGGTGTTCAGGCTAACCTAGAATTACTGGCTCTCAAGGACAGCTGCCGGAACACACCATTAGGTGCTTAGCGACAGATTTTCTACTTGAGGATGGTAGCTAGCCAGGCGGACATTCGCAAAATGCCCTACCACCATGCTATAAAGACTGCAATTCTAAGACGACAACCGGGACCGACGGATTAACGTGCCCTCCTAAGCACGGAAGCGCTCAGTAGTAACACATGAATAAATAGTTATTAATTCATGTGGTAGTAATGTCACTAGCGGTCACCCATCCAACTCATGACCGCGGTGGACGTTGCTTAACTTTTCTGATCGATTAAGAACAGCTAAGCAAACTTCGATACGAGCGCTTCAAATTTACACAATATTTATAATTTAGTCCATATGAATATATTCATGCGCTCTGTTTATTTTATTAAAAAGAAAGTTATTTGTTTACCCATATAATTTTCATTACTGATCTCTTTGTTGATTGGAATATTTACTTACAATATCCACTTTATAAATTACTTCTAGTCCCTAATACATAATTAAAGAGCTACCTTCCAGTCCCAGTTTACAAAGCCAGCCTTTTTTGAATATATGTGATTAAAAATAATGATAATTACCTACATAAATACAGACGAGACGTCGTTTTTCATTTTACGCAACTACGTTTAACATTTCTTCTTTTTTAATCCAGCCGGCGCGCCGTCTTTCTAACCAACCAGCTCCTTTTTTTTCTACTATGTCTTTTGAGCACCAAGGAACATTATTTATGCATCAATTTCAAAACTCATTACCGGGCGGTACCATGAACGTCTGTCTGTATCTGCGAGCAACACATCCTTTTCCGATTACATGGGTAAAATTAAAAAAAAGGGTGGAAAAAAGGAAAAAACTCTCCATTTATGCATCCAGTAGCAGTACAGGAACTTATCGTTCCTTTAAATCAGTTCAAGAGCCAAAAAAAGGGAGTACGCAATCGATACTAAATTATGTTTTTTTGAGCCCAATGCCGTATACTTATATGCAAGGATATTTTATACAAAACGTTTTATTTCTATACATTCGTCGTTAGATCCCAAGATAAGAAAGATCTCTGTACATTAGTACTTAGTGGAACTTCATGGAATTCGAAGATTTAATACATTTCTATTTTTTTTCGTAAGCCCTGTAAATGCAGGTTCAGATATTACACGGCCCGTGTTACATAATGGACATACATATTATTATTATTATATCTATGCCTCTGTACGGCGGCAGCTGCCTGCCGATAGTTGCTCAGCTCCGAAGTAAGAAGTTGCAGGTCAAATGTTTGTAAAGTTTGCAAAGTATTCGAAGCAGCTTATTTCCCAATGAAGGCTTGTTATGCGGAAAGTCGAGGGGTGTTATTGCCCCAGCATGCAGATCTGATGCGGTCGCTGGAACACTAACGAGCCATTAGAAGCGGCATTGGCGTATAAATCGTAGTATAATCGTAGAGTTTATATATGTACTGGCTTTAGATGTGTATCCAATTGTTGACTTTTATTAACCAGTATTATATTGAAATCATGTTTATAAATAAGTATTTACTTGTATTTAGAGGACAACTTCTCTTAGAACAATCTTTAGGTAAGCTGCATTTTTGGAATAGCCTTTAAGTTCCTATAGGTCTACAAAATAAACGCCACAAAATCTCTATCAGGGCCTGTTTGCACGCTTTTAGCTATAAAATGATAATCATATGCATGTATATAGATTCTATATACACGCATATGATTATTATTTTATAGCTTGAGGCGTTTGTATGGTTGAGTGAAATACTGCATTATATTTCTATCATATAGATTCCATTTTTTAAAACCTTATCGATAAATTGGAAAAAATATATATTATAAAAATAAATTTCAATACATAAAAACCAAAGAACACAAAAATATAGGAACATTTCGAAATTTTATAAAAATAACAATTTTACAATACATAGTAATGGTGTCTCAAACGTAAACTTTGCTTAGATCATATTATCAATTAAATGCTGTCGGTACAGTTATTAGTTACTTGGTATTTCTGATCACGAAACAGGGCAACTTTTAAGCGTTCTTGTTAATCACAAACTAAATCTTATTACAACATGGTATGTGCAAATAAATATTACTCAAATGAGAACGTTAAAAATTTTCACACATCAGTAGTGTGTCTTTTAAGGAGGTTTATGAGATTTTAAATCCAAATTAAGCTATTAGTGTCTTCCAAATTTATATAATAATTCTGATATTGAAGAAAAAATTAAACTCAGCCAAAAATAAGAATCAACAAAGGTTTAAGAATTAAGGTATTGTACTGAGGCCATTGTTTTTGTAGTATAAATAAACGACATAGCAAGCTTGATTTTACAAAACTAGGTAATATTTGCCGATGACATTTCGATTGTAGCTACATCAAAAACAACTAAAGAAGATAATCGTTTAGAAATACAGGTGACATTAATAAAGAATAGATGACATTAATAAGTATGAATTTGACATACTTATTAATGTCATCGGGCTTGACATTAAAAAGTTTTTAATGTCAATTAATTATAATGGACTAAATATTGCTAATAATAGATAAGCTTAAACATAAATTGGAAAAATGGAATAGATAAAACATGTAATAACATGAACAGCAATGTGTATGTTATATGGTTTAAAAAAAGTTAAAATATAGTGCAAATTACGTATCATTACAGGCAAACGAGACTTAACAACTATGTCTCAAAGTGACGGGCGTAGTGCAATTCGTGAATTGTCATGAAATGCATCTGTTATAGGCAGAGGTTACTCCGCTTAACATCAGGTGGGCCTCGAACTTGTTGCGTCACAAAAACATTATAAAAAAAAACATGGTTATGTGATATCTATTCTTAGATAATGGGTATTATTTTAAGGCGACGAAGGACCTATGGGGTCAACTGCAACACTTTTTAGACAAATAAAACTTTTGCCCTTTCGTGTTAGTATATTTTTTATGTCATGATATTTTGGTAGGCTCGATTTACTTAGATCATATATCGTACTCACTTTTGAAGATATTCTATGCTACATTCTAATTAAATAAAAAATCTGTTTTTTATATAATCTCAATAACCCAGCCCACATGTGAAAATTTGAGTGTAATTGTAAACTTCAATATGTAATTAAAGTAGTCAATGTAATAAAAAAATATTATTACATATTAAGATTAAAAAATCTGAAGAAATTAGATTCTCTATGCGATGTGTAATATTAGATAATGAAGTTGATTACTGAAAACTATTCTGAAGTGGCTCTGTGTTTGTTACTTGGCAGAAGTGCTCACAAACGTAAAGTAAGTTAAAGTAAGTTTTAAAATCTTGCTGGAGTTCACCAGTGATTTAAACTATAGTGATTAAATATAGCCTTAAGAAAAATTAAATTTAGAATTAGATTTAAAATAAGAGGCGCTTACTGGTACACTTATTACTTATTGATACACGTTCGTCACAAACGAGCTTATTTCTGTTTGTTATAATTGTTATCATGTTGTATTTCCTGGAAGACCCTTGTAATCTTTATCAGAAATAAACATTTTCATTATTATTAAAAAAAAAGGATACTGGGAAGGAAAGCTGATGTAGTCCACAGATAAAAAGATACATTTTCGTAGTTCAACTATATTAATCTCAGTTCACGAAGAATATCCTAAACGTTAACAACTGTATGATGTTATATTACAGCTTCAAGAAACTTTTGTATTATGCTGCTAACTGTACACAACCTTGGTATGAAAAAAAACCTTTTCTTATTTCTAAGTTGGGAGCACCGATGCGCGAGACGCTGATGTCATACATGCAAAGCTATAATAATAGCTTCTAAGAAAATATATTATAATGACGAGTCTTTTCCTTTTGCACGACTCCTAAATATTACCTACTTCATGGGTGATTTTCTTAATACGGCTGGCCATAGATGATGATAATGAATTCCATTATGAAGACGATGACATTTATTACCCACTATTCTTAATGGTTGAATCATATTTCTTGAAAGATTCCAATACCTACGTTTTCAAACAAATTATTAGAACTTTGTAAATTTAAGGCCATTTCTGACGTAGATTGGGATCGCAAGGTCGAATTGACTGTACTTACATAATAAAATAGAAAGAGTGTGTGGAACTCCTTACCGTCGTCAGTTTTTCCCCATGGATACAACATGGGTGTCTTCAAATCGAAAGTAAAAAGGTTTCTTCTAGGTAAGCGTGCTCCATCTTAGACCACATCAATGCTTAACATCAGGCAAGGTGTGGTCAAACGCGAACATAAAAAGCTCACTTCTATATGTATATATATTTAAAAAAATAGCTCCCGCTATTTATTTATTGCGTAGGCCTGTTTCCCTCACTCGCATGCGAAACGAGATCTCTCCGCCCAACACACTCAGTCGTACATTTTTCAAAGACCACTTCGTCTTAAATGTTTGTATCTTTGGAACGGTAACAGGTAGGCGATGGAAATTTTCCCAGAGTACCTTTGCATTAGTATGGCAGATTACTATAAAAATGAAAAATAAATTAAAAAAACGGGTCGTAACAATTACAAAATTAAAACGGGAGGAAAAAATATAGTCATGTGCGGGATTCGTACCCGCGCCATCCATCAACTTACGTTGGACTACAAACAAGACTAATTTTGCAATTAGCTTTAAACTTGTTGACAATGACGCAACCCTATATTTTTTAATATTTTTATTTTTGCTATGGCATATTATGCCCCGTGGAACAAAAAAAACACATGAACCTTCTCCTTTTTCAAAGTTGGTTCAAAAGTTACTATTTTTTGCTTGAATAAAAACACATCGTACTATGTATTTTCATTTCCTGTTCCTTCTGCCAAATAAAAGTATATACGTATTATATTTTCATTATTATGCATAACATTCAATAATTTAATTTTATAATCAAAAATATATAATATAATATAGCCTACCCTAGAATGTTGCGGTTCCCGGCAGGATTTCTTGTATAGATTAAGTTAGAATCCAAAGTCTGGAAAGCAATACCATGATTGAACATTTGAATCATGAATAGTACAATGACAAGAAATATTACTTATCCTTTTCGCACCCAATCTCTATAATATGATATATAATTGTATGTTAAGTCAAAGTGCAGGTTCGCGCTTAGTTTTAGCCGGCTAATTGTTATAATTGTATATGTGGCTTAATTGTAGCCAGTAGTAGGTGGTTAAATTTAAGTGTATTCTATTTATTCATGGCTTACACTATAGATGCAGCTGGATGCATTGGGCTAAAACTAGGTATTAAGGTTGACACCAGTAGTCTAACGCCCCTCCTCGCTTCACTAGTCTTCGCACCCTTATATGAGACTACTTTAGATAGATCTAGTTTAACCACCTAGTACTTAACCGCCTAAAACTAGGTGTACCCAAACTTCAGCCATTAGCCGTAACATATCCACTTAATAAAAAGTGACTTCGACGCGGTTGCGACTACTTTTATAAAACTTTTACATAATTAACATATAGTGAGTACAAATAATACGAATCCAATTTAAAACTGACAAAAATACAATTCGGTTTAAAGTACTAATCTAAGTTACATTGAAACAATTGCTATATTTTGTAAGTTTTAGTTATTTGCTGCACTCGTTAGCTACGCTGGCATATCTAAGATAACTTACTTTCCTTGTTTCCCATCCCCTCGGAAAACTGCCCAAAATATACTTTTCAATAACACCAATTATAGGTAAGCTTTTTAATTACGGTAGGTTAGTATGTAAAAACGCAGTATTGCTGGGTTTTAATCTTAGTGCAGGCTTCAGCTTCATCGCAACTTGGAAGAGCATTAATGAATGTGCCTTGCTAGATATCTATTACTACAAGCAGAAAATCCGGCGTGTGTTCTGGCAGCTGTCTTTGAGAACAAGTCTAACCTATTCTTCTTGGTGTATCTGTTAACTAAAATCTTTGACCACATCTTTATCCAATAGGTGATATAAAGAAACTGAGACATGCCTATGAAAAAAGTTTGCCTTTAAAAAACTATTTTATTTTATAACCCTATAAAGGACTGCCAACACATATGCCAAAAGCATAGGCTTATTGAGCGTAGCGAAAAAATCCTAGGTCTGTGGCCAAAAGTACAAGTTGGTAGCCGACTGCACGCAGCAGCAGCATATGACATGTCGTCACGACACTTCGTTGCGTTATGTCGCTGCAGTCATGATTTCGAACCCGACTGCAGACGGCAACAGCAGATGGCAACCAGTTGGTTTTGAGTGCTCCGTCAAACAAGATGTCTGACTAGTTCGAAATTTCACGCACAGTGATCACATTTTTTTTATATCTTTTATTAGAAGAGGAAGAAGACGATGATTGTTTGTTTTTATTATACTGAAAAAGACGAAAAGCCACACGTTCTATGCTTAAATTCAGAGCAAGTGAGAAAACTTTTTGAAATTTGAAGCGCTCGTAGCAAAGTTTACTTAGCGGTTCTTAACCGATCAGCAAAGTTAAGCAACGTCACCCGCGGTCATGAGTTGGATGGGTGACCGCTAGTGACACTACTGAGCGCTTCCGTGCTTCGGAAGGCACGTTAACCCGTTGGTCCCGGTTGTTATCTTAGGATGATAGTCGTTATAGCATGGTGGTAGGGCAATTTGCGAATGCCCGCCTGGCTAGCTACCACCCTCAAGTAGAAAATCTGTCGCCAAACACAATGGGTACAACATGGGTGTCTCCAAATAGACAGTAAATAGGTTTCTTCTAGGTAAGCGTGCTCCATCTTAGACCACATCAATGCTTAACATCAGGCAGGGTGTGGTCAAACGCGAACCTATTATGAAAAAAAAACTGGAAAGCAATTATTTTTTTAATATTTATTGTTAAAAGGTTAGTCAAACAGCAATAAAATAATATTCGTATTGCAGGCGTAACTGTAAGAGATTATTATATGTCTGTGTATACCATGTAGCTTACTTACATAAATAAATGAGGCGAAGGAAGAGATACGCATATCGTATGTTCCTGTCCAAGGGAACAATGTAAGCCGGCGGCGGCGGCGGCGGCGGCGCGGGCGTCCGGTCAGCCCTGTTTTTATTCCAAACCATCCTCCACCGGACAAAGATGGCCTCGACTCCGACAAGGGGATACAGAATCTAAATTAAGAAAGTCTGACTTTTATTTGTTCGTAAACGACTTCGAACCAAACTATTAAACATAATTCACTTTCTTCGCTCAACTCAACTGCAGTTATATAAGCTGATTTAATTTTAAAAAGATAATATTCTTAGGACACTTGATTATTATACATCGCGCAATATTCTTGGGCCAAGTATTTTAATGACGTTAGGACGTGATCTCATCATAGGTGAACTTGATACGGGAAATAATGTGCCCACTGCGTAACACACAATTTTTATGTGAGATCATTCTATGTAAGGAAATTACATACGTGACTATTTATAGGAGCTTCCAAGTCTAATTAGTTACGCTGGTTTATTGCAAAGATTTTATGTCGTTTTAATGTCTTTATTATCTTGATTCGAATTTTTATAAGTATTCTACGGGCAAGCTAAAAAATGACTGAAAAAACAATAAGCCATTAAACGTGTTTATCGTAACAGACTGCATTATGTAGGTACCAAGGTGTAACATTAATAATATGCCAAATCGCTCTTTTGAACGCTCATATATTAACGAACAGCTAAGAAGAATAATCCGGGTCTAGAATAAATAATAAAGGGAAATTGAATGAAACATATTTTATTTAACACTCACAACTAAATGTAGGTAAACCAGGACATAGTAAGTACTAGTGGTATGGATATATTCGAAGCGCTCGTAGCGAAGTTTTACTTAGCTGTTCTCAACCGATCAGCAAAGTTAAGCAATGTCGCCCGCGGTCATGAGTTGGGTGGGTGACCGCTAGTGACATTACTACTGAGCGCTTCCGTGCTTCGGAGGGCACGTTAAGCCGTCGGTCCCGGTTATTGTCCTAGGATGGCAGTCGTTATAGCATGGTGGTAGGGCATTTTGCGAATGCCCGCCTGGCTAGCTACCACCCTCAAGTAGAAAATCTGTCGCCAAGCACCTAACGGTGTGTTCCGGCAGCTGTCCTTGAGAGCCAGTACTTCTAGGTTAGCCTGAACAACATCTTCGACCACATCATCACTTAACATCAGGTGAGATAGTGGTCAAAGGCTAATCAATAAGGCATAAAAAAAAAAGTTAAATTGTTAAAACAAATTTATTTAAATAAATGGAGAACATATATTGTATTGTGTTAATTGGGCTTTAGCTCAGTATCAAGCCAATAGTGTATACTAATATTTTTTATGCAAAACTTTGTGAGTATGTGACTAAGTATATGAGAATGTGAGTATGTTTGTTTTTCCTTCACGCAAAAGCAGCTGTACCCATTTGAGTAAAAATTGGAACAAAGATAATTTAGGTCCTGGATTAACACACATACTTAATACTTTTTATCATCACATAATGATGACATTGTGATGTCGACGCGGGAGAAACCGCAGAGCGCAGTTAGTTTACAATAATAATAATATTAATCTTTTGATTTACTCAATACACAAAAAAGCAACCGGTACTAGAAATTATTTTCCAAAATAACCTTTGTCATAGTAGGTAACGTACTTGCAATATTTTTTTGCAAACTAAACTAGACGAACGAAATAAGACTATTCTTTAAAAATGAAGATAAACTAAATTATTATTACTTTAATAATAATTTACGCACATGAAGCAACAACTTTCATATGAAAAAAAAATATGCTTTCATGACTCCTCTGGTAATTGAAAAGAAAATTTCTGAGTTTTAAGCGTATAAATGCCTAAAGTTGTGGTCATTCTTATTGGCAGTGGCAAGGCGTTTTAGAACATTGTTGTTACATGATTATCTATATCCACCTTTGAAAGCTGTGGGACGGTGCTGTGGAATTGGGTGCAACTCTGAACATCGACAGTTCTTTATTTCGACACCTACTACACCTCTGATAATAATAAATTGTTAAATATCTAACCTAACATGTAACAATGACTTGTCGAACTATGTTATTTTTAAAGTAATTCTCGTCTCTAAATAAAAAAAAAAACTGTCAAAGTTCAGAGAGTCAACGCGTGGAATTGTAGAAGCAATAAATAAATGAACTACTGATACCAATTATTGTGTGTATTACAATGTTCTAAATTAACTTTTTTTTTTAATATCGGCGGTATGCCTTTATTAACAAAATACTACGAACTATACAACACTACAGCTACTACAATAAACGCATTTAGATCCCTATAAATCATTGCAGTCCAAACGCTCTAGCCCACTATCAGTTGGCAGCGTGCCCAGCATGCTGGCAGCATTGCTCCGTTGAATTACAATGCTTATTCTTGTTAATCTTTGTAAGTAAATATCGGTCAACCAAAAAAAAAAAAAACTATTTTCATGGTGATGGTGATGGTTTGTGACTGCACAAGCACGAGTAGCATCTGGGATTAAGCGGTAAACTCTGCCTATACTTGTAACAAATGCAGTTCGCCACTAATGTTGAACTGCACAGCGACCATCACCCTGATCCATAAAGTGTTTAAGTCTCATGTTATTGTAATTCTCCGGCACCCATACCCTTCAAACTGCAACACAGTAATGCAACATTACTGTTTGGCGGTAGATATAGTTATTTTGGCAGTACTTCCCGGGGCGAACTCGTACACAAAGAGCTCTTGAAGAACTACTAAACAAAACGCACCACAGAAATATTAATAAATAAGACTTACTTTGCAAAGCACGTAGCTAAGAAACCCTGTCTCGTGAGAACTCATCTTAAATAGATCTAGATTGACCCCCCTCGCTTGCGCCGGCGCAGTCCCTATAGCTACACTAATTATGAGCAGATTGCGCCGGCCATTGATCCCTGTGAGCCTGGGCTTATACATTATGCAGACGGACCCTGCTGCGTATACCGCCTGCGGGCATCTCTACACCTTTGTTTTATCAAGTACGATACGATTGCATTCTGATAATTTTTTTTCAATATTTAAACTTATTTTTTTCAATTTATGTCGCTTAAATATCGTATCTTCGACTTAAACAGCCGCATCACTGGATTTTAATATGAAAATGACTTTTGATTTGGTAACACTGCTGTAGGAGCGAGTTTTGTATAAATAAAGACACTTCTTTCTTCTGAAACGTATTTCTTGAGATAAAGCAATTCCTAAAGGAAGGTACATAAACACAAAAAAATAGTTTACCATAATGGTCACCTGTATAAAATTTTAATTATAAGTTACGATGGGTCACAATGGCGCACCCCACAGATCAAATAAGCCTCTGGCTCCGGTGCGTACCCTGTCATCATTTTAAATAATAACACATATTTTAATCTAAAGCCTCCACAGAGAAAAAGATTAAAGCAGTTTTAAATTCCACAGGATATTTAATGGGCTCTTTGATGGTCTCGGTTGAGTTCCAAGCTAAGCTCATATTGGTAGATTCAATATTAGAGTAACCTTGTGTTTGAATTTCGCTGCATGTTATACATGACTCATTACAGGTTTGTGAAATCCTTGAATCTCTTGATTTCTGTCGTAAATATTTGCTGCAAAAAATAACTCGTCAAATACGAGTTATTTTTTGCAGCAAATATTTACGATTTACGTTGCGGCGCCACTAATATAACAAAGAGTTTGTGGACGAACAACCCTCAGACGTCGGACAAGTATACGGGCAGACAAACATATAGACACACAGTGAAACTTATAAAAGTTCCTTGGTTGGCTACGGAATCCTAAAAGCAATTTATAGCAGTGTCATCATTTTTCAAACAGGATTTGATAATTTATGGATGTATTTTTAAGATTAAGACGATTAGTTCAAATTTCACGCGTGGTTGAAAATGCAACAACTGAATTGTATTTACGATTGAAGTGGCCATGCAAAGATAAAATATGATGCAACACAAGTAACTCAATAGGAGCTAGGTGAGTTCGTACCTCGCTTTTGAACTAATTCGGTTTGCAGATGAAACAATAGAGTAGTTTGTGGGCTATTATAAGAAGTAAGCCGGCAATGTAAGTTTTGAGACATATGTCTCGTTTAGCTACGTGTCTAGTTATAGTCGGTGCCGGTTCTTCCAAAGATCCAAGTTAAAGATGCATTGCGTAAGCGGCGATTTCGACAGAGCGACCAGCGCGGCGCGGCGGTGGATATGGCACGGGGCCGCTCTTTCATAGCCCACACCTACACTGTATTGGTATTTGAACAACAAGGCTCGCTTGCTAAACGCTTGAACAAACGAACCTTTACGAAAAAATAATAGATATCTCACGTTATCACTTGACACGATCGGATTATTCTAAGAAAAATATGATGTTAGCTCTTCTTCTGTTACCTTGACAGGCATTGGAATTTCTTATATAGCTCGATTTGTTTTTATTAAAATCTAAGTAAATTGATTACAAATAAATTTTGCAAGTTATAAACAATGTTAGGTGCCGCATCATTAATCTATATCTATACTTCTATAATAATATATTAAAGACGAAAGATTTGTATATATTTATGTATGTAACGAATTAACTTAAAACTACTAAACTGCTTTGAAAAATTCTTTCACCATTAGAATTACTACTATCCCTGATGAAAATAGGGTATAGAATTGAAAATATTTCAAAAACTAAGGGCTCCGTATGAAAACTTCGATAATGTAAGCCAACGTGTGAAATATATACTAAAAATCGTTATTTCACTTACGTTGCGGAAATCGTTGAACATAGAGCAAAGTGATGTACAACAATTCTATAGAGGACATCAATATCTACAAAAAAATCAATTGGATTTTTGTTACAGTTATGTCACAATACCTACTTTTTATGTGTTTCCGCTATTTATTATAATTTTTTATCGTACGGTACGTAATTAAATCGTAGCATATAGGTACGTCGTAAGTTCCTAATAAAACTAGGCACTATTAATATTTTCTAGTATCTTCTTCCTCATTTTTTTTTATTCAATAAGATGCATTTTCTTTATAGATGAAGGTTCAAGGTTGGTCAGTCTGGCTGCAAAGGTCACACACTTAAATTTCGGCATACCTACGCCAGAAAAACATGATTTTTATTTTATTATTTATGCAAAGGTTATCCTAATCAAACATCATATATTTACGACAATTTGCGTTCGATACCTATTTTTAACCTAAATAATAATAAATAAAAAAGTGGAGGTGCAGGGACGAAAAATAACGTGTTGAATAAGTCATTTTTAAATTAGCAGACTTTGGGCTCAATGTTTTGTTCAACTACTCACTTCCACAAAGTACTTCACATTTTAAAGTAAATAAAAGTTCGATTTGTTTTTCTGTATTCATTTGCATGATTTATGCTGCGTTTCAAGGCTATGTCATTTGCCAATAATACTGTTTGACATGAGCAATAAACGCAATCATCCTTATACATCCTGTAGATGTAGACACTAGAAATAATTTTCTACTAAAAAACTGCTGCAAATATTGTTGTATGGGAAGTTGTAAAGTTGAAGGTGAGAATGTAGTGTGTGTTTCTTTATTATATTATTGTTATCAAAACAAGCACGGGACCCACCTGATGTTAAACGGTAACCTCTGCCTATAACAGAAACATTTCTTCGCAAGTGACGAACTGCAATGCGCCCGTCGACCTGAACATACAGTTGTCTCATGTGCCTGTAATTTTACTGGCTCTCAAGTACTGATGCCGGAACAAATTGTTATATGTTTTGCGACAGGTCGAACCATGGACTTGCAGCACCGCAGTCCATAACTATAACCACTCGTCTATCATGGCTTCAAAAAACTGGTCAATCCAGTAAAAAGTTATTGGTGATCATACTCATACATAAAAACTGGCGAAGTGGAGCCTAATTATTTTAGGGCTCTGCATTGCAATAGCCAGTAAAAGAAAAAAATGTTAGTTTTGACCACAGCTTCCATATTATATTATAAATCGGGGGTTCACAGTACCTGTTGTATAGAAGGTACGGTACACAATATATCGAAATTATAGATCCCTGACTAGCTTATTTTTTGAAATAGAGCCGTAACAAAATTGTCTACAGTAAAATTTTAATAAAAAAAAACTAACTTCGAACATAAAATACGCATTAATAGAGATAGGTAACTCAAATAGAGATGTCACTAAAATTTATATGGGACCACATAACCAGCACCAGCTTTCGAATTTGAATTTCGAAGCAACATAAATTATCAAAATCGGTACATCCTGTAAAGAGCTATGAGATAACACACACGAAAAAAAAATTGATTTTAATGTGCTCCTCCTTTTATGAAAAAATTGAAGACATTGACGGGACCCCATTAATTTATTTTCAGAGTAAAATATATTAATTGTACTCAATGAGTTCTTGAGGTTAAGCTCGCTAAGGTTACCGTCTGAAATAATGGAGCCCCCCAGAAAAATAAAATAATTGAACTTCTAGGCCAATATTCATCTTTGGCGTTGACCACACTACACAAAGTATTAGCATTTCAGGTTTGTAAATCAATCAGCTTACAGAGCAAGAAATCCGTTACATAACAGATGTATATACGGACAAACATATAGAAACAGCGGAGTCATATTAATAGAACTTCGTTTTGCCTTTTGGGTGTGGAACCCTACTAGGTATGTGATTTTTTTGAATTGAATTTTTAGTTTACAATTTTAAAATACCATTTGGACCAATATTGATATGATTTTGAAAAATGCAAATTTATTGCTTTCTTGCAAATTGCTAATTATACGTGTCGGATATTGAGCTGGGTTGCCTTTGATATGAATTCTAGAAAATCTTAACCTTCGATATTTTATGGAAAGTAAAAACTTTTTTAGATTACCAAAGACAAATAAAAGGTCCTTCTTAGGTAATTGTGTGCGGTTTTATAATAAAGATCCCAAACATATTACAACGCTCACAGAAGGGAAATTCATATTGATTAAAAAATCCTACTACACAGTTTCTGATTACATAAACGACAAAAATGCCTGGACAATTCCGCCTCCGCCAAGCTATTACCTGTCACCTACATAATTTAAACAAATATTGTAATAACTCTATTATATAGTAAGTATGTAACACATTGTTAAAAGATGTTTAAAAGAATGGCCCCGAGTTTCTTGCCCGTTCTTCTCGCAGTGGCTCTATACAATTTATTTGCTGGACGTGGCAGTACAATGTAGAATATTTCAATACTAAAATTTGTAATTGACCTTCATAAGAGCGTCGTAGACGCCTAAATTGAATAAATGATTTTGACTTTGACTTTGACTTTGAAACAATATCATTCCTTCTTACTTATACCACTAACTGGAAGTGAAACGAATGAGGTGGAATAACATAAATCCTGTCACAAGTAGTAAATATATTGATTACGTCACTGCTGAAATAGGTGACATCATTTCTAATAAAGACCTTCATTAGAATGATCAGACGATAGTAAAATTAGCTATATATAAATAATTTGTATTGCCTGTTGATTAGTTACATGTAATTACCAACTAATGAACAGTGGCACGTAACAATACTTCAGCTCAATGCTTGTGCGCCAGCACGTAATGACGCGGCTATCAACAAACGATTTGCACAAGGTTTTTCGGGTCAGGGTGGCTGTGACAAAACAATAGAGAACTGATATATTATTATTTACGTTTAGGTAAATATCTATTGAAGTTTATGAATAAAACCAACCGCAGAATTAAGATTGCTAAAAGTATCCAATTTCCATCTTTGCGATCAAATTTGTGGTTACATTAAATTCACTTTAGCACTTTGTATCTGACGGTTACAACCTACAGCAAGAATTTTATGAATAGGTTATAAATTACATTGAATCCCTCTATTGAATTACCCGTAATAACAGAGTGCAAATAATACTTAAAAGAAATCTTATATGTACGAAAGAAGAAAAATTGTGTATTTTATTTCATTTAACTCATACCGTATAGGTAACACATAGCTACGAATATTTCACGCAAAAGTAGACATATACAACATATAGGTAGGTATATATAGCTGTTATATGTTCCTTGTATTACTCTCTTGCTTCGTCTACTCTCATCAAGTTATTGATTCACACTGACGGGCTTTCGTTAATAAACTATGGCAGCAGCTTTTACCTCATCATTTCCCAGAACATTACAAATCTAATTTTAAATTTTAGATTTCAAATAAAATTCAGAACAGGCAGTTCTCTATAAGGAAAGGTACTGTCTTACATGCAATCAATGTTCTGAGAACATTGCTGTGCCGCAAAGCTCCTCACGTCGTCGCTTACCTCATACCTTTGAGAACAACTAACGAACAGTCTTCAATGACGGCCCCATTTAACAATGGAATGAAATTGAATGAGAAACAAAATTACGCAGAGGCCCTATTCTCTGAGTAACTTTACTAATTTCGCATGTATTTATGCGTCTGCGTCCCTTTGAAACTGTAAGGTTATTTTCCTTTTTGATGAGAAGGTATGAGATATACACTTAAGGGTGAACTGGCCGGACGGTTCTCCATACAAACGCCGTTGGGTGATCACTCCCTTATTTGAGGATTTTGGTCCGAAGTGAAGCATAATACCGATTGATCTTGTCATTATCTAGGCTTGTATGATGCCAAAATTTTAAAAAGATAATTAATTTGTAAGTTATGAGCCTCGAAAACTTTATATGAAAATGTTTCGAGGCTCATAATTCTCAGGTTAATTATTTTATTAAAATTTCGGCATCATACAAGCCTAGATAATGACGAAATCAATCGGTATTATGCTTTATTTTGGACCTAAATCCTCAAATAAGGGAGTGATCACCCAACGGCGTTTGTATGGAGAACCGTCCGGCCAGTTCACCCTTAATGTATATGATGATCAATGACTTTACTAATAACAGATTCAAAAAATCGCAGGTCGACTACCTAATGAATTTGATTCTCGGTTATACACCATACGAATAATAAGCAAAACCAGTCGAAGCAGTGACATCACCTTCCTGTGCTGCAAGCAAGAGGCCGTGTCCTTTGCTCGCTATATTTATTTTTCAATATTCTGACAAACACTTTGATTTCTGTTTTAAATATTCTAATGGCTAGAGGTCACCATTTACAACTTAGAATTACGTAATTGCAGAGAATGGATAATGTATTGTTAAAAATTGGAGTGAGAAGTTTTTGTTGTAAGAACTAGGAAGTTATTAAGAACGAAAATTACACAGTGAATGGAAAAAGATTCACAGTATCTGTGATTTGTACTTATTTAAACTATTAAAATGGAGAATCTCGTTGCATCATTACCAGCGATCCATGGCAAGATTAGATGGACCGGCCATTGTTTTATGTTTTAAAAAGATAAACAACAATGAATGTTGCGGATGCAGTGACTAGAATCCATTGGTCAACGTTCAGTAGAGCTGGATTAAATTAAAAGTGCAAATTTATTTAGTTGTATTCTTAATCTTGATAGTCCATGGAATTGTATATTTTGCTTTCCATTAAATGAGGTAGTTTTATTTTTTTATATATTATGTTCTATTGTGATAAAGTTGCAATAACAAATCCATGTTTTTGACCTCGGAAGGATCATATATTTGTTAAACCATTAAATTTTCGGACTTTTTTCAGTTTCTGTAATTTTTTATTACCAAAAATTTGAATTACTGATTCGAATTTGATCTTAGGGATTCGAATCCGCGAACATCCGTCCCCTATATCCGTAACAAGGCTATAATTACAATGTTAGAATTATAGGGTTGCGTCATCGTAAACAAGGTTAAATCTACTTGAAAAAATAGTCTTGTTTGGCTGCAGATTTGACGGTAAACGATAGGAGCGAAGGGATAAATTTGAGCTGTGATTCACTCAATACGATAGTTTTGACTATAGTGACGGATGGTCGCGGGATCGAACCCCGCTCGTAGTTAAACTATTTCGTTTCGTTGTCGTTGTTAATTAATTTAGGATGATTTATCGAAGTTTATTTTTTCGAAGCAAGTGTCGTGTCGAAATAAAGAACTGCCGAAGTTCAGAGGCACACCCATTTGACAGCCATAGAATAATTAAACACTCAGATATTCTACAGCAACAGCAGCAGTACAGATATTCGCATATCTTAAATCTTTTAACTTATACGAAAACTGTTGTTATTACTTGATAGATAGTGTAGCTACCTACTTGTCATAATTTAAATGAAATTACTAAAACTCATTGGGATTTTCCCCTGTCATATGACGTCTACTTAATTGTATAATTCTGTATTTAATTACCAATGGACAGGTTGTATTAAGTATTACAAAATAATATGTGAATTGCATTTAAAGGACATTAATTGCATTCATCCATATGTAGGAACGTACCTACCTACCTAAGTAATAACTATTTTAATAAAAGGCATTTTAAAACGATCCGTTTAGTGTGAAGGGTATTCTAAGATTTAATTGCCTTGCCATTTTGTTCATCTTAAGAAATAAAAAGTTAATCATTCGGAGAATCTTGAAGGTAAAACGATTTATTGACGTGCGAGAGTCATAAACCGGTCTCACTTTTATTATGCAATTTCCTATGGTGTACACCTAGGTTAAAAATGCGAATACGTACGTCCGACGAGTTCAATGTCTGTATCTCAAAGTTGTGCCTTTTAGATCGTTGACTTCATTTTCATAATCGTAGCGCCCGGTTAGGGTAAGTATTAGTTATGTGTTTTCCGGTTTGGTCTCCTTCAGCGTCCTTGTCACGTCGTCGAAGGTATGCCGTCCGCCGTGCGCCACGGTTGGAGGATCGACAAGATGGCGGAGGAGGTTAGCCGGGAATTTACCCGGGACGCAGTGAGGGACAGGTCCGGTCGCAGCGCCCGGGCCGTATCGCCTGGCCCTGAGTCCAATATAAGCTCTATTTTTAGCGCTGTGTCACCGTTCGCTCGCGGCTCGTCTTGCATGTGATGCGAATAAACGCCTGCCTACAGACCTACGGTTGTAAAAGTATTATATTAGTTTATAAAATGTGTACTGCTATTTGCAGTATCATAAAAGCTTATATTACTACTATAATGGGCTTAGCATGGGTCTGTAATATCTCACTACAGGCCCATTAATAAATTGGAAATACCTTCTTACGCAATATGAGAAAATGATACAATAAATTTTGCTTAGTGAACTGTAACGGAAATAAAAAAAAAATCTCAGGGAGCGTAATTAGGTATCAATCATTCACCACATTAACGTTGGAAGGTAGGTACGTACCTAACTAGCAAATATGTTGTAAATATAAAAGTGCGATGGTTGAGATTTGAAGAGAAAAGTCGGTACCTACTTAATGTGAGAATTTAGCTTTGGGTGGTCTTATTTTACATAAATTTTTTTTTTAATAACAGTGGAATATTTGCCTTTTACGGTTTATGTAAACGCGTGTAGACAAATACTCCTATCACCTAAGCTCAATAAGCATATACAGGGAGTTTTAGTAATGACATGTAGGTATTTAATTTTAATTTTGGAAAAACAGCACAGAAACAAAATCGTACAGTCATGTATTTTAATGATTGATCCTCTTTCTTTGAAACTTAAAATAAATTAAATCAATCGATATATTAATTTGTTTAGAACAACGACATTTTTGAGTTAAGGAAAGTACGTCTGATCGTTATTGTTGGTCTCCAAAACTAAGAGAAATGAGAATGAAATCAAATATCCAATATTGTGATTCTTTTTTATAGGAATACAATTCAATTTATCTAAAAAAAAATTTTGAACTAGGATCTGGCATAACGCCTATCGATTTTAACCGAAAACTCTTCTGACGCACATCCGGCCGCTGCCGCGGCACGGTCGCTTCGCTCGCTCGGCTCGCACGTTCTTGTGGTCACTAGTAATCTAACGCTACGTTTGCCGTCGCACTTTCATATGCCTTTGCCCTAGAACTATGTCATCAGACCATGTTAAAAGACCAATAACTAAAATTGGATCAAATATTATTTATGTATACCAAATATTGCAAGAGTTTGTGTAATCATAATTATTATGTAACTTTTAATGCAATTCATTTATAATTGATCCATAGATCAAAAGATCAGAAAAATAAATTATCATTTATTTTTAACAGTACAATAGACCAATTTGGTTTAAAAGGATGAAATAACATTGTCCATTTAGTAATGTATCATCTGCCATACATAAATAATAATAATTTATTCATCACAAAAAACTAAGACTAAGCTATAAGTAAATTACATATATAGTTTTTGTGCAGCAAAAGGAGTAAGGTTCTCTGAACCTCACGCTAAGGTGGCCTGTGTTGTGAGATTCAGTCTCTTCCATTATTATGTATCTGAATATTTTATATAAACATTAAAACAAGGTAAGTATTATAAAATATATATATATATATATATATCGGGACAAAAATAATGATAAATATACGCGATTTAAACCGTTTAAAATGTATAATAATCGCGAAAACCTAAGACAACATTACTGAATATAATTTAGAAAAGCGGAATTGGGACTTATAACCGCTACAGAATAAGGTTTCTTAATCTTTACCTTTAGTTTCATTTTTCATCATATGAATAATGTCATCCGAATACGATATAAACGATAATGTATATGTCGTCCGAGTACACCACAAAACCTAGCGGTCATCAGACAGCGTTAGAAGTGGCATTTTTTTATGCGACTCACGTATTACGGTCTACGTAACAGTAAGTAACGCGTCATGATGTCATCGGCATGTGGTGCTGGGCCAAGTTGGCGTACTGCCCTTTTTAAGACTAACGTTATATAAGACGATAATGCTCGTTTAAGTTTTAAAACTGAGATGCTCTTTACTCCATAGCATTAACTCTAAGTTTTATTAATATTTTTTTATGTTATTGTGACGGAACAAGCTCGAGGCCCACCTGATGTTAAGCGGACTAACCTCTGCCTATAACAGATGCATTACATCACAAGTTACGAATTGCACTGCGCTCGACATTTTGAGACATATTTGTTAAGTCTCATGTGCCTGTAATTTCACTGGCTCTCAAGGACTGCTGCCGGAACACACCGTTAGGCGCTTGGCGACAGATTTTCTACTTGAGGGTGGTTGCTAGCCAGGCGGACCAAATGCCCTTCCATCATGCGATGAAGCTCAAGCCCGCGGTGGGATTCGAACCATGGACCTACTGCGCGGCAGTCCATAGCCAATGCCACTGAGCCATCACTACTGCTTCAAAAGTAGTTTTCATTGGTGTTTGTTTTTACTCTGACAACGTAAAGAACCACGATAGTAAGTTAGGACCAGTGGGTATTATGCATAGTAATTATATACACATGCACATAGAGATATATATATATATATATTATGCACAGTCTATTATAAAGCTTACAATGGTCATACGACAGGCTGATCTGGATTAGCGACTGAAGCTGCTGAAAACTCCAAGCACCGTAAATACGAAGTAGGTATACGTACATTGCGCGGTTTGGAGTAGAGACTATTTACTACTACTTGGGGCATGGGTAGTAGTAAGCTATATAAGTAATACAAAAACTCCTGCACTTATCGACGCCACGGGTGACACTGATCACGTTGGACTGATGTATTCCTTGCTCAAAAGCCCTTTTCAGCAGTGAAACAAAGAAATGCTACCAGTGGTTCTCTTGGCGCCTTGCCAAATGATTCAAGTATGTTTTTATAAAGTTTTGTTTTAATGTACGCTTATAAGTTAAAATTGGAAAACAGAAAAAGAGTTTTAGTTTGTATATTCAACACTATCACGCTTTAAAACTCTAGATGTCAAAAAAATAATAAGAAGTTCTTTAAATCAAGAACATTTACTATTAATAAATAATTAAACAATTGCGAAGCATGCACGAGTTTCCTCAAACATCTAGTTCATGAATGAACGAGCTATTGATTGAGTCACAAAAACTGCGCAATGACACAGTTAAGTAACTGTGAGCGAGTCGTGTGCTTACGAGTATGACAAGTTGTTTGTCAAGGAGCTTTCGAATAGTGGGTTTCGGCTGCCTCCCACGCGGATGCAAAAATTGTAAGATTTTAGTCACATAGGGTACGTACCATTTGAGTGAGATTCGCTAAAAACGCTAAAAACGATCACACTCCCAAAAAGTTTTCCAAATGGGTCTTGGCGTTATTTTCGCCTTGAACGCTACATCTAATGTCAAAAGTGACAGAAGTGGCAAATTTTAGTGGCATTCTTAGCGTTCTTATCAAAAAATGGAACAGGGATGACAGTTACAAACGATCACGTGATCACAACCACAGACGCAGAATGTGATCAAAATTATCGAAATTTACGTTCTTAGCGACTAATGGAACAGGCCCTTAGGGTGCGTTCACACGTTCAACGTTCGGCGTAAACCTCTGCTACATTAGGCTTCTCAAGCATGACGTGCACTTATACTACTTGATTCAATGCGAGTTTTGAAATTTCCTTGTATAGAATTATTAGCAGCTAGTTAGAAGTCATTGCCACTGCTATTCTAAAGCAGCTGACTCATCCGTGGTTTATTCAATTTATTCGCATGGCAATTGCGATATCTCGGGAAGTCCATGTTAAATCGAGATGAGGAAATCTAGTGTCTGTGGATAATTTTATTAAATTCAAAGAAGAAGAGATGAAGTCTAACCTCAGTTTAGATATACGTAATCACTTTTGAATGTATGATATTGATAACTGGCTATATTTTATTAACATCCCTGATTTTTGTATCAATATGTGCTTACAAGATAATTATCCCTGTAATCCCATCACTTTGCTCTATTGTCAATAATTTTTTCAGCGTGAGCGATATAACGATGGTATTTTTTCACACGGATGGGTTATGTTATCGAAGTTTTCATACGGATCCCTTAGTGTTTGAAAATATTCTATAGCCTTTGTTCATTAGGGATAGGTAGTGTTGGATTCGGATTCTAAAGGTGAAAGAATTTTTCATAGAAGACATCAATATCTACAAAAACGTCCGAAACACCATATGTCTAACTATAACAGTTATGTCACAATAACTGCTTTTTATGTTTCAATTTATATTTCTTGCTAAATACCCATGCAAAGCCGAGGCGGGCCACTAGTATGCAATACTTAGGAATTGCATATGTACTTGATATAAATACTATTTTATTTAACAGCCCGTGATCGGTGTTGGTTAATGTGGTATCCGCTCTCCGCACCCACGCGGGCGCCGTCACCACAGTCGAGGATTCTACCCACGACACTGCCAACTGCTAACGTTACGCAATTAGTATGGCATTTAAAGACACCCTAGCGCAAGTTAAAGAATACGTTGCTACATAAAAAATTTCATCTGAGAATATTTCACTGAAAATCTCCGGGATCAATGCAATGGATTTATGAATACTTAGAGTTTTCTGCGCTTAACATTTCTGAAGAATAATTTAACCTGATGCCTGTATAACTATATCCAGAGAGTAAATTTTAAGTGCTATCTCATATCAAATATAACTATGTTGAATTTCTTAACTGAAATAGCACACATGTCTGTTGATTTGATATGTACACATATCAAATCAACAGACATGTGTACATATCGTCCACAGTTGAACACATAAATATATATACTAGTTTTCATTAATATAATCAAAAAAATATTATGAGTTAGATATACCATTTAAATGGTATTATACTATGAGTTAGATAGTATAATACCATATAGCACCTACATATAGCAGAGAAGCAAATCAATCTAACTCATAATACTTTATGTAACGATTATACATATACGTAATCGTTGTTTAAGCTAGCATTAATATTTTTTAAGAAATACCTTAGTAATACCTACAAGAAAGTGAACTAACGCCAGCGTAATTTTTGAAATAGGAAGCGGGGAACAAAACGCCATACAACGCTCAGTGAAGATGAAGCTCACAGTAAGAGTCAAACCAGCCACCACTCTTGTTCAACAATCGACAAACTAGTTGGACATGTTATTCCCTTCGGGTACAGAACAATACAAAGACAAGCCACATTTCTGATGTATCTACTTTACTACATTTAATAAAAAAATAAGTAGGTACCTACTCGTACATAAAACTAAAACGTATTAGTATGTTTCGTCGTATACGTTTGCGCCTTTTTGTTAATCGCTTTAGCAGTGAGCACAAAAGTATTGTTTAGTACGTAAATGAATTTTTCATAAATGACCTTTGAACGTGTGGCATTCTTCACAACCGGATTTACGTTTTTCTACATAGAAACAACCAAATATTTGCTTGGTTACATGTAAATGACTCACGGCGTTATTTTATGTTCAAGTTAAAAAGCCATTGGTATTAATAAGAAAAGGCTTTATAAAGACAAACAAGTTTCCTATTTAAACAACCTTACACCTCCACATGACGGTATGATTCATATATATAATGGCAGTTTCCAAATAGACAGGCACCTACATATAGCAGAGAAGCAAATCAAGTTGTTAATACATAAAATATTGGAATAGTCGACTGCCTTGATATTTGGATGTTGATTTCATTAAAATGTCATGGAGCGCGTCGCGTTGTTTGCGTCGCATCGGTCTGCGCAGACGACAAGCAAATCACGTCTTATTACAACACTCAGAGAAAGCCAAAACCGTCTGTCGAAATCACACCCACAACAGATGTGCCAAATTTTACCTGAAGTTATATTACACCTCGCCACATTAGTATGGTACGTAGGCATTGTAAGTCAAGAGGGCAGTAAAAGTTGTTTATGCACGTAAGCAAAATAACTGGCGAGAATCAAGGAGATAACTATAAACTTGATATTTTTATTCTTGCACGCCGTCGTTTCGTAGATAATTACAGACATAAATAGAGTCTACACATTAAAAATAATATATCTACATATATATTCTTCGAAGACGTAGAAGGAGGAGTTAGGGTAGGTTAGTCTAAACACCCACGGTTCGTCACTATAGGGACATAATAAAACCTTTGTGTCTTTTAAACACTATTTCTGATTCAGGATTTGCCAAACAAGTGCGTATATTTGACAAACGTTTGTATTGCTTTTCTTAACTGAGCAAGGATTGCAAACTCAGGAAACGCATCATAATAATTCATATGATTATAACATTACATTACATAGCATAATGTTACGTGCAGCCACGTATGCGATACAACCTTGTACGATGGCGGACCATGATTGCGATGGCGCGTCGACCGTGACACTGACGCAGGTTATGATAATGACGAGTTTTGCTTGTGTACGAACTACGAACTATTGTCGAGATTTGGTATAAGTACACCATGGTTGGGAGTGAGCGTCTGGTTTCCAATGTGAGTACCTAGACGACCGTTATCCGGTCACCTCACCGCTACGCCGCCGCACCGCGCCGCGCCGCGCCGCTGGTGTGCCTCAGCCGTGCCGGCCGGTTGGTCCCAGCCTTTGCAAGCCGTGGTAAATGACTGCAGTATACAAACCGTTGGGAATTAGAAATAACAACGGCTTACACTCAAGATTGACTTCAAGATAATTGGACCATAGCAAGTGCTACTGCGCAGTTGAATGTCCAGTTTACGAATTAATTCCTAATTTAATGTGCTTCAATAAAAGATGCACGTATCACAATTAGGTACCTATACATTTATTTGTTAAACGTTAAATATACTGTATGTAATCAAAGTCATTATTCATTTGTACTTAATTAAAAACGTTATTACACCGATATCTATCTTGTGGCTCCAACAATTGCCTCTACATAGTCAGCTGTTAGTTTAAATATACCTCAATCTAGAGTTGGTTTTATTGTGTGTCAAGTAAAACTAAACCTTACTTATAAAATGACAACTGTTATAAATTACACTCAAATATTATAAGTACAACGTATGAACAGTTAAATGACTAACACCATCCAGTTTATGGTAGCATTTGCCACAAAGTTCAACGCACGCCATTCATTCCATGTTAGATACATGAAAATTAAAGAAACTTAATGTCCAAAACGTGATACGAGTTAATCAGACGAAATCAAAAGTCCTTCTTACTTAAATTGACTAAAACTGGCCAAGTGCGTATTGTCGCACACCGAAGGTTTTGTACTAACACCGAATGTACCAAAAGCTCGTACTATTTTTTTTATTCAGTTCGAGATTCTTTGCATAATCAAACACTACGCTTCGCCTGCTTTTATTATTTTGTTGTTACACGTTAGACATTGTACTATAATCATACCAAGTATGACGCTTGTACACATAACAGTTTATATGATAAAGCAAAACAAATGGACGTTAACTAATAACATTTCTTGTGTGGGGACCCCCTTTTATTTTAAACTTTTTGTTATTATTATTTGTTAAGCAATCCGCCATGCACGTGATCTGTGAAAATTTACCGGCTACCTTGTATAACGGTTCCAAGGATTTATAAGTCCGTCGGACAGGAGAAGCTAAGTAATAAGGGTCCTGTTCTTTATTACGGAACTCTAATTAGCTAAACTTTGTTTAGTCAGTTACCGCGGGTCTACTATATTGTATTAAATGGCAATACAACTTCCGGTTTTTAGTAAAAAAAATAGGAGTACCGCAACGAACAATTTTAGGACCCTTTCTGTTTTTAATATAAGTACCTATATTAATTTATTGCCTCACACGTTTAACGACCTCTGCGACATTGTTTTATTCACAGACGATACCTCTCCGATTTTTTTATGTAGATAGAAAACAAAGCGAACTAATTCAAGTAAATAATGTAATAATTATCTGTTATCTCTTTATGGTACACCGTTAATAATCTTTTCTTATAGGTATTTGAAAAATAAACAATATATAAAAGTTTTAATCAAATGATAGTTAGGTGTAATTAAGTTGAACCAAATATTAGGCTTGGTCCTAACAAACACTCGATTGACAGTGAAACAGTCTCCCTGGAAATCAACATTGATTTAACTTTACAGTGAGACCCTCATGTATACATGATCTATCTGGAAGACGGACCATTATCTTTCCTAATAAAATATGTTTTTCCTTAATTCCTTCTCCGAGCGCACGATCGAGAATTTCTCGATCGTGCGCTCGAAGAGTCAAGACCTCCTGAGGATACTTCGTGTAGAAGCGAAACGCGTCGAAAATTCTTCCGGTTTGGCTGCGTGGCGTTTGTGACGTCACGTCGGCTTAACAGGAAAAACAGGCGGAATTATCACTAGATATATTTTTATATTTTTTAAGTGTTTTATTAAAATATTAATTTGATGTTTTCGTAAAATTTTTAAAAATATTTGTTATTATTAAATATGGATTTCCGCAAAGTAACGCCTGAATCTATTCATTATTATCTTTCCTCGTTGAAAGTCATAATCTGGTGGAAGTTTTTTGTGAATAAGATATAATGTATACAGAAGAATGCCTACAATTACTGGCTCCTAAGGACAGCTGTCGGAACAAATCCTTAGGAGCTTGGCGACAGATTTTCTACTTGAGGGTGGTAGCTAGCCAGGCGGGCACTCGCAAAATACTATACCATGCCACCATGCTATAACAACTGCCATCCTAAGACAACAACCGGGATCGATGTCTTAACATGTCCTCTAAAGCACGGAAGTTAGTGCTCAATACTAATGCCACACACAGCCAAGTTGTAACCCCGCACCGGTTATTGGTTAACTTATTTGATTGGCTTAGAACAACTAAGCAAGCTACGCTTCGAGTGCTTCAAATATATATATAAAGACTAGTTTCTTTACGAGTACTTCCACAGTATTATGTCGTGTGGTGTATTGCTTTGGGGAGCTAACAGCTGAGATAGAGATAATCTGTATCCTACAAAAGCGAGCAATTCCTATTATATGTGAAATGGATCTTAGCGAATTTTTGAGGGACCTTTTTAAAAAGAAATTAATATTTTTATATTTTACAAATTAATATTAATCCCTAATATTTTTACTTTACGGATCATGCATATTTGCAAATATATGTATGCTCGTAAAAACTTGAGTAAAATTAAATTAACCAGTGATAATCACGATGAATCTATGTATGCATTATAAATTGTTACCATCGCTTGCTTAGAAACCGTGAGGTCGGCAGTGGCACAGCATTCCCAAATCCCAGGCGCACACTATATCCGCTTTGACAAGGCGGCCGTCTTAGCGCGAGTGAAGTTTTTCGTTCCACGTAAAGTAAGATAGGCCACTGATATTAGACGCCACCCTAATTTTAATCGGCATCGTGGGTGGAACATTCCTCCGGCATGGAGACCAGTACTTAATATTTGTGATACGGCATCGGAGTTCTGGAACCGCGAAGAGGACAGTATGTAGTATGTCTACAGTCTTACACCTTTCAAAATGACAGTGGCAATCACAGTCATAGTGACAGAAGTGACAGTTCGGACTGTCACTTCTGTCATGGAGGAATCTGACTTTGACAACTACAGCGCAACCGTCTCAACGCCAGTTACGCGCTGAGGTCCGCGGTCGACGCTGTGCACAATCATGGCTCCCAGACGAAGAACTTCAAATAAGTTAGAAACTGGTCGGAGCCATATTCGGTAAATATTACCCGAGTCCTAGCCGGTTACTAAATAATAATTAAAAACGCTTGCTTATTGAATAATAGCTTCCGTTTGAATAATGCATAGTTTCCACTAGATTTTTCCAAAATTCTACGTATGTGTGCCAATAGTGCCGAGTGATTTAAAATGTCTTAGTATGTTTTTTCTCTTATATTACATAAACTCTTTATCTAAGCCCAGTCTTTGTTGGTACCTACTTCATTACTATATTTTTGCGCATTATAACATTAGCATCGAACCATTCCCAGAGTGTATTTAGAGAGTTCGTTACTTTGACTACTGGGTTATGATTATATATTTCTCTTATGCCATATGTGTATCCTCGGCAAATACGCGCATATATTTGCCCAGGACATCAAAGGGCTCCTATTGTTTTCATTGAAATTATTTATTAGTTATGAATGAAATTCTATTGTTATCATTATCGCCGATGCCAATGGGTTAACTATTGTCATGTATTAGACATCAACGAGCTCCTACATGAAGTTTTCCCAGCGTAGCTTGCCTTATAATTTTTAACGGATCAACAAGGTTAAGTAACGGTTGCTGCGGTCATGATTTAGACGGGTGACCGTTAGTGGCATTTACTACTGAGCGCTTCCGTGCTTTGGCAGGCATGTTAAGCCGTCGGTCCCTGTTGTTGTCTTCGGATGGCAGTTGTTATGACATGGTGGTAGGGCATTTTGCGTATGTCCGCCTAGCCTACCACCCTCAAGTAGAAAATCTGTCGCCATGCACCTTACGATGTCTTCCAGCAGCTGTCCTTGAGAGCCGGCAATTATCAACATCTTTGGCCGCATTATCACCATGCATTATCTACCGTCAGGTGAAATAGTAGTCAAAAGATAGCTGTATCAGCAATTGAATAAATATTAGACTTCTTTGAACTCCATGTACATCAACACACTACTTCAGTTCCCATGTATGTATTAGTCTACAACGCGCTTAAATAGCTTCTTTGTGTATATTACTCTTCAACTCTAATATTTCCAGGCCTAAAATTTCATCGTGCCTCATGTATTGTACATCAACGCGCCCCTACGGTTACCCGTGGATATCGCAAGTGGCGACCAAGGTATAATCTTGAAGGTAGGCAGCAGCGCCTTTTGTGAAATTGTCACCAATAATTGTTATTTTTAAGACGTCTGTCAAGCGTGGGGAATATGGCAAACCTATAGTGGAAACCTTTGTTCAACGGTCGACGTTTCGGTTGAGACCTTATGTACTCTAATGTTACGAAGATTAAGATGTAAAGTTTCCATGTAGATATTAGTCTTCTATGCACTCTAATATTTCCAAGACTGAGGCTTCATCGAGTTCAATGTATTAGACATCAACGCGCTCCTACAGTTTTCATGTAGGTATTAGTCTTCTACGCACTCTAATATTTCCAAGACTGAGGCTTCATCGAGTTCAATGTATTAGACATCAACGCGCTCCTACACTTTCCATGTAGGTATTAGTCTTCTACGCACTCTAATATTTCCAAGACTGAGGCTTCATTGAATTCAATGTATTAGACATCAACGCGCTCCTACAGTTTTCATGTAGGTATTAGTCTTCTACGCACTCTAATATTTCCAAGACTGAGGCTTCATCGAGTTCAATGTATTAGACATCAACGCGCTCCTACACTTTCCATGTAGGTATTAGTCTTCTACGCACTCTAATA
This sequence comes from Plagodis pulveraria, assembly GCA_963890685.1. Classification (NCBI taxonomy): domain Eukaryota; kingdom Metazoa; phylum Arthropoda; class Insecta; order Lepidoptera; family Geometridae; genus Plagodis; species Plagodis pulveraria. The sequence continues at coordinate 21,381,328 of OY982957.1, forward strand.
TTTCCAAGAACGAGGCTTCATCGAGTTCGATATATTAGACATCAACGCGCTCCTCCAGTTTCCATGTATGTTTTAGTCTACAACGCATTCTATTTTTTTCGAGACTAAGCTAACTTTTACAATGGCTTTTTTGACTATGAACGCACTGAAGGCTTAGAGCTTATTATTTTGCTGGACACGACTTTTACGAGTACGTAAAAGATGTGTTATACATATATACTGGTAGGAATGAGTTGTACTAGAGTTCACTTTGTGTGAACGATTCTAGTTAATTAAATGGAAATGTTAAAAGCGCGTTGATGTCTTTTGCTTCGAAATCGAAACCGTAGGAAGGGAAGCGCCTTGAAGTAAACATTTCATAATTAGTTCGGAGCACGTTGAAGTCTGATAAATGAAAGCGTTATCAGCGCGTTGAAGTCTAAAAAATCATGGTATTAGTGGTGTGTTGATGTAATACTTAGTGTGAATGTACATGCTAAGCGCATTTTGAAGTCGAATAAATAGAGATAGTTGGAACACGTTGAGGCTAATTATGGAAAGGGTAGAAAGACGATTGATAAGAGTGAGTTTACATACAAATTAATATGAAGTTATTAATTTGTATGTAAACTCAAAGAACAATTGGTGCAAAAATATGAGCAAGTATGGCGACAAACAATGAAATATTTGAACATTGTAAATGCCAAAAGTTCAGTAAGTGTGTATATTTTTTACTCCTTCACGTTGAAACGGCTGAACCGATTTGGCATTCGATACTTTTACATCATCACTATTAATCATTGTCTACGCAGTTGAAACTTCCCGAGTGAGCATATTTCTTACCATAAATCATTTTCCAATAGGCCCTGAATGACATTTTAGGCTCTCCAATACTTGTCGATTGTGACCAATATTGTAGACGAGAAAACATTGATTTAGTAAGCAGTAGGCATTATAGAAAAAATTGTTTAAAAAAAAGGAACTGACTTCTAACACTGAAAATTAAAGTACATGCTAAGCGCATTTTGAAGTCGAATAAATAGAGATAGTTGGAACACGTTGAGGCTAATTATGGAAAGGGTAGAAAGACGATTGATAAGAGTGAGTTTACATACAAATTAATATGAAGTTATTAATTTGTATGTAAACTCAAAGAACAATTGGTGCAAAAATATGAGCAAGTATGGCGACAAACAATGAAATATTTGAACATTGTAAATGCCAAAAGTTCAGTAAGTGTGTATATTTTTTACTCCTTCACGTTGAAACGGCTGAACCGATTTGGCATTCGATACTTTTACATCATCACTATTAATCATTGTCTACGCAGTTGAAACTTCCCGAGTGAGCATATTTCTTACCATAAATCATTTTCCAATAGGCCCTGAATGACATTTTAGGCTCTCCAATACTTGTCGATTGTGACCAATATTGTAGACGAGAAAACATTGATTTAGTAAGCAGTAGGCATTATAGAAAAAATTGTTTAAAAAAAAGGAACTGACTTCTAACACTGAAAATTAAAGTACAACTTGTGGAAGTCTGGCCATGAAAGATCAGACTCAGTATAGTCATTGTGGACTTCAACAAGTTATATCATACTTTTTAGTGCTAAAAGTCGGTATCGTGTTAAAAAAAAACACTTTATTGTTCACAATTAAGTACTTACTGACTTTTATTCTTTGTTACTATCAATTTTGTTATAACCGTATGTGTATATACGTCATAGAAAGTGAAATTACCAACTACAACTATTGAAAAAGATAGTGAAGACATGAATAGTGAATATTATGCTGCTCGATCGTATACTGTCAGATATGACGAGCTTTTTTGCGATATATCTTTTTTGTAGGTATTTTGTTTTAAATTAAATTATGTATATAGTATTTATCATTAAAACTTATAATAATATAGGTGTACCTGAACAAGTATTTTCATTTGTTTAATTTGTAGGGTCTGTAGAGACCTTGCATTTCGAAAGTCGAGAGTAACATTTCAGTGCTTCTACAAGATAAATACAGCTATTTTTGGAACCTTTTGTAAATTAAATAGATGTGGTAATTACATTTATTTTATATACCTGCTCGTGGAAATGATAACTTAGGTACATTTATCAAAATTATTTAGACTTATTTCTATATGCAGATGTGCTAGTCATTGAACGTCTCACGTGTTGGAAAGTAATGATGTAAGCAGGCTATGCCTAGAATGGCAACTGGTTCTACTTGAGGACAGCAGTACTAGAACACACCGTAATTACACATACACACATTAGTGAAATATTTTCTGCTTGAAGGTGGTAGTTAGCCATCTGCCTCTGGGCTATCAAATAATGATTAACAAATCCTGTACTATGAAAGTATCTGATATCGCATGTGGAGCAAAACTTTACCATTATTCGGCTTTTTCCATTACTCAAACGCAGAATATGTAAACAAATAATTACAAATATTCTTGTATGTCAAGAGGTATCTTGTATTATATCAGCTGCATTAAGTATAGTACACATTTTCGTATATTAAATTATAAAATATAATGATAATTACTCACACAAATCAACAACAGATACAAATGTAAAATATTTGTAGAGAGTATGGCTACAGTATTGGGAAAATCGAAACTTTTACGGAATATTAGAGTAGTTATACGTATAAAACTTTTGACATGTTCGATCAAAAACGGAATAACATTATGAGTTGAAATCGGAAAACCTCAATATCATAGTTTTCAGCGTTTTGCTAGGTTCTGCATTTTAAACATCAACTGAAAATTTATCTGAAATAATTAAGCAAATTGATATTAGGTCCTTACATATGAAATTGGCGTTTTTCGTACTGGCCACTTTAATCACGAATTTCTCCTCTTTGGTAAGGAATTCCAAATTCAAATTTGTACAGCTATAGACTCATGTATTTGTGCTTCGATGATCGTCATTCATTTGTTTTTTTTCTTCTGTTTTTTTCTGTTTGCGTCACTCATTTTACAAAATGGAAAACCTTAAATATCGCATTATTTACGAGTACGAGTTCCGCCGTGGCACTAGTGCTGCGGAAACAACTCGAAGGGTGAATGATGTGTATGGCGGTCGTGTTGCAAAAGAAAACACAGTTCGTTTTTGGTTCCAACGTTTTCGTTATGGAAATTTCGACCTGCAGAACAAGCCCCGTGGACGGCCTGAGACTCAAGTTGATAATGAAGAGTTGAAGGCTATTGTGGAAGCGGATCCATCGCAAACCACTTCCGAGTTAGCTGCAGGCTGCGATGTTAGTGATAAAACTGTTTTAATTCACTTGAAGCAAATTGGGAAGATTAAAAAGCTTGAAAGGTGGGTACCTCACGAATTGACTGAAACAAACCGGCAAACGCGCGTCGACTGCTGCGTTACATTACTAAACCGGCACAATAATGAAGGTATTTTAAACCGAATCATTACCTGTGATGAAAAATGGGTTCTTTACGATAATCGGAAGCGCTCAGCGCAATGGTTAGATCCTGGTCAGCCAGCCAAATCCTGCCCCAAGCGAAAATTAACCCCAAAAAAGTTACTTGTAAGCGTTTGGTGGACTAGTGCCGGTATTGTTCATTACAGTTTTTTCAAATCTGGCCAGACTATTACGGCTGATGTCTATTGTCAGGAATTGCAAACCATGATGGAAAAGCTAGCGGCTAAACAACCTAGGCTGGTCAATCGCTCCACGCCACTGCTGCTTCACGACAACGCTAGACCACACACTGCGCTACAGACGGCTACTAAATTAGAAGAGCTTCAATTGGAAAGTCTAAGACATCCTCCGTACTCCCCGGACCTTGCTCCAACAGATTACCATTTTTTTCGAAATTTGGATAACTTCTTGCAAGGGAAAAAATTCAACTCCGATGGGGCAGTCCAAATCGCCTTCAAAGATTTTATTGATTCCCGTCCGACTGGTTTTTTTAGTAAAGGGATCAATGAACTACCTATGAGATGGCAAAAGTGCATAGAAAATAATGGTTCATACTTTGATTAATTAAATATATTATATTAAAAAATATTCGACTTTTTGTTCCTCCCATACAAAACGCCAATTTCATATGTAAGGACCTAATATGTGAAGCATGAGAACCTAGAGTAGACACAATGCAGCTAGTAGCCAACCATTCTATTATCATATGTTCCAAATAAATGACGCGGGCATTTTGATTCTTTTTGGTATTATAATGATTGCCCGTCTTTGAATTCAACAGAGGGGTACCTGGTCGTCCGTCGGACAATCGAATTGTGGAGCCATTACTTTGATTATGTTTTTCAATAGACCCATAAAAATAGATGTAGGTAATTGGTGATGAGAAAAAAACGAAGAATGCTTATTGAGTCCGGCTTTACAGTACGCTGCAATGCGGCATCACCACCCATAGGTAAGGGTAATAAAGATGTATCGGTAGATTTCTTTTCTCGTTTGGATACTGGTTACATATACTTCAGTTGGGTAGGTACCTAGTAGGGTTATAAGGATATGAGTGTAATCTCTTGCTGTGCATCATAATTTACTGCAATTTTCAGTTGAATAAAGATACATAAGAAATTCGTTTCCGTATTTTGGTTTATATTTATAGAGATACAATTCTATCTCTGAATACTATTTTACCTAAGTACGAGTAATTATAGTACCACATGCATAAAAATCTTAAACTTGTGAAATGCCCTTTCTTTTCCACAAATTTACGTTTGATATACTGATTGGCGGCCTTTCTCGCCAAGGGCACGAAGTTTAGTTCTTTTTGCATGTGGGCGAACAAGTTTTGTGTTCGTTAGGCGCCCTTGCAGTTCAGCACAAGGTATGCGGATAGGTGGTACCTATAGATAGAGCAGGGCTGGCAAAGCTGGCGACTGGGAAACGCGTCCGAGGGTGAAGTGCAGTGCTCGCGGTTAGTGCGGGACGGAGGTGGCGCTGGCGGGCTGCGGCCTGAGGTGAGCGGCGCACGGCGTAACCTGCGCGAGCGGCGAAGCCTACAATTTCGCTCTGCGCTCAGTCATTGTCCGGCCAACATCTCGGTCGAACATACTAACACCGACCGGCGTGTCGTCGCTACTTAAATTGTCGTGCGAGTGCCCGTTAAGCGAACGGTTCACTCCAAACCTTGGAGTAAAGGTGCAGTGCTAAGTGATAGTGTGTTTTTAGCTATACAATTAAAAGTGTATCGCTAACAAGTATTGCTATCGACGGTTTGTGGCGAGTTCCACGGAGTTGCCTAACGGCTGTTCGCCTGCCGGCGAGGGAAGGCGGATAACTTATACCGGGAGGAATGAGCCCCGTACACAACCGTTCACGCACTCACCGATGATCTCAAGGTTGGTATATTTACTTAAAGTAACTACTAACATATCGACTTTCACGGCTGCTATATATAGACCAACAGAATTTCGTAAGAGCAAATTCACACGACGTGACCTCACGCTTTAGCTTTCGTCTCTACTTAATTCTAATTGTATTTCCATTATTTCTCGTTAGATTTACATTTCAGCGTTGAACCATTCACTTAACTGTCTATTAGTTACATATTCTACAATCTTTATTCGATGTTTGTACTCTAAATAGAATTCTATTAGTATGTTAGGTATTCAGATATAAATTATTGATATCAAGGGCTTATTATAGTATTTTCATATAACATCAATTAGAAAGTCGCCAATTACTATATAGGTAAAATAATTAATAGCTTATTATTGCACAAAGAAAGTGAAACATTTTCTAAAGTGTATAGGTATATATTTAGGTACCCATTGATTTAGATGAGATAATATTTCATTGGAACAATCACAAAAATTGCATAAGGATCAGAATTGAAACGAGAGTCGTCGGTGGCTGTAAACGAATTACAAAACGAGTTACCTATCTAGTTATGAGCAGGCAATGTGGCACCATGAGCGTATCTTACTTATGTAAGTTGCGCATGCATTTCCATATATAGGGGTGCAGATTTTCCTTAACTGTATCCGGTAGAGTGCCAGAGGCGCTTGATGATGTAACAACCATAAAACTTGTATGGCATACCATGTCTTAGCGTTCTAAAACGTCGCTTTTAAGGAATCCTTACGGAGTCCTATTATTGAGTCTGTAACTCCGATGTCTGTCAGTCCGTCAGTCCGTTCTGTATGGGACTGGAACAGAAATAGTTGACCTAAAACTAAATATTTGATTACAAATTTAATTGTTCAGGGCCTCGAATACCTCATGGAAAGGTAACAAAAAACTTTTTAGCAACCTAACATGTGCGGTGTGATCGTTTAGAGCTCATTGAAGAGTAAATTGAGCAGAGTACAAATATATTTTTTGGGGACCATAAAAGTTGTCAACGTTAGACCATTTTTGTTACATATTCGAACTCAAAATCTAACCTAGTTAGGAATCAGGAGTTTTTGTATATTATGTACCATATCCTCTATTTAACCAATAAATACTGAGAAAATATAAATGTGTTGGTCAGCTTCAAAATTATAATCTAAGGGCCTGTTTCAGAATGTTCGAGTAAGTTCCGGTTATACTACCCAGAACATTATATAACTGAATGATAAAAATGACAGTTAACATGCAGCGCGTTTCAAGCTTTAACCGATGGATAGGCTAAATTGATGACTGTGAAACGCAAAGCTAGTGTTTTATTTATTAAATATGTTCTGGGTAGTATAACCGGAACTTACTCGAACATTCTGAAACAGGCCCTGAGAATATAATTTTGAAGCTGACCAACACATTTATATTTTTAAGTTTCAATGCGGAAACCTGAAATAGCAACATCTGACTCTCGCTTGGCCAGTTTTTTTGTTTTTCTCGATAAACGATAATGTACCAATATGTAAGTATCAACCTGCTAACCTTCGTACATGTTTATTGTAAGTAAGAGACTGTATGTAGAGCCACTTGCATAATATTCAAAGGATTACAATATATTATGCGGTTTACATAAACGGAGCAAAGAGACTTTAAGTGGTTTAAATTCTAACATTGCGATTTCAACTGCTAATTGATTTAGCTTAAAAAAACAAGGGAAAGAAAACATTGTACCAGGAGCGGGATTCCCCTGATAGGACTTACCGTAGGGTGACCTTAGGGTGACCGTAGGGTGCTGGGAAAGATACTAGAAGGTGGGCTTCAGCGCCTTCTCATTAACTGCCGTCTTACACTGCTATCCCCAAGATGTCTGCCAAACGGGGAGATTATGGAAAACCCTCCTAATGGGGAAAGTCTTTGTTGATGTGATAAGATATACATACTGCTTTTGTCAGTACATTTATACGCTTACGTATCAAATGGTCATGTGATTTTTACTTAACTATCGATACTTCGATATGTCGTTACGCTTTCGTACTATTAAGTTGTTGATTTTTCTATAAGTATCCATCCAGATGGCTTAACCTGGATGGATACCACCGATTTGTTAATTTATTCTGCTGTCAAGCAACAGTGTTGTGTTTTGCATTGTAGAACGAGGTTAGGGCCAGGAATTAATTGAAGTCACATGAGATAATAGGGTTGCCAACGTAACTCAGTGCAGTAGCTTAATTACACTTTTTCCAGTCTTAAAAACACATACAAAAACAAATTACAGTATTTAATAGCAATAAAATATTAAATAATGCGTGGGCGTGTCATTAAATGTTCAAAATCATTTAGCGCACACTTGAAGTCGGCAAGTACATACCTACTCGTAATTGGTTAAAACTTGTCAAGTATGGCGGTAATATTGAGTTAATATATACGTTTATTAAGGTTCCGTACATAAAAATCACAACGAATCCCTGTAATGAGACTCCGTTGTTTGTATGTCAGTCCGTCCGTCTGTCAATATGTTAGGGGTTTTTAGTTTGTATATGGAATGAGCCAATCTCTAAATAGATTGTGTAAAGCTATGATTGTACTAGAACTTTCACGAACCATTCGTCTGAAAGAAATTCAAATGTATATTTATGGGAGCTTACAATTGAAGGTAGGAGAGGTTAAAAACATGCTTTTAATGTCATCGTTTAGATTTCTCATTAAGTAGATTACTGATATATTTCTTTACCTATAAAGTTATATAAAAAGGTGGATGTGAAAGTTGTCAATTTAGACCTTTTTATTAACGGGTTTATCTCAGTAACTAACTAGTTATGAATCTGGAATTTCGGTGCAATATGTGCCTACCTCTGTTTAGTACACAAATACTGAAAACCCGGAATATCCTAAACCTTGATGGGATAGAACGTAGTGAAAGAATTATCGTCGTTTATTTATGTCTAAGCTGTTTATACATCTACCTTTGTTTATTCAATAAAGAATTTGATTTTCATACACTTAGTTTTGAATCTGTGACCAAAACCGTTTTTTTTTCTTTTACGGGTTGTTGCGAAACGTTAACTAATCGAGCGAGAATCGATGTTTGTATATGTATTTCCCTAACACAAGCTATTTCACAAATCATCCATTTACGCAAAAACTTACATCGTTAAACCTGACAATTAGTTAGACCCGCGTTTTTGCTTTTACGAATATAACTTAATATCTTCAAAGTCTCAAATAAAACAATATGCCTCTAGATTAGACACGACCATTTATTTTCACTGTGAGATTTTATAAGTCTTTTGACATCACTGACAATAACTTTTAGGATGATTTAGTTCTTAAAACAACTTCATAATTCTATTGTTCAGATGTTCCTGCCAAACTGTGCAAAAGATTTCAACTGTTCAGAGGTTATCGTTGAACACATTTTGGACCTTGACGCCGTTAAAGTCCTTAAATTTGAATCAGACCTAGCTTTAATAGCAATTATAGACTGTTTGGACAGTACTCTATAGTATTACATCATCATCATCATCAGCCGGAAGACGTCCACTGTTGAACAAAGGCCTCCCCCATAGAGCGCCACAAAGAACGGCTATTAGCCGCTTGTAACCATTGGCTACCCGCGACTTTCACGATGTCGTCAGTCCACCTAGTGGGGGGCCTACCAACTCTACGTCTTCCGGTGTAGTGTGGTAACCACTCGAGAACCTTTCTTCCCCATCGGTTATCAGTTCTTCGAGCAATGTGGCCCGCCCATTGCCACTTCAACTTGCAAATTCTGAGAGCTATGTCGGTGACTTTGGTTCTTTGCCGAATATCCACGTTCCGGATTTTATCGCGCAAAGAAACTCCGAGCATAGCTCTCTCCATAGCTCGTTGAGTGACTTTGAGCTTGTCCATAAGGGCCACAGTTAGGGACCACGTCTCAGTGCCATAAGTCATCACTGGCAACACACACTGGTTGAAGACTTTGGTCTTCAGGCTCTGCGGGATCTTCGACGAGAAGATGTCGCGTAACTTCCCGAACGCTGCCCATCCGAGTTGGATTCTTCGGGCGACCTCTTTGTCGAAGTTGGACCTACCTAACTGGACAGTCTGTCCCAGGTAAATGTAATGGTCAACAACTTCGAGTGTATCGTTCCCAACAACTACTGGTACGGGTGCAACATGGACATTAGACATAATTTTCGTCTTGTCCATGTTCATTTTAAGACCCACCTGCTGGGAAACTCTACTGAGGTCGCTGAGCATTGTACTGAGTTCCTCAAGCGATTCTGCCAATATGACTATGTCGTCGGCGAAACGAAGGTGAGTGATGTATTCGCCATAGATGTTGATGCCGAATTCTTTCCACCTCAAGAGCTTAAAAACGTCCTCCAACGCATTCGTGAACAGTTTCGGAGAAATAACGTCTCCCTGTCTCACGCCTCGTTGCAGTTGGATTGGTTCCGTGCTCTTGTCCTGTAATCGAATCGACATGGTGGCGTTTCTATACAAACACTTCAGCGCTTCGATATACCTATAGTCGATTTGGCATCGCTGAAGAGACTGCAGTACGGCCCAGGTTTCGATTGAATCGAAGGCTTTTTCATAGTCCACAAACGCTAAACATAATGGCCGATTATACTCCTCAGTCTTCTGTATAATCTGGCGGAGCGTATGAATGTGGTCTATGGTGCTAAAGCCTTTTCGGAACCCGGCTTGTTCGGGAGGCTGGAAGTCATCAAACCTACGAGCAAGACGATTCGTAATGACTCTCGAGAACAGCTTATAAACATGGCTCAGAAGTGAAATGGGCCTGTAGTTCTTCAACAAGGTCTTGTCGCCTTTTTTGAAGAACAGTACCACTACACTTCTGCTCCATGCTTCTGGCGTTTTACCTTCAAGGATGACGGAATTAAATAACTTCTGGAGGACTGAGAGTACCGGTTTTCCACCCGCTCTCAGAAGTTCTGTCGTGATTCCGTCATCACCTGGCGCCTTGTTGTTCTTAAGCTGTTTGAGAGCCATTCTAATCTCGTATAGGCTGATGTCCGGGATGTCTTCGGTGTAGTGTCGGGTCAGTTTAGCTCTCGTGTCCTGAGCTGTACTGACAACGGGTTCTTGTGTCGAGGTGTATAGCTGTCCATAAAACCTCTCAAGTTCTCTCAGAATCTCCGGTTTTGATGAGATGATTCTGCCATCGTCGATCTTCAGCTTAGTCATTTGGCTTTGCCCTATAGACGAATTTTTAGCGAACACTTTGGAGCCATGATTACGCTCGATTGCGGCCTTTATACGATTTGTATTGAAGGCGCGCAAGTCGTGTCGCAGTGCCTTCGAAATTCGTCTATTGAGCTTGCCGTAGTTTGACATGTCAGCTGAAGATTGCAGTCTCATCTCATTCCGATCTTCCATCAGCTTGATGGTTACTTCTGAGAGTTTCTTTGGTTTATTTCGGCGGGGGATCTTAAAGAACTGAGACCCCACCGCTTGGACAGCTTCCACCAACCCGTTGTTTATCTCGTCCACTGTTTCGCATTCAGCTAGGCACTGGAAGCGGTTATGTAGTTCGAGTTGAAAGCTCTCGGGGTTTTGGATTTGGGCAACGCTAGGCCGGAGCGTGGAGTTTATCAGACGCGACCTCTCAAGCTTTACATTGATATTCAATGTGCCTCTAACGATACGGTGATCGCTACCGGTTTTCACCTTGTGGATCACAGAGACATCATTGAATATTTGCTTCCTGGTCGTCATGATAAACTCGATCTCATTTTTTGTTGAACCATCGGGGCTTATCCACGTTCACTTCCGGGATGGTCGCTTCTCGAAGAAGGAGTTCATCGCAAAGAGTCCCTCTTTCTCCATGAAGTCGACCAGCCGCTGGCCCCTCTGGTTCCGCTGCCCGTATCCAAATGGCCCCACTCTCAACTCGTCGCCATTTCGTGTGCCCAACTTAGCGTTGAAGTCCCCCATCACAACGGTGAAGTATGTTTCGGAGGAATGTATGGCTTCAGATATCTCCTCATACATAGCCTCTACTTCATCGTCTGAGCGTGTCGAGGTCGGTGCGTAAACCTGTATGACCTTCAGCGAATACCGTTTGGTGATTCTGAGTATAAGGTACGCTACCCTGCTCGACACACTTTCGACTTTTACAACATTGTTAACAAGGGACTTCCGGACGAGAAACCCAACACCACCCTGAGACTTTTGGTGACCTTCCCGGTAGAAGAACAAGTTGCCGGAGTCAAGGATAACGGTGTCCTGTCCCTGTCTTCGGACTTCCGATAACCCCATGACATCCCAGCGTAACTTGTTCAATTCTTCCTCCAGCTCGACAATCTTGTGGTCCTCCCTGAGCGTACGTATGTTGTGTGTTGCCAGGGCCAAGGGTCGTCGTTTTTGATGTTGGTAGCCGTGTATCTGCCGGGGATTCTTCGCACCCCCTGCTCCACCGTTACCTGGCCTACTACCAGGGCCAGGAATAATAGAGCTGCCGGGGACTGGGGGCCGAGTTATTTTTGTGCTATTCATAAGGGGGGGTTTGCCATAATCCCCACGCTTGGCAGGCGTCTTGGGGATCGCAGTTATTGGTGTGCATTTCTCAGAAGGCGCTGCTGCCCACCTTCCGGTATTTTTCCCTTAGTCGCCTTTTACGACACCCACGGGAAGAGATGGGGGGATGACATTCTAGCCCGGCACCCCACGGGCAGGCAGCAGGTAGTATTACATAGTTCTTCCATAATACTATAGAGCTTTTTGGTACATTTAGAGCTTACATACTGGCCTCAACGAAAACAAACTCTATCATATTCTATTCTTAAACTTAAGATACATCATTCTAAATTCTACTAGCTGTTTTCAGCAGCTTCTCTCGCATGATTGCGTGAACATCATCTTAAATTATTACATACATTTGAGTATTCCATCATCTGTGCATCGGAGCACACAGCACAACGCAACAATCTCTAATTGCAAGTAATCGGAAATATTCTTATTTCTCTTTGATATTAATCTAACATGTCCATAGGTTTTATATTGGCCATATTCATAACAATTTTCCGTTTCTTGGTATGGAATCCTAATAAAAAATATCTCTTTGGATTCCTCGGACTACATTCTATGTGTTCAGCCAATTTTATCACACAAACCGTAGATTCTTTTTCTCAAAAACTTATTATCCTGTACAATGGGTTATTTTAGGTCTCCTAAGCCATACTTTTTTTTATCAATATTCCATATAAGTAAGTACTCCTGTACCTATTATATCTACAGAAGATGTGATAGAACATCACGAGGAAAGTTGTTCGGATCAAAACTACCTTTTTGTAAGGTAAAACTGCAGTACTTACGTTTTTCAACATGGGTACATTGACGGGTGACATATAAGTGGAACTTCGTTAACAGCTTATTAAAAATCTAGACATGTGTGTCTGTTGCACTTCCTAGTTTACCAGTTTGGATGGGTAATCGAATCGTAGCCAGTGTCGTTGTTGACGTTAGTTACTCTAAGCTGTTAACATACATGAATATTTACGCATTGGACCAGCTATACTGTATTGTGTTTTCTCTCGTCTTTTGTCTGGCTTATTTAGAAACCAGTCTGCAACATTCTTAGCATCGTCTGTAGTTAACATACCATAAAGTTTGTTGCTAACTAGTTAAAATTTAAAGTGTTTCGCAGACTGTACATACATGTGAGTGAAACATGTTAAAAACTCAGATTTCCATCTTGAAATTCGTAATGAGTCGCAGTTTTTTTCAGCTCGCAATTTGATGATACCTCTACGTATATGATGATACCTACTTAGGTAATGTTTTAAAATGAGTAATTTCCGTCTCTGCTAACCACTCAAGTATTCATATTTGTGTGGAGGAGTTTCCGCAATTTTTTATATCGACAATACATTAAACGACGATAATGATTCATCAGCGTAGGTAAGTCGTATATTTTATTCCATATAAAGTTATTTAGTTACGTCATTAGTATAGATTTGGAAAACAGAACTTATCGTTAAATTCTCAATAGTAAGATCCTTACATAAATTTGACATAATACTGACAAAAAATTGACAATTATATAAAGGTATGTATAATCTTAAACTTTACATTTGATGATGTGCAAGAGAAGGTGGCTATCAGAGTTTATTAGTAGAATATTTTGTGGAAGCACTAATGTACCATTAAAAATAATGAATTTTTGTATAAATCATTTATTAATTAAGTGCCACTCTTATTTACTCATTGTACGTCATATCAATATTAAGGCAATCTTATTTAAGGACGTATCCATATATGGTCAGACAGCTATTCACTCTTGAAGCGATGTGGTCATATTAAGATTTGGTTATAAAGCGATCGAGTCATACTTCCTATCTGGTCATAATAGAGATTTCTTCTAACCAAACCAAACGTATTTTGTAGATTTGATTAAAACCTAATTTTTGGTGGTTTAAGCAAGGAAGGCCATAAAAAAAGTTTATTTGTTATTTCGAATTCTAATAATCAATTCATAAGAGCGTCGATTTCTCCGAAGACTTCGCCAGGGGAGAACCCTCCATCCAACATGCCAAGACATATGACTTCCCAGAACCACCTCGGGGACCAAGTCTGCAATTAGGCGCCAGACAACCCCGTGCCTGGACGCCCTAGGTACCCCTGCGGCAGGTTAGATGAGAAGCCCCGCCGCCTGCTACTGCGGCTGAGGATGAGAAGAAGAGCGGCTTACGCGATACCGACTGTTCCCTTCGCTTCAGCGACCGACATCAGAGTGACCGACCCACAATTCCACGGTTACTCAATCCTCCCTTAAAACAAGGCGGGAATCCTCAGGGCTCTATGTGTGGCTCAGCCCTGAACACGACTCTTACAAAGATAACGATAACTAAGATGAACTAATGTTACCTGTATAATAACTGTTTCAAAGCAGTAGTGTCGTTCAACACTAAGGTCTACACACAGTATTGATTGCACACTACTGTACATTAAGTATATTTGATCGCTTAGGTACACTAATGTGAGGAAAGAATTATTTTTTGCTTTTCGTACATAGGTACTTTAATAACACAGTTATCTACCTATTATGTTTTTAAATATCAACAACAACAAAAACACAAAGTTTTTTATTGACACAAGTTATATAGGTACAGAGTAAATATGAATCCATAAGTTCCCAAACTAGCGTCAGCTGTGTTTCAGGAACCATAGGCTTCTCCCATAATAGTTTTGACACTGGCACTTACGTCTAATATGTATATCTAAATATCTCTTTATACCAATTCAGACGTCAAATCTAAATCATCATTAGTTAACAGTTCAAAAAGGTAACCAATAATTTTGTAAAAAAAAAATATACCTATTAAGAACATTTTCTATTTGAATTTTACGAATCAACTGCAATTGTGGCTGAGTAACATTAAGCTTGTAATTAACAGCAGAGACCCAGCAAATTAATAGACGAGGTTGCAGCCGGCTGCCATGGCGCCTCTTTCAAGGCCCCTTTGTTCTGTATACAACCTTTTCCCACACAAAGCTATAAAGGTACCAATTAAAACAGAATCAAGAAGACTTTATACATAGGTACTTTGATATGACATTAATACTCACAAGTTTATTAGCTACCATGTTTCGTAACCATATTTTACGGAAAAATCATATATGAAGTAAGATCAACCACAACAAAATCACTTTAATCATTGGAGAATAATAGGCTGTTAAATTTAACCAACAAGAGGGTTACGTGAAGTCCTAGTGTTTTTAGTTCTTTCCTTTGTCATGAAAACATAAATTGAATATGTTTTTGTGTTGCCCATATACTGTTAGAGATGACATGTACCAACCCTACATGAGTAAGATAAGGGTAGGAAAATGACTTAAATTGTTTAAATCTCTAATGATTATAGTAAGTCGATTATACGAATTATAGTGTGTATACGATAGAATGTTTTGAGAGGTGTTTTTTTAAGTTCATAGATTGCGACAAGTATACACTCTCATATATTTTTTGTGGCCAATATTATAACGATCCGTTGGAATTCGATGAGCAATTGTCAGGTGTTTATGGCGCCATAATGTGTGTGCAGTGTAGTGTGCACCTGTCATCCCGCACTGACAGCTCGGCGCGGCGGCCGCGGCGGGGCGGCAAGGGCGGTGCCATGCCATGCCGCTGCGGTGCCGGTGGCCCGACCGTAAGCACCATCCAACATATGGCCGCCCCGTTATGACATTCCGTAATATCACTATAATACGCTATAATGTAGGCTCTCGTCAATCCAATGCTCTCACGGTATCAACTCGTCTGTTTGTCGCGACCTGTGAGAAAACGCATTACAGTTATTTGATTTCACAGTTTTCTACTGCCTAATAGTGCCTACCCTACCTACTACGACTATTTATTTTAGAATACCTTAGTTGTAAGTTATTTACCATGGCTGAGACCTTCCCCAGGGCCGCCGCTTGTCTACTTGTGAAGTGAATAAATATGTAATATGAAATTTTATTTAGATTTTTCCACATAATCTCTTCAGAATTAATTTTGTTTTCACGAATAACATAATGTAGACAAGACCAGCAATTCAATTCTATACCTTGAAGTAAAATGTTTTACAATATGTTATATAGTCTTGCATTTTGATTTTAATCTACGTTATGCTTGTTGTTTTTGTAAAGACGTTCAAGACAAAAAAATAATATTTTGAACAACTCCTCTGTATCAATAAGTATAATATAGTTTCACCGTTGATGTTGGTGCCAAGTTCTGTCCGGTCCAGTCTTGAAAATCATTAGTGAACAGTTTTTGGGATATGACGTCCCCTTATTTTACTCCATGATGTCGGAGAATAGGTTTAGACTTCAATTATTTTAAGCGCTCGTAGCAGAGCTTATCTAGTAATTCTTAACCGATCAATTAGGTTAAGCAACCTAATCTGCGGTCTTGACTTTGATTTTGAGCACTTTCGTGCTTCGGAGGGCATATCGGTCCCGGTTGTAGTCTAAAGATGGCAGTCGTTTTAGCATGGCGGCATAATATTTTGCGTATGCTTGCCTGGCTAGCAACGACTCTACGACGTATAAAAATTGCTATACACCTGACAGGTGTGTTCCAAAAGTAGTCCTTGTGGGCCAGTAAATAATCATGAAATCGTAATCGTACAATTACAGGCACAATGAGACTTAAAAATTGTATGTCTTAGGGTGATGGAAGCAGTGCAATAAAAAAATGCAAATGCATCTACCTCAGATCAGGAAACAAGGAATCAAACAACAAGTCTATTTCTCTGATCTGTGGCATCTGCTTTAGGCAAAGGTTACCGCTGACCATTAAGGGTGAACTGGCCGGGCCGTTCTCCATACAAACGCTGTAGGGTAATCACTACCTTATTTGAGGATTTAGGTCCGAAACAAAGCATACTACCGATTGATCTCCTCATTATCTAGGCTTGTATGATGCCGAAATTTTAATAAGATAATTAAGTTGAGAGTTATGAGCTTTGAAACATTTTCATATAAAATTTTCGAGGCTAATAACTTTCTACTTAACTATCTTTTTAAAATTTCGGCATCATACAAGCCTAGATAATGCTGAGATCAATCGGTGTTATGCTTAATTCTGGACATTAAATCTCAAATAAAGGGAGTGATCATCCTACGGCGTTTGTATGAAGAAGCGTCCGGCCAGTTCAACCTTAAGTGAGCCTCGAGAGTATTCCGTCACAATTAACATAAAAAAAAACTGTAGTTCTAGGTTAGTCTGAACAGCATCTTCTACCGCATCATTACCTACCATCCGGTGAGATAGTGGTCAAAGGCTGCCTACCAGCAATAAATCAAAAAGAATTTGAACTCCGCTATAGTTTCGGCATTATACAGGCCACTAAACAGTCGGATATACCGCCAGTCGACTTGGCATCGTAGCAAAGAGTCCAAAAAATACCCAATTTCATTAGAATTAGTATCTGTCTCAGAGTCAACAAATGCTAAACATAGAGACTCACAAAAATCTCTGCTATTTTGTAATTATATTTAAAAAAACTCTAGAAGGTGTATATTATGTACCTAAGATATACCATAAGTGACTTAATTAAATATTTTGACACAATTATACTCTCCAGTCACTGAGCTGCGGTATCGTCGAAGCCTGATATGTTCAGAGGGTTAAAATTAATTGAGCCTTCTGTAGGCTGATGTAGGTATATATCTATGTATATCCTTAATTATTATTGTTTGAACTCGCTAAGTAGATCAGATAAAAAAATCAAGTTTCGTCTTCAATGTAACAACTTCTAAGTCTATGTTAAAAAAATGACAGAAATGGTAGAGCTGACTTTTTAATTATACAGAATCATAGAATCTCGGAATAAATTGCTAGAAGGTCACGATAAAACGTGACCTTCTAGCAATTTAGTATGGGATGGTTAGGCATTATTTATTTTCGAATTCACGATTCATTAATTATGTTATACACGCAATGCCATAGTTTGATTCTCTGCGTTCCATCGTTAAGCTCATGGGAGTCACAAAAAACACTTCGATAATTGCAACCCATATAAAGAGGATACGTTTACTCATCTCTAATAATAGAACCCACATTTTAAATTTGTCTCACTTTGGGAGTAAGTACCTATGTTTTCTAGGATTTAAAAAGAATCGCATGTTTCACTTTGTACTTGATTTTTATGACTATATTTATCTTGTTCCTTGACACTGTTTCATTATCAGTCCCCCGTAACGATGTGAGAATAGTTACCTATTCAATCATTAGAAGCATTGACAATAGCGCTCTTTATTTGTTTGTCTTATTAAAGGCAATCGTTTGTACCGGCAGTTGAAACGGTCGTTCCACTTGCGAGTCCCCTGAGTTAGCGATGAGTTAGTTAATATTCCCGGCGCGGTGCTTGGTGGTTGCCGCCGTCCGCTGTCCGCTTCGTCACCGGAACTTGCTGAGGCATGCACCGCTCGTACCTTCTTCTTTATTAGATATCATCGCGAAGGTACACGACACGACGTGACCGCTAAACGACCAACGCAACTTTGATATTGTCACGATTTTACTGACAAACATCCCGTAATATGTTGCATAGTTTAGGATTTGTTGGTTAAATAGAGGATATGGTTCATAAAACACAGAAATTTACATTTCCTAACAAGTTCAGATTTTGAGATCAAACTCTATTATTTCGTCTCGTAATCTCTACTATCGTTATTATTATAAATTAAAAAAAAACTAAAAAGTGTTTGTTTATACTCTACTCATTAAGTTCCAGATAATGACCCTCCATATGGTAGAGTGCAAAACATTTTTTTTATGGATCATTTATTGAAGGTCTCTTGAAAATACCTTACTATATCTTCTAGTACCTATACGTCGTGATGAACTGCATCTTTAAAAGGCAGAGGTTACCGGTTAACACCAAGTTGACCTAGTAGCTACTTGTTCCATCACGATAGCATAAATGAAAATTTTATTAAATTTCTAGTCAAATACTTATTTACATAAAATATTATCAAAATGAGTGGCCTATAAGGCCACTCATTTCCTGTTCATGTCCTGTGACAGAGGAGTATCACTAATAGGGCTCTGTTAGCCCTTTGCATATGGAACAGTAAATAAAAATATTACATAAAATTCCATAATATGTTCATAATACAGACGCGACACTGCGCTGCGTAGCGGAACCAAGAGATATACACAGATAGCGAACAACTTTTTTGATTGACTGTCCTATGCGATTAAATATGGGATATTTTTATACATATTTTTTTATGTCATTGTGACGGAACAAGTCCGAGGCCCACCTGAAGTTAAGTAGACTAACCTTTGCCTATAATAGATGCATTTCGTCAACGACGAATTGCACTGCGCTCGTCACAGTGACACGTACAGTTGTTAGATCTCATGTGTCTGTAATTTCACTGGCTCTCAAGGACTGCTGCCGGAACACACTGTTGAGGGTGGTCGCTAGCCAGACGGGCATTCGCAAAATGCCCTTCCACCGTGCTGTGAAGCTCAAGCCCACGGCGGGGTTCGAACCATGGACCAGCTCCACGGCAGTCCATAGCCAATGCCACTGAGTCATCACTGCTTCAAAATGTGACTAGCCTTTGAAGGCACAACTTTACCTAATGGTAATTGATGATGTGGTCGAAGATGATAAACACTGACTTAACCCACAATGGGAACAAGACAAACAAGACTTAAGAAGACTTAACCCACAATGGGAACTGGTCCTCAAGGACAACTGTTGTAACACAGAGTTTCGTAGATACATGGCGACAGATTTTCCATTGGAGGGTAGCAAGACTGGCGGGCATTAGCAAAATGCCCTAATACCATGCAAACACATTATTAATTAAAATAATTTAGTTATACACCGATAGGGTTATATTATATATTATTATAATAACCAATACCGATTTCGACATGATATATATATATCCGGAACGTGGATATTCGCCAAAGAACCGGCTGTGAGAGATGTGTTCCGGCAGCAGTCCTTGAGAGCCAGTGAAATTACAGGCACATGAGACTTAACAACTATGTCTCAAAGTAACAGGCGCATTGCAATTAGTCACTTGTGATGAAATGCATCTGTTATAGGCAGAGGTTAGTCCACTTAACATCAGGTGGGTCTCGAGCTTGTACCGTCACAATAACATAAAAAAAACATTTTTCATAATAATATCTACTAAGAATAGGATCTACCTTCTTGTACATGAACTCTATTTAGGCTTTTTTTATGTTATTGTGACGGAATAAGCCCGAGGCCCACCTGATGTTAAGTGGACTAACCTCTGCTTGTAACAGATGCATTTCGTCAACGACGAATTGCACTGTGCCCGACACTGAGACGTACAGTTATTAGGTCTCATGTGCCTGTAATTTTACTTTTAAAAGGACTGCTGCCGGAACACACTGTTAGGTGCTTGGCGACAGATTTTCTACTTGAGGGTGGTAGCTAGCCAGGCGGGCATTCTCAAAATGCCCTTCCACCATGCAAAAATAGATTATATATAGGCTGTAGCTTAGAGACTTTAAGGTCTTATTGCATTTTGCAAAACATTTTAGCGACACTATTATCCAAAACACTTATTTAATCAAATCAGTGAATATTAATTTTGCCATGATTCCAATGCCTATACGGGCGGAAATAAGATACGTAAGTGACGAATGAAATAACAAAATAACGCGTCGACATCAACGCGTGGTCTACGCCAGTTGTAAAGTTGCAGTATTCCGCTATTACTGCTGAAACAGTTCGATTGTACCGCTATGGTTACTACTAATACCGTTCGCAATGATACGCCACTTCGATCGGTTATTATCGATAATACCAATCGGCGCAATTTTCTATCGATTCGTATAGTATCGAGTTCGAACACAAAGTTCTCGTAGTACGGCTCAGCGGCGCCTACAGTGTGATTGTTCTCAATCACGTCTCTATGTACCTACCATTAACTTACGACAGATGATTGTAGCAATTGTAGGCTGTTTGTATGATATATTGTCGTGCCTTTACATATCACCTAGCATCAGGCCTGTAGCTCTATGTCTGTGAAGGCAGAAATGTCTAAACGTGTAATACGTTTTTAAATAGGATGGCTCAGTGGCATTGGCTATGGACTGCTGCGTAGCAGGTCCATGTTTCGAATCCCGCCACGAGCTTGAGCTTCACCGCATGATGGAAGGCCATTTTGTGAATGCCCGCCTGGATAGCGACCACCCTCAAGTAGAAAATCTCTCGCCAAGCACCTAACGGTGTGTTCCGGCAGCTGTCCTTGAGAGCCAGCAATTCTAGGTTAAGCCTGTTACCAGCTTCGACCACATCATAACTTAACATCAGGTGAGATTGTGGTCAAAGACTTAAATCAGCAATAAAAAAAATAAAAAAAATAGGTTGGGAGCCTATAGCCATCTGGCGGGCACAGTTACAGACTCTATACCGCCACTGGAATAGCTATTTGTTATGCAAGGCCTCAAAGATGTTATTTGGCACTAGTAATTTTAATGAACCTGAGGAAGCGAAAGAATCTAGTGAACGACAAGCGAGTGTTGAGTTTCAAAAGTACGAGACGCATAATAACTTTGCTGCCGAGCGCAACACACAATACTATACCTAATTCCAGCAAGGAAGATGCTAGGTGCAAGAAAAACAGCTTTAATAATGTAGTAAATTTGCGTTAATTTATAGTTTAAATAAAAATTACTGAAATTACTAATATGTAAAGTATTTTTTTGTATGGAATTTTTATAGTGGTTCGACTTTCAAAAACCTGTTCCTGATCCAGGCTAGCCAATAAAAATATTAAATAATAATAATAATAAACACATTTCTACTCAAATTTCGGATGGCAAATCACACCTTTCTAAGCTTGTCCTGTGGGGTCCCGGCCTAGAATGTCACCTCCACATTGCTACCTGTGGGTCTTAAGAGGTGACTAAAGGTAGCGCCTTCTGTGGAACTGACATCTTAAACTGCGATCCCTGAGACGCCTGCCAAGCGTGAGGATTATGGCAAAATATGTTATCTTAGGATGCCAGTCGTTAGAACATGGTGGTGGGGCATTTTGCAATAGCCCGCCAAATTCGCTAAATTTACTCCGTACCATGAATTCCCTGCGTAATCACTTTATTTGAATCCTATGTTTTCTATGACTAAAACAAGCCAATGTAAGAATGTTGTCTTTTTTATAGCTTATAAGGTGGCCTTTGACTTCCACCCCACTTCATGGTAAGTGTTAATGTGGTCGAAGGTATTTTTCAAGCTAACCTAGAATTAGTAGTAGAGACTGGCAAGCGTGTTCTGTTGTCACTTGCTAAATAATTGGACATAAAAAACAAGTCTAAAGTAAGAAACTTGTCTTACTTCACTATTTACATGAAACCGGGGTCATGAAAAGCTAGAGAAGCGTTCATGTATAAAGTGAAAATGTAACACTAGAACTAAATAGGTTATAGAATAAAGTTATGTTAGGTACGAGTACAAGGGTTGATATTTCATCAATTGTCTTGTGAACGACTGCCGGACACTGATAAGATACACATATGCAGCCGGACTGGTTTCTCAAGAGAGAAACTGTCTAGATAGAGGTATTGTTTGCAGCCTACTTTCCGTACAACACACAGTGTGGAGCGTCACGCCGCCGCCGCCGCCGCGCCGCGCCGCCCGCGAGCGATCGCGACGTGAAAGTGAATGGCGGCGCAACGCAAGCCCGCGCGCTCTTGCGGACGTGTTTTACGCCCGATTGATACCACATTCGTACACGCAAACCTACATACTAGCGGTTTGTGACTTTACCTGTGTTATGATGTCAGGTCCATTATTGCTCGCCCATTATGACACTTGTATTTTGATGAATGCGCAGATTTATCTATGATTTGTTTTGTTTTCATTATCGATATGTGCTTTTCACTTTCTCTAACAAACATTATTTTTTCGGTGAATCAAAAGGTTTTATAATCCATACAAGCATTTAATTCATGATTCATATTCTTAGTTCTTGACGTCAAAAAAAAACAGAGTAGCTTATTATTTGAAGTAAAAGTGAAATGTTATTTGAGTGATTTAATTATGGATGAGAGTTGGTCACATGAGTCATGCCTTTTCTCATCCATAACAAAAGATTACTTTATCCGGTCACTCACACATCTGGTTATTCAGGTGAATGAAAGCAAATTATGTAGAGCACAGGTGTAGAGTATCTATACCTATTTGTCTCGAGCCTGAAACTATTGTATCCTAATTATAAACGCTTTTATTCTTATTGAGCTCTCAATTTAAAGCGGGTTAAAGCGGCTTCATGAATATGACCAAAAACGGTAACTGAATTCATAACCAAAAGAAAAGAAATCATAAATATAACAGAAATAATACAAATCTGTGGTCTTGCAACAAAAACGTTATAGTAGACTACTATCATTACGTATTTTCGACCTTGGTAGGTACGTAGGAAAACTGTAACGACAGGTCTAAAGTAAATGTCACAATAATTGGAATCCTTATGTGGAGAATGCCGAACTGGTTCTGTCTTGTTCCGATTTTGAGAACATATATTGTATCAAAGGAAACATCGTCTACATCAGTTGTTAATCTTACTTTTCAGCCTTAAATTTATAACGTACTTACGACAAAGAAACTGCATAATAATATAAAAAAAACCCTGTGTTTCAATGCTTTAACTTAAGAGGTCATATTGATTAGCACATTTTTTCTGTCATTTGAAATCATGCATTACTTTTTTAGAAGTTGAATTAGATAACTGCATGTCTTGTACTGGTGCCAAATTCATCTCTTTAACTTTGTTTATGTCAGTCAGATGTCAAATGTCAGATTATACGAAAACTATTGCACTGCATTGACCTATATATAGGTCTATTAGCTCAATGTTGCATTGTAACTTTCAGAAATATTACTTATAATAAAGAGTTAAGCGAGAGATATTAATGTGCAGTGTAGACCCAAGTCTACACTTAACCCAACAGCACCTTAATAGAAACATTTTATTTTAAAAAGTCAGCTCTTTACTTAGGAGCTCAAGCTTTAATAAAGCATAAATGCTTTTTGGAGTTAGCTGTCGAGTCATATTTATTTTTTAATTAAAAAACATCCACGTTCCTGTTGCATGCACTCGTGTTTAGTCAATTTCCGTTACGGTGCAATAATCTACTAATAGTGCGTTCGATTTCACAATTAAATTTCTAGCAGTTTCAAATACAATATTGGTAGGTTTCTGAGCCTTCACAGAGCAATTTATTGATAATTTTGCTATTTTTTTCTGACGAATGATTGGCCCTAAATCGGACGACAGGTCACACTTTATAATATTTTTTGTCGTTCAAAAGTTCTAAGCGCTCGTATATTTTGATTTCAATTATAATAATGTTTTAGGTAATGGATTCTTCCATGCAAACAAAATACTTTACGACAAAAGTACAATATAAGATTTTGAGTACGTTATGCATGGTGGAAGGTCAGTTTACTAATGCCAGCCTGGCTAGCGACCCCCTCAAGTAGAAAATCTGTCGCCAAGCACCTAACGGTGTGTTCCGGCAGCTGTCCTTGAGAGCCAGTAACTCTAGGTTAATCCTGTTAACACCTTCGACCACATCATTACTTACCATCAGGTGAGATTGTGGTCGAAGGCTAACCTATCAGCAATAAAAAAAGTTTTAGCTTCAAACATATTAAAAAACTTTATATACGCAATAAACTTATGTCAGTGGATAAAAAAAATCCAATAGTACAAAGCTCAATAGGTAAATTCACAGTTGTCAAAAAATTATCACAACACACAGGTCCAAAATTGCATTCTACAACGTCATTTGTAGCTGTTTTCAAAGCATTTTTTTATGGGATAGCAAACGAGCAGGTTAGGCATAAAGAATTACGTTTACAATATATTTAATATTATAATTAATATTATTTTAATTTATTAGACTCGTAACTTACTGTCAAGCATAGATGAAACAAATCTACGTCATTGAATCAGCTGCGTTTGATAATTCCTATTGAGGATATTCTTATTTCAACTTCACTGAACTGTGAAACAGTCTCAATATTAATTCTTGTGACAACAATCATATACATGAATATCAAATGTTAATAAAATATGAAGGAATCACATATATAAAAATAATAAGCAAGTTAAAGTATATTTCTATATATGATTACTAGCTTTCCGGCCGCGGCTCCACCCGCGGGTATATCAGTTATCGCGCAAAACCATTAACCTCTTTTTGCGCAGTTGGATAAAAACTATCCTATGTCCTTCCCCGTGTCTCAAATTATTTCCATACCAAATTTCATCCTAATCGGTCCAGTAGATCGGTTATCTCGCAAAACCATTAACCTCTCTTAGCGCAGTTGGATAAAAACTATCTCATGTCCTTCCCTGTGTCTCAAACTATTTCCATACCAAATTTCATCCTAATTTCAGAGCCTATTCAATACAAACAAACAAACAATCCAATCTTTCCTCTTTATTATATTAGTTTAAAAGACAAGCACCATCGCGTCGCGTCGCGTGTTAAGCTAAAATCACCTTTACAAATTTTTAGAGTACAAAAATTCTCACCGCGTGTGGGAAACAAACCCTCGCACGTCTTTATGTGTTCTAATTGCTCTAATAACTTTAACCGTCATAGGAGACAATGCGCGGTCATCGACTACTAAACTTAATCTCATCGAAAGACGTACTTTTTCAATGCGTACTAAAATTACATAATGTTTTTGGAGTAAATAGTTTTAAATGTAGTTAAGATATAGATACCTACCTGAAATTAGGTAATGCGTAATATTTGAACCTGATCACTGGATATATGTACCGGAACAATACAATTGTTATATCAATATTAGCCACATTCCGTCTCAAAGTTCGATACTTATGTAGAATAGAGTCAGGTTAGCAAGCATACGACAAACAGCAGTCACACACTCGACCTTGCAACTCAGCCTTCGCCTTTATATTGTTAGTAAATTAATTATAAATGAAATACTTGTTTGGCAACTTTACGCGTTGCTAATAATTTGTAAGGATTTTAAATAATAAAAAAAGAGTTATTTTAAGTATATTACTACATAGTTAAAACACACAGTACCGATACAATTTACAGTTACAAATTATATATACATATATAATTATAAAATACATTGCATAAAAAATAAATGATGAACTGACCCTCCAAGTCCATGCAGGATTTGTGCTACGAACATATCAAATTTTCATAGATAAAAATCAATAAATAATTGAATGCAATGGTAACTATAGTATTTATTTGTATTGTGTTTTCACCCATTAAAGGGTGAAAACACATATATATATACAGCCGTGGGGTGCCGGGCTAGAATGTCACCCCCCCATCTCTACCCGTAGGTCTCGTACTAGGCGACAAAGGGTAAAACACCAGAAGGTGAGCAGCAGCACTTTCTGAGGAACTTCTATCTCGCATTGCGCTCCCCAAGCTGCCTGCCAGTTCAGCAGTGGACTGTCCGGCTGAAACAGTATATACACAGAGGGTAAAACAGACATTTTTTCATGTTACTCTGCTGTCTGTCTGTCTATCCGTCAGAATGTAAGGGGTGCCTTGTTCGTAAATGGATAGAGTTATACAAACCTGAAATTTAGATATTTTGTTGTAGAATTTTAGCCCAAACCAAAGAAAAACAACCAAACAAACAAAAAGAAACCAAACAATAAGACATTCCATCACTTAATGTTTTAGGGGCTCAGAGCAATTACTTAGTTTGTCAGAGTTCAGGGGGTATACGTTTTCATATCTACGAGGCAAAAGAATTACTGGAGATAACAAAATTTCGTCCTTTGGTGGTGGTTGTGTAATTATTGATCACATTGAATTGAGAGTGCAACATTTGCTAATAGCACGGATTGGATATTTTACGTTGTGGCCAGAAAACATTTGGTCAGAATTTTTGTCGATTTCTATAGTTTTATGATGTGATCAAGAGTCAAAACATTTTTTGTTCAAGAACTTGGACGGTTTTTTTTAAAGATTTTTTCATTTTGTTTCAGAAACAATGTATATAGCCACCTTGCCGCTCGTGGTTTGGACGCTCTTAGTCACAACGACACATGTGAGTATCTTATATATTTGTACATAATACCATTGATATTGTATATTATAAATAAGTGAAAAATATCACATGTAAGGTGTCGGTAATAGTACATTGTACACCAAGAGGAGAAAACGATCTATTTCTGAAACAGAAACAGAAATAGAACCTTCTCATGAGTGATACATACCTTGTGTTTACTACACCTACGAGGAACATAAAATCAATATAAGATTTCTCGTATTTGTCTCGAGACTTCTCAGGCAGCAAGTTATTTATGACTTGATCTGTATTTTTATTTTTGATGGCGTCATCATTATAAAATCACTTGCACTATCAGATGACAATTTGGAAAATTATTTAGAGTAATTAAAAGCGTACTGTTAAATGATCAATTTAGTAAAAAACTAAATTTAACAATAGAAACAAAATTGCTGCGCTCTTTTTTCGTAGTGCAAAAAAAGGTTGCCAACTTTTATTAATTGAAAAATCGGTACAAATAATGTCACCTCTTTCATATAATAAACATATTTCTATTTTTAATTAAATAGATTATTATCAACGGTCTAATTTCGTTGTTATTGTTATTCGTTTTACAGCATTTTAATACTAATAAGCATGTGTAAAAATATTTTTATGATATGGTTTATGAAAATATTGTTATTTATTATTTCACAGGTAGCGACACAAAGCCAATATGGAATAGGATTAGGAATAAAACGGGAAGTATTTTTCTTAAATTTAGAAGACGGCTATTTTGGCTGTCAAGTTAACGAATCTACACAAATATTGCAATTATATGAATTATCTAAATTATGCGACGGCGTGCCAGACTGCTATAAGGCATCCGACGAACTTAGAAAAGAGTTAAAATGCACAGGTAAGAAACTATATCTACTTGTATTAATTATATATTATTATTTATTTTTTATTTACGTGCACATGAAGTGCGCCTCATTGTTCCTATAAACGCGGTTTATTTACTTTCCAATGAAGACTCGGGATGTAACATATTGTCGATATACATATAACTTACCTAATATTTGTATAGTTCGACACTAAAGATGATTTTAGATTCTTTTAATTTGTGTTTTTTTAATTTGGTTGGATGAAAATCAAAGAAAATGTAGGTACATAAGGAAGGATTTGAAAAATGTGTTATCGTAGCGAAAATCATGTTCTTACGTAAATATTTGATCATTGTATATTTATATAAATATTAAGTATATATATACTTACCGATTCTCAACGCCAGGTACTATTTCAGATGACTGTACCAAAGAAGATGGCGCTAGATGTATAAACGGCGCTTGTCTAAACGGAGTGTGCCATTGTAATGATGGTTTCGGTGGTTGCAACTGCCAGGAACCAGGTATTAACATACTGACATTATACTTTTAATAGCATTCCTACTGCAGTCAATGACTGTAGTCTAAAAACACCTGGACATGGCATTATACTTTTTGTTATCTAATTTCAGATGTAAACGAATGCAAAGATAGACCATGCGACGTTTTTGCACACTGTACAAACACGGTCGGTAGTTTTCAATGTTCGTGCTTCCCAGGCTACGAGGGCGATGGTTTCACTTGTAGAGGTAATTAATTGGTGTCATTTATATATGTCATTCTAATGTCTTGTACCTGTCATATTATGTACATTTCATTTTCAATATTTATCATGAATTAAAAATAATAATTTATTTCCTTTTGTTCAATAGATATAAATGAATGTGAAGATCCGGCAGTTGCATCAAGATGCGTACAAAATGCTGAATGTTGTAACCTGCCAGCTCATTTCATTTGCAAATGTAACCGAGGCTTCGAAGGCGACGGTGAAGAAGAGTGCCGAGGTAAGCATAAAATATTTTTTCTCATCATACCCTGTCATATTTTCTTTCAAGTGATAAAATGCCTACCTCCATAGTTCGGCTACGCTTAGGTTCTTAAATAGTTTTGCATCATAATCATAATATTTATATAAGACACATGAGGGTGAGTATGACGCCGTTGACGTCGGATCAGTCAAGACTTGACTGCTTGAGGCAGTATAGAATAACTTGTTTTGTTAATGTTTTTGTGACGGTACAAGCACGAAGCCCACGAGATATTAAGTGGTAACCTCTGCCAGATGCATTTCGTCACAATTGACGAACCGCACTGCGCCTCTTACCCTGAGACATACAGTTGTTGAGTCACATGTGCATGTAATTTTATTGACTCTCAAGGACTGCTGCCGAAACACACTGCTAGGCGCTAGGTGACAGATTTTATACTTGATGGTGGTAGCTAGCCAGGCGAGCATTCGCAAAATGCGGTGAAGCTGAAGCCGACGGTGGGGATCGGACCATGCACATACGGTGCGGCAGTCCATAGCTATTATCGCTCGGCCATCATTGCTTCAAATGCGTTGGTCCTTATGTAAGACAATTAAATTGTCTATACCTTACAAGGGTTTGAGTTGTATTCCATGCCAACAAAATTTTTCAACAATATACTTACCTACATATTATATGATATACTTAAACCTAATCCAGTACAAGTATCGTAAGAAGATTCTGGTATCATTCCCATCACTGCTTCTTCTCCCTAAATGGAAATATGGCCAAGCCCATTTGTTAACTAGATTAATATCGCAGATATCGATGAATGCCGACGACCTGGTGCATGCGGGGCTAACGCTCTGTGTCAAAATTACCCTGGAAACTATACCTGTGCATGTCAAGCAGGTTATACTGGAAATCCTTTCGATGGGGTAAGTGTTTTGAAACGTTACTTTTAGGTTTAGCTCTATTAGTATTTCTGATAATATCATAATATCCGTGTGAACGTCCAGTGCGTGGACGTCGACGAGTGCCTCAGCGCGGGAAGTTGTGGAGTAGGTGCTGTGTGTCGCAATGTGGAGGGCGGACACGAGTGCAGCTGCCCAGTGGGGCACGAAGGTGACCCACGAGTGGCGTGTCGAGATCCCGATGCGTGCGCACGCGCAACCTGCGGCCGCAGCGCGCTCTGCGACAATCTGCCCGATGGTGCTTTCCGCTGCGTGTGCCCACCCGGCTTCAGCGGCGACCCGAACGTTGGCTGCGACGGTGAGTCTCCCACCGCAGATACTAAGTGTGACGATTTCTAACCTTGTGTTCGTCTCTTATCTGTGGTTTAACGCTTACTCGTGGTACTTAACGATAACGTAACTCGATCGCGTCGGCGAGCGCGATAACTACCGTCCGTGGACGTTCGGTAGCCTCACGCTTCTACTAACATAACCGATCACAAAACATTTATAGACAAATGTTACAAATTTTCAGCGAAAATTGCAATCGGTGACCTCGTATCAGCTCTTTCGATGATTTTAGTGATCTTTATTCTCTTCTGTGCAGCATCGACGAAGGATTTCACTCTTTTCGGTATCTTCTTCGTCTATCCACTTTCTCTTCTAGTTTGCAACGAATTCGCAAACAAGTATTGCGGTCGTATACGCTCTTCTTTTCCTCTTCGTAGTGGCTGTTGGCGTTTCTTCTGCGTATGTATCGATGTTCGGTTTACGCGACTGAAGGCAGATGTAATTAGAGTTGAGTTGTTTGTTGCACCAGACGTGGATGAGTGTAGAAGTAGCGTGGCAGTATGCGGAGCTCACGCACTGTGCGCTAACACTGCCGGAAGCTTCGTGTGCACGTGCGAGCCGGAGTACACGGGTGAAGCGCGCTCACCGGACGGGTGCCGCGATGTGGACGAGTGCGCGACGCTACATCGACCTTGTGGCACGCACGCTATCTGCGAGAACGCCTCTCCGGGTTACAACTGCGTGTGCCCGCAAGGATACAGAGCTAACCCAAACCCCCAAATAGCTTGCGAACAGGTATATAAGAGAAATAAGCTTATCTCATTATTTACTTAATAACGAAATCTATAAATCAAAATTTATTTTCAGATTGATGTGAACACTTTGTGTAAATCGAATTTTGACTGTACCAATAATGCGGAATGTATTGAAAATCAATGTTTCTGTAAAGAAGGCTTTGACGCTAAAGGATCAGTATGCGTCGATGTGGACGAATGTGCGACCTATACCTCGAAATGCGGAGATAATGCTTTATGCGTTAATACATTGGGTGGATTCAGTTGTGAATGTATTGCTGGCTTTGTCGGCAGTCCACCACGAGTGGGATGTCGTGCTCCTTGCGATGACGTCAAATGTGGCGAACACGCTTACTGTAAGCCAGACGGAGCAGAAGCATATTGTGTTTGTGAAGAAGGCTGGACTTTTGACCCGACTGATATTGGAGCTGGTTGTATCGATGTGAACGAATGCGACACCACCATAGGCCTTGGCAGCCGTTGTGGCATACACGCAAAATGCACTAATACAATTGGTAGTTTTGCTTGTCATTGCCCCGAGGGATACAGTGGAGACGCATATAAACAGTGTATGGATATTGACGAATGCCAAGTTGAAGGAACTTGTGGCGTCGGAGCAGAATGCATAAATAGAGATGGCGCATTTAGTTGTGAATGCCCTGATAGTACCATCCCTGACCCAGATCCACGAGTTAAATGCACTGAGGTACTGGCTTGTAAAACAGATAATGAGTGTCCTGGAAACGCTTTATGTGATGCCACTAAAAGGTGTCTATGCCCTGATCCAAATGTTGGGAATGAATGTCGACGTAAGTATGATTTGTGCTTAACTCTTTAAAGATGATATATAAAAATTTGCTAGATAGTTATAGTTTGACATACTCTAATAATTGTATTTCAGATCCTTGTGAAACATTGCAATGTGGAAGTAATGCAGAGTGTTTATTAAGTGGTCAATTAGCTCAATGTACATGCAAAAGTGGATTTATTGGTGATCCCGTATCACCTAATGGATGTCAAGATGTCAACGAGTGCCATGACAATCCATGCGGCATTGGGGCTGTTTGCAAAAATCTCCCAGGACATTTTCAATGTGAGTGTCCTGGCAGTTTCAGTGGTGACCCTTATGTTGGCGGCTGTATTCCAGGAAAAATGCCAATTGAATGCAGTGATGTGAATCCATGCCCTCAAGGCGAACAATGTATTTTACACGACGGAGAAAATGTATGCGTATGTTCTCAAGGTTTTTCTCGTAGCAAAGAAACTGGGCTATGTGAAGATATCAACGAGTGTACAGAGCACGGCCATTCACCTTGTGGTTTAAATGCTATATGTAAGAATTTGCCTGGAAGTTACGAGTGCAAATGCCCAGCGGAATATAGCGGTAATCCATATAACTTCTGCGAAATTTGCGATGATATTAACTGCCAATGTCAACCACCATATAAAATAGTAGACGGCAATTGTGTGTTATCTGGTTGCAATAAAAATAACAAATGTGGTAACGGCGCCGAATGTATAGTTATATCGGATGGAGTTAGCTACTGTGCATGCCCATCTGGATACTCACAGACAGCAGACGGTGCTTGTGAAGATATAAATGAATGCATTACTGGTCGGCCAGTTTGTGGATTTGGCGCTGAATGTGTAAACACAAAAGGATCATTTATTTGCAATTGTCCTTCTGGCTATGGCAAGGACCCCGTATCAGGACATTGTACCTTAAATCAGAAACGGTGTATTAGTGATTCAGATTGTTTTCCGAATGAAAAGTGCATACAACCTGGCCAATGTGTGTGTCCACCACCATTTTATTTGGATATTACCGACGGGCAAAAGTGCAAAAGCCCATGTGAAAGATTCACTTGTGGCATCAACGCTAAATGCACACCCAGTGACCCACCACGATGCATGTGTACGACAGGCTACGAAGGAGATCCTTACACTGGATGCACTAGCAGAAATGAATGCCACAGTGCACCATGTGCTTACGGCGCTATATGTCATGACAAGAAAGGAGGTTATCAGTGTGATTGTCCTCCTAACATGGTTGGAGATCCATACAAGTCTGGATGTAAGTTTCCAATCGTATTGACATTTTCCACACATCAACACGTTAATTTAGATACTGTCATTTCAATATTAAAATTAAATATACTACTACTTTGTACTTCCTACGCCTAGTCTAGGAATCTGGGA
The DNA here is from genome assembly GCA_963890685.1 of Plagodis pulveraria. NCBI lineage: Eukaryota > Metazoa > Arthropoda > Insecta > Lepidoptera > Geometridae > Plagodis > Plagodis pulveraria. The sequence goes on from OY982957.1 coordinate 21,414,211, forward strand.
TAATGTTGAGTAAAAGTATATATTTGATTAAACACACAGCCTCCATCTCTTTTGATGAATATGAAATTAATAAAAAATATAACTGATAATTTATTTCATTTTATTTATTAACAGGTACAGTGGAAGAAGGTCCATCCCAAAAACAACTATGCAGTACTAATAATGAATGTCCCAATACACTATCTTGTATAAATCGCACGTGTTCATCACCGTGTAACACCGTTACCTGCGGTTCAAATGCCTACTGTGAGGTCGATAATCACGCAGCTTGGTGCCGCTGCAGTCCAGGTTACACTAAACCTGAAGGTGGAAAATGTATTTCAGGTACGGAATGTTTTTTAGCGATGATTTCGAAGTAACCAACGGTCCCTTACTGAAAATCAATTTTAACACAGTCGATTGTCTTTTTTAGGGTGTGACAACTATGCTTGTGCTGGGGGAGCTCAGTGTATTATTTCAAAAACTGGTCCAACTTGCGTTTGCCCGGAAGGAATGGTGGGCAACCCGTTTCCTGGTGGTGCGTGTAGAAGGGATTTGTGCGGCCCAGGGGTGCCTTGCGAAGATCCTTTGACATGTGTTGCAGGCCGATGTCGTCAGCGATGCGAAGGAATTGTTTGTGGCATTGGGGCATCATGTGATCAAAACACGGGAAAATGTGTTTGTAATGCCTTTTTTGTTGGAAACCCGGATTTGTTATGCATGCCTCGTAAGTTTGATCTCATACCTAAATGTTTAAATTGTTCGTTTTATTTTTATATCTGTATACTACCCATTGACTATTTATCAACTGTTGGTAAGTGATATGTGTTCGAATATGGTAGTAGGTTATATCTCTTAAAACAGAAAATGGCTATGAAGGACAGCTGAGAAAACACACCAATTTTGGCAACAAAATTACAGTTTTGTATTTGGTGTAAAGTAACTTCCATTTATAAAATTACCTCATTTTTTACAGCTGTATCACCACCAGCCTGCGATCCTGATTGCGGAGAAAATGCACATTGCGTTTATGGACCCAATAATGCGTGCAAATGTAACAAAGGATTCACAGGAAACCCTTATATGAAATGTCTTCCTCGAAAACAAATTACATGTGCAAAGGCTTCTTGTGGCAAAAATGCAGTTTGTCAACAAACCAAATCTCATGTAGAATGCTTGTGTCCTCCAGGCTACATTGGGAACCCAAACATACAATGTATAGATATAGATGAATGTAGTAGTAAACCTTGCGCAGAAAATGCAATATGTATAAATACACCAGGAAGTTTCAGCTGTATTTGCAAAAGTCGTTATGTAGGTAATCCGTATGAATTGTGCTCACAAGTTTCGATTTCAAAGTGTACAGATGGCAGCATTTGCACTTGTTCTCATAACGCAACATGCCCAGATGGATACATCTGCGAAAAATCTAAGTGTGTTGATGTTTGCCGCACAAAAAGCTGTGGGCCTCAATCAATTTGTGAAGAAGGTACATGTCATTGTCTTCCGGGCCATAGCGGAAATCCTAACGATTTGCAACGCGGATGTATTGCTGACAATAAATGTATGGTGGATGGTGACTGCAAAGACTCTGAAATCTGTTTCCAAATAGCAAAAAGTCTTCGTAAATGTGTAGACTCGTGTAGTAAATTACAATGTGGACCAAATTCGTTATGTATAGGGGCAAATCATCAAGCACATTGCATTTGTGCTGAAGGTTATATTGGAAATCCAACTGATGTTAAAACAGGATGCCATTTGCAACAACGTGATCCTAATTCAGAAGAATGCCATGATAACAGCGACTGTTTAGACCCGCAAATATGTATGTCTATCGATGGTTCTTTACGAAAATGTGTAGATTTATGTACAACTATTGCTTGCAGTGCTAATGAAATTTGCAAAGTAGTAAAAAATAGTCCTCGTTGCGATTGTAAGGAAGCGTTTCTTTGGAACCCAGTGAGTTCAACGTGTGAACAGCCATCAACGCCTAACTGTCAAAACGATGATGATTGTGATGAAAATAAATCGTGCCAAAAAGACGTGTTGGGAGTAAGCAAATGCGAAGACAGTTGTTCATTATTTACATGCCCTCAAAATTCAAAATGCGTTACAAGAAATCATAAAAGTCAGTGCGAGTGTTTGCCTGGATTTTTGGGAAATTCAAATGATCGAGACGGTTGTATCGCAATCAATAAGAACCAATGCCTGGATGACGCACAATGTCGAGAAAGCGAAATCTGTAGAAATGTCGGAGATTTGAACAAATGTATACCAGCATGCCAACACGTAGTATGTGGACCTAATGCTATATGTGTTACAAATAATCATGTGGCTAAATGTCAGTGTCCATCGGGACCGTATACAGGAAATCCAGATGATTTAGAAAAAGGTTGCCAGTCAGTTCCTTGTATTTATAACGACGATTGTTTATCTAATGAGCTTTGCAACCGTATAACACATACATGTATGAATGCTTGCTCAGAAGATGCCTGTGGTGATAATGCTGTGTGTATAGCCGAAAATCATAAAATCGTATGTCAGTGTCCCAGTGGATATAAGGCGGATCCTGTGCCAGAAGTTGGTTGCAAAAAATTCGAAACATGCAATCCGAACCCATGTCACCAAACTGCTATCTGTGAACCCCGTCTTTCGTCATTCATTTGTAAATGTCCATTAGGATACGTAGGAGATCCTAAGCGAACAGGATGTCGAAAACAAAATGAATGTCCAAAGGGAGATCAAGAATGTTCACAGGATACAACGTGTGTTGGAGGGCGTTGCGTAAATCCTTGTGAAGGAGCCTGCGGAATTAACTCCCTTTGCAAAATAGTAAATAGAAAACCAATTTGCATTTGTCCTGAAGGTTATGAAGAAATGAACGATAATGCCTGCAAAAAGAAAATACTTTTGTGTGCGAACGAACAAGATTGTGATGGAGATGTTTGTGCTAATGGTCAATGTTTTACTGCATGTATTAATTCCACGCAATGTGACCCTGGCGATACTTGCTTGAAAAATTTATGTTCCGCACCGTGTACTAAGCATTCCCAATGTGGCATTGGACAAGCTTGTGTCGGAGGACAATGCTTAATTGGGTGTAGAGGAAATGATGACTGTCCGAGTGAAGAGGCCTGTGTCAACAACAAATGTATAAATCCATGTCTATCAACTAGAGTTTGTGGTCCTAACGCAATATGTTCAAGAATTTACCATAGTACAAAATGTGAATGTCCTTTAGGTTTTCAAGGCACTCCAACAGCTCAACAAGGTTGTGTACGTAAACCTAGTACATGTGCAAAAACATCTGACTGTCCCCCAGATCATATGTGCATTGGGTTACTTTGTCATGTACCATGTCAAGATAACTCAGGATGTGCTATAGGGGAAAAATGCAGTGACAGTAAATGTCATAAAATATGCCACTCTAGCAGTAACTGCTTACATGGAGAACACTGTAGTGCAGGCGTTTGTATTCCAGGTTGTAAAGCTGATTCGGATTGTCTTAACAACCAATACTGTAAATTATCAATATGCCAATGTTCTCCTGGATTTAAACTTAATGGCGATGAGTGTGTTAATAATAATGAGTGTCTTGATAATCCATGTCACCCATCTGCGCAATGTGTTGACACACCAGGCTCTTTTAAATGCGTTTGTCCTACTGGAGCCGTTGGCGATCCATATAAAGCAGGTTGTTTACTGCCCAATCAATGTCGCAGTGATTATCAATGTGAAGATTCACTAGCATGTATCAAAGGAAAATGTTCCAACCCGTGTCAGACTAAAATGTGTGGCTTTCAAGCAGTATGTTCTGTGATAAATCACCGAGTTACATGTTCTTGTGACAAAGGATATTTGGGAAATCCATTTGATACCAATATTGGATGTTTTAAAGTAGAGTGTGTCGAGGACGATGACTGTTCTAATGACAAGTATTGTAATAGTCGAAATAATAAATGCTCTGGTAAGTACTGAATGGTATGTTAATAGACAATAGCAATAGTAAAACCAACGTTCATATTAATACTTAATTTATTATCATTTTCCAGATAAATGTGAAGAATCTACATGTAATAGGGGTACCTGTAAAATAGAAAACCACAAATCTGTATGCACATGTGCACCAGGATATGATTTGATAAACAATGTTTGTGAAGATATTAATGAATGTCTAAATAATCCTTGTCCTCTTAACGCAAATTGCATGAATAATGCTGGATCGTTTACATGCACTTGTATCAACGGAACCGTTTTAGATTCAAAAACTGGAAACTGCAGATTACCCGGAGATTGTTTCTCAGATGATGATTGCTCTGTTAAAACTAAATGTCACAAGAATCAATGTATTAATCCATGTGAAAAGATGTCTCCGTGTGGTGTAAACGCTAATTGTGTCGTTTCTAAGCACAATCCTATTTGTGAATGTCCAGCGGACAGTCAAGGCGACGCATACAAAAAGTGTACAAAATATGAATGTATCAAAGACACTGATTGTTCACCAGAAGAGGCATGTGTCAATTATAAATGTAAAAATCCATGTAATTTGCCTCGCGCCTGTGGTAAAAATGCTGACTGTTTATCTAGAAGTCACATAGGGCAATGTTCTTGCTCTCCGGGATACACCGGCGACGCAGTCCTTGGTTGTGTTCCGATACAGTACTGCACCGATGACAGCCAGTGTTCTTCTGGCACTAAATGCATGGACAACTTATGTGTTGGTAAGAATTGTGATATTTATAGATAATTATTATGTTTGTGAATATGTATTATTCAATTTATTAAGGTAGGGTTTTATGCAATAAATGTCCTTAATTTACAGGTTTGTGCAAAAACTCGAGAGATTGTGTAAGCGATCAAGTTTGCATTCAGGAAACTTGCCGAATTCCATGTACATCAAACAGCACCTGTCCTGACTTTCAATTTTGTATGAATAGAATTTGCTCTAAGGAAATTCAGTGTGCATCTGACGATGACTGTGATGAAGATGAGCGATGCTCAGCTGGTCGAAAAGGATTATCGGAATGCGTCAAAGTATGTGACAGACACCCATGTGGAAGACAAGCAACATGTATTGGCAAAAACCACAAACCATCATGTTCTTGCGCGAATGGATTTTTCGGTGATCCTTTACAAGGTTGCAAGAAAAAGGAATGTGGCGGGGATTTGGATTGCTCAGATGATAAGTTATGCGAAAATAACATCTGTAAAATCGCATGTTTAGCTGACAATAATTGTGGTGATAATACTATTTGTTCCTCCGAGAAGCATAGACACGTGTGCTATTGTCAACCTGGATATACAGGAAATCCTTTGAAAGGCTGCGAAGAGATAAATTGGTGCGCATCTGACCCTTGTGGCAGCGGTGCCGAATGTAAAAGTTTAAGAGACCGTGCGCAATGTAATTGTCCAGCTGGATATGTTGGCGATCCTTTCGGAGAGGGATGCCATAAGGCTCAAGAATGTCGCTTCAATAGAGATTGTCCCAACGTTGCTCGTTGCAGTGTCGTTAAAGGAAATCGAAAATGTATAGGTATGTTTTTATCATAGCCTAACTATTCCGTATAGGCAAATTTGTATTTCAAATCAAACCTGCATTTATAAGAATTTGCTGCTAGCGATAAGGTCGCCCTATGCTAAATATGTTTTCTTTAATGTAACTTTTTATTTCTTGATTTGTGTTCATACATCCTTGTCTACCCCTCTGTAGAAATACAGCCACGGTTGTTTTTTTACTATAAACAAAAAGTAGAACCGGTCGAGACGCCTTCTCGACGTAAAAAACCGTATGTTAAATCGGCTAAAAATGTCATTTAATATGTGTCAAACTTACGTTAGTTTTAATCAATTAAAAAGTAGAACCTTTTTAAAATGTATGAAATTTACTTTCAGACGCCTGTGAAAATGTAAAATGCGGTGAAAATGCTGAATGTAATGCTGTTAGACATTCTGGTCAGTGCAAATGCAAAGAGGGATATATTGGAGATGCTAACAGTGAGATAGGCTGTAGATTGAAAGAGATACGATGTACCTCCAGAACAAATTGTCCCAGTGATCATTATTGCCATAAGAATATTTGTAAAGGTAAAAGGCATTATTATTACATATTTTATGTTGAATAAATTGAGTAATTGATTATGATTACTACTCGATATAGTTGGATACATATATATTAAAAACCCTGTTCAACCTTTGCTTTCAGGTTTGTGTTTGGTTGACGAAGAATGTGAATCAAATGAAAAATGTTACAATGGCCAGTGTTTGAATCCGTGTAAGATGGAAAAAGCCTGCGGTCTGAATGCATTGTGTCGCACTGATAACCACGTTGTCCAATGTAGCTGTCCACAAAGTTTTACTGGAAATCAAGACATGGAGTGTGTTAGAAGTTAGTATTTACATTATTAGTATTTTTTTGTTTGTCAATATATAGTTAGACATAAACAATATAGTAAAATTATTCTTACATGATGCGCTCGTAGCGTAGCTTGCTTTGTCGTTCTTACATAAGCAATCAATTAAGTTAAGCAAGGCCATCTTCATCTTCATTATTTATCATATTTTAAAAATCTCCACAGACTCCAGGGTCCACTTTTTTTTATTATAACTAGAATTAAGAAATAGAAAGCATACAACATTCTAAGAGCAAACAGTGCTAAAAGAAACGTTTTTTTCGGCAAAGTCATTAGCTCTATCGTTCAGAGCAGACCGGTGTTCTCTAGCAGCACCCGTTCACGAGTTGAGGCATGTGCCAGCCGTCGCCTTCCTCAACTATTTTTAAAGGAAGATGGCGACCCGACACACAACACCGCCTCTAGACAACACCTTTATGAGCATGACCATTCTGGATATCCGTGCCAACGATTATAATTATTACACAGATTTATAATATAGGACTACCATAAAATAATATACAGAAATTTAAATTTTTTGTCATTCGCACACGTAACATTTTAACTGGGTCACTAACAGTAACAACTATATACATATTGAGGTTGTAATCTTGGATGGCTTTTGGTGTCGCAACGATCGCCTTTCTAACAAACCGTCCTATGGCGTCTTCCTCTTCATCTGCGTAGTATGTGAAGGTTTCAGTATGCCGTGAAACTGCAACGACTGCGTGCGGGATGCTCTCGTGCAGTTTCATGCTGCTCTTGGTCTTGATGGCGATGACCGACTCGTATATCAGTCCCTGCACTTCGTGGATGGTAAGGGTGCGTGATCCCTTTCCCTCTACGTAGCCATGGCTTGTTAGGGTCTCCTTTTCTTCCCGAATGTGAACCAGTAATAAGGATAATGGGTCACCGCTTGTGGCGTTACTACTGAGTGCTTCAGGGGGTACGTTTAGCCGTCGGTCCCGGTTGTTATATTAGGATGGCAGTCGTTATAGAATGGTGGTAGGGCAATTTGCAAATGGCGCCTGGCTAGCTATCACCCTCAAGTAGAAAATATCTCATCAAGCACCTATCGGTGGATCCGGCAGCTGTACTTGAGAGCCCGTTGTTATAGGTTAGCCTAAACAAGATCTTCAACCACATCATAACTTACCATCAGGTGGGATAGTGGTCAGAGGATAGCCTACCAGCTATAAATAAAATAAAATAAATTATTCTTTGCTGTCCTAAAGCCTAGTGGGAGATAATCGTATTGAAATATAAGTATTACTACTTATTCATCCTTGATCTCTGACCAAATACGTAAAATTGTACGCAAAAAATTGAATTTAAATAAACAAATTATTACAGTGCCACGTTTTTGTGGAGCTGCTGGTGAATGTGAAGATGGATACATGTGTCAAGACTCTATGTGTGTACCACACTGCAAGCACGATGAAGACTGTGCCTTGAATGAAAGATGTTCCAAAGGCGCTTGTTTCTGTAAGTTTTTATAATTTATTTCGTTTCATCATCGATCTACAGTAGGTATATCAAATAATAATATTTCTGTTTTTATTTTTTCAGTGACATGTCAAGTAGACAATGACTGCTTTTTAGGTCATATTTGCTTACAAAATAGTTGTCAATATGGATGTAGACAAGATGAAGATTGCGGACCCAATGAATTATGCAGGAATAATTATTGCCAGAATCCGTGTGCCAACGACATCAATCCCTGCGGTCCGAACGCTTTATGCTCTGTCGCAGATAGGAAAGCGATTTGTTCTTGTATGGAAGGATTGATACCGAACCCGACACCCAATATTGGCTGCGTACGTGCTCCATCGTTGAATTGCCGTACGCACAAAGACTGCAGTTCTGGATTGAGATGCGAAGACGATCGTTGCCGGCCAGCTTGCACAAGCGATGGATCCCAATGTTTGCAAGGAGAACGATGTGATTCGGGCGTGTGTCGGTACGCCTGCACTGCGGATGCACACTGTTCTGATGACGAAGTTTGTGATGGTCGGATATGTGTAACGGGATGTAGATCGCACTCTCAGTGCTCTAATGACCTTGCATGTATATCGGGCCAGTGCGTAAATCCATGCACAGAACCAGCTACTTGCGGTGCAAATGCATTGTGCTCGACAAAAGACCACCAACCTGTCTGTCAATGCCCACCTAGTCTAGTTGGAGATCCAAAAATTGTTTGTAGAAGAGTGCCATCTGCGTGTGATTCTAACAAAAATTGTGCCGATGGATTCAATTGCTACGGTGACACTTGTCATCCGTCTTGTAGAAGGTAAGAAACACTAATTCAACGATCAATCTTGTGTTACATCACTTTGATTCATATTTAATCTTAATCGATATTCTTTCAGCGACAACATATGCTTATCAAATGAAAAGTGTATACGAGGCATATGTAGAGTTGTATGCAATAGTGATGATGTATGCAGTGAAGGGCATATTTGCGAAAACAGAATTTGTAAACAAGGCTGTAGGGACGATAACGCTTGTGAAGCTAACCAGGCGTGTGTACGAGGGCAGTGTAAAGGTAATTACAGGATATACATTTTGAATTTGTCGCAATTTAGAGTAAAAGATTTCATTGTACATTATATTATACTTATTTAAAATTGTGTTAGTGCCATGTTAGGCTTACAGCATTATACTGGATGTTATATATCTGTTCACAATAGGATATTAAAACATTAGACATATGAAAATATTACCGCCATTTCCAGATCCGTGCAACCAAAATGGAGTTTGTGGCATTTGCTCAGAATGTCAAGTGCAAAATCATCGCGCCCAATGCACTTGTTCAAGTAATTACACAGGTAATCCTCTAGTAGAATGTAAAAAGAAAACAATATTATGTGATGGACTTTGTGCATGCGATGACAGTGGATATTGTATTACAAATTGTGAATCTAATGCTAGCTGTCCTTGTGGAGAAAAATGTTTCAATGGCGGATGCAGGGCTATATGTTCGTCTAGAAATAAATGCCCGGAAAGACAATTATGCAACCAAGGAGTTTGCATGCCAGGATGTAATACTGACAGAGACTGTGGAGATGATATGCGCTGTTCATCAAAATTATGCGTTAGCGCATGCCAAACAAAATCCTGCGGCAAGAATGCGCTCTGTTTGGCTACTCGACATCGAGCTGTATGTAGCTGTCCCAGCGGTTATTCGGGTGATCCATTATCACAGTGCATTCCATATGAATGCATGCAAAATGAAGATTGTGGTGCCGATGAAGAGTGCACCACTGAAGGGAAATGTAGGAATATTTGTGTGGGGGCTTGCGGTACTAACGCCATCTGCCGTTCTGCAGATCGCACTCCTCAATGTTCTTGCCCACCAAGCTACTTAGGAAATCCAAAAGTAGAATGTTCAAAACCAGCAGTCGGAAGTTGTTTGCGCAATCCATGTGGGGTAAATGCTCGCTGTCGAGATCTGGAAGATGGAAGCTATGAATGTACTTGCGCACCTAATTGCGCTGGCAACCCTCAGAAGCAATGTTTTTGCGGTGCGATGGAACCGTGTGCCTACAAAACATGCGGTGCTAATGCGCAATGTCAAATTAGTATAAACGGTGATGCACAATGTTATTGCCCGCGTAATTATCCGAATGGTGACCCTAACTTTGAATGTAAGTTAAAAAAGTATTATGTTAATTTTATATATAAATGTTTATATGTTAACCATACTCAATTAATGCAGGTAAACATATTCTGTTAATATAATTACTGTTGCTAATGTTTACAGTTTTGTTGGCAGAGTACACAATAGTGTTTTTTTTATATTTCAGGTGGCCAAGAACGTAGTGTAATTGATTGTAGAACCAAAGGATGCGGCAAAAATGGGGAATGTTTACGAGAAGGAGCCGAATTTGTATGTCGTTGTATTCCTGGAACTGAAGGGAATGCTGATATTGAATGTCATACCAGTGAGTACTTACAAACTGTACTTATATTTTTGACACCTTGTAAAAATGCACAGTATGGTCGTAAGACTAATTGGGCAGATAAAAATATTTGTAGGCTTTCATCGCCTACTTTTCACATTGTAAAAAAATATTCAAAATTATTTTCACACTATGATGTAAATACAAGTGACATTAAATACTTTTCTTCTGTAGCACTGTAACTAAAGATAGGTTAGTTTAAGTTGAAAATTTAATGTTGAATAAGCCCAATTCATCTGCCATAATATCATTTTAAAGGATACGTTCTCATTAGAAGTTTGATAAAAACCGTCCAAGCGTGAGTAATATTGCGCAAACAGGGTTCCATTCCAAAAATTAGTAATGTTTAAAGTAACAACTTTTATTGATTATCGTAATCAAGCTCAATTTAACAGTGATGTAAAGCCATATAATTATTTTCAAAGACACCCATCACGTTTATGGCTTGTATGAGCTGTCAAGTTTTTCTTATTTCTTACAAAATAATGACATAACAAGACAAGGGTATCTGAAAAATATGAACCAAGTACCTTTTACGGCTGCTGATCTTAGTGAAAAATATTATAGACAGATTAATGGTAGATTTAGTACAGCACATTTTTTTTCTAAGATAGGGTACAGTTTGGTAAATGTATGTAAATTGGGTTGTTTAAGAGTAACTTTCATATATAAAGAAAATTTTTATTGTACAAATATGTTCGCCTCAAAATTTGATTGTTCAAACATATCTGTACTTGTATTTTGATTAGTGGAAGCATTCTCACCGTTCGTGCTTATGTTATCAAACCGTCAGTAACATTTTGTTCGGCTTCATGTACATATCGCTTGTATTATAATATTCCGTTATATACATTATCTCTGGTCATGAACTATCAGTTTCAAAAAGCATGCACTGTCTCGTGAGAAAGTTTCCTCTTCGCGGCTGAAGGTACCGCTCTTTCGACTCTGCTTTCTTCTTTCACATCTTCCTAGGTATCGAATGCACGAGCGACAAGGATTGTCCGATGGACAGAGCGTGCTTGAGCTTGCACTGTGTGGACCCGTGCACGATACGCGGCGTGTGCGGCGAGGACGCGCTATGCGTGCCCATGCAGCACAGCGCGCAGTGCGCCTGCCCGCAGTGCTACGTCGGGCAACCGCGCGTCGCGTGTCGACCCGATCCGCACTGCCAGCCCACAGGCGACCGCAACGCTACCTTCACCTGCTCCGACACCAAGTCCTGCCCTTCCAAGCTGGCTTGTGACCTCGACACCGGACACTGTCGCAATCCCTGCGTCGGCTATCAGAATTGCAGACGGAACCAAAAATGTCAAGTGCGTGATCATAAGCCCGTTTGCGTATGTAGAAACGGGTTCGCTTTGAATGAAAGAGGAGAACTGACATGTGCACCCGAGCACGCTGAATGTACGAGAGACGAACAGTGCCCATCTAATGCAGCCTGTCGAAATTCCATGTGTGTGAATCCTTGTCTTGCATCGAGAGATTCGATGTGCTCGAAGGGAAAGCAATGTGAAGTAGTGGAACATCGTGCTATATGCGTGTGCGTTGAAGACTGCCACCCGACAGTATCAATTTGCTTGAGAGATAACGGGTGTCCTAATAACTTGGCATGCAGGGATTTTCAATGCAAAGATCCGTGCAAAGACGCTTGTGGAGGTGCTCCGTGTTCGGTGGAAGATCACCACCCTGTTTGCAAGTTTTGTCCAAGTGGATTTACGCACGATGAAAAACACGGCTGCGTTAAAGGTAATTAAAAGGAAATAATGATACCTACAAATATTAGTGCATTTTAGAATCTATTTTATTAGAGTCTAAAGTAAATATTAATAATCTTTTGTTCTTCATTATTACAGGATTTGATATTTTCTACTCTGTCTTCATGCAGCTCTTTTTTCTGTCTTTTCCTTTGTTTCCGGCATGTTATATTTATTCTGCTCCACAGTGAACTCCTCTTGCATCAGGTAGTTTCAAGCATGGTATTCTATGATATGTTGTGTACATAATTTATATATACTCTAATATGACTTCACGGTTTCATGAGGTGGTGGATGAGCTGGCCTACTTTACTTACTCTTAATGCTTTCAACGCTTTGGCATTAATACGAAATGCAAGAAAAGCCACGAGACAGTTTGCAATATAGCGCAACTATAATGCCTTCTTATAAATAATACTATTATGTGTAAAATATCAGTATGGATAGATATGTATGCAAATGTAAGAATGTACCTAAATAATTAACTTATTATTAGTGTACCAATAATGATCTATCTACCAAAGTTGCAAATAAATTATGATATAGATTTTTAAACTAACATGGTCCCTTTAATTACACAAATGTCCCCTTTACAAACCAATATTCGTATAAATATTGGTAACATTGGACGTATTGATATTTTTTTGTGAGCTTGTGTCTCATGTCATGTTATATGTCTCATATCATCTATGTCATGTTAGCTCAATTGGTTAGAGCATACCCCGGCTTAAGGGGTGGATGGACGCGGGTTCGAATCCCGCACATGACTTAAATTTTTCCTATCGTATATTTCTGATTTTGTAATGTGTTTCATATTATTTTTGATCATAATTATTTTAACTTTGGCTGATCCAAATAATTATTAAATATAGTCTTTCTAAGTAATGCCCCAGTCTCAGCAGAATGTAAGCGAATATTCACATTTTCCATAAATCCCATGACTCTATCAGCAATCTTCGAACATATTAATGGTCGAAGTCAGCAATATAAAATTTTAGTACATAGTACTATCGTAGTCTTAAGAAATATGTTCTAACATCTTTTTAGTCAATATCAATCGAGTGCACAATCCTAAGTTATCCCTTTTACCAGTGACTTGTATATTGTCTACAAGTAAAAAAAACTTTTATATGTTGACGTATCACAGAAACGTTTTATATTCAGTTCAGGTTTGATAAGCCTAATTCTCGCAGGGTCATTAGGAATGAAATAACATTGAATTTTAGTACAAATAGTTCAAATAAAGCAATGATGTGCGCAGCTGCGGAGTGCAGTGGACACGAGCAGTGCACGACGAACTTGGCGTGTGTGAGTGGGCGTTGCGCAGACCCATGCGCGCAAGGAGGGCCCTGCGCGCCTCAACAGCATTGCGCCGTCCTCGATCACCAGCCAGTCTGCTCCAAGGGTAAGCACGAGCGCATCCGCTACCAAACCCATAACTCTGAAATATTTGCATAAGGATTCACCACTCACTATTACATCCGCAAATAAAATTAGGTCAGGTTGGTCAAAGGTCATCAAAATCTTAAGATTATTTAATTTACAGTTACTCAGACATAATATATATGGTTCTATTGTTTTATAGTAAATTTAGTCGCCAAATGCTAGGCGCGTAGGCAAGAGTGCTTCTTGGTGGATATCAACCACCGCAGTCTCCGTTATTATAAGGTATGTGATACAAATAAGGCCTACGACATAATAAGGCCTCTAGCAAAAACAATGGACTTACCGTAGTGTTTTGTACTGCGTAATGCTTTGGGTATTATAGAGGACATAAACAATGAAAATTCAAAGCTAAGAACAATTCACCTAAACTGTATCGTTATTATTTCTTAAAATATTAAATATGTTAAAAAGTGATGTCTATATAAGGCCTATGTGCATCGTATAATAAAGCCTGTTCCATTTTAAAAGTAAATTTTTTTGCTATAACAGATGTGATATAAGTATCTTATAATATACCTAACTGTGCATAAATTGTTGAGTATTTACAGTAATTCACTTAGAATATTATTTATAATGTTATCATAGTTTTCCGAAACCCAGGCCGAGATAGACTACGCAAGTCCATTATTATGTTTAAATAATAAGTGCAAAAAGACATATAATTGAAAGTGAGTTTAAACTTGTAAGAATCAACACTGGCAGTCGTAATGAGATAATTATTTAGACGTAAAAAGTATATAAATCGATTTGAAATAAGGCAGGCTTTATTTGTATCATGTACCTTATCTCAAAGTATGCAAACACTACTGTGTTAAGACGAAAAGGGAACTGTATAGTAATTAAAATTACTGGGCGAACGAGTCATAATTACAAATGTCTCTAAGTGACTAGCGTGGTGCATTGCGTGAAATGAAAGTGACAGTTGGACGGTCACCGCCGTGGCAGGCATGATACTTATCATGAGGGGGATGAATTATCCCTCTCGTAACATAAAATATTAAGGCCGTAATGGGTTTGATTCTGCCAAAAATTAAACAAATTTGTCTTTTTTTTAGTGTGCCAGTGTCAAACATCGTCCGATTGTGCTAGATTCCCGAACACGTACTGCGATGGCTGCGCTTGTGTGAGCAGTAAGTCAATTTACTTTAATTATATTATATGGCTCTGTAGCATTACCTATGCTAATATAAATGTTAATTAATATAAGCATTTACGAGGACGCAGTGCAGTGTCGTAAGACTTTAAAATTAGCATTTTATTTCAGTCGAATTAATGTTCATTTATAAATCAACAAACTGTTTACACAATGTACATAAATAGGCTAAGTAATCAAAATTGCAGAGAGAAAGTAAAATTTTTCGTCTAACTACCCGCTTTGAAAGCAAATTTACCAGTTTATTAATCACCAGAAAAATATTATGGTCTATTAAAATTTTGTCACTTCCTTTTTTGGATAGGAATTGATTTTGGAAAAGCCCCAAAATACCTCTGTATTAATTATACTCAAAATATTTAATACTGAAGTTCAAATAAATCTGACGAGAAGAGTATTATTTCCTACTCAAACTATGTCTGCTCCGTTCAATACATAGGTTGAGGTAACACTTAAAAAAAAAAAAAAAAGGGCACTGTATAGTAATTAAAATTAAAGACGTTTTTAATTTATTGTTGACTAGCGACCCGCTCCGGCTTCGCACGGGTGCAACGCTGATATTAAATAATCTGTAATATCTTCCAAAATATTCATATAAATTACATGCAGTGAAGGGCCATAGAATGAATGGCATATTGATCTATATTAAATGCACAATGTATTTAAGGTACTTTTTTGGATAAGGATTAATGCTGTATTGCTTAAAATCGCATCGTAAATAAACCATTATTTCTCATAAAAAGTAAAGAATCAAAAATGGTTATTGTGGGTTATCCCTAAGAGATAGACATATTCCATCGCGCACTTTTTATAGACCTTTTTAAGGTGTACAATACTGTAGTACATAATTTTGATCTATCTCGTAGGGTTCAGCCAGCGTTTGCAGTGTAAGCGCAAAAAATGTGTTAACAAAACTTTGAAACCTCTAAAATTATCAAAGTTTCTCTACTACAACATGCATGTATTATACATACAAACCTTCCTCTTATATTACTTTATCTGTTAAAAGAAACCGCATCAATCCGTTGCGTAGTTTTAAAGATCAAAGCATATATAGGGACAGACAGACAGCGGGAAGCTACTCTGTTTTATACTATGTAGTGAAGAATATTAATATCAACTGTCAAGAATTGTAAGTAATATTTTATTCCCATTCAAAATATGGCAACCCCATGCCACCTCCTACTTCTTTTTAAAGGGTTGAATATTGAAAATAATGGAGACACTTGCCGTTAATTATGCCAGTAATTCGAATACTGAGAAGACCCATAAAGTAATATTTCCCAAATAAACATTGCCACCCGGTGTCGCCCTAAGATTTCAAGAAATCTTTTATTATTATACCTGCTAAGTATATAAAATCAAAATCCTGTCCAAATTTCCTCAATTGAATAAAGTATCCCCGTCGAAGTCAAGACCGGAAATTTGCCATATAATGCCCCCCCGCCTTCGTTCTGTTTGGGCTCGTTAGATTTGTTTTGACATGTTATTAATATCCTACAATTGTAATTTATGGAACTTCATTTTTAATAACATTTGTCAAATTTAAAGTAAGCCATATTTCGGAAAGTAACGTTGTTATTGACTTGTTCACTTATACAGAAGTAATAAATCTCATCAAAATCATCATTGAGGATGGCAGCTATAAAAATTCGAGATAAAAAGTAGCCTGTGTGAACTCGTCCATTTAAGATTGCAGATAACTTCTAAGCTGACTTTAAATTTAATAACATTAAAAGGTTCAACAGGAGTGTTTTCACCGTATATTTAGCACACAATACTGATTATTTATAATATTATTATGACTTCTATGGTAGGGATTAATAATAATAAATTTCAAAAAGTTGTAGGTACTTGGATATAAATGTATTGTATGACTAAACTTCAATCGTGATGATTTTAAACCGACTTCAAAAAGGAGGAATTCAACTTTTTTGTTTATTACCTCATAACTCTTTACAGGGAGTACCGATTTTTATGAAATTTTAATATTCGAAAGCGGTGCTTGTCATTTGGTTCCATTTAAATTTGAGTGAGATCTAATGAGTAGTATTTGAGTTATCCCTAATAATGCATATTTTATGTATGAAGTCAGTTTTTTTCTGTTAAATTTATATTTGCTTTATTTAGAAGACACACCTGTGGTGAATTGCGCCCACTGTCGACCCGGAGTCCCATGCGATCCATTCTCTGGCGCCTGTATGGAAAGTAAGTGCATTTGGTATATGTATTGGCTATAAAATATTAATCAGTGCTAATAATTTATAATGACAGCGTCAAGCTAACTTGGAAATGATACCTAATTCCAGGATTCTACTCACACTTTATTATGCATTACGTATATCATAGATGCCACTATTATCACATAATTGACGTATCGCGGACTTCTTCTACAGTACTAGCAAGTCTGTGTAATATATTATGTGGTTTACTTACATAATAATTGTGTGAATAGCAAAACTAACTCCAGATGAACTGGTCATTGCTATAATTCTAGTTTTACATACCATTTGTCCGATAAACGCCACAAAGAACTGGCTACTTGTATTTCGGCAGACCCGATTGGCAATAGTATCTACACTACGATAAGATATGTATAGTATTTTATCAAACACTTTGTGACAGTGTCAGTTTTTCAGGATGTGGATTTTTTTTCTCTTACACAGGGAGGGCTCAATTTCTGATTTTTCAGGCTTAAAGACCATTCCGAAAAGGTTTTGTCTGCTGGTCAATAGATTACGTTCATAAGTTTATATCTGTAGTGCGTTCACATATATATTAGGTCCTTACATATGAAATTGGCGTTTTGTATGGGAGGAACAAAAAGTCGAATATTTTTTAATATAATATATTTAATTAATCAAAGTATGAACCATTATTTTCTATGCACTTTTGCCATCTCATAGGTAGTTCATTGATCCCTTTACTAAAAAAACCAGTCGGACGGGAATCAATAAAATCTTTGAAGGCGATTTGGACTGCCCCATCGGAGTTGAATTTTTTCCCTTGCAAGAAGTTATCCAAATTTCGAAAAAAATGGTAATCTGTTGGAGCAAGGTCCGGGGAGTACGGAGGACGACTTTCCAATTGAAGCTCTTCTAATTTAGTAGCCGTCTGTAGCGCAGTGTGTGGTCTAGCGTTGTCGTGAAGCTGCAGTGGCGTGGAGCGATTGACCAGCCTAGGTTGTTTAGCCGCTAGCTTTTCCATCATGGTTTGCAATTCCTGACAATAGACATCAGCCGTAATAGTCTGGCCAGATTTGAAAAAACTGTAATGAACAATACCGGCACTAGTCCACCAAACGCTTACAAGTAACTTTTTTGGGGTTAATTTTCGCTTGGGGCAGGATTTGGCTGGCTGGCCAGGATCTAACCATTGCGCTGAGCGCTTCCGATTATCGTAAAGAACCCATTTTTCATCACAGGTAATGATTCGGTTTCAAATACCTTCATTATTGTGCCGGTTTAGTAATGTAACGCAGCAGTCGACGCGCGTTTGCCGGTTTGTTTCAGTCAATTCGTGAGGTACCCACCTTTCAAGCTTTTTAATCTTCCCAATTTGCTTCAAGTGAATTAAAACAGTTTTATCACTAACATTGCAGCCTGCAGCTAACTCGGACGTGGTTTGCGATGGATCCGCTTCCACAATAGCCTTCAACTCTTCATTATCAACTTGAGTCTCAGGCCGTCCACGGGGCTTGTTCTGCAGGTCGAAATTTCCAGAACGAAAACGTTGGAACCAAAAACGAACTGTGTTTTCTTTTGCAACACGACCGCCATACACATCATTCACCCTTCGAGTTGTTTCCGCAGCACTAGTGCCACGGCGGAACTCGTACTCGTAAATAATGCGATATTTAAGGTTTTCCATTTTGTAAAATGAGTGACGCAAACAGAAAAAAACAGAAGAAAAAAAACAAATGAATGACGATCATCGAAGCACAAATACATGAGTCTATAGCTGTACAAATTTGAATTTGGAATTCCTTACCAAAGAGGAGAAATTCGTGATTAAAGTGGCCAGTACGAAAAACGCCAATTTCATATGTAAGGACCTAATATATCAACACTACATACATTTACATTTTACCAAGCACATCAGTAACAATATCATTGCATGTTAATTAATTGAAGTCTTTAAGCCTCAATTTTTGGAGTCTGTGTAATTTTAAGTGTAGAGTGGTGACGGTCTTAGAATATTTATACAGATTTTATTCTATATGCATGATCTATTTTTCTTTTCTTTGTATGGATTCTTTGTGATTTACTAACATTACCATATGTAAAATTATTTCATCCTGGTAGGTTTTATTTTTAGGTAACTTTTGATAAATAATAATGTAAATTTTATGTAGTAATTCAAAAGCTTACTTATTAGTGATAAAACATTTTGTGTTACAATAATTAAACCGATTAACATTTTTGTTATGCATTCCTATTAACAGATGATCAACCTAAAACTGTCCCACTAACCGAATACACGACCACTACGTTGGGAGAAACAGGAGAAACTACTACAATTGACTCAACCTTACCTACCGAGTTTATACCTCTCGCTTCTGACTCTGACTTGACTACAGACACTGATATTTTAACAACAACGATCGCGGACACATCCACTGTTAACTTCATATTGCCAAAAGATAAATTTACTGTTCCAAGTTCAAACACCGTTCAAGAAAATGGAATAAATCTTAAAAATAATACAATATCACCATTTAGCTTACATAATGACAATGGTAAAACTACCATTGCATCAATTATGGAATCTGTAACATCTGGAATAGAATCTAAAGAGGCTTATTTAAAACCTATTTCTGATTCCGGTTCCAAATATTCTACTATGACGACATTACCTATGTCTACAAACGAAAATATGTCCACAAACAAGGAAAATCCTATGCGAGGTGAAAGTACAGATACTGATACAACCACTACGAATTCATATGACGATTTTTCTGGATTATTTTCGACTAACAAGGAATATGTTACCGATAGTAATTCACCAAACACAAATAAACTTGATGATTTTCAAACCACCTTAGATTCAGACGAACTTGTTCAAAGTAGTAGTACTATACATGTCGAGACTACTGCAAAGCCTTACACCAAAAAATATCATGACGGGCTCTTTACACAGCCACCTGACAACAAAAATACAAAAACTCCAGAAAACCAAAGAAAACTTAATAATTATACACAGCTGATTCATTCATCGTCTCCCAATGCTACCAGTAACTCACTGGTGACACCTAAGCATAGCGTTGATAACTACACTTATAAAGACTCCACAGAAAGTACAACCATAGCAACAAATAAATCAAAATCCGAGTTTATCACAAGTACCACTGAAAAGGACAATGGTGTTATTGTTGAAACAACACAAATGTATTCATTATTAGATGTAACAGAAAGTACTATTTTGGAAAGTCAAACAGAAATTTATGAGAGTGCACTACCTACAACGCAGTCGATAGCAGGATTACCTTCTGTTACACCTAATCCGACCACTAATGCTGATTTTGAGAATTCACTGAACTTAATCACAAAATCACATGAAATACCAATGATTCCGAATGTAAATAAAAAATGGGTAACAAATCCATCAACATTGCCATCAAATGAAAATAATATGTATACAAAAACTCAATTAATTACAGAGTTTGATAAACAAACAACTGTTTCATTAAAAATTGAAGGTAAAGAAGATAATAACTTTGAGGTAACTGAGAGTACATTAGATACAACAAATTTTAATGTTGAAAACTTACAACACACTACAGATACTAACGTACAATACTTTCAAAGTACAGATACAGTTACCACCAATTTTGATATTAACAAAGACATGTTAATGCATGAAACAGATGCCGATACAACAAAACAGAGAGATTTCACAGAATCTACAAGCTCACATTACGAGACAGCATCGAACAATTACGAGCTTCCAATGATCCCCGTAAGTACTAGCTCTGAAGAAAGCAAAGGTGTTTTATTAACCCAAACCATTGAAAATGTAGGCATTGACAAAACATTGGGGGGGGCGACAACATATGTTTTTGAAACTGTCACCAATATACCTACAACTATACCTATTTTCACGGGCATTGAAGCTATTAAAAGCGAAACTGGTGCCAACCTCGATGTTAATACAGAAAGTCACAATATTTTTACTAAGCCTGCGTCACCGATTGAACCAACAACAGAAGATTTATTTGAAATTATAACAGACTCGGCTACTCGCAATTTACCCACTACGTCACCAAAACCGACTTTTGACACCACATCATACAGATATGTGCCTTTAACAAAATCAGCAACTACAATTACCTTTACTGACCAGGGTATTATTACTGATGAAGACATAAACTCAAATAACAACAAACCGACAACTGAAGCCATATCAGTCGATTTAATATCCATTAAAAATAGAAATGCGTCATCAAATACAATAACAAAACCTACAACTATTGCTATTGATGCCAGAACCGAAAGTAGCACATCAACGATATATTCTTCTACTGATAGAAATACAACAGAAAAATCTATTATGTATACAGAAACAGCACCAACAGTTTTTTATAAAGAATCTACTAAAAGCACAACGTCAAACAAATTTGATGACACCACAGGTAACTACAGAACAATACCAGATTCTACTAATGATGGAGATACTACAATAAGAAATTCAGATACATTATATTCAACATCAGTAGAATTTGAAAATAACATGGATTTTACCAAATATGTAAAAGAATCGACAGAATCAACAACTGTTGATGTTGGAACTGTTAAAGATATAATCTATCCATTAAATACAAAACCGGATATTATAGAATTTGTAGCTAAAACAGATTTTAATGCAGAAAATCATAGCACATCAACAAAACCTACAGCAGTTAGTTTAGAATCGACCAAAACTACATTTATAACATCGCTAAAAACAGATACTCTAAGTCCTGAAATAACTGAACGAGATTATATCTCCGAAGTGGATATTAGCACAAATGTTAACGAAGCAACTACGTCTAGTCATGTAATAACTCAAGCTAGTTATGAAACTCAAACAGATATTAGTACTAAAAGTGTCAAAATAATGGCAGAATCAACCACAAATAATGACGAAACAATGACAAAAGGTCATGTAACATCTACTGTTTCTAATCCTACAGAGTTCACAGCTATTCAGGATATTTTTGCAACAAAAACGGACTTAAATTCATTAAACTTTGACTCATCTACAAAGTTTAATACGGTAGATTTTAAATCTACTACGGTCGGACTTCCTGAACGACCAAAGTCCGACAATACTTTCAATGAAATCAGTCAAGTTATTTTTACAGACAGTCCTAAAACAGCGACAGAACCTGTTAATTTTAAGACTGGTGCCCCCCTAGAAATGTTAACTTCTAGGGCAGAGTTTAATAAAGACATAACGATGAGTTCCGAGTCAACAATCATTGAACATATTATATCATCAGACTTAGATACTACTAGTTTTACAAGATTAGAAGGTAATATAGATATTAGTACAGACAATACGATAACATCAACGGAATCTCAAATGATTTATGATACTACTCGATCTACCTATGATCTTACCCCTATTACAAAATCAATCCATACAGTGCTAAGCGATATTCAAGACATTACTGTTTCTGCAATAAATGCATATACTATTGACAGTGTATCAACGGAGCCTATTACGATGCCAACGTTTACTGAATCAACGAAACTTGCACTTGAAACTATTACATACACACTGACATCGGAAAATGATAAACATACTATAAATCACGCAACACAAGCTGTTCCAGAAACACAATTAGATTTCAATACGGAAAGTCACATTTCATCAACAGATTCCACAACAGTGGAGTCAAACACATTTAAAAGTATGATTTCTCCAAAACAAGATACTACCACCGAAACCGGAACAATTGAAACTATAAATCTAAAAGAAACCACACTACATATTGAAACATCGGATCATTTAAGTAATAAACAAATATCTGAAAAATCTTATTCTAGTTCGACTAGTAATACAGGCACGACGTTCTATGAAAGTACTTCTAGTTCACCGTACTACGAAGATACTTCTAATAGGACGTTTTACGAAAGTACTTCTAGTACGACGTACTATGAAAGTACTTCTAATATATCTGTCAGCCAAACAGACGTCAATAAAGCAAGCAACAATATAATGACTAATCCGACAACAATGGAAATAGAATCAAACATTCCGGAAATTATCCAGACTTCAACGATAGATATAATTAATTTAGAAACAACTGAAGGTATTGAAGGATTAACTATGATTAATACGGAAAATCATGAAACACTAACTGAATCAACAAAAACAAATTTTAATACAGGTACAGAGAGTTCAGTATTAATTTTCAATGAATTTAAAACAAATCAACCTGAATCGACTACAGAAGTAATTCCAAATACAGAGGTCATAACAAAATCATCTGACAGCGGAACAACTTCCAAAGTTCAGTCTGAACCAACTAAAGGTATTATTATAAACGAAAAAGACGTTAATACTGAAAAATACAGTTTAATCACCGAACTTAAAGCGTCTGACTATGAAACTGATACATATTCACAGGACACTTCTACTGAATCTACCAAATATGAATATGGTACGATTCAAAGAAATAGTTCACTGTCAAAACCTGTAGCTTTGGACTATGAAACTAATATATATTCTCAGGAAAGTTCGACTAAACCCACCACATATGAATTTGAAACAACACAAGGTATTTTAACTAATACAGACAAAACACTAGGGAATACCTACAAATATATAGAAACCTCAACATTACATGATCTCATTACATCCACTAGCACCTCAAGATCTTCATTCAGGGAGGAATATGAAACCACTGTAGATAAATTGATAACAGAAGTTAACGATTTATCAGAAGAAACAAGTACCGATTCTAAAAGTTACACAAAAACAACGACGCCGTTAACATTTGAAGTGAACAATAAAAAAGATACATTTGATAATACTAACGTTCAAACAAGTCAAGATGTTTTGTATGCAAAAGATAATAAGAATATGAATATAACAACAGAATTGAGCACAAATATATTAGAAACTACTACTGAATTGAATGAAAATAATTCGAAACAAATCAATAAGGTATATCAAACCAGCCACAATACCCCTGATGACTTTACAGCCACCTCTAAAGAAGTCAATATAGACGATTATATGGACAACAGTACAATAGATCCTATTATGAAAACAATTGGAACAACAACAGCTGAATCTTTTTCAACTGACTCAAAAACACTACATAATCTTTTTACAGAAATATATCTAAATAACACTACAACTGACTTTTCTAATAATTACTACAGCACAGTGGCCAATTTACAAACCAACACTATTTCACCAGAAATTACTACATCACAACCTTTTAAGTATGACACTACTAAAACAAAACTCGAACCATCAAAGAGTTCTCCGGGTATACCGAAATTAACTGAGACAATTAAAACTAGTGCAACTAATACAGAAACAAATGCTACTGATATATTAAACGCAAATGTTAATGGAAGTATTGAAACTACTACCGTTGAAAAGGATACAACTGAAACTGAGACTAACAATATTTTATTTACTGAGTATGCAACCAAATCATATGGAATAAATACTAGCAACTTTGTAGAGTATCCAAAACCATCCACAGATCTGGATGTAAAAACAGACGAGGGTACAAATATTCTTAAATTAACCACCAACCCAATTTTTACTAACGAACAAAAAACTACAACAAGTTTAGATATTGATAAAGATGACAAGACACAGTATGACGTCTCAACTTCCATATATCTAATTAATACATTGCAGACTATAACTGACAACAGCTTATCGTCATCGAATGCGGCTACTGAAGTTATTGAGACAAAGTCAGAGAATTTTGTAACTTCGCCAAATGTTTGGATAAATACCCATATAGATACAACAACAATAGATTTCACAACACCTCATTCAAATTTTAATACAGGTGATGATATTATTGCACCTAAATCTAATTCAGAAACAGTTTTAACTGGTCAAACAACTAACATACCAACAGATACTACTTTCATCTCAATGACAAAAACCACGCCTAATTTCATAACTCCATTAGAACAAAAAAACATAATCACTAATAATAGCACTTTATTAAAAACTGAGCAAATAGGAACTGTTTCCTCGAAATCACCCAATGCTACTATAAGCACATCAACTGAAAGTTTATCTTCACGTAGAAAAGACGTTGATATTCCGGCTTGGACTGACTCAACGGTATTGACGGACTCGACTTCTACCGAAACTTACACCTTAACAAGCCCTGACCAACAAATTAACATCCAATGTAAATTAAACTCTCACTGTCCGACGGACAAAACCTGCTTAAACGGAGTATGCCAGAACGGCTGCGAAAGGATGCAGAAACAATGCACCGGAAATACTTCCTGTAAAGTTGTCGAACACGCCGCTGTTTGCATTTGCGATTTCGCCGATGGGAAAAACTGTCTGAGAGGTATGCATTTTCATGTATTTCGCATACCAATTTTCGTTTTTGTGTACAAAGAGTTTATTTGTAATTAAGAATATAAGCTATTTTCTTGTGGCTGTTTTATCGGACAAATGAATATTTTACATGTATTAATGGTATCATTTAAATAACACAATGTAAATACACTAATGTCAAATAATTGAATGTAACATACTAATATAAATGTAACACCTAGAATCACCTGGAACACCCAAGACACCAGAACCTTGTCATTCTGATCGAGATTGTATAGAAACTGAAGCCTGTTTTATGGGATTATGTCAAAATCCTTGCGAATTTGACAATGTGTGTGGTGTCGGAGCCAATTGTCAACCAATAAAACAGAGACCAATGTGTTCGTGCCCTGCTGGATACGATGGAAATCCTGCTGTCGAGTGTTCACCTAAAATATGTAAGACTTACCATAACCTTCATACTAAAATATAAAACTGCTTTTTAAAAATTATTTAATGCCCGCGCATTAAATAATTTTTACATATTTAGAAGAAAAACAACTACAGAAGTTTTTATTTATTTCAATAAGCAGCCAAACATAACTTTCAATTAAGTAGTATAGTATACTTATCAAAAATGTATATAAAAGTAAACCGTCTTTATAATAAAATAATAACTTCGTACATAAGGAAACTTTCGTAGTTGATTTATCTTTTAAAATCGGTTATGGTTTCAAAATATGTTTATAATGAACATAATATGTATTGTAATGATTATGGATCAGGATTCAAAATTAGAATAATTACGATTAAAATTAAAAATACCAACGAGATCTATTCTTGAAATATGCTTATATTAAAATATCTTCTCGTTATAAATGAATTTCAATGACATATATATTTAAACGAAAAAATAGATAATCGCCGCATAAGGTCCTGTTCATTTGTTGATGTCAGATTCACTGAAATATGTAAGCTATGTACATTACGTTACATGAGGATAATCAATAACAGACGATTTATCAATTTTAATATCATGTAAATAATTATTTTATTACGTGTTCTTTATTGTGCAGTTGATGATAGTTCCTAAATGTAGAATTCAAGAAAAAGATAATAATATTATTTAACTATTAAGTATATATTATACATATATATATAAATTATTTAAAAATAGTCTAGTATGCACGGTTGTTTCTTGTATAATACAATACAATAATTTAAATTTTACTCAGTTGGTTGCACTCAAAATGAAGAATGTCACTTGACGGAAGCTTGTATAAATAGTGCTTGTCAACACCCATGTGCCATACACAACCCGTGTGCACCAAACGCCGTCTGTATAAATACGAACCACGGCTCAGACTGCAGTTGTGCAGAAGGTTTTCAAGGAAATGGATACGTTGGATGCACACCAGGTAAGACAGAATTACCTCGGAATATAATTAGTATAATAAATATTATAATACCTAAGTACCTAAAATCCTAAATATTTATGTTTTTAGTAATAAATAATAAGAATATATGCCAATACGACGAAGATTGTCCCCCGGAATTGTTATGTGATAGACTTAATAGAGTATGCATAAGTCCATGCGCAAGAGACAAATGTGGTGAAAACGCGGAATGCATTCCAGCTAATCATGGGATACAATGCAAATGTTATGCAGGATTTACAGGCAATCCTTTCCTGGAATGTTTCCAAGGTATTTTACTCATATATATTTTGTTAGGTGATACAAATATTAAATAGATATAAAACGCTTTGGTTCACGGCCTTTATGGAAAGAACTTTCCAAATAACGATTACCGCTAAGCTACCTGAAAGTCGTAAGCAAAGCATAACCTCACAGCCAGATGACAGTTTGCCCAGTATGCTGGCTGCATTGCCGTTGGATTGAAATACTAAGTACTATTTTAAGTATTTGCTGTGATAAAATTAATCGCTCAAGGATATAAGTAGTTATTTCATTATGTTTCAGTTCAAGGGTGTCGTTCAGATAATGAGTGTGCTAACTCTGAGGCATGCATTAATGGCAAATGCGGTTCACCGTGCCAATGTGGAATAAATGCAATTTGTGATGTTTTAAACCATCGTGCTTCCTGTAAATGTCCACCGGGTTACACTGGCAATCCGCAACATAGCTGTGAGCCACCTTTGAATCTATGTTCTCCAAACCCTTGCGGTACCAATGCGCTATGTGAGATCGACAGAGGTAATCCCATTTGCTTCTGTCCAAAAGGACTAACTGGAAATCCATTTAAAAACTGCAGTAAGTTATTATGTATCTTATATAATATCTCAGTTTTTTTGTAATTCTAAACAGTTTCATCGATTATCATTATTCATCTTTGATGTTTTGTATTTTTTAGTACCAGAAGGAAACGAATGTGAGCCAAACCCGTGTGGACCTAATTCGGGATGCAGATTAATAGATGACAAGCCCGCTTGCTTCTGTTTACCTAATTATGAAGGAGATCCACCAAGACAACAATGTAGACTACCGATGAATCCATGTAATCCATCACCTTGTGGTCCAAATACACAATGTACTATACTTTCAAATGGATTTGCTAAATGTACTTGCCTAGAAGGTTACATAGAAAGCCCTAATACTGTGAGAGGTTGCGTAGAAGCAAGAAATCCTTGTGAGCCTAACACTTGTGGTTTCGGAGCACGATGTGATCCAAATAGGATACCACCTTGTTATTGTCCAGACAACACAGTTGGAAATCCATACAAATCTTGCAACAGCAGTCGCGAGTATTTACCTCCAGTTCTCTGCCAGCCTGGCCCTTGTGGAGCTAACACCGATTGTTATGTCACTGGAAACAATGAATTATGTTTGTGTAAGAATGGTTTTATTGGGGATCCACATATTGGTTGTCAACCACAAAGAAATCCTTGCAGTCCAAGTCCATGTGGCCCTCAAGCCACTTGTAATGTTAATTACGCAGGAGAAGCGACGTGTAGTTGTGCCCCAGGCAGTATAGGTGATCCATATGGTGTTGACGGATGCCATTCCAGAGAATGCGAAGTGGATGATGAGTGCCAAACTAGCAAAGCATGCATCGGATACAGCTGCCACGACCCATGCCCTGGAGCTTGCGGTTTAAATACTAAATGCATCGTGGAATCTCATCATCCCGTGTGCTATTGCGAAGATGGTTTTATTGGAAATCCATTAATATGCTGTTTACCTCCTGGTGATCAGAAATCAATAAGACCTTGTAGTAAAGTTCAATGTGGCGTAAACGCTATGTGTCAGGATGTGGGGGAGACAGCTTTATGTTCTTGTCCTCCAGACTTCATCGGCGATCCCAGAGTTGAATGCAAGCCGGAATGTGTCATGAATTCAGATTGTCCATCGAACGAAGCTTGTATGAATAGAAAGTGTATTGATCCATGCTCTTTGCAAAATGTGTGTGGCATGCATGCCGTTTGTTTATGTTCTGAGCACACGGTTTCTTGCTACTGCCCAGACGGTTATATTGGTGATCCTTTGACTCAATGCATTTATAGACGTAAGTATTCCAAAAAATATATTGTACTAGAACATTTTATCATTAGCAAATACGTTAAAAACCTAATCACTTCTTAATTTTATACATGTCACAACAATATAATTTTTTTATTTAGACGACCTGTTTGCAAAATATTCATAGCGGTTTTCGGTTTTAAAATATAAGATAATATGCAGAATCTTAAACAGCAGTACTTTTACGTGCTTTCTAATGGTTAACTCTATACGAAAGCTCTCAAAACCATTTTAATATAATATTTTGAAGGAATTATAGTTTATCTGTATGCATAAATTCAGTGTGACACCTCGCCTTACTAGCCAATATCCAAACCATTTCCAAATAGAAAAATCTGACGTCATATACCAAAGCGTGTTTTACGGCAGCTGTCCTGGTTAGACAGTTTCCATTCAAGGCTAAGCCTGAACGAGATATCTTCAAGTACATTACTTATCTAGCCTTTAAATACTTACCCACATGTGAGATTGTATTTAAAGGCTAGATAACAGCAATAAAAAATAATATTGCGTAAAAATTAACCCAGTAAAATCTACTCTTATTATCTGAGGTGCTAGTTTGCCAAAATATTTAATAAATTAACAAGTATGCAACAACGAGGAAAAATATCTAGATATTTATATTTGTATACTTTTTTGTCTATGCAGTTGTATTTTATAGCTTTTTGGTATAGAATTATTTAATTTTAAAATTCGAATTATTGACATAAAATATTAATTAAAGCATATTTTCAGCGATTGTTATAGGAGCAGACAATAATGCAACAGCGCGACCTTGTTCACCGAACCCCTGTGATCCAAATGCCCCTTGCGATAATTACGGCAATCAATTTGCTATTTGTAACGCGTGCACCGGCCATGAAGTATCAAATAGTCCTGCTTGTAGGCCAGAATGTGTCCTGAGCTCAGATTGTGGATTTAATAAAGCATGTTTGAGAAATAGATGTGTGGACCCTTGTCCCGGATCTTGCGGCGTTAACGCTGAATGTTCAGTTTATCACCACGATCCAATTTGTCGGTGCATTAATGGATTTGAAGGAAATCCATATGAACATTGTAAACCTTCGATCAAACGTAAGTTTTAAGTTCGTTTTTCACAAACATTATACGCCACGCAGCGTCTGTCCGTCTGTTTCTCAACTCTCTATAATGAGCCATTTCTTTTGAAGGGCGTATATCTTAAGCAAAAATTAAAGACAAAAATTACAAAGATTAATCCTTAATTTAGACACATTTTCTAAGCTTACTATTTTTCCTCTGCTTTGAAAAAGGCCCTTTTTTATATACATGAGGATTTGTTTTTTTTAATAATAATATCTAATATTTATTTTATTTCAGCTGAGCCAAAAGAGTCTTGTGATAACGTTCAATGTGGCGCCAATGCTATATGCCAGGATCAAAATGGAGCCCTAACTTGTCAATGCTTACCCAATTTCTATGGAAATCCTTATATGTCATGCCGACCTGAATGTGTCGTTAACGATGACTGCTCAACAGAAACGTCATGTCTGAATAACAAATGCGAGAGTCCTTGCAACAATGTTTGTGGTCTTGGGGCGCTTTGTTCAGCAGTCAATCATCACGCTGTGTGCTACTGTGAATCGGGCTATACTGGAGACCCCTACATAAGATGCCAACCAACACCAACTGTGGGTCCTACACTATCCGTATGTGATCCCTCTCCTTGCGGTCCGTACAGCAAGTGTCTTATATCCCCAACAGGATTAGCAATATGTTCATGTTTACCCGACCATAGAGGAGTAGCGCCGATGTGTCAACCAGAATGTGTTAGTAATTCCGACTGTCTTCAAACAGAAACTTGTATAAATCAAAAATGTTTAAATCCTTGTCAAGGTAGTTGTGGAATCGGCGCCGATTGCATCGTTGTAAATCACAACCCATTATGCAGTTGTGGTGCTGAGAAAACAGGAGATCCATTTGTAGCATGTTCTGTAAGGGTTGATATCACACCCATTGATAAAAATCCTAACCCTTGCGTGCCATCTCCTTGTGGCCCAAATTCAGTGTGTGAAATTAAATCCAATCACCCAGTATGTTCATGTAGATCAAACTATGCTGGCACTCCTCCATACTGTCGACCAGAATGCGTTATAAGTCAAGAATGTCCACCTTATCAGGCCTGTATCAATGAAAAATGTATGGATCCTTGTTTAAACGCCTGCGGAAACAACGCTAAATGTGACGTAATAAATCATATGCCTTTGTGCAGCTGCTTAGACAGTTATAGAGGTGATGCCTTTATTGGCTGCGTAGCGATATCGAGAGATGACCCAAAAACACCGTGTAACCCATCACCATGTGGAGAGAATACCATATGCACAGTTATGAATGACATTGCTCGTTGTTCGTGCATTCCTCCTAATATTGGAAATCCTTACGCCGGCGGCTGTCGACCAGAATGCTCATTAAACTCTGACTGTCCGAATCATTTAGCATGTTTATCAAATCATTGTCGAAATCCATGCAAAGACTTATGTGGCGTTAATGCTGAATGTACCGTTACAAATCACGTACCAGTTTGCACTTGCTTCAAAGGATATGAAGGGGATCCATTTACTTCATGTCGTCATAAAGATTATCCACGTGAGTTATGATTAAAATACTAATTTTACTAAATGTAAATCCTCCTGAAACTTCAGCTGATAATGCTATTTAGTATATTATGTCAAAATTTATATATGTTTTTTTATTAGATGTCAAATCAATAATTGTTAGGATGTGTTCCAATATTGTTATTTTACTTTTATTTGCAGCTTATGCCAATCCATGTGAGCCTTCACCTTGTGGACCAAACAGTGAATGTCACGTTGTGAACGATCGCGCGGCGTGCTCTTGCCGAGCCGGCTACCACGGTTCACCTCCAGCTTGTCGGCCAGAATGCGCAATTAATTCGGATTGCCCTGTTAATAGAGCTTGTATTAACAGGAAATGTAAAGATCCCTGTATAAATAGTTGTGGATTAGACGCTCGATGTCACGTCGTTGGACACAACCCTATATGCTCCTGTCCTGACCATCTACCGGAGGGTGATCCTTTCATAAGATGTAACAGAAAAAGTAAGACTTGTCAAATTCTAAAGTACTTATTCTCTGGAACCGCATAGTTAACGATTTATGTAGATTTGGTTAAAATGGCACAAGTCCTTCTACTTAGGTTGTAAGTAGCCCACCGTATTTAGTCATTTGTGGATTGCATACGAGTATATTAATAAACGTGTACATGGAGCAGTGTTGGTTGCAATTAACAATATTTAAGTATCTTTGTGTGTTAAGTTAAGTGACTTTTTATTTTGAAGCGATGATGGTCGAGCGGTAATATCTATGGACTGCCGCACCGCAGGTCCCGGTTCGATCCCCACCGCCGGCTTGAGCTTCACCGCGTGGTGGATGGGCATTTTGCGATTGCCCGCCTGGCTAGCTAAAACCCTCAAGTAGAAATCTGTCGCCAAGCACCTAACGGTGTGTTCCGGCAGCAGTCCTTGAGAGCCAGTGAAATTACAGGCACATGAGACTTACCAACTGCGTCTCAAAGTGACGGGCGCAGTGCAATTCAGAACTTGTGATTAAATGCTTCTGTTATAGGCAGAGGTTAGTCCACCTAACATCAGGTGGGCCTCGAGCTTGTTCCGTCACAATAATATAAAAAAAAACTGTTTGTTTTGTATACAGGTATGGTAACACCACCGCCTGAACAAGACCCTTGTATTCCATCTCCGTGCGGTCCACACTCGACGTGCCGTAAAGAAAACAGCCGTGCTGTTTGCGCCTGTGAGCCAGGCACGCTGGGTGCTCCGCCATCCTGTCGCCCTCAATGTGTCATAAATCAGGATTGCCCACTAGCGCTTGCTTGTCTTGGTGGCACTTGCGTGAATCCATGCGTTGGATCGTGCGGCTTCAACGCTAGATGCATCGTCCAAAATCATCAGCCCATCTGTTCTTGTGACGAAGGATATTCTGGTGATCCATTTGCTGGCTGCAGTCGAGTTGAAGGTATTTTTAGTTCAGTAAACCATTTATATTGCACGTGATTAGTACAGCACAAGCTTACGACTTTCTTATTGTTTGCACCTTCCTAGTACTGCAGCATGTGTATCAATATATTTTCAGCTCCTAAAGAAGCGCCTTCTCATCCTTGTTTCTCATCACCATGTGGACCAAATGCTATATGTCGGGAGAGGAATGGTGCTGGTTCTTGTATATGTATAGATGATTTTTACGGTGACCCATACACTGGTTGTCGTCCGGAATGCGTTATGAACACCGACTGTGATAGAGATAAATCTTGTTTCAATAACAAGTGTGTGGATCCGTGTTCAGGAACTTGTGGACAAAACGCAGAGTGTAGAGTTACAAACCATGTGCCTTCATGCTACTGTTTGCCTGGATTTACTGGAAACTCTCTTCATGCATGTACTCCTGTTCTGAGTAAGACTCTTTTCTACTCCTTTTACTATCTTTATTCTTTTATATTATTTTTTATTTATTTTCCTTCCTTTTTCTTTATTAAGATCTGGCAGAACCTGTGGATCCTTGCCACCCTTCACCTTGTGGACCATATAGTAAATGTCGGACATTTAACAGGCACGCAGTTTGCACTTGCCTCGACATGTGTGTTGGCTCTCCACCAAATTGCCGACCCGAATGTATAGTAAGCTCTGATTGTCGCCCTGACAAAGCGTGCGTAAATCAGAAATGTCAAGATCCATGTCCAGGCATGTGCGGTGTTAATGCTCTATGTCAAGTTATAAATCACAATCCCATATGCAGTTGTTATAACGGATATACAGGCGATCCTTTCGTAAGATGTTTCGTCGATGAAAGTAAGTGATTGTTATCATGCCTTAATAATATTAATTGAATATTTATTTTACTTAATAATTAACCGATTATTTTTTATTAGGACCGCGGCTACCCATAGACAATTGCACACCAAATCCATGTGGGTCAAACTCACAGTGCAAAGACGTAGATAACGTGCCAGTATGTTCGTGTTTAATCAACTATGTGGGCCGACCTCCAAATTGTAGACCAGAGTGTGTCATGAACGTTGAGTGCCCTGGCAATTTAGCATGCATTTCTGAAAGATGTAGTGATCCCTGTCCGGGATCTTGCGGTTTTCATGCTAGTTGTGCGGTTATTCAGCATATACCTATTTGTTCTTGTGATCACGGTTATACAGGAGATCCTTTCTCAGGATGTTCACCTATTCCTTGTAAGTTGCAAATATTCATACCTAACGTTTTCAAACGACCTCCAATTTGAAGACAGGATAATAATTACCAAAATTTTTTTTGTAGCAATCGAACCGACGCTTGCAAGCCCTTGTTCACGATCACCTTGTGGTGTAAATGCTGCATGTAAAGAAAGACACGGTATCGGATCATGCTCATGTCTGCCTGAATATTACGGTGATCCTTATGTAGAATGTCGACCCGAATGCGTATTAAATAGTGATTGCCCAAAAGATAGAGCGTGCATAAATAATAAATGCAAAGATCCATGTCCTGGTGTATGCGGCATGAACGCTGAGTGTCGTGTCAACAATCACGCTCCGTCCTGCGCGTGTTTGCCCGGATACGAAGGCAATCCGTTTACGTCGTGCTACATACGTAAGAAAAAAAAATTATAAATACCTTTATTTGTTAATTTTATATCGCGCGGAGAAATTAAATTTAATTCCAATTCTTTTTAGGCCCTATTGACAATCCAGTAGAACCTTGCCTACTTTCTCCGTGTGGACCTTACAGCATATGCCGAGAAAATAGTGGACATGCTATTTGTTCATGCCTAGAACAATATCTCGGGTCACCACCGTTTTGTCGACCAGAATGTATGGTCAGCAGTGATTGTATGCCAAATAAGGCTTGCATTAACGAAAAATGTATCGACCCATGCGTTGGGTCTTGTGGCAGAAATGCTAAATGCATGGTTGTAAACCACAATGCTTTATGCAGCTGCCCACAAAATTATAACGGAGATCCCTTCGTTCAATGTACTTATGAAGAGCGTGAGTGCTTTAGAATATAATCTATTGTAACAAAGTTAACATTTTATCCATAAAAGCTTAAAATATTAACCAAAATAACAAAAACAGCCAAATTAGCTTTTTAGTTCTTGTTTCGTGAATCGTCTATGAAAATAAAATTACTTTAAAGGACCTCAACCAAAACCTAGTGGAAATCCGTGTATACCATCACCGTGTGGACCAAATTCACAATGTCGTTTAATTGGAGAAACCCCAGCATGTTCTTGTCAACCGGGCTTTATTGGTCGGGCTCCAAACTGCCGCCCGGAATGTATTTATGATGAAGAATGTCCAAGCAATCTTGCGTGTGTTCGCGAAAAATGTGCAAACCCTTGTGAGGGCTCCTGTGGATCTAATGCCGAATGTGTCGTAATAAATCATAAAGCAGTTTGTCACTGTCGGGAAAGCTATACCGGTGATCCATTTAGTGGATGCTATTTTATCGGTAAGCACACAAATAAGTTGTAGTTTTTTACGACTAACTAATACAATACGTGGGCGTTTATAATAATGTTTTTTTAAATCAATAATTGTTTTTTGTAGTCACTATACCAAGTGAAGATGAGACAAATCCGTGTAATCCATCACCATGTGGTCCGAATTCTGTTTGCAAAGAAAGAAACTCAGCTGCATCTTGTACATGCCAACCTGGATATTTTGGTGATCCATATCTTGGATGTAGACCTGAATGTGTTACAAATAATGACTGTCATTCTGATAAGGCTTGCTCTAATAACAAATGTGTAAGTCCGTGCCAAGGAGCATGTGGAATGAATGCGCAGTGTACCGTATCGCACCATACACCAGTGTGCTTATGCATTGAAGGGTACGAAGGAAACCCTGTTGTATCTTGCTACCCACAAAGACAACGTTAGTATTTGAGATTATTAATTGATTAAACTTGAAAATGTTTATTAGTAATGCACTCACTCATTGACAACGAATAATTTTTTTTATTATTATTTTAGCAGCACTTGCGGATCTAAATCCATGCATTCCTTCACCTTGCGGACCATACAGTCACTGTAAGGTTGTGGATGATCACGGCGTTTGCTCATGTCAGGAAAGCTACGTGGGTTCTCCACCCACATGTCGACCAGAATGTGTTATCAGTACTGACTGTCCGCAACACCATGCTTGTATCAAACAAAAATGTAGAGATCCCTGTCCAGGAACTTGTGGCATTAATGCGAAGTGCCATGTTATAAATCATAATCCGATTTGTACTTGTAAAGCAGGTTTCACTGGAGATCCATTTATTACATGCCAGTTAGAGCAAAGTAAGAATATTTTAGGTATAATAATAAATATTGTGATGTTTTGTTTTATAAAATTATCTCAACATTTTGGTGTTATTATTTTATTTATTACATATTTTATCGTCATTTTAAATACGAATTCTTTCTTATTCTATTTCATTTGCTTTATATCTTTTTCTTTTCTAAGCTTCTGTTCTTAATCTATTATTTTCTTTCTTAGAACCTTTTGTACCGGGCCCTAAAGGAAATCCATGCGTACCTTCACCATGTGGTCCATATTCTCAATGTAAAGTAGTGGGAGAAGCGCCTGCATGTTCATGCTTACCAAGCTATATTGGCGTCGCACCCAATTGTAGACCTGAGTGTTCTATCAATGCAGAATGTCCTGGTAACCTTGCATGTCAAAATGAGAAATGTGTTGATCCATGTCCGGGTTCTTGTGGTTTTAATGCTGAATGTTCTGTAGGCAATCATGTTGCTTTATGTAATTGCGTACCTGGATATACTGGAGATCCTTTCAGTGGATGCTCAGAGATAGCATGTAAGTGAAATATTTATTTTTTGCACTATACGTCAACTGGTGTTCCGCAATTTATGTGTGTATATCTTAAACTTCACAGACGCTCCAGAACCACCACCAAACCCTTGTAATCCATCACCATGTGGTGCAAATGCTATATGCAAGGAAAGAAATAGCGTCGGGTCTTGTGCTTGTGTACCAGAGTACTTTGGAGATCCATATACAGGCTGCAGACCAGAGTGTGTATCAAACTCTGATTGTGATCGTAATAAAGCTTGTTCCAATAACAGATGTAAAGATCCATGCCCGGGTGCTTGCGGGATAAACGCTGAATGTAGAACTGTCAATCATTCTCCTACATGCACTTGTCTTAATGGATACTCTGGCAATCCGCTGATAAGATGTGACGTAGAAGGTAAGTTATACTGAACAAGTTACAAAAAGCTGGTCCTAATGCTATATGTATGTTCTATAAGTGACGAGATCGTCTAGACGGTTCACTTAATGACAAGCAGCGCGCCGTTTGATGATATTAAGATATTTGTATAATTAATATTTTGCGTGGCCATGAGTTTTCCAGAATTAAAATTTTCTATAATCAAACGAAATATCATTAATGATTTTCTTACAGCTAAAGAAAAAATTGAACCACCAATGAATCCTTGTCAACCATCACCTTGCGGGCCTAACAGCCTGTGTAGAGTTGTTAATGGACATAGTGTATGTACTTGTGATGGTGGCTATATTGGCACACCACCATCATGTCGCCCAGAGTGCATCGTTAGTTCTGAATGTCCTCAAGACAAGGCATGCGTCAACAAAAAGTGCATTGATCCGTGCCCCAATACTTGTGGCCTAAACGCAAGATGTCAAGTTATCACGCATAACCCTATTTGTAGCTGCTCATCAGGTTTTACGGGCGATCCTTTCACCAGGTGTAGCCCCGAAGAAAGTAAGTATCTATATTATCATTCTTTTCAGATAGTAAATATTAAAAGCTGTTGTAATAATAATGAAACTTAATGAATAACTTTTTATAAAGCTCCTTGAGTTAATTGCTTCTGTGAACCATACATTCCTTGTCATGCCGGGTATGCAACAAGGCAATAAATCCTACATTCTATTATTTTATCTAGTTAACACTAAGTTTACATTTCCACCACGAAACTATAGCAACGGAACCGCTGTATATCCGCCACTATTTTCGGAATTTCTGTTAAATGCGAAACAGAAGCCTAGCTGCCATTTCTAGCACAATGATTTCACTATGAACCTTTCCCTTTCCC
The DNA here is from genome assembly GCA_963890685.1 of Plagodis pulveraria. Lineage (NCBI taxonomy): Eukaryota > Metazoa > Arthropoda > Insecta > Lepidoptera > Geometridae > Plagodis > Plagodis pulveraria. Next base: position 21,452,058 of record OY982957.1, read on the forward strand.
ACACGCTTTCGCCGTGATATTTAGTCAGGTCACAAATCTGCGCTCGTTCCGCCATTTCTGTTTGCCTTCCTTTGCTGTACACTTTACAAAATGTTATTAAAAAAACGGCACTGACTTCCGACAATGAAACGTATAAAATAACTTGAAGTATATACCATGCTGATTCAAAGCATTCTGATCCCACATTTTCATGGTCATCTTTCCATTGATGCATACACTCACAAGATACAATCGATATTCATTCGTTCACAGTACTGCTATTATTACTATTACAGTATTACTACATTCATCATACCAAGGCATCCCTATAAGCATATTGAAAAATACTATTTTTATTTAATTGAGTGTAACTTATAAACTATCTCGACTGCTGTTGACATAATTAAAATGTGACTAACTTTAAGGCATGCCTATTTCATATACCCAGCAAAAAAAGAATCATCTAGATTAGGCAGCTCTTTCGCTACTAGTTCCCCAAAAAAGGTGTGAACAGGGCGTAAGAAAAGTGCGTTGTCATGATAACTAATATTTTGGATGTATATAATTTTTGAAAATCATAGTTGTTCAATATAGTTGAAGTAGGTAATAAATTATGGTATTTTTTGATTCCTATACCGATTAAGTAGACAAAACTTGAAGAGATTCTATTGAAACTCTTGAGCATTTTGTCGGTATGTACATAGTGTTTAATTCAAATAATTTATAGAAATTTACCTACTTGTTCGTTTAATTTATAAGTTATCTACATGTACACTAATATTATAAAGAGGAAAGATTTGTATTTGTGTATGTAACGAATTAACTTAAAATAACTAGACCGATTTGAAAAACTCTTTCACCATTAGAATCCTACACTATCCCTGATAAACATTATGGCTATATATACGTTTTTTTTTTTTTTTAATTAAATATCTGTTTTAAGCTAAGTACATAAACATAATAAAATTGTTTCTTTCAGGAATTACACCTCCAACCAACCCTTGTGTACCATCTCCTTGTGGGCCAAATTCAGAATGTCGCGTTATTGGAGATCAAGCAGCGTGCTCATGTTTGGCAAATTACATTGGAAGAGTGCCAAATTGCAGACCAGAATGTACTATTGACGCAGAATGTCCAAGTAATGCGGCTTGCGTGAATGAACGTTGCAAAGATCCTTGTCAAGGAAAATGTGGTTCGAATGCTCTTTGTTTAGCAGTAAATCACAAAGCAATTTGTAATTGTCAACAAGGTTTTACTGGTGATGCTTCAGTTAATTGTGTCCAAATCCTTATATCACGTAAGTATTCCACACTCGCCAGTTGTGTCATGATTCAAATTGCATCGTATATATTTGTAATTAATATTCTTTCTTAATTTTTAGCGACAGAAATGACACCAACGTCTAGTCCTTGTATGCCATCTCCGTGTGGTCCTAATGCAGAATGTCGAGAATACAATGGAGCCGGAGCTTGTGTCTGTTCTGAGGGATATGAAGGCGATCCGTACAGCGTACAGGGTTGCCGTAGAGAGTGTGAAAGCAATGACGACTGCGCTCTTAACTTGGCATGCACACGTTTCAAGTGTATTGATCCATGCCCAAGGACATGTGGCCAATTAGCTCAATGTACTGTAGAAAACCATGCACCAGTTTGTACCTGTCCCAGAGGTTTAACGGGAGACCCATTCTTCCAATGTAGAGAAATATCAATACCAAGTAATTATTAACATATATTCTCATATTTCAAAATATTATTTAACAAGCAGCTTTGCCATTTCAATTTATAAAATTTGGCACTCTAAAAATTTGCAGATATATTCTAATAGGTATATTTAATTTACAAAATAACGATTAAATGTTTATATTTTCAGGTCCACCACTAAACCCATGTGAACCCACACCTTGTGGTCCAAACAGTCAATGTAGACAAGTAAATAATCAAGCCGTTTGCTCTTGCCTGCCAAGTTACGTAGGTTCACCTCCCGCATGTAGACCTCAATGCATTGTTAACAGCGAATGTGATGTATCAAAAGCATGTATTAATCAAAAATGTGACGACCCATGTCCCAACACCTGTGGACTGAGAGCACACTGCCAAGTTAAAAATCATAATCCAGTATGCACTTGTCCGGCTGGTATGACTGGTGACCCATTCACACAATGCTATTGTAAGTTGTCGTCTGATAATACAAGTTTTATTTTATCTAATATATTTTGTCTTATGTATATTTTTTGTAATTTTTAGTTATTCCATCGACATCAGAGAGACCGCCTTCTTGTACACCCTCACCTTGCGGACCACACTCACGTTGTCAACTATTGTCCAGTGGACCGGCTTGCTCTTGTCAGCCTGGCTACGTGGGTTCTCCACCATCTTGCAGACCTGAATGTAATATCAATTCTGAATGCCCAGCTTCATTAGCCTGTGTAAGACAAAAATGTGAAGACCCATGTCCTGGTTCTTGTGGTGTGGAAGCAAACTGCCATGTTTTGAATCATGTAGCGGTATGTGTTTGCAACGAGGGATTCACCGGAGATCCATTTTCAAGATGTTCGCCTATAGTTCAAGGTACTACTTTCTGCTTTTACAAATATATTTAAATTTGATTACCTTTTAACCACGATGCAAAAAGAGGGCGGTTATGTATAATTTTGACGTGTCTGTTTGTGGCATCGTAACTCCTAAACCAATGGACCGATATTAATGTTTTTTTTGTTTCGTAGCTGAAGTGATCGATATAGTTTTTAGCTACAATATATGAATATATGTGTCGAGGGTTACTTAAAATGTTCTACTTGATATTATTTCAGATATGACAACGCCGACACCATCAGACCCATGCAATCCTTCTCCCTGCGGGCCAAATGCGCAATGTGATAACGGGTTCTGTACTTGCTTGCAAGATTACAGTGGTAATCCTTACGAATCATGTAGACCAGAATGTACTGGAAGTCAAGAATGCCCAAGAGATAAGGCTTGCTTCCGAAATAAATGTCGTGACCCATGCCCCGGAGTTTGTGGACAAAATGCTAAATGTGATGTCATTAACCATATTCCAACATGCTCATGTATTTCTGATTATACCGGTAATCCGTTCACGCATTGTCATCGAATAGAAATCAAGCATTCTGGCAAACCACAAGATCCTTGTCATCCATCACCTTGTGGGCCAAATAGTTTATGCAGACCTACTGATAATACCGCAGTTTGCGCATGTCTTGAAGGATTCCAGGGTTCACCACCATCTTGCCGACCAGAATGTGTCGTTAGTTCGGAATGTCCTTCGACCAAAGCATGTGTCAATCAGAAATGCATAAACCCCTGCATAAACGCTTGTGGAATTTCAGCCCGCTGTGAAGTGATTAATCATAGCCCTATATGCAGTTGCAATCCAGGACAAACGGGAGATCCATTTAAAAGTTGTCATGATGTTGTGGCATTACCACCTGAGCCTGTCGATGCATGTAATCCGTCTCCATGTGGACCGAATTCACAGTGTATGGAACGTAACGGTAAAGCAAACTGCAGATGCATCGACAATTATGTGGGTCAGCCACCTAATTGTAGACCAGAATGTGTAATAAACCCAGATTGTCCGTCAAACCAAGCCTGTGTGAGGAACAAGTGTATAGATCCATGTCCCGGCTCTTGCGGAGTAAATGCTGATTGTATTGTTGTTAGTCACACAGTATCTTGCAGTTGTAGAGAAAAATTCACAGGGAATCCATTTATGCAGTGTATACCACAAGAAGGTTTGTATTTATTTCAGGTTTATAATTCTGAAATGCTCAATCAGATAAAACGACAATTTATACTAATTACATAAATATGTATTCAATTACAGAAAAAATACCGCAGCCATGCGACCCTTCGCCATGTGGTGCAAATGCTATTTGCAACCAAAGGGACGGAGCTGGTGCATGCTCTTGCCTGGAAGGATATCAAGGCAATCCATATGATGGTTGCCGCCCTGAATGTGTTCTTAGTTCGGATTGTGCAGCAGATAAATCATGCATAAGAAATAAGTGTGCAGATCCCTGTCCAGGAATATGTGGAACAAACGCAGAATGTACAGTTATTAATCATGTTCCTAGTTGTGCTTGCTTTAAGGGATACACGGGCAATCCATTCGTCCAATGCTCTAAAGACGAAACACCAGTAGTAACAAGACCCTGTCAACCCTCACCATGTGGTCCTAACAGTGTATGTAGAGAAAACGGTGGTTTGGCATCATGTGAATGTTTACCTGATTATCAAGGAGCTCCACCCGATTGTCGACCTGAATGTACTGTAAGCAGCGAATGCTCGTCAGATCGAGCTTGTCACAAACTAAAATGTGCCGACCCTTGCAGAGGCACTTGTGGCATAAGCGCACACTGTCAAGTAGTGAACCACAGTCCCTTATGTAGTTGCCCGTTTGGAACAACTGGTGATCCATTTAAATATTGTATTGAGTTGGAGATATCAGTATTTGATCCAGTAGCGCCCGTACAACCATGCCAACCTAATCCATGTGGACCGTACAGTGAATGTCGAGCCGTCAACAATAACCCATCCTGTTCTTGTATTCAAGGATATGTAGGTGCTCCACCAAATTGTCACCCAGAGTGTCTTGTAAATACTGACTGCGCATCACATCAAGCTTGTATTGCGGAAAAATGTCGAAACCCATGTGAAGGCTCATGCGGATTTAGAGCAGAATGCCGTGTGCATGACCATATTCCTATTTGTAGCTGCCCGACTGGTTATTCTGGAGATCCATTCATACAATGTTCTGAAGTTATAGGTAAAAGATTTTGTTTGTTTTTTAGTGTTGACCAGTTAACTGTTGATACATTTTTAGGGTTCCGTACGCAAAGGGTAAAAACGGGATCCTATTAAAATAAATATTTAAGGGGGGCCTCCCACCGGTGACAGGTAGACGCTTTAACTATTCACAGAATATTTAGTTACGGAACCCTTCGTGCGCGAATCCCACTCTCATTTGTCGGTTTTACTTGCATAGTTAGGCATGGTAGTTATTTTTTTTATTTATTAACTTTGAAGTTAACTTCTGAACTATCTCACCATTTGGTAAGTGATCATGATGGTTAACAAGGTAAGTGAGAAATGGCTGAAGCACACGAGCATTTGAAAAAATGTTCTAGCGTCAGGCACTCATGCCAACGGTAGGATTCAAATCATGCACTTCCTCCGCTGCATTCCATAGCCATTCCCACTGGGTGCTATGCATCATATATATTATTACAGAACTAGTATGACCGAGGAGTGTAATAAAAATACTTACGTAAATAGCCCTTTCGGGCCACCAGTAACACCAACCAGTATAAAATCAAGTAGTATTTTAACAAATGCTAACAGCTTAATCTGAGCGAAGTAGATCAAATTTGAAACTTATTATTTTATTGCAGAGACTCCCATACATCCAACAGATCCTTGCAGTTTATCACCCTGTGGAAGCAATGCAATTTGCGATGCTGGGGCTTGTAGTTGCGCACCCGGATATTTTGGAGACCCATACATTGGGTGTAGGCTTGAGTGCAGTACTAATGGCGAATGCTCCCCGACAAAATCATGTCAGGGTGGAAAATGTGTTGACCCGTGCCCCGGTGCGTGTGGTACTAGTGCGATTTGCTCAGTCAACAATCACATTCCGTCATGTACTTGTCCACCGAATTCATCTGGAGATCCGTTCACACTGTGTTCAGAAATTAAACCAAAAGGTAACATTTGATTTTTTGATTCCGTACACTTTGATTATATTTATATAGTAAAATCACAAAATAAATTAATATGGATAAAAGAAAATAAAATCCAGAGGTTTTTACTCCAGTTCTTCATATATCGCTGGTTATGAGAGATTTGTTCTTTTTTCAGATATACAAAAATCTGCATGCTCTCCTTCACCATGTGGTCCATATAGCGAATGCACTATAAGTATAAATGGTGCTGCAGCTTGCTCTTGCAAAGCTGGACATATTGGATCACCACCGTCATGTAGACCGGAATGTCTCGTTAGTTCGGAATGTAAGCTCCAGCTAGCTTGTATCGACCGCAAATGCAGGGATCCGTGTGAAGGCGCTTGTGGACGCGGTGCTAGATGTCAGGTTATAGCACATTCTCCAATCTGCACATGCAATGACGGTTACACTGGAGATCCATTTACTTACTGCTATTCAGCTCCAGGTAAATAAAACATAATTCATTAATTTTATTTAATATCATAAGGAGCATCAAATAAAACAATGATTTGTTACAGAACCGCCATCTTTACCAATCGATCCGTGTCAACCATCGCCATGTGGGCCCAATTCAATATGTGTAAAATCACAAGAAACACCAGCATGTAGCTGTCAACCCGGTTTTATTGGGGCTCCTCCAAATTGTCGGCCGGAATGCACGATAAGCGCGGAATGCCCAGCGGCTCTCGCTTGTGTCGCACAGCGATGTAAAAATCCTTGTGAACAAGCCTGTGGCCCGCGAGCTATTTGCTCAGTCGTTGATCACCGGGCCACATGCGCTTGTGAACCGGGCATGGAAGGTGATCCATTCCAGGGTTGTTCACCAGTAAAAGGTAAGAGACATTGCCAATTGTTGTAATTATTTTTTCTCTTATGTACTTTTCGAATGTATACAGATTAAAAATCTCATAATGTGATAAAAAAAGAAACACATAGAGATATTAATGATGTTCATCCATAATTACACCAATAAACTTGACAAAATTAATATACGAGTACAGGTAAATTAACAAAATCGTCGTATTCACTGTATCAGGAAACGTTTTGCCAATTTTTACGGTGCATCATAACCCCCGCTTGGCAAAACGTGATAATTCATGCTTTAAATATGTGCTTTTCAAAATAGACTCAAATAACTAGGAAAAAAGTCACGCCTCACATCGTTTAACTAAATGAATGAATGGTTCTACAAGGATGTTTTCACTTTCTGACAAAGTGGTGACCATGCCCTCCGCTACGTTTAAAGGGGAATTCGTCAATGTAGAATCCATTTGTGTGCTTAAAAATAAAAAAGCCTTCGGATCAAAATGGTTAAGTCATTTAAACATTAGGTTTATTAAAATGCTTTCAAAAGGGTCGTAATTAAATGAATAACTTTTTATGTGATAATAATGCCTCGCTTGTAAACGGAGCACGCGGAGATAACATAGCACTTACAGTAAGCTTGAGCCGTTCGCCGGGACGGTCGCTTTGGACGGTGCGCTAGCGATATGGTCGATGTCGTCGGATGCGGAGGTCACTAAATGTCGCCGAGCCCAGCAAGCTTCAACTAACGCTTCGGATCAAGGAAGTGCTTCCACGGTGGGTGATGTTTCCGGTAAGTCAATTTAAGTTATTTGAATCTTTTTCAGCTCCACCGAGGGTTGAATTTTTGAATCCGTGTGAACCGTCACCTTGTGGAGCCAATGCTGATTGCAAAGTTCAAGGAAACGCTGGTTCTTGTACATGTTTGCCTGAGTATTTTGGCGACCCGTATCAAGGTTGCAGACCAGAGTGTTTGGCTGATTCTGATTGCTCATTGACCTCAGCTTGTAAAAGAAACAGATGTATCGATCCATGTCCAGGGGTATGTGGATATAATGCAGACTGCTATGTTACGAATCATAAGCCTAATTGTAACTGCAAATCTGGATACAGTGGAAATCCACTTTCGATGTGTTCCCTGATACGTGGTAAGTTTGTTAAATTTTAAATATACTGATTTAATACTTTCGATTCAGTATTTCACGATCATCTTATATTTCAGAAAACGATATTGCTATAATAAACGTATGCAGTCCATCGCCTTGTGGGATGAACGCTATTTGTAAAGACATAAACGGGCAACCTGTTTGCTCATGTTTACCAAATTATTTGGGTGCGCCACCAAATTGCAAGCCGGAGTGTATCGTCAATTCTGAATGCAAAACCAATAGAGCTTGTGTCAATCAGAGATGCGTGAACCCTTGTCCTAAGCCCTGTGGCCAAAACACGGAGTGTAAGGTGATAAACCACAGTCCAGTATGTACTTGCAGAGCTGGTTACTCGGGGAATCCGTTTACTACCTGTTCACTAGTGTTACGTAAGTATTTTTATGACATTGCAGGGTACGAATAACACAACCAAGACGCAATACTTATTCGGTTTTGTGATATACGACAGTCGTCGGTAGTACTAACAGATACTTTAATATTATTGTATCGATACAGCAACACATCACATCACAGTAAAATTATACTTTGCAAAAGTGTCTTTGAGTAGGTATATCTGGATGTTGGTGAATAAGTTCTTCAGGTCCTGGATTAACACAGTATATTTTATATTTATCCCGATTTACAAAGTAGTTCCTAAGTACAATATAACTAAATACCTACTACGAAAAGAAACACGAAACGAGTACAAAATATGTTCATTAAACATCTTCAATATGTTGACTTTCCATTTGCAATACTTGAGTTGATACCGAGACCTTTAAGCAGGTACCTACTTAATGACTTCAATACCAATGAAATATACTTATTACTATTTGTTTTTTCAGAAACATATCCGAGTGAAGCGACACCTATTGATCCTTGTACTCCATCTCCATGTGGGCTCTACGCAGAATGCAGAAACATTAACGGCTTAGCATCTTGTTCATGTCAGCTGACATATATTGGTTCACCACCATTCTGTAAACCTGAATGTGTTGTTCAATCAGATTGTCCTAGTGACCAAGCTTGTGTAGTGCAAAAATGTAGAAATCCTTGTGAAGGTTCGTGTGGCTTGTACGCTGAATGCTTCGTTAATAATCACATTCCGGTCTGCCTATGCTCAGAAGGATATACTGGAGATCCTTTCAGACAATGTGTGCCAAAACCACTACAAGGTGAGTAATCAGATAATGTCTTTATTTTCATGCTTATAAGATGATTGAAATATTTTAACATAATCTTTTTTTATTTATTAGATATAGTGCCGACAGTATCAGCTGATCCATGTGAACCAAGCCCTTGTGGACCTAATACACTATGTAAAAATGGTGTATGTACATGCATAAGAGGTTATCATGGTGACCCTAGTCTCGGGTGTCGACCAGAATGCATTTACAATACAGATTGTCCGCTTGACAAAGGTTGTCAACAAAATAAATGTGTCAATCCTTGCATTGGGACATGTGGACTAAATGCAATTTGTGAGGTGATGAATCACGTACCTATGTGTTCATGTCCGAAGGGCATGAGTGGCAATGCTTTCGTGGAGTGCAGACCAGCTCGGGGTACGTAGTTATTTTACTAGTATAGTTATGGCCTATTATTATTACTGTTTCGATTACATTTGCATTACACCCTACTCTTATTTCAGCTGCGGTTATTAATCCGTGTAACCCATCTCCATGTGGTCCCAATAGTAGATGCCAACAGTCAAATGGACAAGCAGTTTGTTCATGTGTGCCCGGTTATAGAGGAAGTCCACCCACTTGTAGGCCTGAATGTTCAGTCAGCCTTGAATGTTCACTAAAGGAAGCATGCAACAACCAAAAATGTGTTAATCCGTGCATCGGAGCCTGCGGTTCTAGCGCAGTGTGTGAAGTTATAAATCATAATCCGATTTGTACATGTCCGCCCTCATTTACAGGCGATCCATTCATTAGATGCGTCGTTTTTGGTATGTGTATTATAATCACAGTATAGTAAACTATGCGATTTCAAGACTGTGTTCGTATGTTTGGTGCACTAATCTTATGATGATCCTGCTATAGATGCTAATTTTTATACTGTTTACATTTCAGCTGCTGTTGAAGTACAAGTAAATCCTTGTGAACCATCTCCATGTGGACCTAATTCGATTTGTAAGATCAGTGGTCAGAGCCCCCTTTGTGCATGTTTACCGAGTTATAAAGGCTCACCCCCTAACTGTAGGCCAGAATGTATTAGCAACAGTGAATGTGACTATAACTTAGCGTGCTTAAACAATAAATGCATAGACCCCTGCGTCGATGTCTGTGGATCTTACGCAGAATGTAGAGTAGTGAGTCATGCTCCTATGTGCTTCTGCCAAACAGGATATACGGGAGATCCATTTTCGTACTGTAGTCTTCCGGAAATAGAACCAAACGAAGTTCTAACACCATGCAATCCAAGCCCTTGTGGTTCAAATGCTATTTGTAGAGAACAAAAAGGCGTAGGTGCCTGTCAATGCTTAGAAGGATACTCAGGTAATCCTTATGAAGGATGCCGGCCCGAATGTATTGTGAACTCCGACTGCCCCCTCAACCGAGCCTGTTCGAGAATGAAATGCATCGATCCGTGTCCTGGTACATGTGGTTCAAATGCACTATGCCAAGTCAATAATCACGTGCCAATTTGCAACTGTCAATCTGGATACACCGGAAATCCATTTAGTTATTGTACAATTATGCAAGAACGTAAGTAAAAAAAGATTTTAAGACCATCCATATTTTTGAATATTTATTTATTTGTATGTTTATTTAATGACTAATACCATCATTAGCTAAAACTGTCACTGTTATTTACTATCAGCATTATTTTTGTAATTTGTACACCGCCGTCACTCTGTTTTATAGATCCTCTCCACACAATGCCTATACATACATACATACTAACATTATATAGATAAGATCGCCCATTGTAACACTTTCATAGTATTTGTATTTTTTTTTTTCTAACTCTTTTTTTCCTTTTTAACGTGTTTATAAATTTTTGTGTGTTTGAAAAATAAAGAGTTGTATACCTATATTTTCACAGATATACACGTATTTTGCAGAAGACTTATTTATCTATTCATTTTCAGCACAAATATTGGAAACAAATCCATGCAACCCATCAACATGTGGTGCAAACAGTCAATGCAAGGAAATCAACCAACAAGCAATATGCTCGTGCTTGCCTAATTTTATTAGTTCTCCACCAAATTGTCGTCCAGAATGCGTTGTCAGTTCAGAGTGCCCCACACACTTAGCCTGTATCAACCAGAAGTGCAGCAATCCATGCGTGGGGACATGTGGAAGCAATGCTAATTGCAATGTCATCAATCATAGTCCAATTTGCGTTTGTAAACAAGGACTTACAGGAAATCCATTTACTAGCTGTTTCCCGATAAAAAGTTTGTTAATATTTTGTTACATTGTTATACACAAAAATAAACAAATAATGATACGTTTGTGAAAGTGAGTTATCTTCATATATTTTCATATAAATTACACTTCATGTCTGTTTCTTATTTTTAGTTTCTCAACCTCCTCAACATTTGCCATCTTTGGATCCATGTTCTTCGGAGCCTTGTGGTTTATATGCGGAATGCCGTAACGTAGGTGGATCTCCTTCATGTGCATGTAAACCCAGTTACGTTGGTAGTCCACCTAACTGTCGCCCAGAATGTACCATCAATTCCGAGTGTCCAAGCAATCAAGCATGTATAAACGAGAGATGTCGCGACCCCTGTCCAGGAGCATGTGGCCTGAATGCTGTGTGTAATGTCTTCAATCATATTGCACAATGTGGTTGCTTGGAACAATACACAGGAGATCCATTTACACGATGCCAACCTTTACCTGAAGATGGTAAGTTTCATATCATTTTGTTCAAACCGTTAATTTCATAGTTCGTGAAGCTACACGAAAGACAGTGAACCTAATGCCTTGTTATAAATTGCAGAACCATACTCGGAACCAGATCCATGTAATCCATCTCCATGCGGTGCAAATGCCGAATGCAATAACGGGATATGCTCATGTTTGCCAGAATATCAAGGAGATCCATATTTTGGTTGCAGGCCAGAATGTATCATGAGCACAGATTGTTCTCAGGATAAGGCTTGCATAAGAAAGAAATGTCTCGATCCCTGTATTAATACTTGTGCCAGAGAAGCGATTTGTAATGTGTACAATCATCTGCCAATGTGTTCCTGTCCAAAAGGTTACTCAGGCAACGCTTTTCTGGAATGTCGACCCATCAAAGAGATAGAGGTTATAAACCCATGCAACCCGTCTCCTTGTGGACCGAACAGTCAATGTCGGGATATTAATGGTCAAGCTATCTGTTCATGTCTGCCAGGATTCTCTGGAGCACCACCGACCTGTAGGCCAGAATGTGTTTCAAGTGCAGAATGTTCTCTGAACAGGGCTTGTTCAAACCAAAAATGTATTAACCCGTGTAAAGGAAGCTGTGGGGTCGGGGCAACATGCCAAGTCATAAATCATAACCCTATATGCTCATGTCCGCATGGATTAACTGGAGATCCATTCCGAAGATGTGTAGCGACAGGTAGTTATTTTAATCTTCAACAGTTACTCGCTAATACTAACCTTTGCTAAAATTTTATAAAAATACTCATACGAATGCTATTTCTTAATAATTGGCTATAATTTTTATTCCAGTTGTCGAGGAGCAACAGTATGTGAACCCTTGTGAACCTTCTCCTTGTGGACCGAATTCGATATGCAGGGAAATCGGAAATTCACCATCTTGTGCATGTATTGAAAGTTACCTTGGAAATCCTCCTAACTGCCGCCCAGAATGCATAGCCAATTCGGAATGTCCAAGCGAACTGGCTTGTATAAACCAAAAATGTAGAGATCCCTGTCCCGGGTCATGCGGCACAGGAGCAGAATGTCGCGTCATTAGTCACTCTCCTCAATGTATATGCCCACCTAGTTATACCGGGGACGCTTTCATAGGGTGCAAGATTCTGGATATACCTCTAACACCTTGCTCGCCATCACCCTGTGGTCCTAACGCTATATGCAAAGAACAAAGAAACGCTGGAGCATGTGTATGTTTAGAAGATCATGTAGGTAACCCGTACGAAGGATGTCGTCCAGAATGTGTAGTCAATTCAGATTGCTCTACGAATTTAGCTTGCATACAAAACAAATGTAAAAATCCATGCAATAATATTTGTGGACGAAATGCTGTGTGTAATGTTATAAGTCATTCTCCTAACTGTGAATGTTTACCTGGATTAATAGGAAGCCCATACGAAAATTGTTACGAAAAAGTAGCAGGTGAGCTTTAAATATTTAAATTCCTTAAAATTTGTATTGTTCCATTCATTACTCAAAATATTCGTCCATCATGGATGTGCCTGTAATTTTCACATGATTAATTAAATGCACGATATCTATCTTTTATTTAAAACGTACGTTATATGTAGTTACTTTAAGTATCATTTTTGGTTATTTAATTTTAGATGTCCCGAGTGTGTCAAGGGATCCGTGCAAGCCGTCACCATGTGGCCCGAATAGCATCTGTAAAGTGTCAAATGATCAGGCTATATGTACTTGTCAACCTGAATTTATAGGAGCACCGCCTACATGTAGGCCAGAATGTATTATAAGCTCAGAATGTAACCAAAATCAAGCTTGCATTCGCAAAAAATGTGTAAATCCATGTGAAGGAGTATGTGGACAGAATACAGAATGCAAGGTTATCAATCACAGTCCCATTTGCTCTTGCCGACCGCAACACACTGGCGATCCTTTCAGTAGATGTTACAGAGGTAAACAATAAGAAAAATATTTTACTTCTTTATATCTATTTTCTATTACAATTTTTGCATAATAATTCTCAATTAGTTCCAGTCGCTGATGTCGTCGCTACTCCATCAGACCCCTGCGTGCCATCTCCTTGTGGACCTTTCTCAGAATGCCGTAACGTTGGTCTTTCTCCGTCATGTTCTTGTTTACCTCAGTATTTGGGCAGCCCACCAAACTGCCGTCCTGAATGTTCCATAAATACTGATTGTTCTGCAGACAAAGCGTGTGTCAATCAAAGATGTATAGACCCGTGCCCAGGATCGTGCGGTGTTAACGCTGAGTGTAGAGTGCAAAATCATTTATCCATATGCAGTTGCTTAGATGGATACACTGGCGATCCGTTCAGTAGTTGTTCACTGAAACCAAATATAGGTAAATGCGATAATTAACTCAGTAATTATTTTTAAATATTATTACTAATTATTACATTTTCTTAAAGCTTTATAAATCAGTTAAAGTTTTCATGAGTTTATTGATATGTTTTTATATACTTCTAAATAAGTAATACTACTACTTAATTAAGTAATAAATTTTAATATCGTATGTATGACAATCGAGATGTTAATATATTTTCTAACTTTATAATAATTTCAGAACCTGGCCCCATTGACCCATGCAATCCTTCGCCGTGTGGTCCAAATGCACTTTGCAGCGATGGAATTTGTACTTGTCTATCTGAATATCACGGAGATCCTTACTTTGAGTGTCGTCCTGAATGCACAATTAGTTCAGATTGCCCTATGGATAAAACGTGTGTAAGGCAACGCTGCGTCGACCCATGTATTAACACGTGTGGAACAAATGCTGTTTGTCAAGTTGTAAGCCACATGGCTGTATGTATTTGCCCTGTAAGAACCACTGGCAATGCTTTTATACAATGTAACCCTGTACAAGGTATTGTTATTTTTCTTGTTGTAAATATTATAAGTTATTTTTAAAGTTATTCCACGTGCAGTAAGTATAGTTATTTATTTTTATTATTGCAGATATTGCTACAAATCCTTGCCAACCAAGTCCATGTGGACCAAATAGTCAATGCAGGGAATTCAATGGTCAAGCTGTTTGTTCATGTTTGAGCGGTTACCGAGGAGCACCTCCGTCATGTCGACCAGAATGCGTCGCGAGTTCAGATTGTCCCCTTACCAAAGCGTGCAGCAATCAAAAATGTATTAACCCGTGTCAAGGAACATGTGGAGTAGCAGCCCAATGCCAAGTTATTAATCATAATCCAATATGTTCATGTACAAACGGTTTGACAGGAGATCCCTTCACAAGATGCATTTATCTGCGTAAGTTTTTTTTTCTTTTGATTAGGTGACTTGAATTAACTTACGTTAAGCTACGTCTGTAGATAATTTTAAGCACAATTTTCATTTACAGCACCTGCAGTAGACTTGATTCCATTGAATCCATGTCAACCATCACCCTGTGGACCTAATTCAATTTGTCAACCAGCCAACGGAGAAACACCATCTTGTCAATGTTTGCCAGAATTTACAGGAGCTCCTCCTTCCTGTCGTCCGGAATGCTTAGCAAACAGCGAATGCGCCCCGCAAATGGCTTGCATAAATAAGAAATGCCAAAACCCTTGTGTGGATTCGTGCGGCATAAGCGCTGAATGTCGCGTTGTCAGTCACTCTCCTATTTGTGTGTGCCCTATCGGTTACACTGGCGACGCATCTGTTCAATGCGTCCCACTCTTAGCATCAACAGAAGTGATATCACCGTGTACACCTTCTCCTTGCGGTCCAAATGCCGAATGTAGGGAGCAAGCTGGAGCAGGTGCATGCGTGTGCGTGAGAGGATATTTAGGAAATCCTTACGAGGCATGTCGTCCAGAATGCTTGGTTAACTCTGATTGTTCAAGTAACAGAGCGTGTACAAGAAATAAATGTATCGATCCTTGTCCAGGAACTTGTGCTTACAATGCAGATTGTCAAGTTGTTAATCATTCGCCTTTGTGCACATGTCGCCAAGGGTACACTGGTGATCCATTTACCCAATGCATACTCAGACGTACGTACTCTATTAGAATCAAAATGTTAATATATCACAATAAAATTAATCAGTTATTTAATATAGCAATGCTTTTTATTACAGCAAAAGAAGATATTCCTAGTAACCCATGTGAGCCCTCACCATGTGGTCCAAATAGTCAATGTCGTGTGTCAAACGGCCAAAGCGTATGTTCATGTCTACCTGAATATCGAGGTTCACCACCAAACTGCAGACCTGAATGTGTCGTGAGCTCTGAATGTTCAGCAGACAAAACGTGCAAGGATTTGAAGTGTATTTCACCGTGTCCAGGGCCATGTGGCCGTAACGCTGACTGCAGAGTAATAAATCATAGTCCAATTTGCACGTGTAAAAATAGATTTACAGGAGATCCTTTCTCTAGCTGCTATATTCAACAAGGTTACTTACCCATATTAATTCTTATATAAATTATGTACTATTAAAAATATTTAGTTATAAATAATATATATAATAATACTTAATTCCAGAGTTAATCCCTGCACCTGAAAGGGACCCTTGCGTACCATCTCCATGTGGTCCAAATTCAGAATGCCATAACCTTCGTGGAACGCCATCGTGTGCCTGTTTAACGAATTTTGAAGGAAGTCCTCCGAATTGCCGACCTGAATGTTCTATAAATGAAGATTGTGTCAGTGATTTGGCTTGCATTAATCAAAAATGTAAAGATCCTTGTCCTGGGTCATGTGGAGTCAATGCAAACTGTCAAGTATTTAAGCATGTCTCAGTCTGTACGTGCGTAGAAGGATATACCGGTAATGCGTTTACGCAATGCAACCCAATACCACCTAAAGGTTAGTAACTAGCATTTTACTTATAACCACAACAAACATATTTCACTTATTTGTTTCCTCATATGTTTTTCATCTAACGAAAACAACGGGGTTAAGTGGACTAACCTCTGCCTATAACAGACGCATTTCGTCAGCGACGAATTGCACTGCCCGTCACACTGAGACATCCAGTTGTTAGGTCTCATTAGCCTGTAATTTTTCTGGCTCTCAAGGATTGCTGCCGGAACACACTGTTAGGTGCTTGGCGACAGATGACTTGAGGGTGGTCGCTAGGCAGGCGGGCATTTACAAAATGTCCTTCCACCATGCGGAAATGTGTCCATGTGTCAGAAATTTTAAAATAGGATTAAAGGCTATTAACCTCTAAAGATCAAGCGTGCGGATGCGGAAGCTGTGGTGGAAGTAGATGCAGATACGTGCAACAGGTGTGCGAATTCGCATGCTCGATCTTTACGAATAGTACGGGGTTTTTAAAGTGTTCACACAACAATGCCGAAATTATACAAATTGTAAACAATTTGGGCGGTTTGTTTTTGTTTCGGTGCTTTTATAACGTATAAAATACATTCGTAAGTTCAACGTCAAAAGAGGGTTCAAATGTTTAGAAATATGTTCCTATATATGTACTTCGATTACTCTGTGGTTTGTAAACCACATAACATTATCAGTAATATTTTTATTTGTTTTAGATTGTCATATTAATGTTATGTACTTACTTTGGTCACCCTCAGTAGATGTACGGAAACGTCGGGACAAAAATAATGATAAATATATGCGATTTTAACCGTTTAAAGTTGTTTAATTACTAGACGTACGGAGCTTGTATCGTGACTATTATGAAAAATCTATACTAGTGTATATTGTAAACAGGAAAGATTTGTATTTTTGTATGCAACGTATAACTTTATAAACTACTGGACCGATTTGGATGAAATTTGGTATGGAAATAGTTTGAGACCCGGGGAAAGACACAACTGCGCAAAAAGAGGTTAATGGTTTTGCGTGATAACCGATATACGTAGGGGCAGAGCCGAGGCCGGAAAGCTAGTTATCGTATAATTATTAATTAGGCAAGGCTAGATAAGAGACCCAAGAATATTTTTCTGAAATAACTTCCAAAGCCAAATAAATTTTAAGAAATAGTACGTCGGGCCTATAACGTGTGAGGGGTGTGAAGGGTTTAAATAAGTATCTCTATCCAAATTATCACATCATGAATTTTAAGTTTTTTCTAATAAATATACTTTATTTTGTTCTTTTCAAAGTAGAGCTTAAGGTGCGGTGTGCTAGTCGAACATAGAATGTTCCAAACATTCGTACTTTTTTTTCATATGGTTGCATATCCTTCGCGAGAGCCGGACCACATTTGGCCAGTTTTTATTATTTGTTGCTATACAGTAGATATCTGACAATAATCATATCTTAATAAATCAATGCTTGTATTTTTTATTTTATTTTTTATCATTGCTGATAGGTAAGCCTTTGATCACAACCTCTCGTAACCTCCAACCTCGGTAAGTGATGATGTGGTCGAAGGTGTTAACAGGCTTGGCGACAGATTTTCTACTTGAGGGTGGTCGCTAGCCAAGCATTCGCAAAATGCCCTTCCACCATGCGGTGAAGCTCAAGCCCGCGGCGGGATTCAAACCATGGACCTGAAAAGTCCCTAGCCAATGCCACTGAGCCATCACTGCTTCGCATGTAGGTATTACCGTGGCCGCGCACCGTCCCCTATGACGGTTAAAGTAATACGATTGGAGTATGAAATTTCGGCTACAATTGCCGTGTCCAAGTGGCCGAGGGATTTAGGCTTTAGGGTTTAGGCATCCGACGCGATATCGGAGGACGTGGGTTCGATTCCCGCCTTGGGCAAAAAATTTTGTACTCCAATAATTTGTTAAATATATTTCGCTTAGCACGCGATAGTGCTTGTTATAATATTTAATGAAATATAGGTATTACCGTTTTTACGAAAGAGCAAAAAAAAAACACGTTTATTGTGCAGGGATCCCCTTTTATTTTTATTTTTTTTTCTATTATTATTTGTTAGGCAATCCACCATACCAACACAACTTCTGTGAAAATTCCAATGCTACCTATTACGGTTCCAAAGTTACAGACCTTTGAAGATCCGACGGACGGACCGTCCGACCTTCAAAGGCCCGATCTTTTGACAGCCCAGGCTTAGTAATAGAGTCTCGTTTTCTAGTACGGAACCCTAAAAATTATAAATCATTCGTTTGTTGTTGCAGTCAACGATGACCCATGTAACCCATCTCCATGTGGTGCTAATGCAGAATGTTTTGATGGAAAATGTAATTGTTTACCCGAATTCCAAGGAGATCCTTACTTTGGATGTCGGCCAGAATGTGTCCAAAGTACAGAGTGTGATCGCAATAAAGCATGTATCAGTAACAAGTGTATAAACCCTTGTCCTGGAACTTGCGCACCAAACGCAGTTTGCAATGTGGTGAATCATATTCCGATGTGTAGTTGTCCAGAGAAGATGACAGGGAACGCATTTGCGGAATGTCGACCAGTTTTAGGTATGTACCACAGTCATGATATACTTACACTATTTAAAAAATGCATTTTTTTGTTATACTGAGATTAAAATCGTAAATAATTTGATCTATTTCAGAAGCGCCCATATCAAATCCTTGTGAACCATCACCTTGTGGACCAAACAGCCAGTGCAGAGTAATAAACAACCAAGCCATTTGTTCATGCGCTCCTAACTATATTGGATCTCCACCTGCATGCCGTCCTGAATGTACCATAAGCGCTGAATGTCCATTAAATCAGGCTTGCAGTAATCAACACTGTGTTAATCCTTGCATTGGTTCTTGTGGAGTTAATGCCGAGTGCAAAGTTGTAAATCACAACCCCATTTGCACATGTCCAGTTTTTTATTCGGGTGATCCATTTTCACGTTGTTTCAAAAACCGTAAGTACCTATATTTACTCCAATAAAATGAGAATCCCACCAATATTATATAGATAATTTATGAGTGCGTTTATTACCTTCACGGGTAACTGCTTCTTCTTAGGTCTTGAAATAATACACGTGATACTTTTCACCCGTTATACGAAGTAGCTCGCAACCCCACAAACAATAAGTGACAAATAACCATGAAGGGCAATATTTTGAAACTAACACTACAACTATTTTTCATTTATCTACAGCTGAAAAACTACCAGAGCCCATAAATCCATGCACACCATCACCATGTGGACCAAATTCCCAATGTAGAGAGACTAATGAAGCGCCCTCATGTACCTGTTTAGAAGGATACCATGGTCAACCTCCGTACTGCAGACCTGAATGTAGCAGCAATGAAGAATGCTCGCAACATCTGGCATGTGTAAATAATAAATGCAGGAATCCATGTGAAGATGCTTGTGCCTCTGGCGCTGAATGCAGAGTCGTCAGCCACTCTCCAATTTGTCTGTGTCCTTACGGTTTTACTGGAGATCCATTCTTCGAGTGCAGGCAAGAAGTTTTGCAAATAGAACCCATAGCAACACCATGCTCACCTTCGCCATGTGGACCCAACGCCGTTTGTACAGAAAGGAATAACGCTGGAGCGTGCTCATGTATTGAAGGATATATGGGAAATCCATATGAGGGCTGTCGCCCAGAATGCGTTATGAATACGGACTGTCCTTCAAACAAAGCTTGCCGTAACAACAAGTGTAGCGACCCCTGTCCAGGAAGTTGTGGTACTAATGCTGAATGCCAAGTAGTAAACCATTCGCCACGTTGCACTTGTCTCAATGGATACACTGGAGATCCCTTCAAGTATTGTGTTTATCAAGGTAAGCGCATGCAAAACAATATAAATTTATTTTCATTCTTCTAAAGTTCTACTTCAGTAGGTATAAAAACTCTTTGGTTTGTTTTTATATGAAAAACAAACGAAACAAACTACAATCTCCTTGGTGAAAAGTGTAGAAACGTTTTTTTTTCTATTTAAAACACTAGTGCGGTAATGTAAAAAAAAGCACGAGTGCGTAATAGACTAGATATATTATGCCACAAAAATCGGTGCATTTAAAGGCCCGTTACGAGCGAGTGTGTAAAAAAAGTATTTTCAACACCCATGCTCGTAAAGTGGGCTTTATTATATCGTTGTTACGGCCATAAACCGAACTATAACACCCTCGTACATAATAATATTATACACTAGTGCGTAATAGAATTATCCCTACAAAGTTAAGTTAGTACCTAACTGCAAATAATATGCAAGTAAACAGAGCATTTTCAATTTAACCGGGTAATACAGATTTGTAACATCAAAGAAGTTTATATGTAATCAAATATCATATAAATTTGCCGAGCGCAAAAAAAAACTTGCGCGCTCTTTTTCATAATTTTCGTACATATCGAATTTGTGCAATATACATTTTTTTTTTTTTCCTCGCATGGGTGTTGAAAAAGTGCGTATGAAACTCGTGAGCCACTTGCTCATTTACGAAATTACAAATATACGGTAGGAAAAATTTAAGTCATGTGCGGGATTAGCTCACTTGTATCATAATCTACTATTATCATTGTTATTAGCATTCTATCGCATAATGTATAGGGTTTTTTAAAAAGAAAAGAACAGACAACGTAATTTTGTCTGTTTATTTTTTGTACAGTTTATGTATTTGTATTGAATACTAATAACCCTGTTTAAAGCATTTCTTACTATAAGAGAACATTTAAGACGACAAACGTGTTGGTGAAAGATACAACAAATACGATCTTTTATTAATTTATAGTATAATTTGTGATAATTATATAAATAGCCAGACGGCGGTACGCATAATGTGAAACAGTTTCACACGGAAAACCTCAGAATAGAGAACATACTCAGTTCTGATCAGAACGCATAGTGATCTTTCCCGCCATGCGTTGTGTTCACTACCCGAGGTATCTGAAGTTGAATCTCCAACGAATTGTATTTTATGCTATCCATATTCTATGATCCAGAATAAATTTGTAGAGTATTAATATTATTGCTTCTTGGCAAAATAAAAGAACAGAGATGATATTCTATTGGTCGTTAAAAAATTAATATATTATATATGTACTATACGTTTTAATTTCAGAATCACCACCAACACATATTCCGGTTAACGTTTGCTATCCGTCACCTTGTGGACCTAACAGTCAATGCAAAGCAATCAACAACCAAGCAGTATGCTCCTGTTTGATTGAATATGTAGGAGCTCCACCAAATTGTCGTCCTGAATGCGTAGTGAGCTCGGAGTGTCCACAAGATAAAGCCTGCGTCAAACAAAAATGTGTGAACCCTTGTCCAAAGCCTTGTGGTGTTAACTCCGATTGTAAAGTAATCAACCACAGTCCAATATGTTCCTGCAAAGTATCTTACACCGGGGATCCGTTTACAATCTGTAGACCTATACAGTGTATGTATATTTCGGATGTAGTAATATATCCCTGATTAATAATAATAATTGTGTTTAACTTAAAAATGTAACATGCATGTCTTCTTGAATCCTTTGTTTATGTATTTTGGTTTTCCTATTGTGAATTCTAATGATTGTATTTTTCAGTTGAACCAGTTCCCGACGTAATAAATCCTTGTATTCCATCACCGTGTGGTCCAAATGCTCAATGTAGAGATATCGGCAATTCGCCATCATGTTCTTGCCTACTCACATTTATTGGTAGCCCTCCGAACTGTCGACCAGAGTGCACAATACACTCAGATTGTCCTAGTGATCGTGCCTGTATTAACTCCAAGTGTCAAGATCCTTGTCCTGGTTCTTGTGGCGCTTCTGCTACATGTAATGTTCAAAATCATATACCGATCTGCACTTGCATCGAAGGTTACATTGGTGATCCATTCGTTAGTTGTAGACCGAAACCACTAGAAGGTAAACGATTTGTTTTTCAATTATTTTTGTAAGACTAATTACTATTATACAATTAAACTATTTCGCTAAAGATACTTCTTTCTTTCAGTGGAGGCAATTGTTATGGATGATTGTTCTAACATACGCTGTGGGTCGAACGCTGAATGTATTAATGGCCAATGTCAATGTTTACCGGAATATCAGGGTGATCCTTACTTCAATTGCCGTCCAGAGTGTGTTTACAGTACTGATTGTGATCCGCTAAAAGCATGCGTTCAAAGGAAATGTGTGGATCCTTGCGTCGGGGCATGTGGTCAAAATGCAGTTTGTCAAGTAGTGAATCATATTCCTATGTGTAGTTGTAATAACGGCTATACCGGAAATGCATTTATCGTATGCAGTCCCATAAGAGGTAATTAATATTCACTTAAGATTGATTTTGACATAGGTCTAGTTACTCGTTTTTACACATACTTTATTTACTTTCCAGTGACCCCCAGCGAACGTCCATGTAGCACAGCAGTTTGCGGACCTAACAGCCAATGTCGTGAAATCAACAATCAGGCTGTCTGTTCATGTTTGCCAACATATTTGGGCATCCCGCCTGCCTGTCGACCAGAGTGTGTCGTCAGTGCAGAATGTCCCCAAAATCAAGCATGTAATAATCAAAAGTGCATAAATCCTTGTGTGGGAGTATGCGGAATAAGAGCGTCATGCGAAGTTGTAAATCACAATCCAGTATGTGCGTGCCCAGCCGGGCACACTGGTGACCCTTTTGTTCAGTGCACTTTTATTACGAGTAAGTGAAGTAAATGAAATTATCGTGAGTTTCACACATTCAAATATTATAAATTAACCAGCAAAATATTCAAGTTATGGATCAAATACTTAGACCCGATCTCTATCAGATTCTCATCATCAGAGAGCCATCAACCAGCTCATCAGCCGGGATTATTCCCGTCGGGCACCAGTGCACGGGAGTGTTTTACCGGTTAATTTAAAATATTTAGATAAGTGAAGTAAATGCATGAGTCATGACGTTGGTAGTCGTAGTCAAATTGCCATTTCTTTATATTTATACATTTATGTTTCAGATTCACCACCAGTATTTGTAAATCCGTGTCAACCTTCACCTTGCGGGCCAAATTCGATTTGTAAGGAAATAAATGGCAGTCCATCATGTACATGTCTTCCAGAATATAAAGGAGAACCACCGTACTGCAAGCCAGAGTGTCTTAGCAACAGTGAATGTGCGACACATTTGGCTTGTGTTAATCAAAAATGTAAAGATCCTTGTGTTCAAGCTTGCGGTGCTAACGCTGAATGTCGTGTGGTTAGCCACTCGGCCATGTGCGTATGTCCACAAGGATATATTGGAGATCCATTCTCACAATGTACTTTGAAAACTCAAATTGAAATCTTAACGCCGTGTTCACCTTCTCCTTGCGGTCCTAATGCAGTATGTAGAGAACAAAACAAAGTAGGATCATGCACCTGCAGCGAAGACTACTTTGGAAATCCGTACGAAGGCTGCCGACCAGAATGTGTCTCAAACTCCGATTGTCCAGGAAACAGAGCGTGTATAAGCAACAAATGCCAGGATCCTTGCCCTGGAACATGTGGTGTTAATGCTGAATGTAGCACTGTTAATCACGCCCCGCAGTGTACTTGTAAAAATGGTTACACCGGAGATGCATATCGTAGATGTAATCCCATACCATGTAAGTATAATGACGAAGATGTAGGAGAAATATTAATTAAAACCTAACTTACTAGCGATAAAAATAGTATGTTATACAATTAAAAAATTAATAAAAGCTAACTTACTAGCGATAGAAAATAGTATGTTAGCCAAAAGGCTGAATGTAGAGTTTTAAAAATTATATGATTAAAAGAGCTACTGCGAAAATGAAATAAAGCTGTTTTTTAAGAGTTAATTTTTCGTACTTGACGATATCACTGATTTAAGTGAAGAAGGTAGTAGATACTTTGATAGCGTTTTTATATTTTTTGGCTATACAATATGATGTCAGTACAGTATGCTTTTATAAAACACATTCTTGAAATTGGTTATGTTGAAAGTTTTGTTTATTTGTAATTGAAGTTTAGTCAGACGGAATCTAGGAAAAGTCTCTGGTATCCTTTTTGCAGACAAGTGAAAACAAGCTGTTTTTTTAATTACATCTATACCATTTCAGTGCAAGAGCCAATAAACGTTTGTTTCCCGAATCCATGTGGACCAAATAGTCAGTGCCGTGAAACCAACGGCCAAGCTGTTTGCAGTTGCTTACCTAACTACATTGGCGAGCCTCCGTTGTGCAAACCTGAATGCTTGCTGAGCTCGGATTGTGTTGTCAACAAAGCCTGCATAAATCAGAAGTGTGTTGATCCTTGCCCTGGTCCATGTGGCCAAAAGGCTGAATGTAGAGTTTTTAATCACAATCCAATATGCAGTTGCCGTACAGGCTTTACGGGTGACCCATTTACTAGATGTTATCCTAAACCAGGTAATTATCACACTCATCTGTTTTGTTTTGATGAATTTTCTTTATTATTAGGACCATTTTCATACATATTTTACTTTTTCAGTCACACAACCACAATTGGACGAGACCAGAGACCCTTGCGCTCCTTCACCATGTGGACCATTCTCTATTTGTAGGAATTTAGGGAGACAGCCTTCATGTTCTTGTTCTCCAAATTATATTGGAAGTCCTCCAAACTGTAGGCCAGAATGTGTGTCTAATCAAGACTGCGTTAGTTCAATGGCTTGTATAAATGAGAAATGCAAAGATCCTTGCCCAGGGTCTTGTGGACAAAATGCGCAATGTTCAGTAATAAATCACGTTTCTATATGCACATGCTTAGAAGGTTACAAAGGTGATCCATTTACGTCATGTGCTCTTGTAATTATTCAAGGTAATTTATATAATATATTGATTATGTATTTCACCAGAACTTACAAACTCAAACGTAACTCCGACATTAGAGAGTTATTTTGTTAAGTTTTTTCAAATAATTTTAGATGTCCCGACGGATCTATGCAATCCTTCACCATGTGGCTCTAATACTGCGTGCAACGAAGGAGAGTGTACATGTTTGCCAGAATACCGTGGCGACCCTTATGTCGGATGCCGACCTGAATGCACAGTTAGTACAGACTGTTTGAGAAATCAAATATGTGTCAGGAAAAAATGCGTCAATCCGTGTCCAGATACTTGCGGCAGACAGGCAATTTGTGAAGTTATCAACCATATCCCCATGTGCACCTGCCCTTCAGGGTACGCAGGAAATTCATTTGTGGCCTGCAATGTTGTTCAAGGTAAATACATTCAAATACTTACCTCCTATGTTATACATTTGATATCAATGCATACAATACGTTCCCTAAATATTGCATGAACTGTCCATTAACTAAACTTTGATTTTTGCATTATAATTATATAATTAATATATTATTTATTTCCAGCACCACTGCCTACAAATCCTTGCAATCCGAGCCCATGTGGTCCGAACAGTCAATGTCGACAAGTAAACAATGTTGCCGTGTGCTCATGTATACCAGGATATTCAGGAAACCCACCAACTTGCCGAGCTGAGTGTACAA
This sequence comes from Plagodis pulveraria, assembly GCA_963890685.1. NCBI lineage: Eukaryota > Metazoa > Arthropoda > Insecta > Lepidoptera > Geometridae > Plagodis > Plagodis pulveraria. Next base: position 21,477,875 of record OY982957.1, read on the forward strand.
CAAGTTCAGAATGTCCACTGAACAAGGCGTGTAACAATTACAAATGTATTAACCCTTGTAAGGGATCTTGCGGCGTTGGTGCTCTATGTGAAGTTGTCAATCATAATCCAATATGCTCTTGCCCCAATGACTTTACCGGGGATCCTTTCACTAGATGTGTACCTAAACGTATGTATTGAAAATTTATAAATAATATTTTATATAATATTTAAAATAATGTATTATTAAAATATTTTTGTTCATATTTACAGCTCTTGAGATTCCAGTTCAAATAAATCCTTGTTCACCTTCACCTTGTGGACCTAATGCGATATGTCAACCCATTAACGAGTCTCCTTCATGCTCGTGTATGCCGCAATTTATAGGATCTCCACCAAACTGCAGACCCGAATGTTCAAGCAATAGTGAATGTCCTAATCACCAGGCATGTTTGAATAACAAATGCAGCGACCCATGCGTTGGAGCATGTGGCACAAGTGCAGAATGTCGTGTCGTTAGCCATACACCAGCCTGCGTGTGTCCATCTGGATACAATGGAGATCCATTTACGTTTTGCACTGTCCAACAAAATACTCCCACGTTCGAACGTCTAACGCCGTGTACTCCTTCACCTTGTGGTAGCAACGCCGTTTGCAAAGAACGTGATAACGTAGGGTCTTGTGTATGTAATCTTGGCTATTTTGGAAATCCTTACGAAGGCTGTCGACCAGAATGTACAGTCAGTACTGATTGTCCTTCAAACAAAGTTTGTCAACAAAACAAGTGCCATGATCCTTGCCCAGGCACATGTGGTGTGAACGCAGAGTGCCAAACTGTAAATCATGTACCGATCTGTACTTGTGTTTCCGGATACACAGGAAATCCTTTCCAAAACTGCGTTATCATTCAAAGTACGTATATTATTATTTCAAATAGTTTGCATTTTAAAGGCAAAATAAAATAACGTGGAAAAGTTAGTTGAACTAACTAGTTTTATTTTGCATTTGTTAAGGTTTTTAAGCTTACTCGTTCAGCAGCAGTTATCGTAAAAGATGCAAATGAGTAAATAGAATTTAATTGAATTTTTTTTCATCTATTATTAAAACATTTTTCATCTTCAGATACTGTGATAGTTGTTTGTTTACTTATTATTTCTTTCTTTTAGATATTGACACACCGAAAAATCCTTGTAGCCCGTCGCCTTGTGGTCCAAATAGCATCTGCAAGGAAATTAACGATCAAGCTGTTTGTTCTTGTAGCCCAGAATATCGGGGAGTTCCACCAAATTGTAGGCCAGAATGCATAGTCAGTGCTGAATGTCCGATCGATAAAGCTTGTATATCACTGAAATGTAGCGATCCATGCCACGGTCAATGTGGACTACACGCCACGTGTCATGTTATCAACCACAGCCCTATATGTTCGTGTAGAGAACGATACACAGGAGATCCATTTAGCCGCTGTTATCCGTTTGTTGCTCCTGTACAGGCTGAACCACCTGAAAATCCGTGTTTGCCTTCTCCATGCGGACCGTTTAGCGAATGTAAAGAAATGGGTGGCATACCTTCCTGTAGTTGTCTACCTAATTACATCGGTGCACCACCTGTATGCCGCCCCGAATGTACCATTAATGCCGATTGTCCCAACAATTTTGCTTGCATTAACCAAAAATGCAAAGATCCATGTCCAGGATCTTGTGGTCTGAATGCACAATGTATCGTTAAAAATAATATGCCTATATGTACCTGCCTACAAAACTATGTTGGTGACGCCTTCACGGAGTGTAAATATCAAGGTAAAACATAGTTATTTCAGTAGCTAGTATATCATCAGCACGAATCAAATAATTATCGTTAAATTATTTTTGTATTTTTGCAGAAGTGGTCCAAGACGAAATTGATCTTTGTAATCCATCTCCATGTGGTGCCAACGCAATTTGTAATGAAGGAGAATGTTCATGTCTACCTGAGTACCATGGAGACCCCTATTTTGAATGTCGCCCAGAATGTGTGCTGAGCTCAGATTGCAGCCAAGACCGAGCATGTTTAAGAAATAAATGCGTGAACCCATGTAATAGTGGAGTTTGTGCAACTAACGCTATTTGCGAAGTTATAAACCACATACCTATGTGTAGATGTCCAGAAAGAATGACAGGAAATGCATTTATTCAATGCTCAGCTATTGAAGGTAAGGATAAATAATAAAAGTTTTAGGCTCTACGGTAATCATGTACATAATCAAAATGCTATAGTATTACACAAATAATAATGTATACAACATTTTTGCTGACAGCCAATTGTATTTTGTTTTAGTTATGAATACACAACCATGTCAACCAAGCCCATGTGGACCTAACAGCCAGTGCCGTCAGATAAATAGTCAAGCTGTGTGTTCATGTTTGGTCGGCTTCATCGGGAGCCCACCCTCATGCAGACCAGAATGTACATTAAGCACTGATTGTCTGCCAAATGAAGCTTGCAGTAATAGGAAATGCGTTAATCCATGTCAAGGCGCTTGTGGCGTAGCAGCTAAATGCCAAGTTATTAATCACAACCCGATATGTTCTTGTCCAGCTTCGTTCACTGGAAATCCATTTATAAGATGTGTTCTCCAAGAGTTTAACCCTGAACCAGTCAATCCATGCACTCCATCGCCATGTGGTCCAAACTCCATATGCAAAGAAATTTCTGGATCACCGTCATGTTCCTGTCAAAGTGGATATGTAGGTTCTCCTCCTTACTGCAAGCCTGAGTGTATCAGCAATTCTGAATGTCCTATACATCTCGCATGCATTAATCAGATATGTGCGGACCCATGTATAGGTTCATGTGGAAATAACGCTGATTGTCACGTAATCAGTCACTCTCCTACGTGCTCTTGTTTGTCAGACTTCACTGGTAACCCGTTCATAGAATGTCACCGAATGCAAATTACACAAGATATAGCAACACCTTGCCAGCCGTCTCCTTGCGGTGCTAACGCAGTATGCAAGGAGTTTAATGGTGCTGGATCATGTACATGTTTGTCAGACTACTTTGGTAATCCATACGAAGGTTGCAGGCCGGAGTGTATTATAAACACGGATTGTCAATCAAACAAAGCTTGTGTCCAGACAAAATGTCAAGACCCATGTCCAGGAGCTTGCGCACCTAACGCTATTTGTCAAGTAGTCAATCATGCACCATCTTGTTCTTGTGAAAGAGGTTTCACCGGTGATCCCTTCCGCTACTGCACACCAGAACGTAAGTTTTTATTTTTATTTTAACGGAATTATTACAGTACCACCCGCAATTATTTGCTGATGATATCAATCAATTGTTACAGAAATTGTTCACACACCGATTGACGTGTGTCAACCATCACCATGCGGACCAAACAGTCGATGTCAGGAGGTGAATTCGCAAGCAGTTTGCTCATGTTTACCAACTTACATAGGCACTCCTCCAGGCTGCCATCCGGAGTGTGTCACTAGCGCAGAGTGTCCGCGCGAAAAAGCTTGCGTAAACCAGAAATGCGAAAATCCTTGCTTAAATGCTTGTGGAATAAATACTGAATGCAGAGTTATTAATCACAGCCCTATTTGCCAATGTAAATTGAGATACACTGGAGATCCATTTACAAGATGTAATCCTATACCTCGTAAGTTACAAACAAATACTTATATATTTAAATTAAGGACTAATCCTTGTATATTTATTGAATTCTTAAACTTTATTAATTGATGCCAATGTCATCAGTGCAAGAAGTGGGTGTCACAAGATTTTTAGAAGTAACAAGTTTAACGTGTATAAGTTTACAACACACTGTTATATATTTTCAGCTCCAGTGGCAAACGTTGTTTTAGAACCATATAGAAATCCATGCGTACCATCACCATGTGGGCCAAACTCTATTTGCCAAGAAAATGGCAACGTGCCTTCTTGCACTTGTATGCCAAGCTACATTGGAAGCCCACCTAGCTGTAGACCCGAATGTACAATAAACTCTGAGTGTCCATCTTCTCAAGCATGCATACAACAGAAGTGTCGTGATCCTTGTCAAGGTTCCTGCGGTATTGCAGCTTTGTGTACAGTTTCTCGTCATACACCTATTTGTTCATGTCCAGAAGGATACTCCGGTGATGCGTTTACTATGTGCACACCAAAGCCTCCAGGTATGGCCTTACTTATTATAAAATAAACCACCATTTAAAAATAAATGTGAAATAAAATCTAGAAAATCATATGCTCGTATAATATATATATATAATGTATATATTTTGTATTTCAGAAGCTGACGTTATGTATGACAAATGCAATCCCTCGCCTTGCGGCACAAATGCTATTTGTCGTGAAGGCGAATGTTCTTGCGTTGAGGAACATCAAGGTGATCCTTACGTTGGCTGCCGTCCTGAATGTGTACTAAGTACTGATTGCCCCAGAGATAAAGCATGCTTAAAAAATAAGTGTGTTAATCCGTGTCAAGGGACGTGCTCTGCTAGTGCAATTTGTGAGGTGATAAATCATGTGCCGATGTGCAGTTGTCCACAAGGAATGACCGGAAATGCTTTCTACAACTGTGAACCAATTCGAGGTAATAGAAATACGAATGTAAAGAAACTTTAGGTAACTATTGAAAATTACAATAAGTTCCTTAATTGTTAATATTACATTTTCAGTGCCCCTTGTAACAAATCCATGTCTACCATCTCCTTGTGGTCCTAACAGTCAGTGCAGAGAAATAAACGGGCAAGCTGTTTGCACATGTATTCCGAATTACAAAGGAAGTCCTCCTCTATGTAGGCCAGAATGTGCAGTCAGCTCTGACTGTGCACCTAACAAAGCTTGCAGCAATCAAAGATGTATTGACCCATGCATGGGATCCTGCGGAGTGGAAGCAAAATGCACTGTTGTAAAGCATAACCCTATTTGCACGTGTCCACCAAAATTCACCGGGGATCCATTCACTAGATGTGTACCTTACAGTAAGTATCATTCAGTATTTTTTTTATAAATTCTTTTGTTTATAAATGTGTAGCTAATCATTACGGTACTTACTTCTAGGGCCTCCTGTCGCGGATATTACTCCTTGCACCCCATCACCATGTGGTCCTAATTCAATCTGCCGAGAAGTATCCGAAACTCCATCATGTACTTGCATGGAAAACTTCTTTGGAACACCACCTTATTGCAGGCCAGAATGTACAAGCAACAGCGAATGTCCGACTAATCAGGCTTGTGTCAATCAGAAATGCAAAGATCCTTGTGTTAATGCTTGCGGATTTAATGCCCAATGTAAAACGATCAGCCATTCACCAATGTGTTTCTGTGATAGTGGCTTTACTGGTGATCCGTTCTCAAACTGCTATCTACAACAAGAAATTCCGGAGAGAACTACTCCATGTGAACCATCACCATGTGGGCCCAACGCTGTTTGCAAGGAATACAATAATGCTGGATCTTGCACTTGTTTGTTAGAATATATAGGAAATCCATATGAGGGATGCAGACCGGAATGCAGTGTCAATACGGATTGTATACCTAGCAAGGCTTGCATACGAAACAAATGTCAAGACCCATGTCCAGGGACTTGCGGTCCAATGGCTCTATGTTCGGTGGTTAACCATTTACCATCATGCTCCTGTCCACCTGGGTACACGGGTGATCCATACAGAAGGTGTAACATATTCAATGGTAAATTATCACTTGAGTATTAAGACAATATATTTTTTTTATTACCTTAATGAGTGTTTGTTAATTATTGCTGTTATTTTTCAGAGCCCGAATCAGATAATATTACTCCATGTCAGCCAAACCCATGTGGTCCTAATAGTATTTGTCGCCCAGCTAACGGTCAGAGTGCTTGTTCTTGCATGCCAAACTACATCGGTTCACCGCCAGGTTGTAGACCAGAATGCACAGTCAGTTCGGAATGTTCTACGGACAAAGCTTGCATCAATCAGAAATGTGTTGACCCATGTCCTAATCACTGTGGACTTAACACAAAATGTAGAGTTATTAACCACAGTCCAATATGTACTTGTAATCAAGGATACATTGGAGACCCCTTTACACGCTGTTACCCACAACGTAAGTTAATGAAACATATTTTTGGGACCATTTATTTTTTGCACTTAATAGTATTTATACTAAAATGTTATTTTCAATTTCAGCTCCAGTACCAGTCATACAAGACCCAGTTAAGAACCCATGTCAACCAAGTCCTTGCGGTCTTAATGCCATATGCAGAGATATTAACGGATCTCCGTCTTGTTCATGTATGCCCAACTTCCAAGGAATGCCTCCCAACTGCCGACCAGAATGTGCTATTAACGAAGATTGTCCATCAAACAAAGCTTGTATAAACATGAAATGTCGAGATCCATGCCCTGGCAGTTGTGGGCAGAATGCTGTTTGCACAGTATTCAGCCACCTTCCATCGTGTGCATGCTCTCAAGGATCTACTGGGGATCCATTTATCTCTTGCAATTTCTTACAGCCAATTGAAGGTACGAAAATAATTAATATAGGAACTAGAGATGAGTGAACTTATCGCCTGTATATCACGCTTGCCAACGACGCGACGCGACGGTTGCATTCTTCTTTATTAGCATTCGTCATCCAGAATTTGTACTATCACAGTGTATTTTAAATCAGTAGCTGTAATAACTCAAGCTGATGCTGAGTAGACACTGGACAGGAACGCAGTGTAATAGAAATTAATCAGCTTTAAACGGTTTAAATCACATATATTTATCATTGTTATTAAACCGACGTTTCAAACACTTTGCAATGATTGACCACGATCACTGCAAAGATCACAGGGCGACTACACCCCGCTAAGTCACTCTGTGACCACGATCACTGTGATAAATATACGCGATTTAAACAGTTTAAAATTGTTCAATTACTATGCTATGTGTAATTATTGCGAAAACTTAATACCACATAAGCAATACAACAACTTTCGATTTTGCTGCAAGTGCGAATAATGCGGCAGCGTGTATGCCTTATTTATAACAAATACCTTGGTTTAGTAGGAATGGTTGGGATTACCAACCACTATTAAGATTGTGATTCATTCATGGTGTTACTACTATAACAAAATGCTGTCAAAGTTTATGATGCCAGGGGGTGCATTTTTTCGATGTGTTGTTTACCTGACTTGATGATATTTTCAGTTATAGATTGTTAGTTTATATTTATTCGTAGATTGTTAGAAAAATATTAGATAATTATATCTATTTAACTTTTTCACAGATGAAACGCCAACGGACCTTTGTAACCCATCCCCATGCGGATTTAATGCACAATGTAGAGACGGAATATGCACTTGTTTAAATGAATATCATGGAGATCCATACTTCGGATGTCAGCCCGAGTGTGTCACGAATATGGATTGTCCTCTTGATAAAGTATGTTCTAGCAACAAATGTGCAAATCCTTGTCCTGGCACATGTGCCCCAACTGCACAATGTAATGTTTACAATCATATTCCGATCTGCACTTGCCCTGAAGGAACATCAGGCAACGCATTTGTCGAGTGCCATACCCAAAGTAAGTAACAATAAAATGATCGTGAATCAATATATACACAGAATGATGTTTTATTTAATAAATAAAACTTACATTAAAGTAACCATGTAAACCAATTCAAATTTTCAGTGATTGAAGTTATTCAACCATGCAGTCCAAGTCCATGCGGGCCTAACAGTCAATGTAGAGCGATAAATGGTCAAGCAGTATGCTCGTGTTTGCCATCGTTTATAGGAAGCCCACCGTCTTGTAGACCTGAGTGCACGATCAGCGCTGAATGTCCTTTAAACGAGGCATGCAATAATCACAAATGTATAAACCCATGCCTGGGTACTTGTGGTTATGGAGCAAGATGTGAAATTGTTAATCACAATCCGATTTGTTCGTGTCCAGCACAATACACGGGAAATCCGTTTACACATTGTGACCCCATAGGTACGTATTAATTGGAATAATTATTTAACGTGATGATATCTCATCATTAAATTATCTTTAATATTATATATCTTATTTCAGTTTCTACACCTCTACCACCAGTTGATCCTTGCTTACCATCGCCATGTGGACCATACTCAGTGTGTAAAGTGATTGGCGAATCACCTTCATGCACTTGTCAATCAGACTACATCGGTTCCCCACCGAATTGTCGCCCAGAGTGTGTCAGTAATTCTGAGTGTCCTAGTAACTTAGCCTGTGTAAATCAAAAATGTAGAGACCCGTGCCCAGGAAGTTGTGGATACAATGCAGACTGCAAAATCATCAGTCACGCTTTGGTTTGCTCATGTCCATTTGGTCAAACAGGTGATCCTCTAGCAGCATGCAGTCCGGTCAAAGGTAATATAAATACCCAATCATATGGAAATATTTATTTTCGCAGCTATAATGTGTCCCGATATATGTAATAATAATTACATGTTTTTATTCTTTTAGATACCATAATTGAATATAGTTCACCTTGCGATCCTTCACCTTGTGGCATTAATGCTGAGTGCAAGGAAAGAAACGGCGCTGGATCTTGCAGATGCACGGAATCGTATGTCGGTAACCCTTACGAAGGATGTCGACCGGAATGCGTGATTAATAGTGATTGTGCACCCATGTTGGCATGTATTCAAAGCAAGTGTAGAGACCCTTGTCCAGGCATTTGTGCACCAAATGGAATTTGCCAAGTAGTAAATCATCTACCGTCTTGTTATTGCCCACCAGGATTAACCGGCAATGCATATGTCAACTGCATAGAACAAGTTGAAGGTATGTTAAGTTTCCCGCAAACAAAAACACGTTATAAAATGTGAATTCTTTTATATAATTGACATTTATATTCATTAAATGCCATTGGGTATACCTGTTACTTCGGGGATATAAAGCCATAATATAAAATGTTATGTTAATTGTGTAACATTGTTCCAGATGTCGTTAAGCGAACACCGTGCACTCCTTCACCGTGTGGCCCGAACAGTCAATGCCGCGAGATTAATTCACAAGCCGTATGTAGTTGCCAGCAAGATTTTATGGGCACTCCTCCTAATTGCCGGCCTGAATGTACGATAAATAGCGAATGTCCCAGCGATAAAGCTTGTATCAATAGAAAATGTGTGGATCCTTGCGTTGGTCAATGTGGAAGAAACGCTAATTGTAGAGTATTTGCTCATAATCCAATTTGCTCTTGCAAGGATCGATTCACTGGAGATCCTTTTACAAACTGCATTCCCAGTAAGTAACTTTACTATTTTTATCTTACCTAATTAGTTGTGTAGAATTATGTTACATACTCTTCTTTATATTTGGTTAATATTCGGGTTTTTTTGCACGGGTGTGATTCTTGGATCATTCAACTGTCGTGTTGCTCCGTATAGATCATAGCATATATTAAGTCATTTAATTTTTTTTTACCGTATTAACACGCTCTGAACAGGTTCAATTCAAAAAAATATCCGCCAACCTCCTTTAAACAAGCATTTAACAACATAGTAATCACTATAATTATTTTTGAATATTGTTTTACAAATATTCATTTGTACCATTAATTGGTAGCCAATATTTATATACTTAGTAGAAACCCCAAACTTCCCCTTATCTATGAAAATAAAACACACACACAGCTCTAGTTGGATACACACTTAAGTTGTAGTACTAACAAGATGTTGACGGCCCCCTTAAAGATTTGGTTCTTAATTTTTTTTTGAGTTATTGTGTTCTGATTCTCATAAAGTCTCTCATCTCTTATCTTTACAAAACAGGATATTTTGCTGGGGGCATTACGGCACAATCAATGGTTTTTAACATTTTATTTCAAATATCTTTCTTTATATTATAATTCATATTATATTTATTACATAATATATGTTTTTCAGTGGCTGTATCGATTCCAACTTTGGCACAAGAAGTAAATCCTTGCGTGCCGTCGCCGTGCGGACCCAACTCGCAATGTCAAAACTTCAATGGCAATGCTCGTTGCTCCTGTCTACCCAACTACATCAGCTCTCCACCACGATGCCGGCCCGAGTGCTCTATTAACTCCGAATGTAATGCTGTTATGGCTTGCATCAACAATAGGTGTACTGACCCATGTCCTGGGGCTTGCGGAAGCAACGCGCAATGTAACGTGAACAATCATTTGCCTATCTGCTCTTGCCTACCTGGGTTTACTGGCGATCCATTTAGCATCTGCCAAATCATACAAAAAGGTACGTTGAGATGTTCATTAATCAAATATATTTTCATTCTTATATAATAGTCAGTGTACAAAACTTTAATAAAAAAATGTGTTTTTTAGACCCAGAACCAGTAAATCCATGCTCGCCATCACCATGCGGCGCCAATGCTGTATGTCAGGATGGACTCTGCACATGTTTACCAGAATACCAAGGGGATCCTTATTACGGTTGCAAGCCAGAATGCGTTCTGAACTCGGACTGCCCAAGAGACAGAGCGTGTATCAACAGCAAATGCGGAGACCCGTGTATCGGAACGTGTGGTTCTGGCGCTGTTTGCGAGACTATTAATCACATTCCTATGTGCTCTTGTCCTCCAGGCTATAGTGGATCCCCATTCAGTTATTGTGACAAACTGCATGGTAAGCATATGATTCTTCTTTTAACACATATTGTGCCATGATACCAATGATCTCACATTCATCTTTTTTAGTTCATGATTCTTCTGTAGCTCAAATTAAATTTGTAGATAACCTATTGTCTTTTAGTTTCAATGTATTATTTTATTTATGTTTCATTTATAGAACCACCTGCAATTTTGAATTTGTGCGACCCCTCTCCTTGCGGACCAAACAGTCAATGCAAAGAAGTGAACGGGCATGCCGTGTGTGTCTGTATACAAGGTTACATTGGCAGCCCTCCAAATTGTCGGCCGGAATGTGCAGTAAGCTCTGAGTGCAAGTTGAATCAAGCCTGTTCCAACCAGAAATGTATAGACCCTTGCCCTGGTGCTTGCGGTCGCAACTCCCATTGTATAGTAGTTAACCACAACCCTGTATGCAGCTGCCTTAACGGATATTCTGGCGATCCATTCACATATTGTGAATTTATTCGTAAGTGTACCATTTTTTATATTAATTACGAGCTTGTAATCACTATCTCACTATATATTATGAAATTATCTAATTAGTATGAACCTAGGACGGGAATACCAAATTTGGCGCCCTAATATAGGTATGAACGTATTTATGATAGAGTCAAAACAAAACATTGGCCAAGTGTGAGAAGGGCCACGCTCATTTATAATTCCTTATTGCAAAATAAAAAAATGTTGGATGTTTTGAATCAGAGTTCCAAAACTATATAATAAATCATCGTGTTAAGTATATATCGTACTGTATTCAATGAGTTCTAGACGATGAAGCCCGCATTAGAGGGTGCAAAATAGTTATTTTTCGGCTACCGTATTAGAGCCCCACTGAAATAGTTATTTATTATGAAAGACTGCAAAGTTGTTAAATGGCACGAGTAGTTTTATTGAAGAGACTTTACTGAGGAAGCGAAGGTTTTTGAACAAGGAGCTAAGCAAATGGTTTTAAATATAGAATCATGAGCGTACCAAAGTACGAGATTTGTTTCAAATGTAAGAGACGCAAAATTACTATGCTGCCGAGCGCAACACATTTTTTTTCACTCCAGCTAAGAAAATGCTACGTGGAAGAAAAACAGCTCGTATCATGTAGTAAATTGGCATAAAATTATAGTAAAAATTTAAAGTTAATATCTCTAAAATTGGATATATTTGAAGTACTTAAATTATTTTTCTGAAACTTTTAGAGTGGTTCGAACTTTAATAGGTAACCTTTTCCACGATTCCAGATTTTGAATGATAAATAATAAAAGTATTCTCAAATAGATAGTACATTAATCATTGTCACAGGATTTATTCTCTGGTTAATGATATGTATTGTAAAAAAATTTAAGAATAATGAATTGTTTAATTTAATTTTTGTATTATTTTTGTAATATTTAATAATAATTTATTTTTAATGGCCAATGACAATGATTGATTATGTAATCTGAATTGTTTATTTTATATGACTTGAAAATATAGTAGCAATAAATGATTTTGATTTGATTTGATAAACAATAACGTTCCACACTTGTGCGGTGAAAAATAATTTACTTGAATTCCTAGTCGAATATTGAGCCAACGTTCTACACAAAATATCAAAATTTCAATTTCTATATCCGTTTACAAGCTAAAGACCCGTGACGTACGGACTTGTTGCGTTGTTAAAAAATTACAATCAGCTAACTATTACGGTTCAATAGATACAAGTCGTTAAAGGTCGGAACCCTATTACGAAACCTCCATTGAACAATGGAGATAATAGGTTCCGTTTCTTGTTTGGAACCCTAAAAAGGTTAAATTACCACAATCCGAATAATTTAACTACCGAAAAACAAAACAAACCGCAGACAAACTTTACAGTTACTAACAACCTTCCAAAAAAATATCGGGATCCAATTATACTGACCATATAATGTGCTATTTCAGCTGCTACGCCTCCTGTAAAAGTAAATCCATGCCTGCCTTCACCATGCGGGCCTAATTCACAATGCACGGAAAACGGTGATAGTGCAGATTGCAGATGTCTGCCAGAGTATATTGGAGCAGCTCCAAACTGCAGACCAGAATGTACCAGCAACACAGATTGTGCCACGAACATGGCTTGCATGAACAGAAAATGCCGAGATCCTTGTCCTGGGTCATGCGGTCTTAACGCTGAATGTAGAGTTGTAAGCCACACACCTATCTGTATTTGCCAAAGGGGATATACAGGCAATCCATTCCTACAATGTACCATCGAAGTAGCCGCTGTTGAACAGGAACGTCCCACACCTTGCGTTCCGTCACCCTGTGGAGCCAATGCCGAGTGTAGAGAACAAAACAATGCCGGCTCTTGTACCTGTCTACCAGGCTACTTCGGAAATCCTTACGAAGCGTGCAAACCGGAATGCTCAATCAATTCTGATTGCCCATCTAATCAGGCTTGTTCCCAGAACAAATGCTATGACCCATGTCCCGGAACATGTGGAATAAATGCATTATGTAACGTTTTAAATCACGCGCCAAGTTGCTTCTGTCCCGATCAACATTATGGTGATCCATATAAAATCTGTTCATTCAAAGCACAATGTAAGTACCTTAAATCATTTTATTTCTTTATTCTATAAGTACTTCCATTTCCTTTCTCCAATAAAGCGTCAAAATATATATGTTTAAAGTTAAACTTACTTCTCTTATTCAATTTACTTGATAGGTTTAAATATTTCGTCTTTTTTTAGCGGAAATAACGGAACCTTGCAACCCATCACCGTGTGGGCCAAACAGCCAATGTAAATCACTCAATGGTTTAGCAATATGCACTTGCTTGCCTGAATATCAAGGTTCACCACCGATGTGTAAGCCAGAGTGCGTCACTAGCACCGAGTGTTCGTTAGATAAAGTCTGCGAAAACTTCAAATGCGTTTCACCATGTCCCAATGCATGCGGCGTCAATACGGATTGCAGAGTTATCAAGCATAATCCCATCTGCTCATGTAAACAAAGATTTACGGGTGATCCATTCTCTATTTGCTATGCTGTGGTTGATCTAGAACCTGTTGTTCGTGAACCTATTGATCCGTGTGTCCCATCACCTTGTGGGTTGAACGCAGTTTGCCGAAATATTGGTGAAATACCGTCTTGTTCATGTAACGTTGGATACTTTGGAAGCCCACCCAATTGCAAACCGGAGTGTGTAGTTAATACAGATTGCAGCAACGACAAAGCTTGTATTAACATGAGATGTCAAAACCCGTGTTTGGGCTCATGCGGTGCCAATGCAATGTGCAATGTGATCAACCACGTTCCAGTGTGTTCTTGTCCTATCGGATATCAAGGAGATCCGTTCGAATATTGTGATATTAAACCAATTGGTAAGTATTTATTAGTTTTTAGCTATTAAGTACTTTTGTCATTATTCAATGATTATGTTCATTATCATTTAACTATTCTTATCCGAGTAATGTATGACTAACATCAACAAGGATAACAAAAAATACATATTATGGAAATACGTTTTTGATAACAGGAAACAGGAGAATACAAGCACATAATTGTAAAAATATTTGGCTTCAGCATTATTTGCCTTCCTGTCGCCAAACTCTCGAACGAGAACGCTCTAATTAGTTGTATAATCGCTAATAAACGGGTAGTTAGGGCATTAAGACTATATCAACGATTCTGTTAGAAGTTAATTATTTTTCTTATTTTATTTTATAATTATATTTTAATATTATAAAGCAATAAAGATGCCTACAATCATCATATTATTTTTTCAGAACCCCCAATAAAGTCTGACCCATGCCACCCATCGCCATGTGGACCAAACGCCCAATGCAACAACGGCGAATGTACATGTCTCCCGGAATATCAAGGGGATCCTTACTTTGGCTGTCGGCCAGAATGTGTATTGAGTTCCGACTGTCCACTGGATAAAGCCTGTATGCGTTCTAAATGCGTCGATCCTTGCATAAATATGTGTGGAACGAATGCTGAATGCAATGCATACAACCACATTGCCATTTGCAGCTGCCCTACCGGAATGACTGGTGATGCTTTTACGCAATGCACTAGAATAGAAAGTACGTGTTATAACAACCATTAAAAGTTTAAAACATTTGTTATCGTTGGACACTGGATTCTTACCATGTTTTTTTTTACAGAACCAGTGACCAGACCATGCGAACCTTCTCCTTGTGGGCCTAATAGTATATGCAGGGAAGCAAACGGACAAGCCGTATGTGCATGTGTGCAAGGTTTCATCGGTAACCCGCCAAACTGCCGACCAGAATGTATACAGAGTACAGACTGCGCCCCTTCTCAAGCTTGCATTAACCGCAAATGTCAAGATCCTTGCCCCGGCTCTTGTGGTACAAATGCCATATGCAATGTCGTCAAACACAATCCGATTTGCAGCTGTCCTGAACGATATACTGGATCTCCATTTAGCCATTGCTACGGTAAATATTTACATAATAACGTAACGATTGTCTCGTTGGTGCAGTGGCGTGAGCGTCGCAGCACAACCTGGATTCGTTCCCCACGTCTTCAGTCAAGTAATTTAATTTGATTCAAAATATTCCGTAGCAGTTCGTAAATAGTTAAGGCTCGCCTACTATTACATGCGACCTTAAACATCTGGCAAAATGGGGGATTTATTTATACACTGCTACCATCTTCTCCAAGGATATAAATGTTAAAAATAAAACTCAATAATACTATACTCATAATATTTTTCCTTGTTTACAGTTCAAATTGTGGAAGAACCTACAGCAAACCCATGTCTCCCAAATCCATGTGGTCCAAATACCGTTTGTAATCCATCACTGGACGGTAAATCACCCTCATGTTCTTGCCAGCCGACGTTTGAAGGTTCACCTCCTCAGTGTCGACGCGAGTGTACTGCAAGTGATGAATGTTCTTCAAACAAAGCTTGTATCAACTATAAGTGCACAGATCCTTGTCCCGGATCATGTGGAATCAATACTCAATGTGCTGTACGACTTCATAGTCCAATGTGCTCATGCAGTAATGGCTACACTGGAGATCCATTTACATCTTGTCATCCAATACCACAAGCAGTAGAACCAACTGATCCCTGCAATCCTACTCCATGCGGATCTAATGCACGTTGCAAAGTTTCAAGAAACGGGGCCGCTGCTTGCCTTTGTGAGGAGGGTTACTTTGGCAACCCATACGAATCCTGTAGGCCAGAATGTGTAGTGAACACTGAATGTTCGTTCAATAAAGCATGTCTCAGAAACAAGTGTGAGGATCCATGCCCAGGAGTGTGTGGTACGACGGCAACATGTCAAGTCATAAACCATGTGCCATCATGTAGCTGTGCTCCAGGTTACACCGGAAATCCTTACGCATACTGCCATATCATTATTAATGTACCACGTAAGTTAAATTTTACATCTTTTCAATCTTGTCGATTTGGACTTCAAACTGTTTATATTTATATTTTTTTGCAGCTCCTACACCAAAAGATCCATGCTCGCCAAGCCCATGTGGTGGTAATGCTGTCTGTAAAAACAATAATGGTTACGCATCTTGTTCATGCTTACCTGATTTCTTCGGATCTCCTCCTAATTGCCGACCTGAATGTACATCCAATTCAGAGTGTGAAACGAGCAAAAGTTGCGTGCGGCAAAAATGCGTCAACCCTTGTATTGGAGTTTGCGGACAAAACGCAGAATGCAGGGTCGTCAATCATGCACCAATTTGCAGTTGCCGTCAAGGTTTTGAAGGCGATCCATTTATAAGATGTTCTGTTGTTGAAAGTAAGTGTCATAAGGGATGAATTAAAAGGATTTAAATCAGTTATTTACATTACGAGTTACTTAATTATTTTTCATTCCTTATTAAGTGCTCTAATTTATTCTTTTATTGTTTCAGAATCACCAGATATTGAATTCAATCCATGCGTACCATCGCCTTGTGGATCGAATGCTCTCTGTCAATCACGAAATAGAGTACCCATCTGTACTTGTATGGAAAACTACATCGGCTCCGCGCCAAATTGTAGGCCAGAGTGTACTGTGAACTCTGACTGCCCAAGTAATAGAGCTTGTGTCAATCAGAAATGTCGCGACCCTTGCCAGGGCTCTTGCGGCCTACAAACCGAGTGTCAGGTGTACCAGCACTCCGCTATATGCAGCTGCAGAGAGGGATACACAGGCAACCCATTTGAAAGTTGCTACATAAAGGAACATATAGGTAAGAGAACTTTTATCTTATAAGCGGATACATATAAATGGTGTTTTTTGCCGAACAAACTTTTGTCATAACCAATTGACAATAATTTGGTTACTATATACTGAACTATACTCGCAAATAATTTGTTTTTTTTTTTTTTTTTTTTAATTTTCATTTACTCGAACACTCCGAAACAGAGGCCCTAAGGACGTTCCTGAAGTGAGTTCCGGGTATACTACCCAGACTATTTAATAAATAAAACCTTTGCGTTTCACAGTCATCGATTTAGCCTATCCATCGGTTAAAGCTTGAAACGCACTGCATGTAAACTGTCATTTTTACCATTCAGTTATTTTATGTTCTGGGTAGTATAAGCGAAACTTACTCGAACATTCTGAAACAGGTTCTTAATGAACAAAAAACAACATCATCTGGGACTTACTTCATAGAGCACACCAAAGTGACAAATATTTCGAAAACTGTCAGATAATACTGTTATCAATATAAATTGAGTAATTTCCACTATTATTTACAAAACAAACGACATCAAAATTATTTAGCAAATATTGATGTTTTTTTTTGCATTGCCACTAAAGGTTTTCTTTATTGTTTGTTTTAGACACTGTACCCACCGTTTTCGACCAGTGCCAACCAAGTCCTTGCGGAGCGAACGCTGACTGCAACGATGGAATATGCAAATGTAGACCGAACTATTTTGGCAACCCATACATGAGTTGTCGCCCAGAATGCACAGTAAGCTCTGACTGCGCACAACAATTGACTTGCGTCAACAACAAGTGCATCAACCCTTGTAACAACCTCTGCGGCCAGGGCGCCTTGTGTGAAGTCTACAATCACATTCCGATGTGCAGTTGCCCAACGAATACAACAGGAAATGCATTTTTCTCCTGCTCACCCATTTTAGGTAAATAAACTATAATTGCCATTATTTATTTATACATCTCATAATTTATACGAGGTTTGTTGGTCATTGGAATTGTTTTTCACCAATTTTTATTGATGTATCATTATGAAAATTGGCAATTGTATGCAGTTCTGATGATACGAGTACAATAATACCGTGCTATCATGTTGGTTTGATGGGAAGGTCATGGCAACTCAATGAGTTCTGACTCTTACCCGGCTTACCTTATTACCCCGTGGGATGCCGGGTTGGAATATCACCCCCCATTGCTACCTGTGGGTGTCGCAAGAGGTGACTAAAGGTAAAATACCGGAAGGCGGGCAGCAGCGCCTTCTGAAGAACTGATATCTTAAACTGAGATCCCCAAGACGCCTGCCAAGCGTAGGGATTATGGCAAACCCCCCTAAATGGGGACGGCTATGTTCACCAATGGACATGTAACAGTACAGTACATTTGGCTTATCAAGTACAACCACCACCCCACCACCAGACCACTATAAATACTACCATCTGATTAAAGTATTAATTTCAAGTTTAGCATAATCTTGCACTAAGAGTAATAAAACATATTTTTTCAGCTGTTCCGGAAAGGATAGATCCTTGTATACCATCTCCATGTGGCCCGTACAGTATCTGTCGCTCAATTAACGAACAAGCTATGTGCTCATGTTTGATGGGATACATTGGAGCGCCACCTTCATGCAGGCCAGAGTGCTTAGTTGATTCCGATTGCACAAGTCTCTTATCCTGTTCTAATCAGAAATGCAGAGATCCGTGTCAAGGGTCGTGCGGCTTGAGCTCTGAATGCAGAGTTCACAATCACAAGCCTATTTGTTACTGTCGAAACGGATACACCGGAGATCCATTTACTCGATGTCTTATTATTCATGGTAAGGTTTTGTTCTTATCCAATTAAATAGCAGTTTTGCTTTCATTCACCTAAGAAACTTTTTTTCGTAGGCAAGTAAATACAGTTACTTTCATACAGTTGCGTGTAGAATACTAACTACTTTAAATAATTAAGTAACAATAGAAGATATTTTTTCAGATGAACCTCCACCACGTAAAGAACCATGCGTGCCATCGCCTTGCGGTCCCAACTCCGTATGTCGCGTCGTAGGCGACGCACCTTCCTGCTCGTGCGAGGCTGGATTCTCCGGATCGCCGCCATACTGCCGCCCTGAGTGCGTAACTAACAGCGAGTGCAGCTTCGACAAGGCGTGTATCAACAACAAATGCGCCGACCCCTGCATCGGTGCATGTGGCCGCAATGCAGATTGCCGTGTCATCAGTCACTCGCCAATGTGCGTCTGCCAGTCTGGCTATCAAGGAGATTCTTTCTATCAATGCCTCCCGACTAAAGGTAATTCTATATTTTTATCTCGAGTTATAGGCACTTTTATCATCTTGATGAAGATGTAGGCTGTATGAAGTTGGCATTAAAAGTTTTCAACTTTGTCTATACAGTTATCAGCTTCTACCCAAGAATTCGTCCGGGTAAAAGGCAGTATTGGGCTTCCTCAACTGTATCATCAGATTCGATATGTAGGCATCTTAAACATTTCATCAAACTCCATTCGGCCGTCAGTCGCAGAAGTATCGTATTGTTTGGCAATAGTTGGCAAGTACCAAGTTTACAAATACAGAATGTTGATATTTTTTATGAAATTTCTCTGTTTGATAGATCTGTTTGAACTTGATAATTTGTTCTCCTAGAAAGTAGTGGTCTTAAGACTATTGAGATGGCAACTTGTATGACGCGGGTCAGCAGCATGTTAATACTGTCGCATATCAGCAACCTGCCATATAATGCGGTTATGAAGAAACAACATTTAAAGATATGTATCCTGAGAGTAAAACAATGATGAGATGGGTTTTATTAATTCGTACCTTAGACTTATCTAAATTATATTATTCTAATCTACATGTTACTAGCGTAATATATTTCACGATCAAGAACTTTTTAAGAGTTTCAACACGAGTGTCGCGATTCAATGTCTTCGTCCTAGAGGACGAAGACATTGATTAGAGCTAGAGCTCTAATCAGGCTGCACACTTTGATTAACACTCTAGCTATGCATAACAAGTGTGTTTTCTTTATAGTGCCAGCTCCAAGACCAGAGGAAACAGTAAGACCCTGTGTACCAAATCCTTGTGGTTCCAATGCCATCTGTCAAGAACGTGACGGCATCGGAAGCTGCACCTGCACTAGTGGTTATTTCGGGAACCCGTACGAAGGCTGTAGACCAGAATGTGTTCTAAACTCCGACTGTTCCGACGACAGATCTTGTATAAACAACAAGTGTCAAGATCCCTGCCCAGGCTTTTGTGGAACAAATGCACAATGTCAAACGGTTAACCACATACCGAAATGCTCGTGTATACCTGGCTATATCCGCAACCCCTATGACAACTGCGTCTACAGAATAGATGGTAAAAATTCTTGTATACCTATAACAACATATTATTTTATCGCTTGCACCACTTTTCGAGAAACTGACAGTAATACTTTATTCCAGATACTCATCTTGATCCATGCAGCCCGTCACCATGTGGACCATACAGTACATGCAATGCGGTAACCGATGAGACCACATGTACATGCTTGCAAGGATACATAGGTAGCCCACCAAACTGCAGGCCAGAGTGCTTAACGAGCCCCGAATGTCCTCTTGACAAGGCTTGTGTTAGACAAAAATGTGTAGATCCATGTCTCGGCACATGTGGCGAAAACGCACAATGCCGCGTTCATCATCATAGCCCGTACTGCACCTGTCTATCCGGATTTGAAGGAGACCCATTCTTCAGATGTACAAAAGAGAAACAAATCATTAGTGATGTGAAAAATCCGTGTGAGTCAAGCCCATGTGGACCTTTCTCTACATGTAGAGACGTTGGCGGTTCCGCTATCTGTAGCTGTAAGCCGGGTTACCTTGGTGCTCCTCCATACTGTGCACCTGAATGTACCATTAACGAAGACTGTCCTAATGACAAAGCCTGTGTTCGAGAAAAATGTGTAGACCCTTGTTTGGGTTCATGTGGAGCGAACGCAGAATGTCGTGCAATGAATCACGTGGCTATTTGTACTTGCCGCCGTGGCTTCAGAGGCAATTCTTTCGAAGGATGTTATGTATACAAAGGTAAATATACCTGTTATTTTACCAGATCGTCAAAAATTCTTTAAAATTCGATTTTCTTTTTAAATAATGCCACTTTACTTGCAGAGCCAGCAATACCTGCACCTGTAGACCCATGTGTGTTAACACCTTGCGGACTAAATGCACTTTGCAACAATGGGACTTGTTCTTGCATTGCTGGATACCATGGAAACCCGGCTATTGAGTGTCGGCCAGAGTGCACAGGCGATAGTGATTGTCAGAAACAACAGGCTTGCGTCAACTATAAATGTGTCAACCCATGCAAAAACACCTGCGGCTTAAACGCCATCTGCAACGTCTACAATCACATCGCGATTTGCGAGTGTCCTGCGCCATTGCAAGGAGACGCCTTTATAGCCTGCAGACGACTTATTGGTTAGTAAAATTTTTTTTTCCAACCATGCACTAATGAAAGTAAGTAAATACATTTTAGCATTCGGTGATCAGATTTTGTCTATAACAAAGTTAAACTGCGTCATTATTATTTTAGCTATGCCAACAATTTCGGACCCGTGCACGCCAAACCCCTGCGGTTCAAATAGCATCTGCCGCGCGCAAGGCACAGTGGCGCATTGCTCGTGCCGGCCGCCGCTCCAGTCGGAGCCGCCCGCGTGTCGCGCCGAGTGCCGCGCCGACACCGACTGCGCGCCGCACCTCGCCTGCCGCAACTCAAAATGCCGCGACCCCTGCCCCGGAACCTGCGGCGCACGAGCGCTCTGCCGCACCGTAATGCACTCGCCGATATGTACTTGCCCGCTCCATTACGTGGGCGATCCCTTCGTGCGTTGCTTACCAGGTACGAGTTTTTTTTACGTACGAATTACGTACGGTACGAATTCGCTACCTATTACATGAGCACTTACTGTACCGTGCTCTAACCATGATCCTTTTCTCTATCCTTTCTCCATCATCCATTTCTTTTTTATTTCTCTCTGAATAACGTAATAAGAAATTGTTCTTTTTGCATCAGCTATAGAGTCGGAGCCGTCTATCAAAACCCCTTGTCCTGACTGCGGACCGAATGCGGACTGCGCGGACGGAACCTGCCGCTGCCGAACCGGATACCTCGGAGTTCCACCTTTCTGTCGCTACGAGTGTCTTGGATCCAATGATTGCGACTGGCAGCTCACTTGTGTTAACAGACGTTGTGTCGACCCATGTCCGGGCGCGTGCGGCCAAGGCGCTCAATGCTCACCCGTAGCTCACGAACCGCGCTGCGAGTGCCCTCCGTCAACAACCGGAACCCCACTCGTTTTATGTCGACCCATCGAAAATATCCGTAAGACAGACTTAAATGGAAGATTGCTAAGTTACGATATAATAATAAGACCGATGATATTGCTAGCGTCTAAAACTATTAATAGGGTATTGCGTCTGCGGCGAACCCGAGTTTTCGCTTTTAAAGCTTAGGCATGGGTTTTACTAGCGAAACCGGGTAAGCCGTTCGCCTTACGTCGTAAAGGTCACCGTCGTTCGCTTAAATGAAAGCGCTTGAATTCTATTTGCTTTTACTTTTAATAAAGCGACAGGAAAGATGTTTAGGATTCACTCAATGTTACAGCTAAAACACCGAATGATCCGTGCAATCCATCACCATGCGGACCGGGCGCGGTGTGCCGATCACGAGGTGCGGGTGCATCGTGCGAGTGCGAGCCAGGGCTGCGTGGCGATCCTTACTCAGGCTGTCGGCCCGAGTGCCTCGCTGACTCGGACTGTTCGCCATCGCGCGCCTGCATGCGCTCGCACTGTCGCGACCCTTGCCAGGGCACGTGCGGCGTCGGCGCTGATTGTGAAACCGTCAACCATATCCCACTCTGCTCTTGCCCACCCGGAACTAGAGGAAACGCTTTCGAGAGATGCGAAATTATCACATCACGTACGTTACACATAATAACACTATTTTAGCAATTTATAGCAGTGCAATCGCATTATACCACAGATCATATGTAAAATGATTCTTTGGTAACTGTAATACATCAGTAATGCCGACAATAATTTTAGCCACTATAATTTTATACTATACATAAAACAAGACAATAAATAAATAATCGCTCCATCCCAATACGATGGTTAAAGAACGATAGGAAAGATTTGAGTTATCACGTCATGTCATGTTAGCTCAATTGGTTAGAGCATACCCCGGCTCAAGGGGTGGATGGACGCGGGTTCGAATCCCGCACATTACTTAAATTTTTCCTATCGTATATTTGTGATTTTGTAATGTAATCCGCATAGCAGGCGTTATTGCAAACCTAACAATATTAAAAAATATACGGTTGCGTCATCATTTACATGTATAAAACCAATTGCAAAATTGGTCTTGGTTGCAGTACAACGCAAGTGGTACTAATAGATGTCGCTCCATCCCAGTACGATGGTTAAAGAATAGGAAAGATTTGAGTTATCACGTCATGTTAGCTCAATTGGTTAGAGCATACCGCGGCTCAAGGGGTGGATGGACGCGGGTTCGAATCCCGCACATGACTTAAATTTTTCTTATCGTATATTTGTGATTTTGTAATGTATTCCGCATAGCAGGCGTTATTGCAAACCTAACAATATTAAAAAATATACGGTTGCGTCATCATTTACATGTATAAAACCAATTGCAAAATTGGTCTTGGTTGCAGTACAACGCAAGTGGTACTAATAGATGTCGCTCCATCCCAGTACGATGGTTAAAGAACGATAGGAAAGATTTGAGTTATCACGTCATGTTAGCTCAATTGGTTAGAGCATACCGCGGCTCAAGGGGTGGATGGACGCGGGTTCGAATCCCGCACATGACTTAAATTTTTCTTATCGTATATTTGTGATTTTGTAATGTATTCCGCATAGCAGGCGTTATTGCAAACCTAAAAATATTAAAAAACCAAGACCATAACCTCATTTTTATTTTAAACAGCGCCACCATGCAACCCATCCCCTTGCGGTCCCGGTGCCTTGTGCTCGGTGTCTGGCGGCGTGGCAATATGCTCGTGCCCCAGCGGCACTAGCGGCGACGCACGCTCCTCCGGCTGTCGACCCGAGTGCGTCGTGAGCTCCGAATGCGCACGTGATCGCGCTTGCGTACGCAATAAGTGCGTTGATCCATGCATCGGCGTCTGCGGCAACAATGCAGTGTGCCGCGTTTTCGACCACGCACCGATTTGTTCATGCCCAACAGACACTACCGGAAATCCCTTCTATGACTGCGTGCAAAGAGGTAGGCACCTAAATAGATTTGCTGCTTTGACGGATCTATGTGAGTAAATCTATGTGAATATTAATTTGCTTAATAATTTTTCATTCAGATACGACTCCTCCGAAGAAATACGATCCATGCGATCCGAACCCTTGTAGACCTCACGGAACGTGCCGAGATGGCTTCTGCACTTACCCAGAATGTATAGTGAACGACGACTGTCCTGGAGATCGTGCCTGCATTAACAGAAAATGCACAGATCCTTGTGTAAATGCCTGCGGGCTCAACGCTATCTGTACCGGCGTCAGACACTCTGCGGTGTGTTCGTGCCCGGCGCAGTACACGGGCTCACCATTTGTCCGGTGCGAGCGAATCGTGGTGTCGACTCCACCACCTCCCGTCCCAGAGTGCGTGCGAGACGAACAGTGCGCCGATAACGCTGCGTGCGTTGACTCGCGATGCTCGCCCGTCTGCGGCCCAGCCAACTGCGGCCTAAACGCGCGCTGCCTCGCAAGACAACACAGAGCTCGCTGCACATGCTTGCCTGGCTACGAAGGCGACGCTTATAGAGGATGTTACTCAGGTAGCTCTCGATTTTTACTCAATAGAATTGACTTATAACAAGAACCATACGTTCGATTGATTTGGTTTTATTGTTAGTTTCAATTATGTCTTCTTACGTTAATTCCTTACATATTTTGTTCGTAAATGGCATAATTCCATACCCAGCCAATGTGTATGCCTGGAGTCAGTGTTACAATAATGAGTTTGCTTTTTTCAGTGCAATGTCACAGCAACAACGACTGTCCAGACGACGAGAGTTGCGAAGGAGGGTCGTGCAATAAGGTGTGTTCACGCGTACGTTGCGGCGTGGAAGCGCGGTGCGTATCGCGCGGGCACACAGCGTCATGCGAGTGCGAGCCGGGCGCACGCGGCGACCCGTGGAGCGTGTGCCGCAGAGGGGAGTGCGTTGCCGATGCAGACTGCCCCGCGTGGCTCGCGTGCCGCTCCGCCGTCTGCACCGACCCCTGCCCCGGCGCCTGCGCACAAGGAGCGCTCTGCACGGTCGTGCGACACGCACCCCTCTGCGAGTGCCCCAGAGGAATGCTCGGGAACCCCAAAATCGAATGCCGAGAAGGTACATTTCTTATTGTTATATCAAACTTCAAAATCACAATTTAAAAAACTGCCAAACCTCTCCCAGCTAAGTTACTACTTACCCACTTAAACTACTTGTGGTCCAGCGAACCTGATACTATATATTCGATCAACGAAAGCTTTCCTAATTCTCTCTAACGGAAAAATAATTTGAGAATTTATGTTTTACAGTACCTGATGATGAGATAGCAGAATGTGTGAATGACGCGGATTGTGGATCGGAACTGGCCTGTTTGCAAGGAAGCTGTAGAAATCCGTGCGACCCGACGTCGTGCGGCACCGGCGCTATCTGTCGCGTCGCTAACACTTTGCCTTTCCGCACAATGGTCTGCGAATGTCCTAAACCGCTAGTAGGGGACGCCTCCGTACAATGCAAACCGAGTAAGTAATCTTATCATCTACTGCCATTAACTTTATATTGAAAATGCGAATGTATCTAAAATAAGATATTTTAACCCAATTGCATAAATTATTTTTAGATTATGATTTGTGTTTAAGAACAGGTTTGGTTGAGTTCCGCCTAAATCATAGTAACTCACCACTGATCACATTGATACAGATAAAATGAAGACCGTTGGGTACGTTTGTATGTTTACTAGCTGTTTACTAGGTGCATTAAGTTTCTATTGTACCTACCTAATCTACCTACTTACACTATCTTCTCGTCTACCCTGTACGTACACTTTCTTGTGCAAACATACTACACTATGATGTATATAAAAATGTAAATATTGCACTATAATAAATCGATTTAAGTTCGTGATACGTCGGTGTGTAGTGGCAAGGTACAAAAAATTAAGGTAGATTCAAGTGTTATTTTTAATAAAAGTAAATAAATACCGAAATAAAAATATTAACATATGTATATGTGAGTACTTACAATGAAAATAATCACCAAAAAGTTTCAAGTAAGTAAAATCATCCAGTTCAGTGTAATCGTACCGTTACTAAACTAACATACGATATTGCAAACTATCATCGAGATCGATAATCGATCAAAGTATTTATAAACAAATGCAATTTAAAACAGCATAACATTAGTATGGATTTTTTCAACGAGCGACGGCTAGGATTTAAAGTGTACTTTGTTATATACACTTTTTCGGGGTTATATCAGCTCCAGTGTGGCATATTTTTGTGTTGCTCGAGTAAAAAGAAGTAAGTAGATAATTTGGGTGGATGAATGGATTATTAAGACATTGCTCACGTGCAGGAGGAGAATGCAGTAGGGAGGGCGATTGCAGCGATGAGGAGAGATGCACAAACCGGCGTTGCGTGGCTGCGTGCGCGGGCGCATGCGGGCCCGGCGCAGAGTGCCGTGCCGTCGCACACCGCGCGCAGTGCTCCTGCGTACCGCCACTGCAAGGCAACCCCGACATCGCCTGCATTGCGCCAGGTACACTCTTTCTGCTCCTCTATGTACAATATACAAGTATTCATATCAGATTAATAACTTCATAATGTTAACGACACCTCTCATAAAATAGTGTATAAACACCCCTCATCAAATAGTGTATAAACACCCCTCATCAAATAGTGTGTATTTTTGAAGCGCTCGTAGCGAAGTTTACTTATCTGTTCTTAACCGATCAACAAAGTTAAGCAACGTCGCCCGCGGTCATGAGTTGGATGGGTGACCGCTAGTGACATTACTTCTGAGCGCTTCCGTGCTTCGGAGGGCACGTTAAGCTGTCGGTCCGGGACCGACTGTTATCTTAGGATGACAGTCGTTATAGCATGGTGGTAGGGCAATTTGCGAATGCCCGCCTGGCTAGCTACCACCCTCAAGTAGAAAATCTGTCGCCAAACACCTAACGGTGTGTTCCGGCAGCTGTCCTTGAGAGCCAGTAATTCTAGGTTAGTCTGAACAAAATCTTCGACCACATCATCACTTACCATCAGGTGAGATAGTGGTCAAAGGTCTGATAGGTTAGCCTTTGACCACTATCTCACCTGATGGTAAGTGATGATGTGGTTGAAGATGTTGTTCAAGCTAACCTAGAAGTAGGGGAGAAGGGGGCAATTGGAGCCTACTAAGGAAAAAGTTCAATAAAAGACAAATGAATGGATACTTTAGGAATTATTTATTAGAAACTAAATCCTTACTTATTTGGCTATCATGTAATAATAGCATTAATGTTATATTATTAGGCATTTGGCCACAGATATACTTGAAAGAAAAAAACAGAATCGCTCTCATTACCCGACTTTGCGGGAAATGAGAGCCTATAAATTCCCATATGTGTAATGGGAGCTACTTAATTATTACATTAGTCTCAAACATTTCTATATTAGTCTGTAATTTCACTTATTCATATAAATTTTAATATAAACGTAACCGTATTACAATTAACTTTGAGGATCCAAGCATAAAACGCAAATATAATCAACCAGGCTGCCAGAACCAGAACATTATTTATGTGCCCATATACCGGAACCTCTGCAATGGTACCACATTTCGTTATTTTTTCCTGTATCACAGGAAATAGCACACAATGTCTCTTATTCTGAATATTCTGTCTCATCGTCGCAAAGATTCCCAACGTCTTCTTCTTCAGACGTCTCAGTTTCATTCAAAAAGTTTATTTTTAACTCTTTTTACTTTTTCTTTTTTTGTTGGTTGCTTTCTTTCGTATATTTTTTCCATTTCCTGCGGTACATTTTCTTTCTTTGTTGCTGGTTTTCTCCCTTCTTCTTTGCAATGATATTAGTTTTAATTTTTTTCTCTAAATGTTACTTCACCTACTCTTCAAATACGTTTTAAATGGCGTGTCAGATAAAATTACTGAATGTTGTTTTTGTAAAGTTCATGGAAGGATTGGCAGTAGCTGGCTTCGGGACTGTTTTATCATTCAATATAAACGGGATTTTAGTAGGATTTATGTTTGGCAACAAATTAAAAAAAACGTATTAAAAAGTATATGGGGCAATTGGAACTACAAAAGGTAATCAGAGCCTAATAAGCTCTGATTACCCAACTACCACCATTTTGAAATTAAATAAAATGATATACTGAATCTAGTTTATAACAAAATTATACGCACAGATACACAAAATTGATAACATTAGCTATAAAATAAAACAGGTTTGATTGTAACAAATGTATAACTTCACACATACTTGGCCGATGAAATTTCGTATTTTTTACAAGCGCTGACCTAAAAGTCGACAAGCGATCGTGGTCACACAACACGTGGCACTGGCGAGTCTAGCGCCACAGGGAAACACTATAGCAGCGTGCCGACGGCGCCCAAGTGGTAACCGAGTGAATACGACCTGCAGTTGTGTCTCTAGTTGCACCGCTCCAATTACCCTCTGGCTCTCATTACCCTCTGTTCCCCTACTGTTCATATCTCAAGTTCAAATTGAATCTATATGATTTCAAGTGCCTATAATAAATTAAACTAATAGTTGTTATCAAAATCCTGTTGTGTATCACTTGCTTACATAACTAAAATTATTTTTACATAATCACAAAAGCTGAAAATTTTAGCCACGAATGGGTTTCAAACCCGCGTCCATCCTTCCCTGGGACCGGGAAATGCTCTTGCAATATGATATTCCGTGGTGGATTATACATAGTTCGAATAAATAATTAATTAACAATCATGTAGTACCACCTCCTATCCAAATATAAACATTATTTTGAATTCAGCTAGTGGTCAAAGTGGTGTTTTTAGTTTGGTATTTTAATATAGATTTAGTCACCTTACTCGATTATTACAACTTCATTTTTGCATTATACCTACTCTCATATAGTTTTAGTAGCAGTTGAACTATTTATGCGAGCCCGTTCATAGTTCATAAGTATTGCCATAATTCCTATTTCTACCGCCAAGCAGTAATGTTAACATTTATGAGTGATTTGAAGGGTATGTACCTACTGATTCGTTTTATTTGTATCACAGAGTCTATAAATGAACGCGAATGTAGTTCGGACAACACGTGCGGTGCAGCGGAAGCGTGTGTGAACCGACGTTGCGTATCGGCGTGCGCCGGCGCATGTGGCGCCGGTGCGCTCTGCGACGCGCTCGAACACCGAGCGCGCTGCCGCTGCCCGCCCGGAACTGCCGGCGACCCTGCCGTCTACTGCTACACCAGTGAGTAAACAAACATGCTAACCTTGTTACACAATGATCACAGATGCATTAAATACAATTTTTTTTAATACTTATTTTACTTTTTCAGCGGAATGTACATCAGATGATAATTGTCCATTCGACAAAAGCTGCATCAACGGTTACTGTCAAGACCCGTGTACGTTGGGAACACCGTGCGGTCGCGACGCAACATGCGAGGTGGTCGCACACGTGGCTTCCTGCCGGTGCCCACCGGGCACACAAGGAGACGCCCGACGCGCATGCATTTCTGCCGTATGCCACTACAACGAAGACTGTGACGACTCACAAGTATGCAACCGTCTTAACCGTGTGTGCCAGCCTGCGTGCTCTGAAAATGCGTGTGCTTTAGGAGCTCTATGCACCGGCCGCGACCACCGTGCCGTTTGCTCGTGTCCACCGGGAACGACGGGCGATGCATACGGGCGAGGCTGCGCCACTCAATCGACGCCCACCGCTCAATGTAGTTCCGACGCAGAGTGCCCCGCGCCGCTTGCTTGCGTGAATACGCGGTGCGTAGATCTATGCGTGGGTGCGCCGTGCGAAGCCGGCCTTGTGTGCAATACTGTAGATGTCCTGCCGCTACGCGCGGTGGCGTGCGTATGCCCCGACGGAGGCCGCGCCGCGCCTGACACCGGGTGTCGCGCACGGCCTAAGGGCGAGTGCTCCGCCGACGGCGACTGCGCCCTCTCACAGACCTGCCGCCGAGGCACCTGCGTTGAGGCGTGCCGTGCTGATCCTTGCGGACAGAACGCCTTATGTGAATCCATCGACCACGCTTCGCAATGTATTTGCCCAACCGGATACATCGGCAACCCAAGAATCGAATGTAACTCGGTGCCGCGCAAAACCACCGTGTGGGAGTGCTACAACGACGAGGAGTGCGGCGCAGAGCGCGCTTGCATAGACCGCTCGTGCATCAACCCATGCGAAAACGCGTGCGGCGCCGGGGCTTTGTGCCGCTCTATCGACCACAAACCGCATTGCTCTTGCCCCAGAGGTTACTCAGGAGTCGCTACCTTACGTTGTATACCACGTAAGTATATAAAAGTGTTTTTTCTAGATTTGGTTCACTTTATATGTTATACTTATTTCATACAGATGTATGTTTGTAAATTACTAATTTCATTGTAATGTAAAAGATTAAATTAATAGGCTGTTCAGTTTCTTAAATTTGTTTATGTTAATTTCATTACAGCATCAAGTGGTTCAGTAATACCAGTTGGCTGCAAAGTAAACTCCGAATGTCCATTATCGCAAGCGTGCGTTAACGGCGCGTGCGCTGATCCCTGTGCGTGCGGAACAAGTGCTGAATGCACAGTCGTAAGACACCATCCTGTGTGTTTCTGTGAACGTGGTTATTCTGGAAATCCTTACATCGGATGTACTAAGGGTAAATTTTTATTCGCTATTTGCTGTTAGGACGTTCCTTTCTTTTGAGTCGAATTTACTTTAATTTCTTAATTAATATTTCAGTTGGGTGCTCATCAGATTCAGAATGTGCTGATACTGACACCTGTTACAATGGCGCTTGTGTTAACCCGTGTGTGGTCGATGCGCCTTGTGCAATCAGCGCGGAATGTTACGGAAGAGCTCACCGACCTAACTGTCGATGCCCTGTAGGAACCATGGGCAATCCATTTACAAAATGTCAACCGACCGAATGTGAAATTGACAATGATTGTAACGATGACAGCGTTTGCATTAGAGGCGTTTGTAGAAACGCTTGCTCAGTTGAAGGAACCAATCCATGTGCAAACAACGCCGAATGCTTCGCTCGAAACCATGCCGCATCTTGCAAATGTCCTCCAGCTCTTCCATCAGGAGATCCTCTGGTACAATGTCAGAGAATCGCAGTGATAGGTACTCCAGAGTGCAGGTTCGATAGCGAATGCCCCAGCGGTCACGCTTGCCTCAAAGAAGAATGTCGTGAAGCTTGTAATGAACTTAAGCCCTGCACCGGCAATGCACGTTGCTCCGTTTCTGACAGTGTACCATTCCGTACCTTAATTTGTCGCTGCCCTGATGGATTTATACCAGAAGAAGGAGGCTCCTGCAAGCCAGCTCAGTTACCACCGCTCAGTTGCTCTTCAGATGAAGATTGTAGTGAGAAAGAATCTTGCGTCAATAGAATTTGCCGAAACCCGTGTAACTGTGGAGATAACGCTGAATGCTTCGTCAGGGACCACAGACCTGTATGCTCGTGTCGCGAAGGATATGAAGGCAATCCGTATCGAGTATGTCGCGTCGTGGGCTGCCGAAGTGACTCAGAATGTGAATCTTTCGAAGCATGCGTCAACGGAAATTGTATCAGTCCATGCCTTTTGAACAGCACATGTGGACCGAATGCTGAATGCTACGTAGAAAGAAACCAACCACTGTGCCGATGCCGTCCAGGTTTTGAAGGAGATGCATTCACAGGATGTAACGCAATAGAATGTCGATCGAATGGAGACTGCCCTGAAGATAAACAATGTCGAGCTCACAGATGTATCAATCCATGCCTTGCGGGCAACATATGTGGTCAACAAGCTACATGTCTCGTACGAAACCATATAGCTGTTTGCAAATGTAGCTCAGGCTATTCCGGAAGCCCATACGTGGAATGCAAGCCAATAATAACAGCCGAATGCTACATCGACGCTGATTGTCCTTCGAAGATGGCTTGTCTATCAAGTAGATGTGTCAACCCGTGCACAGAGCTACGCCCTTGTGCGACTCCCGCAAGTTGCGAAGTTTCACCCACATTACCAGTGCGGACTATGCTGTGCACTTGCCCACCCGGTTACGTCAGCAGTGGCGGAGGAATTTGCCGACCAGCTATAGCAGAATTTGATGTTGTCTGCGAAACTGATAACAATTGCACCACCAATAATGCCTGTATAAGATCTGTTTGTAAGAACCCCTGCGAATGCGGACCTAATACCGATTGCCAAATAAAAGATCACAAACCAGTCTGCGCTTGTCGTCCCGGTTTCATCGGAGACGCACGCATCGGATGTTACGAAATATTGTGTCGATCGGACTCTCAGTGCTCGGACGACGAATCCTGCATCAACAATCGCTGCGTGCCGGCATGCTCAATCGAAGCCGATATCTGCGGCGAGTCTGCAGAATGTTACGGCGTTGACCATCGCGCGTCTTGTCGCTGCAAAATCGGCACAGTCGGCAATCCATCCATTGCCTGCACACCAGTCGGGTGCCGTGCCGACTCTGACTGTCCGAATGATAAATCATGCATCAACACCAAATGCGTGAGTCCATGCACAGCGACGACGTGTAACTCTGGGGCCGAGTGCCGCGTGCACCAGCACGAGGCACACTGCGTCTGCCCTCCCGGCTCCCGCAGCACTGACACTGGCTGCGAAGAACTGCGCACGCCGCAGTGCGCCAGCGACGTAGACTGCCCATCTGGCACGGCGTGTCTTAACGCCAAGTGCGTCAACCCTTGCCTAGGTTCTTCGCCTTGCGGCCTCAACGCCGAGTGCACACTCGTCGACACCCTCCCGGTCAGGACAATGATCTGCGAATGCAACCCTGGGTACAGAGGCAACGCTCTCGTCGAATGCGGTGCCAATACACGTAAGTTCATATTTTTTTATGATATCAAGTAACGAGGCATTAAGTCATTAGCCTGATGGTAAACTTCACGCCTGGTCATGACAGAAGCAGATGCTTTCCACAGATTTTTAAAGGTATAAAATTCACGTGAATTTGCACTATGCTCGTCTTCCCGAGGCATTTGCCCAGTAATTTCACTAGCTGCAGTGCAGTTCGAGCCTATAGAGTACAATGCCTGAAAAAATAATATTTCAAACCGACATAGATTTTCTTCTTAAGATAGCTAAGCAAACATACGCAAAATACAACCATGCGGTAAAGCTCAAGCCTATGGCAGGATTCGAACCACGGACCCCATGCACCAATCCATATACGTATATTGCGACTGGGCCATTATTACATCGTGTTGGAAACCACGATGAGTACTCAACTTATAATAATGAACACGTTTATTATTTATAGCGACGGAAGCTAAGTGCGTGGAGGGACAAGGTCTCGACGAGACAGGCGAGTGCAGCCCATGCCGCACGTCGGAAGGTCGTGTGGTGGATGCTCGCGGGCGCTGCGTGTGTGACGAGCAACGTGGGTACACGGCACGAGGAAACGAATGCGCTGCGGGTGGGTGCCGCGCCGATGGCGACTGCGACGACCGCTCGCGCTGCCTCGCCGGCGTCTGCGTGGACGCATGCAAGGCCGACCCGTGCGGCACCTTCGCCACCTGCGAGCCCTCCGGACACCGCTCGCACTGCACCTGCATCACCGGCTACACCGGCAACCCCAGGATACACTGCAATGCCTACAGAACTGACTTCCCCATACCAGACATGCAGGTAAAGTAGTAACCTTTAGTACGAAACAATTACTGAACTTAAAATATTTGTACCTTTTCATAAGGTTCCTTTTTTTTTTTTTTTTTTTAACGTGTGAAAAATGCATTTACGCATTCCCGTCCACCCCGGGGAAGGTGGCCGGGATATGTCGGGCTCGACACCAACTACTCCCGCAGCAGCAAGTGCTACCGACCGACTAAATAACACACGGTGTTCCATCTCTACCGCTTCTCGGCGGGATTGCAGGGTCGCTTTAGCACTCAACCACGAACCCGCCCCGGTTGTCCGTTGCCGAGAACTGTTTATGAAAATTTCAGCTCTAAACAGCGTAATTTCCAAATTAGTATAAAGGGGATAAAACATAACCGTAATATTTTTGTAAAGTTCCTACCATATCAAGCTCGATTACCATACAAACACCGACTGACATAATTATTCGAATGAGCCGTGGGGGTTATATATGGGAAAAAATATAGGGGATGTTTTGGTAAGTATGCGCGGTAGGAGAAATTGTAAGGTTTGTGATCGGTATTCAGAACAAATGAGAAAGTTTGTTTGAAAATATTCAAGAAATGGCCGCATTTGATAAATACATTTTATTCAACAATGAAACACATATTTAGATCTCATATATATATATATCGTAACACAACAACAGATGGTTTGTTTGAACCAATGTCATAACTAATCGCAGGGGCTTTTTATGACATATATATTTTTATATTGACATATTGACCTAATTAATCACTCAGAAGGAGTCATGGAGGGTGAAAGAAATGTATAGCGAAAATAAAGAGGACATTTACGTAGATATCTACGACAATATATGGTCATGGTTTTGACTGTACACATATGTGTACAGTCAAAACCATGACCATATATTGGGGTATTTAGACAAATGCCATAGGGAATCGGAAGCCTAAGAAGAGCAGTGGAATGACACCTGCCAAAGATACGAAAAGGCGCATTCGAGATAGCCGCCATACAAAGTGGTCCGATCCCTCTGATACGTGGCCTCACACACATTTGACCATTAATTTTATGAGTAACTTTAGCGTTTTGATAGTGCGCGTTGGCGTCCGATCAATCGGTCATCTGATTTAATTTCAGTGAAGACTACAACGATACCTATATAACTTTATAGTGATCATTGTACAGTAGATATATATATATGTTTAACAATTTCTGACAAGGTTTAATTTAATATAAACAGGTTCGCTGCAAGGCTGACGGAGTGAGCGTAGGCTTAACTATCAAGAACTTCACCGGAGTTCTATACGTGAAGAGCTACAGTAAGGATGAACGCTGCCGCCTTGCGGTCGACACCTCCAGAGACGAGGAAAGCCTCGTCGACTTCACGGTCCATTTCGGCGATTGTGGATTAGTACACGTAAACGTAAGTCTACTGCTTTACTTCATTTCACTAACACGATTCAATGCCAACAAAATATAAATGAGGTCATAAATCCTTTACAGGAAATAAAATAAAGCTATTGAATTTCATATTCGTGCTTAACTGTCCTTAAAGCGTAAATAATTATTTTTCGAGCCAGATAAGTGATAGTTCGTACATGATGGTCGTTCGAGCCAGTTTAAAGAGACTTCATACATAGTCGTCCTTAGAACCAAATCGTTGATAGCTAAAAAAAAGATTCTAAATAATGTTTCTTCGAGCCAGATCAGTAATACTTCGGGCATGATAATCCTTCGAGCCAGTTCAATAGTAGTTCGTAAATAATACTGCTTCGTGCCAAGTCCGTGATAGCTCGGACATCATGGTCCTTTGAGCCAGATCTTCTACATTAGTCATACAGTAATAGATACTGCATACAGTCATCCTTCGAACCTAATCTGTAATAGCTAGTAAATAATGTTACTTCGAGACAGATCAGTGATAGTTCGGACATAATAGTCTTTCGAGCCAGATCGCTGATAGTTCGTAAATAATGCTGCTTTGTACCAGGTCAGTGATAGCTCGTTGACATAATGGTCCTTCGAGCCAGATCAGTGATAGTTCGTACAAAGCCATCCTTTGAACCTAATCGGTAAGGCTCATAAATAATGCTGCTTCGAGCCCGATCAGTGCGACAGCTCGAACATAGGCAATGCTCCTTCCAACGTAATCGGTGATAATACAGAAATTAATAGTATATATTGATATGCGAATCAACAGACGTGTTATAAGCATATTGAATACTGATTTAATACAAAAAGTGCCTTGTACAAAAATTGGGCTCGTACCGACGCTTAATGCAAATCTAAAATATCGTACCATTTAATTTTATACAGTTCAAGATCGCCAGCGGGAGTCCGACTCACTTTTGACCAGTTTTTATTATTTGTTGTTAAACGTTAGGAAACTACACCAAGTTTGACTTAGTACGGAACTGTTTTTACATTAAAGCAAAAAAACAAATTCCGTTTAAAAAAACACGTTTCTTTTAATGCGATTCGATGATATACGTACCTAACACTTCCTTTTCTTACAGGGTCTGGCAAGCTTCGTGCTCGTTATGCAGAACCATCCAAAACTTGTCACATCGAACGCTAAGGCATTCCACATCAAGTGTATCTACCAAACAGGCGAGCAGAACGTGAGCCTCGCATTCAACGTATCGATGCTGACGACTGCAGGAACCATAGCCAACACGGGCCCACCGCCCACCTGCTCCATGCGCATCGTGTCACGCTCTGGTGACGAAGTTAGCTCCGCTGAAATCGGCGAGAACCTCGTCTTGCAAGTCGATGTCCAACCCTCTAGTGAGTGATTCCTCCAACTCAACTTTAAACATCTTATATAGCCAGATTAAATCAATGTAAGGCTAAATATCTAATTCTCTTTCAGGTATATACGGAGGTTTCGCACGTAGCTGTATCGCCAAGACTAGCGAAGCATCGACAAACGTGGAGAACGAATACAAAGTAACAGATGCGGATGGATGCGCTACAGACAACGCCATCTTTGGCGAGTGGGAACGAAGCGAAGACGGCAGCGCGCTGCGAGCCTCTTTCAATGCTTTCAAATTCCCTAGCAGCGATAATATTAGATTCCAATGCAATATACGTGTTTGCTTCGGAAAATGCCAACCCGTAAGTTTACTTATTTTCAAGTGGAATTTCTATAGAAATAGTAACGTAGCCAAGTTAGTGCATAAAACATATAAGGTTTCTACACATTTTAATATAGACGCAAATTTGGTCAGAGAAGCCACGTGCAGTTGCATGTGTTGCATGCAGTTTAGCATCTTCAAGCATTTTCTCATTTATATACTTTTCACACCAATTAGGATATAAACTGTTGTACATTCTTATTTATTATTTTTGCCATTACAGGTGAATTGTCGCGGCGCCGACGCGTTCGGTAAACGTAGAAAACGAGAAACGACAGACGTATATGACGACGGTCAAATATACGGAAACGAAGGACAACTACGAGAGGAAGTTATGGTGCAATCGAACCAGATCCTGACGCTACAGCGGCGCGACCCGTCACAGACGGCGCGGCAGCGTGACGGGTGGTCCGAGGGCAGCACGAATGCAGGCGGTGCCGGCGGAGAAGTGTGCGTGTCGGCCGCAGGGCTGGCAGTAGCACTTGCGCTGACGGCGCTGCTGGCGCTGGTGGCGGTGGCGGCAGCCGTAGCGTGCTGGCTGGTAGCGTGGAGACGCGCGCGCCCACCGCCCGCGCCGCTACCACATCCGCCCGACTTCCCCAACCCGCTGTTCCAGCGCTGAGCGCTGCTAGTCCCGCGCCCCGCTCCTCCGCCGGCGCCGGGCGGTGTCGGCTCCTTCTTCTACTCACTCAGCTTTAATCTGACGCGCCGCCGGAGGACCGACGGGCGAGGACGCCGCGAGCGCTCCCTCTTCCCTCGCTCGCGCTCGCAGCGTCCTCTCTGTTACTTTAATTATAAATAATTTTATTTTAATTTGTATTTTTATATTAACGTGGAATCGTCGCCTCCTTTAAATTTTGTGATATTCATAATATAAATGTTCGAAATCACCATAACTTTTATGTAAAATATTGATTATAAGCAAATAAATAATAATAATAATATAATTGTAGTTTTTATGAATCAATCAATTTATATTGCTGACATCACGTGGTTTCATGCAGATAAATTATAATGAACCGTTTGATAAAATATACTACTAATAGTATATATTTCTTCGAATAATTACCCCGATAGGGTATAACAATATTTGATTGGAGTGGGCCAATTTATTTTATTCCATTAAATTACATATATTTAAAGAGTTCATAGATATTTGGCAAGCATGCAGTATGTTTTGAAAGCTTTCAGTAATGTATATTCATCTTCAACATACTATATTATTTACCTTGACTATACTGGTAATTTATTACATATATTTTTACACTGCCATTGTAATCTGAAACTACCGATCACGTACCAATGCGTCGCCAACCCAATAACTTTAAAATTGAAACTGCTTTTGCATATGTCAACGTTTTCCTTAATATAACGTATTATTCCTAAAATCTTGAAACAAATCGCAATAGTACATTATTGCAAAAGCAATGCAATGCATATATAGTACTTATCTCAAAAGAATGCAGAGAAATAAAACTTAATTTTATTTTATACATTTAATTTAATTAATATTAAAAGTTACATTAGTCATATTGGGGCAATTACTGAAAGAAAATGTTATTTAGCAATCTCATTAAAATACGCCAAAAATACTCTTATGGAGAAAATGTTCACATTTTTCTCGTTATTCCAAATTATATAATTTACATATACTTTCATGTATTTTTCTTTTGCCTTCGCGGTAAGCAGGTTTTCCATTGCTAATTTGGCTTCTGATCTTAAATCTGGAGGAGTATAATCAAGGCGAATTTACAGCTTTGCCGCCAATTTTCTAATTATCATTTGCGCCGAAAGGCAAAAACATTCATGGCTATACAGCCACGTGACCACAATTTGTTCTAAGCAAAGAGCCTTACTTTGGTATGTTAAGAATGATAAAAGCATAGGCTTTTGAGCGTAGCGAAAAAATCTGTGTGCGTGTGCATTGAGTGAGCACCCTAAGAAAAAAAAAAAAAAGGATAATCTAGTGAAAGCTTTAAATTGTAAAACCAATATACCTTTTTGTAAAAAGGTAAAACAGAATTTAAATCGTTTACAATGCGCTCACTCTGTCCTCACAGAAAACCGTCAATATCTTCAAATCTATTGAGTTTACATAAATAAATTGTATACTGGTTTTTAGTAAAACTTGTGAAGAGTATAAGTATCTAGTGACAGATTGCCTAGTGTCGTATTTAAAAATTTACAAATAGATAATTGTGCTCACTCAATCCTCCATTTTTGCAAGGGCCGATTGCTCTATAATAAACTATAAAATTAAACTTCGTTATTTTACTCGTGTTTAGTTCAAGTTCAATAGGGTTTCGTAACATAGTAAACGAAACTATCTTGTGATACATATAAAAGTAAGTAATTATTTTATGTGCTCACTCAATCCACACATTAATGAAAATCAAAAAACATAAATATCATTAGATTTGTTACCATTACTCAAAGCCCAGATAACTCATTTTTATTAAAAAAAATTACTAAATATCTGCCATTTAACTTCTAATTAAACATTTTTACTTTAAGCGATAGACTTATTTTATTGTTTGTATGATATTTCGTACTGTAGGGTAACCATCCGTTATGTATACGTTCCGATATACGAGTATCTACCAATGTAATTTTTTTTTTTATCAGTTTTTGTAAAAATGTAAATGTAATATGCTAACAACCTTTAGAATGGACTTCTGTTAGTCCTAACAAACATTTTGAGTTAAATGTTTTTTTATTTTTATTTTTCATCTTCATTGAATTATTGAATCATTCAACAGTAGCATTCAAATATTGATTCTGAAAGTGTTCTACAAAGTTAACTTGGCGAAAACTTATTTGAGAAATAAACTTACAACTCGGAGCGAGTTGTTTTGACTCCATGATACCCTTTTTTGCAATGGGTACTTTAACAGAAAGTAAATCTATAAATAGAATTTATGCCGCTGACAACATTTTACGTCGACGTTTCAAACACTTTGCAGTGATCGTGGTCACGGGGTGACTCACCAGTACATACAGTCACATACAGTCACCCCGTGACCACGATCACTGCAAAGTGTTTGAAACGTTCGTTCAATTCTAAGGACCAAGTTTCGATTGACGAATTAGCCGAGATCGAAGTTTAGAAGCCTTAACTTGATTACATAATATGCCTGGATTTCATGCAAGTTATTTTTTTCGGCTTGATAGGTTAACCTTTGACAACTATCTCACCTGATGGTAAGTGATGATGTGGTCGAAGATGTTGTTCAGGCTAACCTAAAATTACTGGCTCTCAGGGCAGCTGCCGGAACACACCGTTAGGTGCTTGGCGACAGATTTTCTACTTGAGGGTGGTAGCTAGCCAGGCGGGCATTCGCAAAATGCCCTACCACCATGCAATAACTGCTATCCTGATACAACAACCGGGACCGACGGCTTAACGTGC
Source organism: Plagodis pulveraria (assembly GCA_963890685.1). NCBI lineage: Eukaryota > Metazoa > Arthropoda > Insecta > Lepidoptera > Geometridae > Plagodis > Plagodis pulveraria. Next base: position 21,518,067 of record OY982957.1, read on the forward strand.
CCTCCGAAGCACGGAAGCGCTCAGTAGTAATATCACTAGTGGTCACCCATCTAACTCGGTTAAGAACAGCGGTTAAGAACAGCGTCGCTAACTTCACTACAAGCGCTTGAAGTTGTCGCAAATTAATGAAACAAAATATTATTTATGATTGAGGAATTCATCTTTATTTTAATTCAAAACAAAAAACGCCGAAAAGCTAAAGGTATAAATACGAAAAAAAAAACATGTACTGTCAAACGTGGTATAATTTTGGACGAATAGTATAATTTTGATTTCGATGTAATATATTTTATTGAGGGTCTGAATCCAACCATGCTAGGGCCGGGAAAGACTCATAGTTATTACTTCCCTATCTATGGTGGTAATGAATTTACTTTCTCATGTTAGTGTAAATATGAACATTTTAGGCTTGTCACTAATGCCTGGTGTATATATGTTCTTTGCTGATGCTGTTTATGAGATAGAGATCTGAAGTCTGAATTAAAACATCTTATTAAAGCGAGATGGACGGCGTTGTTTTCCTTAGTTAAAATAAAATAAAATATAGAAATAAAACGATGTATTTAGACTACAGTCCGCGTAGGCGTTGAAGACATTCACACGTATTAAACACTCTACTTTTCATTTGTAACATAAAGAAAGTAAAAAAATAATAACATTTAGTATTAGTTAATTTAAAATTAATTGACAAGTCGAATTGTGAAATATAGAGTATAAAAAATTTGTATGGTTATTTATTTTATTTATTTAGTTAGTATGTCAACAGTTGGAATATAAATAAAATATTTAAAATTATAAAAAAATATTCTGATAACTTTTCTTGAAGCCGGTAGTTCGTGTTTTGTAATATTTTCTGATTTTCGCGCATTACGGACGAAAATTTTAAATATTTATGTAACTATGCATGTGCGTATAAAATTGTATGCGTTCACCCTATAGAAAAGGATTTTCAATAAACCCTTTCGTATTGGATGCCTACATTTTACAAGGAACACACTTTCCAAATTTCTTGTCTCTAAGACCGCAGTCGTGCCACCTGTAGAGTTTTTTGTCAGTTAGGACTAATAAATTTTATATAATTAGAGAGACGAAAATGCCAGTGTTTTTAATTCTTAAACATATAACTATTCCAATCACAAACATACAATCGGTATACGTATCGTTTAAAGCAGCATCAAAAATGGACTACTATTGAAATAGAATCTTAATTTTTAGGAAAACTAAAGTTGCTTCCTTCAAATGTTACAAAATATTTACCACTTGGAGGTGTGACACCACGTTACATTAGTATCTTTATTATTTGATGGCCCTATAAGTAACACGGTGCTAATAAAAAGGAAACGAATGTTTACAGAAGGGGACAATACCCAACGTAACGACCAAGTTGTCGCTTAGGCTATAAATCTATCATTTAGTCTCAACCAGTGTTACAGTTCAGTTCTCACTAACGAAGCGCTAAAAGTATTAGTCTTAAACCCAGTGAGCAATGTCTAAGCACTTGGAAAAACCCGATAAGAAATATATGCTGATGTGGTAAGTAACGTTACTTGTGAACTTATATATTGCCCTTCAAGTAGGTGAAAAATAATTTAAAAAATAACGGACTGATTATCCAAGTTTAAGTTCATCGAATTACTGTAATGTACTCTTACATTGACCTTACGTACTATTGCCTAGATTCGATGCTGCAAGTTACCTTATCGAGTTATAAATAAAGAAGATATCGAATTGAAGAAATCCTAGACAAAAGATGGATTTTTATTACAACAAGTAATTTTTTTTTAATTTTTTTTATTATCTTGATTCTATACTGACAAAATTGGATATCAATGCTAACTTACACAACCAAAGAATTTTGTGCGTGTGTTCATAAACCTGGCTTATGAACACACGCATATTTTTTCAGTGTTCGAAATCAGTTTCTTTTTTTTTAGTTTTATATCCTTCAATGTTGTATGCTGTGTCTATATAAGTATAATAATTCAATTTGGTTGAGGCATTTTGGCAAATATTATTTCAGTAATTGAATATACAATTTAACCAATTTAAAATGTACTTTTGAAGCTGTCTTCTAAACAAAGATACATTGTGTGTTAGTCTCAATCGGCGTTTTTGGTATTGTTTGGTTAAATAGTTGATATTTTACACAATGCTCCGAAATTTTAGATACCTATATAATTTCGTTTTTGAGATATACCCCGTAACAAATATGGTCGATAATATTAGGTCCTTACATATGAAATTGGCGTTTTTCGTACTGGCCACTTTAATCACGAATTTCTCCTCTTTGGTAAGGAATTCCAAATTCAAATTTGTACAGCTATAGACTCATGTATTTGTGCTTCGATGATCGTCATTCATTTGTTTTTTTTCTTCTGTTTTTTTCTGTTTGCGTCACTCATTTTACAAAATGGAAAACCTTAAATATCGCATTATTTACGAGTACGAGTTCCGCCGTGGCACTAGTGCTGCGGAAACAACTCGAAGGGTGAATGATGTGTATGGCGGTCGTGTTGCAAAAGAAAACACAGTTCGTTTTTGGTTCCAACGTTTTCGTTCTGGAAATTTTGTGATATTCATAATATAAATGTTCGAAATCACCATAACTTTTATGTAAAATATTGATTATAAGCAAATAAATAATAATAATAATATAATTGTAGTTTTTATGAATCAATCAATTTATATTGCTGACATCACGTGGTTTCATGCAGATAAATTATAATGAACCGTTTGATAAAATATACTACTAATAGTATATATTTCTTCGAATAATTACCCCGATAGGGTATAACAATATTTGATTGGAGTGGGCCAATTTATTTTATTCCATTAAATTACATATATTTAAAGAGTTCATAGATATTTGGCAAGCATGCAGTATGTTTTGAAAGCTTTCAGTAATGTATATTCATCTTCAACATACTATATTATTTACCTTGACTATACTGGTAATTTATTACATATATTTTTACACTGCCATTGTAATCTGAAACTACCGATCACGTACCAATGCGTCGCCAACCCAATAACTTTAAAATTGAAACTGCTTTTGCATATGTCAACGTTTTCCTTAATATAACGTATTATTCCTAAAATCTTGAAACAAATCGCAATAGTACATTATTGCAAAAGCAATGCAATGCATATATAGTACTTATCTCAAAAGAATGCAGAGAAATAAAACTTAATTTTATTTTATACATTTAATTTAATTAATATTAAAAGTTACATTAGTCATATTGGGGCAATTACTGAAAGAAAATGTTATTTAGCAATCTCATTAAAATACGCCAAAAATACTCTTATGGAGAAAATGTTCACATTTTTCTCGTTATTCCAAATTATATAATTTACATATACTTTCATGTATTTTTCTTTTGCCTTCGCGGTAAGCAGGTTTTCCATTGCTAATTTGGCTTCTGATCTTAAATCTGGAGGAGTATAATCAAGGCGAATTTACAGCTTTGCCGCCAATTTTCTAATTATCATTTGCGCCGAAAGGCAAAAACATTCATGGCTATACAGCCACGTGACCACAATTTGTTCTAAGCAAAGAGCCTTACTTTGGTATGTTAAGAATGATAAAAGCATAGGCTTTTGAGCGTAGCGAAAAAATCTGTGTGCGTGTGCATTGAGTGAGCACCCTAAGAAAAAAAAAAAAAAGGATAATCTAGTGAAAGCTTTAAATTGTAAAACCAATATACCTTTTTGTAAAAAGGTAAAACAGAATTTAAATCGTTTACAATGCGCTCACTCTGTCCTCACAGAAAACCGTCAATATCTTCAAATCTATTGAGTTTACATAAATAAATTGTATACTGGTTTTTAGTAAAACTTGTGAAGAGTATAAGTATCTAGTGACAGATTGCCTAGTGTCGTATTTAAAAATTTACAAATAGATAATTGTGCTCACTCAATCCTCCATTTTTGCAAGGGCCGATTGCTCTATAATAAACTATAAAATTAAACTTCGTTATTTTACTCGTGTTTAGTTCAAGTTCAATAGGGTTTCGTAACATAGTAAACGAAACTATCTTGTGATACATATAAAAGTAAGTAATTATTTTATGTGCTCACTCAATCCACACATTAATGAAAATCAAAAAACATAAATATCATTAGATTTGTTACCATTACTCAAAGCCCAGATAACTCATTTTTATTAAAAAAAATTACTAAATATCTGCCATTTAACTTCTAATTAAACATTTTTACTTTAAGCGATAGACTTATTTTATTGTTTGTATGATATTTCGTACTGTAGGGTAACCATCCGTTATGTATACGTTCCGATATACGAGTATCTACCAATGTAATTTTTTTTTTATCAGTTTTTGTAAAAATGTAAATGTAATATGCTAACAACCTTTAGAATGGACTTCTGTTAGTCCTAACAAACATTTTGAGTTAAATGTTTTTTTATTTTTATTTTTCATCTTCATTGAATTATTGAATCATTCAACAGTAGCATTCAAATATTGATTCTGAAAGTGTTCTACAAAGTTAACTTGGCGAAAACTTATTTGAGAAATAAACTTACAACTCGGAGCGAGTTGTTTTGACTCCATGATACCCTTTTTTGCAATGGGTACTTTAACAGAAAGTAAATCTATAAATAGAATTTATGCCGCTGACAACATTTTACGTCGACGTTTCAAACACTTTGCAGTGATCGTGGTCACGGGGTGACTCACCAGTACATACAGTCACATACAGTCACCCCGTGACCACGATCACTGCAAAGTGTTTGAAACGTTCGTTCAATTCTAAGGACCAAGTTTCGATTGACGAATTAGCCGAGATCGAAGTTTAGAAGCCTTAACTTGATTACATAATATGCCTGGATTTCATGCAAGTTATTTTTTTCGGCTTGATAGGTTAACCTTTGACAACTATCTCACCTGATGGTAAGTGATGATGTGGTCGAAGATGTTGTTCAGGCTAACCTAAAATTACTGGCTCTCAGGGCAGCTGCCGGAACACACCGTTAGGTGCTTGGCGACAGATTTTCTACTTGAGGGTGGTAGCTAGCCAGGCGGGCATTCGCAAAATGCCCTACCACCATGCAATAACTGCTATCCTGATACAACAACCGGGACCGACGGCTTAACGTGCCCTCCGAAGCACGGAAGCGCTCAGTAGTAATATCACTAGTGGTCACCCATCTAACTCGGTTAAGAACAGCGGTTAAGAACAGCGTCGCTAACTTCACTACAAGCGCTTGAAGTTGTCGCAAATTAATGAAACAAAATATTATTTATGATTGAGGAATTCATCTTTATTTTAATTCAAAACAAAAAACGCCGAAAAGCTAAAGGTATAAATACGAAAAAAAAAACATGTACTGTCAAACGTGGTATAATTTTGGACGAATAGTATAATTTTGATTTCGATGTAATATATTTTATTGAGGGTCTGAATCCAACCATGCTAGGGCCGGGAAAGACTCATAGTTATTACTTCCCTATCTATGGTGGTAATGAATTTACTTTCTCATGTTAGTGTAAATATGAACATTTTAGGCTTGTCACTAATGCCTGGTGTATATATGTTCTTTGCTGATGCTGTTTATGAGATAGAGATCTGAAGTCTGAATTAAAACATCTTATTAAAGCGAGATGGACGGCGTTGTTTTCCTTAGTTAAAATAAAATAAAATATAGAAATAAAACGATGTATTTAGACTACAGTCCGCGTAGGCGTTGAAGACATTCACACGTATTAAACACTCTACTTTTCATTTGTAACATAAAGAAAGTAAAAAAATAATAACATTTAGTATTAGTTAATTTAAAATTAATTGACAAGTCGAATTGTGAAATATAGAGTATAAAAAATTTGTATGGTTATTTATTTTATTTATTTAGTTAGTATGTCAACAGTTGGAATATAAATAAAATATTTAAAATTATAAAAAAATATTCTGATAACTTTTCTTGAAGCCGGTAGTTCGTGTTTTGTAATATTTTCTGATTTTCGCGCATTACGGACGAAAATTTTAAATATTTATGTAACTATGCATGTGCGTATAAAATTGTATGCGTTCACCCTATAGAAAAGGATTTTCAATAAACCCTTTCGTATTGGATGCCTACATTTTACAAGGAACACACTTTCCAAATTTCTTGTCTCTAAGACCGCAGTCGTGCCACCTGTAGAGTTTTTTGTCAGTTAGGACTAATAAATTTTATATAATTAGAGAGACGAAAATGCCAGTGTTTTTAATTCTTAAACATATAACTATTCCAATCACAAACATACAATCGGTATACGTATCGTTTAAAGCAGCATCAAAAATGGACTACTATTGAAATAGAATCTTAATTTTTAGGAAAACTAAAGTTGCTTCCTTCAAATGTTACAAAATATTTACCACTTGGAGGTGTGACACCACGTTACATTAGTATCTTTATTATTTGATGGCCCTATAAGTAACACGGTGCTAATAAAAAGGAAACGAATGTTTACAGAAGGGGACAATACCCAACGTAACGACCAAGTTGTCGCTTAGGCTATAAATCTATCATTTAGTCTCAACCAGTGTTACAGTTCAGTTCTCACTAACGAAGCGCTAAAAGTATTAGTCTTAAACCCAGTGAGCAATGTCTAAGCACTTGGAAAAACCCGATAAGAAATATATGCTGATGTGGTAAGTAACGTTACTTGTGAACTTATATATTGCCCTTCAAGTAGGTGAAAAATAATTTAAAAAATAACGGACTGATTATCCAAGTTTAAGTTCATCGAATTACTGTAATGTACTCTTACATTGACCTTACGTACTATTGCCTAGATTCGATGCTGCAAGTTACCTTATCGAGTTATAAATAAAGAAGATATCGAATTGAAGAAATCCTAGACAAAAGATGGATTTTTATTACAACAAGTAATTTTTTTTTAATTTTTTTTATTATCTTGATTCTATACTGACAAAATTGGATATCAATGCTAACTTACACAACCAAAGAATTTTGTGCGTGTGTTCATAAACCTGGCTTATGAACACACGCATATTTTTTCAGTGTTCGAAATCAGTTTCTTTTTTTTTAGTTTTATATCCTTCAATGTTGTATGCTGTGTCTATATAAGTATAATAATTCAATTTGGTTGAGGCATTTTGGCAAATATTATTTCAGTAATTGAATATACAATTTAACCAATTTAAAATGTACTTTTGAAGCTGTCTTCTAAACAAAGATACATTGTGTGTTAGTCTCAATCGGCGTTTTTGGTATTGTTTGGTTAAATAGTTGATATTTTACACAATGCTCCGAAATTTTAGATACCTATATAATTTCGTTTTTGAGATATACCCCGTAACAAATATGGTCGATAATATTAGGTCCTTACATATGAAATTGGCGTTTTTCGTACTGGCCACTTTAATCACGAATTTCTCCTCTTTGGTAAGGAATTCCAAATTCAAATTTGTACAGCTATAGACTCATGTATTTGTGCTTCGATGATCGTCATTCATTTGTTTTTTTTCTTCTGTTTTTTTCTGTTTGCGTCACTCATTTTACAAAATGGAAAACCTTAAATATCGCATTATTTACGAGTACGAGTTCCGCCGTGGCACTAGTGCTGCGGAAACAACTCGAAGGGTGAATGATGTGTATGGCGGTCGTGTTGCAAAAGAAAACACAGTTCGTTTTTGGTTCCAACGTTTTCGTTCTGGAAATTTTGTGATATTCATAATATAAATGTTCGAAATCACCATAACTTTTATGTAAAATATTGATTATAAGCAAATAAATAATAATAATAATATAATTGTAGTTTTTATGAATCAATCAATTTATATTGCTGACATCACGTGGTTTCATGCAGATAAATTATAATGAACCGTTTGATAAAATATACTACTAATAGTATATATTTCTTCGAATAATTACCCCGATAGGGTATAACAATATTTGATTGGAGTGGGCCAATTTATTTTATTCCATTAAATTACATATATTTAAAGAGTTCATAGATATTTGGCAAGCATGCAGTATGTTTTGAAAGCTTTCAGTAATGTATATTCATCTTCAACATACTATATTATTTACCTTGACTATACTGGTAATTTATTACATATATTTTTACACTGCCATTGTAATCTGAAACTACCGATCACGTACCAATGCGTCGCCAACCCAATAACTTTAAAATTGAAACTGCTTTTGCATATGTCAACGTTTTCCTTAATATAACGTATTATTCCTAAAATCTTGAAACAAATCGCAATAGTACATTATTGCAAAAGCAATGCAATGCATATATAGTACTTATCTCAAAAGAATGCAGAGAAATAAAACTTAATTTTATTTTATACATTTAATTTAATTAATATTAAAAGTTACATTAGTCATATTGGGGCAATTACTGAAAGAAAATGTTATTTAGCAATCTCATTAAAATACGCCAAAAATACTCTTATGGAGAAAATGTTCACATTTTTCTCGTTATTCCAAATTATATAATTTACATATACTTTCATGTATTTTTCTTTTGCCTTCGCGGTAAGCAGGTTTTCCATTGCTAATTTGGCTTCTGATCTTAAATCTGGAGGAGTATAATCAAGGCGAATTTACAGCTTTGCCGCCAATTTTCTAATTATCATTTGCGCCGAAAGGCAAAAACATTCATGGCTATACAGCCACGTGACCACAATTTGTTCTAAGCAAAGAGCCTTACTTTGGTATGTTAAGAATGATAAAAGCATAGGCTTTTGAGCGTAGCGAAAAAATCTGTGTGCGTGTGCATTGAGTGAGCACCCTAAGAAAAAAAAAAAAAAGGATAATCTAGTGAAAGCTTTAAATTGTAAAACCAATATACCTTTTTGTAAAAAGGTAAAACAGAATTTAAATCGTTTACAATGCGCTCACTCTGTCCTCACAGAAAACCGTCAATATCTTCAAATCTATTGAGTTTACATAAATAAATTGTATACTGGTTTTTAGTAAAACTTGTGAAGAGTATAAGTATCTAGTGACAGATTGCCTAGTGTCGTATTTAAAAATTTACAAATAGATAATTGTGCTCACTCAATCCTCCATTTTTGCAAGGGCCGATTGCTCTATAATAAACTATAAAATTAAACTTCGTTATTTTACTCGTGTTTAGTTCAAGTTCAATAGGGTTTCGTAACATAGTAAACGAAACTATCTTGTGATACATATAAAAGTAAGTAATTATTTTATGTGCTCACTCAATCCACACATTAATGAAAATCAAAAAACATAAATATCATTAGATTTGTTACCATTACTCAAAGCCCAGATAACTCATTTTTATTAAAAAAAATTACTAAATATCTGCCATTTAACTTCTAATTAAACATTTTTACTTTAAGCGATAGACTTATTTTATTGTTTGTATGATATTTCGTACTGTAGGGTAACCATCCGTTATGTATACGTTCCGATATACGAGTATCTACCAATGTAATTTTTTTTTTATCAGTTTTTGTAAAAATGTAAATGTAATATGCTAACAACCTTTAGAATGGACTTCTGTTAGTCCTAACAAACATTTTGAGTTAAATGTTTTTTTATTTTTATTTTTCATCTTCATTGAATTATTGAATCATTCAACAGTAGCATTCAAATATTGATTCTGAAAGTGTTCTACAAAGTTAACTTGGCGAAAACTTATTTGAGAAATAAACTTACAACTCGGAGCGAGTTGTTTTGACTCCATGATACCCTTTTTTGCAATGGGTACTTTAACAGAAAGTAAATCTATAAATAGAATTTATGCCGCTGACAACATTTTACGTCGACGTTTCAAACACTTTGCAGTGATCGTGGTCACGGGGTGACTCACCAGTACATACAGTCACATACAGTCACCCCGTGACCACGATCACTGCAAAGTGTTTGAAACGTTCGTTCAATTCTAAGGACCAAGTTTCGATTGACGAATTAGCCGAGATCGAAGTTTAGAAGCCTTAACTTGATTACATAATATGCCTGGATTTCATGCAAGTTATTTTTTTCGGCTTGATAGGTTAACCTTTGACAACTATCTCACCTGATGGTAAGTGATGATGTGGTCGAAGATGTTGTTCAGGCTAACCTAAAATTACTGGCTCTCAGGGCAGCTGCCGGAACACACCGTTAGGTGCTTGGCGACAGATTTTCTACTTGAGGGTGGTAGCTAGCCAGGCGGGCATTCGCAAAATGCCCTACCACCATGCAATAACTGCTATCCTGATACAACAACCGGGACCGACGGCTTAACGTGCCCTCCGAAGCACGGAAGCGCTCAGTAGTAATATCACTAGTGGTCACCCATCTAACTCGGTTAAGAACAGCGGTTAAGAACAGCGTCGCTAACTTCACTACAAGCGCTTGAAGTTGTCGCAAATTAATGAAACAAAATATTATTTATGATTGAGGAATTCATCTTTATTTTAATTCAAAACAAAAAACGCCGAAAAGCTAAAGGTATAAATACGAAAAAAAAAACATGTACTGTCAAACGTGGTATAATTTTGGACGAATAGTATAATTTTGATTTCGATGTAATATATTTTATTGAGGGTCTGAATCCAACCATGCTAGGGCCGGGAAAGACTCATAGTTATTACTTCCCTATCTATGGTGGTAATGAATTTACTTTCTCATGTTAGTGTAAATATGAACATTTTAGGCTTGTCACTAATGCCTGGTGTATATATGTTCTTTGCTGATGCTGTTTATGAGATAGAGATCTGAAGTCTGAATTAAAACATCTTATTAAAGCGAGATGGACGGCGTTGTTTTCCTTAGTTAAAATAAAATAAAATATAGAAATAAAACGATGTATTTAGACTACAGTCCGCGTAGGCGTTGAAGACATTCACACGTATTAAACACTCTACTTTTCATTTGTAACATAAAGAAAGTAAAAAAATAATAACATTTAGTATTAGTTAATTTAAAATTAATTGACAAGTCGAATTGTGAAATATAGAGTATAAAAAATTTGTATGGTTATTTATTTTATTTATTTAGTTAGTATGTCAACAGTTGGAATATAAATAAAATATTTAAAATTATAAAAAAATATTCTGATAACTTTTCTTGAAGCCGGTAGTTCGTGTTTTGTAATATTTTCTGATTTTCGCGCATTACGGACGAAAATTTTAAATATTTATGTAACTATGCATGTGCGTATAAAATTGTATGCGTTCACCCTATAGAAAAGGATTTTCAATAAACCCTTTCGTATTGGATGCCTACATTTTACAAGGAACACACTTTCCAAATTTCTTGTCTCTAAGACCGCAGTCGTGCCACCTGTAGAGTTTTTTGTCAGTTAGGACTAATAAATTTTATATAATTAGAGAGACGAAAATGCCAGTGTTTTTAATTCTTAAACATATAACTATTCCAATCACAAACATACAATCGGTATACGTATCGTTTAAAGCAGCATCAAAAATGGACTACTATTGAAATAGAATCTTAATTTTTAGGAAAACTAAAGTTGCTTCCTTCAAATGTTACAAAATATTTACCACTTGGAGGTGTGACACCACGTTACATTAGTATCTTTATTATTTGATGGCCCTATAAGTAACACGGTGCTAATAAAAAGGAAACGAATGTTTACAGAAGGGGACAATACCCAACGTAACGACCAAGTTGTCGCTTAGGCTATAAATCTATCATTTAGTCTCAACCAGTGTTACAGTTCAGTTCTCACTAACGAAGCGCTAAAAGTATTAGTCTTAAACCCAGTGAGCAATGTCTAAGCACTTGGAAAAACCCGATAAGAAATATATGCTGATGTGGTAAGTAACGTTACTTGTGAACTTATATATTGCCCTTCAAGTAGGTGAAAAATAATTTAAAAAATAACGGACTGATTATCCAAGTTTAAGTTCATCGAATTACTGTAATGTACTCTTACATTGACCTTACGTACTATTGCCTAGATTCGATGCTGCAAGTTACCTTATCGAGTTATAAATAAAGAAGATATCGAATTGAAGAAATCCTAGACAAAAGATGGATTTTTATTACAACAAGTAATTTTTTTTTAATTTTTTTTATTATCTTGATTCTATACTGACAAAATTGGATATCAATGCTAACTTACACAACCAAAGAATTTTGTGCGTGTGTTCATAAACCTGGCTTATGAACACACGCATATTTTTTCAGTGTTCGAAATCAGTTTCTTTTTTTTTAGTTTTATATCCTTCAATGTTGTATGCTGTGTCTATATAAGTATAATAATTCAATTTGGTTGAGGCATTTTGGCAAATATTATTTCAGTAATTGAATATACAATTTAACCAATTTAAAATGTACTTTTGAAGCTGTCTTCTAAACAAAGATACATTGTGTGTTAGTCTCAATCGGCGTTTTTGGTATTGTTTGGTTAAATAGTTGATATTTTACACAATGCTCCGAAATTTTAGATACCTATATAATTTCGTTTTTGAGATATACCCCGTAACAAATATGGTCGATAATATTAGGTCCTTACATATGAAATTGGCGTTTTTCGTACTGGCCACTTTAATCACGAATTTCTCCTCTTTGGTAAGGAATTCCAAATTCAAATTTGTACAGCTATAGACTCATGTATTTGTGCTTCGATGATCGTCATTCATTTGTTTTTTTTCTTCTGTTTTTTTCTGTTTGCGTCACTCATTTTACAAAATGGAAAACCTTAAATATCGCATTATTTACGAGTACGAGTTCCGCCGTGGCACTAGTGCTGCGGAAACAACTCGAAGGGTGAATGATGTGTATGGCGGTCGTGTTGCAAAAGAAAACACAGTTCGTTTTTGGTTCCAACGTTTTCGTTCTGGAAATTTCGACCTGCAGAACAAGCCCCGTGGACGGCCTGAGACTCAAGTTGATAATGAAGAGTTGAAGGCTATTGTGGAAGCGGATCCATCGCAAACCACGTCCGAGTTAGCTGCAGGCTGCAATGTTAGTGATAAAACTGTTTTAATTCACTTGAAGCAAATTGGGAAGATTAAAAAGCTTGAAAGGTGGGTACCTCACGAATTGACTGAAACAAACCGGCAAACGCGCGTCGACTGCTGCGTTACATTACTAAACCGGCACAATAATGAAGGTATTTTAAACCGAATCATTACCTGTGATGAAAAATGGGTTCTTTACGATAATCGGAAGCGCTCAGCGCAATGGTTAGATCCTGGCCAGCCAGCCAAATCCTGCCCCAAGCGAAAATTAACCCCAAAAAAGTTACTTGTAAGCGTTTGGTGGACTAGTGCCGGTATTGTTCATTACAGTTTTTTCAAATCTGGCCAGACTATTACGGCTGATGTCTATTGTCAGGAATTGCAAACCATGATGGAAAAGCTAGCGGCTAAACAACCTAGGCTGGTCAATCGCTCCACGCCACTGCTGCTTCACGACAATGCTAGACCACACACTGCGCTACAGACGGCTACTAAATTAGAAGAGCTTCAATTGGAAAGTCTAAGACATCCTCCGTACTCCCCGGATCTTGCTCCAACAGATTACCATTTTTTTCGAAATTTGGATAACTTCTTGCAAGGGAAAAAATTCAACTCCGATGGGGCAGTCCAAATCGCCTTCAAAGATTTTATTGATTCCCGTCCGACTGGTTTTTTTAGTAAAGGGATCAATGAACTACCTATGAGATGGCAAAAGTGCATAGAAAATAATGGTTCATACTTTGATTAATTAAATATATTATATTAAAAAATATTCGACATTTTGTTCCTCCCATACAAAACGCCAATTTCATATGTAAGGACCTAATATACAACATTGAAGGTCCACTATTTGGAAGGTTTATTTATTTTATCAGATAAAAGATAATAAACATATTTGTATTTTACTAAATGAGCTGTAAACAATGCAATGCAAAAAAGATTTTTGGGCTACTTATATATTCATGTATTGGAGACCTATAAAATAAAAATTTGTTTAATCTCTAGTCCCGTATTCATCTTTGGGTCAACGTTCTACACTTCGGGTTTGTACTCATTACGAACTACAGACTCGTGAGATACGGATGGACAGACAGACAAACAGTCAGCGTTTTTTTTATTAAGGAGCCCTAAATGGCTCAACCTGTTTTTGCATTTTTTTGTGTAAACACATAAAACTACTTTTTGTTACGATCGAGAGCATTTTTGGCATATCACCAAACTAATATTCCAAGAAAATCTGTTGCACAAAACCACTTGTTTAATGAACCTTTATTGGCAACTGTTTGTATGAGTGCGTAGTTATGTTCAACGATAATTTTCAATCGGTAGATTCTATCTACATGAATTTGACTGTGGATGAATCTTTACAACATTATAAATATAAGTACTTACCTACTTTACCAAAGTTTGTGAGTAACTGTGGACGTTTAGATCTGACTATTAGTTATTTCATAGGACGACCAACAGTATCACAAATATCTTATATATAACTAGCTGTACCTGCGACTTCATTCGCGATTGCTGTACCTGCAGACTAATTATTCACATTTGAGCACTGTTTATCTCATATTAAGCAACGCTGTGGTCTGCGGTGAAGCACTCTTAGTAAGCATAGCTCAGAAAGGAGCTTTTACTTTGGGTTTGAAAACTAGGGTTGTATTTTCCAGAAGACAGTAGTTAAGTTACTCAGAGAGTACCTTCGCGGTTCGCACAATAATTGCTGAAGCAAAGTACTTTATGTGTTTCTTTGGAATTTCGATTTCATAACGGCGTCTTTTTGCCGAGGTTCTCCTTGTTTGGCGGTAGAACGAATATATATTAGATTGTGCATAAGATAGATAGTTAATAAAACTGATTGAGGCGAATGTTCCAGATTTTAGTTTTATCTTAGCAAGCTTACAAAACTAAATAAGGGGCCCGTGGGGTGCCGATACGGCCGTGGGGTGCCGGGATACCCGTGGGGTGCCAGGCTGCCCGTGGGGTGCCAGAATGCCTGTAGGGTGCCGGAATGCCCGTGGGGTGCCAGGTGCCCGTTGGGTGCCGGGTTCACTCGTCAATATTTTAACAAAAAAAGAATAATTGAAATCGGACTGCGCGTTAATAAATTACAGCTAATACATTTGACTTTCGTCCCCTTACCCAAGGGAACCGTGCTGATCTTCGGGATAAACAGTATACAATAACCTTCTTCGTATTATTAACTCAAATCGTATTAAGTTTCATTGAATTCCATTCTGTAGTTTTGGAGTGATCCGGCCGGGCGTGGCCGAGATACAGACAGACAGACAGACAACAAAAAAAATACAGTTTTGGCATCAGTGTCAGCTACAGAGTGCTCTCAAATATATTTTTTTCAAAATATCTGTCATGTACAGAATTTGATCTGTTACAGTTTTATTATAAGTATAGATAGATATAGATGTTTTTTATTTATTACAAAATTTTCACACACATATAACATTTTAAGAAGTGGCAGTTACATAAACTGCATTATCGTTTTCTTTTTTTGTTTATAATTTTCACGTAGAGCTTATATATTTTTATGCTTTATTAACAATGTTTTTTTTATTATTACAAATTTTATACGTAAATAATTTATTTTAAGAAGTAGTAGTTACATAAACATAGCTTTTCGTTTTCTTTTTTATGTTTATAATTTGCACGTAGAGGTCATTACAGTAGTATAGCAGTATGTTAGGTACTAGATAAGAACGTAAGAAATACATAATGTACCTACACCACAAAATAAATAATGATGAAATGTGACGTACTGAATACTCAAATTAAACAGGCTAAAGTTCGTTTCTCACGAAATATAAATTATTTTTAGGGTACCGTGCCTTAAAAGAAAAAAGCGGAACCCATATTGGATCACTTTGTTGTCTGTCTTTCTGTCTGTCTGTCAAGACCCTTTTTCTCAAGAACGCGGAGGTAGTAGGCTGATTATAGGCAGCTAAATACTCTACAATCTTCGGAGCTGTGAAAAATCAAACATCTAAGCCAACGCAATCAAAAAATACAGCCGTTTATGCCGCAAATTTTCGACACTCTCAAGAGAATCAAAACCTACAATAGGTAGTTCCCGTGAACTCAGAATCTTGAAATTTGGTACCAAGCAACGCCTTAAATCATAGTGTTAGGAAAATTGCGAAAAGAAAAATAAAATGTTCATTAATCACATAAAAAAAAAATTAAAATATTATGGATTTCATTTAGCAATAAAAAATACCATAACTTTTACTTATATACAGGTTTGCACGGAACCCTCGGTGCGCAGTCCGACTCGCACTTGGCCGGTTTTTTTACTACCCAGGTACATATTGTAGAATTATAGCTTTTTGCTCATTATTGTTCCAATACTTATTTATAAAGGCTTACAAAAAGTGTGTGTAATATATGACTGCCTTTATGATACGAGTGGCGTAAAGCGTCGCTAGGCAATCTAGAGGTCCTAGGTTTAGTCTTCAAGTCGGAGTTCCCTTGATAACTTATACTTTATATACCTTTTGTATATAAGGTAAGTATCTTAATTCTTCTAGATATATCTAGAAATACTTATATAGTACCAAATTTCATCAAGAGTATATCATAGCTGTTGTGTGGCTGTTGCAAAGGTGAAGGTCTCTGAAATATATCATCGCGTCTTTTTATCCCCGGGGTAGGCAGAGGTGCCACAATATTTTTCGCATGACATGTCATGGTAGCGCTACCGGATACAGATACAGACTCCGGAGTCCGGACAGCTACAGAAAATTTACCCCCTTACTTATAAAAAATCCGCAAAGTAAGTTGCTAAGTAATGGATAACTAAACAGTCACAGGCAGTAGCTAGGAAGTCATAATCCTAAGAAGACTACTAGTCAGTTTTTGTTCAGGCACCAGCCTAAACTAGTATTTGGCGGGGACAGGAGGCGCGGGGTGCGCCGCCGACTTCACTTCTCACTCGCCCTCGGAACAAGAACGCCGTGCTCAATTAATTTTAACGACTCGTTTTGGCATCTGATAACTTGTATTTTCCAAAATTATATCTCAACATTTATACAGTCCACCCTTTTATTCAAGTCCCTAGCTAGGACCCTAACAGTTTTTTTTATGCCTGATAGTTTAGTCTTTGACCACTATCTCAACTGATGGTAAGTGATGTGGTCGAAGATGTTGTTCAGGCTAACCTAGAATTACTGGCTCTCAAGGGTAGCTGCCAGAACACCCCTTTAGTAGCCTAGCATGGGGATTATGGAAACACCCCTCCCCCATTAATGGGTGAAACTGTGTACAGCAGTGAATAATTCGGCTGATGGAGTATGGTATAGAATAACCATATCAACAGAAAGACAAAATATGAAGACGATGAAGAAAATAAATGACAAATAAAAATGAAGATCAAAAATGTGGAGTCAAAAAATTACAGAAATAAAATCTTTTAAAGGTAGAAGAGATGTGAAGTAAAGAATTTGTATTACATAAGTACTTTCCATTATGTGATACTTATGATGTTTAACGAGGCAAGGCAAATTTTAACCAGACCGTCTTAGAAGCAGAAAGTTAAGGGGGCCATATGACCAACCGCTCAGTTGGGGAAGAACTGGTTGCTAATATTTAAGTCAATGCTGATTGCTATGCCTTTTAAGCACAGGTTAACCCATAGCCAGTATCAGGACCACTTGGGTCTATTTATGAATGAAATTCTATTGTTCTCATTATCGATGATCCCAATGAGTTTAAATAGAAAGAATATCTAAATTATACAAAATACTCTGTCAAAATAGGGTATTATCAAAAATAACCAAAATATACTAAATAGGTAAGTACAATACCAACAATTGTTCATAATAGTATATAAATAATGAGATAAAAAACGTATGCGCAGGGTGACACTTCATGGTCATCACCACGCATGCGCAGCCGTCCCCCCTCCTTCCCTTTCCCTTCCTGTGATATGCCCCCACCACAAGCCAGAATCGCACTTTGTTTACCAATTGCTCGACAGCGATTGAAACCAGTCAGGGCAGTCGGTCGACCAACTACCGACACCGGTCGCTCTCGCGCCGCCGTCGTCGCCGCCTCCGTCATTTCAGTATTCACACAGTCGCGCGTCGCCAGCGACGCACGCGACACTCGGTTACCGCGCGATGACCCTGTGACGCGATAGTTATGAGTAAAACAGAAATTTCGACGGAAGCCGCCGCGCCCACCGTGGCAGTCCACGTGGACCATTATGACGAACAGGATAAAGAAAACTCGAAGCTTCTTAGTGTTGCCTCCCCGGCAACCATATCGCCATCTGGGCAAATGCGAAAAGTCAAGAGTTTCAGCGACACACACAGAATTCGCGATGTGACGGCAGCGTCTGGTGCGGCTTCTGCGCGAAGCTTGCGACCTTACGAGCATGTGACACCTTATCCCGAAGGCTCCGAAAGCGGCACTACTCACTATGGAGCCCCCTCAGTGCGGTCTCTAGCATCCATCGGAATGGGATGCACGGATGGGCGCAAAATGGTCATCAGGAGAGTGCCCACATCGCCGACGGAATTGTTCCATCTAGTACGTCCTCCTACGTGAGTACTACGAATGAAACATCCTCTGAGTTGTCATTATTCAATTGACCTAACTGGCTATCAACCATATAGGTAACCATCTCTACAATACAGCTCTCCTGCATTCTCTACGTTCGTGAATCCTCACTTCATTTGTGTTCGATACTAATAATACATACGAAATTGGACGGGAATTATGGATATAAATATCAGAAACACTGAAATTTATAGGTTAGGTTCGGTCATGTTTGTCAAATTACAATATACACTGTATTGTTACAAATAAAACCAAAGTAAGTTTATAGGTCAGTCCAAATTAATAGCTTATATAGTGAGTAGCGACTTCTTTCTCCGTCAGGGAAAAGAAAATATTTTATGCTATCTAGACACAAGCCGTAAAAAGCGAGATTGCTGGATGGTAGGCTTCTTGTGCAAGAGTTCGCCTTGCTTGATACCACTGATGTGTTAGATAATAACTGACAATATAGCTTGGATGCAATTATGCATCCAAGCTGTATTGTCAATTATATTTAGAATATCTGCAATGGAATTGGGGAATTTAAATTCGAATGAAGTATCTGAATTCTAAACGATTAAAAATATTAGCTTATAAAACATAATAACTAAAGAGTAGAATTGGTACAAGTAGTATTATGTGTTTCATGCAATCAAAACTTGTTTCAAACGGGAGTCAAATAACAAACAATCTCACGGAAGAATTACTTCTCAATAGTGTGTACCTACGGTATATTATAGACTTTTCATTACAGATTTGAAATTTCTAACTTATAATTAGATAAAACCTAAAATTTTACCGCCAGATTTGCATATCCTCCGTTATTCGTTATCCTCATTATTGAGGGTCGTGACCTCCTCCAGATTTGCATGTTTATGACTTACATTTTAGACATAACAATAAGGTATGCGTTTGATCTAAATCTCGTCTGAATCGAAGATGTAGTATGCTCATCTGGAAGATACTTTTACACCCTTGCATATACATTATATGTAATTTACCGAGAAATAATTCCACTTCATAGGGGCACGAATGATAAATGTTAATAATATTTATAGTTTGGTTTTTGTTTAAGTTGTAAGGGATGTAGGATGTAATTCTAGGGCACACTTCCCAAAATGTATCCGTTAAAATACATACCACTAAACGTCAGTGCTTAAGGATTTGTAGTCTTCACCAAACACCTCACACCTCAACTAGGGAGTCGTTTCTGTTGAACCTTTATGCTCGATAGCCTATGGACTGCAACGCATATCCTGTTTACTCTTTTCCATATCAAGAGCCTTCTCACTTCAAAAGTGATCGCCCTGTATATCCTTGAAAGTAGGCAATGATGTACAGACATCATCATCATCTTCATACATCAAACGGAACATCCACCGTTGAATAAACTCCCCCATTGGGGGAATTTGCCATTATCCACACGCTTGGCATGATTGCAGTCGAAATCGTCAGTTCTTCAGGCGCTGCTTCCCACCTTCTAGTATTTTTTCCTTAGTCGCCTCTTACGACACCCACGGGAAGAAACGGGGGGTGACATTCTAACCCGGCTCACTACGTGGTCGTACAGATAAACGGACTATAAATATAAATGGTTTAAAATATGTATTTAACTGACATAACACTAGTACCGACCACTTAGTACCTCGATATTTTGTATGCGAAAACGTCACAGGACAATTACTAGTCATCGGCAGATACTACGTTAATATTATCAGTGATTAATATGTAGGTAAGTACCGACAGAATCTATAGGTAAGTAAATTCAATAAATCATTTTATCGCTACAATATTATGTAACGATCAAACAATCATATTCGATTTGCGTTACAAAATATGTATAGCATATTGTAAAGCACGTGTTCTATAAATGGAAAAAAAAACGGATACCGACTACAAAAACTCATACAACAAAAAGTGTAAAATGGTTAATAGAAGTATCGATGCTAAGTTAAAGACTATCATTTTTCAGTGTTTAAAAATATGTAGACAGCCGAGTTGACTGAAACCATATGAAATTTTCTAAAATTATACTATAACTATGTCACTCTCGTCAACAAGACGAGTCAATGTCGTTAACGACACCTCATTTAAAAAATCGTTTACGCTGCGTTTAATAAATACTCACATATAATAAAAACTCGCAGCATAAAACCCCAGCTAACAAATTGAAAAAAAAACATGTCTATTTTAACCCTTAGTCTGTTAGGAATAAAAGTGACAGTTATTCTCGTGTGATTTTGAACGCTCGTTTAACAACGGCCTTTACTATTGGCATAACCTGGGTGGGGAAGTCATTGATTTCGTAGCACGATGCTGACGATGCCTGCTACTATGCTACTATTGCACTTTACCTCCTTCCCTCAGACAGATGTGAGATAATACTCGTATTTATTCACGAAGCTGATTACAGACTCACGAAAAATAATATCACAAATAATAAGGAACTACGATAACCTAATCTGTGGGAAAACTAAAATATATAATTTTTAATTTTTGAGGAAAACTACTTGCTACTTTAAATTAGACCATTATTTTATAAGCTAATTCCACAAAATGTTACATGATGACTTATAATTTCAGGAGTCGCTAACTTCAGTCCTATCTATCCCAACATATCGCTTCCTAGTTATACATAAGGGTAAAAATGCTCAATAAAGTTCTATGATATTGTTTCCGCATTTGTAACTTTAATTAGGAATACATCACTAAACAAGGAAACTACGATGTACCTTCTTGTTTGATATCGTGAGACTTTAACTCAAAAAACTAGGCCCACCTGATGTTAAGCGGACTAACCTCTGCCTATAACAGATGCATTTCGTCACAAGTCACGAATTGCACTGCGCCCGTCACCTTGAGACATAGTTGTTAAGTCTCATGTGCCTGTAATTTCACTGGCTCTCAAGGACTGCTGCTGGAACACACCGTTAGGTGTTTGGCGATAGATTTTCTACTTGAGGGTGGTCGCTAGCCAGGCGGGCATTCGCACAATGCCCTTCCACCATGCGGTGAAGCTCAAGCGTGTGGCGGGATTTGAACCATGGACCTGCTGCGCGGCAGTCCATAGCCAATGCCACTGAGCAATCACTGCCTTATAAGCGTAGCTACAGTACACATAATATAGTGTAGCTACAGTCATAAGTTAAAGTCAGTATAATACATATATTAAACTTTAGCGTCTACGAGACTTATCAAAGGAAGAAGAGTTTATGATAATTACAAAATTACAACATATAAAAATAAATTAAAGAACGAACGGGCTTCGTACCCGGGTCTATCCATCCTGTGTATGACGGATGTTGGGCTGCCATATCGTCAATTTCTTAATAAGGTTAATAATCTGAAGCCTCAAGTTTGAGTAAGTCTGAGTCAGGTACCAAAAATGCTAAATAATTGTTTCCACATAGTCGATATTTTGCGGGAAATAGTGGAAGTAAAAGCTGCTTTCCTTAATCATATTCACAAGCACTATAAAGATATTAAGCGTATATAAATGGTAATTTTAATGTTGAAAATGCAGCAAATGTTGCAATGACCCAACGTGCAATGACTTCTAAATTGTATCCTAATAAGTAAATCCGCTGAGGAAAATCACCTTTCACCAGGTATATGAAAGCCCTATAGTCTGTTCTTTAAAAGTACAGTAATGACTGAGTTGCAGACTTTGTTTTCGTCTCGCCAGTCCCTAAACAATAACATTAGCACTCAGATGTTCTTTCTTTCTCACACCATTACCTACAACTGTTACGGTCGTTATAACAAGTTCATTGTTTCACGGCCCCTTGATGATGGCGTCATTTCGCGAGATCATGTAATGCTCAGTGGTCAACAGTTACTCCTAACAATGTACATACAGGCCTATGTGCTATGTCTAAGTTAGAATTTGGTATAGGTAAATTCCAAGTTAAGCGCACTTAAATGGAACTTTAATAATAGCTTTTAAAATAGACGGTTTGTTGAAAGGCTGGTTTCTACTAAAAGAAACGTTTAAACTCTTAACGTGTATTAAAATTAGTGTGGAATTGATTTTGTAGAGTAGGTATTATAAAATATTGTATGATTAAATTTGGTGTCTGCTTTTGTATATAACGAAATATGTACGGTGCTTGAATATTTTAAAAACATACATATACGTTCTGTAAAATAACTTCTTATTTATAATGTAGGTATTTATCTAAATATTTCAAAACTATGGTGAAGTCAGTCAGTTATTATTTATATAATAAAAATGCAGATATCAAGATGTCATTTTCTTTTAAGTTCAGGATTTCAGTATCTGTTAAAAGTTTGACAGGAGAAATCTTGAGGAAATCCTAAAAGGATTACGTTTACGGGGTGTTCGGTTCGCATGACCTTCAAGGCTGAGCTGATAACGCTGCAACGCTGCTATCTGCTCACATATCTACAAAGTCACAGATTAGACAATAGTAGTCACTGTGAATTGTAAAGGGTTGTCTCATGCCGCTGTAAAAAAAATAGACTTTGTACCCACTGATGATTGGGCCACCAAATACAAAAATATTTAAAATTTCAACTCAAAAGTTTTCGAAGCTTTTTGGTCTTGATTGGATCCGTAACGAATGCCAAGGAATGTCGTTATTTATTAGTTTCAACATTGATTTCTACAGCAAATTATAATTCCACTTTCTTAGAATTAGTATCTCCATAAAACCACAACGTCCTGTGGAAATCTGATAGTTGGCGGCCCTAAGTACCGTGAGCCCGGCTACGATTGATGGTGCGCCCGCGCCGCTGAGCCTTATCATTCTGCCAACTCGATAATGATTTTAAAATACGTTTTCGTACTTATGCTGTGACAGCTGAGGATTACTTCTGTAAAGTGGGTAAAATTCTTATTTACTCTTATTTGAGACGTCATAGTCTGACCTGAAGCTTATTTATACCTGCAAAATATGTAATTATTTTCATATATTCCTGCAAGAAATAATCACTCTAAATTGAAGGCTGTAAAACGTTGGCCAGCGCGTGGCTTACGTGGAACTTACCTACGTGGGCTGTCACGATGAGAGCATAGTTCAAATGCTTTGTTTACATTCATCTAAAGTAGATAACGAAATGCAGTGTCATATTTGACAGTATCGTCACATGTTATGGCCAAAATCACCTAAACATCAGAGGGGCGATTAATATGTTTTGTTATATATCGTCGACCATATCTATATACAAAACACTTTAAATTTTTATCTCAATCATTATTTTGGGTCTTCTACGCACATTACGTCTAATTGTTAAGTTAACATCGACTACTATCTTAGTAAAGTCACTTTATAACTTTCCTTTCTCTTATTTCAACCGGCAACTGAGGTAGGATAAGCCTTTGAGCTCACGCTCATCATACTCTGACGTCACTTTAATCTGCCTTCATTGTAGATCATTCATCATTAATCCAAACAACTCTGTCAAGGTTGTGCCATGGCTACATGTACCTAAGTACGTAAAGAATGGAATTTTTAACAGTAAGGTCAGAATCCCTTTTGTTTATGCAGGCTACTATAAAAATAAACATTCGAACTACATTCTCAAATTTACGTTCATTATTTCAATTCTAAACTTAAATTTTACGAGTAACAAGTAAATGCATGCACGTAATGTTGGGATATTCACTCGTAACCATAAGCGCATGTATTGTTATTTTGTTGATACATTGCAATAAGCATTGTTTTGTTTTCGTATCTTTGAGACACTCCTATCAATTTGTTTGCTTTTAAATGCCTTGCATTAAAAGACTCCGTAACTTTTTATTTTTTCGAAAAAGAAAAGGCTATGTGCGATTCTCCATTCAAATGTTCTCTATGACACGACCTGTAATTTCCTTCTTTTCACCAACTATAATTATTACTGAAGAAAATATGAATGACCCTGTAACGAACATCACAAAAAAATTACCGCCATTATTAGAAGAACACCAGTCAAATATGAAAAGTTTTTAACATGAAATAAAATGACAGGAGCCTAGATTTTAATGTTTCATAAAAATGTTAGGCCTATTAATAGTGGCTATTTCTTCTTTTTCTTTTTTTCTTTTTTAAATTCGGAAAACGAAATCGACCTCTGTATTCAAAACGTTTACTCTTCATTGCTGAAATGGGGGTTTAAATGTCACAAGAACAAAGTGTGGCCAATCAAATCTAAATTTAGCGAGGTTGATAAAAAATGTGTGGGCGTGTATCGATTTAGATGATTCCTTTAAAGTTTGGAAGGATGTACGTATGGTGTACGAAAGAAAGACAATATGATTCAAAGGGGTGAAAGGTTCTGGTGAAAGGACGATATGGTGCCGGCAACTCATTATGTGATCTCACTTGAACGCGAAATTTTAAGTTTAACTCTATCATCAGATTTAAATGATTCCTTTTGTTTTATGGTTCAGTTTTTTTCTACTTACTAATCAGTAGATTTAATAAGTTAATAAAATTCGCATAAGAAAACAATTCAATATATATTTTTTAATTTTGAATTTAATAAAATTCTTGTTTGTGCACGGTGTAAGCGGACTAAGCACATTTTATGCTCCAATGCATAAAAGTAGAAGTAAGCAGACGTGCATAAAAAATATAAATTTGTTTTAATTGTTCAAAAAGGTTCAGTTCGTGTAATAAATCTTCTTTCATAACACCCATAGATCAGGGGTATTATTAATGAACCAGACATTAGTATTAAAGAAAAAATACAATCAAAATAGGACATTGCAATATCATTGTTTTCTTTCTTCGCAATTAAAATGAAAAACCGGGTGTTTAACTTATATACCATTTAATCCGCGGTTATAATCACTTGTTTTATGCGGTCGTTGTACAATTAATTATTTATTATTTTATGACACTTGAAAACTACTTATTGTAGACAACTTTTTTTCTGAAATGTATAAGGTCCCAGCTTAACTGGTACAACGGCATGATAAGCCTTCTATTATATTGTGTATATACGCGTAGTTAAATAGTAAAACACGATCCTAGAACTGTACCTTAATAAATTTAAGTCTAAAATAAAAACTGTCACAAAATTTTCCCAAAATATCATTAGCTTTTGAACTAATGAGTATCGAACAGACATGGAAGTTAAATTACCTACTTTAAAATTATGTTTCACCTCGCAGCCAATGATTCAACCTCTAATTTACGGTATTTAAGGAATTTCACGAATTAAATAATCAATCCTAGCAGCTGAGAGCATTAACAACCGCAGAATAACAATTTAAAAACAGTTAATTTTCAGGACTTACGAGTATATTATGTGTTTCGTTCTGTTACGAAGCGTTTCAATAGCAGTTAACTCTCTGCATGTTGAAATTTTCGTTTCGAGTTTATTAAACAAATACCACTTAGTTGTATTCTATGTCCTATTTTAGAAGGATTATTCTAGCAAAATTGTTATGTTGGAATTATTATAATGCATAAAAATCTGCAAAGTTAAACCTAAATCTTCTATACTTACTTACCTGTTTCCAGAATTTAATTTTATTCCATTGACCTATATATACTGGACGCGACATCTCAAACGAGGATAGTCGACCAGTGCAGGTAAGACGGCCGGCATACTCTCCCCCACACGCAGCTGGGCACTCTTCGATATTACACGCGCTTTACGTACGAAAATTGTGTACTTAAAATACACAATTGATAATACATCATTTACGAACATAAAGAGCGTGTAATCTCTACGAGTGCCCAGCTGCGTGAGGGAGAGTATGCCAGCCGGCATACTTGCACTGGTCGACTATCCTCGTTTGAGATGTCGCGTCTAGTATTTATAGGTCAATGTTTTATTCGTCGAAATGAGTATCAAGCAAATTCATGACCCTGCCCAAAATCGATCTATAATCTATGTTTAGATTATCCAGAATCTTGAAACCGGTGATCTACGCGGCACTGCATTATGTTCTCTACCCGAAATCGAAGCAAATGATGGCCAAGCGGTAATAGCTATAGACTGCCGAGCCGCAGGTCCATGGTCCGATCCCTACCGCCTTGCTTGAGCTTCACCACGGTGGAAGGGCACTTTGCTCGCCCGGCTAGCTCCCCCCCCCCCCCCCCCCTTGAAGTACAAAATTTGTCGCCAAGCACCTAACAGTGTCTTTTGGCAGCAGTACTTGAGAGCCAGTAAAATTAAAGGCACTTTAGACTTAACAACTGGATGGGTCAGGGCGCATTGCAGTTCGTCATTTGTGTTGAAATGCATCTGTGATAGGCAGAGGTTAGTCCGCTTTACGTCAGGTGGGTACCGTGCTTAATCCGTCACAATTCAATAAAAAAAAAACATTTTTGTTCAAAACGTCTCTCCTGTGTTTCAATCCCAAAGGTGAAAATACGAGTTTTTTTAAACCCTGACATGTATATCGCCTTTTTCATTTCATTATTTTTAGGTGAAAGGTGCTTAAGGTATTTTACATTTTTTAGTCAACTACAAAACTTTTGGATCGAAGTAGTTGAAATTTTAATGGTGCCAACTTGAAAATATACTCCATTCGTATTCATCTGTATTTGTTCTATGTGCTTAGGTATAAAGGGCATTGTTGCAAGTAACATTACTGGGCAAACTAGACATAACAACTTACGTCTCTGATAAGCGTATAGTACACTGCACTACGCTCGTGAAGCTAAAAGAGCATAGTGAATAAATGGCACTGCATTTGTTATGGACAGGTGTATGGACCGCTTACCATCAGGCGGGCGACTTATCCGTCTCATAACAATAGCAACAAATACTCGTAGAATCATCATACTCGGATCCAGCCAAATTACGAGAGAAAGTTATATTAAACATATAAGTATATACTAGCTTTTACTCGACCCGCGTGGACTATCCCTCAGGAACCGTTACCAGATAAAATAACTTAACCCTCCTATTTTTAGGAGCTGTGTAAAAAGTGTCATATAGTATAAATAGGTTACTTTTTAATTATTTTTTATCTTTTTCAATTGACCCCGTAAATCGTAATAGTTTTATAGGACGACCTTCAGTACCAAATTTTCCATAAAGTTTTCCATTCTGGTACAATTTAAAAACATAGTTATATACTTGCCCCGCTGCTACCAGTTCACGCGTAGTGCCCCATGTCGAGTGTTGTAACATATTGATAGTACTCAGCCGCAGTGGTGAAATTGTCTCTTACACTTAGCATTATAAGACAATATCGCAAATTCTTGCCAATTAGCCACTACATACCTGGAAATCTCTTTGCGGACATCCAATGTCCTTTCCTGAGCCCCATAGAATAAATAGGACAGGGATCGAAAATGGCTGCGCTTATCGCTTATACGGATATATACTGTTTACTGTTTCAGCTGGATAGTCCACTGTTGAACACAGCCTCCCCTATTTTGGGGGTATTTGCCATAATCCCCACGCTTGGCAGGCGGCTTGGGGATCGCAGTGTAAGATGGCAGTTCTTTGGAAGGCGCTGCTGCCCCATCTTCCAGTATTTTTCCCTTAGTCGCCTTTTACGACACCCACGGGATGATATGGGGAGGTGTAATTCTAACCCGGCACCCCACGGGAAGGCACCCCACGGGAATACGGATATATAATATATAATAATAATATATATGATATACCCTTATATATATATAAGGGTATATTAGGGTATATATATATATAAGGGTATATCCCTTACGCTCGTTCACTTGAGAATAATATCACGTTTTAAAAGTTGGTAAAAAATACTGCTAATTGATATTTCCTATTGTATTAATGTTAGTATACCAGCTAAATATATCTGCATTTTATCTACACTCGCTCAAAAGTATTTCATTGGTTCAGTAAACATGTCATCCGAAACTCGACAACTTGTAATCAACGTAGGTATGAATTATCTTAGACAAGTTAAATCTCATTTAAGCGTCTTTTATTATATGTTTCAAATATTTGATATAATATATATATCAAATATTTGATGCTCTGATAAAAAGTAATATCTCGTAGCTTAGTGTTCAGCCTACAATTCAATAGCATGTCTCATTGTTATCAAAACTGCATCATATTTTTAATATTGTTATGTTTGCAATAACGCCTGCTATGAGGATTACATTACAAAATTACAAATATACGATAGAAATTTTTTTTAAGTCATGTGCAATGTAATCCCGCACATGACTTAAATTTTTCCTATCGCATTTTTTGTAATACATCATATTTTCTCAGTAAATAGAAATAATATCAGAGATAATCTATGCGTTCCCCAATACAGATTATGCGTAAAGTATGAAATGTAAGATTTTTATTTATTTTTTATTTATTCAAATTAGAACCGCATTTACACTAATGATATATAATACATATAATACAATAATAAAATGTCAAAATAAAAAATAATTATAAACAGATGTCAAAAATATTAAAATGAAAATTATAAAAAATAAATAGTCAACTGAGAATACACATTCAAAATAAATATTCACGTCATCAAGATTATAAAAATAACGGTCCAAGTATTGAACCCTGACTCACTCCGAACCGCGTGTGATCACTCCGGACCGTGTGTGAATAAAAATAACATAGAATGATATAAGACCGAAACCGACTTCGAACTTTTAGGATCTCGGCATGGTGGTAGGGAATTTTGCGAATACCCGCCTGGCAAGCTACCGCCCTCAAGTAGATATTCTATCGCCAAGCACTGAACGGTATCTTCTGGCAGCTGTACTTGAGAGCTAGTAATGTCATTTTTAATATTGTTATGTTTGGAATAACGCCGGCTATGCGGATTACATCACAAAATTACAAATATTTGATAGGAAAAAATGTTCCTATTGAATATTTGTAATTTTGTGCTAGTAATGTTAGCTTGAACATAATTTTAGACCGCATCATCACTTACCATGAGATGGGATAGTGGTCAAGGGCTAATAAGAAGTCGTATATATATTATAATATATATATTATAATATATATACGACTTCTATCTGCGCCCCGCGGTTTCAACCACGTATAGATAATGATGAAAAGTATCATGTGTTAATCCAGGACGTAAATTATATTCTAATTTTCATCCAAATCGATCAGCCGTTTCAGCGTGAAGGACTAACAAACATACACACTTACATTCTCATTCACAAACTATCGCATATACGAGTATAATATTAGGGTGATAATGATTATTTTTCAATGATCTTCTTTGAAGCAGTGATGGCTCAGTGGCATGGCTATGGACTGCCGCGCAGCAGGTCCATGGTTCGAATCCCGCCCAGAGCTTGAGCTTCACCGCATGGTGGAAGGGCATTTTGCGAATGCCCGCCTGGCTAGCGACCTCCGGCAGCAGTCCTTTAGAGCCAGTGAAATAACAGGCAAAATGAGACTTGTCTCAAGGTGATGGGCGCAGTGCAGTTCGTCACTTGTGATGTGATGAAATGCATCTGATATAGGCAGAGGATACCGCTTAACATCAAGTGGGCCTCGTGCTTGTTCCTTCACAATAACAAAAAAAATGTGAATATGAAGATATTTATTATTATGTGCCTAGTGATAGCCAATATAACAGGGTCATTCAATGATATGCGCTATGTATATTATATATACATACTGTAATGTAAATGGAGCATGTATATAAAACTGTAAAACTTATCTCAGTGGTTTAATTTTACAGTGTATAATGTAATGCTGTGATTATTTATCTCAAATCTTTATTAATTTTACACACTAATCTCAAAATGATTGTTTTAAAGCTTAAATGCATTTAATTATGTTTGAGATTTAATAATAAATTACATAACACTTAAGTACTTACCTGGGCTTTGTTATGACAGTTATAATTTAAGGATTATATGTATTATATTGTAGATGTATACATTATTTGCTTTCATTTACGCTGGGTGGTAGGTCTCTTTAGCAAGAGAGCGTCTTGGTGGGTACTACCACAGTGTCTTGCCTCGAAGCAGTAGTGTGAAAACAATACTGTATTTTTTTTATTGCGATTATTACATTTATTTATTTACATAAATGGCATGGCGTGACGAGCGCAGTGCAGTATCAAGCAAGACGAGAAAGATGACATTGCAACTGTTATGGACAATCATAAACTTGCCATCGTGGACTTGTCCGTCAGATCACTAAATAACAAAATACCTTTTTATCATATCTATTCGAAAATCTAGTTTATTCCTCGTAAACAGAGACTAAAATAGCTTTTTAATCCCTGAGGGACAAAAAGTGATTTGAATTTAGAATGTGGATATTTTTAGTAAAAGTTCCAATCACCAATCAAAAAATTGTATGAACAAGTTACAAGCGGTTTTTATTTTGCTTTTTAGTTTTTTTGTAATTAAATAATTTTATATATTTTTTTAAGACTTAAAAAATAGTATAGATTCTTAAAAGCTACATCCTGAGACGACGTTTTTCTGAGACTATTTCTTATTCTCAAGCTGTAAATAATTCGACAACTGTAACGGATGGTAGTGGAAACAATTTTACGATACATTTCCATATTTTTTTTATTGGCGATATGCCTTTATTAAACAAATACTACAAACTACATACAACAGTACAGCTACTACAATACTACAGCTACTACAGTAAAAGCATTTGGACTCATAGGGAGTCCAAATGCTCTAGCCCACTATCAGTTGGCAGCGTGCCCAGCATGCTGGCAGCATTGCCCCGTTGAATTGCAATGCTTATTCTTTGAGCCAAATAGGTGCCAGCATTTTGATAAACAAGAACTTTACGAGCATGAGAAGTGAAATAGTAGATTGTTTACCAAGGGAGCAAACAACCATATTTGTTCAAATATAAACATTAGCCTCTAACTATTTCTATGCTATATCTTATTTTTTTCTAATTATATCTAAGTAAATAAACGCACTATATCCATATGGTGCACGTACTTATTTTCTCATAGAGGGTGATAAAAGTAAGTAAGTAGTTGTGGCCTCGGGCTCGAGTAACTTTGAATCCCTCGACTTGCACTCAGGATTCTACTCTAGAATCCTTCGTTTCGTTCTGGATTCAAAGAAACACGCCTGTAGAACGGCGCGCGTGGTCCAACAAGCCTTAAAAAACTCCCTTTAAATAAAACACCGAATCACCGAGAACTTACGGTTTATTTCCCAACTTAAACTCAAATTAAAAACAAACATTTTGTACGTACCGGGGTGCAGTGAATAAATCGCTTGCGATTGTTAATTTTACCTGAGTCGCTATCTAGGTACAATTGAAGGAACTATTATGACTCAAAGTGGGTATGAAGCTATCCTACCATTATTAGAACCATTTTGCATCGAACATTCCACCCATCAAGGACATTATGGATAATGTTCTTCATACTATACTATTTATGAATCAATACAAAACTAAAAATTATTAATTACCACCCATCATAGCGATAGTAATTTGAAATTTGAATATAATAAGAAACAATATTCACTGCCACCCATCATGAGAACAATAATTTTATATAATTTTAAATTATTCTTATGTATCTATTGGCAACATGCAAATTTTTGTTATAGGGCGCTTGATTACTGAATTTTTACATTTAAGTGAAACTACTCTTATAAGACCATCAATGCCTGGATGTACATCAATTATCCTCGCAAGTGCCCATTTACCAGGTGGTAAATTGTCATCTTTTAATAACACTAACATGCCAGTTTTTATGTTATTATCCATCTGTTTTAACCACTTAGGCCTTTGTTGAAGTCTACTTAAATATTCTGAAGACCATCTCTTCCAGAAATCTTGGACTAATTTTTGTACTAGATGCCATCTATTTAATCGAGTAATATTGGAATCTAAGTAAGATTGTTCTGGCACTACGATTGGTGGTTCTCCGATCAGAAAATGACCAGGCGTCAAAGGCAACAAGTCGTCAACATTGTTGCTGATTGGGGAAATAGGTCTCGAATTCAAGCAGGCCTCAATTTGACTCGTGACGGTCGCCATTTCCTCGTAAGTTAGTGTAGAGTTGTGTAGTATACGCTTTAGGTGGAACTTTATGGAACGAACTCCAGCTTCCCACAGTCCTCCGAAATGGGGGGCTCCTGCAGGAATGTTGTGCCAACTAGTCCCATCTCGAGCTAACTGGTCGTAAATTTCCGTCTTCACGGTCTCAAGTTGTCCTTCAAACATTTCTCGCAATTGTTTATTGCCAGCAATGAAGTTCGTGGCGTTGTCACTCCAAATGTGATTGCAGTGCCCCCGTCTAGCCGTGAATCTCTTAAATGCTGCCACGAAACTCTCACTGTCTAAGCTACTGACAATCTCAATATGGATAGCGCGAGTTGCCATGCAGATGTAGATGCATAGATAGCCTTTATAAGTCTTACAACCTCGTCCTTTCGACATCCTGAGGTCTATTGGGCCCGCAAAATCAACGCCAGCGTGTAAAAATGGTCGTGTTGGTGTAACTCTTTGCTTAGGTAGGTCTGCCATTAACTGTGTTCTGGTATCAGCTCTGTAACGTACACAAATTACGCATCTGTGCACTTCTTGATTAATCATATTCTTTCCATTTAGAATCCAAAATTTCTGTCGAATGTAGTTTAACATAAGTGTTGGCCCTCCATGGAGAGTTTTTTGGTGTGCTTTGGCTATTATCAATTTCGAAAGTAAATGGTTGTGTGGTAAAATTATATGGTGTTTGGCATCTTCTGGTATTTTGGCAAAACGTAAACGGCCTCCGACTCTCAAGACTTCTTTTTCATCAAGAAATGGGTTAAGTGACCGAAGTTTACTCCTTTTCTGAAGGGGTTTACTCTCCCTTAAGTAGCGTACGTCCTCTGCAAATTCTTCTCCCTGGCAAATGAGAATGCAAACCGTTAATGCATCTGATATTTCTTTTACCGTTATGTATATTGGGTAAATTTGTTTTTTTATATATCTCCATCTTCTTAACCATGCAACAACCCGTAACAATTTGTCAAAGTCCGAATATCTCTCAAAAAGGCTTTGAGCAAAATCTTTTCCATCTTCAGTATTCTCTCTTGTCTCTATAAAGTGTACCACCTTTCTTTCCAGCTCCAGATTTTCAGGTAAGTCTGTAGGTATCTTATGTCTCGTCTCTCCATCTTGTAACCATTTAGGTCCCTTCCACCATAAAACTTCTTGTTTCAGCAGGGAGCCAAGTATACCTCTGGACGCTACGTCTGCCGGGTTTTCTTTTGACACAACGTGGCTCCAGTGATGAGCAGGTAAGATGGATATGATTTCTGATGTGCGGTTTGCTACGAACGTCTTCCATTGACTTGGATGCCCTTGCAACCAAGCCAGAACAACTTGCGAATCCGTATAGGCATATATATTCTCTCTAGGTACGTTTAATTGTTCTGCAATCTCATTTAGCAATTTAGCAAGCAAAAACGCTCCACACAACTCGAGCCGAGGCACTGATACGGTTTTCACGGGAGCCACTTTTGTTTTGGCGGAAATCAGTTGTATGTGTACGTTACCATCAGAACCTGTTACACGTGAGTACACTGTTGCAGCATAAGCCACAGTGGATGCATCAGCGTAGCCGTGAAGTTCCAGTTTGGTGATATCTGGGTAAGTGCCTAACCATCTCTTTACTCTGATTCCAGCCAAATATGGCAGATCAGCTCGGAATTTCTGCCAGTCCTCTTTTATCTTTTCAGGAATTTCTTCATCCCAACTCACGCCTGAAAGCCACAGACGCTGCAAAAAAATCTTTCCAATAATAATAGTAGGTGCTAGCCACCCCATGGGATCGAAAAGCTTCGAGACGTCGCTCGCTATGGTCCTCTTCGTGATCTTCTCTTGTATGGGTAAGTCAATAGAATATAGAAACTCATCGTTTTTATTATTCCATACTATGCCTAGAGTTTTCACAGTCGTGTCTAGGTTCAGTTCCTTATCTATACTCTCTTCTTCTTTCAAGTGCATGTGTCTCATCAGGTTTGTATCATTGCTATTCCATTTCTGGAGCTTAAATCCGCCAGATTCTAATAATTTTGTCATGTCATTATAAATAGCTATTCCTTCTTCATAGCTACTTCCCCCGGTCAATAGATCATCCATATAAAAATCCTTCATAGTTATATTTGCTGCTAGTGGGTGTAGTTTCTTTTCGTCTAGAGCTAACTGTTGAAGAACTTTAGTAGCCAAGTAGGGCGCACATGCTGTACCAAAAGTTACCCTATTTATTCGAAAATCTCTCACTTCTTCTGTTAGATCCTCACGCCAAAGTATACGGTGAAAATCAGGTTGACTTACGTAGATTTGGCGATACATTTTAACGATATCAGCCACCAAACCTACTTTGTGTTGTCGCCATCGCATTATTATCTGTCTCAATTCTTGTTGAAGACGCGGTCCGACCATGAGGTTGTCATTCAATGAAGCTTTGTTTTTGTACTTGCAGCTTGCATCAAATACAACTCGTACCTTGCTTGTAGTTTTGTCAGTTCTGATAACGGCGTGGTGAGGCAGGTAAACAGCAGTTTCTTTGTATCTATCTTTTTCGTCTTTAATTTCTTCCATATGTCCAAGATCTACATATTCGCGTAAGACGTCACTGTATTCCTTCTTTAACCAAGGATCTTTCTCAAGTCTTCGTTCTAGTTGAGACAATCTGGTGGCTGCCACTTCTCTGGATGCTCCATACTGACAAGATGGGTCTGCTTCTTTGAATGGCAGAGCGACTGTGTATCGCCCATCTTTTTCCCTCTTATATGTCTCAGCAAAGTGTTGTTCACATTGCGTTTCTTCTTCTGTTAAAGGTTTCTTGCATGCGACTTCCTCTAGTTCCCAGAACTTTTGAAGAGTATCATCTTCAATGCTTATGTGCATGGCAAGTGTAGTTGTGTAGCCTTGTGTAGCCTCAGTACTTGTAATCTGGCCTGTCAAAATCCACCCGAGGTGTGTATTTTGTGCTAATGGTGTTCCTCGGGGGCCCTTTTTAAGCCCATTGGTGACAATCTCACCATAAACATCTGCACCTAACAATAGATCCACCTTTCCTGGTATGGCATATTCTGGATCTGCAAGTTGTAGTTGGTGCAAGTGTGGCCAGTCTCTGTCGTGTAGTACTTCTTTAGTTGGTAACATTCTAGTTAGTGAATTGAGCACAAATGCTTTCACGGATGTTGTAAAGCTTGGTTCGACTCTCGAATGTGCTTGAAAGGAAACCATATGTTTGGAGTGGAGGCTTCTCCCTTCTCCACCCAGTCCATTGACAGTACAATTCATTCGAATTTTCTTCAACCCAAGGAGCTGCGTTGCGTGCTCTGTAATAAATGAACCTTGGGAGCCAGGATCTATCAATGCTCTCAAAAAATATGTACTCCCATCGTGTGTGATAACTTTTACCATTGCTGTGGCCAACAGCACATTGGAAGGAAGTTCTTTTTCTGCATAATGGGCTATTACATCGTTATTGACTGGTGGATGTGCTACTTTGGTTTGTGTTTCTCGGTTATGTGAAATTCCAGCTCGCTCTGAAATTTGTTCTGTGGTTTTATTCTCAGGGTGTATTAAAGAATGGTGTCTTTTGCCACATCTACGACAGGATGATTTCTGTTTGCAGTTATAAACTGTGTGATTAGGTAGCAAACAGTTGTAGCACAGGCCATTCTTTTCTATAAATCTCTTCTTTTCAGTGTAGTTTAATCCTATATATTCCTTGCAGTGATATATTAAGTGGTTTCCGTTGCAGTATCGACAGCAAGTATTCAGTGCAGCATGACAAGCAGTTTGTCTTGTATTAGATCTGGAAGGTAGTTTTGACGATTCTAAAACTTCAAGCGTTCTAAATCGTGATTCTAGAAAAACGCATAACTGTTTATATGTAGGTAGTTCTTGGCTACTATCTTCATTACAACTTGTGTGTTGTTCCCAAAGTTTAACGGATTCAACATCTAATTTTGAAGTGGTTATGAATACCAACAAAGGGTCCCAGTCGTGTGTGGTTATGCCAAGGTTTTTCAGGGCACTCAAACATTCATTCGTTGTATCTAGTAATGACTTAACAGCCTGTGATGATTCTGTTGTGATTGTTTTCTGGGTCATCATCCTCTTTAGCAGAGCATTTACTACCAATCGCTTATTGCTGAATCTTTTCTTTAGTGTTAACCATGCTTCCTCATAATTAGCGTCGGTAATTGGCACGTTGCGCAACAAAGCCTCTGCTTCTCCATTGATACAGCTTTTCAAATAATGCAACTTTTGTACATTAGTAAGAGACTTGTTATCGTGAATTAATGACACAAATAAATCATGGAAAGAAATCCATTCAGAGTAATTACCAGAGAATGGTGTGATATGAATACGTGGTAGTTTAATTTCAGGTGCATGTGTTTGTGTTGTAGGCACCGGCGATGTTTGTGATATCGATGGTGCTAATTTCTCCATTACTTCAAGCATCTCACATTTAGCTATAGTATATGCATCTTCTGCTTGTGTGTACACATCGTCTACAATATAGTCTTTACCCTTAAGGTTTTCTTTCATTAACAACATGTGATTATGAGTAAACTTTTTCCATATCTCGTCCAATAAATTTAATTTTATTTCTACATAGGTTTTGCTTAAACGAACTTTTGGTGTCTTCTTGAAATTTGATAAAGCTACTTTAAGCTGTCTATGAAGTTCATCTTGCTGACTCAACAACGCTTCCATGTTGTTGATTATTTACAAGTCTTTTTATGATCACTTTTTACAATGTTCAACTTATTGTACAAATATTCTAAGTCTTTTTCACTTCAAATTTTTCTAAGTCTTTATCACTTCCAATTTTTCTAAGTCTTTTACACTTTGAATTTTTATAAGTCTTTTACACTTTGAATTTTTCTAAGTCTTTGACACTTCAAATTTTCTAAGTCTTTGACACTTCAAATTTTTCTAAGTCTTTGACACTTCAAATTTTTCTAAGTCTTTGACACTTCAAATTTTTCTAAGTCCCGTGCACAAATTCACATAAAATATTGCAAGTCCAAATTTAGCACAAATTATTCTAAGTCTAATAAGGTAACAGAAATTTTACAAGTTCAATTTTATCTTTAAATTTACTGTCTTTTAATAACTTTAATGAATTTTCTAAGTTCAGAATCACAAGCAAATAGAGTTCAAATTGTCTATTTTATTACTCACGGTTACCAAGCACTTAGTCCTATTAAATCACTGCAATCCTTTATCACTACGTCACTACACTGACTGTCACTTATTGAACACACGCATCACACTTTCCGAACACTCCCGAACGCGACTACTACCCTAACCCGACCCGACTCGACGGACCAATGTAGAACGGCGCGCGTGGTCCAACAAGCCTTAAAAAACTCCCTTTAAATAAAACACCGAATCACCGAGAACTTACGGTTTATTTCCCAACTTAAACTCAAATTAAAAACAAACATTTTGTACGTACCGGGGTGCAGTGAATAAATCGCTTGCGATTGTTAATTTTACCTGAGTCGCTATCTAGGTACAATTGAAGGAACTATTATGACTCAAAGTGGATATGAAGCTATCCTACCATTATTAGAACCATTTTGCATCGAACAACGCCTTTTAAATGGTTGTTTGCTCCCTTGGTAAACAATCTACTATTTCACTTCTCATGCTCGTAAAGTTCTTGTTTATTACGGTGTAGGCGGACTAAAACGGCATGTTGGGCTCTAGACACTAGATACAGAAATGCCGTTTTTGTCCATTATATTTATCCAGTATTTTTATTTTAAATTGTTCAAAAAATTTTCAGTTTGTTATAATTTATATTTCACTAGATTTCCGGCCGCGGCTCCGCCCGCACGTATTTCGGCTATCGCGCAAATCCATTAACCTCTTTTTGCACAGTTGGATAAAAACTATCATTTGTCCTTCCCGGGGTCTCAAACTATTTCCATACCACATTTCATCCAAGTCGGTCCAGTGGGTTTTAAGTTTATTCGTTACATACAAAAATACAAATCTTTCCTCTTTTTATAAAGAGGAAAGATTTGTATTTTTTACATATTAGTGTAGATGTAAGTAATAAAAATGTAATTATTATTAATAACCTAAATTTTTTTTCAAAAAAATTACACTCTCTATAGAACATTGTACATAACACAGAGCCCTGAGGTACTCTGACTGGGACTGGGCGAAGGGTAGAGAGCGTCCTCCAACGTGATGGAGAAAGCTGGGTTCTGAGGAAGTCTTTTACGAGAAGTGAGCACAAGACGGTCCACCTCACCTCCAAATAGTACAGCTTGTAGATCAATCTGATGTACCACACTCTGTCGAAAGCTTTCGCTACATCGAGTAACACCGCTATTATCCCATTGGGGTGTAGGTTTTTTATCAAAACCTTTAAGGATGCTCAGTATTTGCAATGACTTGTTGGACGGAAGAGTGTCTGCGCCTAAACCCATACTACTCTTCGAGAATAAGATGGAGTACCTACCAGGCATGAGACGCGAGACGGCTCGCAAGGAACAGTTCGTAAAGCTTTCTTAGAACACTGAGAAGGTAATACGGTGTCAGTGGACTCTTTACATGCTTTATGAATGCCAATGATATTACCACATTTCCAGGCCTCTGGGAAAGAGCATAGCCGCATTGAAGATGCTAACTAGGAGTCGTCTCCTATAAATGGAATGGAAAAGTGCTTCATACCTTGTAAGAGATATTTTTCGCACGGGGGCTTTGCGCTGTTAGAGTTTCTTGATCAGTTGAACTACCCGGGTGAAGGGGAGCGGAGATAGGTTGGAGGTAGGTAGTTTACGGAATTTCTACGTTCGACTTATTCGTCCACCGAATCGATGTTGCCTTGTCTACGTAATCTACGTTTGGGGAGCACTGTGCGTCGAGACTGTTAGCTAAACACTCAGCTTTGTCTTAAGTGAAAACGCAACGGTACAAGTAGAATTGGTCTATAGAAGGTAGGCATGTCCTTTCGGATCGGTCGACTATCATAACACCGGCCAAGTCCCAGTTTCTAGTGAAGAAGTAAGGAACTATCATAACAAATATTTTTATAGCCTATTTCCAAATAAAAAATGGCTCTTTTTACAGAATTATGCAACTTTCATAATATGTTTTATAATAGGCGTATCTCCATGTTGACCCACATCACGGGTTACCTTTTCCAAATTGAGCTATGCCTGTCTAGAGAGCCTATAACGTTTTTTTTTTTTCGTAAAAGATGCAAACTTTTCTTTTTTTTTTATGCCTGATAGATTAGCCTTTGACCATTATCTCACCTGATGGTAAGTGATGATGTGGTCGAAGATGTTGTTCAGGCTAACCTAGAAGTACTGGCTCTCAAGGACAGCTGCCGGAACACACCGTTGGGTGCTTGGCGACAGATTTTCTACTTGAGGGTGGTAGCTAGCCAGGCGGGCATTCGCAAAATGCCCTACCACCATGCTATAACGACTGTCATCCTAAGACAACAACCGGGACCGACGGCTTAACGTGCCCTTCGAAGCACGGAAACGCCCAGTAGTAATTTCACTAGCGGTCACCCATCCAACTCAAGACCGCGCGCGACGTTGCTTAACTTTGCTGATCGGTTGAGAACAGCTTAGTAAACTTCGCTACGAGCGCTTCGAAAAACTTATGGCTAAAATTTTCAACAAAACAATAAACACGTACCTAAAAGTACGTGTTTATTTTCAATATTACTTGAGGGCACAAGATAAGCAAAATATTAATATTAAAGGAGCAACTTTAAGGGGTAATTTTCAGAAAACACAAAACTGAATAGTACACTTGGCTGGCATAAATGGCAGTTGAAACCGTTGAAACCAATTGAAAAAGTTTTTTTTCAATCACTCACTGCCATTGATAGTGTCAAACAAAATTCCAATCATTACAAAGATCACCACAACTTTCCAATATTAATCCCACTAAAAATAAGAAGAAAAAAGCCGTGGTAACAATATTAAAACACAAACGTTTACAAGTTTATACATGCCTTGTTTGTTGGGTTAGCTAATAGAAATAACAAATAGCAGCGATTTAGGAATGCGTGGGAAAATAAAATATTGCCTGTATAGACCGATGCAAGCCACACGCCTGTGCTTTAAAATGCCTGTCATACGAGCATCCTATATCCCTATCCGTACCACAGTTTTACAGTTGTACCGCAGATTAACTAGTCTAATTGGCCCATAGTTGTAGATACTAAATTAACTTAAAAATATCAGCTAAGGCGCCTAAATCAAGATGGTCTACTCATTGTGTAATTGTCGGTGACGCGCATTACTTTTAGCGAATGACTGTATCAATCCTGCATGCAGCATACATCACTCAAAGAGTGATATGACTGATATGAATAAAAAAATAACAGTTCTCTTTTACTGAAAAATAAGTAGCGGGATTGAATGTAGCATGTGTTTAGAGTGCTCGAATCCGCATGGTACCGACTTCGACAAATTATTCCTCACTAAGAAAAAATTGCGAAGTGTAAGAGGGAAAAATATACCAATAGGATCGCAGCCTATAAGTCGGATCCGTGGATTTATATAATTTATTAAGATTAGCACTGACTTATGAACATTTGCTTCATTGCAAAATAGGTTTTCTTAGTTATTTGATCTGCACCTACATAAATGGTAGAGCACCTACCTCACCTAGCTAGGTGAGGTAGGTGCTCTATCATTTACGCGTGCTGTCTTGGCCTCCTTAGTTCTAACATCTAAACTTTAGTCATGCTCCGAACCAAAATGTTCGAAGCAATGATAGCCGAGCGGTTATAGCTATGGATTGCGATCTCCGCCTGGCTAGCTACCACCTTCATGGAGAAAATCTGTCGCCAAGCACCTAACAGTGTGTTCCGGCAGCAGTCCTTGAGGGCCAGTAAAATTACAGGCACATGATGAGACTTAACAACTGTACGTCTCAGTGTGACGGGCACAGTGCAATTCGTCGTTGACGAAATACGACTGTTATAGGCAGAGGTTAGACCACTTAACATCAGGTGGGCCTCGGGCTAGGTCCGACACAATAACATAAAAAATACTTTAATTTCCAATTCCGTTACGTCATACGACGAAAGTGAGAACAGAAATTAAAGATTGTAATCTTTTTGTTTTTTGCTACAGGCCCCCAGACGAAGACACTGCGTCTCATGAAAGTGAGTGTGAAGAAGAAGAAGAGGACACTACAGTCCACTTAAAACCACGAAGACCGTTTTGGGCGAACAAGATACAATTCGTTTTAGCGTGCGTCGGGTACTCTGTGGGACTCGGAAACGTCTGGAGGTTTCCTTATCTCTGCTATAAGAGCGGAGGAGGTAAGTGGAAATCATTATGTAAACTGTCAGATGCTGCCTGCGACTTTGTCTGCATGTAATCTCATTTCAGAAGAACTCATACATACAAATGTACATTCCATTACGCGGAACTTCTTCTTCAAAGTACTCTTTTACTTCCCGATAAATAACCGAAGTCTAATTTTGTACTATCCCAGTTACATTCTAATACTTCTATCTTATAACAATAAACCACTATACAGAATAGAAACACTATATAGAGATTGTCCCACGGCTGTGCCACTCGGAGGGGAAGTAAATTAAATATGAAGGTAGCACATTTCCCTGAAAGAAGACTCAATTTATTTTAAGTATGTAATTTTGTTTACACAGATATTTTTAATTTATAAACGAGAAAAACCCACCCAAAATATGTTTTTTTTTTATAATAACGGTTGACATTGATATTTTTTTTTACCGGCGTTATGCCTTTGTTAACAAAATATTACGAACTATATACAACACTACACCAACTACAATAAAAGCATTTGGACTCATAGGCAGTCCAAATGCTCTAGCCCACTACCAGTTGGCAGCGTTGCAGACATGCTGGGCAGCATGCTGGCAGCATTGCCCCGTTGAATTGCAATGCTTATTCTTTGAGCCAAATAAGTGCCAGCATTACAACATATATATTGTTTATAAGTTGTAGTTGCAATTTTAAAAATCAAAATATACAATTAAAATTGTATGGTTTTCCTATTATTTAAGATGCTATGTTATAAAGGAAGAAATAATCCTTATGATTAACCTTTTCGACTGTTATCATAAAATACACGTTTCTTTGTTTTCTGATTTCGAGTGGGTTCGATTCTCTTTTGTGGCAGACGGTATTTAAAAATCTGCGAAGGCAGTTTTACATATTCAAAAAAATTTTAAAATGAAGTTTTATTTTAGGAGTATGGAAGGGAAGTAGGTACTATAAATATTGAAGATAGGACATTTTCTTATACATATTGACATCCTAGACATTTTATACTATAAATATTGTACTAAATATACTATATATTTATAGTATAAGTACTATAAATATTGAAGATAGGAAAATGTCCTATCTTCAATATTTATAGTACCTACTTGCCTTCCATACGGCATAGCCGTGGGACGCCCTGTATAAGATATTGTAAGTTATCGATTCCAAACCACCCCCCCCGCAGTTTAGTTGTTATATTGATATCTATCTTATGTATGTAAAATAGGTAGATACTTATTTATAACTTCCGCAGACAGGCTTTATCTTAGGGTAATGAATCTTGACAAAAAACAGATGTTATTCTCTAAGGTGACTTGTTAAAAACTGCATTTGTACAACCAGACAAGCCACACATAGAAATT
Organism: Plagodis pulveraria; assembly: GCA_963890685.1. NCBI lineage: Eukaryota > Metazoa > Arthropoda > Insecta > Lepidoptera > Geometridae > Plagodis > Plagodis pulveraria. The sequence goes on from OY982957.1 coordinate 21,561,079, forward strand.
TAGATACACACAAAGCGATAAGTGATTTCCTTTATGTACAACCGTGTTGGAGCGCCATATCTGAAAATGTGACACATTTATTATTGGCGGGTATTTGCACTACGTATGTACTAATGAGACGTTGACTTCGTCAGTGTAAATCACCTCGTTAAGATGACAAAAAGATGTCGTGTTAGTCGTGACATTCCGTTTCAAGTACTTATTGTACGACGCGTTATATATTTTAGATCCTCGCAAAGTAACAATTATATAAACACGAAAAATAACCGAAACTGATTCGGCCATGAGGACTTTATCTTCATTATATTCTGTCATATTTAACGTAACAGCTCTAAATAATGTCACCTAATCGTGAATACATTATTAAAAAATGTATATGAAACATCTGCGTTAATATGAGAATCACGTCTGAAATCACAGGTATTTTTTATTCGAAGATTCGTTCAAAGGTTGTCTTAAGATTGCGTTAGCACTTTTAAAGTACCTATGCAGTTTTACTTACATTTCATTGCCGATTACAAGCTTATTATGTACTTATTCATAGTAGCCGGTGTACTGTAACAGCCGACTCGTCCACTGCTGAACACAGCCTCCCCTATAAAGGGGGTATTTGCCATAATCCCCACGCTTGGCAGGCGTCTTGGGGATCGCAGTGTAAGATGGCAGTTCTTTAGTAGATGCTGCTGCCCACCTTCCAGTATTTTTCCCTTAGTCGCCTCTTACGACACCCACATGATGATATGGGGAGGTGCAATTCTAACCCGGCACACCACGGGGGTAGCCGGTGTACGAGAACAATATTGATGAAAAACCTGAAATCGAAGTACAAGAATAGGCGTTTTACACACATGTACACTCAAAAATATTTGCCTTAGGAGAGAAGTTATGATTTCTTTTTTGTCTGACACTTATCGTGTGGTTAATCATATAATTAGGATTTGTTATTCTAAAAATACACTACATCATTACATTTCAACCAGTTTTAAAGTACTCGTAGCGAAGTTTGCTTAGCCGTTCTGAACCGGTCAGCTAAGTTAAGCAACGTCTGCTGCGGTCATGACTTGAATGGGTGACCGCTAGTGACATTTCTACTAAGCGCTTCCTTGCTTCGGAGGGCACGTTAAGCCGTCGGTCCCGGTTGTTTTCTTAGGATGGCAATCGTTACAGCATGGTAGGACATACCTACCATCTTCAAGTAGAAAACCTGTCCCCAAGCACCTAAGGGTGTTCCGGCTGCTGTCCTTGAGAGCCAGTAATTCTAGGTTAGCCTGAACAACCTCTTCGACATCATCACTTACCATCAGGAGAGATATTGGTCAAAGTCTATCCTATCAGCTATAAATAAAATAAAATCAAAGAACATTTTCATAATATACCTAGTTTGGGCTTCTCCAGATACTGGCGAATATTTTTTTTTTTATATACAGGGTGCCCGGTAATGAATGGATAACCTTAAATTAGGTATTTGTATATCTAATGGCCCTTCAGAAAAAAAAACAGAACAAAAAAAAATCAAGTAGTACCAAAGTTATGGTCTTTTTAATAAACAAACATATTCATTTTGCCAAAGTTTAAGCATCCATAGCGTAAAAAAAAAGTATGAATACACATGTGACCAATCATTTTAAAATAAAGTGTGCCTAATGCCGGTTTCAAAATGGTATTTGTTTTATAATTTAAATTATTTTTATTTTTATTAATATTATATATTTTTTTTGTTCTGATTTTTTTTCTGAATGGCCATTAGATATACAAATACCTAATTTAAGGTTATCCATTCATTATCGGGCACCCTGTATATTTACTTCTAATGTTACGTCATATTCCCATATATAACCTCATAAAAGTTAAATATAAAAATAAACTCTCATTTACTTTTTAATTTTTATATTGTTATAATGTAACAACAGAATAACAGTTGAATAAACTTGTATGAAAAGGTACAATAAAACGATTAAAAGTTTGAGCTCTCGAAATACTGATGTATAATATACTGTTACTGTTTATATGTTACTCGTTTTCCGGCCGCGTCTCCGGCCGCGCGTATATCGGTTATAGCGCAAAACCATTAACCCCTTTTTGGGCAGTTGGATAATCAATTTAATTAAAAAATTTAATTTATATATTTTCGGAATCTTCTGAAGAAAACCTTGAATTTTAAAATATACACAATAGTTTTTTTTTTAATATAAAAAAGATGACGTCAGAAATTCTCTCCTAAGGGAAATATTTTTAACAACTAAGGTTCAAAATTACTGTTTGGACCTCGTACCTCTTTTGGTACACGTACCTACGTGCCAAACGAGTATTATGTACTCAGATTTACGTTTCTATTTGTACAGCTAGTCCTATTATACTTAGAAGCAGAGATGGCTCAGTGGCTTTGGCTGTGGACTGCCGCGCAGCAGATCCATGGTTCGAATCCCGCCCCGGGCTTAAGCTTCACCGCATGGTGGAAGGGCATTTTGCGAATGCCCGCCTGGCCAGCGACCACCCTCAAGTAGAAAATATGTCGCCTAGCACCTTACGCTGTGTCCATGAGAGCCAGTAATTCTAGGTTAAGCCTGTTATACCGACCACATCATCACTTACCATAAGTTGAGATTGTGATCAAACGGCCTTTTTATTCCTGATACGTAACTATTTCAGAAAAAATAAAATAAAGAAAATCACTTCTAACACTCGTTAAGTTCTAGTTTATGCCCGGTATATGTGAACCAAAACGGCTTTTTAAGCACAAGTTCATAAAAGTGATTATTTTACTAAGAATCGTTCAGAGGTTCAGATTTTAATATGTTTCATGGAAGAAGTTTGTCTGTGTCAATTATACCCATAGATTATTTTTAAAGCAGTGATGGCTCAGTGGCTTTGGCTATGGACTGCCGCGCAGCAGGTCCATGTTTCGAATGCCGCCACGGGCTTGAGCTTCACCGCATGGTGGAATGCCCGCCTGGCTAGCGACCACCCTCAAGTGGTAAATCTGTCGCCAAGCACCTAACGGTGTGTTCCGGCAGCAATCCTTGAGAGCCAGTGAAATTACAGGCACATGAGACTTAACAACCATGTCTCAAGGTAACGGGCGCAGTGCAATTTCGTGGCTTGTGACGAAATGCATCTGTTATAGGCAGAGGTTAGGTTAGGCTTAACATCAGGTGGCCCTCGAGCTTGTTCCGTCACAATAACATAAAATACAATGACACTCACAATGGAACATTGAACAAATATCAGAACAATAATTAAAGATACGTGTATTACCTACTTACAATATCATTGTAAGTAGCATTTAATTACAGTAAGCAGATGTTGTAGGTCCAGTAAATAAAATAATCATAAGTATCAAAAAGCCAATAAAAACACGCTGTGTGGCCAGAGTACATCTTGTAACAATGTAAAGATATACTATGTTCCGTTATGGAGTTCCAGAGCTTTCAGTTCGGCTTCTTCATTAGAAGAATCCAATTGTCTACCGTACAATTGTATGCCTTAAGGTTGAACTGGCCGGTCACTTCTACATACAAACGTTGTAGGGAGATCACTCTCTTATTTGAGATTTTAAGTCCAGACTTAAGCATAATACCGATTGGCAAATTTTTAAAAAGATAATTCAGTTGTGAGTTATGAGCCTCGAAAACTTTATATGAAAATGTTTCGAGGCTCATAATTCTCAAGTGAATTATTTATTAAAATTTCGGCATCATACAAGCCTATATAATGACGAGATCAATCGGTATTATGCTCTATTTTGGACCTAAATCCTCAAATATTTTAACTTGTATGGAAAACGGGCCGGCCAGTTTACCCTTAAGAACTACACACAATTGACAAGTATTATAACGATACAGTATCAAAGTGGGTGCAATTCAGCTCCTTTTATTATCATATATATTCATATATGGGTACATAGGTACAGATTGTCTTATTAAAGTGTGTTAAAAGTAAGTCTAATCACCCAAAACAGACACCATATTACGATTCTTAACACGTTCAACAAATATCATACAAGACGAGACAACATTATAACGAGGTTAAAATATTTTATACACACACAAAAATTCGTGACTGGAACAATGTTTGTGTCGTTTGGCGCTAACTTACGTTGGTTGTCAGTAAATATATATACATAATATGTAAATTATAAAATAAACTACACGACAATACGGTGTGAATTACAGCTGATGCTTGTACTGCAAGCGGACACGGAGACACAGATTAATCGCAGTTACTACACGACTCTCCAATCAGGGCAAACAGTAGACGTAATTCTCAAGATATCAAATGATTTATTACTGCTTCCCACTTATATTTAGAATTTGATTTAAACATCAACATTATCTAGGGATATTACATTTCGAAATCATTTGTTTGAGAATTATTAGTCGGTAACTATGTGAAATGGAATCTATTCATTTTCCTATGCTAAAAATAGCTGTTAGAATGAATAATAGCGCGGGAGTCTGATTAAAATTTTGCAAGAATATAGTTGTGCCTTAGATAAGTATATAAAAATATTATCAGGTGATATTTTTCTAATCTTGTGATCTTTATAATGTCATTGGACGTCGACATTTAAACAGGGAAGAAATGATAAGAGCGGCAGGCATGTTAGAAGCCAGTGTTATCCAACGCGTGGTCGCCGATACCCTAAACACCAATCCCAACGTTATCAAAATAATTAGTGTAAATTATTAACCGCTAGACATGTTAGTTTTCTCGAAACTTTCGTTGAGAAAGAACCCGATCGCGCTGTCCCGGAAGCCAGCTTGTCTGGACTAAAGAAAGCTGTCTTATGACACAATAAGCAACGGCCAATGGATATCTGCACTGAATGCTTTAGGTACGCCTATTGATGATTCCCGCTATATTTTCTACCACCTAGAGGTACTTTGAAGCGCTTGTAGCGAAGTTTGTTTAGCCTTTCTTAACCGATCAGCAACGTCCGCCACGGTCATGACTTGGATGGGTGACCGCTACTGGCATTACTACTGAGCGCTTCCGTGCTTCAGAGGGCACGTTAAGCCGTCGGTCCCGGTTGTTATCTTAGGATGACAGTCGTACAGCATGGTGGTAGGGCATTTTGCGAATGCTCACCTGGCTAGCTACTACCCTCAAGTAGAAAATCTGTCGCCACACCTTCAAAGACATATAAAAGCAATATATCGAACACCTAAATAAGTTTCCCAGTAACTGCCTGCACAATAGTTAGCATAAAATAAGGTAAAAACCTATTTATATTATAGAGTGACAAATTGTGTAATTTACAATATGTACCTGAACTAGATACTCTCAGAAATTTAATACGACTTAAATGATACCAATATATTACAACATTATTGCTATGCTGAAAATTACCGGAACTACGAGTAAATAACGTATGCGATATGGACACCTAACTATTTATTTATGTTTATATTGAATCATCAAAATACTTATCGCTATACACTTAAGCCTTTAATCTAGCGGTTCATTGGTATATTTCCTGAAATGTAGCTAATACGTGTAATCTACTTATACCTACTAATATACTAAGTTAACCTACTCTCGTAAAATCGCTCACTCGTAAAATCGTTCTCTTTGCAAATTATTCTTTATACCGAGATAATTAATATAACTGAATATTAAGGCAATGATGTAACTTATACTTAGGATCTGTTTCAGAATATTCGAACCAGACATAAAATAACGGAATGATAAAAATGACAGTTAACATGCAGCGCGTTTCAAGCTTTAACCGATGGATAGGCTAAATCGATGACTGTGAAACGCAAAGATAGTGTTTTATTTATTAAATATGTTCTGGGTAGAAAAACCGAAACATACTCAAACATTCTGAAACAGGTCCTTAGAGAATAATAGCTATGGGTAAATTTAACAATAAGTTTTTTTCAATAAAGTATAATATTAAACGCTGACATCAAAGTTCACATTGGCTATTAAGATTATGAGTAAACGACTAGCCTAATTACGTCGGTTCCTGCGGGTCAATTCGTTGATATCAAGGATACAAACTTCGTATTATTAGACTCAAACGAACTAGTACTTGGATGTCTGACGTTTCTAAGAATAGGTAGGTACACGTATTTCTTATAGGATGGAGACACAAAACAACTCATGCTTTACAAATTGATAAATTCATGTAATTATTTTGCCCTTGGCCCTAGAAAATGTAAGTTAATTAAAAAGTATGTACCAAGTATGGTAAATAGTTTTACGTAAATTTTACAGCACAGAATTTAATTCGTCATCTTAAATATAAAAATTTATTGGGTATAATTTTATTCATACGCAGCATAAACAATACGTACTTATTGGCAGCGTGAAATTCAAAGAGACTTTTTTAAGCGTAGAATTTACGTAAGCGTTAAGCGTATTGTTTTACCGATTAGCGTAATCAATAAACGTGGTCCGGTGCTTTCTCGGGTCTTTTTGTCAAACCGGGGTCACGAGGAAAACTGGTACAAGTTTAACAACCTCTAGGTATATGTTTTTTACACTATGTTTGTAGTTCCACTGATCCTTATATAAGTATTTATTCATCGAGTCTACTCGTAACTCATTTTCCGTTTAACCGACTTTTCTTAGTTAAATTTCTTTTTGTTCCAGGTGCATTTCTCATTCCTTACTTCATAATACTCCTAGTATGTGGTGTACCCATGCTTTTTATGGAGCTCGCTATAGGGCAGTACACTGCTCACGGCCCGATCGGGGCGTTGTCACAGATTTGTCCATTATTCAAAGGTAATTATCCTAAAATCTAAATAAATACAAACCGGCAAAGTGCGTGCCAGACCTGCGCGCCGTGCCTACTAACAATATATATTTCATTTTTAAAGGCGCGTCTCCACTAAACAAAAGTTGGCAACTTTTCCCATCAACACGTGTCGGGAACACAAAAATTGACAATTTTTGCTTGGTAGAGAACCAGTTGGACAGAAACTTTTATCACATACAAGTATGGGCTGTGTTGCCCATATGTACGATGAAAATATGTTTAATGCATTCACTTGAGGATCTTTAACGCTAGTCTGACTCACGCTTAGATTTTATTATTTGTTCTTTAAATACGACTATAAGTTGTTTAAATAAAATAGTTATGGTATAAAACCTAGATATCATCAAAATACCTAGATATATTCAATTCAAATTTCCTAACTTTAATGTTTTAGAGGCCTCAAAAGGATATGTTTACGTTGGGGCCCAAAAAATTTAGCCCGGGAATTATCTAGGTATATCTGACACGTCTACATAGTGGGCTGTATGTTTCTGATTTCTATTTTTTTTTAAATGAAATACTGTTTTTCTCTTGTTATCTACTCAACGAGAAGAAACTACACGAGTACGAAAAAAATTGTTACCTTTCCACGGAACGCCCCTGAAAACTTTTTAAATTTTAAAACTCATTCGTGTTCATGTTAACAATATACATAAAACAATAAATTTGTAGGATTGTAACTCATTCTCTTGACGAGCTAGTCCAGTGATACATAAGAACGGTCAAGACAATAGAGTGACATTAATACAGCTCCATTTCTCCCTTTGGGTACGGAATCCAAAAAACAAATTGCGTCACCAGGGACCTGGTTAAAAATAAAATATTATCATTACAGGTGCAGGTCTGGCCAGCGTGGTGATCTCATTTCTTATGTCCACATACTACGCGGTGATAATTGCGTGGGCCATCTATTACTTTTTCACATCGTTCAAGACCGAAGTGCCGTGGGCTAGCTGCTCGAACCGTTGGAACACGCCGCAATGCTGGGTGCCCAACCACAACATGACCAAACCCAACGGATCCCAAACACCCACCGAACAATTCTTCGAGTAAGGTTTGATTTTATTTAAAGAACTATTAACTAACTAAGACTATTCTTTACTCGTAAACTGATATTGGATGGAATTTAAACAAATCTAAATATATGGATATTTTGTTTTACTTTAATATGTAGGTACAGTCGCCTGCAATAAGAAGTATACACATTGTAATTTTCAAAATGGTGGCAAAGATTTCTGTTTTTATCTATGTAATCAGAAGTATCTTAATATCAAAGAATAATTTGAATATTTTCACTCATGTTAATGTTAACTTTAATTATTAATAACTTAGCGACATCACATTATTTTGAAAATTACGAAGTGTATACTTCTTATTGCAGGCGACTGTACATGAAGTCGTTCGAGTAAAGAAAAAAATAACATCATCAATCGTTGAATGGCGTACTTTTTTTTAGTTTAAAGACGCGCTTTGCTTTGAAATCTCGACTTCCTGGGTTCAATCCTGGTTTTTCTGACAAAGAAGTTTTCGGTAGCGGTCCGATCTCTGAAACAATGGCGATAGGCTCACTTTTTATTACATACGACCAAAACATATCTGAATTGGCTGTAATAAACACCTGTGACTACTACTTCTATCCCTAAGATGGCATGATGGTTATATCATGTTATTACATTATAGTTTTCCTTACCAGTCTGACCACCAAGTTCAAAATAGCTACATAAACTGTTTTAATAGCTCATCCAGTAGTTTAATGTTCGTTTTCCGTAAAACAGTAATAAGAATACGAGTAGGTATCAAGTAATGGAGAGTAATGAATTGAGACATTGAGTAGTTTGTTTTTTGCACTATTGCACCGCTTTTAGCCTTTGAAGCGCTCGTAGCGAAGTTTGCTTAGCTGTTCTTAACCGATTAACAAAGTTAAGCAATGGTCGCCGCGGTCATGAGTTGGATGGGTGACCGCTAGTGACATTATTACTGACCGCTTCCGTGCTTCGGAGGACACGTTAAGCCGTCGATTCCGGTTGTCGTCTTAAGATGGCAGTCGTTATAACATGGCGTTCTCGCCTGGCTAGCTACCACCCTCAAGTAGAAAATCTGTCGCCAAGCGCCTAGCGGTGTGTTCCGGCAGCTCTCCTTGAGAGCCAATAATTCTAGGTTAGCCTGAACAACATCTTCGACCACATCATCACTTACCATCTGGCGAGATTGTGGTCAAAGGCAATCCAACCATGAATTAAAAAAAAACACAATTCATAAAAGGCGCGCTCTCTATTTTACATTACTGCTCTACTAGACCAGTGTAAAAATGATAAGTAAAAACATTACATTTTATTTTAAAGCACAATGCCTTCAATCAAATATACTACGCAAAGCAATTATATTTATATATTCCTATCAAGTGTGTTGAAGTAGTTACGTAGGTAAAGTTTAGCTCCTACGCTCTCGCCTTAGGATCAGGCTGCAATAATTGCATTAACTTTCACAGGAAGTGTTCATTATACTAGAAGCTGAATTATTCAGCTCAGAGTGTAATGACCGACCTCACTTTGTATTATAGAAGTTTCAACAGAATGTTATGTACTGATAAGTGATAGTACAAGTGCCTCTGTTCTGAATATTGTTACTAGATTTTATGCCCAGACCGTAGGTGAGGGCTGTAATAAACAATGAAGAAATTTGTATACTGAACGTATCACGAGTATATATATTTTTTTTCTGATAGGCTAGCCTTTGACCACTATCTCACCTGATGGTAAGTGATGATGTGGTCGAAGATGTTGTTCAGGCTAGCCTAGAATTACTGGCTCTCAAGGGCAGCTGCCGGAACACACCGTTAGGTGATTTTCAGGACAAATTTCCTACTTGAGGGTGGTAGCTAGCCATGCGGGCATTCTCAAAATGCCCTACCACCATGCTGTAAGACAACAACCGGGGCCGACGGCTTAACGTGCCCTCCGAAGCACGGAAGCGCTCAGTAGTAATGTCACTAGCCGTCACCCATCCAACTCCTGACCACGGCGGACGTTGCTTAATGTAGCTGATCGATTAAGAACGGCTAAGCAATCTTCTCTACGAGCGCTTCAATACAACTATATTAAATACATATTTGAGTAATGAAAATGATGTTTGAATGTTTTACTAACACTCTGAATTATACATGCACGAACACAAGTTATATGAAAAAAATAAGGACAAAAAGCTATTTGCTTTTGGTAACATCGCATTATAATAAAGGAAATTATTATCTGGTTCGTATCTTAGCACAGCAAAGTAATAAACCACTAGGCTTGTTTTTCTAAGGAAAATAAATATATAACAACAATATTTTTGATGTCAATGTGCTGGCAACTTACTAAACGGTCAAATAAAAAGCAAGTTTTTTTTATGTTATTGTAACGGAAGAAACTCGAGGCGCACCTTATGTTAAGCGGACTAACCTCTGCCTAGAACAGATGCATTTCATCACAAGTTACGAATCGCACTGCGCCCGTCACGTTGAGACATAGTTGTTAAGTCTTATGTGCCTGTAATTTCACTGGATCTCAAGGACTGCTGCCGGAATACACCGTTAGGTGCTTGGCGACAGATTTTTTACTTGCGGGTGGTGCTAGCCAGGCGTGCAATCGCAAAATGCCCTTTCACCATGCAAAATGTGTATAAAGAGAACTCATTTCGATACAGGTAACACCTAATTAAAACTTTTACTTCCAAGCATAATGAAATAATACAGTATTACTTAAATACGCGCTAATACATTATTCTGTATTAACTCTAAAGACTGGACCTAGAATGAAGTTATTAAAACATCCATATGTAATGAACGTACGTAACAATAGAGTAACAGCTCATAATTATGTAAATGACAAAAGGCACACTTCCTGTGATAGTTCTTATAACCGAGACCATAACTCATACACTTATATCCGCTTACTCGCAAAAAATTTCAAACATACAACATGACTAATGATTTTCTTTGAAACAGTCTTCATAAGAGATAGGAAAGGAACATACAAGTATGTATACCAATATCCTTGCAATAATTCTTATGTTTGAATACAAATACATATATTTAAAAAAAAAACTGCACTGACTTTTAATTGGAAAATTTAATCACTAGTTGGAAGTCAGTATGTACTATGCTGATTTTAATTGAGTTTAACTTAGAAAAGTACTTGACCAAATTTGTTCAAATTTAAATGAACTAAATAAGTCATTTGTCAGAATGTCGTCTTCTCTGATAAACTTTGTGTATCAATCTATCTCAGTCCTTCTATGTATGATAATGGAAAAATTACGAACCAATTTATGTTACGCGCTTTGTAAGCTAACTAAGTATTTTGTATATTTACAGAAAAAAAGTATTGAGCATGAGTGACGGTATTGAATTTCCTGGTGGCATGCGGTGGGAACTGGCGGCTTGTTTGGTCTGCGCTTGGGTGCTGGTTTACTTCGCCATATGGAAGAGCATCAAATCTTCCGCTAAAGTTCGATACATCACCACAACTCTGCCTTTTCTACTAATCATAGTTTTCCTCGGTCGCTCACTGACTCTCGATGGAGCAGATAAAGGATTGAGATTTTTCTTTAAACCCGATTGGGAGCTACTGAAGCAATCGAAACCCTGGGTGAACGCAGCATCACAGATATTCAACTCGATCGGCATTGCGTTCGGATCGATGATCATGTTTGCTTCGTACAATCGATTTGACAACAATTTCCTCCACGACACTGTAGCAGTATCGCTAGTCAATGCAATCACCAGTTTGATTGTTGGAATATTTACGTTCGCTACTATTGGAAATATCGCGTTCGAACAAAATACTTCAGTGAAGAATGTCATTGCTGATAGTAAGTACTTACAGAGTAACCTGTTCATCTTTCATTCATTACACATACTCTACGTTTACTTATCGCAAAACTAAACTGGGTTAGGTACCTATAATAAAGAAATTAACATTTTTACTAACAAAAAGATGTGTTTGATCGACAAAGTAGATTAAACTGATGGACTTTCGAAGCTGAAGTTTTGATTTCTGTACTTGACTGTTATATTCGGATTTATTTTTACCCATAATAAACAAGCATTTAACCACAAATCCATTTCTGAAATATGAATCTGAGGTCACAAATGGAGCATTCTTATTCAGAATGTACCCATTTACAATAGACTTGAAGGTAAACTTTAGCCCAATGGGGTTTTTAGTTTTATTTTTAACAATACCTTAAGCCATGTTACGCAATTCAAAAAAAGAAAGCAGATACGGTAAGAAAATAAAAAATGCTGTAAATATTTGTGATATGCATTTTCGGAAGAATCATTCATTAGGTACAAATTGTGAACCTGATTTATGATCACATCAGATTTATATTAGATTACATGGTCACAGCATGATTTTTAACTAGCAAGTAATACCTACAATGCTTATTTTTGTGTATTTGGGTTACAGGTCCCGGATTATTATTCGTGGTATATCCTCAAGCTATTGCTAAAATGCCCGCTCCACAGTTATGGGCAGTACTTTTCTTCTTCATGTTTCTCTGTCTTGGGCTCAACAGTCAGGTAATTAATGCAAATATTTACAAACGCGACATCCCACAAGTGAGAATGCGATACAAGCACTTTAGAAATTAAAAATAAATGCTAACTGGAAAATCTTTTAAGGCCCGAAAATATGGGAATAGTTGATACCTACGAGTATAATAAGTATATGCATAAACACCACTACGGAAGAAGTCAATTGAGATTTACGAGATACGTTAGAGCTCTGACATAATTCTTGAAGATATGATTACAGTATGGTTACTTCGAAGTAAGGAGCAATTTAGGGCAAGTTCTTCCACCGCACCGGTACGATCTAGGACTCTCTTTTCCGGGATAGTCAAGAGTTAGTGATAATTGAATACCTCGATCAGGGAGATACTGTTTAGAGCACGTTATATGCAGAACAAAAAAAAATGCAATGACAACTACCAAAAAAACAACGATAAACTCGCAAAGGACTGTCTTGCTTATTCAGGATAATGCTATAGCTCACAACTCTGCCATTAAGATGCTAAGGATGTTAGGGTGAAGAGATCTCTGGTGAAAGAAATTTTAACCGAAGAAAAAAGTCAATAATTGAATACTCTAGTAGGTACTCGAAAATTATTAATAATTTGATAAGCTTTACAAGTAAACAAATTCTCACTTTTTATTAAACGTGCCCCTAACAAAACACAATCATACATTTTAAGGTCAGTATACTCATTGTGTTATTTTTTCTAGTTTGCTATAGTCGAGGTGGTGGTAACCTCGATTCAAGATGGATTCCCAGATATGATACGAAGGAGACTTGTGTACCATGAACTTCTGGTGCTTTGCGTGTGTGCTGTATCTCTGGTGTTCGGGTTGCCACACATCATACAAAGCGGAATATTCGTGTTCCAGCTAATGGATTATTATGCTGCATCGCTCAGCATAACTTACCTTGCTTTCTTCGAAGTAGTGGCTATAGCATGGTTCTACGGCGTGGGCAGATTGTCTCGAAACATTAAACAGATGACAGGTAAGGCCTAAATTATAACTCTTATGCCATAAAGTAAAATACAATAGGTATTTTCATAAAAACTAACGTTAGTTGACATAATTATTTACTGAATATACCGGCTAGCACTCACGGTGTTTTGGTCGTAATCTCCGACCGGTGTTCGAGCAGTAAAGATGCTCATTATCAAGGAATGCGAGCAGCTATGAGGGCTGCTAGACGCGCACTGCGGGCGGCTGCTCGCAACGCCCTCTGCGAAACTTGAGGAACGGCGGGCAGCAATGGCATCGCAGGCAGGGTAGGAGCGCGTCCTTGATAATGAGCATCTTTACTGCTCGAACACCGGTCGGAGATTACGACCAAAACACCGTGAGTGCTAGCCGGTATATTCAGTAAATACAATAGGTATCATCATTTGTTTTACGTAACCTTGACCTGGCATCATTGTTCTTTAAACCATATTGATTTGTATGTAAATTTCCATCAGCTATATTTAGTACCGTAGTAGGTAAGCGATGATAATCAATTTGCATCATGTACTGAACGCATTCTTATTACTACAACGGCAAAATAAGTCACATATCCGTGTTATCTGCAATTAACACGCCCTAAGTGTTATTATCTTTATTGATGCTTGTGTTTAGGTTTTTATAACACTCCTTTAAAATGACTGTATTTTGTGTCCAATCCGGAGCACTAGGTATTCTATCTCAATCTGTTATTTAAACTATGTTGTAGCATATTTTATCGTATCTATTATTTTCTAAAGAAAATCTAAAGTTCTGCACTACTGTGTATAATTCTTATAAAATGAAATATAAAATTGTTATTTCAGGAACGCTATAATTTTATTTATCATTTATGGATCACTGCCCATGCATTTGGATTCCCGTGCAGGGGTCCCGTTCGAATCGTGCCGCAGGCTAGATCTTCACCACATGGATGCCTCCATGTGGTGAAGATCTAGCCTGCGGCATTTTGTAAATACATTATCACCCTGAAACAGAAAATTTGTCGCCGAGCGCCAAAAAGTCTGATATCTGTCCTTGAGAGCCAGTTCCCGTCCAATCACTAAACTACAGTTGCGACAGTGGCGAAAGGAGATCCTATCAAAATAAATATTATCAGGCATATGGCCTTTAGGATCTGCCTAAATGCTTTCGCTGTAGTGTTGTATATAATTTGTAGTGTTTTGTTAATAATTGAAGTTGTTCGTTTTCAATGACAGGTCGGTATCCTTCCCTGTACTTCCGGTTCTGTTGGCTGGTAGCGGCGCCGGCGCTGCTGCTAGCCCTGTGGGTGGTCTCCCTGGTGGACTACACGCCCCCCGGCTACAGGGGATATGAGTACCCGATTTGGGCGCAGGTTCTCGGGTGGATCATAGCCTCGCTCTCACTACTCTGCATACCTGTGTACGCGGTCATCACAGTCGTGAGGGCACCCGGGAATAATATAAGAGAGGTCTGTACTTACATAATTCATATACATTTATAAATACAAACATGGTACAGCTATCAGCGGCGTACATTTAGCGTGACGGTGAAGTACCTAATATCTGTTATTATTTATTATGTGTGCTGTGATTAAATAATATACCGAAATCTAGTAAAAATAGTGACTAAATTACAATACATCAAGATAACGGCGCGTTTCTTCCCGCCATATCAATACACGCGCAACTAGATTACCTATTAGATACCTGAGTAGTTTGGCCAGATATAGATATATATGTATAGTTACTACGATGTTGTATGTACATACTACATTTTGTATTAGTAGCTGACTGGGTGATCGAACAATTCTTTATCACATGTTTTAACGTAGATTATTTTATATGATTTTATTTTCCACTTTAAAAAATTCGTCATATTTTATCCGGCTTGTTGTGCCTGCCGGCTACATTTTGAGATAAGATTGAGTAATGATTAATTTTAACTTTTTTGCAGAAATTGCGTCACTCGATACGCCCTACTTCAATATGTGAATGCGGCATCAATGGTTGTGATATCTGCTACTCCGAGTCCGAGCATTCGGATGACAAAACTACTATGAACTAGTCTTGAGCAATTCAAATTATATTTGTTAGTTTTATAATATATATAAGAATATTGTAATATTCTACTTGAACATTATAGTACTGAGTAGACACTTGAGATATGACGTTTAAACAGTGCAATAAGATAAGAGAGAGTCGTCTATTATAATTATCAGAAGAGGCTGAGTTTGTTGCTACACCTTAACTAGGCACAATCAAGTAAGCGTGACCCAGTTTTCAACACTCGAATATGCAAAGCTCACGTCACGCACTTCAAATATATGTGTAATACATAATGCAATATAAATATATGTGTAATACATAATACCAAACGTCCATCACATTCACATCTGAATATAATGTGGATAACTGTGTACATTGAATATCAAAATTATCTTGATCAAATTAAGTATCGTAGCTCACGAACGCTACGAGAGTAAGTATGTCACTAGAACAATCTAATTATTGCGCGCCTACTTTGTCTCATAAACAGATGTTACTGAAATGAATGTTTGGACTAGAATTTTTCACACTTTCCGATCATTTAAATGAATAGTAAACAGAAAACAGTCTTCGTAAAGTAAAACTTATGAATAAACCTATCATTTATTTTATGATTTTAACTTTTATATATATTTAGTTGATAATACTATGTTCAGTAGTTATAATTAATAAAAGGAAGTTATCAAGGACGTACAATCATCTGTTCGTTCAGTGTCTAAAGGAGCTTTTGAAGATATTGAGATTAAGCAGTATTACTTTGTAAACATGTTTACCAAATCATAGATTTACTTGTTTCAAAAGACCTAATGTGATCTAATACATTCCACAAATTGTTTTATTGTAACTAGTATTTAAGACATAAACAACATAATTTTCTTGTGAAGTACAACTTATGCATATTTATTTCATTGTAAAACCGTAGGATTATTTTAAATATATTCCATGTGAATAGTGTAGTAAGAGAAATCCATTCAATTGGATAATCCTTAATAACTGAATAGGTACAACTCAACAGGTAAATTTTAGATGAAATTAAAAATTAAGATTTTCGAAAGTGTAAATAATATTGACAGTGTACAATTGTTACTAAAAGTATAGGTACACTTAGTTATTAAGTATGAAAATAATAAATTTTACTATCATCATAAGAGTTTTAGTTTTCACAACCTAAAGTATTGTTACAAGAAGGTATACTATGCGAAAGAATTACATACTTAGATTACGTAGAGTATATAGTACATTTTCAGCACCAGAGCTGAGATATTAAAATGGAACAAGCGAGGGTTGTCGGGGAGTCTAGTAACCGTGGAGGCCCACCATGGCATGATGAATTGGGATTATGTCTTCTAGTCCAATTAGTAGCGGTGCCGCAGCAGCGGGCAGCAGTATGGTTGAGGGATGCATGCCGCGGCGGGAGAGGAGTGCCGGTTTCACGGTGCACTGTTCCCTTACCTTCCACGAGAACTTAACGAGGCCGTATACGCATTTTACACAAAATAAGAAAAACTTTGCTTGACACTGAATGTGAAATTTTCGAGCAATTGGTGGTGTAAAAAGATAATTGCTTGAAGTACCCTCTTAAAGATGAAACTATATATTATTTATCTTATATACTTCCCTTGATTTTCGATTGTTGACTAATTAAACAAGGATATTGTGGGCGTACCCAGAGGGCAGGGGAGGGCAGCTGCCTCCCTGGATTTTGTACGCCTATTGCCTAAGTACTGAGGTCCACCTTGGAAATGTGAAATTATTGTTAATTCTTTAATCCTGCCGAAGACAATGAGGATTTATTAAAATCAGCCAATGGAATAGCTGGATCTTTAAATTTAGAGCCACGTATGCGTTTTTCACGCACTGTGGGCACCCAAAAATAGGCAAAGGGTATATCATCGAAGCTGGTTTGTTAAGAGTTTTTTTGTCGCTCGCTAAACCTGCCGTAATTGTTTGTGACGTGCATTAAAAGTGAGGTTCAGCAAATATTATATTTAAAAAAACTTTTAAGGGCTCCAATTCGAAAGATTATTTAATAAGAAAAAAATTCTTGGGATACCTTTGCCAAATCATCGCCAATCACGTATGTAATTGACCGAGCGAGAAATTAGTCGAGCGAAGCGTCTCTGCTTCAACTTAGACAAAAATACTTACCTATACTTTACTTACCTCTATAGTCGCTCGCTCTATAGAGATAGAGCCTATCACTAAGAAAATAAAAGTCAGTTCACTAAAAGGTTTAGGCTCTCTATAGAGCCTCGATAGTCGCTCTCTATAGAGCCTATCACTTTTAAGACGTTATACTTATAGGTATAGTAAAACGTCGTAAAAAAACGTTACGGGGCGTCGAGGGATAAAAAACGTTGACATTTCTCGTCAGCTGCATAGTATCCCATTGACAGATTCCACATATGTATGTGTATGTTATAGTCAGTAATCCGAGTTTTATTTATTTCCTCGCAAATCTAAATCTAAACTAATATAATAAAGAGGTAAGGTTTGATTGTTTGTTTGTTTGCTATGAATAGGCTCTGAAACGATCTGCTGGACCGATTAGGATTAAATTTGGTATGGAAATAGTTTGAGACACGGGGAAGGACATAGGATAGTTTTCATCCAACTGCGCAAAAAAGGATAATGATTTTGCGCGATAACCGATCTACTGGACCGATTAGGATGAAATTTTGTATGGAAATAGTTTGAGACACGAGGAAGGACATAGGATAGTTTTTAGCCAACTGCGCAAAAATTATTGTTATGCTAGATTATTACTAAAATTAAAACAAAAAATTAAAAACGTAATAAAAAAAACTTATGAACAAAAAAAATAATATAAATAAAAGTTCATTATAATAATTATATTCAAACATTGTTAATTATTTTCTTTTCTTAGTAACCTGACTGAAATATTAGGTCCTTACATATGAAATTGGCGTTTTGTATGGGAGGAACAAAAAGTCGAATATTTTTTAATATAATATATTTAATTAATCAAAGTATGAACCATTATTTTCTATGCACTTTTGCCATCTCATAGGTAGTTCATTGATCCCTTTACTAAAAAAACCAGTCGGACGGGAATCAATAAAATCTTTGAAGGCGATTTGGACTGCCCCATCGGAGTTGAATTTTTTCCCTTGCAAGAAGTTATCCAAATTTCGAAAAAAATGGTAATCTGTTGGAGCAAGGTCCGGGGAGTACGGAGGATGTCTTAGACTTTCCAATTGAAGCTCTTCTAATTTAGTAGCCGTCTGTAGCGCAGTGTGTGGTCTAGCGTTGTCGTGAAGCAGCAGTGGCGTGGAGCGATTGACCAGCCTAGGTTGTTTAGCCGCTAGCTTTTCCATCATGGTTTGCAATTCCTGACAATAGACATCAGCCGTAATAGTCTGGCCAGATTTGAAAAAACTGTAATGAACAATACCGGCACTAGTCCACCAAACGCTTACAAGTAACTTTTTTGGGGTTAATTTTCGCTTGGGGCAGGATTTGGCTGGCTGGCCAGGATCTAACCATTGCGCTGAGCGCTTCAGATTATCGTAAAGAACCCATTTTTCATCACAGGTAATGATTCGGTTTAAAATACCTTCATTATTGTGCCGGTTTAGTAATGTAACGCAGCAGTCGACGCGCGTTTGCCGGTTTGTTTCAGTCAATTCGTGAGGTACCCACCTTTCAAGCTTTTTAATCTTCCCAATTTGCTTCAAGTGAATTAAAACAGTTTTATCACTAACATTGCAGCCTGCAGCTAACTCGGACGTGGTTTGCGATGGATCCGCTTCCACAATAGCCTTCAACTCTTCATTATCAACTTGAGTCTCAGGCCGTCCACGGGGCTTGTTCTGCAGGTCGAAATTTCCAGAACGAAAACGTTGGAACCAAAAACGAACTGTGTTTTCTTTTGCAACACGACCGCCATACACATCATTCACCCTTCGAGTTGTTTCCGCAGCACTAGTGCCACGGCGGAACTCGTACTCGTAAATAATGCGATATTTAAGGTTTTCCATTTTGTAAAATGAGTGACGCAAACAGAAAAAAACAGAAGAAAAAAAACAAATGAATGACGATCATCGAAGCACAAATACATGAGTCTATAGCTGTACAAATTTGAATTTGCAATTCCTTACCAAAGAGGAGAAATTCGTGATTAAAGTGGCCAGTACGAAAAACGCCAATTTCATATGTAAGGACCTAATATAAGGGTTTATGTGTGTGTGTAATAATTAATATATTTTATTTTTTTGTTAAATACCCGTGCAAAGCCGGGGCGGTCCGCTAGTATGTTATAAAGCGTCGTATGACATACGTGCCGTCCAGCCTCTGCTTTCTTGTAGCAATATCACCTCGGCTGTAATTTTCAACTTACCGCAATTGTATCATAATGAACTATTAATAGTAAATTAGATACCTACCAAGAAGTTAATAGTGAATTACTGTCAAAATTAATTCTAAAAATTTTCTACTATGCTAACCAACTCAACTACTGAACTAAAACTAAATAAGGTTCAAATGATCTAAAACCAACTTTACTGTAAACCATATAATATTTTCATAACAAACACTCACAGAAAACTTCTAGAACTATTTCTTTTTTCTCTTTGGAGTAACACTGCTAATTTCTTCTTCATTGTCACTGTCGTCAGATTCCTCTTCCATCAAACAATCGCCTGTAAAGAATGAAATGTGTTGTAATTGTAATGTTAAATGGCTTACATTAAATTTTAACAAGTAGATGAATTTCAATACAAAAAAGATCCATTATTTTACTAAACACTAGCTGTACACGCAACTTCGTTAGCGATTGCACTCCCTGCAGACTAATTATTCACATTTGACCACTGTTTATCTAAAATAAGCAACGCTGTGGTCTGCAGTGAAGCACTCTTAGTAAAGCAACTCAGACACGGAAACAGCTCAGAACGGAGCTTTTTACTTTGGATTTAAAAAACTCGCAGGTTGTATTTTTTTATTTTATTTTATTGTGACGGATCTAGCTCGAGGCCCACCTGATGTTAAGTGGACTTACCTCTGCCTATAACAGATGCATTTCGTCACAAGTCACGAATTGCACTGTGCCCGTCACTTTGAGACGTAGTTGTTAAGTCTCATTGTGCATGTAACTTCACTGGCTCTCAAGGACTACTGCCGGAACACACCGTTAGGTGCTTGGCGACAGATTTTCTACTTATATTTTAATAATTATATCATAATTATAATAGTGTATATAAGTGTATAATATATATAGTGTATAATAGTGTATATAATAATTATATAAGTGTTTTTCCAGAACACAGTATGTAACTAAAAGAGTTCCTTCGCGATTCGCACAATAATGTTGAAACAAAGTAGATTGTGTGTGTCTTTGGAATTTACATTGTAAAACCGTCTCTTTTCCCGAGGCTCTCCTTGTTTTGTGGTAGAAGAACGAAGATATATTAGATTGTGCAGTTCTATTGAGCAGTCTCCGAAATATATCCGGCAAAAATAGATAGTTTAAAAAAGCTGATTGCGGCGAAAGTTCCAGATCATCTGCGTAAAGGTGGTAGTGTTGTGATTATACATCGTCGCTGAGCTTGAGGAACTCAGTACAATACTGAATTCCTCAAGGGACTTTGCCATTATAACTATATCATCGGCGAAATGAAGGCGATGTATTCGCCATAGATATTAATGCCGAATTATTTCCAGTTAAAGAGCTTAATAACATCCTCCAACGCATTCAGAACAGTTTCGGAGAAATAACGTCTCCCTGTCTTAAACCACGCTGCAGTTGGATTGGACCTAAATACAGACCCCCATATATGGCTCTGACACATTTTTGTGATTTTTTCTTAACTTCACAAATTGTTATCGACCACTAGACAGGGCCACTAGAATAATACCTGAATGAAGACAAGGCACTGACAAAATAGCCAGTACTTGATAACTGACAACAAGAAAAAACTACTGAAAACAGTTGTATGGCAGATGTATCACCATCATACAATACACAGATGCCCTGAAAAACAAAACAGTTCCAGGTTGTTATTATGCTCACCAGGACTTGAAATCTCAGACTCAAAAAGGCTGTGTAAGCACAACAGTAAATCAAGGAGAGGGAGTGGGCCCACTGCTAGCTGCAAGGGCAATATCATCTCTAGACATAACTATTAGAAAGTTGAGCAAGCATAGGGCAAGAACCTTCTTTTTACTATGAACAGTGCAGCAACAATAAAATTATATATGTACTCAGAAAACGACTAACCAGGTCTTGATTGGTTGCTGAGTGTCATGTAGCCCTACAAAAATGATCAAACAATTACAATGTAATGACAACATTAATTAAAATGGTAGGAGACCCTTATGTATGTATGTAATTATGACATTAAATAATTATACTTTGTATTAATTAAGAATGTGCTAAAACTCACTTTTTGTTATATGACTATTAACAGTACCTTTAAGTTAGACACATACATAATTAGTTTGTAATGCATGCTGTGTTTGCTTTTGATTTGTAGTGCACATAGTATAAAACCATATTGCAAGTTTAAAAATAACTTGAACTAGTGTGAGCAATTCTATTTAATATAGTTAGTAATATAACTACTAAAGAAGCCTTTTGAATCTTTACAAGCTTATAGAAGTATATTTGTGCAGATTCCATACACACATCAAGCTCTCTGCATACTATCTATCAACTTGCTGCATACTAATTTGCTGTAGATAAGGCGAATTACAAGCTGATTTACGAAGTCTTGGGAATTCCTTCGTATGAAACAACATAAACAAAAAAACCGCCTATAAAGTTTGGACAAATGTGCCCAGGTTACACCATGGCCAATAATCTAGCCAAAAATTGGGCAACAAAACAGGTAAAAAAATCAGGTATTTGATGACATTTAAAACCTTTGCAAGCCAATCAGCACTAACATCAGCAGTAATGTCCAAATCAGCAGATATACTGCTCTTCTTTTAAATTATAAATAATAAATTATAACTCCTTACATGTCATTATATGCTATATTAATTTATCTACAAAACTGGAGCAACAAACAGTTATGTCATACAGTCTGCACTGTCAAGCCACTTACAAACATGAATTGAAACAGGATTATGCGAGTCATTCTCATCCACATCCTCACCACCATCACATACACCACTGCAGCAACTATGCCAGCCAACAAAAGTCCTTCTCCGCTACATTAAGTAGTTGGGATGCTTGGACAGAAGCCAGTGTGGGACACAAAACACGGCAAACAGGACGTCAGTGCAGGATATAACACCCCCAAATAGCATAAGAAAGCATATACCTATATCACTTGACCTGATATTCAATCCTTCGTCAACTGTTATCCCCCACGTAACTACCTATAGCGTCGCTCTTCCTAGCTTGAAGGATGTCGCTTCAATATCGTTAGTCTATTTATGGTATTCATAAACATACCAACCCATCCCCAACGATTACATGAAATCCTACGTGGGCGAAATTGGGGGTAAAACATATTTATACAGTAGGCAAGTAATATTTACCCGAGCCTCCAAACTCTTCAATCAACTTCGTCATTTCTGTGTTAGCAATAACTTGAAAATCTTCAATAGCTTTTACATATCCTGATTCACATACTTCTTTATTTACCGTTTTGACCACTTTATCATTTAGAGATATTATAAGTTTTATTTCAGGATACATTATGTATAAGTTTGGATTATTCTTGCTTCCCTTATCTGCAGTTTTTTCAAACAACAAGGTTTTATGGCAATTTGTCTAGATTTTAATTTACGGATTATTTATGAATAATCATTTATTTATGATAGTACTTAGTATGTATTATTTAGTTTATTATTATTATTTTATTTGATAGAATAATTCCAGGTATCCAAATGTAAACAAACAAATGTCCGGTGTTTTATCAACGTATATATTCTAATGGTCACAAGTCACAACACTGGGTATGTTCCATTAGTCGCTAAGAACGTTAATTTCGATAATTTTGATCACATTTGCGTCTGTGGTTGTGATCACTGTGATCGTTTGTAATAGAGGTGTGTCGCTCTTCACGGAAACGACTCAGTGAGTCGTTTCTTTAAACTGATGCACTGATTCGAATCTTTAACACCGCTTCAAATGAATCATTCGCTCAATTGCATCTCGGTTTCAATCGGCACGCGGCGCTCACTGATACGATTGAGTGAGATAGACTGTTCGAAGCGCGCCGGGTCGCTCAATCGCGGTCGCGTCGGAGATCGCCGACCGCCGTCTCTCTCACTTATTCACTACTAGTGGGTGACTGAGAAAGACAGAAACACTAGCTCACCTACGCAATCGTAAGGAAAGATGACCTTGTTATTGTTGATGTTGTTATTGTTTGTTTAGTTGACCTTTGTTTGCGAAAAAAAAAACAATTTACGTTAGGTCTGCGATTTTCTGCTGTATAAGAAAACAATTAAGTTTTACAATAAGTAAAGACTATTTAGTGAATAGACTTTTACTTAATGAAAATAGTGATGCACTGAGTTGAACTTTTTTTTTATGTCTGATAGGTTATCTTTTGACCACTATCTCACCTGATGGTAAGCGATGATGTGGTCGAAGATGTTGTTCAGGCTAACCTAGAAGTACTGGCTCTCAAGGATAGCTGCCGGAACACACCGTTAGGGGCTTGGCGACAGATTTTCTACTTGAGGGTGGTAGCATTTGCATAATACCCTACCACCATGCTATAACGACTGCCATCCTTAGACAACAACCGGGACCGACGGCTTAACGTGCCCTCCGAAGCACGGAAACGCTCAGTAGTAAGGTCACTAGCGGTCACCCATCCAACTCGTGACCGCGTGCGACGTTGCTGATCGGTTGAGAACAGCTAAGTAAACTTCGCTACGAGCGCTTCAAAACTCTAATTTTAAAAGTTGTTTTCGTAAAAAATCCATATCTATGGATGTTTCAGGCAAATGAAATTAATAAAACAAAACACTAACACAATATAATATACTTTACAGAATTCCTCAAACAAGGTCAACAAAAACGATTCATGAAGGTTATTTAATTTATTTGCGTTAGTAAATCGAGTTAAGAGTCACTGATGCAAATGAAGCACTCTACTGATTCGAATCTTTGAACTGATCCAGATACAAATGATACAATCTCAACAAAGATACGTTTTTGCCAGCACTAGTTTGTAACTGTCATCCCCTGTTCCATTTAGGATAAGAACGCTAAGAATGCCACTAAAATTTACCACTTCTGTCACTTTTGACATTAGATGTAGGGAATTCAAACTGTTCCAGTAGCCTCATAGCGTTTATGGCGAAAATAACGCCAAGACCCATGTGTAACAACTTTTTGGGAGTGAGATCGTTTTTAGCGTTTTTAGCGAATCTAACTTCAAATGGTATGCACCCTCAGTCGTGGAATGTGGATACTGTAGTCTGTGACAGTGTTGCCAACCGTACGAGGTTTCTCGTACAGTTACGAGATTTCTGGGGGGCAATTCTCAAAATTGGGATAAATTTATCGATTCTCGATATTTATCCCGTGTCACCTATAGACTATTAATATCCCAAAAATATCGATTTTTCACAAAAATGCTATTCTCGGGAGTGGTAGATATAAAAATATGTTCACAGATGAACTTGTGTTCATGTGTATAGAAAGTATAATGATAATCCCGATATCGCAATGTTGCGTGTCGATCGCTAGGGCTTGATATATATCGATAGTGATATTGCGAGAATAATACAAAACTAGACGACTCGATATTCGCCATGTTTTCTCGATATTTATCTACTATGATATTCATATCACTGCACGAGAATCGCCGTCCTGGTCTTTTGTACGAGGTACGAGGACGATATTATCCTCGTACAATTATGGACGAGATTTTGAGTTCTGAAACTTTAAATAACAATTTTCATTGCAGGAACATTTATGTCAACATGTTCAATAGACCCTGATATCTGCTCACTCGAATTCAATCAATTTCATTATAAATTTGAAATTTACCAAAAATGAACCATATTTGTTTGATTAATTGCCTTCATTATATTGCAACAGAGATAGAATACGTTATAGGTATGGATGGTTCCTCTACACTCCATAGTTATAGGACGTCATAGTCTGTGGTACAAACTACAAAGGGTGCGAATGTGGTGAAAATTAGCGTCAAATGGAATAGGCCCAAAGTATTTATGGTATTATGTAAGTTATCTATGTTTAAGCAAAATATTTTGATATTATACATACAGAATGAAAACCATTTCATTTTAAAAAAATAGTAATGTTTTATTTGTTACAAACTTTCAAAAGAAGCATTATTTATGTCAAACGTCTTTTAAATGCTTTTTTCTTTATTCTATCACATTTTTCTCATAATATGAGTATGTACGAGGTTCGAAAGCTAAAGTACGAGATTTTTATCTGCTTCTGTAAGAGGAAAAATATTCAAAGGTTGGCAACCCTGGTCTGTGATCAGTTTATAGGGCGTTCGGATAGCCTATCGGTGCCAAAAATAACACTCACAAACGCTAAAAATGATCACACGGGCCGTTCGTTTTGGGACTTCGTGATCAAAAATATCGTTTTCGCTCACCGTTCGGATAGCTTTGAAAACGCTACAAATGACAGAGAAAAGTGATATTTTTGACCCATGTCTTACCGTGGGATCGTTGTGATCGTTTTTTGACAACTGCTGTTTTGACAGTTGTATTTGGCGCGATTGAAGAGTTTCACAAGTTTTTTATATAGTATTTATATTATATATAAATATATAATATAAATACCATATTATTTAGTAGGTACCTACTTGTTTTGTTAATTTTAGAGATTGATTCCATGTTTCAAAATTGTTAAAATATTGTCGGTTGTCAAAGTATGTTTTAAGCCGTTCGGATAGCATGCAGTAATTGGTGGTCAAAAATAGCAAAAGCTTCTATCCGAACGCTAAAACACAAATGCCACTTTTGAAACTGCTACAAACGCAATCGAGCCAAAACGAACGCCCCTTTAGTAATCTTTGATCAGTGTGATCCACAAATTATATAGATATGTCTAAAGACAGATAGGTAACAGACCTTCATGCGACCGAACTATAATCGCCGACCGTTTTTTTTCTTTTCTACCTGAGACGATAACTGGCAAATGCTTTCATCGAATAAAAAATACGTACTATCCATTCTACTAAAGATTTTATAATAGCATAGTGTAAACAGGTTGTACTCCTACGGTCAGTATTTCATTTTATTTTATATTCTTATTATTCTATAATCGAATTAAAACAAAATTTAAGTTTATATTTGTATTTATTTTAAAAACACAATTAGGGTTAGCCCAAAATGTATATATATCTTCCTCCACTCCGCTTCAATTTTAGTGTGTAATGGCCAATGGGTATCTACACTTTGGATACTGCAACACGTTTCATACGCTTGATATGTCCTGTAAAATAAAAGCAAATTTAATAACATAATCTGTGAACCGATTATGTTATCTTCAGAAACTTGTAGAGCTGGTATCATCATCCCTCTAATTCAAAATCGTTAGAGTGAAAAGTTGCACTCCGAGTGCGCTCTAACCAAGGTTCGGAACGCACCCCTGTTCTTTTTTTTTATTAAGGTGTTGGCCTATGTCTTATTTAAGTTAATGCAATTGCCATATGTATTAACTAATTTCTCCATATTGTTTAACAACGCCATCTGTTATTTAACGAAATCCCTAAATTTGAGTGCTATGCTACAAAATATAAAATACGTTAGAGCAATGACTTTGAGTGTATGTCAGATATCTGTTTTATTTGTTTGCATTACATGCTGTCATTATTTCACATAATTATTTATGAGATTGTATGGTCTGGTGTGATCTATCTATCAGCTGGTCGAAGAAATAAATAAAATAAAACTGAACTAAAATGTAATAATAAAACGTAGTGTAAATTATGAGAGAATACGGCAAATTTGGTCCTTTAATAGGGGCCATTGATGAAGGAACTTCTAATGTGAAATTTTTGGTATGTTTGTAAATCTTCGTTTTCATTTAAGAATTATTTTACTTCTATAAATTGATGCAGAGAATAGAATGATGCACGCGCTGTTGTTAACTTCTGGATATGGTATTTGTTATGGGGCCACAACTTTTCGGGCTAGTACTGTTCTTCTACACCATTGTAGATACTTCTTACCAATTACATATGCCATAATTTTGTACGTTATACAATTCCAGGTGTTTGCTGCAAATACTTCTGAAGTTTTAACATATCATCAAATATCTTTGAGACGGTTCAGCCCTCAAGAGGGATGGGTGGAACAAGATGCCTTGGAAATTCTCAATGCTGTACTTGAATGTATTGAGGTGAATAAAATTTACTTTTTAACATAATATCATTGTGATAGATGTGACACCCCATATATGCAGCCCATGCCATAGTATTCATAGTGTGCATAAGGGAAGGACTATAGAATAGGTTTAAGGCACTTGTACCTTCATTTTATTTAACACTTAACTATAGTTCTGTGGCCTGGTACAAAAGGTGCAAAGTCCGTTTATTGTGAGTATTGTGACTTTATTTTAAATTTTAAATTTAATTACATTATCAGCTGGGCAGGATAGGCACCATTGGTATATTAGCACAGATGTTTGTATATTACTAAAGTTAAGCCTACTAAGATTTTCACCGACTTTCCCGTTGCCTAAAGACAGACTTGTAAGCCAAGTCAATCGTTGCTTTTGGTGAATTATAGATGTACTCTACATACTGCTAAACACCTGTATGTATCACACCAAAATGCAGTAGTTATTTTTTTAATTATATATAATGATGTCTGAACAAACTTTATTAATTATTAAAATAAATATTAAGATTTAATTTTAAATTTAGATTCATTTCATAACTGTAGTAATAATGAAAGAGCATTTTATTTTCAGGTGACAGTAGATAATTTGAGAAAATTGGATATTAATCCTGATGACGTAGTCGGGATTGGAGTGACAAACCAAAGAGAAACTACAATAGTGTGGAACTCCATAACAGGACAACCACTTTATAGTGCCATTGGTAAGTTACTTTGAGATTTCCTCACATTATACTATACTTTGGATCAGATATATATGGATATATTTAATATTATTACTATATACTTGTTTTCTTTATGTTATTGTGAAGTAACAAGCTTGAGGCCCACCTGATGTTAACCTCTACCTCTGCCTATAAAAGATACATTTCATCACAAGTCACAAATTGCACTGCAACCGTCACTTTGAGACATAGTTGTTAAGTCTCATGTGCCTGTAATTTCATTGGCTCTCAAGGGCAGCTGCCGGAACACGCCGATAGGTGCTTGGCGACAGATTTTCTACTTGAGGGTGGTCATTGGTAATTATTGGTGATTTTCAGTCTTGTTATTCTCAATTCTATATTTTTCGTAGTAAACTCTCTATACAGAGATAGGGCGCAGGAGTTTCATATCTTATTTGTGACATATCAAAACCTATTCATCACATTGTGCTATTGTAATCTATACCTACTGATATGACAATACAGAACAACCTGGATACTCTAGATACTCTAGAATGCCACATTTTTTTATAGGGACTTTTGCACTTTGATTAGTAGTTAGTGCTTAGTGAGATAGTTTAGTGCATGCTGTTTCCATTACTCTTTAGCTGTTTAATAAAGAAACTGTAGGACATTAGACAAGCAATAATTTTAAAGTGTAACTGCAGGAAATTATGAAAAAATATATAGTTTCAAAATTTCTTGCAGTTACACTTTTAAATTTACATTAGCAAATATTACAATCCCTTTCTTTGCAGTAAACCTTTGTTCTCATATTTATATTCTTTACAGTTTTACAGAAATCTTCGTTCAACTTTTCCATTATTAAAATAGATAGTGCATACTACAAGCGTCCACTTTCAAAGTGCTAAACACTAAATTAAATAAAAAATTATGTCCAAAATGTTTATGTTGGTAAAGTTTCTATTATTTCAAGAAGTTGATATTGAATTGGATTACACTGACGATATTGCTTTTGTTGTTTGAGAATGCTATCTAGAATCTAGTTTGCTGATTCTGATAAACTAAAAATTAAAAAGTTTGCACTGGGAAACTAAATCTGCGGCAAAACTGTTTTATGGCTTATGTCGAGCAGCAAAATATAACTTCGTCAAACTCGTGATTTTATTTGAATGATTCACCACACTATGTATGAGACGAATTTTTTAACATTCCATAGATTCACTGTGCGGGTGCCGGTTCAATAGCTTTGCAGAGGAAGAGGCCAGAGTAGCCTGGGATTTGCAACCCAGGAGTAGGGTTAAGGGGCTCCTTTATGATGTTATCGATGCTCCGCTTCACCGCTCGAGCCTCCTCCCCAGCCTAGCCAAACTTGGTAGGATCCTACTAATGCCGCATTAGATACACATTCTAGGATGGAAGTTACAGTTGTTCTTGACAGGCTAAGGTCTTTAAGTAGGTTATACAGGGATTTCGCTGGTATACCCCTTGCTCCAACTTCTATAGAGACTAACCACATAACCATTTTTGGTTAATTCATTTGTTAGTTCATAATACTTGTTTGTTTTTATTGTGTGGTCTTTAGGTATGTTTGTTTCACACGGCACAGTAAGTTCTATAAGTACTATGCGTTTTAGATTTTTTGAGTACAGAAATATGTCTGGTCTGAAAAACGAAACACCAACATCCTCAGGATTTTTCTAGTGTTTTTCATACGTGTCCATCAAAAGAGTCCAATCGGGAGCTGCGCCTTAGATGGAGTAAGGCTTGGATTTAGATTTTGTCGATGACCCTTCTTTTACAAAATCGACGCGTTGTTTATTCGTAGTTGCTCTAGCTACCGCCGCTTCTCGTAAGATTTCGAGGAGTCTATCATGGCGACATGAATAATGACCATTGACCCCTATCAAGGAGCACCTTGCAAGGTGCTCCTACCAACAAGTGCCTTGCTGTACCGATCGCCTCCCGAAAAATACCTTAAGACTTTTCGGTGTCTTTCCCCCATCTTACTAAGTTACTTTGGTTTGGGAGGGTCATCTGAAAGGCGTTTAGGTAGAATTTTAATAAGGCAGGAGACCAGTCTTATATCAAGGTGCGCCACTTAAACGCCAGTGGGTTACAAAATTCACCTATAGTTAGCCATTCGCTTTGCATTTCTAAGCTCATTTCAGCACTTTATAGCTATCATTTTCGTCTTGTTGTAGAAAAGATTTTACAACGTCTTCATCTTCAATTTTCTTTTTCTACTCAAAACCAGCTTTGCTAGTCTGTGCATAAATTGTTTGTGGAATTGAAGCCTCGAATCAAGGTTGGTGGCACTTTTGTCTTTTGGGAGAGATAATATGATCTTTTTTTGCTCAAGATAGGCTTGTTTCAAAATAGCTCGGGTAATCAGGTTTCTCAAGTATGTTTATAATTTATAAGTACCAATATTTATAAATCAATTATGTTTTTTTTTTATAAATTCATATATTTTATTCTGGAGTCTTGGATATAACTTACTTAGATTTTTCATGGCATGTGTCTACTAGGATAATGTTACATGCAATGTGCAGTGTGCACATTAATACTTGATTTTGTGTTATTACTTTTCAGTATGGTTAGATGTAAGGACTTCCAAAATAGTAGATGAGTTGATCAAGAACAAAGGAGCACAATGTATAGATGCTGTGACACAAACAAGTGGACTTCCACTTTCTACATACTTTTCGTCGGTTAAGCTCAAATGGCTGTTAAAAAATGTGACAGCTATCAAAGAAGCTGTTGCTCATGGGGAGTGCATGGCTGGTACTGTGGATTCCTGGCTGATATGGGTAAGAATAAATCCTCATTTCTCACAAATATTGGGAAAGTTTATTTGTTGGTTCCCTGTTTCAGCCAACAACAAATGAGCAAGATCATTTTATGCCTAGGAATAGTTAAAGAGCCCAAGGGTGACACAGGATACCGATCCGATTTACTAAGTAGGTCTGACAAAGTGTGATATAACCAAATCCCAAGCAGGTGATGACTTTACCTGGCAGAAGTTAGGTAATGTGTACACATCGTAAAATAAAATAGCAAGCGTTTATGTGTAATGTTTTCTAAAAAGTTGTCAAGAGTAATTAGAGAGTAGCTGTAGAAAAAAATCTGTGTCTTTTGTTAATAAATGAAAACAAAGATTGTGTCACTACACTATTTGTTTCGTATAATACTATTAACCTTGTTTAAACTTGAGAGGGCCCTTCCCGGTCCGTCTATCGTCAAAGCGAGCATGATTGATGAAAAGATTGTAGTTTCATCATTTTTCATCTTCAGCGCTTGACATTCAACTCTCCGTCCCACTCCGCCACTCACGATTCATCCCCCGCATACCTCTTTCCGCCACTTGTACACACTTTCGAAAAATAAAAGTTTTATTTCATTAAATCGATATCGAGAAATATAAAACAAAAATCAAAATAGATTTTGATCACTACCTACAAATAAACTCTAAATTGATAAATTTGTAAAATAAAGGCATTTTTCCTATTATTTTTTCTAATATTTGCAACCCAAATATTCAATGCACTCAAAATCGGGATATATTACAAGTGTCAATATGACATCTGTCACATCTAAGATCTATGGCGCAGTAATTTTTAGGATATTTGGTATTCAAATATGAAAAAGGCTAAGCACCTGGTGAATAAAAACGCTGATTCAAATCACCCTTAAGACTTGATAAAAAATGTTGATCTCAAATAGCTTATATCTTTATTACTTGTATTGTGCGACGTAATAGACTAAGCTCCCTCACGATGCTTTCTTGAAATGTGAAGTTATCGTAATTCGTCTTTGTTATTACCTTTTTTTTTCATACACAAATTAATGCAATGTTAACGCGATTGTCTATTATTGACAAATATCCATTACCAATATTTCAGAATCTAACTGGTGGCAGCCGTGGTGGCGTCCACGTGACCGACGTAACGAACGCTTCACGCACACAACTAATGTCGCTGCGAAGCTTGAAATGGGAGAAGGGGCTTCTACGATTCTTTGACATCCCAAAAGAAATACTACCACAGATACGAAGCTCAGCGGAAATATATGGCTATATAGCTGCAGGGTCACTACTTGGCGTACCCATCGCTGGTGTAGGTTTGCATTTTTGTATACCATTTTATTCTTTTTCGAAATGTTCTTGTATGAGGTTTGATACGTTTTACAATCAATTTGACTCGTCAAAACAGTTTAGACTGTTCTTAGTAAAATGTAAGTTGATACTTCCAGCTACTAAAGCATAACGGGTAATTTATTATTTTCTTAAGATTCGGATTGCAGAACTAGGTGTCCAGTCAGAGTAACATATCAAATCTTGGACACAAAATATATGCAGTCCCGGTGTGCGCGACACTGGATAGATTATCTGATTTTTTTTTGTTAGTATGTCGGACCTAGCCCGAGGCCCACCTGATGTTAAGTGGACTAACCTCTGCCTATAACAGACGCATTTCGTCAACGACGAATTGCACAGTGCCCGTCACACTGAAACGTACAGTTGTTAGGTCTCATGTGCCTGTAATTTTACTGGCTCTCAAGGACTGCTGCCGGAACACACTGTTAGGTGCTTGGCGACAGATTTTCTACTTGAGGGTTGTCGCTAGCCAGGCGGGCTTTCGCAAAAAGCCTTTCCACCATGCGGTTAAGCACAAGCCCGCGGCGGGATTCGAACCATGGACCTGCTGCACGGCATTCTATAGCCAATGCCAATGAGCCATCACTGCTTCATGATGTTGTAGATAGCGCGGTAATCTTAAGGATGCAGCTTCTATACTAATCTTAAAGCTAACTTATATACTTTCACTCTGATTTATTATGTTTTTTTACTTAGGGCCTGTTTCAGAATGTTCAAGTAAGTTCCGATTATACTACCCAGAACTTATTTAATAAATAAAACACTATCTTTGCGTTTCACAGTCATCGATTTAGCCTATCCATCGGTTAAAGCTTGAAACGCGCTGCATGTTAACTGTCATTTTTATCATTCAGCTGTTTTATGTGTTGGTTAGCAACCCTAAAATGTATTAGGACATTCTGAAACGGACCCTTAGCCTTGAATACTATCTACCTGTTGCTAAGTATTATGACGATTCAAGCTCTTATATTTCAGTGTTTGGGAGATCAGCAAGCAGCACTCGTTGGCCAGGGATGTATGAAGTTTGGACAAGTGAAGTGCACATTTGGCACCGGATGCTTCCTTTTATTAAATACTGGTAAACAGATCACAACCAAATCTAATACAATGCTTAATTGGTATATATTGGTAAAATTAGTTTGTTTGTTCACTCCTTAACTATATAGTCTTCGATAAAATATCTTAAAATGTCCAGAAAATGGGCATAAAA
The DNA here is from genome assembly GCA_963890685.1 of Plagodis pulveraria. Taxonomy (NCBI): domain Eukaryota; kingdom Metazoa; phylum Arthropoda; class Insecta; order Lepidoptera; family Geometridae; genus Plagodis; species Plagodis pulveraria. The sequence goes on from OY982957.1 coordinate 21,594,765, forward strand.
AATACTGTGTTCAAACAAAGGCGTACCTCTCCTCAATAATTAGTAATGACAATTTATATGAGTAGTCCCCGTTAGGATAAGACGTCTAAGTGTGCGTGTAAATGTGATGGCTCATACAGTAACCGTGGAGTGCTGGGCTATAATGTCCCCCTCCGCTCCCCCCATCTCTTCCCGTGGGTGTCGTAAGAGGATAAATACCGGAAGGAGGGCAGTAGCACCTTCTGTGGAACTACTATCTTACACTGCGATCCCCAAGACGCCTGCTAAGCGTGGGAATTATGGCAAACGCCCACTTAATGGGGAAGCTATGTTCAGCAGTGGTCAATCCGGCTGATAAAGTATATGCAGTAAAACATTTATTTTTATTTATAGATAGGCTAGCCTTTGATACGACCAACGTTTAAAATTTTTAAGCCAGAACACCTAGATTTATTCAAGCTAGGTTCAAAACTTATATTTTCTATATATATTTTATATTCTAAATTAAGATTTTACGTCTTCAGGTGATTCAATAGTGCATTCACAAAATGGACTGTTAACGACAGTAGCATATAAATTAGGACCAGATGCACCACCAGTTTATGCATTAGAGGGATCTGTTTCAATTGCAGGTAATTTATTTGATTTCATGGTTGGCGCACACTGATCAGCACCGTATCAGCTTCGCTTGAACTCAAGCCAATCAGTATTTATGTAATTAATAGATTCAGGCGTTACTTTGCGGAAATCCATTTTTAATAATAACAAATATTTTAAAAGTATTTTAAAAAATCCTTTAATCAACTATTTAATAAAACACTTAAAAAATCTGTTAAAAAATGATATATATCTAGTGACAATTCCGCCAAGCGCACGATCGAGCGCTCGTAGAGTCAAGACCTCCTGAGGATGCTTCGTTTAGAATCGAAACGCGTCGAATACTCTTCCGGTTTGGCTGCGTGGCGTTTGTGACGTCACGTCGGCTTAACAGGAAATTAGGCGGAATTGTCACTAGATATATATCATTTTTATAAAGATTTGTAAGTGTTTTATTAAATAGTTGATTAAAGGTTTTTTTAAAATACTTAAAATATTTGTTATTAGTATTCATTGTATTTTCATACGCACATTAATTAATAAATGTTCATCAACTCGAATCTAAAAATGAGACGAGCCGATGTTGGTTAAATACGGTGCTAATGCAATACGTGTGCGTTGTTCTACTTACTATTAAAGAATATTTTAGCCATTATTATTATCATTTTATGCCACGTTTAAAAATTCTTAATTAAATAAAATAAAATTCTGCTAACACTCAATTCTTTAATGCACTTGACTCGGAAACAGGCTGGTAGGAGGGTATGCCGTTCCGAGTCGATTTTATATATATGTAATTATTTTATTTAGGTGACACATTACAGTGGTTACGAGAAGGGCTGGAGATTATAAATGACGTCCGAGAGACTGAAGCGTTGGCCGCGGAGGTGGGCGAAGGTGACGAAGGGAGCATATGCTTCGTGCCGGCATTTAACGGATTGTACTCGCCGCATTGGAAGAAGGACGCTAGAGGGTATGAGATATTGCATAAAAGCTTATCATCAGCGGAAGTTTGTAGAAGAACGAGCTCGCATTTCTGATCAACGGTATCAATTGGAAGTTTATTACAAATTATTTTCAAATAAAGACCGTATATTTGAAAATAATTTGTAATTTTTTGAAGCGCTCGTAGCGAAGTTCACTTAGCTGTTCTTAACCCATCAGCAAAGTTAAGCAACGTCGCCCGCGGTCATGAGTTGGATGGGTGACTGTTAGTGACATTACTACTGAGCGCTTCCGTGCTTCGGAGGGCACGTTAAGCCGTCGGTCCCGGTTGTTGTCTTAGGATGGCAGTCGTTATAGCATGGTGGTAGGGCATTTTGCGAATGCCCGCCTGGCTAGCTACCACCCTCAAGTAGAAAATCTGTCGCTAAGCACCTAACGAAGTGTTCCGGCAGCGGTCCTTGAGAGCCAGTACTTCTAGGTTAGCCTGTACAACATTTTCGACCACATCATCACTTACCATCAGGTGAGATAGTGGTCAAAAGATAACCTAACTGGCTTAAAAAAAAATATATATATATATAAGTCCATTATATAGTTTGATTGAACTAAGAACGGTGTCGGTATCAATTTGAATACTTTACTACACTACACTTCTGAAGGTCTTTATTATTTTAAATCTGAATACGACTCACGCCTATTACTCGCCAGCCCGATGTTCCAAATTTCGTTTTAATGTTTTATGGGCGAGCAAATTAAATACAAATAAAAAATAGAGCAAAAATCTTGTACTCTAATAGTCGTTACATGCCGTAATCGTCAACGTCGCTTTACGGTTGACAAAAATGTTGCATTTTGTAATTATATTTTTTATACTGCATTTGATTATAAAGTAGGATTGATTTCTATGATTATTTTTTTAATATAAAAGGTAATTCTTGGAAGTTTATTAGCTTAGAATTTAAAATAAAATGTTTTCTTTGTGTTTATTATTTAATGTCTACAAACTTAATACAATCTTCGTGGCTTTCCCTCTCAGAACTCGAACCGCTCGTAACGAAGTTTGCTTAGCTGTTCTTAACCGATCAGCAAAGCTAAACAACTTCCGCCGCGATCATGAGTTGGATGGTTGACCGCTAGTGACACTACTGAGCGCTTCCGTGCTTCGGAGGGCACGTGAAGCCGTCAGTCCCGGTTGTCGCCTTAGGATGGCAGTCGTTACAGCATGGTGGTAGGGCATTTAGCGAATGTCCGCCTGGCTAGCTACCACCTTCAAGTAGAAAATCTATCGCCAAACACCTAACGGTGTGTCCCGGCAGCTGTCCTTGTGAGCCACAAATTCTAGGTTAGCCTGAACAACATCTTCTACCACATCATTACTTACCATCAGGTGGGTTAGTGGTCAATTAACCCTATCAGACATAAACTGCTTATTTCACCTCTTGGGGATATAATTAGTTCCCATTGATGAATTTCCTCAAGGTGCTCCTTCTCCTAATACTCCCACTCTAATCTTTCAATATGGTATTTCTTTACGGATCGGATAATTGAATTTTGTTTTAGTTGTTATTGCATCCTTTGTTAAGTTTTCTATATCTCTCTTGAATTGATTAATATCCTTGCCTGCCACCCGTTTTTTTTTATTAAATTCGATGTGTTCAATTGGATTCAATGACAGCGTCGCAATATAGCAGGGATATATAGAAATAGGTAAACGTAAAACTTTATGACCGTACCGTATCGTTTTTCACAAGCAGCTTTGCAATTCACTTTACAATAACGAACCCACGGGCGCTTTTTCTGAATGTGTTGGTGCATTACCTATTACGACTAGACCGTTGGAGGTATGTTTGGTATGAGTTATTCCTTCAACCACATCGTAAAGTTTATTGTGTCCATTTCGTGCTGGTAGTCCCCAGTTACTTTTACATTTATATAAATGTTCGGCGCCTGGAATGAAACCATTTTCACCACCAGCGTCTACCGCTCAGAATCTACCCCTGCCCAGGATTATTAAGTAATTTATGTCAACTCCATACTCACACCAAAATATGTATTTGTCTCCCTGAATGAAAATAATTAAATGGTATATTATGGAGTCCATCTTATATTGGTCTTCTTCCATCTGCTTATTAAATGGTAAATATTTCAATCATAATACATGCAGATATATTTGTGAAACTCTAGTTGATTGGAGCTATGTTTTTAGTAGGATAATCCATGAAATCTACGCTCAGAGGCTACCTTCCATCAAGGTACGCAAAGGTATGCCTTTATTTACAAAATACTACGAACTATATACAACACTACAGCTACTACAATAAAAGCATTTAGACAACCTATAAGTTATTGCAGACACACAGGCAGTCCATGCTCCAGCCCACTACCAGTTGGCAGCATGCCCAGCATGCTAGCAGCATTGCCCCGTTGAATTGCAATGCTTATTCGTTGAGCCAAATAGGTGCCAGCATTTTAAAGAATTAGCATTCAGATAGTGAAGGCTATAACTGCAATTAAATTATAATCTGTTATTTGACAGTATAATGTGCGGGCTAAGCAGTATGACTCGAAGACAGCATATAGTTCGTGCCGCTCTAGAGGCCGTGTGCCACCAGACGCGCAGCGTGACGGCGGCCATGGCTGCTGACTGCGCGCCGCTGCGTCGGCTGCTGGCCGACGGAGGGATGGCGCAGAACGCGGTGCTGATGCAGCTGCAGGCGGATATACTCGGTATACCCGTGGTCAGTATGCATATTTGTATATTAACGGGTTAAGTATGTAATAGCTATATGCATATATTATTGTATATTTTTGATTTGCAGTCCCATAGATAGTTACATTTTAATTTGCATGTATCATATCAGCTGTAATGTAACCAGTCATTTGGCGTACAGTGTAAGGAAAAACCTAATTTATATCAATTTTAATGTTATTGTGTCGGAACAAGCTCGAGGCCCACCTGATGTTAAGCGGACTAACCTCTGCCTATAACAGATGCATTTCATCACAAGTGACGAATTGCACTGCGCCCGTCACTTTGAGACATAGTTGTAAAGTCTCATGTGCCTATAATTTCACTGGCTCTCAAGGACTGCTGCCGGAACACACCGTTAAGTGCTTGGCGACAGATTTTCTACTTGAGGATGGTAGCTAGCCAAGCGGGCAATCGCAAAATGCCCTTCCACCAAGCGGTGAAGCTCAAGCCGGTTGTGGGGATCGAACTAGGGTACTGCGGCACGGCAGTCCATAGCTATTACCGCTCGGCCATCATTGCTTCAAAATGAATGATGAATAATTAACTGTTGTATATGATAATTTTGATTACCGTCAATTTTTTTATATTCTAAAAGTTTTTAAACCTCACTAAAAGGGAACGCGTTCTGCAGTAAAAGTACTGAAAATTTGACTAGTCCCCGCTTTTGGTGTTTGTCTGCTAACGTAGCTGTGAATAAATAAAATTTTATACTTACTGTTATGAGTATTTATTATAGGGGTGCATCTTTGCGTAATGTACAAACTGTAATATTGCCAAGGTACCAATGTTATGTCAAGGAATCAAGTACAAATCTCCTGCTAACAAAATTGAATTAATCCCATTTTAAGTCAAATACAAAAAATTTGCCGACCATGCGTAAAAAAAAATATTGGGTAGCAACTTAAAAATTTGCAGATACGACCTCTTATGATGGAAAGCACCGCACTGGGAGCAGCTATAGTGGCGGGGCGAGCGCTGAACGTTTGGCCCACTTCCACGCCCAGTCCACCCGCTGATACCTTCCTACCTTCTATTTCTAGTGAAGGTGAGTAATATTATTAGAGAGTTGGACCCGTGGGGTGGGCCATGACTACCTGGCCGCCAATCAGTAGTGTATTAACATTTATTGAATATTACGGTTTCAGTATGTAATGTGAAAAAATATATATATATAATTTGTCAGAATACACAATCATTACAATTTCAGATGTTAGTAAAATATATAGCTATGCTCTTTAATATTGTTGTTTTCAATAACGCCTGCTATGCGGATTACTAAAATATAAATTATAAAATTTGAGTTATGACGTCATTGTCATGTTAGCTCAATTGGTTAGAGCATACCCCGGCTAAGGGGTGGATGGACGCGGGTTCGAATCCCGCACATGACTTAATTTTTTCCTATCGTATATTGTAATTTCGTAATATCTAGCAATGCATTCAACCTGCAAGCAGGCGTACAAATATTTGTATTTATTCCTAAAATATATAATTTTTTTACACAATAAAATATTCTGTCTTGCTATAAAAACAATTGTCCAATAATATGTAAATGTACATAATTAATTGACAGAAAGGGAGATACGTCGCGTTCGATGGGAGGAAGCACTGAACAAATGTATGGGTTGGGTCACGGACATCAATGAAGAAAAACGAAAAGTTTTGCCTGGTACTTATTAGTGTCATTTTATCTTAAGTTCCAGACTTACATTGCATTAATCTCTCTCTTGCACTCTTTTTACTGTACTACAAATAATAATATTTTCATTTTCAGAGGAGATTGATCGCACAACAGCAGTACTGCCACCGGGGTTATTTTTCCTGGGAACCGCTCTGCTTGTGATTTTAGCTGATAAATTAAAAGTATTGTAGATTGGTGGCGAAATGTTCACTAGTAGTCATTAATTATTAGTCGCTGAATAGATAAAACAATGTACCTCCAAAGCTAGATCATTTTAATGAAGTATTAATTTATTCGTATCTAGATAAATTTGTTGATTGTTGTAGAAAAAATAATAAATCATTAAATATCTGTGTATACTTTCATTTCTAACAATATATACGCAATTAATGGCCACCATTGAGCGGGAGCCACGGGCGTATGAACTTAAAGTTATACCTAGTCTTCGAATATGTTTAAAGGTTTATTTATAGTTCACTGCTCTGTTACTTTGGCTGGTCAGTGATGTTTGTATAACTTACCAACTTACACCGAGCTTGACTCACTATAAACGGAGCTGATATCCAAAAGACCTATTCCAAAAAAATCCATGATTTGCTCATCCAGTTAACCAAATTGGACAAAAAAAGAAACCAAAAAGGTTCAACTTTAGTTTTTACCTTTCAGTCGGTATAATCAAGTCGAAAAAAACAAACTCAATTATGTAATATACATTTTATGACAAATGTTAGGTTTGTCTCAAAAATATCCTCAAAATAGGCATTGCTTGTGACAGCTGTCTGTCTGTATGAATGTGAATGTTGATATCGTATTTTTCAGTTTTGTTTTCAGATTTAGGCATCAATCGACTCAAATTCAAATTTAAAGTTTATGGCCTCAGTGAGGATTCCATAATTTTACTAATGTCACGTGGATAGAATGGAAAATAAACACTAGAGATTTGTTCCAAATGTGACATTCTCGTAGTGTGTGATATAAAACATATTTTTCATTTAAATGGCAGCTGTCTAACTAAGACGACTAACCATATTTAGGAAATAGTTGATCTTAGACCACTATTCGTTTAATTAAAGTAATAGACCGCGCCAATATCTTCAATTCTGATGACAGCTGTCATACTTAAGTGCTTTATCTCGGAAACGATTAGACCACTAGTTCTTTACAGAAATGATAGATTACCTTACCCTTACCGTTACTACAAGAAAGAATTTTTGAGTTGTTTAATTCGCGGTTATTTTTGAGTCGTTTGTGAAATAAATGACTGTCACTTTGACAGCTGTGACAACCGAGAGCTATATCAAAATTATTTTTGAGTTAATTGCAGTTTAAATTCTAAATCAAAACAAATGTCATATTCACCACTCATCGCGTAATGGGACACCTGACACATTTGACATGTCACATAACAGTTAAAACTTGAACATTATACTTTACCCATGGAAGCAATTACCACCACCAACAATTATTTGATATTCAAATAATTGTTGGTGGTGATAAAAAAAAACTAGTATTAGTAAATGATGTATAAAATGTATTTATTTTAAATAAGGCTTATTAAATAAAAAATACATATGACATATTAAAGTTAATAAGTCTTGCTTGACAGAGAAACATAATTTTAATATTACGTATAAAACTCATCCCTTGATAACTGCTATTGGTCGTAACTTGACTGATTTCTTACTGATACCAGCTGCGTGGCATGTGTTGACGACGTCGGTGACATTTTTATATGACTCGGGCGATTCCTCCATCACTAGCTTAGGAGATGCAACTCTAATGGATATGCCCATTGTCTCTAATTTAGTTAACACCTCTTTGTAGTCTATGTTCCGTCGAGATTTGGCACGTGACAAGGCCCTTCCCTGTAATATTAAATCATAAAATGTTATATCACAGTATGTGTCTATAATAAACACTAACTTCAAATATATCACAGAATTCTTGATCTGTCACTAGGTGTTAAAAATAACCTTATTATAACTTAACCTTTATGGTAGAATAAACTAATAATGTTGATGAAATATAACCTATTGCTGGTGCATTCAACCTATTGAAACTTAACCTATTTCTGGTCTCCGTGGTGTGCCGGGTTAAAATGTCAATCCCCCATATTTTTCTGTGGGTGTCTCAAGAGGCAACTAAGGGTAAAATACCGGGTGGTACAAAGCAACACTTTCTGAAGAACTGACATCTTCTAATGCGATTCCCAAGACGCCTGCCAAGCGTGCGGATTATGGAAAAACCCTCCAATGGAGGAGACCTTGTTCAATGGTGCACTTTCCGGTTGATGTGATGACGGTGGCTGCTGCTTTTAAGTATGATCTAAAACATCAACTTACTGCTCCATGGCAGGTAGAGCCAAAAGTTTCAGTCATGCCTTGATGAGTGCCAGTCAGGACATAGCTGCAGGTACCCATAGTTCCTCCAATCAGCACTGGTTGACCAGTCAACTGGTAGTCTACTGGGATTAAAGGATGGTGGGGTGGAAAAGCTCGAGTGGATCCCTGTAACATTTAAATATAATTTGCTGAAAGTATAAAGGGTAAAAAAGGAGATGAACATCAATCAACAAGCTAAGATATAACTAACATTGTAAGTGTCTAACTATAACCATTCAAAAAGATACAGATCACCGTCCCTAGATGGAGGTTCACTTTCATCTTACTACATAGGCATTAGCAATATTGCAAAAGATGGAGTTAAAGGGTGCTTGAGACATTCATGTAACCATTTAACTCCACCCCAGACATGATGTTTAAAGGGCCTTCAAACCTTTCATAACATGCATCAATTCATTTTATTAATATTATGTTCACATGTTTATTGAATTTAAATTTTTACACTATTAATAGATAAACGGTTATTTTTCATCAAAACATACCTTCCGATGTACAAGTAAAGTCTTTTGTTTGCCATCAACAAGATGTTCTTCAATTTTAGCAATGTTGTGAGATACATCATAAATAACATGCATATCAAGATCATCTGGTGCCATTTTAAACTGCTTTGCAAATGCCTGGCGTGTCAAGAATGTCATTGAACTTCTGTTAACCCAAGCGAAGTTGGCTGCTGCCGCCATAGCCTTTAAATAATCTTGTCCTTCAACAGAGTTAATTCGAGCGCAGGCCAGCTGCCTATCATTTGTTTCTATTTGATCCCTTTTCATTGCTTTCTCCATCTGAACCAGAGCATCAGTTGCTACCTGGTGACCAAATCCCCGACTTCCTGAATGAATCATCACACAAACTTGGCCAATCCTTTCTATGCCCATTTTTCCTGCAGCATATTTGTCGTAAATTTCATCAACAACTTGAATTTCTGCATAGTGGTTTCCAGCTCCCAGGGTTCCAAGTTGAGGCAAACCTCTTTTCTTTGCCCTTAGGCTGACTTTGGAAGGATCAGCATTTAACATACGACCATACTCCTCACAGTGCTCTTTGTCTTCTGCCCAAACATAACCTTCCCTTAGAGACCAATCCATTCCCATCTCCAAGGCTTCTTCCAAGTCCCTGGCATTCATAGGAATTATGCCTTTAGAACCCACTCCAACAGGGATGTGATCAAAGAGACTTTGTGCCAGTTGCTCCTGTAATTTATATAAATATATATAAGAAGTTGTAATGCTCATTGGATTGAATATTTTCAAATATATTGCATAACACACAGGAGACTCGCAGGATAAAGTAAAATTGGTATGTTCTTCTGACTATCTGTCTTTCATCTAAATGGCAATAGATAGTTGTGGATGTATTAGTATACATTGCCAATAAACCAATTGATACAAAATTTTCTGAATAGAATATCTATTTCAGACAAATAATTAATATCCCGAGGGAGTAGGAGCAGATGGCAGCATAGCCAGGCTCTTTCATAGTGACAGGCAAAAAAATATTTTATTTTGCATAATAAATACCTATTATTGAACAAAAACAACAGGGCTACATTATGAGCTTCAGAGTGTAGTTGTTTGGTTCTCCAAGGTTCAGAATGACCCAGTTGTTTTATAACCTCAAATGTTGACATTGATATTAAAAAAGCCATACTCCGTCTTAGGCGTAGCTTCTGATTGGACTTGTATGAAAAACACTACAAAATTCCTGAAGATTCTTCCAGATCAGACATATTACTATACTCAAAAAATCTAAAATGCATAGTGTGTATAGAACTTACTGTGCCGTGGGAAAAAAACATACCTAAAGACCACACAATAAAAACAAACAAATATTATTATGACCCAGCAAATGAATTAACCAATAACGGTTATGTGGTTAATTTATATGCTGTAGAAGTTGGAGCAAGGGGTATACCAGCGAAATCCGTACTTAAAGACCTTGGCCTATGAAGAACAACCGTAACTTCCATCCTAGAATGTGTATCTAAGGTGGCATTAGTAGGATCTTACCAAATTTGGTTAGGTAGGGGAGGAGGCTCGAGCTGTGAAGGGGAGCATTGATATGTCATAAAGAGGCCCCTTAACCCTACTCCTGGGTTGCAAATCCCAGGCCCCTCTGGCCTCTTCCTCTGCAACGCTTTGGACCTAGCACCCGCATGGTGAATCCATGGAATGCTAAGTAATTTGTCTCTCTAGTCAACGTTTTAAAATTAAGATTTAGAAAAAATATATGTTTGAATCTATTCCATCAAAAGTTACATTTTAAGCCTTTCACACTTATAAAATCATTTAGGTAACTATGAAGCACAAGACTGACTCAAGCACCACATTCCACCAAAATTGCATGGAGGGGTTATGCATGGCAGGGTAATGGAGAATCAGCCCTAGCTGTTTAGAGTACCTTAATTGGTTGAACATCTTTCTCATGTAGGTTGGTTCTCAATAGTCTGACACCACAATTGATATCAAAGCCTACCCCTCCAGGGGAAACAATAGACTTAGGATCAGACATATCAAATGCAGCCATGTTTCCTGTAAACAAAATATTTTAGTTTTTCCTTTGTTTATCCTTTATCTCACCAAACCGACCAATATTGTTAATTTTTTGACAACGCATAGTTTTAACTACCTATAGCGAACCCATATCCAGAATGGACATCGGGTAATCCAACGGATTTGCCCACGATACCCGGGAGAGCAGCGACGTTGGCAATCTGCTTCACGCCGGGAAGGAAACCTCCCGTCATGCCAGGCCTACACGAATTTCTCAGCTCATCCAACATAAGTTTTTCGAGGGCACTATTCACGTAAAATACACCCTCAACATTCATGTTAGGCTGGAATCCCTTCTTGATCTTCCAGCAATATGGATTAAGTTTTTCCAGATACTTTAACTCCTCGTTGTATTGCCTTACAACCATTGTGTTGTTTAGTTTTTAACTGATTCTACACTGAATAGCTTCAAGTAAGAAAAATCGGAAAAGCCGCACAAAAAGCCGTGCTATAGGGCGTTCGGATAGCCTATCGGTGCCAAAAATAACACTCACAAACGCTAAAAATGATCACACGGGCCGTTCGTTTTGGGACTTCGTGATCAAAAATATCGTTTTCGCTCACCGTTCGGATAGCTTTGAAAACGCTACAAATGACAGAGAAAAGTGATATTTTTGACCCATGTCTTACCGTGGGATCGTTGTGATCGTTTTTTGACAACTGCTGTTTTGACAGTTGTATTTGGCGCGATTGAAGAGTTTCACAAGTTTTTTATATAGTATTTATATTATATATAAATATATAATATAAATACCATATTATTTAGTAGGTACCTTCTTGTTTTGTTAATTTTAGAGATTGATTCCATGTTTCAAAATTGTTAAAATATTGTCGGTTGTCAAAGTATGTTTTAAGCCGTTCGGATAGCATGCAGTAATTGGTGGTCAAAAATAGCAAAAGCTTCTATCCGAACGCTAAAACACAAATGCCACTTTTGAAACTGCTACAAACGCAATCGAGCCAAAACGAACGCCCCTCTAATACCGAGTTGGACAAAACAAAATCCCGGATCCCGGTAGAGTAGTCCATAGATCAAATCGAATATATACTATAGGATAAGTACCATTTGGAGTTAAATTCGCCAAAAACGATCACATTCCCAAAAAGTTGTTCCACTTGGGTCTTGGCATTATTTTCGCCATAAACGTTATGAAGCCACTGGAAAAGTAACTTTATGGCCACTGGAACAGTTTGAATTACCTACATCTAATGTCAAAAGTGACAAAAGGGCAAATTTTAGTGGCATTCTTAGCGTTCTTATCCGAAATGGAACAGGGGAGAACAGTTACAAACGATCACAGTGATCACAACCATAGACGCAGAACGTGATCAAAATTATCGAAAATAACGAAATTAGCGTCAAATGGAGTACGCCCGTAGTAGTCTGTGACAAAAACACAACCAGACCAGTCTGTCTGACGCAACATTCAATGCAGTTACAAAATCACAAATATACGATAGGAAAAATTTAAACACATGACTTAAATTTTTCCTATCGTATATTTGTGATTTTGTAATATTATCCGCATAGCAATCGTTATTGCAAACCTAACAATATAAAAAAAAAACTTATAGTAAAAACACAACCAGACCAGTCTGTCTGACGCAACATTCAATGCAGTTACAAAATCACAAATATACGATAGGAAAAATTTAAACACATGACTTAAATTAATTATATTAATACGATAGGAAAAATTTAAACACATGACTTAAATTTTTCCTATCGTATATTTGTGATTTTGTAATATTATCCGCATAGCAATCGTTAATGCAAACCTAACAATATAAAAAAAAACTTATAGTCCTTATAATTTTTAAAAAGAAAAACCCCACAGGTACCATGTTACAAAAATGTTACTCAAAAATCTCAAGCCATGAAGGTTCTATGTCAGTTCGAAGTAGGTACCTATAACAATAAAAAGGCAATTTCATAATTTGACCCCTACTATAAATACTATGTGACGTATTAAACTAGGTTTTCAATACTTTTATGAAAAAAATATGTGTGTGAAAATGCCGAATTTCATATGTCCAACATGCAGTTGTCAAAAAATGATCATCAAAGACCTATCTCAGACATGGGTCATAAATAACAATACACGATGTAAGCAATTTTCAAAATTTTCCGAACGGTGTAAGAAAACGTTAAAATCGCAATTTTTGCCTAGAACATCCCAAAAGGAACGCTCAATAAGATTATTTTTGACATATTATGTGGGTATTGTATTTGCTAACAGTAGAATGTTTGCTAATGCCCTACACTAGCGCGCTCGTTTTGAAATGATAGCGTTTGTTGCATTTGTAATTGGCATTGGTAACTAAGCGTTCGGAAAACAATTTGAGATAATTTTGTTATTCTCGCTCACCAATGATTTGTCCCAAATAGTACGACTGATAACACTTTTAGACAATAGCTGTCTTTCTCAAAGGATAACACGCGCGCATGATTTGATTTTAATTATAAATGCAGTATAATTTAGTCCACCATACAAAATAAGGCAATATAAATATTATGCGACACACAATACTAGATTTTTTTTCAATAAATGTAAATGTGAAAAGCATATGATATGTGTAAAAAATCTTCCATTATTATCATGATCAACTGTCCAACTCGCAGTTGTAAAAATTATCATTAATATCAGCATAGAGAACAGACATATCTTCTTGGGACATGAACCAAAAATAGCATTTCACAATTTCATTTCATTTGCATCTGTTTTCAAAGTTTTCCGATCGGTGTTAGAAAATGTACAAAACGCCAATTTTGCCTAGAACGACCCAAAACGAACGGCCATTGTTATTATTTTTATCATTTGTGGGTCTTATTTTGGCCAACAATAGGCTATACGAACGCCCTACTAGTAGGGCGTTCGGATAGGCTATCGGTGCCAAAAATAACACTCACAAACGCTAAAAATTATCACACGGGCCGTTCGTTTTGGGACTTCGTGAGCAAAAATATCGTTTTCGCTCACCGTTCGGATAGCCTTGAAAACGCTACAAATGACAGAGAAAAGTGATATTTTTGACCCATGTCTTACCGTGGGATCGTTGTGATCGTTTTTTGACAACTGCTGGGTTGACAGTTGTATTTGGCGCGATTGAAGAGTTTCACAAGTTTTGTAAATAGGTAACTAGCAGAAGCCATTAACAAAGAAATAATAATAATATAGGTACCTACTTTTTTGTTAATTTTAGAGATTGATTCCATGTTTCGTACTGTGCAAAATTGTTAAAACATTGTCGGTTGTCAAAGTACGTTTTAAGCCGTTCGGATAGCATGCAGTAATTGGTGGTCAAAAATAGCAAAAGCTTCTATCCGAACGCTAATACATAAATACCACTTTTGAAACTGCTACAAACGCAATCGAGCCAAAACGAACGCACCTTAGGGGTGCTTACCATTTGAAGTTAGATTCGCTAAAAACGCTAAAAACAATCACACTCCCAAAAAGTTGTTCCACATGGGTCTTGGCGTTATTTGCGCCATAAACGCTACATCTAATGTCAAAAGTGACAGAAGTGGCAAATTTTAGTGGCATTCTTAGCGTTCTTATCCTAAATGGAACAGGTGATGACAGTTACAAACGATCACAGTGATCACAACCATAGACGCAGAATGTGATCAAAATTATCGAAAATAACGTTCTTAGTGATTATTGCGCCAACGTTAATTCGAGAGTTAAAGTCGGGTTAACTTGAGTTTTGTATGACAATTTACACTTAATTCGAGTTTAACTCGCATTTTCTCGTTGGCGCAAGTGGGCCTTAGCGACAATTAATGGAATATTATACCCTAGCATTCACTGCCTAGTGCGTTCGGATAGTCTATCTGTTCAAAAAATAACACTCACAAAATATGATCACACTGGCCGTTTGATTTGGGACTTGAACAAAAATATCGTTTTTGCTCACCGTTCGGATAGCTTTGAAAACGCTAGAAATGACAGAGTGATATTTTTGACCCTCGTCTTACCGTGAGATAGTTGTGGTCGTTTTTTGACAACTGCTGGATTATCATAGATACATAAACTAAATAATATCAAGAGAAGAATGTGGCATTATATAATAGTTGAGTAAATAAGTATCTGGGTATGTTTGTGAATATTCATATTGAATAGCTGACCTGAAATGCGCGTAGAATTCAGCAACTCTGTATTAAGTGTACAGTGAGTGCCGCGTAATTTTCCATTCTGGCTCTCAAGCAAGCCCTTTTACGTTGCTTCACAAACTCTAAAAGCTCATCTTCCGAGGAATCAGTAGATGATAATTCTTCTACGTCAACCTTTCTGTTTAATAACAGTGAAGGACTATATATTCTATTAACCATGCCTTGGAATCATTGGTCACCACAAACTATTCTGTCTGAAGTAGTCGGCCTGAGTACTTAGGTTAATAGATCTATTCACTCTATTCTATATCTATTAACTCTATTTCTCTAGTTTGAATTTAAATTCCAGAAAACGTTGTTTTGTCTGACAGCGGTTGTCAAGATATGTTTTAAGCCGTTCGGATAGCATGCAGTCAAAATAGCAGGTCAAAAATAGCCGAAAGTTCTATCCGAACGCTAAGATATAAATGGTACTTTTGAAACTGCTAAAAACGCAATTGAGCCAAAACGAACGCACCTGCCGTCATCCGTCACATTTGACGTAATTGACCGGACTTCAACTTCATCTTCATCATTGTTTTCCTTGTTTCGTAATCGAATTCCAGCAAACTAAATTCAATTTTTAAAGAAATACAATGGCCGCGTTAATAAAGCTCCGCCACATGCCAGTTATGCAAAGATGTTTGTGGAATCACATAAATACAATGAGTCGTAACATTGCAACTTCCAAAAAGAATAGTGATTCTGCTACCACAGTAGCAGCTTCAAGCGAAGACAAGAATTGGGTGAGCTATGGTTTTGACTACAACAGCAAGGAAGAAGACACAAACGCACATCACGCATCATTTTTCTTTTCGATAACCCTTTGTATAGTGTTTGGAGGATTTGCTTGGGCATACGCACCTGATGTCCACCTGAGAGATTGGGCTCAGCGTGAGGCATTCTTAGAGTTACGTCGCCGGGAAAAGGCTTCAGCACCGTTAATAGATCCCAACTACGTTCCCCCAACGTCTATCAAACTTCCAGCTGAATCAGAATTGAGCGATGTTGAGATAATTATTTAAAACCTAACCTACTTTAAAATAAATTATTGAAACAACATTACTTATAAATATGTTTTAATCTAGCCATTACTAATTTCTTTGGTATTACTTTATAATTACAAAGTTTAACATGTTATGTTGTTTTACAAAAAATAAAAATTGAGTGTATTGGCAAAACTGGGAATAGATAAAAATATGGAATGCTAATAATGTAGCTTTGTATTTTACCTATCGTTCAAATTGTTCATACTAGTCTAGATAGGTGATAAAATACAAATATTCAATAAAAACTGTGTATTTTTCTTTGTAATTAATGCAGCACTATTTCTAAGTAATTAATGAACAATTTATTTTTATCATGCAACATTTGTAATATTTCTAAATGTTACGCTTGCCCATTACAGTAAGTCTAGGTTTCATAGGCTTGATATTACTATGTATGATATTGAATTATGGCTTAATTATTTTAAATATTGTTGGTGAAGACCTAGGCCTATATAGACACAGTAAAGTTTTGAAATGAAATTGTTTGAAAAATATGCAAATTTTTCTATCCTGTAAAATGTCAGAAGTTACTTGGGTACGACTTTCCATTGACGTCCGTCGAATCCAGGGAGTAGAGGGGGTGGGGAGAGGGGGGGAGGGGTACCACTCCCCCCTCTTCAAAGGAAAAGTCCCGCATCCCCCCCCCTTTTTTACTAATTTTAAATTTTCCTCATTTTCTGGATTAAAATTAAAAGAATAATTTTAAAATCGATTGCCATTAAGGAGGGCAGTGGAAGGGGAGGGTCATCCCTTCCCTTTTCCACCACTTTTATTACCAGGTAATGCATAGTTTTCGAGTTATGCATATATTTGTAAAATCATCACCTCACTTTTTGTAACACTTCACTGATCAAATTTATTGTTTTGTTGGATGTGTAACAGATTTTTTAGCGCTTCGCCGGCCGCTGCCGCGGCACGCTCGCTACGCTCGCTCGGCTCGCGCGTTGTGTTGTCGCAGTTTCAACCTAACCTAACCTGTTTTTTTAATATAAAACGTTACCGAACGTATTCCACTTGACGCCAATTATTATCGCGGTTATTTTAGATTATTTTTACCACATTTTGTATCTATGGTTCATATTAAATGTGGAACCATAGACGCAAGATTATCGACAATATCGAAATTAGCGTCAAGTGGAATACGCCTTTAACCGTTCGTAAAACGAAACGTTCATTGGCGAGAATTCTATATAATCTATGCTACCACAGATTTGTCAATCCCTATGGATTAGCATTAATATTGCAAAATAATTAAATTTCAATATTTTTTTTCTCAAAAACTACACATTTTCTGGTTTTGAAACTTTGCGTGTGTGCTTATAATAATGTAACCTTTCTGTGAAAAAAATATCAACCCTCAACCCGACGTCAGGCAATGGAAAACTGAACCATTACTTGTGTTAATTAAGCCCAATAAAATTAGCCTGTTTTTTTAAACTAACCCATTGGCATCGGTGATAACGATAACAATAGAATTTCATTCATTACTAGGACAAAGTGGTCTAGTACGATGCCAACTTATTAAACCAAGCAATATAATACATAAAAACATTTAAGATATATATATACTTCAGCGAAATGAGTAAAAGGATAAATTTGAACTATGACTCATTCACTACAATAGCTCAGTTGAAACAACATATCCCGGCTATAGGAATAGATGGTCTCAGTTTTTAATAATAAAAAAATTATATTTACAGCCACCCAGTGATTTCTGAACGTGCCGCTGGTTGGCTGTAAAATCAGAGATAAACTGAGTCATGTGGTCATATCTATTTATTACATTATCATAAATGAGGTCACACAAGTGTATGTGTGATAATTTAATAGGGCCTTAGTGTGTGCAAGTGATGGACTCTATTGAGACGCTTGTATGTATAGCTCCACCCAGCCATAAATAAGCAACTGGATTTTGATGAGATGCTTTTGTGTGTACCTTACCTTTGTTGAGCATCACATTGAACAATGAGATGTGCTTCACATCGAGCAATGAGACTCGCCTGATATGGAGCAACACAATGAGTCTTAAGCTGGCTGTTTTTCAGCTGATACTGCATAGTTAGTGGGTGGTCCTGCAATGGACCCAGTATAACCAAACCGGCTCTCCAGGAAGTGGTAAGCGTTATATGATGAAGTCTATTCTCAGTAGTAGAGGCTGTTTTCTGCAGTGGACATCCAGCCGGTACAGTACCTTCAGTTAGTATATAAATAGATAGGTACATAATTTAGATATCATCCAGGCTGTAAGAGGGCCTTCCTTCGCCCATAGCTGTTCTGCCTGGTGGAGCTGTTTTGCCTCCATTTTGTGTACTAATGTTGTGGCAGTGTCTTTCCGGGCGGAGTGGCGCGGCGGCGCTCGCGATAATCAACTCAATGGGCCCAGCAAGTTGGACCCGCCTTGTAGCTCCCTAACCGCCGGGCCTACCGCCACTAGTCTGACAAACTAATAGTATGTTAAGTATAATTCTAGGTTAGCCTAAACAATATTTTCCAGCACATCATCACTTACCATCAGGTGAGATAGTGGTCAAAGGCTATCCTATCAGCTATAAGTGACAAAGTAGATAAGTTTGGATAGGCTATCAAATATGGTCACTCAGCAATGCACCTAGTGCTGCATTTCAAGCAGCTGTTCTTGTGAGAGCCAGTTTTAGACTGCTCTTATCATCACCAGTAAACAAGTCAGATAGTGATGAAAATCTCGCTTATCTTAACAGAAATAAAAAAGCTCATCCACTTTATCGCAAAGACCCATAGACCATAACATGGCAATTCAAACTTAAACTCAAAACATTTGCAAGAGAAATAAATAATATATGTACTAATTTTATATATTTTTATGCCTTGTGAATAAATTCACGTTTTTGTGACTTCCGAAGGATATCTAAATTATTTTGAAGCAGTGATGGCTAAGTGGCATTGGCTATGGACTGCCGCGCAGCAGGTCCATGGTTCAAATCCCGCCGCGGGCTTGAGCTTCACCGCATGGTGTAAGGGCATTTAGCGAATGCCCGCCTGGCTAGAAACCACCTACCTAGAAAATCTGTCGCCAAACACCTAACGGTGTGTTCTGGCAGAAGTCCTTGAGAGCCAGTGAAATTACAGGCACATGAGATTTAAGAACTATGTCTCAAGGTGACGGGCGAAGTGCAATTCGTGAATTGTGACGAAATGCATCTGTTATAGGCAGAGGTTAGTCCGCTTAACATCAGGTGGGCCTCGAGCTTGTTTCGTCACAAAAACATAAAAAAAAAAATTGATATCTATGTCTATACTGTAGTGTATCAGCCAGATGTCCACTGCAGAACTAAGCTTCTCATATTACTGGGTGTAATAATCCCCACGCTTGGCAGGTGCCTTGGGGATGCAGTGTAAGATATCAGTTCCTGAGAAGGCGCTGCTACTCAACTTTCTTTATTTCACTCTTAGTCGCCCACGACACCCACGGGAAGAAATATATGGGGAGGGTGACATTCTAGCCCAGCACGGATTACTACACGGGCTAAGCACGAGATTTAATGTTCGAGTGTCTGCCAGCTTTACGCGCCCGAAGCCGAAACCGGTCAGACAGCTTCTAACCATCGTCGTGTGATCATCACGCTACTAGACTTCGTCTAACAATTTAATTGTTTTTACAAACACAATTATTTGTAATGTAACGTACCTATGGCAATTGGTAAACCTGATAAATGCGAAAGTTTGTGAGTGAGACGACGTGAGTGTGTATGTTTGTTACTCCTTCACGCTGAAATGGCTCAACCGATTTGGATGAAACTTGGAAATAGACAGTTTGTGTCCTGTCCACAGAATACTTTTCTTCGTGATCATCACTTTTTATCATTGTCTACGCGGGACCGTGGGAGCAGTTATAATAATTAATAAATAAAACATCAATCATTTCAGTCTCTTTTCATAGTATGTAATTGCATTAGATACAATCTTATAAATTATTATATAACGTTGTTTAGATATCTGTTATGTGCACGAGTTTTCCGCCGGCCACCGCTGCATATACACCATCAGGGCCTGCAGCAAGGGCATTAATGCAAGCTCCCAAGTTGACTTCCCCGGCAGGCTGGAGTTGTTCGCTGGCTATCTTCCACTTTCTAACAATGCCGTCCCACCCACCGCTCCACACGAAGTCACCATTTACTGCTATGCTTGTTACTATCATGTCGCTGGCCTGGAAATTG
This sequence comes from Plagodis pulveraria, assembly GCA_963890685.1. Classification (NCBI taxonomy): domain Eukaryota; kingdom Metazoa; phylum Arthropoda; class Insecta; order Lepidoptera; family Geometridae; genus Plagodis; species Plagodis pulveraria. The sequence goes on from OY982957.1 coordinate 21,615,065, forward strand.
GGTAATTTTATTGAAAATATGGAAAATTCAAACCACATCCCACATATCCATTTTTGTTACACTGTGGTCCAAAATATATTCTTTTTTTTATGCCTTATAGGGTAGCCTTTGACCACTATATCACCTGATGGTAAGTGATGATGTGATCGAAGATGTTGTTCAGGCTAACCCAGAATTACCGGCTCTCAAGGACAGCTGTCGGAACACACCGTTAGGTGCTTGGCGATAGATTTTCTACTTGGGGGTGGTAACTAGCACGAAAACTAGTAGCTAGTATAGTTACCAGCGGTGACCCATCCGACTCCTGACCGCGGCGAAAGTTGCTTAACTTTGCTGATCAGTTCAGAACGGCTTAGCAAACTTCGCTACGAGCGCTTCGAAGAATGGAACTGGCTCTCAAAAACAGGTGTTTGGCCCGGCGGTACGCTCGGACTTAACCGGCCCTCTGCCCCTGTGGGACAACTTTGCTCACCAAGGCCAAACTACACTGGTGACTCTACTTTGGAGAAGGGAGGAGGCGGGCGAACCGCCGCGCCGCCTCCTCTTCCCTGTTCGTCTGCGCCGGAGCGGACCAACTCGTGCTCCCTGACGCGCTCCACGGCCTCCTGCGCCATCGCCGCTTTGCAGGAGACCACCGCCTGCCACATCTCTCTCGCTGGACATGGTGTTTACAAATTTTAATTTTGTAATACTGTGCTAATAGTCATTACATTTACTCTGTTAGCACCTATAGGTTCATTTTAGAATTTATGTGTACCTTATGGTGTACCTATAACTTAAGTAATTAAAGGTAAACTCTTACACGCGAAGGATTTTTGATTTAGAACCTTTTTATGGCGACCTCGATACGTCTATAAAACTGACTTATCAAGCTTGATAAGTCATTGAATTGTCATACTAGATGGCGGTTCCCATGGAAGTAATAAGTACTACGTACAACAGGAATGAGCTCTATCTGTACATCTTGCAGCTAAAATAAAGAAAATAAAACCTTATGCTAAGGGCGTAAGAGTCTTGTTGCGCGCAAAATAAAAATGAAGCCGAGTGAGAGGGTAACCACTGAACCCTGTGTCTCGTTCTAACAGTGACCTAGAGTTGCCAGAGTTAAGTTTATTTCAATCCTATCGTTGTTTGTAGAAAAATATGTGGTTGATGTTATGTAATGAAGTAAAACCATTTACTTTTAAAATGTTTCTAAATATAAATAATAATTGATTACCGACATGTTAAAGCAATATTTTTTTGTTGATACGTGTAAAGCCTTATTAACGCAAAAATTTTGCTATAGCGTATATGTTTTCTTTTATTTGTATGAAATACGGACACCTGACCTGACAACCCCACTTGAAATCGCAGACTCGGACTTTAATGGCGGATTGTTTTTTGATTGTGTGATATTTTGGAAGAATTTTAGTTAAAATGGGGAATATTTTTGTCGTGGAGGCTTGCGGAATCAATTATTATCCTGATTGTGGTTTATCTTTTCCCAGGTAATAGTTTTAAACATAATTTGTTAGTGATGAATTACGGTGACCATGCATGACTATCCAGTCCTAGTTCAAGAACAAATAACTAAATACCTATGCATTTTTTATTCCTTTCTCTATTAAAATCAATTCGTTTCAATTTCAGATTTCTTAAAGATCCTAATGTTATGGAAAAAATCCACCACAACCTCCTCAATATATATTTGAAGACCCACATGATATTCAATTGGTGAAGGAGTTAGCGAATTCATATCTCAATTTTCGTTTAACTCATAAACATAATGCAAAATTAGAATCAGTGAAACATAAATGGAATAAGCTGGGTTTGCGGCAGAAACTTCACAAGACTGTTTTATTTAGTAATGTCTGATTTAGAATTAAACTTAAATGTAAACTAAACTGCTTTTTTCTTAACTAATTAATTGGATAGCCGTAGAAACACACCGTTAGGTGCTTGGCGACAGATTTTCTCCTGGAGGGTGGAAGCTACACAGGTGGGCATTCGCAAATTGCCCTGCCTCCATGCTATAATAACTGCGATCCTAATAAAACAATTGGGTCGACGGCTTAACGTACCCTACAAAGCACGGAAGTGCTCAGTAGTAATGTCAATAGCGGTCACCCATCCAAGTCATGACCGCGGTGGACGTTACGTAATTGTTAGTAGCTGACGATTGCTTAGCTGATCTGTTAAGAACGGCCAAGTAAAGTTTGCTTTGCGTACTTTACACTTATTGTCCCCATTAAAGCACAACTGGCACTACCTAGGTGTATGAAAATCTTAAAATAGTAGGTAATAAGTTAACATTAGAAACAATAGGTTATATATACCTACCTAGGAAGGCGTACGTTTCCTTACCTTTCGATGTCTTTTGAAATTGAGAAAAAAGTGATGTTCAGACCTGTGTTATTATTTATGCAGCCAAATGCAATGCTGTATAATCTTGCCCTCATTCCAACCTACCTAATAGTACCTAATAGGTACTAACCTATTATTCTGTGCTACTAAGTACGTAAACAGCCTAACAAACACCAACATGAAATACGGCGCGTTGAAGTGAGAAGACGTGCGTTCCGGGCGGCGCCCGGCAACCCTTGTAGAGTAAACGCGACTTGTTGCAGCCGCCGATGTACTTGTAGCATTGTACCTAAAGTGCGGAGTGAACCAGGCCTGCCTATATGACGCGAGTGTGAAAAGCAAGCAAAAACAGGAAATGTATAGTGCTCTATAGGCAAATGTTGCTATCTGCCATAATGGGACGATCGGAGTATTGCTAAGCTTATCCAGTTTACTGTTGCTGTTAAATTGTCTACCCTACATGTATAGTGTTTTTTTATTTTTATTACTCCAGTGAGATGGATGATGTTGTTATTAAAAAACATGTTTTATGTGCCTATTTTAAATACCCAAGAATGTTGCTGCACTGGAGGAAGACATTGACAACTGTAACACAGGTACGACCTAGCACAGTTGTCAATGTCAATAACTATACCATAAAATTAGATCATATACCATTAAAACAACGTTATTGTAATTAATGTATAGTTAAAAATGTTCTATGTGATTTTTAGAAAATAAATATTAGTATTGGCATTTATTTGTATTTATAGGGCAAGTTTATCATTAGCATCTTCGGTTAAAATCCATCTGAAGCAATGATATGCTGACGTCATATCACAAATCAGTTTTTGTAATTATTGTCCTTAAATCATATTTCAATATGGTCACCATCGCCAGAAAGGGATAAGAGGTACAGTTACTGAGCTCTCGTTCGGCTTCAATTTTACGACAACAGCTCATTCCTGTTGTACGTAGTACTTATTACTTCCATGGCGGTTCCTCGTCAGGAAGACGTCTGGAATGATACGTAATTACTAAGCGCCTTGTCTATCAATTCAGCAGGCAGGTGGCTTCTGTTCAACAGTAAGCAGCATTTCCTTAATTGCATTACTGTGTTCCATGAGAGTATGAAAACTAAAGTTTATCTCCTTGCCACAGGGAGATGTATGTACTTATTATGGGGGTATGGTAGTGTATGATGAATTCTAATAGCGTTAATATTATTCGTTATTCTGTGCTTAGGTATATAGTAGGTAGTCAATATAGTAAAAAAAAACCTTATCTGTTAAAAACGTTTGTAGTAAGTAAAAGTTTCTAGACAGAAGATATGTGTATGTTGGGTAGTGAGAGTATTATTAAGAGGGATATTAAGGGATTCTCAGATATACGATAAGGGTAGATGATAACGAGGTAATAATCACGAGAACCTAGAAATTACTATACCTTGACTTCATGCAGCTGTTTGAATTCGTGATCAGCAGTAGCATAGTGTAGTTTCAAGTCGTTGCCACTTCTGCTTACGAAGATGATCTTGTCGCCTGCTATTCTCATCGGGGCGCGACCTTCCATCGTGTGGCGAGTCACAAAACGGGTTTTTGAGTCATCTACAATATAACACAGTAAATTAATTTCAATTTTTCAGAATAATATGAATAAAACGAAAATGGGGTAAGTAATTAAAAAAATACCTTCACCATATCGAGTTTTGTAGCCTTTTACATATCATATGAATTTATGTATGATTATGTATGTTATAGCTAAGCATGTAGGAATGTTTGTAGTAGATCCGAAATTAAAAATTTGTATTTATTTTTTATATAGTAAAGTTACTAGTTCAGTTTTTGCGATAGCTCCTGTACCTAAAAAAAATGGTCAATAATTCCCAGCTTTGATAGCCCTCCATTTGTATTTTATTTAATATGATATAATTTATAATAGTTAAAAAAAATATAAATATTGTTTTACTATAATGAGCTATATAATACGATAAGTTATACGCTGGGGTGCTAAAAAGTATTATTTTTGTTTATCTTCTCATTTACCTACTGTAAAAAAAAACTAATTCTTTGTCTCCAATATTCATATTTGAGTCAACGTTTTACTCAAAAAAAAATATATTCGTATGATTCATTCCATTTACGAGTTAGAGATCCGTAACATACTCGGAGTGACTGACAGACATACAGCGGAGTCATATTAATATAAATTTTTCCTTTGTGGGCTGGATCCCGAAAAATTAACTAAAACAAACATCAATTTCGAGGCAAGTGACGGGAAATATGTACGAAATTAAAGGTAGTTCTATAGAAAAAATATATAGAAATAGGGATCAACAGGAACTTAAAGTTCTGTTCGCCCTTGCAAAATTTTTATACGGAACAAGAGGAAATCAATGCCTGTTCGCCCCTACAATTTTTATATGGCACAAGAGGAAATAAATTCTTGTTCACCTTCATGGGGGCGAAGAGTTTGGGGACAACAGTAATAACCCCAAGAATAGCATGGAAGTAGAATAAGTTTTTGTTTATATATAAAATATAATATACTTATGTAGGTATATTATATAAGGCCAAGAAAAGTCTGAAACACGTTTCCTTAATTTTTTTTTGATAGAATGAAATTGCAAAGTTGGCTCTAAATTAAGCTTGTAACGTAAATATCTTAATTATTTACGTATGAATGTGTATGAAACTATATTAATAAAATAGCTAAACTTTACCGCGTGGGACAAGAAAAGTTACATTTTCGATTTACGTTACTAGTTTTGTGTTATCACGCTTTCTTTCGGCTTTTACCTACACTGATCGCGATTTCACCATCGCGGCCTCTCTTTCACTCCCATGTAGTCCGATAGTGACAAAAATTCCGCATTTGACAGTGTCTTCTCTATAAGCGGCTTTATGCCATTATACCCACGCAAACGTCTAGACTCTAGAGGATCGCAGAATAAGAGATGGCAGTTCTTCAAAGTAAGTGATGTCAGTTTTTCAGAAGGCGCTGCGGCTCATCTTTTATTAATTTTTCTTTCCGCGCCTTGTTCGAAACCAAAAAGAGTTTATAGGGGGTGTGAAAACTTTTGGGTGAAAAATTCTAGCCCAGCACCCCGCTGGGGAGTTTTGACTTACAGGTATAAGTATAATTGATATGTTTTATTTTACAATGAATTATTTTATTGTTTGTTTTTCTTCTATGTAATAAAGAAAAATATATAAAGTAACTTTTCAAGGATTCTGTAGACACATGGTCTCCAGCTTACACGTTATAATCGAGTAATAACTACTACAGCTTTCAAGTAGGACGTTCCAATTTTTTTGTGCCACTGGCACAAATTATGCTCTATATCCCTGGCTATAGTAATATAACCACATCTTCAGCCGTTTCGTATATAGAGCATGTGTCAGCTGGAGACCAAAACGTCAGCTAACACACGTTAATAATCACGCGTAGCATCGAAGTTTATTTGGCACCTAAATTTTGAGTTGGTATTCATAAATGCACAAAATATGCTCTAAATATTGGCATATTCAGAATTAAGAAATTTCAATTGAGTAAGCTACACTAGGAGGCATTCATACAATTAAATTCAAAGATTTCAATCGGGTTCCAACGTCAGAATATACCTAGATCTAATAGGCTAGCGTGGTGGGTAAGAATAGTAAGCCACTAGAATAACTGAGATGTTCTTTGATTTATCAACCAACCTTGTTCCTCTGTCACTGGTAAGTAGATGTAGGTATTCTTTATCGAGTCTATTACAGAGGTATTTCAGTAAAAGTTAATACGATGAGCGGTAATAGCTATGGGCTGCCGTACCGCAGGTCCATGGTTTTTTCCCACCATCGGCTTCAGATTCACCGCATGATAGAAAGGCATTTTGTGAATGCTCACCTCTACCACCCTCAAGTAGAAAATCGCCAACTAACCTAACAGTGCGCTCCGTCGGGCAGCATTCCTTTAGGAGCCAGTATAATTACAGGCACATGTGACTTAATTAACAATTGTATGTCACAGGGTGATGGGCGCGTCACTTGTGACGAAAAACATCTGTTATATTTAGTAAGGTGGGGCATCGCGCACAAATAGTCACACCACAAACCCATAAAAAAGCACGTTACGGAAAATTGCTATTAAATAATGACAGGAGACGTCAAAACTTTTATTACTTTTGATATTTGATGCGATAATATCAATTGGATATGTACCACTCTATCACTGAATCAAACATAGTATCATTAAAAAATAAATAGATATAATTATTTTACTATTTATTATTGGTAGTTTTTTCTATGTTATTGTGACGGAACAAGCACGAGGCCCACCTTACGTTAAGCGGACTAACCTCTACCTATAACATATGCATTTCATCACAAGTCTCGAATTGTACTGCGCCCGTCACCTTGAGACATATTTGTTAAGTGTCATGTGCCTGTAATTTCACTGGCTCTCAAGCAAGGCTGCCGGTACACACCGTTACCTAACGGTGTGTACCGGTGTGCTTGGCGACAGATTTTCTGCTTGAAGGTGGTTGCTCGCCAGGCGGGCATTTGTAAAATGCCTTTCCACCATGCGGTGAAGCTCAAGCCCGCGGCGGGATTCGAACCATGGACCTGCTGCGCGCAGTCTATAGCCAATGCCACTGAGCCATCACTGTAAATTACTTACCAGGTTTGATTTCAGTTGCTGTTACGTAAAGATCGCGAGCAGTGAATAAAAATGGTTGTCTGTATTGCAGATCTTTTACTTCTTCTAGCATGTTGTACTTCGCCTTCACAGCATTGTCTTCATACACTGTTACCTATGAAAATAAATACAGTAGATACATTAGATAACCTATACCCAGTAGATACATAAAAGTTTATTTTGATACTTAACAGTAGGAAATTGTTTAAACGTAACTACTTAGTAATAAACTTATAATTCAGGAATACCATACAGCGAGATAATGCAGCCAGCATTCTGGACACTTTTCCCTTCACCAAAGATGTATATAGATTATTATTAAATCTGTCTATAGATTTATATAGGTATATTATTACCGATGTAAATAAATGCCACATATGTATTTTATTCAATATTAACTGCGTAACCTTGTTGCCCCTTCTGGACATCTGATATAGAGACCGAAGCAGTGATGGCTCAGTGGCATTGGCTATGGACAGCGCAGCAGGTCCATGGTTCGAATCCCGCCGCAGGCTTGACCTTCACCACCCTCAAGGAGAAAATCTGTCGCCAAACACCTAACGGTGTGTTCCGGCAGCAGTCCTTGAGAGCCAGTGAAATTACTGGCACATGAGAACTATGTCTCAAGGTGACGGGCGCAATGCAATACGTGACTTGTGACGAAATGCATCTGTTATAGGCAGAGGTTAGTCCGCTTCACACCAGTTGGGCCTCGAGCTTGTTCCATCACAATAACATAAAAAAGAGAGTACCTATAAAGCTTACATTTCCAACATCATCCCCTATAAAAATATTTGTGCCATAAACATGGAGAGTTTCGATATCACCATCACTATGAGGCAAATCAGATATTTTCTGTCCATCAGGAGTCCAGGCTCTGACTCCTCCATCGTTTGACGCTGAGAACACCTTACCCCCGGCTGCGTCCAACGAGAACACCTGTACAGCATGGGCTGCCCATGACGGCCCTGGTGTCAATTTGGCGTCGAATGACTGTAGAAAATAAAATTTAATTAAAGTAAGCGTCAATATATGACAATACTATAAGTATATACATTACTTCATTGTGTTTTAAGGGCGGTAAGTAAGGAATTACGATCGAGGCTCTAGTAGAAGCCCGAAGTCGAAGATAGAGGGCTTTCCCAGTCGAGGTTCGTAATTCCCGTACCGCCCGTGAAACATACAATGTTTTTCATCACATTTGCCAGTAAAAAATATGAATGATGATAGCTTTAATACACAAATCAGCACAATTATTATTACGAAATACGTGATTTTTTGTAAGCGGATGGCGGGCTTTTTGCCTACACCACAGATTATACAAACTTTTCGTTCAGAAACTTCAAGGGCAAATACTTACATAGGTATACAGACATGACGGAGTGTAAAAAAAATAAAATAATTGCGACGTTTTGATACAAAAAACTATTAAAATCGATTATTATCTGTTATTGAAGTAGTGATAGCTCAGTGGTATTGGCTATGAACTGCCGCGCAGCAGGTCCATGGTTCTAATCCCGCCGCGGGCTTGAGCTTCAGCGCATGGTGGAAGGGCATTTTGCGAATGCCCACCTGGCTAGCGACCACCCTCAAGTAGAAAATCTGTCGCCAAGAACCTAACGGTGTGTTCCGGCAGCGTCCTTGATAGCCAGTGAAATTACAGGCATATGAGACTTAATAACTATGTCTCAAGGTGACAGGTGCAGTGCAATTCGTGACTTGTGACGAAATGCATCTGTTATAGGCAGGGGTTATTCCGCTTAACATCAGGTGGGCCTCGAGCTTGACCTGTCACAATAACTTAAAAAAAAAAGAAAAAAAATAACATTAGTTGAGTATTTAAGTAGGAATTCCTGTTCAGACAACATGTTAAGACAATTTTGCAATCGCGTGTCAACTTCTTGCTTGAACTGAGTGCTGTGCTATAAATAAATAAAAAATACTTACCGACCTTGACTTTCATGACAAAAAGAAAGCTCGAGGATTTTATATGGGGCATTACGGTTAGACCTACTATCTATATAATTTGTGATTACAGCCATGTTTACCTTTATGTTGTGATACTGTTTACGTGCAAGTGTGATGAAAAAGTATTTAATTAACTTTTTGTAGCAATTCTAAGCCGTCATTTTTTTATTGCCGCTAGGTAAAGTGACGATGATCTCACCTGATGATAATTAGATAATGATTCGGTCAAAGGTGGTAAGCAGTCACAACTTAGAATAGGTACAGGCTCTATAGCTATCTCTATCTCAGCTGCCGGAACACCGTTACGTGTATGACGACAGGTTTTCTACAAGAAGGTGGTAGCGAGCCAGGCGGACTTTCGCAAAATGCTCTACCCTAAAGACAACAACCAGACTGACTATAAAGCTTCTAGCTTTCGGCCCTAGTATTGTGTTGTGTGACAGTCGCTAATTTACGTTGGATAGGAAGGCTCCAACGCGGGTTGGCCACTAACATAACATATCGCCAAGTTGCACTGGGCCAGCGTATATAGAGGATGGACTAAACGTATCTCTCTTTGCGAGGAAGGCCGTGCCCCAGCAATGGGATTGTGATGGGTTGATACGGTACATTAGAATCCTACATTATCCCTGTTGAACATAGGCATAAAATATTATCAAAAATATGCTATATTATTTACTTCTAGGTTAGCCTGAACAACATCTTCGACCACATCATCACTTACCATCAGGTGAGATAGTGGTCAAAGGCTAACTTATCAGGCATAAAAAAAAAAAGGATTTTTTTTTAATTTTTGTTAAATACCCGTGCGAGGCCTGGGCGGGTCGCTAGTACTTGTACAAAAATGTGATACAGTTTTACAATATATTGTAATACTGTAAGTATGGCTGTACTAAATATTGTTGGATTCATAAGAATATTCTCAACTAGGAAATGGCGTCCGAGAAAAACCATCCAACTCTACATGATAAATTATACTATAAAAACCAACTCTTCGACTTCGAATAGGTAAGGTAAACTCGCTTTCATTCGTACTTATAATGATCTGTAGCTGTAGGTAGGTAACATATATTTTTCAATCAAAACTTTTTTGTGCTTAAGGTCTGATAATACTAATTAGGGTCATTAATATACTTACATGAACAAATATAGCTGTAAAGCATAAAAATACTACTGTATGTATATATTTCCATTACCTAGGTAAGTGTTAATTTACTTTATCAACACTTAGAAGGAATATCTTAAAACTAATCCTACCCAATACATTATTTATATGTAGGTACCTATAGGAATATAAGGTCCTAATCTACTCGTACTTGCGTATTAGTTTAATTATGTCTTACAAAAATCCAAAACTTACTTTTATAGAGCCATCCTCGGTTCCAACAAAAAGTTTATTGTCCCAAGCTAGTACACACGGTTCATTTTCAATGTTTACTTCACTTTCGACTTTCAGCGACATTGTTTTCAAAATATAAATTCGAGCAACGAAGGCGAACCGTCTACCGGTGCCAGAAAATCTGTGCGTACTACTACGTTATACCAATCGCACTCTGGATGGTACCAAAATAGCATATGGACGTACAGTGAACTTTTCAAATACTATCCAGAAATAAATCAATTCTAGATTATTCTCGTCTTCTGAGATTCTATTGGAATTGCTAAATTATGTTAAACTAGGCCATAGAATTCTAAGGCACTGAAATTGACCTGCTGCATAGTATTTCAGCTTAAGGATAAAATGACCCTATTAACATAGTCTCGTCTGATGGTCAGAGATGTGATGCCGTCGAAGGTGTAAATTTCTCAAGAACAGCAGTTGAAGCATACTTTTAGGTTTTTGGCGACAGATTTACAAATTGAAGTTTTTAGGCCAGGTGGCATTAATTCGAAAGGCAGATGCAAGACAGACATGCACCAGTACAGTTATGTAAAGCTTCTAGTTCATTAACTATAGAAGCAATATATAAGTAGGTATATACATATATAGTATACGAATCCAGCTGCAACACAGAGGTCTGTTGTAGTGCAGCCGCAATTGTTTGTATACAATCAAAATGCAGAATCAACTTAGACACACATAGTCTGCATTGCATTATGTTGGTAATCACTTAAAGCAATCGCTAAATGTCCTACCACAATTAAAGATAAGGAAGCTGTTCAGTAACTCTGTGGTGAAGTGAATAGGTATAGGCAGATATCCCACCCATCGGACGCAATCCATAACATTAAAGTAGGTATCAGTATTATCGATTAATTGGTATCTTTGAAAATAAATATCAAGTAATATTTATATTCGTCTCGGCTCAATCAAGACAGCAACATGCTAAAGGTACACACGGTGGTGAAGGAATTACAAGCAGGTAATTCCACGTGCCCATGGTATAGGTACCGTTTGATCACGCAATACAGCTTGAAATCAAAATATCTGGCCATCAAATCGGACTCTTGCTCAAGAGGCCTTCCACATTGTTACCTGAGTTTGTCTGAATTAGTAATCGGGACGTGTACGAATTACTTTGATGGTGTAAGTTTCATAATTCGATTAGTCCAACCGAAACAATGGGTAGGATACCCTTTTAGAGTTTACCGAATTACTATTATCGGTTGCGTAATGGAAGGCTGCACTGATGACATACATAAGAACCTCGTGACGCTCCTGGATGGCGGAAGAGTCCATTCATTCAAGAAAGTGAAAATGTTAAATTGCTGTTATATTATAATAGTGCCGTGAGACATTTTTTACTATTGTAGCGATTGTTCGCGTTACATCACATGCACAGACACACATTATGACAACAATGCGTAGCATACATTCGTACCTACATAGATAGGGTAACCAAAAGCCTACTTATTGTTCATACTAAATCTCCCACCCAGCCATTTATGGTGTGTTCCGGCAGTTGGCCTTAGAGCCACTCAAAATTTAGCCTGGTTACCATCTTCGAACAGATCGTCACTTATCTTCAGGCGAGACTGTCGTCATAGAGTAACTAACCTAATATCGGCTATAAAACAATAGTAGGTAGTGTATGTCCTATTGCCAAGCACCTAACGGTGCGTTCCGGTAGCTGTCCTTGAGAGCCAGTAATCCTAGGTTAAACCTGTGTAAACAGGTTGGTGTGTAAAAAGGTGTAAATACCTTTGACTACATCATCATTCACCATAAGGTGAGATTGTGGTCAAAGGCTTATCTATCAAAAATAAAACAAAAACGTGGTTTAGTATATTTTGTAAATGTGACGGTTCGAAGGACCACATCATCTCTTACTTTGGTAAGAGATGGTGTGGCCAAGTCCAACATGTGAGATAGTGGTTAAAGGCTAACAGCAATTAAAATAAACCTAATACAATCCTGCATACTCGTACTCTGGTGTAAAGACTCGAACAAAACAGTATCCTCATATCTTTATATATCCCCGAGTTTGAAGGGGTAGGGAGAGGTGTACCAATAGACACCCAAATTTCCCTATATCTAGATTTGAAGTACCTGCCATACAAAGTACTTACTTAAATAATAATCGGTGAACGATCCAATCAGACTTGACGCACTCTCGACTGCTACGGAAAATGTATTGTTTGAGAAAGCCAAAGTCCACTGAGCCAATTACAATTGACCGATATGTGCAATTTAGACTGGCATATAATATTCATGTTCCAGAAGCAACCAGGCAATGTAAACGATAAAAATAACAAAAATAGTATAACTAAAATCGGGAAAATCCAGCAACATTCAAATTTGACCTAACCTACGTTCCATAAACACATTAAGGCCACCTCATTCTCAATACAGACAGTTCATAATTCAAGATGAAGACGTTACCTTTATGTAATCAAACATACAGCCCCATGCAATTATGTAACAACAAAATGACTGGGTACTTATGTGATTTACATGTTTTCGCTTTTAGCGCGGCACTAATCAGGATCCCTGTTGGACGTAGTTAACACCTTTCGCAACAGATTTCGCCTGAAAATTTTCATCGCGACCGCAATGACTTGTTTTACTTGGAACCGTTGCTTTCTGTAAAGCTGGCAGATTAGCACATGTATTTCTTTTTTAAGAGGCTAAAGTGTGTCACTCAATTATTTCCTAAACGAATACCATCGCTTGTCAAAAATACTTATCCTAGTTGGATCCAAATGTACAATGATAGGTACTTAAATAGATGTGAACGTGGTTTTCATTGTCTTTTTGGCGATGGTGAAGGCATATAAAAAGGAAGAATTTCTCCAGGAATGAAATCAGTCATTTTTAGTATAATAATTATAAAACATTTAATTCATATAAAAAGTAATAAGTATATTTACAAACATTCACATCAATTTGATGTATGATAAAAACGTACACAATGCAGTACAGATAGTTTGGCGTTATGCCAGCTGACGCTCCTGACTGCGCTCGCGTATCCTCTCTAGAACATACTACAGACTTCCATAATATATTTTGAATAAGCTTATTTCAATACATTTTCTAGTGACTCGCTTCATCGACATGTTTATGCGCAACAAATATTGCCTTTATTTTCGATTTAATATCACATGATAAGATTTTATTTAGCTACCTTGGGGCTTACTTCAGTGCTTTTGGCAGGCTTTGAAATAGGTTTTACAGACCTTTGTGCCAGTCCAACCATTACAATGGCCAGAGCGCATACATTTTCGAGCTTTTTTTCTCGTATCATGAGGCGATCATGTGAACATTTTAGGACCTCATTACAAATCATTTTTCAATCAACATTTTTCTTAGGATCATCATGAGAGTGTAGGCTAGTGCAGTCAGGGTCAGCTGATGTGTAGATTGGAGGTTTGGCTCAAGGGGCTCCGTACTCCGAAGAGGGGGCAGAAGCGGGGGGACCGTACTCCGGCGCGGGAGGCGCGGCAGCTGGGTAACCTTCCTGCTTCTGAAATAAAAAAACACTTATAAACAACCTTGTACTTATATTTATAAAATTAATAGGAAATGTATGAAATATTTGTTAGATCCAATCTTGTAGGTTTATTGGCTGAAAATGTGTGAGTTCAGATTGTCTCTAATCACATGAGGCATTTTGTTTTCTGATGGTTTCCATCGAACATACTTTTTACAGTAAGTTCAGGTTCAGCTTGAATCTTTATCTTATTTTAAGTAAAGGTCAAAGGGCTGCATCATAGGCGAGGAAGCATTAATCGAAGTTTCCATAGATAGGTAGCACCTATGTCTGTCACGAAAATAAATACATTTTTAGATGACATATAGAATATCACGATCAGATAATAGGTACCAATAAGGCATGGTAGGTCGTTTTGCGAATGCTCGCCTAAAGATTTACCAACCTTTAGCACAAAAAGGCTGTCGCATCTATTAATCGGTGTGTTCCAGTCCGAGGACTGTCCTTAAGAGCCATTTCGCATTCTAGACCACATCCACTTACCAACTGGTAAGATAGTAATCGAAGACTTACAGAGTATCAGTAGTAAAAAAGCTGCTTATCAGTGTAACGCCATATTATATAGAGACAGGGAAAATGAATTTTAAGTAGGTGTGAATATGTTAATAGACGGTTTTATAATCGGATTGGTGACCTCTCACACCAATACAGCATTGATGTTTCATGGCAATAGAATAGAGAGGTCCGAAGCATTGCGTTTGTAAACATGATTTACAAGTAAGTAGGTACCAGCTAGGTAAGAGTAGGCAGGGTTAGTGCAATTCTACAATTAGATACATATACAATTAGATATATTTAGAATTATTTCATAAACTACAAGGACAATTCAAAAAACCTTATTTTTTTAATAGCTAAAGTCTAGCCTTTGAACACTATCTCACATGATGGTAAGTGATGATGTGGCCGAAGATGTTGTTCACCTAGAATTACTGGCTCTTAAAAAAGTGAACATCTTTAAATGGTAGACATCCTAAATATTAGATTAAGGCGTTACTTTCAGGAAATCCATATTTTCAGAAAAGTTCATATACATATGTAATAAAAACATTTGAATAAATATAAAAAATATATCTAGTGACAATTCCGCCTACATTTCTAACCAACGTATCGTCAGAAAGGCTACGTAGCCTAGCCGAAAAAGTTTTCGATGCGTTTCGATTCTACACGAAGCTTCTTCGGGAAGTCTTGACTCTTCGAGTGTCAAAGACCGAGAAAGTATAACTATACAGTATATGTACTATACAATATCTTCTGAAGATGCTGCGTGTAGAAGCGAAATGCGATGTTTTTTATGTTTTAGAATATTTTTGATATATTTGTTAGTAGATGTATGGGTCAAATTTGACCCACATGTGTCAAACATCAAAGCTAAGTGGCGGTTACGTGTAAAATTATTACATGCATAACAGTAATCAATGTTAACATTTGAACATAACGTCTACTTTCGTTTGCGGCTTCATTTAAAATTCAAAATGACTCGCCTATTATAATCATATTTGCATGAAACAACTGTTATTACGATGTTATTTTAACATTATGCATATTATCTGTGTAATAAACAAAACCATGCAACTTTTGAGCGTAATAAATGCAATATAACGTGTTAATGTATTGAAAATAGATAGAAATGTATAGAAAACTTCTTTGAAGCAAAGATGGTTAGGAAATGCACTGAGTATGGAAACCAGAGCATCGAGTCTATGGTTCGATTCTCGGCGGAGGCTTGAGCGTCACCGCATGGCAGTAAGGCATTTTGCGAATGCTCTTCTGGCTAGCTACAACTCTTAAGAGGCCTTTTACATTTTGCAGCCCTCTCACTCGCACTTTTAAAGATTATTTCAAATAGCAACAATATGCTTTATATTAGGTCCTTACATATGAAATTGGCGTTTTTCGTACTGGCCACTTTAATCACGAATTTCTCCTCTTTGGTAAGGAATTCCAAATTCAAATTTGTACAGCTATAGACTCATGTATTTGTGCTTCGATGATCGTCATTCATTTGTTTTTTTCTTCTGTTTTTTTCTGTTTGATTTTCGATTTTTCTCATACTCACCAAAACCCCCCGAACATTTTTGTCCTACATCATTTTAACCCTACTCTACTCCTTCTAGGAGAACATTTATGTCAGTCAGTCAGTCAGTGAGTCAGTCAGTGGTAATCGAGCTTTATATATTATAAACTAGTTTTTCGGGCAGTGTGCATCATTTTACAAAATGGAAAACCTTAAATATCGCATTATTTACGAGTACGAGTTCCGCCGTGGCACTAGTGCTGCGGAAACAACTCGAAGGGTGAATGATGTGTATGGCGGTCGTGTTGCAAAAGAAAACACAGTTCGTTTTTGGTTCCAACGTTTTCGTTCTGGAAATTTCGACCTGCAGAACAAGCCCCGTGGACGGCCTGAGACTCAAGTTGATAATGAAGAGTTGAAGGCTATTGTGGAAGCGGATCCATCGCAAACCACGTCCGAGTTAGCTGCAGGCTGCGATGTTAGTGATAAAACTGTTTTAATTCACTTGAAGCAAATAGGGAAGATTAAAAAGCTTGAAAGGAGGGTACCTCACGAATTGACTGAAACAAACCGGCAAACGCGCGTCGACTGCTGCGTTACATTACTAAACCGGCACAATAATGAAGGTATTTTAAACCGAATCATTACCTGTGATGAAAAATGGGTTCTTTACGATAATCGGAAGCGCTCAGCGCAAATGTTAGATCCTGGCCAGCCAGCCAAATCCTGCCCCAAGCGAAAATTAACCCCAAAAAAGTTACTTGTAAGCGTTTGGTGGACTAGTGCCGGTATTGTTCATTACAGTTTTTTCAAATCTGGCCAGACTATTACGGCTGATGTCTTTTGTCAGGAATTGCAAACCATGATGGAAAAGCTAGCGGCTAAACAACCTAGGCTGGTCAATCGCTCCACGCCACTGCTGCTTCACGACAACGCTAGACCACACACTGCGCTACAGACGGCTACTAAATTAGAAGAGCTTCAATTGGAAAGTCTAAGACATCCTCCGTACTCCCCGGACCTTGCTCCAACAGATTACCATTTTTTTCGAAATTTGGATAACTTCTTGCAAGGGAAAAAATTCAACTCCGATGGGGCAGTCCAAATCGCCTTCAAAGATTTTATTGATTCCCGTCCGACTGGTTTTTTTAGTAAAGGGATCAATGAACTACCTATGAGATGGCAAAAGTGCATAGAAAATAATGGTTCATACTTTGATTGATTAAATATATTATATTAAAAAATATTCGACTTTTTGTTCCTCCCATACAAAACGCCAATTTCATATGTAAGGACCTAATATATTTTTTAAAATGTAGTCAATCATTATTACGCTGCATGCAACTATAGATGTTCTCAACATATTTTTACTTTGTTACATGTTGAGTCCAATTAGAATTAGAGTTCCAAAATTTAAAATAACTAAATTACGCGTTTTGGATACCCCATAACAGATATCAAAATGAAAATTAGTAGAGAACATCTATAGCTGCATGCAGCAAAATAATGATTGACCACATTTAAAAAAATATAAACCATGTTGTTGCTATTTGAAATTATCTTTAAAAGTGCGAGTGAGAAGGCTGCAAAATGTATAAGGGCTCTAACAAAGCAGAAAGGCAAATAATGCTGAATTCCACAGCAGCTTTATTTATAGCTGATAGGCTAGCCTTTGACCACTGTCTCACCTGATTGTAAGTAATGATGTGTTCAGTATAACCTAGAATTACTGTCTCTCAAGGACAGCTTCCAGTACACACCGTTAGGTGCTTGGCGACAGATTTTCTACTTGAGTGGTAGCTATAGCCAAGCGCGCTTTTGTAAAATGCCCTACCACCATGCGATCTGGAGAGCCATTATATAATTTAGTGTTTTGAAGTAATTGTCGCTTACCAACAACGAGGCTAGGATTGTCAGCTAAATAAATAACAACTTTAAGTGCGTTGCAGACAGAACGGTTTAATAAAAATAAACGTTAGAATATTACGTAACAAGAACCTGATTTATCTTGGTTAATTCACTTTCAATACTATATTAAAAGTATACCTATTTGTCTATAAACTAAGTATCGATTTCAACTTCGCATACAACGATACAAAAAATAACATCCATTAGCCTGAGTTAGGGTTACGTTACACTCATTGCAGGTATTATAGATAGGCTCAGGACGGTAGCATCCTCTGTTGCGTCAGAGTAATGATGATGGCACTTCAGGTGTTGGGTCATGCAGATAAGTAATGTCTGTCGTACTTCCTACAATACACATGTTCTAGGAAATGATACTTTCACGCATATCCACGCATGCGCATCCTCACATCCTAGTACCTATGTAGCAAGCGGAAAGGCGATTCGAGCTCCTACACGTGTTGATGGAAAATTTAATTGCGTAAGCATTATGAATTTATATTGGATGACACATCCTTTTTCTTCACGTTAATTAGAATTGAACGAGTAAGTGAATAGGGATTCGTTTTTGGGGTTCCGTACTAGAAAACAACTTAGTAATAGGGTCCATTACTAAGCCTCCGCTGCCTGGCCGTCCGTCTGACCTTTAAAAGGTAGCACCTTGGGAACGGTAATATACAGCTGGTTGAAATTTTGACAGAATATGTCTTAATATGGCGGATTGCCTTACAAATAGTAAGAATAATAAAAAGTTAAAATAAAATATTAACAAAAATCCGACTTCATACAATGAATACGCACAGTTAGGGATATCTCAGATACCTACCTACTACGCGTCCGAGTCTCACTCAAATTTCCCACATGACAAGCACCAGCTTTAGAGTATAAAAAAATCATCAAAATCGTATATCCTGTAAAGAGTTATAAGATAACACGCGCAAAATAATACAGTCGACTAGAGAACCTTCTCCTTTTTTTAAGTCAGTTAAAAAGGGGATCACCTAGAAGAAACATGATATGTTTTTACGTTTTTTCTTTTTGTTCTATCGTTAAAACTACATACAAGCGTCAAACTTGGCCTATTATAGTGGAATATAATATCAAATAAGTACAATAACAAATACTAAAAAATAGCCAAGTGCTGGTCGGACTCAAGTCAATCGGGATCTGCATGAAAGAAAACGATTTTTGATACGTTCAGTGTTAGTACGGAACACTCGTTGTGCAAGTCCTAATCGCACTTGGCCGGTTTAACTTTATCCAGTGGATACTGAATATCCGGTATAACTAAAATTTTAAATGTTTGCTGTAGTTCAATAAACATAGGTATGTGGTAAGTATTAATCCTATGCAATAAAGTGACTTTAGCCTAGAGCTTCTTTTACATTTTGAAAGGTAGTTTTTGACAACATTTTTATAAATACAATGACAAGTTTCATTGTATGTATAAAAATGTTTTCATCATTCTTCCCATTCCACTCCCTAATCTCCAACAGCTGGTCAATAGCATCCCGAAATTCTTTCAAGTAACCCACAGTAAGAACAAATCATTTTCTTTTGACCACATGTAATAAAGGTACACGAACGTGAAAGAAACTCCTTCATGACGCCTCATTACTTTAGTCTAAGAGTAGATTAAGTTTATTTTTTATTTTCCTTAATTTTTCTTTACTTTATTTAGTTCTATATTGCACTACAGTACAAATAGAGGACCTAACAGATATTGATACCAAAGTTAAAAGACGTGCATCCAAAATTTAAAAATAAAGTTTGTATGTATTATTAGTAGTATACCAAGTATTAAACTATTACTTTAAATTTAATGGTACTTTTATGCTAATATTTAATATTGCAAACAATGTTATAATATTACCTAATGTTTTCAGCTTACCTGAGTCTTGTATCTGATGAAGTAAACCTCCGGCTTGGCAGGTTGTGTGGGCGCGGGCGTCGGGATCACGATGTCGGGCTGCTCCTCTGGCTTCTTCACCAATACGTAAACGAGGGTCTTCTCCTCGTTTTGTGGCTGCAGCGGGATGATAGGTGCTGTGGGTGTCGGCGGGGTCGGCGCCTTGATGAACACTATCTTGTAGTGCTTCTGTGGGGGAGGGACGTAGATCTGCTTGCGCGGCTTGGGTAGTTCATTGTCTGGGGGTGGTACGTGCACGTACACATGTTTGTGGATGACGGGCCGTTGAGGTGGGCCGTATTGAGGAGCAGGCGCTCCGTACGAGGTAGAAGGAGGTCCGTAAGAGCTCGGGGGCTCAGGGCGTGCTGCCGCCACCACCACCACCGCCGCCACGAACAATGTCCTCAGCACCTGCACACACGAAACTTCAAATTAATCATATCACGAGAATATACCCTAATTTTCAAGACAATAAATTTCTTATTTACTATCACTTTATTCTGTTGCTGTTAAAAACACGATATTGGCATGTTATGAAGTAAATCACCAGATCACTAGGTTGAAATGTTCACTATGTCACGGGCACCTACCGTTTTGTCACACATCCTGGGCACGTTACTCACGAGTTTAGATAGAACAGTGTCCAGCAACCGGGCGCCACCTGTGTTTATAAGAGATGTGAGCTCTATATCCGGGGAGGGGGTACTTTCGATGGTTCTCATACCTTGCGCAATGCTGTGTGATGGTGCTCACGCGCCGCCCCCTACCGCCAGCGACCACGGCGGCGGCGGCGCAGCGGCGACGTCGCAGGCGATGCGCCCGTGCGTTCGAGTTTGTGGGCCAGGGATCACATTCTTCACCATTCAGCTATAAATTATAAATAAATATTTCATTTCTGTATAGGATATAGAGAAATCAAACTTATAGGAAGTCTTTAGGGTTTCTGCTTTAAATGCTCGCTATAAGTTTGATTTCTTATTTTTTTTTGTAAGTATTAAGTATATTTCCCTTTTTTTACTATATAATATAATTCCCTCACTACAATTTGAATCATGAATATCTTTATAATCATAATTCATATTGAAGACAATTGCTGAACAGGGAGAAACTTGACATTCAAAAAAATTCTGTAATGTATGTCTATAAGATCGGCAGAATATCAATATCAGAATATTTAGTATAATTATCATTTACTCAAGTTGTTACAAGCCATGGCTGGTTGACTCTTCATTGAGTAAGAAGGTGGCATCTACAGGGCAATCTAGGAGACTTGAGGAAAGCTTCAAGTGCAGTACCGCAGATTTGTTGTACAGTGGGTATGTTCCATTTGTCGCTAAGAACGTTAATTTCGATAATTTTGATCACATTCTGAGTCTGTGGTTGTGATCACTGTGATCGTTTGTAACTGTCATCCCCTGTTCCATTTAGGATAAGAACGCTAAGAATGCCACTAAAATTTGCCACTTCTGTCACTTTTGACATTAGATGTAGGGAATTCAAACTGTTCCAGTAGCCTCATAGCGTTTATGGCGAAAATAACGCCAAGACCCATGTGGAACAACTTTTTGGGAGTGTGATCGTTTTTAGCGTTTTTAGCGAATCTAACTTCAAATGGTATGCACCCAGTTTGTGATGGCAATGGCAAAGGGAAGGACGATCTCCTCGTATACCTGAAAAAATAATTTCAGGAAAATTCAGTACCTAAGCTTGTTCATTCATCAGCTTAATAAATTCAGATGTCTCCATATTGTCGTGGATATTACCTTAACAGTAAGTGCTATAGATACCTACGAATCGGAGCGGGAGTGAAGGGGTGCATGACTTACTTGATATGGATATTCTAGCAAAACAATAAAACTACAGACGTAATTATTAAAATAACCTATTAGCAATAGCATATTATTAATTTATATAACAATAAAAAAATAATAATTACCTTTAGGTAGGTAAGTAATATCTAGCCAATTTTAATGCTTGATTCGATATAGCATTACGAGCGTCATGTAAATTTGAACGCTTGAGTAAACATCGAGTTAAAAACGATAATTCGCTCCATATTTACCGCGGAAGCTGCACACGCGCAGCCTGAAAATTGTTGACAATCGAAAGCTTCTAAACGTCTTTCCAATCTATTACATTTTGGCATTTAATTTAGATTTTTTGGCATACAGAAGTTTTTTAACCAATGAAAAACAAATTCGAATACTAGTACTATATTATAACAAAAGAAGGTAGGTAACTTTCGACAAGTAGTTAGAACCGCCCTATGTAGGTACGATTATGTATGGATTAAATCGCTCCATGTCAGTCAACAATTACTCCACGTGAGTAATACAGTTTTCTACGAACAATTACGTACCTATTGTAATCAACGTTTCCCATTTCGTAATTAAACGATTAATTCGAGATGATAACAAGTCGCGTCCAACGAAGGAAGGAAGGAACCTATGCTTGCCGAGAAAACCTACGTTATTGTACGTTTGCAATGAGTGAAGTGAAGACACAGTGACAATATCTAAGAGTGCGCGTCCATTAACGTTTACAGTTTGTTTTAACCATGATGCGGGAATAACTTGACCCCTTACTGACCCGACTCGAGCCTATAATGTGGAAATACTAGGAAGGTATGCCAGCACCAGAGCCTATCTCTTTGGAACCGGTTGATTCATACTATAAAATATACGCAATTACAAACCGTTTGCATAGAATAGGATGAAAACCTCGCCGTCGCCGCTGCAATCTTCCCCAGTTAGTTCTGCGTTGGTGTTAGCTATAATGTACCTAACTACATACGTAATAAAAATGTACCTGTGTAATTAAGTGCAGTAGGTTAGATATACCATCAATTCATAACTTATTTCAAGTTCCGTGTTGGCGAATTAAAGTTTGAGGTTTAATTGCATTTAGCTACCTCAAATAGCTAAACGGTATTATACTGTGACATTGATATATGACAAATATCAATTTCACAGTTCTCAGTCCCCAATTCCAGACAAAGAAGTAAAGCAACGCATAAGTCAAAATAACAAGATCCATAACTTTTATTAAACATTTACAAAAATCTTGGAAATTTCACCTAGACCTAGGAGATATTTCCAAGATTTTTGGCAGCTTTGGAAAAGCTTGGTTTCCATGGGCTGTCATTCTGACATCAGATTTACATTTCATTTCAAGATCAATTTTCAGAAGTACGTAGGTAATTCTCAAAAACGCGGAAGTATAACTTTGCTATACATATATTTGCTGTGATACACTTTAAGAACTATAGTAATGCCCACAGAATATATATTTATTTCGTTCCATTAAAACTGAAAGGGGATAATTTGCAACCAAACTTTTATTTCAGCTACTTGATGTACAAAAGGAATATAAGAGGATAATGAGATCTCGAGTACAATTGAAAAGCTCCATACGTGATGGTTTGGGTATTGTCGTGCAACGTTAGTCACAATCACAATAATTGATTAGCGCTGACCGCAGACTGATGTACGCATCTCGAGCCCTCAGTACGTCTCCGACGAGTTCCTCAATCGCTAGTAACTAGTAACACATCCTGAACATGGGACATCGGAAATCGGACACAAGTTCCACAAGCACCACGATGGCATCAGCGTATACGAGAAAAACAACAATGCTAAGGATTCACAAGGTAAGTTCAGAGTTAACTTTCCTGTTAACGTTATTTATATATGCAGTTCAAGTAGGTATATTTTTCTATCATTGGTACTAAGCAATAATGGTGCAGGAAGAGTGTTTTATGAACAGTAATTGCTCATAATATTCTCGCACTAATTATAAAACTATGCATACTCGTTATTTATTTTAACATGAGATATGAAAAAGAAAATTACAATATTTACGACATTTCCTTTACTTAGTTATTTGAAAATCCAGATTACTTACCTAACAACAAGTATAAATAGGTCATTAAGTCTGGTCAGGCCTGGCTTTTGGAAAAGATAGGAAACAAGTAGATTTTTTGTCATATTTATATTATGGGAACTCGTATAGGATATCAGAGTTCTCGCAAGGTAGTGGTTCACACCGAACTGAGACCTCGGTCTGTATCTCTTTTCTCAACAACCCCAAGAAAAAGAGCTACAGATTTTTACATTATGGTATACACCCTCCGTGGTATCGAATGAGTTGGAGCATTACTAAATGCGAATCCTAATGCACGCCTGAACTTCACTCCTTGGTGGCAGGGCATTTTATATGCTGGCCCGGCTAGCTTCTCAAGTAAAAATTATGCATATATGTTTTTGCTTACTATAATGGCCATAACATCATAATTTCAAAATAATTGGAAATTTACCTTCAAAGTCTAACAAGCATCGTAACGTCGAGATGCTTCACTTGTTAAGACTTCTCTACGTTCGCTTCTTTCTGTCAATAATTGTCGAAGAATTGGTTGGTATATAGCATTAAATATTCAAGAATGTATCATAGATGTTCTACACTCAGTCTAAGTATAGTTCTTTAAATAATAGGGTTCCATGCTAAATTCCTTGAACGACTCCAAAAAATATTTGAACTTTGAAGAATTGCAAAGACCATACAGACCATACAATGATAGTGAATGATATAACAATATAATTTTTCAAGATGAAATATCAACATAATTAATAGAAATCTGATAATTAGGCAGTTGTGAAGTCATACAACGAGTTCAAGAACAATTTTAATAATTAATATTCGAAATTCTCCATTAACTTTCGCAACTTTCAAGGATACGTTGAACGAAAGAATACTATTACTACGCTGTTATTGCATCTTACAACCAACTCAAAATTGTGTTTTTTTTTTCATGAGTAATATACTTAATTAGCTTCTCCACGATATAACCTTTGACATGTTACTCGGTTCATTTCGGTCAGTTTTTGTAATCAATCAACTCAAATAAAAAAACGTACAAAAAATATTAGACGGTAAAAGTTTCAATGAAATAATGTTGGTATGCATTTGAGTAAGATGTTTCTAAAACATTTTGATAGAGGCTTTCGTAATGGATGTTCAAGTGTTTTTTTTATCTGCCACCTACAACAGATCAGGTCATGGATCATAGGTATCTAGTGATTTGCTCTTATAGGTGTTGATGCAAGTGTAGGTTACTAAGTACCTGCCCCGGTACGACTTCGTCTCCGTAGTCCTTTTGTCTGGACTTCATTCTTCTAACTGGCGGTCGTTACGTCTGCCGTTAGTTGAGTTATATACTCTCCTTAGGGATTTACTAACATGTTAAAAAATATATACGATCACGTCTTTATATCCCCGAAGGAAAAATAAGTAAACACCCGTTTCCCACTTATATTTTGGTCACATGTCAAACATGGATTTTTGATTGTTTTCGGTAACTAAAATAAAATAACCGGCCACGTGCGAGGACTCGCGCACGAAGGGTTCCGTAACTTAATATTCTGTGAATAGTTAAAGCATCTACCTGTCACCGTTATTAGTATCGAGCAAGAAACGGTACAAAAATCAAGTTTGTTGTATGGGAGCCCCCCTAAAATATCTATTTTATTTTATTTTTAGTATTTGTTGTTATAGGGACAATAGAAATACGTCGTCTGTGAAAATTTCAATTGTCTAGCTATCACCGTTCTTGAGATACAACCTGGTGACTGACGGGCGGACGAACAGCGAAGTCTCAGTAATAGGGTCCCGTTTTTACCCTTTCGGTTCGGAACCCTAAAAACCAGAAGCATAAATTTAAGGCTCAACGACATACATGCAAAATTTCGCCGAGTTTGAACAGTTGGTATAATATACTAAACAAAAAAGTGTACTCGTTGCACTTTCCATACAAACGGAGTTTCATCACATATTTTAAATTTCAAGTGTCGAAACTCCTGAAATGTTACATGAATGTCTTTAAGCCTAGCTTATACTTCTGGTTTGCCAGTTTACTGCAAAAAATATGTATTTACAGAATTATTCGTAAAAATATTTTGTATGGGAATTCTTATTGTCACAGTTAGAGATCAAGCAAATAATAAAAAGAAAAACTGGCAAACCAGAAGCATAGATATTATATTAGGCACAAGGGCAAGCTTGCCAAATTTTTAATATAAATTTTGTTTCCCTAGCACTAGACTGTAATGTACTGTATCAGCAGGATCGTCCATTGCTTAATTCAGCCTTCGCACTATGGAGGGATCCCCCCGGGTTGTATTAATTCTCACGCTTGGCAGGTGTCTTGGGGCTCGCAGTGTGAAACAACAGTTTCTCAAAAAAGCACTGCTGCCCACCTTCTGGTGTGTTACCCTTAGTCACCCTTTACGACACCCACGGGTAGAGATGGGGGAGTGACAATCTAGCCCGGCACCCCACAGGTATATATAGCATTTGACACAATATCCATAATCTATATGAGCAAATGTGGAAAACTGCCACAGAGAAAACTCCGAGCACACTCCGAACTTACATAATATTTTTCTTTTTAAATTGCATCACACTTCAATATAAGATACATAAATATTCTCGCAATCGCTTTCTGGCATTGAGCGTTAGAAAAATAATGACAGCACATTCCATTCACCTTAAACCTAAACTTTCAAGAGAACTTTATGCTAGTTCAAAAATTTATTCATACACGAGTATATATCCGTAGGTATTGGAAAAAATAATTTCACGAGAGGCTGCCAAAAAAAGGTTAGGAGAATATGTAATGTGGAAATTAGAGATAATGAAAATACATCCATCCTTGTTTTGTCTTTTGCAATAGTATAATTAATTATGATTGTGTTGACTTTAGTTCACGATAAATACTCCTTTAAAATGTACGACGGCAAAAACTAAAACTGGCCAAGGGGGAGTAAGAAACTCGAAATTAATTTTCTAAGTCTGTTCATCAGTGATAGCAAAACACTGCTGTGGTTCGGTTTGTCTCTTTTTTTTCCCTATAGCGGGGTATGGTCTCGCACGTCTTGTGCATTTGCCAGTGTGTTTGTCTCTTTTTAACAGATAGAAAAGGAGGAGGTTCTTAATTCGAATGTATTTATTTGTGTGTAATAACGTTTACAGGATATACCGATTTTGATGTGTTTTTTTATTCGAAAGCTGGTATTTGTCATGTAGTCCCATTTAAATTTCAGTGAGTTCTGACGAGTAGTATTTGAGTTGTCCCTAATAATGCGTATGTCAGTTGTTTTTTGTCATTTTTTTTTTGTTATTTTACGTCTAATCAACTAAGTGTCTACTTACCAACATAAGCAGATTAGAATAACATTTTTGATTGGGTTCCATATCCTACTGTGGGAGTCTTAAGAGGCAACGAAAGATTTTTCCTAGATGTATAGGTACCAGAAACGCTATCTGAAGTACAGCTATCTTATACCGCGATCTCCAAGACGCCTGCCAAGCGTGAAGATTATGGCAACCTCCGAATATGGGGAAGGGCTTTATTCAACGATGGACATCTCACGGCTGTTGATGATGAATATGATGTACAATAAATACATATATATTTAAATACATAATAAGTACTACAACATAAAAATATAAAGTTGCATGCGATGACTTGGGAGTACTTTGTATCCAAGAAATTTTAGAACGAAAAGATGGCAAGGTATCCTATTATGCGCGCAATGTACAGCAACACCCCATTCACAACAATTTGAGTGGAGGCATGTTGCTTATTAGGCGCATTTTAATCGTAGTCCCTTTTTACCGTAATCCACAGGAGGAAAAGAAACAGTCATTATATTGTTAAGATGATCATCGCATCCACATACTCCTTCATTATCGTTTAAAAAGTTTTTTTTAATGCTTTATATGTTAGCCTTAGACCACTATCTCACCTTATGGTAAGCGATGATGTGGTCGAAGATGTTGTTCAGGCTAACCTAGAATTACTAGCTTTTGTTCATTACTAGCTTTCGTCCGTTGCTTCGCCCGGTCTGGTCGGAAATTACAGAGTGTAAGTCAAGAAAAACTAAGTTCTAACCCAGGACCTATGAAAGTATAGAATGTATATACGAAGTTTCATAAAAACCCCATTCGTTCATAATATACTATGTAGTGTATGTACCAAGCAAAATCCTTCACACACGCTCTTACCAACTCCCAATTACAAGATGCCTGACGAAAACTAGCGATTTTCACGATTGCCGTATCTCGATAATGCCTTCCCACAAATATTATAAACCATTGGTCATATAAACGATGCATTTTAATCATAACAATACGCAATGAATTCGTCGTAATCTACCGCTCTACTTACACGTAACTAGAAGCCATTGAGGCCTACCAAATTGATCAGATCACTGCGAGTATGTAGCGAGATGAATAACCCAAAGATAGACCGGTTATAGTTATAAAGATCATATGGGTGTTTATTATTACACAACGAAAACAAGCTCATCAACATTTATTCCTAATTGTGTGGAATGCGAGCCGACACGCCTTCCCTTGGCTAAGGCTGGAGTCATCCGGCTTGAAGAAGTTCTATCGTGATTAGAACCGGATTTTTCCGCCTGGTGCCGCCTCCACCCGACGTCAACCGTCGCCGGCTCGGCGGTTATCGCTGCGCTTGCACACCATAGCATTAATTCCATTTCATTTCACGTTACAATCTTAATGTTCCGTCAAAAATTTTACTAACTTAGTATATTGTTTCAGAATAGAGTATCTTAGGTAAATCTGCATTGATCTTGCCATAACGACACCCAGTCTTAGTTGCTCTGCATGTCTGCGAATCGCTGGGTTTGAATTCCCGATCAGGGCGTTCTTTTGTGTGATGTAGTGTGAGCAATAAATATATCTGTTCGCAGCTTCTGGAAGTTATTGGAGCGACCTTGAATGGCCGTAGATTATGAATGTTATATTATTAAAAAGACATTCAATTTCGAAATAATCCGAGTTACCTACGGATACTTTATCAGACCGATTGGCCACTACTGAACACAGCCTCCCCCCATTTAAGAGGCGTTTGCCATAATATCCGCGCTTGGCAGTCATCTTGGGGTTCGCATTCTAAGGTATAATATCCTCAGAAGGCGCTGCTGCTCCCATGTTCCTTCGTTCCCATGTTTTACCTTTAGTCACCTCTTACGACACCTACAGGTAGAAATGGGTGGTGACATTCTAACCCGGCACACCGCAGGACTGGGAGATATAATCATCAGAATATAGGTTATAAAGTTTATATTATATAGGAGGTTTATTGTTATAAAGTTTACCTTACAGTAGACACACATTATACATGTAGGCACTGCAAAACCTGGATCTATTTCCAACAAACAGAACACAACAAATTAACCGACGCCTTTTAACCACTTAGATGGCAATTGAAGTGTGTTTTTCTAATTAATAAAAGGCACAACATCCGAATAAGCGAAACAGTTGTAAGCGAAGTGCCGCCCACCTTCAATTATTATCGTACTTCCATCCATACCGTGTCAAACTGAACATTAAGTAGGTATTTGGTTTCGCTGAATGTTCAGACTTGTGATATCAGCTCGATTTTTATGATTCCTATTATTTCCACTATTTTCAGGCCATGGTGATTTATCTAATATTATTTTGGAGCGCAAGCCTGCTATCAATAGCATCAGCTTCTCCCAGTCTTGTAACAACAAATTCCTCAACACGAATATCATCTGATGATTTACCAAAGAACGAGCTTTTTCACTGGGAGGACTACAGCGTCCTGGCTACTATGCTTATTATATCTTGTGGTATTGGCGTATTCTATGGATATTTTGGAGAAAAACCAACATCCGGTGACGATTTCCTACTGGGAGGCTCAAGTATGGGCACTTTTCCAACTGCTTTAAGTCTAGCGGCAAGGTACTTTTTCATCCTTTTTTCTCTTTAAAATTTTACCTGTAATATTTTAATATATTCATAGTTTGTTTCTGTTTTCAGTTTCGTTACTGCTATAGAGTTATTGGGAAATCCAGCGGAGATGTACATGGCAGGTGCTCAATTCTGGATGATTTGTGTGGCCTTTTTGCTTGTTGTGCCTATTTCAAGTCAACTTTATCTGCCAGTATTCATGCGCCTGCGCCTCACATCATGCTATGAATATTTGGTAACGTATTACGTACACTTTTTTCTTCATTCTTTTTCTTTACTTATACCTAACTTGGAGGTGATGCTGCGGTTTTTAGTGAAATTGTAGATTTACATAACGATATGTTCCTCTATTAACTAATCAAAATAAGTAAATGCTTGCAGGAAGTCCGCTTCTGCAAATCTGTCCGCGTGTACGCGAGTTCATTGTACATGCTGCAGATGATACTGTATACGGCCGTGGCAGTGTATGCGCCTGCACTGGCTTTATCTGATGGTAAGTCAACCTTACGACATAAGTATATAATTTCACTTTTATAACTCAACGCAGCACATATATGTTTAATGACCTTAGAGAAGCGCACCGACTCAACTAGTAGGACCTGTAGGACCACATTCATTTGCTTTGCGGATGTACCTCTACCAGCTCTGCTTAAAGACGGCGGTGGACTCGATAATCAATTAAGAATGATTTGGATTTTTAATCAATCTTTTAATCACTACAATGGTTTCATACTAAGAATCTTACTACTACAAGTTATATCATACATACAAAGCTACTAATATCAAACAATTCAAATAAAAGACATCAATGATATACATAGGTACTTAAATTGACACTAATGATGCGTCAAAATGTTCTCATTTAAAGTTGTTTAGCAAATAACGACGATGATTTACAGCGTCAATTATGCTCAAGTAATAGCAGCTTCGTCATTATTACACGCTAATAAAGCCGTAAAAGCTATTACCATACTTATTATTAGCGTAACAGTTACAGAAACCGCACATCTTCGGAATGATAGTGCCTGATTTTGCAATACCTCGCGTATCTCTACAAGGCTAGCTTATAATTTTTGCTAATTAAATAATAATAGAAAGGACATTGTTATTCTCGAGGAATTCGATGTTCGAATGTTATGAAAGCGGCGCCGAGTTTTTGTATTCTAATTTCATTTGCATAGGTAGTCAATGTCAATAGGTATTTTGCAATAGGAGCGTGACCAAAATTGTAGTCAATTTAAGGTATGCTGCATGTCGAACTTGAGTCATGGTTACTATATTGCTAACGATCGATAGCATAGGTATATAAACCGTAATATTTGTGAGGACTGTAATACATTTATTCTATACTATGTTGATGATGGTACGGACCACACAGCACCTATATAATATATGGCGATTGTTTTCAACGTTTATGACCGCAATGTCTAATACGCAAAATACCTATGTCGATGCAGCGTCTAAATGGCGTACTAAATACCTATATACTTAAAATGCAATATGTATTAGAAGCAAAACGTACGCACGAGTATGTAAAATAATACTGTAAAATACACCATGTAAAATAACTAAAATGATAAGGAATTATAAAGTGTTGAATAGATAGATATGAACCTACAAAAAACATCTAATACTAAATTGTTAAACTGAGTGTCGAGGCAACCAAAGTCGATGAAATAGAAAATTGTATTTTTGAGAATGTTATGGTGTTTATTTATTTTATCGCCATACTTATATTATGGATCGGTTTTATGTTTTCAACAGGAATTTATTAGGGCACCTGTATGATACCTATATCCCAGAACATCACAACCTTCTAATCGATGTGTTATCATAAAAAATGGCAATATTATGTTCTGCTGACCCTAAGAGTAATGAAGGCGGAATATAGGCACTGGAACTCCATAAACCATAGCGGAACATCGTGTCCTCACAGTGTTTGTTGCGAATGGCGATTATCTCAAGATGCACTCTGGCCAAGGAACGTTTATTTTAAACTAAATAAATATTATGATTACTGCTACAGTTACTGGCTAAAAGTTATAAGGCCGTTTCATATCTTAGCCTACTTGGACTCGTAAAAGGCGACTATGAACCTAAAGCGTCCTAAGATTTCCGTGCTACATTGTTGTGTTGGATATACTATACCATCAATATAATCCCTCAGGGATGCCTTTTAAGGGTTTCGTACCCAAAGGGCAAAACGGAGTCAATGAGACTTAACTGTCTGTCAGTCCGTCCATTCATATGTCCCGGGTCTCTAGGCCTAAACGCAATGTAACAAACAAACCTGAAATTTAGATATATTGTGTAAAACGTAAACCTTAAGACGAATATTTGACCTGACATTTAATTAAATTATTTTGCAAAGGGTTCCAGTACATGAGAAGGTAGCAGAAAAAAATAATTGCACCTTAGCAAGTGGGGTTTGATTGTCTAGAGCTCATGGATTAGATCAGGTACAAATATATATTTTAAATATTTTTATGTTTAGAAATAATTAAGTGGGAAGCCGTCAAATTTGACAAATAAATTCCATTTTTGTTACGGGGTCTATCTCAGAAACCAAACTCGTTAAGAAATCTTAAATTTCGGAAAATTATGTACCATAATATGGTTATTTAATTTATTTGCTGCCCGTATAATTGATCACAGCTTTAAAACCGCGTTATTGATCGGGGTTTTCGGTATATTTCGTTGGTTAAATAGAGGATAATAATATATTGCAAAGTGCCCTACCATCTTCTAAGCCCGCGAATGAATCCTTTGCGCTGCAGGCCATAGCCACATGACCGTCACTACTTCGAAACGAGCCGACAAGAAGACGCTTCTAGGTTTCCCCATGTGTATAAAATTATTATCTACTGATTAAAAAAAACGAGATTTCTGGAAAATAATGTCATCACATATCACTATGTGAATGACGAGCTCTACCTTCTGAGGCGACAAAAATGCCTTTTCTTTATGTGGTGTAAGGAGAAGTTTGTCGTGGTGAAAGAGTATGCGACTTCCGGTTTTCACGCGAACTTCCTCAAGAATTCGAATCATTACGATAAATTCATGTTTATTGTCATGTTGCACGATGTCGTAAACAGCATTTTATTTTGAATTGTTACAGTATCAGATTGAAGATCCCAAGGTTAATTGCAGCAACGTTTCATTGCACCGACCAACACGCGTGATTATGTTTTTGGCTAACAATAGTTCAAAAATATTACATGCACTTTTAAAAATTAGGAAACGCTGCAGTTTCATGATTAATAAATCATTTCATATCTTTAGAATTTTGCTTATGTATATGTGTGTACCTACATAACAATAGTCAATGTGGTCCTCGAATGTCCTCGTGGGTAATTTTGCTCTCTTCAATTAGTCGCCTGATAGCAGACATTGCCGCCGTCGACGGAGGATGTTACGAATTTAATCTTAAAGAGACCACGATCAAAAGAAGGGTATGAACGCGACACGTTACTGAAATGAGGTCAAGCAATCACTACAGCGTTGGATAAATGTACCTCCTAAACTAGGATCATGTAATCAATTTTAGAACACATAAAAAGATTATAATATTTTTTTGGTGCGCAGCGACAACTTTCACCAATCATAATAACTACTTATAACATCCATAAATACCCATCTAAATAGAACCTTATTTAAAAAAATGCTGTTACTATCTCCTTCTTTTCATTTCACAATTTTCATCTTTCTATAATTTTTCATGAAGTTTAAGCGATCGCCCAAACACCAAAGTGAAATCTATTTACAATTACGTCATTGTGTTGTTAGCGAAAACACATTGTAGAGACGAGACATGAATCGATTAAAAGTAGGATTTACTCTATCTTGCTTACGCTTTTCCCGGGGATTCTGTCATCTGTGCCCGGCTGTAGTATATATATAAGATATGGATAATGGAGGTAAAGAAGTCTCAATACACGATGGAACCTTAAAGGATAATCTCCTCTTTCATTCGGTGGCTCCAGTAGCCACCACCGCTACATGATGACCCTATCAGAGAACCCTACACCGGGACTAAGAAGACGGCTTACTCTAAACCACCTCGACGAGTCTGACAACATACATAGCACACGTTAAATTATCGTAATTTTAAGGCTCATGTAACACAAATTATATTCGCAACGAGAAACTTTTCAAATGTCAAAATTAGGGTCAAGAATTAAATAATTTAGCGGTTATATAACATGAACTTGTATTTGCAGCATTCACCTATGGTTCTAGCATTACGCTACCATCTATCATTATCATATTATGAACTAGTTACTTGTTGGTAAAAATAACTATTTGTTCATCAAATCATATCTACAAATAATAAATATCTAAGGTATGCGTGTCCTCTTTAGTTTATCAAGGTTTGCCAAGAAAACTTATACATATAGGAAATATCACAAAGTTAATGGAAATGTTTTCATAGAGCTTTCTATACTTAGTTTTGTCATATTTTAAATATCAGGTGTAGTACTAACTTGGTGAAATTTTGCACACATGTGCTTAAACCATGATCTATGCTTCTTGTTGGCCAGTTTCGTAAGATTATGAGGACTGATGATGGTTTTGTACCGGTCTATATACCTAATCATTTTCACAAATTCATAAACATCTGAATGAACTACGCAATAAAAGTATCGATATACCATAATATGGAAAAATAAGTAACTTTGTAATAATATGAATGATAGATAGAGGATAGATGTTATTAGAAAATTAGGTTTTTTTAAGTTATTGTGACGAAACAAGCTCGAGGCCCACCTGATGTTAAGCGTACCTCTGCCTATAGGTATCAGATGCATTTCATCACAAGTTATGAATTGCAATGCGCCCGTCACTTTGAGACATAGTTGGTAAGTCTCATGTGCCTCTCATTTCACTGGGTCTCAAAGGCAGCTACCGGAACACACCTTTAGATGTTTGGCGGCAGATTTTCTACTTGAGGGTGGTCGCTAGCCAGGCGGACATTCACAAAACGCCCGCCCACCATGCGGTGAAGCTCAAGCCCGCGGCGGGATTCGAACCATGGACCTGCTGCGCGGCAGTCCATAGCCAATGCCACTGAGCCATCACTGCTTCAATAGATGTTATTAAAAATAATTGCCTTCTACATAGGTAGAGGGCAATTATTATTATATAACCAAATATGGTATTGCAAAACAGCAATCCAATACTGAGGCACTGTGTTATCGATCGTAAATTGTAGGTGGGTTTGATAAATAACATCCATAAAGAATGCCGCTACTTGCCTACTATATGAAAGAGTACCTACAGTCCAATATTATTCATATTTAGCTGAAAATGTCAAATTATTTCTCAAATTATATTTTTGACCATATGCGACTTTTCACCTATGCACTTAGCTACAATAGTCGAAAAAATTGGCTTCTTTTATCTGTAGCTACAAGCTCATCGTTATCGAACTGACATTAATTAAAATTATTTTAATTACTTCACAAATAATAATAATTTAATAAATTTTTTTCTTCATCCCAAAAAACTTAGACTAAGCTATAAGTAAATTACAAAGTTTTTTTTTGTGCAGCAAAAGAAGGAGTAAGGTTCTCTGAACCTCACACTAGGGTGGCCTGTGTTGTGAGATTCAGTCTCTTCTATTATTATGTCTCTGAATATTTTATATAAACATTAAAACAATGTAAGTATTATAAAAAATATACATATATATATATATATATAAATAACTACAGTAGGAAATTACAAATGTTACTAAATATAATTTAGAAAAGCGTGTATAACTTGCTTATTAGAAACTCACTCATCAATGGTTACATAAACTATTTTCAAATGTTTTATCAAATCAACTTACATAGGAACAATAACCATAATTAGTTAACTTACGTCGGTGACGGAATGTAGATTAAAGTCCCAAGGGATTCTATGTGCGTCCCGTGAATCTGTTAAACTGCTATTACTAAAATAACATGTTTCTGTCATCCTGCAATCCAATCATATATGGGTACCTGTCGTAATTTGTTTTAAATCACCAATCAATAAAATATTCGATGCAGATTTTTATTACGTACATTTTATTGGTTTATATTTCATAATCAATGTACTCAGGTATTCAGTGTTGCTTCGTATTGCTAAAGGTGCCATCAATGGTTTACGATTATCGCTAAACTTGTCATGATAATGGTGGCCATAGGCTATCGACTCGTATCTACTTAGGCACTCTTATATGAAATAAGTACTCATTTTATGCAATGGTGCCATATAATCTAGTTACATAACGTCTTCCAATGTCTTTTATTATATATGACCCCTAAATAACTGTCTTGCATACTTCGAACGTCTAAGCAATCTTCCATACCATACATAGCAATTATGTCATAAGACTCATAAGTCATCATAACATAAATATAGACAACTACACCATGCGTGATTTAGATTTTGAAGTGGTATTGTGCGTCGTCACGTTATGTTTAATTTCACAATAATAGGTAGGTAAGTATATCCAATATATTTAACATATACATACCTACCTACCCACCTTACACGCGTGAATGGAACGGTTGCGACCGCTCCAAAATTGTAATGTCTAAACTGCATCAGGGACAAATTTACATAGATATTTCTAGATTTAAGTACGTTGTACCCATCTAATTATGCACTTGCAATAACTTTCTTTATCCTTTAAAATAGGTACCTAGTTCTGGAGTTAGCAGAAAATCATAGAATACACTTTTACATCATCATTCTTATACCTAGATCCCCGAAAATATCTAGAAGTGACATTCTATATTCAAAAATTCTTTTTGAAGCAATGATGGCCGAGCGGTAATAGCTATGGACTACCGTGCCCCAGTACCCTGAATCGATCCCTACCGCCGGCTTGAGCTTCACCGCATGGTGGAAGGGCATTTTGCGATTGCCCGCCTGGCTAGCTACCACCCTCAAGTAGAAAGTCTGTCGCCAAGCACCGAAAGGTGTGTTCCGGCAGTAGTCCTTGAGAGCCAGTGAAATTACAGGCACAATGAGACTTAACAACTATGTCTCAATGTGACGGGCGCAGTGCAATTCGTGAGTTGTCATGAATTGTAACTGTTATAGGCAGAGGTTAGTAACATCAGGTGGGCCTCGAGCTTGTTCCGTCACAATAACATAAAAAAAAAACAACAAAAAAAATATATTTATTTCTGTTTGGTCTAGATCAAATATTAATAATAGGTTTAGTTTAGTGAAGTTTATATATTATTTCTCCCGCCAAAAAGAACTATTTTTTTGGGCATGCTCCATGGAAATTGAAAAAAAATCATCACAACGGACCTCAATCCGATACTTATCGATATTGATCATTAGATCACAAGATTTTTAAGGATTTAGATGCATCGACGTGGCAAACTACAACGCTCACTATAATAGGTCTCATAGATGATCGAGTAACCTTTTTCGAGCAATTAATTTTTGATCGAACGGCTTTATATGTCAAGTAGGGAACCCCTTTCACAAGCTTTTTTGTCGTTCATCGAATAAACTAGTACTTAGGTAAGATAGGAAAATAATACCTATAAATCGAACAATAATAATTCTTACAGTTTTACTACCCCTTTTAAATCCGCCATTATACTCTGCTTCCGCAGGTCTACTACTCAGGTATACCAGATATATATACTTCGTCTCGTCTTTTCCTATCTGAATTGAATGGTATTCGATAGTACCGCGATTTTGAGAAGTGATGAAATGAAGAATTTGATTATTTTAATGAATTTACAATGAAACTTTTTTTATTATTTCTTTAATTATAATTTGGTCTTTTACAGTAACTGGATTGAACACTTATCTCGCGGTAACGTTGGTGTACGTCGTCTGCATTTTTTATGCATCTCAGGTGAGCATTCTTCCCAAACTAGTAATTAAAATATATACAAAGTGTAAATTAATACGACTATAAACTGTTTTATAATGCCAATGCATTCATTGCTTTGAAATGTTTCGAATGGCAAAATGCAGATTTCAGAGTAATTGCAATTTTATTAACACTAAAAATGTAGACTTAACTGTATAGTCCCACCAACTTATCTGTTCAGGCGGCATAAAAAAGAACTACAACATTCCTTCAAATTTTGACAGTTTGTAGTTGATTTCCTTGACCAGTAGCGCCCTCGAAAATTGCACAGTTAAGTTGGTGGTACTATACGAGTATGGAATCGATTTCTTAAGTGTTTCTAAAGTATTTTGCGAATATTAAACATATCTATTAAACGACTTTAACTGACTTCGTGACGTGACCACGATCGCTAAATGGGTTCATACGTCGCCGTCGGGATCAAAATAATATGGAATAATCTTATAAGTGTTGTTACTCTTCAGGGAGGCATGAAAGCTGTGATAATGACGGATACATTTCAATCGGTGGTGCTGGTTGGTTCGCTGGTGGTTGTTGTGGTCATGGGATCCGCGCAGGTCGGCGGCCTGGAAGCCGCCTGGGACTACGCCCGGGAAACCAACAGACTACATTTCTTCGAGTAAGTAAATATTTTATACTAATAACGAGAAATGTTTGCTTATATATATAACTACCAATAATTGTCAGAAATCAATAGCATGATTTAATACCAACCTAACTATGTTATCTGGTAGAGTAGCGCTAATACAATATCAAACGCATGCATTGCATGGTGGTAGGGCATTTTGCGAATGCCCGCCTGGCTAGCTACCACCCTCAAGTAGAAAATCTGACGCCAAGCACCTAACAGTGTGTTCCGGCAGCTGTCCTTGAGAGCCAGTATACTTCTAGGTTAGCCTGAACAACATCATCATCACTTACCATCAGGTGAGATAGTGGTCAAAGGCTAACCTATCAGGCATAAAAAAATGCATAGTTGAAACATACAATGTTTTTTTTTTATTTTTTCTATATGTATACGCAATTGGGATAGACAGAGACAGATGTAGCGAATCTTTCCAAAAACTATGCGTCTCTCTTACGGCTTTAAACATTTCCCGGGTAGATTTGAAAATGTTTATAAAAATAACGATCACATTTATTTGGTGAACATATTTCATATGTTCGACGGCTTTTATAACATCAATACTAATTGTCAGGTGGACAGTGGCGTGTAAAAATTGAGTATCTGGGAAAACGGTAAAATGTAGTTAAGGTAGGAAGTTTTTGAAAAATTACATGGGAAATCAGGAGAATGACAGTTGTCATTAGACAAATGACAACTGTCAAAAATTCAAAATGGATTCAAGATATCCAACAAACTATCTCCTACAGTTTCTGAGATAACTACGCCTCTTTTATCAATACACATACCTATTCATAGTCACGTTCTCGCAAACGGGCGTAACGAGCCAATTCTTGTGTCTATACCTGATAAGCATGTATACCTATCTACATTAAAAAATGCACAAATTCGGTAGTTGCAAAATATGTAGACTGTCGTACATAATATCATAATCATATTTAACTACTCTATCATGAACATAACACCAAGACAACAATATGCTAATTATTAATATTGCCTATCTCACATTCGCCTTGAGCGTAGATATACTATATAGTGAGGTTGGTTTTCTACATTTACTACTTACGTAAATTGAAATTGACCCGCAACCCCAATTTTGTTTGCTTCGCCACGCCTGGTCATTACGTTATTTTAATCTGGCGTGGCTAATTAAGATTGCTACGTAGATGCTTTTATGTTATTTATGCATAAATTACCTACAGGAGGCTCATAGTAGCATTGGGAATCAGCATAGCGTGATAATATTTTGCAAACTGCAAACGGTGACCCTGTGTGACGATTAACAATCCATAATTCGAATAAATTAATATGTCTACAATAAAAACCGGCCTAGTGACAGTCGGGCCTCGCTCTATTAGGGTTCCACAACAACCCGTTAAAGAAAAAACTAAGTTACCTACTTATCTTGTTTTTATGTCAGCTTAACCACATTCAGCTCAGTCGCTCAACAAGCTATGCTCGAAGTTTCATTGCGCGATAAAATCCGGAACGTGGATATTCGCCAAAGAATTAAAGTCACCGACACAGCTTTCAGAATTTGCAAGTTGATGTGGCAATGGGCGGGCCACATTGATTGACGAACTAATAACCGATGGGGAAGAAAGGTTCTCGAGTGGATATCGCATTACACCGGAAGACGTAGAGTTGGTAGGGCCCCCATTAGGTGAACTGACTACAACGTTAAAGTCGCAGTTACCCAATGGTTACAAGCGGCTAATAGCCGTTCTTTGTGGTGTTCTATGGGACAGCCATTTGTTCAACAGTGGACGTCTTCTGGCTGATGATGAACCACCTTACGAACACGTATATATAATAGTAGGATAATTTATGAATCAGTGCTTATCATGAGTATCGTCCCTTACAAAAACCAGTGAAAGGCATTTTTTCACAAAAATACATTTTTATTTCCTATTCAAGATCTAAATGCTGCTTAAAGCAGTTATTTATGACTGTATGATAAAGCAACTGCTTATATTATTTTATCATAGAAAAACATCCCCATTCATGTAGTTTTGGCTCATTATAGGGCACATAACAATCGCGGTTTATTATCTGAATAAAGAGAGTAAGCATTTATAAGGTTTAAGTAGTAAGGAAAATATTAAATCTGCATAATGTCATGGGAAAAATATTTAATGCCACTTTAGCAGGTTTTTATTTTTTTTTTCTTTTTTCAAAGTGCAAATAACCATATTACAACCAAAATAAATGTATGTTTAGTGAAGTTAGAATAACAAAGTTTGCTGAATGAGGGCGGAATAATGGAAAACAACACTGAAATTCTTTGAGTAACTTTTCGGCTCCATTATCATTGCTTGCTTCATCTTTTAATTTTAAAAAATCGTTCAACGCTTTTTTAAAGTTGGTCATCTACCTATAAATGTCTTCGAGCTACTTTTCATTAATCATTTTCATGCATTCATTTTCGTTTTAAAATCACGCTCGGGCCAATTATTGACCGAGCAAGCGCAAAACGCGAGCCAATCGTCTCCGTTTCAGCTTAGGCAAAAATGATTTGATATGTCTGTCCGGCGGATGTCCGGATGTTCTCATTTACAGGCCGCCTACTCTCAACCGATTGTCGTGAACTGGTGACAAAGTTCAATAATTATACGATTTTCTAAAGGTAGATGACGAGGGTTTGAAAACTTAAATAAAATCATATTGCAGGCGCAGTCTTTAGCTTACAGAGCTATTAGTTATAATGATTTATTTATATAAATATATTCGTATTCAAAAATCACAATTACTCCGAATTCCTTACTCAGCAGAAGTATGTGATGTAACATAACTATTTTGTATTTTTAGCATGAATCCTGACCCCACGGTCCGACACTCGTTTTGGTCCGTGGTTGTCGGAGGAACGATGTATTGGACCAGCATGTTCTGCGCTAACCAGGCGTCAGTGCAGAAGTACCTGTCGGTGGAAAGGATCGGGCAGGTTCGAGTGGCGCTATGGGTCTCGGCCTTCAGCCTCATAGGCGTATACTCCGTGAATTTCATCACTGGCGCCGTCCTAGCCTTGCATTATGCAGATTGTGATCCGATTCAGGTAAACACGTAGGCGTTCATTCAAATGCAAACACGAGTTTAAAAACAAAATTAGAGGCCTTTGTAGTCGAATGTCGTCCGATTATGCAATTTCTGTATCCGAATTCTTTCGTTTACGATATAACTTTACGAGTCATTATACGGTCGTATTGATTTTTAATAGGTTGTAACTATTTAAAGCTTACATAGGTACGCATTAATTTGTCATTAAAAGGAAAATAAAATAAGTTAATATAAAAATATCCCAATTACCTCAGGCTGGGAAGATACACGCCTCCGACCGACTTCTGCCGCTGTATGTGGTGAGTGAGCTGGGCGGTTCCCGAGGGGTGCCAGGCTTCTTTGTCGCTGGTATCTTCGCTGCAAGTCTTGGGTAACACTACTTCCACTTACTTTTGATTTTTCATTGTATTTTTATGTCAATTTAATTCACTCAATTACACATCTAAAATGAAACACAAAAACAACGATGATTCCCTATCCGCACAGCTTGACAACAGATTCGTTACTGGCTCAGATCATAACTTCATATTAAATTGGGGTTAGGATACAACTGGTAATGTCCAGATGAAATTCTGGTTTCAATTTGATAATGTTGCGAATATTGTTTCAATGTTTGCTTTGCGGATGCGGTTTATACTAGATGGATATTACCTCGATCTTGATACCTATAGAATAGATACATACTTACTAGAACTTATTGGTCAAAATACATTTTTATATGGACATTGAGAAGATGACAAATCTGATTTATTTGTATCAATGTTTTCGTTACACAGAACTGTAGCGTCTGCGCTGAATTCTTTAGCAGCCATCGCTTGTACTGACTTTGCGAATGGACTTCTCGGCTTCACATTACCAGAAAACAAAGGAGCTTTGGTAAGTGCAATCATAGTTATCAGAACGTGATGTTTAGGTACCTACTGTCATAGATTAAAGTAGTTTTTTTATTATGTTATTGTGACGGAACAAGCTCATGGCCCACCTGATGTTAAGCGGAATAACCTCTGCCTTTAACAGATGCATTTCATCACAAGTCAAGAATTGTACTGCGCCCGTCACTTTGAGACATAGTCGTTAAGTCTCATATGTGTGTAATTTCACTGGCTCTCAAGGACAGCTGCCGGAACACACCGTTAGGTGCTTAGCGACAGATTTTCTACTTAGTCGCTAGCCAGGCGGGCATTCGCAAAATGCCCTTTCATCATGCGGTGAAGCTCAAGCCCGCGGCGGGATTCGAACCATGGACCTGCTTCAAGGCAGTCCATAGCCAATGCCACTAAGCCATCACTGCTTCAAAAGTTAAAAAAAGTTTGGTTCTGTCACCATATCATGCAAGCCTACTTTGCCATATTTCACCACGTCGTCACTTTAAACGAAAACGTTACTGTACCGACCACTAAAAATTATGAAATATCTTGTTGAAGTCGATACAATTTAAAACACTGGCCTCACATTATCATAAGTCGACTTCCACAAGTTATTTCATACATTTCAGTGTTGGAAGTCGAATAAGTTTTTTTTTAATTTCTTTTTCACTCTTTTTAGTGATTAATATTGTTCACAAGATCATGTGTGAACACATACACACACATTCCCTGACACATATAATTTTATTATTTCTATAGCAATCAGTAATTTATTTTAATTATTTACTCTAACTATATTATATAATTACAATAGAAGTATTACGACTGTCTAATTAAAATATAAGTATAATTAGTAAAAAGTAAATCCGTAATTGGCCTTAGGTATAACTAACTTATAATAAAGCTTATTTAAAGGCCGTGGATTTTGTTAATAATAAAAAACACTTTTCACTAACACAAATTGCAGTTACCATCAAAATCATCCTGGTATGCAAATACAT
The DNA here is from genome assembly GCA_963890685.1 of Plagodis pulveraria. Lineage (NCBI taxonomy): Eukaryota > Metazoa > Arthropoda > Insecta > Lepidoptera > Geometridae > Plagodis > Plagodis pulveraria. The sequence continues at coordinate 21,658,020 of OY982957.1, forward strand.
TATCCAGTTAATTGACTACTAAAAGTAAAAGTAACTTAAAAAGTACTCAACCGATTTTGATGAAATTTAAATGGGACTGGAGGTATAGTCTACCCAACAAGAAGAATCATGAAACTCGGATCACAATTGGGGGAGTAATCGCATAACAAGCATTCAAAACATATAATCGAATTAATAACCTCCTCCTTTGTTGGTTCCCGGGTAAAAATACACCGTTTTAGACGAGAAGGCTATTTTTTTTTAATGTTCAGATTTTTACTGTTGATATGTTGTTAAGTTGAACATATTTAAAAAGTTAAACCTATATTGAAAAAGCTGCCGGAACACACTGTATATACGGTGGTTCGCGAGAGATTTTCTTCTTAGTTCGCAAAATGCTTCTACTTACCACCGTGCAGTGCTGGTTAGCTCCGTGGCATTATTTGAACGACGTCGCGCATGTAACAAACTCCATAAGGGAGGTCCATCCATACCCACTCTAACTGAACAACCATCGCTTCAAAAGTATTTGTTATTTATTTAACCATTTCGTTACATTACATAACATTGGTAACTCAAATCGGTACAGAAGAAATACAAAGCATTAAAGCATGTCTTAAATATAACACAATGTCATAATACAAGTACAACTAAGCCACTTCTTTACATCCTCAAAAAAAAATAACTAACTAAGCATGCAAATCAGAAAATAACAACTCATGTACTCGTTGATATGGTAAAATGGATGGCTTTCAAAGAATTCAATTTCAATCTTGACTTTATTTAGAGGGAGACGTTATTTCCAAAGGCAATTTATAATACATAACCAGTTTAAGGCAGAGACCATGTTTATAGGTTTTAACGAGTGTAGTATATCCCCACTAATTGATTTCTTATGTTTTCCGTTGCAGATAGCCCGGTGGGTATGCTTGGCATGCGGCGCGATATCCTTCGGGCTAGTGTTTGCTATAGAGCACTTAGGACCCGTGCTGCAACTAGCGCTATCCTTCAACGGCATGGCCGGAGGAGTGTCTTTGGGACTGTTCTCGCTGGGCATGCTATTCCCATGGGCCAATGCTAAAGTAAGTCTTTAAGTGAGGTGTATAAATATACTTTGAAATAATAATAATCCCACCTAGCCGTTTTCGGCTGCAGTGACTTGGGCTTTGGATTTTAAAATTAAATTTAGGGGCTTTGATGTTTAGCCCTTATATGACTAACATATCCGATTTTACCGGTAAACGTGCGGTTACAAACGAAGTAATGATGGCCCCATAGTAGTGAGTATGGACTTACGCGTAGAGGGTCCATGATTTGAATCCTGCAAAGGAGTTGAGTACAGAACACTCATGTTTTGTCAGTACGCATCATGACGAAATATCGTGGCAAAATCTGAATTATCCCTAATAGTAGAATAACGTCTAACGAACAAAAGTCGTGAAGGCTATTATAAAAATTTAAACATCAATGGTAGTAATGGAGTGGGAAATTATTGTGTAACTCACGAACATAAGTAAAAATCTAACATCTTTATGGGAATGTTTTGATAGGTATCTTTTCGATATTATCATGGAAGTTTTAAAGAGCTTTCTCGTACGTAATTGCGAACCTATGATAACATTTAACGCATATTTCCTGGCGATTCTGCTGCACTAGATTGCCGAGATGTCAATGTATTTAATACGTATAACGGTAGCTGAATATCTTTCGGAACCGTCGGATTATTTCGTTAGCGCGATGCAGGATTTCATACATTCTGACGCACTTTGTATAGTAGAGTGTTAATAGCGATAGCGCCATCTAGGAACAAAAATTATTATAATTAAACTTCTTGTAATTTTTAAATTATAATTAAATTTAAAAATTACAAGAAGTTAATAGTGAAGAAAGATATCTTAATAAATAGTTCATTTAATATAGAATTACTCACTACCACAGAGATGGAGACGAATTCTCTGATGATGACTAATTGGTTGAGCCTTTTTGACCAACAGGCTAAAGCTAGAATGGGCAGAATGGATATTGGTTTCAATGTCCAATCGTGACCAATATAAAAGGACAATTGTTCAGCTTAGAGATACATTTTTTACTTAAGGGTTTGTTGTGTACTCAAGGTGGCGTCTTGGGTATTTTGTCGAAGCTGCGAGAGGCTAGTATAAGGCATTGACTTACATGCATGTTCCCCAGGGTGCAGTGTGGGGCGGCGTGGCCGGGCTGGTGCTGGTAGTAGCGGCGGGCGGAGGCGCGCAGCTGGCGCAGGTGCCGGTGCATCGCCTGCCGCCTTCCATCGCCGGCTGTCTATCATCCAACCTAACACTTGATGTTAGCCCTGTGTAAGCGCATTCACATATTACCAAGAGTATATTACTTACGATGCTTTGTCAAGGCAAGCGATCCATCCCGAAATTCCAATAATTCCTGCATAACTTGGAGAAAACTGTATGTTCTTGCAGCTGTATTTGAAAGCCAGTTTCCAATCAAAGTTTAAACAATTTTCGGTATCATCATCACTCATCATCAGTAATAGGAATAGGTAAAGCTTATTCACCTAAACATCGAGGAACACAGACAAAAATTGGAGACTTCCTTATGACTATTTATTTTAGGTTAAGACCATTTTCGACATCATCAAGTGAGTCAAAGTCTATCCTATCCTATCCTATAAGAAATATAAATTTAAATTTCTCCTGCTCAAATATCCTGCGATTTAAAACTTCAGTCAAGAGGGGTTGCCACAATTCCCACACTTGGCAGGTGTTCACGGGGATCGAAGTGCAAGATGGCCGTTCAGAAGGCGCTGCTGCCCAACTGGTATTTTTCACATCATCGCCTCTAACAACTCCCACAAAAATAAGGGAGGATGAAATTCTAGCCCACCCGGCACACCACGGGTTGATGGTAATCAGTATAGCCGCAATATATCTACGGTTTGTAGACAGTAAAGAGGCAAAACACTTGATTTATGATTTGTATTCGCTTTTCTGGTCACATATTCTTATTCCGAGCGTTCCATCTACATTTTTTATGTAATCTGTGCTTAAACCCAATTCGACTGATATTTCCAACAAACATAACAACAACGTAATTTGGAAATCTTAATCATGCTAGTAATAAAGTTTTATAGTGTTTAGGTACCCTACTATTTTGACGATAGTTTTGAAAAAAATTGTCGGTATGTACTTATGATAACAAATTTGTGTAGTTTTTTTACTAGGTCGCTTACTATGCTATATCACTTATTTCATTTGTTCCACATAAAACAATACTTTACTACTTCCAAATACTTTCCTACGGTGTATACAGCAAGTCGGTTAAGCCATGATGAACTCTATTACCCAGGTAATTAGTAGGCCTCTTGAACAAGACTTTGTCTTCGTGGGTTGTGCAAAACTACTATATTTACGTGTGAAGGGCAGTAGCAATTTAAGTTACTGGGCGAACGAGACAAGTACTAATCTCCAAAACTCGGAGTAACTAGCGTTAAGCAGTAGCCATGCAGAACGGTGAGATTGCAACTGTAATGGGCTGGTGTGAAGCTTATCTTTAGGCGGTCGGACTTGTCCGCTATAATATTAACCAAAAGCAGGATTTTTTAAATCCTAAAAAAAAAAATTGGTATACTTTACTGTATCGTATAAGCTGGATGGTCCACTGCCGAATATCCTTCCCCATTAAGGGTCCCCCGTACGTATTAGGGATCGCAATGTAAGATTTCGTAAAAGACGAGGGGAAAATGCGATTATGTACTGAGCAGTATGCCATCACTTACGTGCATGTGAGAGGGTGTTACTGCTCATTAATGAACAGACAGGGTTCCTTACTTTCCCAAGAGGTAGCGCGTATGGAAGGGGTATAGCGAGAGCATTCCCAAGGAAGGTTAGCGTTAGGTAGACCATCATTCGCAATGGCTAATTGTTTCTTAGATAATGTTTGCCCAATGAGAGGCCGCCTCCACGTCCCTGTAAGATGCATACTTACAGGTATACCATCAAACCGAATGCATTTTTTTATATATATGTATGTGTGATATGGATAGGAATAGGATGTAATATGGTAAGCTGAACGATCCCTAGCCTGATCACCCGGGGGATCCCTGTGAACTCATCAGTTCCTCAGAATATTCCGTACGTAAAATTAAATAAAGTCGCTTTATTATCAAGCGCTCGTAGCGGAGCGTGCTCAGTCAATCTTAACCGATTACAAGGATAAGAAATGTTTGCTGCGATCATTACCTACTTAGATAGGTTACTACTGGTAGCTTTGTCTGAGGGCTTCCATGCTTCGGAGAGCATTATGAACCGTCGCCTCCGGTCTCGGTTGTTGATAGATTGTGGTCAAAGCACAGATTACCTATAAGTCAAAGACTTATTTTTGTGAAATATTTTGTTTTTGTGTTTGTTTATGTGTATTTGACAGAATAAGCGCCTGATGTTTAAAGTCTCTTATGCCTGTAATTTAATATTTAATATTTTTTATTACTTAGCTCGATGTAAATATTCAAATCTCTATTCAAAGGGAGCGCGGCGCGGTCCAGTGTTACCGCGAAGAGCGTTTTTCTTAAAAAAAATAATTTCAACTCAAAATGTTTGTAAGGACTAGCAGAAGTCAACCCTAAGAGGTTGTTATCATTTTACCAATAACCCTGTATATCAGTAATCAAAAAGAAATTAAATTTGTTGATTCCAGTGAAGTTTACGATGAAGCCGTGTTCTGGTTGTTCCGAGTATCATACCTGTGGTACTCCGGGCTGGGGTGCGCTGCGACGCTGCTGGTGGGGTTGGTGGTCTCATTCGCTACCGGAGCCATGGACCCAGCCAGTGTGCCCATCGACCTTATAGCACCGCCCGTTGTCAACTTCCTCAACTCCTTGCCCATCAGAGTAAAGGTACCTGCTTAATTTCTCCTTTTTTCTTGGTTTTTCTGACAATATACATTTTCAGCAGCAGCCCGCATTATGGGTCAGAGCCCGCTAGATGACAACAGGCTCGCCCCATACTACATAATATGGAAATATTTCTGAAGAAGCGTGGGTGTTTAGACACCTGTAACTATCACTTCAGGGAATAGAGGCGTCACGATATGTTCGTTATAAAATGAAATGTTACATGTACAGACGTAGTGGTTATCTATCTAAGTAACCACGTACTATGAATCACCATATATTTTTTTTCATAGGGGGCGAGCCTATTGACATCTATCGAGCACAGTTCCATACTAGTAGACTACTGATTTTTTGTCAGTAAAACTCAATCGATATCCTTCCCAGAAACCCAAATCCAGATTCAAAAGCTGCTGTCGTCGAGGTATATTTCTTCGTATATAATGTAGGCATTATTTCTTCGTATATAATGTAGCAATTTATATAAAAGGATTAGCATGAAATTTAACATTTTATTTAAGGGTTGGGATCATACTAACAACCTTGAGGCCCTGGTTGTATGGGTAAGCACAGAATGCCGTAGATCAGATTTTTAGAATCAGACGCATTTTTAATTTAACGTAAACCTTTATCGATAAACAAGTAAATTTTCGTGCTCTTTTAGTGAAAATCAAAGCATTCGCATAGTTCCAACTGCGTTATTACCATTTACCATTACCTAACACCAATAAAAATATTAGAAAAAAATAAAAATTACTTCTCATATCTTGTAATGTATATTTTTTGTAAATTATAACTAAAAAAATATCAACAAAAAGTTCCTTCACCTTAACGCTTATTGAAAGCCTTATAGAAATACTTTTATGCAGAAACATTTAATAGGCTGTTTTCTATAGCTTGCCGTACATCCAACCAGGCCAACAACTGATCATTACAAAGTATTAACTAACAAGTATGTACTCGTACTTTTTTTTTATTGTTTTATGTTATTGTGAAGGAACAGGCTGGAGGCCCACCTGATGTTAAACGGACTAACCTCTGCCTATAACAGATGCATTATTATGTTAATAAAGAGCCGGTAAAAAAAAACAATTAAAAAAATCTAAGTATATATGTCATCGAAGTTTAGCTAACGTACTTATATATATTCATTTTGGGATATACCGACAGGGTTATTGGAAAATTGCTTACAACCTCTTAGGGTTGACTTTTGATGGTCCTAACAAACATTTTAGTGAAAGACAATGCCTACTCCGAGCGAAGAGGGCCCGCCCGCGGCAACACTGGACCGCACCGCGCTCCCTTTTAATTGAGTTTTCAGGCACCAGACACTTTTAACATGAGGTGGTCCTCGAGATTATTCCGTGAACAAAAAAATAAACAATAAAAGTGCTTTTATTTATTATGACTGGAGGGAAGTCTATAATTTTCATACAAAAAGAGAAAACGTTTCTACCCCCCTAAACAATCACCGAATATGATGATTTTTGGAAATAATATAGATGTTATCAATATCCAGGCTTATAGGTTTTGATTTTTATCATTATATCAAAGGAATTTGAATTAATGGGTATTTAAATACCGATGTTTTCTCAAAACTTGTATCTTTAGTGTGTGAATTATTTATAGGAAAAATAATGACAAATGAAGCAAAAGGAAAACCTATAGACTTGTTTATTCAGTCAGTTACAACATTTTTAGATTTGATAAATGTTTACTATAGGAGAACAGTTTTCTCCCAGAACGCAAATTATGCGCAAATTCAAAGTCAAAACTTGAAGAAGCAGCAATTGCGCGCTATCTCCTTATCACGCTATATTCTGTTCGGGTGTTCAGCGGCGATACAGCATCACTTTGTTAAAATACCTATTTTTCTGTAGGAGCTTCTGTTCCCATTCCTCTTAAAGAGAACATTTACCTCAAAATGCTAGCAGATGTTAACCCTGAGAGGTTGTTAGCATTTTTCCAATAACCCTGTATGTTATCAGAAAAATTGCTGAAAACTCTAACACTGGAAGTCGGGTATAAGGGTAATAAATGTAATTTATTTTTTTAAATGAAGTAAAGGTCGAGCCCATTTGTCATTCGCCAGTGTCTATGCGGTCACTACTCGGTTGGGTGACATTTGTAACTGAGCGCGATTCTCTTAGGTAATAGAAAATATATACTGTATTTAAAAAAACAAACACAAACATAGATTCATAAAATAATGTTCAAATCGAAATAAAAAAAAATCTTTCTCGGTTTTTCATAATGCTGAACTCTACCAACGACTTGCACTTGAACTGTTTTTATACGTCAAGGATCTTTTTTTTTCCCTCTGCATTGTGATGAATTGGCGTCGCACGTTGTGCATTTGCCAGAGTCATGGATCTTAATACGTTTTTTCTACAGAAAAGGTTACGGATACCCACCAGATTGGGGTCGGAGAGACGGCGCAGCTCGAGCGTCCGCCCGCCCAGCATGGCCGATGACAAGGACACGCGGCGGCGGCGGCGCCTCTCGGAGCTCGCTGGAGGAGTCTTCTACAGCGACTCGCCTCTCACCTTCGGCCACGACAACCCGGCCCTTGGTCTCGACTCCGAGAAACCGCCACCGGACGAATACAGCCCTGAAACATACATCAAACTCGAATCCACGTGTTTCAATCACACGCAGACCAACTGTTAGCGATTGAGGTCACATAAAAAGTCGCGACTAACTGCTGTGAATTACTGCAGCTTATCAGTATAATACAACCATTCTTGTGCATTAGGTACATAAAAATGTATGTACTTCGTGATTGCGAATTGTGCATGAGATTTTAATACAGCTATAGGTATTTAGATATAAATTAGAGAATGCGAATATCAGTGCCAATGTAAGTTAGAAGCCAAAGGATAAGTAGATATATTAAACTATCACTAAGCTAAACCTAATTTATTTCTAGTATTATCTGGAAGGGAGTTATTATATGGAATTATGATTAAATACTGTTTAACAAAAGCTTCAGTTCAATTACTATTTAGAAAAGCTTTGATTATTAGAAAGCAATAATTGTTAGCTATTTGAAGTTGTATAATTGTTACTTACGTTTAGATAATTAAGTTACCGTCTGATAAAGATGTCAAGGCTATTTTTTTATGAAACACAAATGTACTTTGTTATTATTACGTACTAATGTGGTTATGTTTTAAGCCTCTTTCTTTCGCTTATATAAGCATAAGTATTAATCTTCAGCATAAGAGCCCGCCTAGATTATTCAATTCGATTAACTGTCAGATTATTTTACAAACCAAATAAGATCTACAATACTTCCATAATATTAGTTTCAAATGCAAATCTAATTGATTTTACTAGTTTTAACTGCATATTTAACAATAACAATCTCAATCAAACCCACTTATACATTTTCTATTTTTATTATGTGACTTTTTTGAAGTTTATTTAAGGAGTGAATACATAACACTATCATTAGATTTTTTATCTACAAATAAAAGGAAATACCAAGTAGTCCTTATTATTTTATTTCTCATTTTAAATTTACACTTAAACAATATATGAAGGCAGCAAAATGGAATCATCATACCATATCGGTACATTTAACATCAAGGCCATTGTGATAAAATAGGTAGGCACCTATATATAATATTATTATAAACTCAATATATAAAGGCATATTTTAAACCAGTCAAGCTGCCTCCAGTTTACAATGGTTTTGAACATAACATTTATTAAATAATATTTGCGCAAAATAAGAGAATTTTTAACAGTAATTTCACAGGCATGAAATATAATTTAATTATTTATTAATATAATTTCACGACAGTAAGTCTTGATTTTGTAATGTTTGCTGCTGATGAATTTCTTGCATAGTTGAGACTGGTAACGTGGCACTCACTGTTATAGGAGGCATCCCAGGAAGTGATACAGGAGTCACTAGAGACATGCTGGCAGATATTGGTGGAGGCTGAATAGGTGTTTGAGCAAAGCTGCTCATGTCGAATGTTGGAACTAGATTTGGTGGAGTCTGAGGATAAGCAACAGCTGCTGGTGGTGGAACTTGTGACTGAGTATAATTTGGCATCATAGGTATGTAGGGCTGTGGCTGGTTCATTGGAATGCCTGGTAAATTTGGTAGTGGTGCTGGGGGCTGCATATTTGATACAGATGGTATGCTTCCTAAGTTTGTTAGAGTTGCATCTGCTAGATCTGAAAGCAAATTAACATATGTATTACTAAAAATGTGACAGAAACTCACAGATTCATTTGTGCTGGATAGATGGTTATTGTGCTAAAGTCATTTTATCAGCAACTTTCAGTCTGAATGAGAAGCAATTCCTTGAGCTTTATACCCACTTAGAAATTTTTGGGTGGTGCTGTGCTTAATAAATTTCTGTGATAAAACTCAGAAATTTATTTTTTATTTCTGACAGGTAACCCTTTGAACACAGTCTCAACTGATGGTTAGTGATGATGTGGTCAAAGGTGTTAACAGGCTTAACCTAGAATGACTGGCTCTCAAGGACAGCTGCCGTAACACACCGTTACGAGCTTAGCAACAGATTTTCTACATACTAGCCAGGCGGGCATTCACAAAATGCCCTTCCACCATGCCGAGAAGCTTAAGCTCGTGGTGGAATTAGAACCATGGACCTGCTGCGCAGCAGTCCATAGCCAATGCCACTGAGCCATTACTGCACTGCTTCAAAACTACTTAATAAGTCATGATTAAAGAACTATGAACAAATATCATCAAAATTCATTCGCTATTTTTGAGGTGTGGCGAACACAAGTTGCAGATTTGTAATATTAGTAAGTTTATGGGGTGCTTAAGGTATGCTCTGACTTAAATAAAAAGCTGATCCAAAATTCCAAACATAGATAACGATATTTCACTTTGAAAACTATCGCGAGTTTTATACATATTAACTTATTGTGAACCGGCCAGGGCCCGCGATATATTTACCGGAAAGATTCCGACAACCACCAGTAAATACAACGCGGGCCCTAGCCGGTTTTTAATAAGATAATATAGATAACAATAGTTTGTATATAGAATATAAATTCACACTTAACCTCTGAGGATTGGCTGTTAATATATTCACAGGATTACTCAAGATTACAATAGATTTATATTGTTTATTTCAGTACCAATCTAGAGGGATTAAGGAGCCTAAAATTAAACCTTCAATAAAACCTTATAATAGGTAAAATTAAATTGATATTAGAATTCTGCATTATACTTACTGCTGGAATATGTAGCCATGTTTGAAACAACTGATTGCGCATGCGACATTGCTTGTGGTAGATTTTGAGTAGTTGCGTGTGGTGGAGTTTGCTTGTGAGTAATATGGCTTGGTGCTCCAAAGTTACCCGGGTTCACGAGTGGAATGCCAGATAAGAATGGAGGCGGAGGACTCTGTTGCTCTGCATTAGCACTAGGTGCTTGAGGTGCACTAAGTAGAGGAGCATCTTCTCCATTAATATTCAAGTTTTGTACGCCTGCTGTTATGTTTTGTTGCCCAACAGCTGATAAGTTTTGTTGTACACTAACAGACGACTGGTCACCGATTGGAGGAGATGTCTGAAAAGTTTAAAATTATTTATTTAACTACATGATGCGACTACAAGCTGCCACACAACATAATGAATTTCAGATGACTGAGCACCACCATTTAACATTTACAAATTCAATGATATGATCAAGCTGGATATTTGGTCTAACTACTGGATTCCGGCCCCGGTGGGTGCCTGGAAAGAATTTCACCCCCCTATTGCTACTTGTGGCTGTCTTATGAGGCGACTAAAGGCAGATCCGTGACACTCTATCGTACGTGAGAGATCGCAACGATGACCTTGTGTCGGCGCGCGTGAGCAATAGAGTTGAAGCAGTTAGTCTTTTCATACAAGAAAATAGGAAAAAAAATAACTGGACTGCTTATGCTCATGACTCTGACTATTTTTAATGGGTTATTATTTTATACAACTCACTTGATGGAGTTTGCTTTTATAAATCTCGAATAGCTTTAATTTTAGTTTATCTTATCACCGATATTACTATATTCTTTAAATACCATAATAAATAATCAGAATGCCAACTTATAAATTACTCGGATATACAATCGATTTCTTTGATTCGTTTTATAACTTTTGTTTGTTGTATTTTATTATTGCGAAAATTGTGAATTGAGAATGTTATTTCTTTCCTCTCCTTTGTGTTACTGCTACAACCGTGAACACAACAATATTTACCGCCCGGCAATGTAACAAAACTTCAAGCCAGCCTAGCTGAGAAAGAGCGAGCGAACTTCTTGAATTACAGGCGCAACTAGACACCGCGCGGCCCGAGCACCACCCGCGATTTCTGTCGCACTCCCATATGGACGCGAGCGCTTTTACGAGCACACATACTCGAGTGTCGCTTCTTCTGGTGTATATATGTTCTTTGCTAACGGTAAAATACCGGAAGGTGGGCAGTAGCGCTTTCTGAGGAAATTATATCTTATGCTGCTGTCCTCAAGGCGCCTGCGAAGCGTGGGGATTATGACAAACCACCTTTAATGGGGGAGGCTGTGTTCAGCAGTGGACAATTCGGCTGATACAATACAGTACTGGATCATATTTGATATAAATTTTACCAGTTACAGTGTTCTAACTTTTTCTTTTATGCTTGAAGGTTAGCTTTTGACCACTACTGACGATGGTAAGTGATGGGGTGGTCGAAGATATTGTTCAGGCTAAGCTAGAATTACTGGCTCTCAAGGACAGCTGCCGGAACAGACCGTTAGGTGCTTGGCGGCAGATTTTCTACTTCAGGGTGGATTCAGCCAGGCCAGCATTCGCAAAATGCCCTACCACCATGCTAAAACAACTGCTATTATTATTATATTATATTAACAGGTTCCTTATGGTTATTGCATAGTTATAAGGTATAAAGGGAATGCCCGCCTGATTGATTTGATGGTTTGGGGGAAGATGTGGCCCACATATGATTTCAGATTAAACATTTGTTGTATAAAGAGGATCAAAGAAGATTATTGGTGCTTTGGGATAATGTAGAGGCAGAATCATGGGGAGGTTTGTGGTGAATAGATCAGAAAGTGCAGCAGCACAATTGGTTGTAGAAGGTTATTTTGTGGAACAATGGCCACCCTTTGTCTTCATTCCAGATACATTTTATTGTTTTTATTTTACATAATATGATATGACATTACTATTGTTACAATAGTGGTAAAATATATGGTAGATTCAGTTTTGAGCATTGTTTTCTGATATGCACCATTATGAGAAAACAATGCTCAAAACTGAATCTTTTTATGAAAATAACACCTGCTGATGCATGGAATGCAATTGAATGCACTGGTTTTTATATGTGCAAGTGTACGTTTTTGCAGGTAAAACAATAATATTGAAGATAACACTTTTATAAGTTGTTGTCTCATTGCTTATGAATATATATGTTTAATCCTTTGCCATCGGCTGACCCACTATGGCCAATTTATGAATGAAATTCTATTGTTATCATTATCGCAGATATCAATGGGTTAAAACATATTTAGAAATACACATCTACAACTCCAACTAAGCTATGTTTGCACCTCAGTTTTTTGTGTATATTATAATTTACCTATCTATAATATAATATTAGGAACAATAAATTCTAGGTAAAAACTAACAAACACTTGTTTACTTTCTTAAATTCATAGCGAATCCTTTTTTGCAGACCGTACCTAAGCGTCAGTGTGAAGTAATCGACGCGAGGTGCAAACTTAGCTTGGTCGAGTTGTAACTCATTATTCAGTAGTAAGTTGTACAAACAACTTACTACTGAATAGTATCTTGTTTTATTATAAATATGTGTACTATATTTTAAGTAAGGTTTTATTTCCAATTGTTAAAAATAACTGGTTGTACACAATTATTTGAAAACAAAAGAAAAAAAACTTAATTGCAGCATTACAGATTATTTTACTATGTCACTAGACTAAAATGTTTTTGGCCATGCGCACTCTAGAGGTAAAATAAGCTGATATTTAATAATTGTAATGTAAACAGAATTTTAGTATTCCATAGACCATTAAATGTAAGGCCAATTACCCAGTAGAAACCAAATACTTGATGAAACTTTATTTTTCTTATAAGATTGAACCAATTTCAAAATGAATTATTCATAACCAATAGATTTTTTCTACATACCGTTGGCACATAAGGTTGTTGAGCCGGCATAGATATGCTATTTCTTACTGGAATCCTATGCAGGTAGCCATATCCAATCCCACATCCAAGGCTACCATCCCCTCCCCAGGCATGATTTGGTATAATATGTATCTCCCTACATGTGTCATCATTGGCATTGTAGACATACAGCTTCAAGGACCTGCCTTCGTGAGCTTCAATAAGAGTGAACAGGTCTTCACTCTCATGCATGATAGAGTCGGCACCAATTATGTAATCAGAAAATGGGCGCAGGCCAGCTGCTTCAGCTGGAGATGATGGATGAACCTCCTGTAATATTCATAAACTTTAATACATATGCATTAATAAATGCTTAGTTTTAGTAAGCTACAAGAAAATTTACTCACTAATATATGCCAAACATTTTCATTAGCACCTTCAAATGAACAAAACTTTATGCTAACACCCAATAAACCCTGGCCTCCCCAGCTCTCACTAGGTGTGACCATTACTTCCCGTACCGACTGGGTTTTACTACTGTATACAAGCATTTTAATTGTTTTGTTGATATTTGTCCTGAGCAATTCCTTGAGAGTGTCATTATCCTGGTCCAATCTAACGTTTTCTATCGCAACTATAAAATCAAAGAATGCCTGGAGGTTGGCTAATTGACCTGGAGATCCATCTTGTACCTGTTGACCGAAATGGGAATAGTTATAGCTTGTAATATCAATAAATTAGAAACAGGAAAATACCGAGTGATTATCAAAACACCAACCCGTAATACGTGGTATCCCTCTGAACCACCTCCTGGGACTCCAGTACTTTGGGAGGAACCCATCGAGCCACTCCTGTCGAAGCAATTTTTTTCGTAATTTTATCAAATTGTAATGTAATCAATTTTTCTATAAAATTCACAAATTCATTCCGATACAACAGCACAGCAACAATTTTTGACTTGACATTTGACGTTTAAATTACGTGGCACAACATTTATTCTGTGGCGCAAGGGTTGCTGACGTCAATAAAAATCTTACATCAAGCACAATCATCAATATATACTCATGTAATACACACAGTCAAACTTCTCGAATGGTTGGGTGTGCTGTTTTTTTATGGTTAATAATGAAGCCGATTCCATACCGCAAACTTAATTAAAACTTGACTAAAATTGGTCTTAGTCCTGTGAGATGCATAATTTGGTATTCGGAATAAGTTGAACTAATATGATTTTAATCACCAAGATTAAAATCTGAGACTAATTAGTGCCCGTGTACCTTAACTTTCTTGTTTATCGTACCAGAGATACTCTAGAGAATAATCGACGAGCGTTGAATTGAATCGCATAAAAGGATCACAGTCGTAAGTTTTCTTTTTTTCATGTGCATATATAATGGATGGCTGCTAGTGGCATTTTCAAGCGCTTCTGTGCTTCGAAGGGCAGGTTGTAACGTCAGTACCGGTTGTTAGGTATCTCAGAATGTCATCATCATCAATAATTTCAACATGGTGGTAGGGCAAGAGAGAGAAGGCAAGAGAGCACGCATAGCTAACTACCACCCTCAAATAGAAAATCTGGCGCCAAGCTCCTAACTGTGTGTTGCTGCAGCTGTCTTTGAGAGCCAGTTTCCATGTAAGGTTAAGCCTGAACATCATCTTTGACCACATAATCACCTACCATTACTTGTGGGATTGTGGGCAAAAGCTAGCCTTATGGTTATTTAAATACGATTATTCAAGTCAGAATGTAGCTCGGAAGATGTTAAGCATCTCATTAAAACATTTCTATATATGATTATAATAAGTACTAGCGTGTTAAGTGAAAATTACATTCACAATTTTTCATTATACAAAACTCCTCACCTCGAGTGGGAATCTAACCCTCGTCTCCCATTTTTACGCACTGGGTGCCTTAAACACTAGCCACTGAAGGTTTATATGTTAAATACCTAATATAAATATCGATACCATGAAATATATCGATACATTCTATTATATATATATTGTTAGCATAATCTTTAACGGTTTACTGCACATTGTAACCTCATCCAACCATAGACTGCAGATACGGCTCCCACCACGTGGTTCAGTCATTTTGACGTTGAGACTTCAGATTTCGTAGAGTGAGGTTTTTGGAAGGGTGGTCGGTGCAATTTGCTGTAAGTTCTTTGTTATTTCGGAGACTTATCGAGATATGTTGGATTGATGGCTGTTTGATTAATGTAAGTTCTATTGTAAATCCAAATACTAAGTTATTACATGTAAACTGTTCTTAGGTTATAAAATTTATGTTTTTATTTCAATCTCAACACTTCTGATGCTAAAATCAGAAGTGGGATAGGCTTGTGCCCACACACTGCCTTTGTCATTGGAACAAACAGCCGTTAATTCAAATTTATGATGCCGCGACCATCTCGTTCACATGAAAAATCAGCGGAGTCGTCGCGCTGCAAAGCGAGACGAACTCTTTGCACATCGCGCCGACGCCACCATAAACCTCACTCAAGTCATCGTCGTGGGTCTCGTTCTCGTACCCGTGACAGTTCCGTAAAGCAAGCGTTAGGTAGGATAATGGCACGACTAAATGCTATTGAGGAAAACTCTTTAAATGTATCGCAAAGCGAATTGCCACCAAATCGTGTCAGCACACCTCAAGATGACAATGACGCCCCTTCTGCTACACAAGTCCTTGCAGCGGCAATAAATGCAATTACAATAGCAAAATCTAAAAACATGGCGAAAACATGGGTTGACGAATGGTCAACGAACGATCGCACATGGTCTAATTTCTCTAAAGAGTTTAAATCGCTTTGTCCGCGCAAAGTTGATTATGCTCAAATACTTTTCAAGGTTATGAGGACTATCATATTATAAAAACTTACGATCATATTTATATTTTATGTTTGAAAACACGGGTGTTTGAGCGTGAAACATCCCCGCCGCAGCGCCGTCGGCTCGAGCACAGCGAGCTGCCGCCCGCAGTGTGAAACGTGACGCGACACCGGCGGACGTACCACACTCAACATCCTGAGGAAGGCTACCGGTAGAAGCCGAAATATTGTCGGTAGTTATATCGACTCACAGTAAGTTATGAGCACTCACACGAATTCCTTACGTACGTCGAGTACGTGAGACGTTCACTGTTACGTTTAGGCACAGTCAGTCTTAGCGAAGAATTGATGGTTCAGATTGTCATACGTGGCATCACTGATGTCCAGGTCAAGGCTGCTGCCAAAAATGCGAATCTAACCATAGATAATGTGGTGTCATTCCCAGTCGTATATGTTAAGCCTGGACGCAGTAACAACGACAACCGTGTGCCTTTTACCAACATCGCGAAAAAACGCGGTATCGATTGCCCCGAAACAAAGTGCTATTCTTGCGGTCAGATTGGACATATTAGTGCGAGTTGTCCTACGCGTAGAACGCCCGAAAACTAGTATAAAGTTACGTGTTATTTTTGTAAAAAGCCAGGACATTAGGAAAGTGACTGTTTTGCTAAGGGTCTTTAATGAGCTCACAGCCACTTCAGTTAATAACAATATTTGTGCTGCTGTCATACAAGGTAAGCCCGTAGACGTTTGAATCGACAGCATGCTCTTACCGTCTCCTTAATATCATCGGCCATTCTTAAACATTTCTCTTGCCTTAAGAAAAAACTCATTGCATTCTAAAGGGAATAAGTATTACCGAAATTATTGCTCGCGTACATGTGACGCTTTCCGTCAAATTCAGTAATATTGCAATTGATGTCGATTTTGTTGTCTCACCGGCGTCGTGCATAAACACGCCTGTCATTATCAGCAAAGAATTTTTCAAAGGGGATGGCGTCATCTTTGCTCGAACAAAACAGGAGCAATATCTGATGGATACCGCTGACACTATTTTTAAAATTATGTTGGTTGAGTCTAGATCTAACAAAGTAAACACATCTGTTCAAGATCATGAACTGTCATCACTGTCATGACCGTGATACAAGACTTTGACTTCACGGTTGAGTACCGAAAAGGTGCGATAATGGGTCACGCAGATTACCTTAGCAGGGATCCACCAGCGATCCAAGTCTATCACATTGACCTACCGTTCAATTGGGTGCAGATGGCTCAATCGGCAGACAACGAAACACAAGACCTAATACAGAAGTTGAGGGATTGCCTTTTGGACTCATGGCGTTATGTCTGATAAAATTATCTTCTTTACTATCGATATACGCCGGTAGGAGAAGAAGCGCGGTTGTTGTGCTTCATTACAAGGGGTCATCGTCTCAGCTTGTTACGTGTCTTCCACGACGAGCGCGAACACATTGGGACTGACAAGACACATGACCTTATACTAAAACATTTTTGGTTTCCCGGCCTTAAGCCTTATGTCCGCAAATACACATCGCATTGCTTAATTTGTATCTCTAAAAAGCGAGTCCCTAGAGCCCCATAACAGCCAATTACATCGTAGAACAAAGCTAACATTTCCTTCAGCACGGTTCTTGCTGACATCCTGGGGGCATTGCCCGAGTCTAACGGCTACAAATTTGTATAGGTACTGGTAGATTCGTTTACTAAGTTCTGTCTACTATACCCTATGACCAAACAGGACACTAATGTACTCAAGCTGCAGCTCAATATATGGTGCCCTGGAAAGGAGAGTGGTGTCCTAAGACTTGTGCCGCATTGTTTGATGGTAAGCAAAGTACTTGCCTAACCTTTTTATGTTACAGTACAGTTACACTACACGTCCATTACGTGTGTGTTTAAGTGAGAGCGATGCGGTGCTGCGTGGCTTAGCTGTCACCCGGCGCTGAGGTCTCTGATCACCAGCGTTGTTCCTGGGCTCCAGCCTTGCAGACGCATTCACCAGTGCGTGTGGGCTCCAGCCTTGCAGACGCATTCTCCAGTGCGTGTGGGCTCCAGCCTTGCAGACGCATTCTCCAGTGCGTGTGGGCTCCAGCCTTGCAGACGCATTCACCAGTGCGTGTGGGCTCCAGCCGTGCAGACGCATTCTCCAGTGCGTGTGGGCTCCAGCCTTGCAGACGCATTCACCAGTGCGTGTGGGCTCCAGCCTTGCAGACGCATTCACCAGTGCGTGTGGGCTCCAGCCTTGCAGACGCATTCTCCAGTGCGTGTGGGCTCCAGCCTTGCAGACGCATTCTCCAGTGCGTGTGGGCTCCAGCCTTGCAGACGCATTCACCAGTGCGTGTGGGCTCCAGCCGTGCAGACGCATTCTCCAGTGCGTGTGGGCTCCAGCCTTGCAGACGCATTCACCAGTGCGTGTGGGCTCCAGCCTTGCAGACGCATTCACCAGTGCGTGTGGGCTCCAGCCGTGCAGACACATTCACCAGTGTGTGTGGGCTCCAGCCGTGCAGACGCCAGTGCGTGTGGGCTCCGGCCTTGCAGACGCATTTTTAATGCGTGTGGGCTTCGGCCTTGCAGACGCATTTTTAATGCGTGTGGGCTCCGGCCTTGCAGACGTGTTCTATAACGCGTATTGGACTTCGGTCTTGCAGACGTGTTCTATAACGCGTATTGGACTTCGGTCTTGCAGACGTGTTCTATAACGCGTGTGGGCTTCGGCCTTGCAGACGCATTTTTAATGCGTGTGGGCTCCGGCCTTGCAGACGTGTTCTATAACGCGTATTGGACTTCGGTCTTGCAGACATGTAATACAATGCGTAGGTATTGGACCTCGATCTAGCCGACGCATTCTGTTATGTGTATTGGACTTCGGTCCTGCAGGCGCATTATGTTACTCGTACTGGATTTCGATCCCACGCTTTTCATATTGCGTATTGGACTCCGGTCCTGCAGACACGTTTCTAACGTGTGGGGTGGTTCTTATAGGCAATTATGAGGATGACCGAAACGTATGTGGAAGAATGCTAGCGTGGTGTACGCTAGTGGAGAATTCAGGTGACAAATAGCTAAGTGTGAATCTATGAATAAAATGAACGAGGGCCTTGAATTTGTGATGAATGAGAGAACAGGCATATTTATGTTTGTGATGAATTATCTAATACTTTATTTCTCTTTAACAGAGTCTGACTACGAAGATGACGATTTCGTAGCTGGCCCTTCATCTGCTTCTGACAGCCGTATGGGTGTAAATGCTGAGAACACCTCTAAAGATGCAGCCGAGGACGGTGCACGATCAGGAGAGGCCGTGTTAGCATAATCTTTAACGGTTTGCTGCACATTGTAACCTCATCCAACCATAGACTGCAGATACGGCTCCCACCACGTGGTTCAGTCATTTTGACGTTGAGACTTCAGATTTCGTAGAGTGAGGTTTTTGGAAGGGTGGTCGGTGCAATTTGCTGTAAGTTCTTTGTTATTTCGGAGACTTAGGCCTAATTTTACCATGCCATGTTTGTTTACTCTAAATCAGGCATTAGCTAATGGGTCCTTAAAAGTAACAGAGCTGTTAAATCAGTTTACGTGCTATGAAGAAAAATTAGCGGACCGTTAGTAAATCCCATGTTACGGGTGGTAAATATTCTATTTGATCTATGACAGGAACGAAACATAAATCATTCACTCTCATTCGAATACGACCAAATCGGGGGGCCCATATTCTAGAGGTCTCAGTATTCTGCGTGAACGTTATTTGAATTCGGTCGCTTGTTAAGCTACGCGGCCGAATTCAAATAACGTTCACGCAGTAGGAGTATAATGCAACCGGGTCACTTTTCATTTTACTGGTTGAAATGTTAAACTCCCGTTAATTTGAGTAGGATTTTACGTTGTGCTTGTAGTGTTTGTTTTTTTAGTGTTGATAAAACAAGTTTTTTAATTAATTCACGATGTTCAAGAAAACTCACGGACTTATTTTTTTACAAATGAGAAGAAAATTATAGTTCAGGAGCTCGTTTTGGGTACCACACCACACATATCTCAAAACTTGCTGAGACAACATAAAACGTACCACGAGGAAAGATAAAGCAGCAACAAAGGAACAAGTCCTGTTAAAAGGTAGGGAACTAGTATTATTATCATACGTATCACCCAGTTATTCCATCCAGGAAACACGCTCATTGCTCTGGTTTTACTTTGCAGAAGGAGGCCTGACATTTTTACAGGATTAGACATTCCATACGATTCTGATAGGTATCCAGTTTTTAGACCAACGAATATCTCATAATTTCAAAACTAGAAGTTACTGAAACTCAAGTAAGTTTTGGCTTTAATATTTGCTAATATAATGCACTGTTGATGATCGTACTTCACGAACATCTCATAGATTAAAATGTTTATATATCTCACAGTTCTTCATATTTCACTATTTTTGTGGTGATAAGCGTCTTTGCAGTGTCTGTCTTGGAAAGTGCCACATGCAATTATTTAACTGCTAAGCAGTAGGTATTGTGCATACACTACTGTGTTCGAAGTCGGGATTGAAGGGCAATGTTTTTAATTAATTTACTAGGCATAAAGATATTTAACATCTATTATCTTCGGGTGATGGATGAGTGCAGTGCACTGCTGTGCAAGTTCTTAAATTGTAGATTTCCAAATTCAGAGTGACACTTGTTGCAGGCAACTTGCAGTTTGTAATGGTGTGTTGATACGCAGTAAATTTTTTACTTTATTTATACCAGGATGACAACGCAGATGTTTATGATGCTGGACCATCGCAAATATATAAACCTGCAGATGAAAACATACAACTAGAAGTAGGTGGTGGCTATTCAGCTTTGTTTTTATTTATATACACAGGATGGTTGATGGCAGAAAAAATATCCAGAAAGTTATTAAGTGTATTCACTGAGGCAGAGACTTCTAAAAATCTAGCAATCATATCCCATTCAATTCACATCTCCGATAACAGCTGCATACAAAATGTATTGGTCCGTCTGCTTGTATAATATATTAATTTAATAATTCTTACTATTCTTGGTTTAACTAAAATTATTATTAAACCAAAAATAGTATGAATGCATTGGTATTTTAGTATATTGTAATAATTTTCATTTTTAATTATAGATAGGACTATCTATATCTGTTCATTGAAAGTATTTTAGCTGATATTTATTTTTGTTTCAGAATGCAGAAAATAAATATTGAAACAGTTGAACACCAGAAGCATTACAAACTATAGTGGTCACTACACTTTCTGTTAATAGAGGAGACACATCCTGAAATAAGTTGGACTTATTGGAAATTATGAAAAGGAAATGCAGAAACCAACAGTAACATAAAAGAAAAGCAGTTAAATAAATCAAGAAATAATTAAAACTGCAAAATTACAAGAACAATTTAAAAATATGAAAAATCCTAAAATGAATAATTTTAGTATTTAATCTAAAAGTATTTGTTTTTAGTTAGGTATATAAGTATAATATTTGAATGTAAGGTCCAATAAAATAAAAAATTTAATGTAATTATTTTAATTTATTATTAATACCTTAGTAATAGTTTCAAGAAATATTTTTGTCTTAGTATTGAATTATGCCATAAATGTGTTTTAGGATTTTTGACTGGCACAGGTGAAAACTTTTAAAATAATTATTTATTAGCTATCTTTGCACATACACACATTTATGTTTCTTGTGATTGCATCTTCACTTCTTTGTTCTGTGATGTAGCCTTGATCTAATTATTCTTCCCATGGTGCTGGTAAGTCAAGTTAAGGGTCATCTGTTGGTAAACCTTACTTTGCTTTACTAAAAAGTTATTCAGTACTCCTGTGGTACTAACAGACAGTTATTTAATTTCATTTACATGCCCAAATCAAGCTCGGGGAATCAACGTTTCCATACAAGTGTTCAATAGGATTTCTGCTCTTTATTTGAGATTCATAATAGAGTACCTCCACCAGTGTTCTTGGATTTTCCAGTGGCACCATGACTCACAGTCAGGTGGTTGGCGACAGATTTTCTACTTGAGGGTGGTAGCTAGAGGATTGACCCTATCTACTATCAGCCAATAAAACTGCATTACCATACCACCCACTCAAACATAGCATTTCTGTAAAAGGCCTGGCTAGCTACCACCCTCAAGTAGAAAATCTGCCACCAAGCACATGACGGTGAGTTCCGGCAGCTGTCCTTGAGAGCCAATAAATCTAGGTTAGCCTGAACAACATCTTCGACCACATCATCACTTACCATCAGGTGAGATAGTGGTCAAAGGCTAATCTATCAGGCAAAAAAACAACTGCACTGCCAATACTTGCACATTAATAGATAGTAAAAAGTAGAAAATCTGTCGCCAAGCAAATGACGGACATAACGCCCTTCCAATTTCTAAACTACTCTGCATTTTCCCCACCCGATAAACGAATATGCTCATAAAATTATGTGCAGTCTCCTGGATTATTTATTTATTATTATTTATTAATTCTTCGATGTAGTACTATTCTGTCCATATTATATAAATTTTATAAAGCATCAGCTTCAAAAATAATCAACATCCATTTTTGATCTACAATTTACTTATGTTAAGACAATAAATTCATATTTCACATCACTGACAGCCTGTTAACTATTTAACGGACCTCTAGGGCAGTGATTAGATTTAACGCCTTGTTAAGAGAATTAATCATCCATTAACGCTTGGTGGGACACTCAGTTCAATTAACAGTCTGTTAAAAGGATTAACAAGGCGTTAAATAAATAACAGAGTATGGTGAAACCAGGTCTTATCGAGATATGTTGGATTGATGGCTGTTTGATTAATGTAAGTTCTATTGTAAATCCAAATACTAAGTTATTACATGTAAACTGTTCTTAGGTTATAAAAATTATGTTTTTATTTCAATCTCAACACTTCTGATGCTAAAAATATATATAATAGAATGCTACATTCAATCATGCAGCAATGTATACAAAAAAACATACATTTCTAATTATCATTGTTCATTATTTTGCAAACAGATATATTTATTATGTTTAGTTTATATGACATAGATTTCTCATTTTATCCTTAATCGATCGTTTAGGATTTCACGAATAAATTTTTTCACTACGATCACTAGTTCGTCGATCTAAATAGAATACGATTTGTCTATAGTTAATTTCAGCTTATTTTCACGGAAAATTATTTTTGATTGTTATAAAATGGTAAACCCGAATTGGCCACAATGTCTGTTTAATAGAGGTGCCATGCCATCACGGATTTATATAGTACATACACGGATTTTTATAGTACTCAGCGAAAGTGGTGGGGTGATTTGCGCATGTGTACATTCGCGCACATAAATGCTAAAACTTAAAAGCTTATTAGTAATATTTATTTAGTGTAATAACTTAAAAACAGATAGATAAATAAAATTACTGAGCCCGCCGCTACGGTCATAAACTCAAATGACATTCCTGATAGTTGGTTAAAATTTGAAAGTCTGTCATAAACAACTTTGTAGATCAATGATGTGAAACTGTTTGTTTTTTTTATCTTTTTTGTATATAAATAACATATATAATGTAACTGTTATATATATATTATTAAGTAACTATTAGGTCCTTACATATGAAATTGGCGTTTTTCGTACTGGCCACTTTAATCACGAATTTCTCCTCTTTGGTAAGGAATTCCAAATTCAAATTTGTACAGCTATAGACTCATGTATTTGTGCTTCGATGATCGTCATTCATTTGTTTTTTTCTTCTGTTTTTTTCTGTTTGCGTCACTCATTTTACAAAATGTAAAACCTTAAATATCGCATTATTTACGAGTACGAGTTCCGCCGTGGCACTAGTGCTGCGGAAACAACTCGAAGGGTGAATGATGTGTATGGCGGTCGTGTTGCAAAAGAAAACACAGTTCGTTTTTGGTTCCAACGTTTTCGTTCTGGAAATTTCGACCTGCAGAACAAGCCCCGTGGACGGCCTGAGACTCAAGTTGATAATGAAGAGTTGAAGGCTATTGTGGAAGCGGATCCATCGCAAACCACGTCCGAGTTAGCTGCAGGCTGCGACGTTAGTGATAAAACTGTTTTAATTCACTTGAAGCAAATTGGGAAGATTAAAAAGCTTGAAAGGTGGGTACCTCACGAATTGACTGAAACAAACCGGCAAACGCGCGTCGACTGCTGCGTTACAATACTAAACCGGCACAATAATGAAGGTATTTTAAACCGAATCATTACCTGTGATGAAAAATGGGTTCTTTACGATAATCGGAAGCGCTCAGCGCAATGGTTAGATCCTGGCCAGCCAGCCAAATCCTGCCCCAAGCGAAAATTAACCCCAAAAAAGTTACTTGTAAGCGTTTGGTGGACTAGTGCCGGTATTGTTCATTACAGTTTTTTCAAATCTGGCCAGACTATTACGGCTGATGTCTATTGTCAGGAATTGCAAACCATGATGGAAAAGCTAGCGGCTAAACAACCTAGGCTGGTCAATCGCTCCACGCCACTGCTGCTTCACGACAACGCTAGACCACACACTGCGCTACAGACGGCTACTAAATTAGAAGAGCTTCAATTGGAAAGTCTAAGACATCCTCCGTACTCCCCGGACCTTGCTCCAACAGATTACCATTTTTTTCGAAATTTGGATAACTTCTTGCAAGGGAAAAAATTCAACTCCGATGGGGCAGTCCAAATCGCCTTCAAAGATTTTATTGATTCCCGTCCGACTGGTTTTTTTAGTAAAGGGATCAATGAACTACCTATGAGATGGCAAAAGTGCATAGAAAATAATGGTTCATACTTTGATTAATTAAATATATTATATTAAAAAATATTCGACTTTTTGTTCCTCCCATACAAAACGCCAATTTCATATGTAAGGACCTAATATTTGATTTCGTGTACACTGTGCAATCCGGTATTTAAATTTTACTTTGTTTTTAATGTTTCTCTGTAAGTGAATATTGTTATTCTTAAGAGAAATAAAATTCTTAAACCACAAACTGCATTATATAGCGATCACTCCGTAGACACACAGGGACATAGGACCCTGCGGGAATTTTACGACTACTGTCAAACGTTATTTAGCTATATTATGAGTTATGCCCTACATTTCGCTACACTTAACTATCGATACCACTATTGAGTTGAAACGCTTGCTATATAGGAAAACCGTTAATACAGGCTGTTAAGCGACGCTTACAAGATCCTTTACGTTTACGAATAAAATGTATGAGACCTTCGATTGTGGGGCAAGCCTTGCAAATACACGAAGGGCTGAACATCATTTATATGCAGCTTTAAAATAACGAACCACACCTTGCCTTGAGCACCAGTCGATCAACAGAATACAAACTCAAATTCAGGAGGCATTTACCAAGGTAGAATTATGGGTCAATGCAACCTATGATCTTAGCGTCTATGACTCAAAGATAAGCGTACATACTACAGCAACGACCTTTTAGATTCAATCCGTCGAATAAGGATCATTCACATTGTTACGTTAAGTATGCAAATTTTTAGCTAAAAAAAATAATAAATACCGCGTCAAGAACGCGGTATTTATTATTTTTGTTAGCTTTATTTCATCTAATGAAAAATCACCGAAATAACGATATTTTTATTTAACAAAAAAACACGCACTAGAATGCAGTGTCACGCCGTGACGTCAACATCGCCCATCGACCGAAAGTGATTGGTCGCCGTCGGCTCAATAAGCCGCAAGTGACTTTTCGTTTGTTATGTTTTTTGTAAATATTTTTGTGGTGATAATAAATGTGATTAATATTACATTGTGCTAAACTGTCTTTAACCTTGCCGAAATATGCAAAAGTAAGAGGTGTAAAGTAATGAGGAGAGATGACAAAACTCCTCCTGTTAAGAAAAAGTGGTATAATATACCGAGATAATCAGCTTTGATTAATTAGTTTAATAGTTAGATTTACCCGCGTATACAATAATAATACGTGAGGATGATTATGAGAAAAGTACAATAGAGAGTGATCTTGTGAGTGGTATCTACATGTTTTATTTTAATGATACCTACCTAAGATTATTAATAATATTTTGTATTATTGCTCTATTTTATTACATGAGTATTTCATTTTCGTTCCAGAAATCAACATGCATTTTATATGGTCGTGTTTTTATACGTCTCTCAAAGAGACGTATAAAAACGCTTAATAGTGCTACCGTTTGGCTCATCGTCAAAATACATATGTAGGAATTTACTCTCACACATAAATAAAATGTCAGTTTTGACAGCCCCCTCACAGTGATTTCAGTTATTAGCGTGGTCATTGAAATCCTAAGATGGCGTATGAAATAACGTTATCCTTGACGTCATACGGACAGTCAGTGGCGGGATTTCATTGATTGGGAATTGCCATGACATCGCTAAAATCGCTATGCCATGAAACGGATATCAGCCAAAGCTGTCTTTGACATTTTATTTGGTAGTGGTTGATGTTACATAAACATCCGTAGTTCAACATCCACGACCGATTATTGACGCGCTCAGAACATCGTTATTGGGAAGTATTCCAAAATCCACTTAGATTATTTATACATCATTATAAAACTCCAAATGACCAGTAAAAAGCCTTCTTCTAGACAAGCTCGCTGCACTCTAGGCTACATCTTCGCTATCAGAGCAATTTTTTTTAGAAACTTACCCATTGTTAATAAAAATAAAACTTATTAGAAAATATTAGTGAAGCTTAAAATTCAGATCTAGAAGGTGCTGATAGATTTAATACTAGATCTGGAACTTCCTGTAATGGAATTCAAGCGATTGGCTATTTAGCAGAATATTCGAAATACTAAAAACTACTCTCTATGAACTGTGTAAAAGAAACGCTAACCTAATAACTTCTGATGCAACTTTGATGTTAATGTTCAAATAATTAAAAGCTATGCAAGAAGAGTCTGAAACTCGTGATCTTATGGCTTCTTCGAAACGTAGGATTAAGGAATGAAGGTTGTTTGTTGCATCTACCTCAAATTATCTACACAATTCAATAACGTATTTTTTCACCGAATCAATGATGATGAGATGATGCAACAGATGTTGTCAAGATCGGTAACTATTTGGATAACAGAATCTTTCAATAATGTTTCTGTTCCAACAGGCGACGATAAAAATGACGATTGCCCTTCAGTATCGCTGAAGAAACAATTAGGAATTGCGGTGAAAAATCAATTACTAACAGTTTATCACTTATCAAGTGTGACAGACAATTTAGTCAAAATAGAAATGGCTCTTTACAAAAACTAGAGAAAAAGTATATTGAATTGGCGTTAGATGTATTCTTCCGACTAGTGTGAGTCAGAGAAAGCATTCTGTTCATCAGGATACTTATGTAACCATTTGCGCTCGAGATTGAGTGACAAAAGTTTAAACACATAGTTATTTTTACGATCACATTACCTCGCTCAAAAAAAGATTGTATAAATCGTTAGATTAGCGTTAGGAATGTTATCTACATTTATATTAGACGATTAATTTATTTTAGTTTATACTTTACTTTAGCAGTTTTAAATGTATATTTTTATTAAGAGTGATTTTTTTTGTTTTAGTTATATGAGCGCTGAATAGTGAGAATATTATTTATCGTTAATTACCTCAATAAAATGGATTAGAATAGAAATTTTTTATTTAAAGATCCTAGTCAAACAAAAAGTTTGTACTTATTAGCTGATTTTATTAAAAAATACTTTATATTCCTGTTGCTCCAGTAAATAGTTTGGTAACTGACTGAGGCTAGATTAAAGATTACTACTTATTGTACTATATTGTACTGTAGTATTATAAAAATATATATTTTCAATGGAGACTATTTGTTTTTGTTCTCAAGAGAGAGAACTTGAACTTTTAAATACTTTGTAAACTTTTAGTTCATGTCTAACAAACTACTTTAGCGTTATAAATAGTTGATATTTCAATATTTATACCGAAAATTTTTCGAATCCTGGAAATATCCCAAATACTAGAATATCGGTTGTTTGGACAGGGGCCCTTCCTAATCCCCGTAGTCCCACTCTTTACCACTGTGTCGTGGCGTATTCGAATGGGCTCCTGGAATGTCACAGGAAGACACCAGCCGATATATGTGCTATTAGGCACGTGAGTATAAAACGGCGGGAACGACCTACCTTCGGACTACTTGCTAGTCGCTCCGTCGTATGGGGATTATCGCTAAACACCCTAAAGCTAGATAATTGATCAATCAGCTAACAATACGGAATTATATTAGGATACTTCCCCTGATCTCGATCTCCCGCCGAACAGCAATCCGTTGCTGGCACTAACTGAACGCCTGGCTTCACAAATATCAATCCCTCACTTTGTTGCATACAGCACCAATGTCGTCACTAATAAACTAGCAATCCTTTAATCCACTAGGCCGCCGCGACCTCAATTTGTCTCCTTCTTCTTCTTCGTACTACACCTTGTGTGTGGTACGGACGCGGTATCGGGCACGGATGGCCCCTGACCGCAGAGTTCAACCGCGGCCTGCAACTGCAGGTCGGTCCTTGGGTCGGATTATTGATCCTTGAAAATTTCGTAATCCCCTTATTTGGGCGTGCCTTGGGCTGCCCCAGAAGAGGGGGTCCCTGTTGCCGCCGTAAATTGGGGTGCGTTAATTGCCTCTTCTCCGTCTGGTGATCCTTGAATGTTGTCGTGAGGTTTTATAAGATCTCTTGGTTGGCGTTTAGTTCTTGGATGTCTATCATATTGGGGGGCTATGTCCCTGAGGTGGCTGTGCTCTGAAGTGTCAGCTCGGGCGAACATATTTTTGGCCAGATTTTCTATGAACTCATCCAGAGTTTCCATCTTCAGGTCACGGTGCAGCGTGGAATTGCGGACAAACCAGGGGGCGTCTGTAGCTATGCGGAGAGTGGTGTTCTGCAGGGCTCTTAGGCGCTTCTAGTGGGTTTCTGCTAGAAGGGCGAATCAATTTGTCTCACGCACACCTGAACAACGTGTGAGCCACCCGCGGCTGGAACTCGCACTAACTTCAACCAAACTAGCCGGTCGCCTCAGGCAACTTCAAACAACAGAATGCCTCGACGCCGGCGCCCCGCGCTCGGCCGCACGCACACATTTACAAATCCATCGCATGTAACAAATAATACAAATAAATAATTACAAATAATATATATACTGATAGCATCTCCTCTTCCATCTCGGACGTCGTGCAGTACAGACGCATCCACGTATTTATTTCTTTAGTTTACGTATTTAATTACATTTTAAATAAAAGTGGAAATTAATCAAGTTCGAAAGGTCCAAAATAATAGGAGCGCATGAAATTAGAGGAAGTTGCAAACAACTACAAGTATACAAGTGTGAGTTTTTGCAGATTGTATATTCATTACTCACACATTTAACCTACTGCCACTAGTGAAGAAGTAAAGTCCATCCATTATACTAAAGCGTCGCCCACACACAACTAACCATCAATACCGCCCATATTTATAAGTGTGCGTTGCCTCGTCTTAACGTTTAAGGTACGTGCACAGTACTGCTCTGTTGTGTGTTACGTGCGTGACTGAAACTTTGGAAATATGCCAAGAATGGCTCGCTCGCCACCTTCTAATGTTCTGCACTCTGCTTCTGACACAGAAACGTCCAGAACTTCTAGATGTCTCTCTAGAGAGGAAAGAACTGTGAGGAATAGAGATAAAAAGCGCCGCTTATCTGGTGACGAAATAGACAGCTTAACAGCTCTGAAAACAGAAATGAGAGATCTGTTTGAGTCTCTTAAAGTGAACCAAAACAGTAGACTGGATGCTATAGAAATTCATATCGCTGATATCAACTCTAAACTATCAACAGTCCAAGACTCAAACTCTAACCTAGAAAAGAGCGTAGATATTGCAATGAGCAGACTTGCTGACATTCAAGACAATATTAAGAAGCTTGAGCGTAACCGCTCGGAGATGATGGCACATATTGCGTTACTGGAAGACAAATGCGAGACAATAGACCGAAACATGAAAAAAACGTGCATAGAGATCAGAAATGTACCAAACGCCAAACCCCGAGAAAAAAGGGAAACTAAAGAGGATCTTTACAATGCGTTTACAATGCTTGGCAAGTCCTTAAACTTGAGTTTCTCTTCTTCAGAAATCCGCGACGTCTATAGAATTCCTACTCATAGCTCGAACGATAGCTCAACCATCGTTGTGGAGTTTTGCAATACACTTCTTAAGGGCAAGACTCTAATTGCAGCAAAACTCTACAACAAGTCTCACAGGCAAGACCAACTCAACTCCGGACATCTTGGCCTGAAAGGTAGCAACACGACCATATATATATCAGAGCATCTCACTGCTAAGGCAAAGAGACTTCACTTTCTTGCCAGAGAACTAGCCAAAACAGATAATTACGCATTTTGTTGGACATCCAATGGCAAGGTGTATCTACGAAAGCGCGAAGGAGCCCCTTACATAACGATATCAACTGAGGAGCAAATAAAATCACTCAAGACTCCGGTATGACTATATTTAATAAATGGAATGGTTATATTTGTTGAATTGGGAACTTTAGCTCTACTTTGCGATGTCTGTAAATGTGTTAGTGCATGTTCTGCTATGGATTTTTTGTATTTAACCCTCAACCTACATTTAAAAGTTATCTCCATCCGAATCTTTACATGCTCTAAATTTTTATGTTTATTTATGAATTACATCTTACAATTATGTACTGCAAACGCCACAACATACCAATTAATTATAGAGACATTAAATGCAGCTCTCACTTTTTTCCTCATACTAATCAAGCAGCTTAAGGTTTGTTGTTCTACGCGATCCTATACAGCGCTGTGCGTACTACGGATACTAGTTTCGAGCACATCCCATTTTCCCCGAAATAAAATTCGATAAAGTATGCTTTATGGATGATTTGTATACAACAAACCTCATACAAAGCACACACACATATGACCCTGACTCATGCAGAAAACTTTTGGGGGACGATGACGCCAAAAGACAATTTACAATCATTACTCAAAATATTCGCAGTTTGCGTAAAAATTTCGATAGCCTAACAGTATTTTTGACACGACTTAAATTCTTACCCGATATAATCATACTCGCTGAATGCTGGCTGAATCAATATTCACCTGAAATTTCACTCCAAAACTACATTTATCACAAATCATTACAATATTTGAATCAAAATGACGGAATAGTAGTTTATTCTCGACATGATATAAAAGTTAATATTACGGAACCCCAATTCAATGACGCTAATTGTCTATTAGTTGAACTAGAAAATCAAGTCACCATAATCAGTATCTATCGGTCGCCTTCCAAATCTAACATTGAACAATTTCTTGAATCTCTGGAAAAGGTTTTAGACAAAGTGCAAACAGAATCAGTCATACTTACTGGTGATATTAATATTGATATCGGGAAGAACTCGGTAGATGTCAATTCTGAGAAATATCTAGAACTGACAGCACACTATGGTCTTATTCCAGGGCACTTTATAGCGACTCACGATAAAACTTGCCTTGATCATGCACTAATTAAAACAGGCCTTCCTTCTCGAGTTGTGGTTTGTGGGGCAGATGTATCAGATCATGACGCTGTGTTAATAGGAATTGATAAATGTAAGAATAATTTATTATGCAATACGACAAAGTCTTTGTATAAGTTCAACCAAGCTCAAATAGTTACTGATCTTGAGGCTGTAAATTGGTCGATTTTATATGATCAGCCAGATGCATCTTTAGCTTTTGCCACTTTTATAAGTTTAGTAAAGGAATGTATTGAGTCAAATAAAACCACGCAAGTAGTCAAAAACTCTAAATCTATTCGCCAAACATGGATGACGCTAGGGCTTATTAAATGCGTCAGAAGAAGAGATTGGCTTCATATGAGGTCTAAAAAAAATCCTAAGGATGAAGCACTAAAACAACAATACAAATCATACCGAAACACATGTAACAATATATTGCAGAATCTCAAAGATACCCATGATAGGAACTTACTTCTTAACAGCAAAGGTGACACTAAAAGGACGTGGGAAGCTGTGAAAGATATATGCAATATAGGCAATAATAATACCTGTAACACAGCACTAATCGAAACTTCGTCGAACTGTCCACCGAAAGAATCCTTAAATAAAGTCAACAGATTCTTCACATCTATCGGAAACGAGCTAGCTAACAAAATTTTAGAAAAAAACTCCACGATAGAGGAAGGCTTAGCCCAAAAAGCTTCTGCAGCTCCAAATTGTCCCCGTAATTCGTTTTATTTCTGTCCTACTAATGAAATAGAAATACTTAATGTCATAGACAGTTTAAAAACTAAATCAGCGCCTGGGCATGACAATATCGGTAATGAGATTATCAAAAAAGCTAAATTAGTATTGTCGTCTCCTCTTTCTTACTTATGCAACTTAAGCATGAGTACGGGAATAGTACCAGACACTCTAAAGGTAGCCAATGTAGTACCAATATTTAAGGCTGGAGATCTCCACGATTCTTCAAATTACAGACCAATTTCATTGTTAACTTCAATATCAAAAATTTTAGAGAAGATAGTAAATATAAGGCTATATTCCTACCTTGAGTCTAACCACCTTCTGGCCGAGAACCAATTCGGATTTCGCTCAGGCAGATCTACACAGGACGCTGTGGTTACTATGGTTGACCATATCACCTCCACACTGGACTCAGGTCAGAAATGCATTGGCGTCTTTCTAGATCTCGCCAAGGCATTCGATACGGTTTCTCGCCCAATCTTATTAAACAAAATGCAATCGCTGGGCATAAGAGGTTTGCCTCTTGATTGGTTTTCCTCATACTTTACAAACAGAATGCAAAAAACACTTGTGGGTAGCTACGAAAGTGATCTCGCTGAAGTAAAGTTTGGTGTGCCGCAGGGTAGCGTGTTAGGACCGACCCTTTTTCTCATATATATCAATGACTTGTGCCACCTCAATATCCCCAATGCATTAACTCTAGCCTTTGCCGATGATACTGCTTTATTATTTCACGGAGACTCATGGGCATCAGTTACAGAGGCAACTGAAGCTGGCCTCTGTCAGGTTTCTCAGTGGCTGCAAGGAAACCTCCTGACCTTAAATTCGTCCAAGACCAAATACCTAACTTTCAGTATTTCTCAACGCACAGCTCCAGAACAGCCTATTTCCATTAAACTACATAGCTGCAATAAGTCTCCTCAGAATATCTGTTCCTGCATATCATTAGAGAATGTAAGGTTAATTAAGTATCTAGGAGTCTACCTAGATGATAAACTCAAGTGGAATAAACATATCGACGTTATAAGTGCAAGAGTAAGAAAACTTAAATATATATTTTATAAACTGCGATGTGTAGCTGAACCTGACCTTATTCGTCAAGTTTACTACGCCTTGTGCAACTCCATATTATCATATTGTGTGGTAGCATGGGGTGCTACTTATGACTATCTATTAATCGAAGCTGAAAGGGCTCAGAGAGCCGTCCTAAAAACTGCATACAAAAAGCCTTATCGCTACTCAACCGATAGTTTATATCAAGAATTCGATCACTTGAGAGTCAGACAAATTTTCATCTTAGCTTCTGTCTTAAGATTCCATAAACTAGCCAAGTCTTGCACAAAAACTTCATCACGACCAGTTCGATACCAAAGTTGGATAACTCCCGCTCTTAATACCAAATTTGCAAAGAGAACACCGTTATTTTTAGGTCCATACTTGTATAACAAAATTAACAAAACACTCAATATATGTAATTGTTTGAGACAATCCTGTAAAAAAATAACAAAAAACTGGTTGCGTAATTTAAATTACAATGAAACAGAAAAAATCCTACATACCTCTTAATAAAGATTCGTAATTAATACTGTTAAACTGACTTTACCATTGGTAAAATCGGAAAAACCATATTCCATGATTGTTGTGTACCTTATAATGTTATCTGACCCGTTGCTTGTTATTTAAGATAATGTTATACAATCTCATAATAAGAATAAATTAAATAAGTATATAAAATAGCAGCAAGTAGCACTCACGGAGTTAATGGGATAAAACTTAGGAAACTTAATTTTTGCAATAATTTTGTTAAATTTTTCTCTAAGAAACTACCTACTTTATTTAAATAAATAAATATATAAAAAATAAACTTTTCTTAAATACTTATTACGAACTTTAAAACAAAAACCTTCCATAAAAACTTTAAAAATAAATTGAATGAATTACTGATTTTACTATTTCTGCCATTTATCATCCTCAAAAAGGAACTTAAATTGTAATTTTATTTTCCTCTTTTTAGATAAATAAATAAACCTAAATCTGTAATTTATTATGTAGCTATACAATTTGTACATAATATGATTAAGTGCTAAATTACCCATTTAAATACCATACAAAAAAAATATTACATTATAGTTCTTATTAATAATGTGAAATCAAAATGGCGTACATATTGATTATACATTACATACTACTCAACATTACAATATGTTAAATAAGAAATATAACTCATACAAGTAAAAAACTAATTCTACTTATCACTGTGACATCAGCCTTACATTCTTGTATGAGTCTCCTTTACGCGCGGGTAATCTTACACAACGCTTATCTGGTATGCCTTTCGATATCGGTACCATACTACTCGTACAAATACACACACAAACATGATCCACTCATCCAATCAAACACTCCTGGTACACCCTTGCATTCATTCCCAGCTAGCACACATACCTACTAACCACACTACTCAAACCCGTCTCACAAGTCTTACTCACACATGCAATAAGACGGCAACATTTACAATCCACTCCCACCTTTGCAACTTACACAGCATAATTCAATAGCCACACTACCACATATCCATTACAAGATCTTTGACTAACTTTGTCTTTTTTCCCTACCCCCGTTATAAAAAATGCATATAAATTTATTGATGGTGTCACACACAGATAATGAATTTACAGTTATGTTATTTAAATTACCAACTAGCCTATGTTAAAGTGTTTTGATTATGTGTATTGCCTACCCTATTTTTTGTATTAAAGGACTTTTATGACAAAACTTTTCAACAAATATGTACAACAAATATGTATTATGCACTCGGAAGAGACTAGCCACCCACAACACAGGGAATCCTAGTGTGGGGGCTAGTGTGATTAAGATGGTAAGCATCACCTGATAATTATTTGTATTCAAACTACTAAATCTAATTAATAGTTTACCTATAAATGCACTTCAATAACATAACAGTCTAGCCTATTGATAAAGGTTACTAAGTAACTGCATTTTGACCTAAACTGTTAAATAGATGTTTATTAAGAATGTGTCCATCGACACCTATCTTATTGTCTTTAAAATTTGTTAATATCTAAATATTATATATAGATACCTACCTACGAAGTGATAATTGTTAACATTAGCTCATGTTTTTAGAGATTAATAAAGAAAAAAGATTAAAGAGAATGTCCTGTGAAGGCTACGCTGTTAAAGCGTAAGATCTTCGTAAGTCTAGTGGAAACGTTACTGCTTGTTTCTCCGACGTAAAAAGACGAAAGATTTATTCGTATTGAAGGAAAACCAGAGTAAAGAACAAAATGCACAAAACACCCCAAGCAGGACATATCGCCCACAATTTACCACAGTCTCATTCATTAACTATAATTACTGGAAACCATGTTAGTTTTTAAAAAGATATTAGGTGTGTTGTAATATCGTTAGAATAGCGATGTTTTATCTCATAACATCGATGATAATGGGACATCCCTATTTCGATTCTCCAATTATTGAGTATTCAATCACTACGTTTTAATTTTTTTTTCATGTCTCTAATTTGCTTGTCAAAATTAAAATGTTTGTTTTTAAAAATTAAAAAATAATGATAAAATAGTAAAATACATACTAAAAATATTTTTTAACAATATAAAAGAGTTACTACTTAATTTTATAAAAATAAATTTGGATATTACAAGACCACAACGCAGGTAGCGTAGTTATAAAATACCATTTCGAGAAAATAACATGAAAACATATTTCATTACTTACTCATTAGAAATTATTACGTGTGTGGTATAGAATCTAATCCACCCATGTTGTGTTTACTGGCAGATAAAACCCAAAAAAAATTAAAAATGTCTGAGTGGAAGCAACTAATCGGAGAATGGCTAAATGAATATGCTTCATTACAAGAAAATGAAATTAAAAGTTTTGCTGCTGAACATGAACACAATCATGAGATTGCTACAACTATTTTCAATCTCTTCTATAGTGGAGATGAAAGTGATCCAAATGCCAGTAATAGGGCGGAGTGCGAGAGCCTACTTGAACAGGTACACATCTTTCATTATGACCTATTCATAAATAATCCTATTTCATTACTAATTGATGATACATATATATAAGATAATGGCCCTGATTTTTCCTTAATGAGGTTCAACAAAATGTCAATAAGTTGCTTTGTTATGAGAGTTATAGTTATGATTACTGTTAATTATATTGTTATCACCTACTTTGAGGAGAGAGGGAGATTGCGGATCCACATCTTATCTAAGATACATGGTTTATATTTTGTGCATTTTTCTATTCTTATAAAGGGATCAAAGAATGGGAGGTTTGGGGAAGAAAAGAGTCAAGTACAATATTTACCGCTGTGTATCAACTTGAGTCAATGTTGTCTAGTTATAAATTTAATAAGTTGGCATTGTCCTGGACCACTATGGCCTATTTATGAATGACATTCTATTGTTATCATTAGCGCCAATACCAATGGGTTAATTCTATTGTTGTTATTATCTACAATGCTATTAACCCACACTAATATGATAACTACTGTTATCATATTAGTGTGGGTAAAATATCAAATTAGTGGTGGTATAAACTACTGATTTAGATGCTCAAGCTTTTGTTGTAATTTGTTGTAATAAAAGTGCTAAGTCCTAGAAATAATGTGTAATGGAAGGAAAATTTGTGGTGCTTGTAGCAAATGAATTTTTACTATATTTGTATGGACTATATTCATTTCAGAAGAATATAGTCAAAAACTGAAAAGTTGTCAAAAAACTTATTTTGGTGATCAATATGTCATTTTGACACTGCGTGTGAAGTGAAGGGAAGAAAATCAATGCATCAAGTGTTTTATGGTGTTTGGAAACTTGCCCTAGAATAAACTTGAAAACATTTGGTTTGGTTTAGATTGAACATTGAGATTGTTGAAAATAGTTTTAATTCTTGTGATTTCATAGACCCATGTCCATCAGACATGTTAAGTCTGCTTTGTCCTGTGGGTAGGAACTTTTCTAGAATGTTTTTTGTTAGTAGCACTCTATAAAGGACACATTGAAATTGATACTGCGTGTGAAGTGAAGGGAAGAAAATCAATGCATCAATTGTTTTATGGTGTTTGAAAAACTTGCCCTAGAATAAACTTGAAAACATTTGGTTTGCTTTAGATTGAACATTGAGATTGTTGAAAATAGTTTTAATACTTGTGATTTCATAGGCCCATGTCCATCAGACATGTTAAGTCTGCTTTGTCGTGTGGGTAGCTACTTTTCTAGAGTGTTTTTTGTTAGTAGCACTCCTGCCGTGTATAATTATAAAGGACATATTGAAATTGAGCATATTCATCAATTGAGGAAATAAATCATTTTATCAATGATATGCCGTTTATAATATATATTTTTATTAACAACATAAATTAAACTATGTATTTTTAATTATCAGTATCATCTGTATGAAAAAATTCTAATCTTTTCTTTCTCAGCTACTATGCATATATTTCCTACATTCAGAGAACTTTAAGTATTTCATTAAAACTTGTATCATTGTGATATGCATGTTTTGGCACCTTTTGCAAATAAATTTCACTATTTAGCAGACTATGCTCCCATCAAGGTAAAGCACTCCAGTAGTGGCCCATTTGTGTGTAGTGTAACCTATTCTGGAAGTTTGAAGACATTCCAGGTATGGTTCTCAATGGACGAAAATAAATGTATCATAAAAAAAGGTGGCTGACTCTTCTTGTTTGAAATAAAATATGTCACGAACTTACAAAAAAAAATATTTTGCTCAATCCTGTTTTTTTGCTCTATTAACTAACATGAGTGTGTTCTTCTTGTTACCTTCCGTAAACAAAGTTAATTATTTAGCAAACTATGATCTCATCCAAGTAAAGCACACTAGTAGTTGCCCAGTTGTGTGTTACCATCACTTGAAGTTTGAAGACATTCCAGGAATGGGCAACCATTGAAGACCAATTAAGTAATAAATTTACCAAAAAAACACAGTATTATTCTTGTATGAAATAAACACATCTTCATAACTGACTTTAAAAAAAAGGGGAGGTTCTCAATAAGTCAGCTGTTTTGTTTTTCTTGTATATTTGGTACTTACTCTGTTGGGTAAAGTATACCACCGAGTTGGTCCCATTCAAATTTCATCAACATTGGTTGAGTAGTTTTTAAGTTGTGAACAATGAACTCAAAAAGTGTTTCAATAATTTTCAATATATGGTTGATTTCATGGTAAATGCAAGTCTTGACGGTCAACAGTATTTTATCCAAGTGACAATGATCTCGTAAGTTGCATCAATGAAAAGAGTGAAAAACATATTTAAAAAAAATACAGGACCAACTTACTACACTGCAAAATATGAAATGACTTGTGGAAGTTACACCATGATAATAAGAGGTCAGCGTTTTGAATCAGCGTGGTACCTACTTGTACATGTTGGAAGATATCAATAGTTAACCCTAATTGTAATTAAGTTACTATAGTTTCAATATTATATTCTAATGAAGGTCATCAATGTGATAATTTTTATTTTTGTTACAGATGCTAGAGAATGTTTGTACACAACTATTCAGCTTTTATAGATCAAAAGAGGTGGAGTTACAAAGATTCACTTTGCAATTTGTGCCAACCCTCATTTACAGCTATTTGAGTTCAGTTGCTCAGAATAATAAAAAAACATATAGATGCATAGAAACTTTACTTATTGGTAAGTATTGACTATTGAGTCCTAGAGTCATAATGAGGTCCATTTAAATAAAAAAGACTCAGCGTTTTTATCCTAACATGATGAACTAAATTTTGGGTTCATCATATATAAGAAATCACTTTGCCAGAGAAACACACCAAACCCGCTGATCCGCCGACATAGCTTGGCGACGGATTGTTTTTTTTTATTGCTGATAGGCTAGTCTTTGGCCACTATCTCAACTTGTGGTAAGTGAAGATGTTGTTCAGGGATTACTGGCTCTCAGAACTGCTAACAAACCCTTAGCTGCTTGGACACAGAATTTCTACTTGAGAGCTTCAGCTATACAGGCGAACATTCACAATATGCCTTACCACCATGCAAGGAGTCGTAGGCATTATTTTAAGAGAATAGTTGCTATTGGCTTTATTTTAATATGCAGCGAGACGAAAAAAACACAGGATAACATGATCAAACTTATAGTTTGCAATCACTATCTGGTA
This sequence comes from Plagodis pulveraria, assembly GCA_963890685.1. Classification (NCBI taxonomy): domain Eukaryota; kingdom Metazoa; phylum Arthropoda; class Insecta; order Lepidoptera; family Geometridae; genus Plagodis; species Plagodis pulveraria. The sequence goes on from OY982957.1 coordinate 21,697,343, forward strand.
AAAAAAGTTCCTGATTTGCCACCGAAACTCAACCATCGAAATCAGCAACTTTGTATGCCAGTTAGTGACTGCTGCGTTCTTAGGGAATCAGCAACTTCTCTTGCCAGTTTGTGATTGTGACCTATAAATTCGAGTGTTTTCCGTGTCCAATTGCATATTGCAAAAAATAACCATTAGTATGTTGTTATGGACATGCCAACTCCGGACCGGGAGCACGACTGGGCACAAGTTGCCGTCATGTACCCCTAGTATGAGTTTGCAAGTAAACACAGTATTGATTCGGTGCACATTCACGCACAACGTTTGGTTTTCAGTTTCATTGGCAGTACGAGTTAATTCGGAGAAAAGTTAAAACGAAATGCAAAATCGCCTTATTGATAGTACGAACTTCATGTTGTATTGTTTTTCTCTATCAGATATTTGAAAAAAAAGAAATAAAAGTTTTATTAAAATAGTGTTTGTGTTAGTCACGTGTAGGGTGATTCCGCCTCTGTCAAGCTATCGCCTGTAACCTACGTAATTTATACAAATATTGTAATGATTTTATAATATAGTTTGTCGTTTAAAATATCGGCCCCGAGTTTCTTACCTATTCTTCTCTTAGTGACTCTTAACATTATTTTCCTGAATGTGGTAGTTAAATGTACATTATTTCAATATATCTCTCGCCAAGCACATATCGATGTGTCCCGGCAGCTGCCCTTGAGAGCCAGTAATTCTAGGTTATGCCTGTACCTTCTATTACATCATCACAGTTAATTTTTGTTACTGGGTCAAATTAAACTAGTTCGGAGTCTAAAATTTCGGTATGTATATATAACAAAAACTGAAATGGCAGATTTTATATTTTGTTTTGAAGCTGTCATCAAAACCTACAAACATTCTTTTCTTCTATGGGTTTTGCGATGAGGAACTAGTAGAACGACGCCAGACTCAAACTTGTCCAGTTTTTAGGGTGACGAATCAACATCGAGCTATGCTGCGCTGTACTGCGCTGTGCTATGTTTGGTCAACTCGCTCGTCTAATATTTTAATGAGGATACAAACAAACCATGCTGTGCTGCGCTGTGTGAGGCTACGCTCTGTTTAAAAACGAGGCGCGCTACCCGCCGTGCTGAGCGCTGTGTCGAGCTGTGCTAGGTTTTTCAAACATGGAGCACGCTGCGTGCCTCTCCATCGCCCTCAGACGTCTCTCTCACTCTCGTACAGCCATCTCTCGCTCTCAACTCGATGTTGATTAGCTAAGCAAAGCGCAGCACAGCTTGATGTTGATTGTTAACAAAACGTAGCTTAAGAAACACAGCACAGCACAGCGCAGTACAGCGCAGCATAACTCGATGTTTGATTTGTCACCCTTATTGCTGATACGCTAGCCGTTAGTACTTCCTGGTAAGTAATTATGGTCAAGCTAAACCTAGACTGGAAACTGGCTCTCAAAGACAGCTGGTAGGGTTTTATCAGGTGGTAGGTATGTTTAGTAAGAAGCCGTCTTGCTGGGTGGGTACCACCGCAGTGTCAAATATTCATGAACACTACTGTGTTTAGGCGCGAATAGCACTTTAGGAAGTGAAATTACTAGGCCGATGAGACATAAGTACAGCGTGGTAGCTAGGTAGTTAGGCGAGCAGAATGTCTACCACCATGCGGTGAAGCTCAAGCTTGTAGCAGGATTCGAACTACGGACCACCTGCTCCAAGTCTATTGCCATCATTCATGAATGGCAAAATCTTAACTACAAGAAATAGCTAATAATGCTCTTAGGATAGTAAACGATTTAAAGTGCCTGAATTTTAGCATGACTTAATATACCCGCAAATATTTGAAAGCTCTAAGTTGTTGTGACTTGTGACAGGTTTTAACTTGCCCTTTAATTATTACAGGATTATATAATTTTGAGGTGGTTGATGAGACTGGAAAACCAAAAGTAGTATCCTTCAGGCTGCCTTCCTTAGCTCAATCATCTATTTATCATGAGGTTTGTTGTTTGATTATTTTATAATACATAATAATAATAGTAGCTTTAGGCTGCGTCTACCAGAGATGTGCAAGGGTAATGAGCGGTGTAAGTGGTAAAAATCTACCAATCGGATCGTTGCGCTGTGCGGGGCTAGGAAAATGAAGCGATCCTATTGGTGGAATTTTACAACTCGCACATCTGGTGAATACGCAGTCTTAGCGTCGCCCGTGTTTACTTAAGCCTTCTTTATTTTTTTATATATTAGCTTTCCGGCCGCCGCTCCGCCTGTGCGTTTGTCGGCTATATCGCCTCTTTTTGCGCAGTTGGATAGAATGCTATGTCCTTCCCCGGGCCTCAATAAATTTCATCCAAATCGGTCCAGTAGTTTTTAAGTTTATTCGTTATATACAAAAATACACATCTTTCCTCTCTATAATATTAGTGTAGATTTAATTTGATCAAACATTATCATTCGTTCGCAATCTATATTACATTCATATTAACATTTGAAAGTACACATTACCTCAACCTTCACCGTAAATCGATCTCTACGTGTGTCTCGACCTTAACTTGGACTTGAATGTTGCGTCTATCATTACCCCCACCTTCACTTGTTCAATTTTTACCCTCTGCCTACATTCCCTTACCTATATCCCACCCTTACTCCCTTCACTACCTCCACACACGACCTCCTAATCGATCTCTTTTTAAAGGTAATATTAATCAGCTGATATCCACAAACTATAAGAAATAAAGATGGCAAGATTCAGCTTATACATATGACTTTGGGCCCGGACACTTGTCTACGACACGGGGCGCCGCGCACGCAATTTTCAGCCAGTCGTATGATTATTTGATTGATTTTGCTGATTTTATTTCCGACTGGCAGTCAGAAATAAAATGATGGTCTCCTTAGCTTTATAGTAAATATTTATCCTTCCAGCCATTATCACTGGGACCTCAATTTCTGACGGAAAGTGCTCTGAGAAGATGGGAAGAGTGTAACACGAAACTTGTGAGCTGGGGCCCAATGGCACAGGTTGATGTCATCAATGCCCAAAATCGCTTGAAAGTCATGTCGGCCCTATTCTTCATTTATAATCGCCACTTGAGTCTACTGCCAAAACTAGCTCTTAGGCATTTTTGTATTGCAGCTTCCAGGTAAATTATGTTAATTTCTAAATATGGTTACAAGCACTATCGCGTGCTAAGCTAAAATCATATTTTACAAATTATTGGAGTACAAAATGATATGCCTCGGGCGGGAATCGAACCCGCGTCCTCCGATTTCGCGCTGGATGCCTGAACGCTCGGCCACCTGGGCACGCTATTTCTAGCTGAAATTTCGTGCTCCAATTATTGTATCACTTTTAAATGTAAATTTCGGCTATATATAGCGTACCCAGGTAGCCGAGCGGTTTAGGCATCCGGCGCGAAATCGGAGGACGCGGGTTCGATTCCCGCCCGGTCATAAAATTATGTGCTCCAATAATTTATAATTTTTTTCTGATTACTTAAAATTTTATAACGTCAAGTATATTATAACGCAATTTCTTAGTTTAAACTCAAGCTTTACTTAAGGAAAATGGTAAGAAATGTAAAAGAATACTTACATTTAATGTGCATCAATGGTTTATACATTCGAACGGTATACACTATTCAGTGAGAAATAACATGAAAAGTTGAAAAAAATGTATTTGATATTTGACAGAATAGTTACCCAAGGATTCGGAAAGAAAAGTGGTGGAAAATCAGTGGCGAGAATTCCAGTAGCACCAAACTTGCTGTTGGAAATGGTTGAGGGAGCATACTTTTCAATGTTCAATGAGTTCTACACGCTCGCGTTACAAGCCGTTAAAGACATCGATCAGAGAGCGCAGTATGAACTATTTCCCGACGTTATGCTGGTAACGAGTGCTGTGATAAACTCCTTAAAAGACAACCTCTCAGGTAAGCTTAGACAAATTTAACATAATATAGTAATTAATTTCAAATGCTACAGTTACAAAAAGCTTCTATTTACTCTCACTTCGATGTCATAACGCAGAATGTAAGGAAATCCCTTAGCAATTTCGTTATAAGACAAAGTATTCTGTAACAATTTGGGCTTTATTGCAATATACTTCCTAATTTTTATTGCGTATGTGTTAGTATTTGTCCACAATTTTACCTGATGGTAAGTGATGATGTGGTTGAAGATGTTATCAGACTACACCGGGAATGGGATCTGGCTCTCAAAGACAATTTCCGGAATACTCCTATTATGCTTGGTGATAGATTTTTTCCAAACAGGCTAAATGCCCTATCACCATGTGGTGAAGCCCAAGCCCGCGAAGGGATTCGAACCATAGACTGTCTGGTTTGAATCCCTTTGCAGCAGTCTATAGGCAGGTACTGGGCCATCAATGCTTTAGACATTATAGTTAGGCGCCTGAACTTGTGAACAAAGAGGTTACTTCCATCCAGACGTGATCCTCATGTTGAATCCTAGCTATGCACATAATATCGTCAGCACAATACCACATGTTGCATTTATTTCTTAAAATAATGCCTGTAAATATATATGCCATTTATACCAATATACCAAATATACATACTCAACTTTTATAGATGGAAAAGCCAAAAATATTGAAGATATATTGTAAGGAGACTTATTAGTTTTCCAAGAGACGGAATTGAGAAGGTATATTGTAATAAATATAAGATTTTTTAAAATCTCAGAAATGTGTGTAATGTATAAGTGCAATGGATGAAAAATACTTAACATTTGCTTTTTTCTTGCAGGGCAACCCTGTGACGGTCCTATGGGCATTAGTGTTGCGTTATCTCCAGCAACAACTACCGTCACGATGTCCAAATCCATGATCACCAATGCATCATTCCGAACTAAGAAATTGCCAGGTATGGGTTTTCTCCTATGACGGTTAAAATAATAAAATTAGAGCAAAAAATTCGCATGTTATGTCAATCTCAATGGACGAGCGGTTAAGGCACCCAGTGCCAAAACCGGGGGACGTGGGTTCGATTCCTGCTGGAGATTATAACGTTCTGCTCTAAATATTAGTAACTAAGAATTTTCTAAATCATTTATGACACATTAACGCTAATTAAGTTTGGTTACTTTATTAAAGTATTAATTAAAAGAGCACTGACACATGCTAAGCTAAAACTAGAAATTATTCCAGCGGGACCCCAGAATACCGTCTGGTGCATTTCCAATTATGCTATGGAAGCGGGTGCTGGATAGTCGAAAAATTCTGGCTGGAAGTTATCTTTCCTCATCCGAAATATTTTTTATTAAAGAAACATTTAGTAATTTAGCTCTTTCAAGTACACGCTGATGAAGTACGTAAAAATATGCTAGAGTACCTACTCCCGCGAGTTAAATGCAGTCTGGTTGTGTCCTAAGGAGTAGAAGCCGGGAGCATCCTCGTTCTCCACCGCCCGACTCTTTCGTCATGCTTGCAGTGTAGTGTTGTTCTTCACATCTATCGTATTGTGAACGAAATTGTTATACTCAAAACGGGTTAGACAAATCCAAGTTTTGATGCTCAGTTACATTAAAACCTTTTTTTATTCATGACCACTGGGGAGAAATTTGATTCTAATTGACGTATTTTTGCGGTTATATGCGAATTGACTGACGTTGTTACTAATGTCTATACGACGTCGTAACTTAAAGATGTCTTATTCTGACTAAGGTGATTAAGATGAATCCTTATTAAGACGTTAAGTACACGAATTTGTATGCCGCTAAATCTCATTACTATCCTCATCGTTTATCATCAGGTGAAATGGTGATCAAAAGCTAGCTTAAAATTTCAACAAATCATAGATGTGCGAATGACGTCATTCCCAGCAGTTCAAGTCACGCAAATAAGTAAGTGATTGTTGGCCAATAAAGTATCGTCCTTACGTCGCAACGTCATTATTTTGATGAATAAAGCACCAGACTATATAATACAAATATACTACTATGTACTACGTCATTGATAGACGAATTTAATTAAAAGGACCGACCTATATTCAAAGCACCAGTCATATAGTACCACCAACTTAACTGTGCAGTTCGCGAGGGCGCTGCTGGTCAAGGAAATCAACTACAAACTGTCACAATTTGAAGGAATGTTGTAGTTCTTTTTTCTGCCGCCTGAACAGATAAGTTGGTGGGACTGTAACACCCTAACTACGTGTCTGATTGGCGAATAAATGGCGAATAATGACCGACCCAAAACAGATGTCATATTGCATTTATTTTTAATTATACCTGGGCAACCACCGAAATGGCGAATAAAGTTCTAGAATTTGTATTGAATACAAAAAGTCAGTAATGCATTACTGACTTTTTTATATATTTAGGGTATAAATATTAGTGTAATCGATTATTATTTTTATTCAATATTTATTATGTTTTAAATAATACGTCTGCACTTCTTGGTCTCTGTAATTTATCGATTTACCCATCATTAATTGGTTGTTGAATTGTTTAGTTACTATTTAGGTCACAAAACTGCGCTGCAGTCGACTCGTGTCCCTATTGTGGGTACTCAGAAACTCGGTTTTGAATACCAATAGCTATATGCTTATTTTCATTTATACACAGATGAATATTGCATGCTGCCTAATGCGTGCTCATCGCACCATTGCTCAGATAATAATTCTTGGATTAACGGTGTTTTTCTTATCAACAAAAGAGATAACAGGAAAGAAAATAAAAAATATGCGGAAAAACCACTTTGCAACGGAAGCCCAACATAGTTGAGGGGTATTTTGATAAAACACACGTAAGGCAGTTAAAAGATGAAACTATTTCTAAACAATGTGAATGCCGGTAGCGTTAATCCTTAACAAAATAAATTATATGAGATTAATCAATTTACTCGAAGGTAGGATTTCTATGAAATTGCATATCGGCATACATATTACACAATATTAGCACATTACACATGTCACGCAACGTAACGATAGGGTAGTTAACTGTTTTTTAAATGTACCTTAAAATATCTAATTCACTGTTTTTTTTTACTAGAATAGTTTCATTTTGTTAAAACTTCAAATTGGCGCTAAAACCCTTTTCGTAAAGGTCATTACGGCAGTATACCACACGACACACTTCGTATGTAACTATCAAATTGATTTGTATAATAACCATCTTGTGTCATTATTTGTACCAGAGTTCCGGAACATGTTAAGTTTGACGAGTATAATGTTCAAAACTAAACATACGCGTTTTCGCCGCTATATGCTACCGTCGTTCAGTTATGTCAAATACACTACAAATAATAATCATCAATATTCCTAGCAAATACCATATAGTTTTATTTTTGCTTCGGAATTTTGAGACCGAATCCGGGGATTGAATCTGCACCTCTCGATTCGATCCACGGGCTTGGCAATTATTGTTTTTATGACACAGAAATTTTAAGTAGCAGTCCAGTCTGGAATTGTGACCAGTGGATGCCAATATGCTCCCGCCGTTATACGGAACCGAAAAATATGTCTGGAGAAAAGTGGCATATAAAAGCGTGATTATATGGATTACTATTTTCTAGACGTTTCTCACAAATTATATACGGGATCGAAAAATCTGTATGGAGAAAAGTGGCATAAAGCCTGATTATATGGATGACTATTTTCAAGGCGTTTCTCACAAATTATATACGGGATCGAAAAATCTGTATGGAGAAAAGTGGCATAAAGCCTGATTATATGGATGACTATTTTCAAGGCGTTTCTCACAAATTATATACGGGATCGAAAAATCTGTATGGAGAAAAGTGGCATATAAAAGCGTGATTATATGGATGACTATTTTCAAAGCGTTTCTCACAAATTATATACGGGATCGAAAAATCTGTATGGAGAAAAGTGGCATATAAACGCTTGATTATATGGATTACTATTTTCTAGACGTTTCTCACAAATTATATACGGGATCGAAAAATCTGTATGGAGAAAAGTGGCATATAAAAGCGTGATTATATGGATTACTATTTTCTAGACGTTTCTCACACTCAAGAAAAGTGGCATATAAAAGCGTGATTATATGAATACATATTTAGACATTTCTCACAAATTATATACGGGACCGAAAAAATATTTCTGAAGAAAAGTGGCGTATAAAGACGTGATTATATGTATTACTATTTTCTAGACATATCTCACAAATTACATACGGAACCGAAAAAATATTTCTGAAGAAAAGTGGCGTATACAGACGAGATTATATGTAGAGAGATTAGGTACTATTTTCTAGACATTTCTCACAAATTATTTTATAAATGAAAATGCTATTTTTCTAAATGTATAAAATAATTGCAATGCATTGGTCCATTTTTACGTAAAAGCTTTCTTGAATAATTTCTATTTCACCTACATCAGCACAGGACACACTACTCAGCACCTTATCAACATTACTTCAACTCAAACCATTCAGTATTCTTTGTATGGAACTCCACACTACACGCACACTCATCAACACCGTATAGGCATCGCCTCAACTCTGGACAAGCTCGCGAGTATAGTCGTAAGTATCGTAAAAGCGACACGACAGCTTTGTCCTTTAGTTATCTATATTACATACAATATTATAACATCCAATAATGTAGATTCTGTAAAAACAAAACTGTTAGTCCACGTCCGATTCAAACCACAGGTCTGCACGAGCAACTATAAATTTATGAGTCCCACATTAAGGAGTCTTTATAATTTTCAGACGACATTCCAATTCAAGTGGGGCAGGTGGTGGCGCCGGAGTCTAGCGACATGCTCACTGCGATCACGGAGGAAGGGGAGGACTCTGCACCTATGCAGCGCGGTAACGTGCGAAACTCAAAACCAAAACTGAGCGCCTTCCCGGTACTCGGGAAAAAGTCTAAAGACGCCAAAGACAAAGCGGGAATCTCGAACGAGAAAAAGGTCACTCTGAAAGAATCCTCCAAAGGCATATGGAGCTCGCTCAGCAGCGGAGGTGGGGATATGGTGGATGCCCAACAGAAAATGAGCGTTTTGGACAGTTCATCCGACGCAAACGGCAGTATGAAAGACGAAAAGATGTCTATGTCTTCTATGCTTAACAGCACCGACAATTCCGATACACGTTCTCAACTCACCAGTGACTCTTTGGATATAGAGACAACACCTCGATTCGCTGCCATGCAAGTGAGCTCTGTTTGAAAGAGGTCAGTTCTTTCATTTCTTCCATTATTAATGCTCTAAGGTACGAATAGGTGTTGGAAGTCTAGTCGGTATTGTCGTTGTGATTCTTTTACGTCTGTATTTGTGTTATTGGTGAAGGCGTCCGCTACCTATAAAGTTTTCCTTATATCGAACTAATGTAAAAAAAACTTGTTGCATTGTGATAGTGATACACGAATACATTATGTATACATAGTAAGTTAATTTAAAGATTGAAATTAAAACAATGTTATGTTTATGTTTAAATGATGTAATTTATATAAAAACAGTATAATTCCATTAAAAGTTCTTCAGTATTTTATGTTGTTTTATTATTTAACAGAAAATTTGTAGGTGCTGGGCTAGAATGTCACCACCTTCTCCATCTACCCGTGGGTGTCATATGAGGGGACTAAAGGTTCTATTCCGAACGAGGTTACAGTCGGAAGCGTAATGTAGCAACCGCAGGCTGCAAAGGCCGCGGCTGCATGCAGTTGGTCGCAGCGGCACTACTGGTTTGTAATTTCTTTGAGATTACTTCCGAGCGCCGCGGCACTGGAAGTGCAGTTGCAGGTATATATGTTCTATGGTTGCGGGCCCACAGCCCAGACGCGAGGCAATTTTGGGCTCGCAGTGCCATCGCGCAGTGCTTGCAGTCGGCAACGTTGTACAGACTAGACCCTTATGGGAAAAATACTGGTACCAACAGTGCAGCATCGCCTTCTGAAGTCCTGTGTTTCAGCGTGCGATCCCTAAGACGCCAGCCAATCGCGGGGATTATTGCAAAACCCCATTTACATGGGAGACAATTGTTCCAAGTAAACGGGATGTAGGTAAGTCACCAGGGGGGGACCACCATCTCCGATAAAACGGAGCGATTGCATGCTCAGTGATTTCCGATATGGCTTAGATTTTCCAAAAAGTTAGTGCTCTATTAACTAATTTGTGCCTAAAAAATGCCTAAAGAAAGGTGGCACCGCCATGGTGACGTTTTGTTCAGCTTGGACAATGCAGCGAGCTGAATCCAGCCAACAGAATTACACGAAACTTGGCAAAGCTGAACATGACATGATCAAAATTGTATGCTTATATTTTTATATGTGGACGCTTATTTATAGGTATATTGCTGGGGTTTAGTGCTGGAAAATAAATGTTAGGAACCATTTATTTAATATAAAATATAAGAGTGTCCTTTGTCCATCAATAGTGATCTGCGTGTCCTTCGAGAATGTTATCTGGCTGGGCATGTAATTATTATATAAATACAGATGCTGGATCACACGAACAGGTACATAGGTCATCAGATTTTTAACTCAACCGTATTAGCTGGATCGAAATTAACAAGTATAAACTAATTAAAAAGGTAAAAAACCTGACTGTAAATTATTTAGTTTCGTTAAATATTTTATTGTTCCATTGAAGTAAAAACCGCAAGTTATATACATATTTACGGAATCGTTTTTCAAAGCCCTTCATTTTGATATAAAACAAAATGATTTTGGAAGAAAGAAAAAAATATCTCGCAATATGGCGTCTAAATTCCGCCAGATTATTTTTTTATGTACCTAGTGATCTTGCGCTATCGAGACGAATCCTACGATATCTCATACATTAAAATCGGTTAATAGTTATAGTGGAATAAAGAAACTCACAAACATACATATACATGAACCCTCAAAACATAACACTCTTTTTTTGGCAGAAGTGTAAAAATTACCTACCACCAATCTGTTAAGCTCAAGCGTCCCGCTCAGCAGTCTGCTACTCGTATAACTCTTTATAGTCGGTGTACACCAAAGTAGTAGTAAGTACTACATATCTAAAACTGCCCAATATCACCAATATTATAACTAGGTACTGAGACTTTACGTTCCTGTTCATAAGATAAATTCACTTACTCATGTTATCAGTGTAATAACTTGACCCCTAGAGATCTTTATACCTAACTAGTCAACGTGTAAACGATTTGATTGAAGATATTTATAGCCATTCTTCGAATTAGTGATTGACATATTCAGTACGACCACGTAAGACAAAATGAAGTTATTATTTGTATTGAGTTTCGTGGCTCTGTGCTGCATATCTTCGTGCGTTGGGAGTGACCTCATCGTGGGTACAAGCTACAACACACGTCTCAGTTTGCAGAAAAAAATACAATACATGGGAATTCCATTTAAAAAGCGCATAAAGGAATTTTTCTACTCTGATCCCGACCAGCTAACGATAAGAGTGAGTTTTTACTTTCTTTCTTACTTGCATAGTTTATTTTTGTACAGCTGATAGGCTAGCCTTTGATTGATCACTGAGATGTGATCAATCAAAGGCTAACCTTAGGTGCTTGGCGACAGATTTTCTATTTGAGGGTGGTAGCTAGCCAGGCGGGCATTCGCAAAATGCCCTACCACCATGCTATAACGACTGCCATCCTAAGATGACAACCGGAACCGACGGCTTAACGTGCCCTCCGAAGCACGGAAACGCTCAGTAGTAATGTCACAAGCGGTTACCCATCCAACTCATGACCGCGCGCGACGTTGCTTAACTTTGCTGATCGGTTTAGAACAGCCTAGTAAACTTCGCTACGAGCGCTTCAAAATTGAGATTCAATAGTGAGATTATAAACTGTCAATAGATTGTGAACGAACATTAAAATGTACCGATGGTAAGTGACGTTGCAGTTGAAGATGTTCAGGTTAACCTAGAATGAATGGCTCTTTATGATAGCTTCCGGAACACACCGTTAGTTGCTTGGCGTCAGGTTTTCTACTTGAGGGTGGTAGCTAGCAAGGCAGGCATCGCGAAATGCTCAACCACCATGCTATAACGACTGCCATCCTAAGATGACAACCGGGACCGACGGCTCAACGTGCCCTCCACAACATAGAAGCGCTCAGTAAAAAAGATCTAGCGGTCACTCAACGAAGTCATGACCGTGGCGGACGGTGCTTAACTTTGCTGATCGATTCAGAACGGATAAGCAAATTTTGCTACGAGCACTTCAAAATATAAATGCTTATAAAGTTTAATTTACTAATGAGCGCTTCCGTGCTTCGGAGGGCACGTTAAGCCGTCGGTCCCGGTTGTTGTCTTAGGATGGCAGTCGTTACAGCATGGTGGTAGGGCATTTCCGATGGCCACCCCGTCCTTCCAGGAGGAGGAGGACCCGGCCTCCATCCCGCCTATTTCAGAGGTGGACATGGAGGTAGCAGTATCTCGCCTGAGAGGCAAGAAGACTGCCCCGGGACCAGACGGGATTCCCGGGCGGGTCCTCAGGATCGCCCTTAGGGAGATGGGCGGTCAGCTTCGGGAACTGTTCGACGCGTGCCTCACGTCGGGTCAGTTCCCGAAGCTCTGGATGGACGGGCGATTGTGCCTGTTGCGGAAGGAAGGGCGAGACGCAGACTCGCCCGCCGCATACAGGCCAATCGTGCTGCTGGATGACACGGCGAAGCTACTGGAGAGAATAGTGGCTTCCCGTGTCATCCGGCACCTGGGGGGAACTGGGCCTGGCCTTTCAGAGGCCCAGTTCGGATTCAGGGCAGGGCGGTCGACGATAGACGCCCTGCTCTGGATCAAGGGGTGGACGCAGGACGCGGTCGGCGGGGGGGAAAAGGCGTTGGCTGTCTCGCTGGACATTGCCAACGCCTTCAACAGCCTACCACACGGAACAATACGGGAGGCGCTCCGCTATCACGGAGTGCCCCTGTATCTGCGTAGGCTGTTGGCCGACTACCTCCGGGACCGCGAGGTCCTGGTGGAGGGACGCGACGGTCTGAGGCGACGTCGCGTGTCCTGCGGGGTTCCACAGGGGTCGGTGTTGGGACCGCTCCTGTGGAACATTGGCTACGACTGGGTGCTCCGCGGCACGTTTCCCGCAAGTATGCGGGTTGCGTGCTACGCGGATGACACCCTAGTCGTGGTCAAGGGGAGGGACCTCGGGGAGACGGTGCGGCGGGCCACGGTGGCCACAACGCTCGTGGTCAGCCGCATACGTGCCCTGGGGCTGGAGGTCGCCCTCTCCAAGACCGAGGCCCTAATGTTCCATGGGCCTCGGGGGGTACCCCCTCCAGGAACGAGGATAGACCTGGATGGGGTCCTGGTCCGGGTTGGGACCCAGATGAGGTACCTGGGTCTCATCCTGGACGGGCGGTGGACTTTTGGGGCCCACTTCAATCAACTGGCCCCAAAAGTCATAAGCGCCGCAGCTGCCCTTGGGAGGCTGCTGCCCAACGTGGGCGGCCCGAGCGCCACATGTCGTCGCCTGTACTCCGGAGTGATCCGGAGTATGGCCTTGTACGGGGCACCTGTCTGGGTGGACGCCCTCGGTCGCGCCAATAAGGCCCTGCTGCGTCGTCCGCAGCGGGTCATCGCGACGAGGGCGATACGCGGATACCGGACGGTGTCCTGGACGGCGGGATGCGTGTTGGCCGGTGATCCCCCCTGGGAGCTCCAAGCGGAGATCCTCGCCGAAGTGTACCACTTCGTGGCGGCGAGGAGATCCCGCGGGGAGCCTCCAGCGTGGGAGGAGGTCACGCGCATGCGACGGCAGGCGCGGGCCGCCCTGTTGCGGCGGTGGACGGAGGACCTGGCTCCACCGGTCCCTGGACAGAGGACGGTGGATGCCATTCGCCCGGTCCTTCGGAGGTGGGTAGGGCGGCGATTCGGGTCGCTCACCTTCCGATTGGTGCAGGTGCTTTCCGGGCATGGATGCTTCGGCAAGTACCTGCATCACATCGCAAGACGTGAGGTGACCCCCGCCTGTCACGAGTGTGGAGCGCCAGAAGACACGGCGCTCCACACGCTGGAGGAGTGCGCCGCGTGGAGTCCCATGCGGCGCGCCCTCACAGCGGTCATAGGCGCAGATCTGTCGCTGCCGAGCGTGGTTAACGCTATGCTCGGCAGCGACGGATCGTGGCAGGCGGTGGTCTCTTTCTGCGAAGAGGTGATGGCGCAGAAAGAGACCGCGGAGCGGGCGAGGGAGGACGACGTCCTTTCAGACCCGCTCCGGCGTAGACGAACTGGGGGAAGGAGAAGGCGATTCGGGCGCCTTCTCGCTCTTACCTAGTGTTGTGCGGATCATCGGTGGAGAGTCGGGGGATTCTCCACTGGCTTGCACGATCCCACACGTCTGGGGGATGGCCCTAATGAGCTGGGTCATCCCTCCATTGGCCGGGGCCCGTCACCGATGACGGGCCAACCGCCGGGGCGAGATGGTGATTGCTAACGCTACCCCATCTCGCCCCGACTAGGCGGCAGACTGCTCATCCCGGGTTTTTAGTGGGTAACCTCACTTACTACCCCCCCGTGGGGGTAGTAAGGCCCCTCAGGCGAGGACTCCCACATAACCACCCTGCTCCCCCCGGAGCCGGGTGGTATCCATAAAGGATTTTCCCGGTACAAAAAAAAAAAAAAAAAAAAAATATGGTGGTAGGGCATTTCGCGAATGCCCGCCTGGCTAGCTACCATCTTCAAGTAGAAAATCGGTCGCCAAGCACCTAAAGGTGTGTTCCGGCAGCTATCCTTGAGAGCCAGTAATTCTAGGTTAGCCTGAACAACATCTTCGACCACATCATTACTTACCATCAGGTGAGATAGTGGTCAAATGCTAAACAATCAAGGATTAAAAAAAGAAATATGTTATTCGATAACAAATTTTCAGGGCGTAATAGTGAGAGAAGCAGACCAGTCTCAAGGCAGCGCAATCATCACGGCTGGCGGCGTCGGGTTCCCTTTTGTCAACTTACGCTTCAAGAGTGAGCGGGGCAGTGGTATAGACTACAGTGTTGAAATCTATGTATAATTTATTTGAAGCCAAATCCCATCTAAACCTTAAAACAATGATGTTAAAGTTAATAACCTTCTTAATAATTTTATATTGACGCATAATCTGATTACCTACTACTAATATAAAAAATACGAAAGTACCTATGTTTGCCTGCATGTGTGTTTGTTTGTTTCTATTCCACGTTTAAACCACCTAAACGATCATGATGTACATACCCACTTATATATTACCACTAAAAGCATATATGTTGCCCATAGCCCGTAGCTTAGATATATCCCGAGTTACAGCGTACCTACTTAGTTATATCCAGATGGAAATGCAACCAAATGTCAAGCCAAAGAAGTAGCAGGTGACTGAACCCGGTTTAAGAGGCCTTTTACATTTTGCATCCCTCTCACTCGCACTTTTAAAGATAATATTCAAATACCAACAATATGGTTTATATTTTTAAAAATGTGGTCGATCATTATTTCGCTGCATGCAACTATAGATGTTCTCTACTAATTTTCATTTTGGTATCTGTAATGGGGGATCCAAAACGCGTAATTTAGTTATTTTAAATTTTGGGCCTCTAATTCTAATTGGACTCAACATGTAACAAAGTAAAAATATGTTGAGACCATCTATAGTCGCAAAAAGCAAAATAATGTCAGAACACATTTTAAAAAATCATTACCAAATTGTTTCTATTTGAAATTATCTTTAAAAGTGCGAGTGAGAGGGCTGCAAAATGTAAAAGGCCTCAACGAAATTGGCGCCGCTAAACCTCTCTCTCGCACACTATAGACAGGAATAGATACTTTTTTATTAAACCGGGTTATATATATTTTTATCTCGAATTAGCATTATAGTTCTCGATGGACCGCGATACCTAATACCTTATAACCGCGAGTCAGCTATATAATATCGTAATGGGATTTTGAAATAAAACTAAGTATCTAATACTTTGATATTTTTATTTATGTTATTACGCATGCTCCACGGATAGCATTACAAAATTAGAACAAGAGCAATGAATAAAGTCATGTGCAGCACTCAAACCTGCGCTAACCACTCCTGCAGCCGTAGTATGCTCTAACCGCTAAGCTAACATGACATAATAAGAAGAATGACTCTAATTTATCCTTTCATTCATTATAGTTTAACTTACATTGAGACATTTATAGTTTAACTTACATTGTACTACAAACAAGGCTAATTTTGCAATTATCTTTCATATTGATTACGTTTTAACTCAACCCTATTATTGAATTGAAATTCTCGTGAGTTTCACACATATTTAAATATTATGCGCACTCGCCCTGATGATGAGCATCTAATATGCTTGAAACCCGGGTCGACGTATTCGATCGATCGAGTGTTTTTTGCCGGTTTAATTTATAATATTTCAACCCTATAATTTTAATATTTTTATTTCTGCAACGGCGCATGCACCGCGGCGTGCCGTCAAGAAGTATTACCAACTTAAAATTACAAAGTTAATTAAAAAATTAAATTATTTTTTTAATTAAATTAAATTAATTAATTAAATAATAAAAAAATAAAAAATTAAATTACAAAGAGACGACACATGACAATAACTTTTCCTCGCGTTGTAACTTTGTAATGTTAAGTATTCAATTACGATGGTTAAGAACCAAAGCAGTTCTTTTCCGTGGTTCCATTGGACGTCCCATTGACGGGACGATGGACAAAAATCATTTAACCGTAGACCCATTGGCCAATGGAACCATGGAAAACATATTTTACTCCAGTATCATTTTTCTATAAACCCATTAATAGAGATGTCACAATATGATGAAATTACAATGATATTCTACTTCAAAATCAAATCAAAATTTTCGGTAGGTTAGTAATACAACTTATTAAAATTTCCAGATTTCAAAGTTACAATTACTGATCCCGTACATGACTTAAAAAAAATTCCTCTCGTATATTTGTGGTTTTGTAATACAATTTCTGAGCCTATCCAACAATATTATTAGGCATTGACTTAAGAAGTTGTCTGGAGTTGTCTTGACCAACCGTGAATACAACGCCATAAGTTGAAGATGAGTATTTCTAATCACGTCGTCGATATTGAAATACTAATATATGTTTACGATCTATCTCGTGTATTGCAAGTTTCTCGCATGAGTCGTCTTCGTCCCATTTGGATTTTATGAATATTCAAAGACAGTTTCGATATTAAGCAATAATGCTAAAGCACATAATCCGAAAATTTGCTTTATTGCCTATATCTTTAATATTCCCTTTATATTTTTTGTTGATAACTCCCCTTAATTTTTATGTTTTGAAAAATGCTTAATAGCAACAACTTCAAATTCAGAGTGTAACGTAGGATTCCAAGATGGTACGAGTATATGCGATTTTACTAACTCGTAGATAGTTTTTTCACTTTTGTCACATAGTAGGGCATATATTAGTGGTGCAACGTTAACAATATTAGCAGTACCTACTACTGACTTCACCGTGTATCGAGCATAATTGAGTAAATGATACGGTAGAGTAAGAAGAAGGTACCCCCCTTCTTCTTTCACTATATAGTTTTAAAAGGATTTACTGAAGCGAAAAAGTTTTATTTAAAATACGATAAGTAGGTAAATAGTGCAAAGTCAGCACAACTCTACGATATAATGGTATCATAGAAAAACGATACTGGAGTAAAATTTATTTTCCGTGGTTCCATTGGCCAATGGGTCTACGGTTGAATGATTTTGGCCGTCGTCCCGTCAATGGGACGTCCAATGGAACCACGGAAAAGAACTGAACCAAAGAGTCATACGTCATTATGTCATGTTGGCTTAGAGGTTAGAGCATTTCGGCTGTAGGGGTGGGTGACGCGGGTGAGAATCAAGCACATGACTATAATTTTTCCTCTCGTAACTTTCTAAGTAATATCTACTTCTTCACTGCCCTTCATGTATTGTGTGACACTTCAGGTTTTAATAGGGGACAGGAATTGAAGAGCGGTGCATGACAGGTCTCTCTAAAGGTTTATTTCTATTCGATACAACGAAGATGTCTCTGACAAAAGGAGTGTCTTCTGGCAGACCGAACCGTAGGTTGTCAAACCCACGCCTCGGCCTTTGATTTGTTTCTAAGATGTGTTGCAGTTTGGCGATCGTGACCGCCTGATTATCCCGTTCCATCTCGTTTATCAAAATTGGTAAGTTTGCCGCACACACCCATAAGTAGAACATGCCCACTGTAAAGCAAATATTGTTTTTGTAAAGTTTTATCAAAATTCGTAGCACACACTTAATAGAAATCGAAGAAAGTACAATATTGCGATAAAATAACGAAAAAAAAATTCTAGTCTGGGTTTGCGGTATCGCTAAATAAATCAGGATTAAAAATACACTAGCATTTTTAATATAGTAAGCGAACGTGGTTACCACCCAAAATTTTCACGATCAAAGATCAGCCGTTTCAGAGGTTATTGGTATTAAACACACATTCACTATTTACATTATTAACGGCAACGCATCCTCGAGACTGGTGTTGCTGATCTCCAAGGGCTAGAGTAATCACTAAACACCAGGTAAGCCGTCTGCTCGTTTGCCCTCCAATACCATAAAAAAACGTGAATTATACATACTTAAACATTAAAAACTCAAATATACATTGTCACGCCTGTACTCGGATAGGCAGAAGTAACGAAAATGTAATTCAGGAGAGCCTATTGCCATTTACCAACCACAGGTTTAGACTCCAGATTGTTACTGAGAACTCCTCCATCAGTAAAATCCAATAAGTTGTCCGACTAAATAATAGAAAAATAAATAAATGGCTACGACTCCCTTTCATATTTAGGGTCCCGTAGTAGAAAGCAAAACCCTCTTACTACCTTAATTAATCCTCAGCTGTTTGTCCGTCCGTCCGACCTTTGAAAGGCTGTATCTTTATGGTAATAGGTAGCTGTTTGAAATTTTCACAAAATATGTGATAGTATATTGGATTGCCTAACAAATAATAATAATAAAAAGTTAAAAATACAAGGGTACAAGGACAAGAAACGTGTTATTTTATTTTTGCTACGTAAAAACGATAATACATAAAAGCGTTAAACCTGGTATAATTATAGACCAATTACCTATACGTACAGTAACAAATACTGAAAACTAGTCAAGTGAATGTTGCACACCTGCTAAAGATCTCGATCTGTATGAAAAAATAACGATTTTTTGCTACATTCTGTGTTGGTACGGAACCCTCGGGTTGAGAGTTCTACCCGCACTTGGCTGGTTTTTATTAGGGTTCCGCTAAAAAAACTGGTCCTATTACTAAGCCTCGGTCCAACGAGTTGGACCACGGGCAAGTAGTTGGCCTACTGCGGTAACGGTTTTTTATCGTTATATGTTTTTGGTCTATCGTAAAATCGGAATCGAATCGTATAAGTGTCAAACTCGGTGTTTAGTCTAAAATCTAACGTTTAACTACAGATAATTAAAACTGGCCAAGTCCCGCTAGGCATCTCGAATTGTACGAAAATTACGGTATAACTATTTGGTACCTATATTCTGTGCAAGTCCAGGACACATTTGGCAGATTTGCTGCCGCTGAGCCACTATAATTTATTTGCTGTCTTGTAGGCCTTATATAAGACAGCAAACAAATTATAGTGGCTACTATACTATACTACTTACAAAGAAAGAATCCTCCAAGAACGCTAGCACCAATGAAATAGCCTATATTCGTGATATTAAGTTTGAGTACCAACAGTCCGGTGGCCACCATCATAGATATGAATACAAGCCGTAGCAGTTCCAGTATGATAAAAGATATCATAAGTATGTTATTACACTAAAAAAAACATGTAAACACTTAGTAAGTACATCTTTTTATGTTAAGACGCTGTCAAATGCCGAGATTTTGTCTCTATCGCACTGCGTAGGAGTGAAAGAGAGGCAGCGATGGTGAAATTGCGATAAGTTTACGTAAAATCCGACAGTAAGCTTAATAACACTAGTAACGTAAATGTAACTTTTCTTGTCCCTCTTGATAAGATTTTGGTATTTTATTAATATATTTTCATACACATGCATACGTAACTAAATAATTAAGATATTTACGTTACAAGCGTAATTTAGAGTTGGCAATTTTATTCTATAGAGAAAATTTGAAAGGAACATGTTTTGGGTTTTTCTGTGTCTGAGATAATATAATCAAAATTAACATATTATGTTATTACTGCTACAAACTAAATACATTTTGCTAAAAATATTATGTTCAAGTAAAGCTATTTAGCACTTGTCAGCGTTTTAATATAGGCAGACTATAGTCTAGATTCAAAATACTCGTAACGTAACTATTTCATGGTCTTAGATAATATGCTCAAATTTATTTTGATAATTATAATAGTAAGGTGCGCAGTTGCTTACAATGTATGCTCCATAAATATAAATCATGCATGCAACTAAATAAATGCACGTGCTTATGATGGTTAGAGATATGTACTTCTGCGGATCTGTAAACATAAGAAATTTTAAATTATAGAGACACTTTGGACACTAGCAGGAAATATAAATGCTATATTCATCTAGTAACAAAACTGCTGTTAATCTAAACTTTGACCACAACACAATCTCACCTGATGGTAAGTGATGATATAGTCGCCTATGGTAAACAGTTATAGCCTAGAATGGGAGCTGGCTCTCTACTACAGCTGCAAGAACGAAGGGCTCTTCTCGGTACTGTTTTTAGAGTTTAGTAGCATACAATATCGGTATAGTTACCGATACGTTCTACATTTATTGAACCGTTATTCTGTCTGACCCTTCTTACATAACGATACACACAGGTGAAAATACTATGACCAGTAAGATACGTGTTTGCTTCTGGATATCAGCTACTCAAACTTAACAAAATTTCAGCACTTAGCAGATGCGCTTAGATATTTGAAGCTCTCGTAGCGTAGTTGGCTTAGCCGTTCTTAACCGATGAGCTAAGTTAAGTAACGTGATGAATTGGTTGGGTGACTGGTAGCGACATTTCTACTGAGCGCTTCGGTGCTTCGGAGGGTTGTTGTTCCGGTTGTTGGCTTAGGATGACATGGTGGTAGGGCATGCCCACCTGGCAAGCGATCAACCTCAAGTAGAAATTAAATCACCTAACGGTGTATTCTGCAGCTGTCCTTGAGAGACAATATTTATAGTTTAGCCTGATCAACATCTTCGACCACATCATCAGGCAGGTGAGATAGTGGTTAAGTAGGTAGGAGTACGAAAGTTTCGAGTGTGGTAGCACCGACAAAGAAGCGCTGGCAGTCTTTCAACTTTATAAAAATAAACGACGTCTACGAACAAAGAAAACAATACTGAAATGAAAAATAGTGCGGCAAAATGTGTTATAGACCTACTATTGGTCTATCGCATTCACACAAAGCCGTTTTATTTATCTTTGCACTTACTAGGTATTTATTATTTTCTTATTTGCGAGATTTGAGGGTTTATACATACATAAAATTAAACCCCTTTCCTGTAGGGGAGGCAGAGACCACAGATTTGCACTTACAACGATCCGTATACTTATCTCTTTCGCTTCATCTACACTCATCAATTATTTCATACATAAGCGTCGGTTTAGGGTACTCTTGGCCTGACCTTTTTTCAGAACGTCTTCAATCTGATTTCGGAACGTTTTCTTCCCCTTCCAACACATCCGTTCACTTGCCCCATGTATAGTCATTCTCATTTCATTCATTCTCTCCACGTGTCCAAACCATCTTAACATACCTTTCTCGCCTTTGTCACTAAATATCCTCATTCACACCACAACGTTCCCTTATCACATTATACCATACCCTGACACTCCGTTGACTCCAATCATGCTTCTCAACGCTGTCATCTCCACTGCATTTATTATACTTTCATGCTTTTTCTGCCATACCCAACTATCACTACCATAGTTACATTAGTATTATTATATGTTCTATGACATTAGTGTCGGAACCAACACTTTTGAACAGCCAGATGAGCCTTCTTAGACACCTTCTGACTGTTCATAAACGTGTGCAATGCTCCGTTCACCATGTTTCCAGCATTCTCCTTACTATATCACTTTCACACTCTCCATCCTTTGCAAACATAGATCCCAAATATACAAACTCTTTCACTTGTTCCACTTTTTCACCTCCAATCACAATATTGCAATCGGTCACTCTATCGTCTCGTTCAAAACCATAACTTTCGTTGTATTTACGTTTATAATTCCCTTTCTAAAGCCTCATGCATAACATTTACCATCTCCCATTCCTTTACAGAGGGCGCAAGTATCACTTGGTCATCAGCGTATAGAAGACATTTGATTCTTAATCCACATTCACTGTCTTGCAGGTTTATCAAACAATTATCCACGAACAAATTGAACAGTCACGGTGACGCTACACATCCTTTTTCGATGTTAAACGTACCTACGTTAAATGTTGTGTGTAAGGGACAGAAACGGGACATACATAGATTGCTATGTGTGTCCCGTTTCTGTCCCTTACACAAGCACTGGAATCCTCATAGAGGTATTTCAGCGCTTGGATCAGGTTGCCATTGACCCCATGCATAAACAACGCTTACCACAGTTCATGCCTATTCACCCTATCATAAGCCTTTTCTTAATCTACGAAAGCACAATAGACCTTTTGGCTTTTCGCCAAGCATTTTTCGGCTATGCATCGTAAAGAAAAGACAAGATCCGTACATCCCATTACCATTCTAAACTCTGCTTGTGCATCCGATACTTCGTCATCTGTCTCTTTTATCACCCGTTCTTCGTTACTCGTTATAATGGGTAAACATAGTTAAAACAATTGTTGATAACAATTTACAGACTTAGGTAACTCTGACTAACGAATAAACGGCAGGCGTAGCAATGGTTATCAAACAAACGCGTCGTGGGCAAGGACAAGGGCTTATATAGTTCGATACCGAACCTAACGAATTTATAATACCGCAACGGAAAGGTAATGTAAAATTATGTAATGACGTCTTACCGAACTTCAGGGTACCTTTATGCAGTGGTACTTTAGTCCCTGGCCGGAATACACCGATTTGTTCTTGCCCACAGATTTTCTACATGAATGACTATATACCATTATAAGACAATAACTGGTACGTTCGAAGTACGGAAGCGTTGAACAGTAAAATATTCCACTAGCGGTCTCCCACCCAACTTAATTGAAAAGAGAACATTGTATAATCTCTACAAAATAACAAATATATCTCCGATAGATTTTGTAGTGTAATCCGCATAGCAGGCTTTATTGCAAACATAACAATAATAAAATTAAAATTATATACTTAAACTCGTTGATCGGTTAAGAAGAACTAGGCGCAAGCTTTGCAATGACCGGTACAAAGATAACTATAACTTATATAAGTAATACATTAAAATACAAACTGCTTACTTTCCAGAGTACTCTCTAATATGTCTTGTATGGTAATGAGATCGTAGAGGTTGTTCCATTCGGTCAACTGATCCTTTAGCATCTGGGTATGAGTGTAAGCTAAGCAGCAACCGATCAAAAATACTATTGCCTGAAACTTATAAAGGAAAGTTTAGTAGAGAGTAGGCAACAAAACAGTTAGTGCGGTGCCCCCTTTTTCTCGAAATCAGAGCCACATATTGAATCGATGCAATATGCCAGGTTATAAGGATTACCTAAACCAGACCGAGTTACATAATGCAGGTATATGTCTAGACGATGACACCCTACATGCTAGGCACGAAAATGCTTATACCTTGGGATTATATCTACTATTTAAAACCTAAATTAAATACATTATTATATTGGTTTATTTTTATTCCAATAGGATAGATTCCACTGAAAAGGAAAAAATATATATTTTATTATTATATTAAACTACCATAAACGTGGTCTCGTTTATAGCTTTTTCAGTAGTTCTAGTTAAGAAAGAAATATTTATTTTTATTGGAATTAAAGAAATAGGTCGTCTACAAGTTGTCAAAATAAGACAATTTATTTACGAAGTAGGTACCTACCTACCTTTATAGAAAACTAATTAGGAAACAGTATATTATATTATTATACGTACATTATATAACTACGTCGTTTCTTTAAACAACATATACTGGAAATGCATATTTATAATGTAGTTTTTTTTATGGGATAGAAACGCAGAAACAGGCTGCTCAATTGGTGTAAGTGTTCCACCATCTTCGCCTTGGGTCATCCGCTACTTACATCAGAGGTATCATGCAACGATACAACATTGCCGGCCTTTGAGGAAGGAATATGCTCTTTTATTGAAGATTCCATATGGCATTGGAATTCCATGAAATATGGCAGCAAAGTTTCAAGATGTTTTATATTATAATATATACATTAAGCGCTGGAGGATCCCTGTCCGGGCATCCAGGACCTGAACCTGAATGGCTGCTCGTGTGTATGCGGATGCGGGTGACTTATAAGTTTTATGTAAAATGCAATAACGGAGATAGAAACCTAGGGAATGAGCTAGTCCACATCAAATAAAAGAATGAAAAGCCAGGGGTAAATGCACTCACCGAAAGCCGGCAAAGATCCAATCCTGCTAGTCGTTCCTCCAGGTGCCCACGCGTGGGCTAACTTTCTCCAGCACTGTCTTTAAACTACAATTTCTTGAAATTCACTTTTGAATGCGGGAACTATCAAATTATTATAATGCGATGCGTGCAAAGGGTGCAACAAGAGAAGAATGACGCGGTGATAATGAATGTCTTTCCTTCGTGGATGTTCGGCCAACTTCGGTGTTCCGGGCAGTTGTCATTGCAAGCCACCTTGCCGACGTAGCGTGCGATGTTCCGGATGATCCTTGCACATACTTGCGTAGTTCATGCAATTCACCCTAGATGGCTAAGTCATACTAATATTTGATGTGAACAAAGCGGCACGAACATCCTCCCCGGCTTGAAAGTCTATAAGATTTTCAACGGAAAAACAATGTGAAAATGTATATATAATGCGACAATAAATTAAAGTGATCAAAAATGGACGCGTTGTGAGTATAATAAATATGCAGATATAATTTTATTGCAAATGTAGTAGGTAATATATTTTATATTTATGCGGATATAAATTTATACATTATGCGGATGTAAAAGGTTTATGCTATATTAACTTATACAAATGAGGACAAAGAGAGTAAATTATTGAGATGGAAGGGGACATAACTTTACAACTGGACGCTTGAATATGCCCGTTGCAGTACGCACTAACGCGACACGAGTTATTCCGTCTTTACCGGGATATGTTTGTTCAATTATACCAGTAGGCCACCTGAGTGGCGGCGTATCATCTTGATGAATGAGAACAAGTGTACCTGGTTGAATGGGAACATCAGGAGTATTCCATTTCTGTCTCAATTGAAGTGTGTGTAAGTAATCTACGTGCCACCTTTTCCAATAGCTCTGGACTAAACTGTCCAAAAGCTTCTTTCTATTGTAAAGACTGACTGATTTATCAACTTCATATGCAGGTAACGATTGTAAAGGTGTTGTATTTAAGAAATGCGCGGGTGTTAAAATTGTGTGTGGCTCATCGGACAGCAAACACAATGGACGCGAATTTAACAGACATTCAATTTGGACTAAAACTGTTAAAAGTTCTTCATAGCACAATAATTGTTTGCCAATACAGCGGAATAGGTGAGATTTGACAGACTTAATGTTAGCTTCCCAAATACCTCCCCAGTGGGGTGCTCTAGGTGGTATCGTGACCCAACGGATCCTGCGATTGCTTAATTCAGCTTGGAATGCGGTGGAAGTGTCTTTAGAAGACAAGAAAGTGTATAGCTCATCCAATTGTCGCTTAGCACCAATAAAATTGGTTCCATTATCGGAATATATGCACGATACTGGTCCTCGTCTAGACAGAAAACGTTTAAGGGCATCTAAAAACGTTTCTGTACTGAGATCTGATGCAATTTCTAGGTGTAAGGCTTTCGTACTTAGGCAAATAAAAAGGCAAATGTAAGCCTTTTGGCTTTTAACACCACGTTTACGCGCGAGAGTAATATGTATTGGACCACCAAAATCAATACCAGTATTAGTAAAAGCTTTAGCTTCTTGCAAGCGTGCGGGAGGAAGGCTAGCCATTATAGGTGATGGATGCATAGGCGAAACTTTGAAGCAAAAATTGCACTGGCGTATTCGTTGGCGAATAATGTTACGAGCGGAGATGATCCAGTAACGTTGTCTTAATAAAGACATGAGCAGATGTGATCCAGTATGACAATTGGAGCGGTGACAATCGTCAATTATTAGATCAACTATATGATGTCGGCGGGGAAGCAGAATTGGATGGCGGTTTTCATATGGTATATTAGCATTAGTCAACCGGCCACCAATACGGATCAGTCCATGGCTATTATCTACAAATGGATTAAGTTTTCTTAAAGCAGGCGAAGGTAAGTTGCCCCTTTTTATATTTTTGATTTCATCAGCAAAGTATTTACTTTGTAAATAGCGAAGAATTACCATTTCTGCGGCCTGAATGTCAGATACTTCAATTGAAGGTGAGCGAGGCAGTTTACCTGCAAAGCGGAGAACGTAAACCGTAATGCGTAACAATTTTTTCCAGGAAGATACCCGGAGAGCAAGCTCTAGAAGCGGTGAGTTATCCACATTGGATATAGCGGTAAGAGTAACAGTGTTTTTTATTTCAGGTATAGAACCTTCAGAGCGAGAAGTATCAAATGGCACGATAGGCCATTCAGCGGTTGGAAGACGAGTCCATGATGGACCATGCCACCAAAGCGGGTGGTCATTCAATTGCGAGGGTAGTAAACCTCGTGATATGACATCACTAGGGTTATTTGTTCCTTCTATGTAGAAAAAGCGATCAGGAGGTAGAAGCTCCTGTATTTTACTAACGCGGTTGGCAACAAATGTCTGCCATCGATGCGGAGATGACTGAATCCAAGTCAGAGCAATAGTGGAGTCAGAAAATGCAAAAATGTTATTTATGGGATAGCGATCATTTAATGCTATATGTACTTGTTTAACAAGTTTAACGAGAAGTAGCGCAGCACATAATTCGAGCCTTGCTAGCGTAACTGTCTTGAGTGGAGCCACTTTCGACTTGGAGCATATCAAATGGACTGATATGTCGCGGTTTGGGTGTGTCACATGTAAATAGAGCACGCATCCGAGGGCTTTAAGACTTGCGTCTCCAAATGCCACAATGTTAATGACACAACCTGCTGAAATACCTAAATGACGAGGTATTTGCAGGTTCGACAGCAGTGGTAATTCATTTTTAAATTGAACGAAACGTTGTACAATACTTTCAGGTGGTTCCTGATCCCAGTCTACCTTTGCGAGCCAAAGCTCTTGCAATAAGAGTTTGGCATAAAGTACGACAGGCGCAGCGAATCCGAGCACGTCAAATAAACGAGCGATAGTCGACAGTATTGCACGTTTCGTGTTACCTACTGATGCGTTGGATGTAGTGAACGAAAACGTATCAATAGTAGGTGTCCATTTTAGGCCTAAAACCTTCAATGTATCACTGTCGTCAGTGAACTCAATAGACGCGCGATGTGATTCGGGTAGATGAGCTAGAAGTTCAGGCGAGTTGCTAGCCCATTTGGTAAGATTAAATCCACCGGCTTTGAATAATGCGACTAACTCGTCTGCTAAGCGAATGCCGTCATCAACAGATTGTACCGATGTTGTTAAATCATCCATGTACAGTTCTTGAGTGGCGACTTCTGCAGCAAGAGGAAAGCGTTCGCGTTCATCCTCAGCTAATTGGCGAACAGTTCGCATTGCCAAAAACGGACTAGATCGAAGACCGAAAGCGACTGAATTGAATTGTAGAATGCGTAAAGGTTCAGTCTCATTAAAGCGGTACAATATTTTCTGATATTTGCGGTCATTTTCTTTTAAATATATTCTCAAATACATTTGTTGCACATCAGCAGTTATGGCAACTTTGAAACAGCGAAATTTTAATAGTAGTGCAAATAAGTCAGCCTGTAGATTCTGACCTACGTGTAACAAATCGTTAAGCGATATGCCAGTGTTGGTTTTAGCACTAGCGTCTAAAACGATGCGCGTTTTTGTTGTTGCCTTGTCAGGACGAACAACGGCATGATGCGGTATAAAATAGCCTTCAGATATAGCAGCTGAAGAATAGGGTATTTCCGTCAAATAACCCTTCTGTATGTAGTCAGAGATGACGTCATTGTATGCTTGACGAAGGGCGGGAAGCGCATTAAATTTACGTTCTAAAGCAGTGAATCGTCGTTGCGCGTGCGTGAAAGAATCACCCAAAGACATAGGGTCACCTTTAAAAGGGAGCGAAACAATATAACGTCCACAAGAACTTCTTGACTTTGTTAAGATATACATTTGTTCACAATCACGATTTTCCGGACTTATGGACTTAACGGAAGGCACCTCTTCGAGCTCCCAGAATTTCACGATGTTATTATTTAGTTCATTCACCAAAGGACCGAAGGACCAGACTATATTATCAGAGTTGATAGCAGGTATCTCTCCCATGACAATATAGCCAAGCGTTGTTTCAAGAGCATAAGGTGCACAGCGAGCGGTATCCGAAGAATCAGCTGATCGAGTAAGCGAGGGTGGTATAATTTTACCTCCTAATAAAATAAATGCAAACATCTGAGCACCGAGAATAACGTCTATATCCCCGGGCGAGTTCCAACATTCATCAGCAAGTGGTAAGTCCTTAAAATAATCCACCATGGAAGCGTGGACCACGCGCGTAGGTAGTTGATCAGTAATATGATCAACGACTAGCAGCGTCAAATTATATTGAGAGTCAGAAACGCGCGTTTGAATAGTGAGTGATACGTAACCTTTAATTGGTGCCGCTATCCACCCAACGGTTTTTAAAGAGGTATTTACAAGCGGATGAATATCTAAATTTAATTTATGTCAACATGCGAGCGTAATAATATTATTTTCAGATGCACTATCTGTCAAACATCGTATAACAATTCGTCTTCCATTAATAGGCACAAATACTTGCGCTGTAGGTAAAACAAATGTTTTATCTAGGGTTTGTTTATTAGGAATATTATTATTGCATGAATGCAAGGTAAGTGTGTCCGAGCGTTTATTATACGCAGCGTCAGAAACGCGTGGAGCGCTCGTATCTGGAATGTTAGTGTGCGCCGGTGGCATAGTGGCTGGCTGCGCGCAAGAAGATAGCTTGCGGTCCGTACCGGAGCCGCGAGCCATTGCGTTTGCGACCGTCGCCGGCGATCCATTCTGAACCCCGTCACTACGGTACGATGTTAGCTGATTATCAAAATGCAATAATGAGTGATGTTGTTTATGACACTGTTTGCAAGTGTTATGCGAACCACAATTAATTGTTGTATGCTTTGTACTGAAACAATTAATACACAGTTTGTTGTTTTTAATGTAATTAAAACGTTCTTTTACGGGTAATTTGTGAAATGCTGTGCATTGATATAAATGAATATGATGCGAAGTGTTACAAAACATGCAAGCGGGTTTGTCTTTGTTATTTTCCGTAATAGCAAAAGTATGCGTAAATTTTGATGATGACGTTGGTTGGCGTGAGCGAGTTGCAGAATTCCCCTGCGACTGGGATACATTCTGCCGTACAGCAGTCGTGCGTTCCAACACCTTTATATGATGACGAATAAAACTCACTAAATCACTACTTGTCGGTATATCTTTGTCGCGGACGGATAGCTCAAAACTTTGAACTAATTGAGTGTCTATCTTTTTAAGTGCGAGATGCGTAAGAATGAAATCAGTTAAATCAATAATTTCTAATTGTTTTAAAGCGGACATAGAAGAATTAACTCGTTCAATAAAGTTATTTAATTGCGTAGGTGAACTAGAAGTAGGTTTAATATCAAGTATGTTATTAAGGTACATTGATCCTAGTAACCTCTTATCTTGATATTTATCGACTAAAGAATTCCATATCGTGGTATAATTAGATTCATTAGGTATAATTCCTGCGAACACATTGAGGGCGTTTCCACTTAACTTTGCCACTAAATATTGTACTCTTTGTGCGTCAGTTAATGAAGCGTTATCATGAACATTGGTCTTAAAACTATGATAGAATAGCGGCCAAGATTCAGGATTACCAGAAAAATCTACCAAATCCAGTGGCGCCAAACGACAGTTGTTCGAGGTAGGCTTATCAGTTGCGGAGATAGCACGACGAGTTTCTATTAAACCCGAGCGAGTGTGTTGGATGAATGAAAATAATGTTTCAAATGCATTCCAATTACTAAAGTTAAGTTCATGTTTAGGGTTCACTTCTAATAACAATGTATTGTGTTGATCACATAAATCATTGAAATTGCTATATAATTTGTCAATATTCGACGAAGCGGCTAAAAAGTCCTGCTTACATCTAGTGTCAACATCAGCTGATGGCACTATTTTCTTAGCGGAATTATATAAAGTATTAATATGCGCGAATATTGCTTCTTTTTTAGCATGTACAATTTTTATTTTTGCCTCCGAAGACATTTCAAAAAGTTTTTAAATATAGTTGTATCACATGAATAGATAATGGTATGATTTCGACACGAACTTGGAATGTGGGTAGAATCGGCTTCGATATACGACGATTTATTTAATGAAAGCGTAATTTTATGTAATGTAATGTTTTAGGTGTAATTAATTAAACAAACATAAGCGTTAAAGACGTATAATTTATGGAACTTTTATACAACTAATAGATATAATGCGAAAAATAAGCGATATGCGTACCGTAATTTTTGCGTACTGCGAAGTTACGGTATTACTAAAAGGTACAGTAACGTGCTAATTAATATTCTAAAGGAATTTATACGAAATTGTAGCTTCTGTTATAATTTATATGGGTATATATGTGTATGATACTTATTGAAAGTTATGTTCCAACGATAGTAAGTGAGCGTTAGCTGGTTATATCCGGTTCGTAACGGGCCAAAAAACTATGTGTATGCGGATGCGGGTGACTTATAAGTTTTATGTAAAATGCAATAACGGAGATAGAAACCTAGGGAATGAGCTAGTCCACATCAAATAAAAGAATGAAAAGCCAGGGGTAAATGCACTCACCGAAAGCCGGCAAAGATCCAATCCTGCTAGTCGTTCCTCCAGGTGCCCACGCGTGGGCTAACTTTCTCCAGCACTGTCTTTAAACTACAATTTCTTGAAATTCACTTTTGAATGCGGGAACTATCAAATTATTATAATGCGATGCGTGCAAAGGGTGCAACAAGAGAAGAATGACGCGGTGATAATGAATGTCTTTCCTTCGTGGATGTTCGGCCAACTTCGGTGTTCCGGGCAGTTGTCATTGCAAGCCACCTTGCCGACGTAGCGTGCGATGTTCCGGATGATCCTTGCACATACTTGCGTAGTTCATGCAATTCACCCTAGATGGCTAAGTCATACTAATATTTGATGTGAACAAAACGGCACAAACAGCTCGGGCTGCTTTGCGTATTCTGGAGGTGACAAATCGTGCTCAAATCTATTTCTGCTCCTCGGGGCAAACGAAGCAGGAGTCTTAAGTCACCCCTTACCACGCTAGCCGTAGAGTCTTGCAACATACGGGCGTTCTAACCTGAACAACGTCTTTTACCACCTGAACACTGCTAAGCCGGCCTTGCTCTTATTAACCAAAACACAGAAACAGACACGACAGACACCTTACTTACCCATGGTACAACCTGGAGCATTAATGTTGCCGTGGGTGTCTATACAGTAAAGAGGAAATCTGTGCTCATCGTCTCAGCACCCTTGAAGGATGGGGACGGGCAGTTACATCTGTATCCGTTACCGCTTCTCTCGAATTGTCGGGCCATTGCCTGATCCGGAGTTCAGTGCCGGTACACGTTAAAATTTCTCGAGACAACGTTTATACGGGATTAAACGGGATTCGGAACAATCTTATGTCTGAAGTCGAGACACAGTTATTAAATGTCAAAGTGGGGCCGACTGAACTTGAATGAGGTGTCTGTCGGAGAGCATATTGCGTTTCGGGCAATAGAGCTTGATCTATAGACAGGTAAGTTTTTAGGTAAAATAACATTTGGCAAAATGTTTATAAAAATTAAAATGCGCCTACGGTACGTTAGTGTGGAAAGCGCTACGTGATTATCCAAACTGACATGTTTAACAAAATCAAAACACATCACGCACATATATAATTACGCTCCCGCAACTACCCTTAAGAAAGACTTAAACATTATGGTACAACATTCATATCTCCTCCGAAACAACATTAACGATTTTCTTTAAATTTGTGATAGTTACTTAATATTATTTAATCTGTAATACGGTTCAGAAATCGAAGATCGGCGTCCATGTGAAAAGTATACCTATTATTTTCCCAAACTTTCTTGCATTTCTAACGCAGTGATTACCTTATCTGCCACGTAACAGCATGCATACTGGCCGGGACGAAACTGCTAATTTGGGGGCCTTGATCCGATGATAATCGATTTATATTTGATTTTTCATTAAGGCTAGTCTTCATAGCGCTTTCCATACAAACGTTGTTTCGTCATATTTCAAATGCCAAGTGTTCATTCTCATTGAAATATCGCATGCATGTCCTTCAGACTAAAATCTATGCTTCTGGTTTGTTTCCCAAAAATGTGTATTTTCCAAATAATTTGAAAATTCCTGTTTGTATGGGAATTCTTGTTTTCACAGAAATAAAATAAAACGAAAAACAGGCAAACAAGAAGCATAGGTTTTAGTTTCATATTATAGGAGTGTATTTTACAAGAATTATAAAAAACTGCTACCTGTAAAATGTCAGAATTGGACAAAACAACATGACATCAAATTGATTTGTATCGGGGACAATAATCACTGGAACGTAACGGCCCGGACCCATCTCCATGGCGTTGTGTGCTGGACGTTCAACTCAGGAGCGCAATGCTGTGTCGTGCAGAACGGCGACGATGACACTGCTGCTGTACAATGGACAGAGAGCTTCAGCAAACAATTGGCTAGGTACTTACTTTTGAAAACAGTCCTATTAGTATTCCACCCAATCTTAAAGAAAACCAGAAGCAACAGCTGTAAACCAACGCCATATTGATGGTATGAAAAACTTTGAATGTGTAATGTTCATATTGCTTTCCATTCGAAAGTAGACTGAACAAAAGCACGCGGTGCTACTTTGTATATCTATATGTAAATATATCCACGTAAAAGGCTTCGTTATCTACACGCACATATCAAAACGAAAACCAGACACGGTTAAAGGATAAATGTAATGCGATTGAGGTTGATTTTAAAAAAGCCTTGTAAATTTTAAGTATACCTACCTAGACGATGAAAAAAATGCCTGCAAAATTTTATCGAAATTAATTTAAAAGATAGAGCATGACGCAATGAGCGAACATAGGTACCTATATCATACAGAGTTGGTAAAGACAGACGACAGATAAAAAATTACAATTCTATTCAGAACGATATTTTAGTATTAATTATATAGTAAACTAGGTGTAGGTAGTAATAATAATAATAGTAGTGTAACTAGGTACCTAGTTTACTATACCCATAGAGAAATATAATTAGGTACTATTTCTCTTTTCTGTGTAGGTACCTACCTACCTGTGACTTCGTTCGCGATTGCCATCCCTGCAGACTAATTGTTTACATTTGACCACTGTTTATCTCATATTAATAAGTTGGCATCGTCAGGACCACTATGTCCTAGTTATGAATGAAAGCAACGCTGTGGTCTGCGGTAGAGCACTCATCGTAAAACATTGCTCAAAAAGGAGCTTTTTACTTTGGATTTGAAAACTCCCAGGTTGTATTTTCCAGATGGACGGTATGTAACTCAGAGTTCCTATGCGGTTGGCACAATAAAATTAAATGTTGAAGCAAAGTACTTTGTGCGTGTCTTTAGAATTTCGATTTTAAAACGGCGTCTTTTAGTCGATGCTCTCCTTGCTTGGCGGTAGAGCGAATATATATATTTAAGTACCTACGTAATGTAGCCGGCAAAAGATAGATATGTAGTTTAAAAATACTGATTGCGGCGAATGTTCCAGATCCTTGATATCCTGCAGTTGTTAATTTCACCGATATCGTTCATTGCCTTGGACACTCTTTATGTACCTATGTCATTTGATACCTCATGGTCATAAGTCTTTTTTGATATAGGTTATAGAAAGATTTCAGATAGAATGCTACGTTTGATATTTTTTTGTGTTGGTTCGAATAGATTACACTGGAATGTAAATTGATCATCTTTTGAATTCCAGCCTAGGTAATGTTTTTGCGCGTCCCCCGCGGCGCGCAGAGTAGTGAAGTTGTACGTTATGCACCAAAAAAGTAGGTAATACACGTGCTAGGGGGGAGAACCGTCAAAAGCCGGTGCTGTGTAACACTAGAATCTTAAGAGTTTGATATGTCGTGGGACAGAAACCATACTCTTATCTATTAGTATAGCCGGACGCCGCACTATGACGTTGTGCTCAAAATCAAGATTACGGTTGATGTGATAATACGTTGTGCCACAGCCAATCTACCAATGTGTGACGTACTTATACGTTGTTTGCATAAATATGTTTTACTGGCCGAGCGAGTACGCAGTGCGAGCGAAGAGTAAGGGCAAATTCGGGATTTACAGCACCGAAAGCCATTAGTATATTTTTCTATTTTGAATTTCATTTCTCGATGCAGCTTCTGATGACAGTGGGTATCTGCAATTTTCATGGTGTCTTCCTTAGCTTATTTTTTATAAGATAAGTATTTTCTTTCCAACCAACTTTAGCCACTGTGGTGGACCCTGCTTTTACTAAATAATGCCTAATATTAGTCCAGTAGCAGTACGTTAGATTAGTACGTTAAAATTGCATGCTAACTTTTAATAATTTAAGATTTAACGAATTTTGCACAGATGATTAGTTACAAGTTTACTAAGCTTTTTCCAAAAAGTTAGAAAATTTTGACCGATGCATTTGGTATTATTTAGGTATTTGTAAAAAAACTACATAAAATCGTGAATGTAAAATTTTAATTGAAAATTCTGATTGTATATGACTTAGGACATTGTTATCTTGTGTTTATTAACTTATTAGAAATATTAGAGACTTGGAACTTAGGTAAACTAAAAATTTCAAAACCTGCTTTCAATAAAATATTAGAATGGCTGGAAATCAGTTTAATGATATTTTTATGTATATTGTAACATGCTAAAAAAAGATTAGAAAAATATACAATGTGCTTCCCGACTTATTTAGTTTTTCTTTAATAGCGTGAGTAATATAAAATTAGAGTCCAGAAATTAGTGGCTACTGGATAATAATGATATACTCCATCGACATACAAAAGATTAGAAAAAAAAGTTTATGGTTTTGGAAAATAGAACAAAACTTCTAGCCTCAGTGCTAAAATCCGCGCGGGAAAGCCGCGGGCGGCCCTGCGCCGCGGCCAGGCGGCGCGGCAGCGCTGCGTGGTCGCTACGGAGCGCGGAGCGATGCGAATGCAAGTACGAACTTACTGCTAATTATCTGTGTCCCACCCAACACATGTCTGTGTGTGTGCCAACTGCTCTTTGGGCGCGGGCAGTTTTATGCAGTTTGAAGTTCTAGAAATTAGTTTGTTTTAGAAGTCTTATCATCGCGATTCAGTAGCACAGATGACAGACTATCTTATCCTTCTACTATTATCTTAATCTTACCGACCTTGGTAGAATTTATCTTCCTCTAAAAAGGTGTTGGTAGATAAAGCGTATTTAGAGGAGTTGCTAACATTAACACGTAAACAATGTAGGTACATACCTATATTTAATATATTAATTCAACAAATCATTTCTCTATTTATTGCTTTAATATTCTATTCTGGGTTGTGTTAAAAAAAATACACATTTTTTTATTGAATATAAAAGACAAAAAAAAATTATACAATTTTACGTCCTTTGATGCCAGTTTTCGTCAGGTTTAACTAGTTTTCGTCGAGTGAGAATTGTGATCTAAAATTGTTTTTACATTTAGGGTTATAAAACAGGATCCTACCTATATTACTTTAAATAACTCCTCATCATCTTCCTAATTTTATTCCACGCTTGTGGGGTCGTTACAATAACATCTTATAACACAAGTGACAAAACAATAACATATTAAGAAATATGTTTTCGCTACTAACACATAACGGTTAATGGATATAATGAGGATCACTTAACATGATTTAAATGATTTCAAACCATTAAGAAATGACGAAGTTGTTAAAGTTTTCTTTTTAGTTCGGCTATTTCAAAACCTCCGCTTGGAGCATTGGTTGTATGATGACGTCAGGCATCGCGTCTCTCGCCCTCCGCTCCGCCCGTACAAAATCAATGGTTCAGTTCAGATAATTCTACGTTCCGCTCATGTCGTGGCGTGGAATGTTTTTTTTGTATGGTTTTTTATTACAGTTATGTTTTTCAGGATTAAATAATCTATTGATTGAACTTTTATATACCATTCAAATATAATTTTGATTAGATACGAACCCAAATACTTACCTTAATATGTTTACTTGAATAGTCGGTAATAATGACTGCTTTTTGCCAGGCTAGTACCTACAAATATCTACTATGTCAATGTGTTATCGCAACACACTTATATCATTAGTGCGAAAGTATGTAAGAGCTCGATCGGTCGGCTCGACCTATTTCGGTAAAACATAAAATATAGACCATTTAAGCCCTGGATTAACACATAATAGTTTTTATTATCATCATCACGTTATAATATTGCCCATATTACTATTAAATTAATTAATCAAAGCTAGTAAGATAGTTACATATATAGTTGTAGCTCATTGTAATTTATAGTAAGTACTATATTATTATGTACCCTTTTGTATTTTTCCATAGGAAAGGATTTAATTAAAAGGCCCGGATCAATAAAAGAAGTCAACAGTATATGTATAAACCACTTTGGCTTGACAGAGGAGTTTTGTCATCTCCCCTCGTAACTTTACACCACTTTATTTTCTTATTTGTGCATATTTTGGCAATTTTTAAAACAGTTTAGCACAATGTAATATTTATCAGATTCATTATCACCACCAAAAAATATATAAAAGAAACATAATATGCAATGTCGTGAGGATTGCGGCTTATTGAGCTGGCGCGGCGGCGACTCGTCACTTTCGGGCAATAGGCGATGGTTGACGTCACAGCGTGCTAAAACTTGTGCTAGTTTTGTAGAGTATTTTATTACAATATCCTGTCATTTTTGATCCGATTAAAATTACACCGTATTTGTCGTTTTTTATACCTAAAATCTGCATACTTAGTGTAAAATTAGAATGATCGACATTGTAAAAAGTTATGGTATTGGTTTTGTGATTGCCGTTTTGGGCGATCACAAAACCGCTAAGACGTTTAAATAGATAAGCAACTCTGCTACGACGCAATAAAGAGCAATTCAGATCGCACACAGCTGAGTACCTAACATTTATATTCACCTACTATAATGCGCCTCTTTCTATCGCGTAAATCATATCTTTTCTGACACGGAAGGTGTTTAGGGTAGTGATCCTGTGTTCACATGCCACTACAGCAATGTGTGTACCTACATAATATGTTACCAATAAATATTAGAGCAATTAAATACATTTTAAATATTACCTCATATTAGCAGAAAACTATTTTAAAATGTATTGTGTACTGTACTGTGTACTAATGTGTGATTTTTTATTTATTTATAGCTTTTATTATTAAACCGTTGAACACTATGTCACTTGATGGTAAGTGATGATGTGGTGGAAGATATTGTTTAGACTAACCTATTATTACTTACTGAGTCTCAAAGACAGCTGTCGAAACACACCGTTAGGTGCTTGGTGACAGATTTTCTGCTTGAGGGTGGTAGCTAGCTAGGCGGGCATTCGTGAAATGCTCTACCACCATGCCATAACCGACTGTCCTAAAGGAAGATTTATATTATACCGGGCCGTGTCCGGGCTGGGCCGAGGCCCAGCCCGGACACCTTTTTGTTCCAATTATTTGATATAAAACCTTTTTGAGATTGTTTTTTTTTTTATGTTAGCAGCTAAAAAAACAAAAGAACGCTACCAGGGCAGGTATGGATTTTCATACAACATTCCTTCACTGCTACGGAGTGAAGGAATGAAAATCCATATAACATTCCCCGCCGTACATTTATTAGGGCGAAATGACGAATTTTATAACTTGTTTTTGAACGAGTAATGAGACGCTTTCTGAGTGGGTGTGGTATAAACGTATATTTTATACTAACCCTTTTATTTTTATTACTTTTATTAACTAAAGTAAGAATTTTACTAGTTTCGTCCTAGTGTAGTCGTTAACTAAACTTTCTAAATTTGCGATGAACAAATAAAATACGGAATTTGGATACCATATTCATTTTATAACTCTTTTTTCTAGCATCACCACACTCATGTCTGGCTGGTACAATATATCTTCTCCTACACCACAAGAGCATAATTCTAAAAAGTTTTAGCTTCGCTAAAAGCGAATCGGAAATTGGCTGGCCACCGGATTAATGCTAATCCCCTTTGGGAATACTCTTGATGGTAGTTTCTCCGCTACCTTCAGGTAATCAGTGTTTTAAAAGGCTAAGTAGCGATTTTCAGCATCATCACGTGATTGAACATATTTTATTATGTACATTCTGAAAAATATACATAATAATAATAATAAAACATCATACTAATACATAGGTATATATAAATTCTCGGATTTCGTCAGCGTAGAAAATCTTAAATTATTTTTTATTGCACATGATGTACTTAAGTTTAAAATATGTCAGTACTACCCAACGTAGGTTTTACAAATTATCTCGATAAATAGAAGTCAGTCCAAATATGGTATGCTTGTATCAGTTTTCGTCCAGATGGCCGACAATTTATATTAAAAACTGAAGATAACGTATTCCAACGTATCTTCCTACCTAACGGATGTTCAATTAAATTTAATCTAATAATAAAACTTTTAAATAGGTTCATACCTCATATACAAATCTCTTTACGTTCGTTATTTACAAACAAGCTAGATAAGGTTACCTACAGAAAAGTGGTAAGTAAATTTAATACATATCATATACGTTATTAGAGTTAACTCTAGGCGTCAACTACATATTGTAGGTATCTACTTATATTCATATAAGTAGGTAGGTACTAGCTAATCCGACAGACACCTAGTCCAGTTTTTTGACCTGGAGTTTGTAATATAGAATTCACATAAGTACCTACACATGTTTTATAGAAATTTCATCAGTTGATTGACCATTTCCATAGAAACCTTAGATTAATACACTATGGGTGTGAAGGTATGTAAAAGAAACTTGCCGCTGTATAATTCTGAATAATCAACAAAATATAAATGCTTTTGGAACACTAAAATCGTATAACAAGGCGCGGCGTGTGCGGCCGGGACACGTTGTGACTTGTGTTGAGTGAGACCCTTTGCGCTGCGTCTCCCTCCTCG
This sequence comes from Plagodis pulveraria, assembly GCA_963890685.1. Classification (NCBI taxonomy): domain Eukaryota; kingdom Metazoa; phylum Arthropoda; class Insecta; order Lepidoptera; family Geometridae; genus Plagodis; species Plagodis pulveraria. The sequence continues at coordinate 21,736,700 of OY982957.1, forward strand.
CGCTAACGCCGCGTAGGTACCTATATAGTTTATTCTATGGCCGCGTTAACAAATCTTATGATATCTTAAAATACCATGAACTATTTTTTCTAATCTTTTGTATGTCGATGGAGTATATCATTATTATCCAGTAGCCTATTTATTTCTGGACTCTAATTTTATATTACTCACGCTATTAAAGAAAAACTAAATAAGTCGGGAAGCACATTGTATATTTTTCTAATCTTTTTTCAGCATGTTACAATATACATAAAAATATCATTAAACTGATTTCCAGCCATTCTAATATTTTATTGAAAGCAGGTTTTGAAATTTTTAGTTTACCTAAGTTCCCAGTCTCTAATATTTCTAATAAGTTAATAAACACAAGATAACAATGTCCTAAGTCATATACAATCAGAATTTTCAATTCAAATTTTATATTCACGATTTTATGTAGTTTTTTTACAAATACCTAAATAATTCCAAACGCATCGGTCAAAATTTTCTAACATTTTCAAAAAACCTTTGTAAACATGTAACTAATAAACTGTGAAAAATTGGTTGAATCTTATATTTTCATAAGTTACGATCGTAATTCTACTGGACTATATTGTCAGCTATATTGTATGATTCGTGTTATTCGGCAATTATCCACACGTGCATTCGTCATATCGAAGTCACGTGAGGATAATTGCCGAACTACCGTAGTTACCTACCTATCTATTAATATTATTGATTCATGTGCTGACCCCAGGGCGCCAACTCCCACCTTTTACGAAACCATCATAATAAAGGAGCGTTTTGTCATAGTAGGGGAAGTAAGTTATCTTCATACAAACGCACCGCGCGCGGCTTGTTTGTGTGCGCCATAGTATCTATGCGTCCCGTACGCACACTCTAACACAATCTCGACCCGTTTCTCAGTGCGCCAGCCGGGGCTAACACCGAACAAGGTTCGCTCGTCACGGCTTTTTGGCACCGCTAAATAAATGAAAAAAAACTTATTGCTGTGTGTTCGGTTGTCTAAATAATTCATAGATTCCAGAGTTGTGTTAGTTCAGATTACCTAGTGAACAGGAAAGGTAAGCAAGTCACTTATTCTAGCATGCCTATGATTTTTACTTGATGATGAGTGATGCCTACTTATTTTTTTGTTCTATTAGGTATGCCCCGCGACGCACGTCTCTGGCCCCGCAACCACATAGGTATCGCCAGTCGGTATTTATTTCATCGTGAACGGTGTTATCATCGTTTAGGTATAAAACCGACGTCACAAACCTTGAACCCAGACAACACAAGTAAAAAATACAACTTCCCGGCCCTTGCCTATTTCTAGGTACTGAATGAAATTTTACGTATACGAGTACATACATTATAAATAAGTAACAACCCTGAGACAGGCAAGCATGGTAGGTTTTTTTTTTATGCCTGATAGGTTAGCCTTTGATCACTATCTCACCTGATGGTAAGTGACGATGTGGTCGAAGATGTTGTTCAGGCTAACCTAGAAGTACTGGCTCTCAAGGACAGCTGCCGGACACACCGTTAGGTGCTTGGCGACAGATTTTCTACTTGAGGGTGGTAGCTAGCCAGGCGGGCATTCGCAAAATGCCCTACCACCATGCAAAATCGCGAATTGGGCCGGAGATGGCCTACTTCCCCACTCTTTCTACTATGGTTTTGTTTCATCGTTTAAATAGTAATTCGTAGACACAAACTATCACCGACCCACGACCACATTAAATAATATTGGTTTGATCCTACTTAAAGAACGAATGAAATATGAATCACGGATGTGCAAGCGAGATACAATATTTTTATAATACAATATGTTTATTACACATTAATTAAACCCATTTTTATCGTAAAATACCCATAAGCAAGTTTAAATCCGCTGCGCTGCTAGAAAGTAACTTCTTTAAGATGGATAAACATGACGGATTTGTCACTGGAACAGTAATTATACTTCGTATTAAATGTCACGTCAGAGTTCGCGAATCGAATGAACAATTAGTTTTAACGTCATCAAAACGCTAAGCGATTCTATTACCGATTGTAGGCTTGCTTAATTGACGTGGAGGTATAAAATTTAGCAGTAAGACTAAGTTGTTATTACTATAAGAGGTGAGAGTTGGTCACCAGTTGGATAGTAGAAGGAGTGGGGAAGTAAGTTATCTTCATACAAACGCACCGCGCGCGGCTTGTTTGTGTGTGCCATAGTATCTATGCGTCCCGCACGCACACTCTAACACAATCTCAACCCGTTTCTCAGTGCGCCAGCCGGGGCTACACCGAACAAGGTTCGGGTGTCACGGCTTTTCGGCACCGCTTAATAAATGAAAAATGTTTGATAATCGCATGAGAACTTATTGCTGTGTGTTCGGTTGTCTAAATAATTCATAGATGACATAGTTGTCTTTGTTCAGATTACCTACTGAACAGGAAACACAAGTCACTTATTCTAGCATACCTATGATTTTTACTTGATGAGTGATGCCTACTTATTTTTTTGTATGCCTCGTCTCTGGCCCCGCAACCACCTAGGTATCGCCAGTCGGTATTTTTTTCATCGTGAAAGGTGTTATCATCGTTTAGGTATAAAACCGACCTCACTAACCCTGAACCCAGACAACACAAGTAAAAAATACATCTACCCTGCCCTTGCCTATTTCTAGGTACTGAATTAAAATTTAGCATATACGAGTACATACATGATAAATAAGTAGCAACCCTGAGACTAGACCCTGAGAGTATGGTAGGTAATTATATCGTGAATTGGGCCGGAGTTAGCCTACTTCCCCACTATTTCTACTATGCCAGTTGGGCCCCAGGGGGCCAACTCTCACCTCTTATAGTAATTATAACTTAATGTTACTGCTAAATTGTATACCTCCACCATAGAACATATAATAATACTACGTATAGAACGGACACTCCTCTCCCCCCACCAAAACGAGCCGTCCTCACCCCGCCACAGATTCTGAGCTGTCGCTGATCTGACTTGAGTACGGAACGCGCAACTCGCGCACGATGACGCGACGTGACGACGAAGCGTGATGATTGTACGAGTATTTTAAAAGTTGAGAATGGGGTACTCTTGTGGTGTTTAGGGTTGCTTATCAACTAAACGAGAAAAGAATTGGAGTTTTTGTAGATTCCCTAAGGATAAAACGAGGTAACTATGTCATTTTTGGTAACCTACACCAAGTACCTACCTATTTGTCGTTCTTCAGTTATACAGTAGGTAATTCATAAAAACCGGTAATTAACAGTGGGTATTGAAAAAAAACAGACAGAATCGTCGTCGCAACGTCAGTTACGCGCTGAGGTCCGTGCTCGTCGCTTCGCGCAATCGTGACTACCTGACGAATGACTTCAAAACGGTCCGAAACCGGTCGGAATTTTTCCGGTAAATAATACGCTGTTCCGAGCCGGTTTGTAATAAGTTGATTCCATTGCCGTTTGTAAGTTTACTTAATTGACGTGGAGGCATAAATAAGCTCGGACCAAGGTCACTTAAGTATCATTACCTACTATATGAGGTGAGAGCCAACTCTCCCTCTGTCTTTTGAAATATCTTGTTTCTTTTTTTTATTATTCTCTTTGATTGAAATGCAGTTTAATGAATAGGAGTAAAGTTAATTGACTTTTAATGATCACATTTCCGCCGTGGCCAAAGAATCGTACAGAAGACTTGGATTCGTTTTGAGGAACTCTGGAACTACTATAAAAATACACTAAAGTTGTAATGTCGAGGTACTGCTGATTATTTCAACAAAAGAGATTGAATATTACCTAAAAGTCTTAGATTATTGATGGGTCTCCGTGCGCGCGCGCGAGCGGAGACCCATCAATAATCTAAGCTAAAAGTATCATAAATCAAACTGTAGCTTTATTCTTTATGCATAGAACGGTATGGTTCAGAGGGAAGAGATAGCAGGATGGATTGCCGCCGATCTCGGCACATAAAGATGTTATTGGCATGCAGATTACTGATCGATCTGTGGATATGGTCGGATCTCGGATCGTTTTCAATCTTGGATTACAGATACGATATTAATTTCGGGCGTAAAAGGACTTACCAAGAAAAAACATTACACTAATAAATATATACAAGTAAATAAGTATTATAAAAATATCACTGTACTTCCCTAATCACTATTTACAATAAAATACAAATTTTCAAATATTACGAAAGAAAATCACGCCCACCTATTTCAAAGTTCAAAGTATTATAAAAATATCACTGTATTTCCCTAATCACTATTTACAATAAAATACAAATTTTCAAATATTACGAAAGAAAATCACGCCCGCCTATTTCAAAATTTTCCGCGCTTTTTCCTGCTTTTTTTTTACTTACCAAAGTTACAAGCCAATGAGTTTTTTACCTACTGAAGTGAAACTTTTGAATATTTAATTATAAAAATTCTTAATCAGATTATTATTGCTATCCAAAAGATCAAGAAAATATTTTCGTATCGAAATTGTCGTTTTCGTTTCTCGCCATTGTGTTAAAAAAGGTCGTATGAAACTCGTGCGCGGTGTTTATTACAACATCTACTCCATTTAGGCCTTCGATCAAAACCCGTCTCGATTGTAATTTAAACAACGTCGCGCACTTGTTGCTTAATGTACTATTTTTAAAGTAGTCTACTATAACGTCTTTAACATAGGGTATGCTCCATTTGTCGCTAAGAACGTTAATTTCGATATTTTTGATCACATTTGCGTCTGTGGTTGTGATCACTGTGATCGTTTGTAACTGTCATCCCCTGTTCCATTTAGGATAAGAACGCTAAGAATGCCACTAAAATTTGCCACTTCTGTCACTTTTGACATTAGATGTATGGAATTCAAACTGTTCCAGTAGCCTCATAGCGTTTATGGCGAAAATAATGCCAAGACCCATGTGGAACAACCTTTTGGGAGTGTGATCGTTTTTAGCGTTTTTAGCGAATCTAACTTCAAATAGTATGCACCCATAATAACTGCATACATATCTGTCAAAAGCGTGATTTCTGAAACGGAACGGTGATGGTCACGATGAAATTGCCGTTGGCGTGGAACGGAAGGTAGCCTTACGAATCAGCTGGTCGATACTTGATTGTCAAAGTCAAGGCAAATTGTTATTGTCGAGGAGCTGGTGATAATTATTTACAAACAAAGCTACTGATTTTAAATTCGAAATTTAACACAAACGTGGTCCTAATGTAAAATATTGGTATTTATTTATGTAGATAGAATATTCCATTAGGTAAAGTGTATTTTACATCATTGGTAAGTTTTGTATCATATGTTGATAATCGTTCCTAAATTTCATTTCCTTCGTTCAATAGTAATTCTTCGTCAAATTCGATGGAAAAATACGATGGTAAGCCTCCTGAGACAAGACGTACTACTGTATACACCGCGGATCGTATCCCTCGCCAGTTGGTTTTGTCTGAATCTTCAGATGTTGAAAAAACCCCTGAACAGGCCAATCTCGACTATTAGGTGGAAAAACATTGTGAAAGCATAGATAAAATAAGTAAAGGAAAAAACAATCCCAGGATTCAGTTGTTCCATTAGGCCAAAAGCGTATAATATATTGGACGCTTTTGGCCTAATGGAACAACTGAATCCTTTTTTAAAGCAAAAATATATTTATATTCAAAATTGTTTCTTCTTCTAATTCTTTTATTGCTTCTTCATATTCGAGACTTGAAGTGTAGGTGATCCAAAAGATGGTCAGTGACAGTAGACAAACAGGGTCTAATTATGCTAAACACCAACCTGACATTCAAACTAAGCCCTGGTTGTGTAAATTCAAATGTACTTGTAAGTAACAGGAATTTCAGTAGAATATCTAGATTTTGGCCGAATCTCCCATTGCTATTCTTCTTTTCTGAAAAATCTTAAGAAATTGACAATTAAAGATTCATCAATCTGAGCGAGGGCATGGATGAAGATGATTTAAATTTCATTTTGCTTTTCCCTTATTTGATTATAGTCTACTATTCACCTCATTTATAGATTATAAATTCCCATTTCCTAGTCATATAATTTTGTGTAATATTAACATGAGGCAAATTCCATGTATTCACTGTGCAGTGAATACATGGAATTTGCCTCATGTTATCCGGGTCCATAGCGTTGCAGAGGAAGAGGCTAGAGGGGCCTAGGACTTGCAACCCAGGAGTAGGGTTAAGGAGCCCCTTTACGATGTCATCAATGCTCCCCTTCACTGCTCGAGCTTCCTCACCTGCCTAACCAAATTTGGTAAGATCCTACTAATGCCGCCTTAGATACACGTTACTTTGTTATTATCTATTATAATAACCGTAAATAATGTAATACTGTAGTTGTATGTAAGTCAAATTAATCTGGTATGTATGTAACATTCCGTTCTTCTTGTGTACCTTATGTAATTATTTTAGGTTTTTAATAATTACCTAGTCACTTTGTTAATTACTATGTATATACAATAATATAGTATGTTTGAGATATTTTTCCTTTTGTTTCAGGTACAAATTTCATAAATTGCTTTGTTTAAATTTGTTTATTATTAATTTCTTTTGAAATGTTGACGGCAAAAATTTTCTAAAATTGCTGTATAAAAACACTCAAACAAACAATTCTTTCATTGGAGATCAGGTCTCCAGCTCAGTAAAAGAGTGAAGGAGAGGAACTATGTATTGTTTATGTAATTTCATGTAGCAGTTCGTTGGAAGGTTTTTTTATAAACTATTATAATGGAGTACGAAAATAATAAGTCAGCTATACAGTCGCTGCCTTACGATATGATATTAATGATACTTAAATACACCTCTATCCACGATATGCTAAGTTTTGGGAGTACATGTAAACAATTCGATGAATTGCTAAACAGTCCCCAAGCCATGTGGAAGAACTCTCTAAGAAAATCGTAAGTTCCTAAAACCATAAAAATGGGCAGGATGAGAGCAGATTATTATCTACTAAAATCATGCCTATTTTTGTACAATAAGCGTATCGGACAATGTAACCTAGATTATGTTGGATTATAACAGACATATAATATATATCTAAAAATTTTTACAGTGTGAATCAGAGAGTTTTCAAAGAAATTGAGAAAAACGTCAATGGAAACTGGTACAATGAAATAAAGATTTATTACAACTTGCAGTCTGAAATACATGCTAGCTTAATTGACATGGCGGCCTATTATTACAAGTAAGTTTTGTGATGTTTAATAAGACATCTGGTAAAGCACATGCCAATGTTTGTGAAACCAGTTACACTGAACGAACTAAAATAGTGACTTAGAAAACTTACTAGTTGCCCTGACAAGCATAACACAATACTATCATAGTATTTGTTCTTCAACTCTGCTCTATTATATTATTTGTCATCTCAGTTCTCACACATTTCATACATAAATGTATATATCCTTTCACATTCCATTTATAGATTCGTTCGAGGATATATATCCAATACATATATAAAATGATTTTTGTGACATATGTATCTTATATATAAAATTCTCGTGTCACAGTTTTCGTTGCCATACTCCTCCGAAACGGCTTGACCGATTGTGATGAAATTTTTTGTGCTTATCCGGTATCTATGAGAATCGGCCAACATCTATTTTTCATCCCCCTAAATGTTAGGGGTAGTCCACCCCTACATTAATTTTTTATTATTTAGACAAAATTTTTAATTTCTATTTTTTTATGATACAACATACAAAAATACATACAATCCTCAATTTTCACCCTTCTACTAACCCTTATATGGCAAAACAACGTTTGCCGGGTCAGCTAGTATCAATACAAAAATGGTTTAAAAATTTGATATATTTAAGTATTCTTTGCAGTTTGCTACTGTATTTCTACTAAATGTAGATGGCGTTGGAGTAGAGTTAAAACATACTCCCTAATAGTAAGTTTTAATCCTTAAATGGCAAAACTGAATAGCAGCATAGTCAGTCTCATCAGTGGACTACATGAAAAAAATTTGTCTGGAACTCGATATGTGATAAAGTACTTTAATTCGTTGAAAATCTCGGAATACAAGTGCAGATTGTATGGTGGTAGGTACATTTATTCGTAGGTGGTAGGGCATTTTGTGAATGCCCGCCTGGCTAACTAACACCCTCATGTAGAAAATCTGTCGCCAAACACCTGACAGTGTGTTACGGCAGTTGCCCTTGAGAGCCAGTAATTCTAGATTAGCCTGATCAACATCTTCGTCATCACTTACCATCAGGTGAAATAGTGTTCAAAATTGATAAAATCGTCGAGAAGCGATCGAAAGTGACGTTTAAATCATTCCTTGGATTTGCTAGCAATAATGGATTCAATCGCAAAAGCTTTAGAGCGCTCTTAACGGGATGGCTTGACGATTTCCGAAACTGTCGAAATTTGAAACAATCTAGTGAAATATAATGTTTATATGGAAATTATTAATGAAGCTATTGACTGATTAGAATTAATAAGATGTTTTATGTTTTCGGGTTGATTTTTTCTGATTTTATATACATAAATAAATAAAACATTTGTTTTTTATTATATTATTGTTATGTTTGCAATAACGCCTGCTATGCGGATTACATTACAAAATCACTGTCAATGTCATGTTAGCTCAATTGGTCAGAGCATACCCCGGCTAAAGGGGTGAATGGACGCGGGTCCGAACCTCGCACATGACTTAAATTTGTCCTATCGTATATTTGTGATATTGTAATAAACATTTATATTTTTTTTAAGTAAAATTGTGTATATAAAGCACATATACAAACAGTGTACCATATAACAAAGGTTTCTGTGGAACGGACTCGCTCTGAATCACAAGCCAACGCACTTTGCATGCATTGGTACATATCTGGGCGGCAGGTGAGAACCTTGTCCGTTACACCATTGAACAGGTTCCAACAACCATGTTCTTGGGATTCCAAATAGACGGTGGTCTAACCTGGGATAAGCATATTGAGAACTTGTGTGCCAGACTGGGTAGCGCATGCTTCGCTCTCCGCAGGCTATCGCGCGTGGTGTCCGCCAACGTAGTCCGCACTTGTTATTTCGCGACTGTTCACTCGCTTCTCCAGTACGGCGCAGAGCTGTGGGGGCGCGCTGCTGCTGCTGGTCGGGAGCACGTCTTCCGCATGCAGAAACGTGTTGTGAGTGTGATTGTGAGGACAGCGTGGACATGCCGGCACGACAGTTATTTGTATCGCGCCAGATCCTTACGCTGCCTTTCATTGTCATACTCCAGATAGTGATGTATGTTAGGCAAAACCTGGAGCAATTCAAGACGCGCGGAGATCACCACGCGCTATTCTACAACACTCGCGGAGCTGGCAAGCTATCTGTTGTATCACACAGACTGGCTAAGTCAGACATTGAAGCAATGATGGCCGAGCGGTCATAGCTATGGACTGCCGTGCTGCAGGTCCCTGGTTCGATCCCCACCGCCGGCTTGAGCTTCACCGTTGCCCGCCTGGCTAGCTACCACCCTCAAGTAGAAAATCTGTCGCCAAGCACCTAACGATGTGCTCCAGCAGCAGTCCTTGAGAGCCAGTGAAAGTACAGGCACAAGAGACTTAACAACTATGTCTCAAGGTGACGGGCGCAGTGCAATTCGTCACGTGAAGAAATGCACCTGTTCTAGGCAGAACTTAGTCCGCTGAACATGAGGTGGGCTTCGAGCTTGTTCCGTCACAATAACATTAAAAAATATATGTTGATGTGGTATACATATACATAATCTGTGATATTTTTTGCTGTGGATTTGTCAATGTTCTCTAATCTATAGTTATTAAATTTATTTATACTTTCAGGTCCAATAATGACATAACCCTTGATGATGTTCGACAGTTATTTAAAAATTCATTCTCTAATGGTCTCAGTTATTATTATAGCATCATTATCCTCCAAGAATTATTGAAGACCGGAAATAAAAACTTAGCTATGTACATTGCTAAAAGGTAACACTTTTTTACTACTTAAGTCAGTCTTTATTTAATGGAAATGCGAGACTTGCTAAAATATCAATACCTACGTAGTTTAAAAGTATGTCAATACTATCGATACCGATAGTAGATACCATCAATAACTGAATTATCGATAAATAAAAGGTAAACAATAGTTCTATACGAGCGGTATGTTGTTCATAGTATTATTCATGGTCTACCTACAGGTATGTGCTGTGTAAACATAGTCGTCTAAAACTGCTTAACTGATTATATAGAACACTATTTCGATGGTAACAATACTTTCGATATGTATAATTCAGTAGTCAAAATACCACTATACAATAAGTAGTATAAAAACAGATAAGTTAAGATTTTTTTTAAATATTTATCTATGGTTTGGTGTTATAACTTACAGACCCACAAACTTATCTGTTCAGGTGGCAGAAAAAAGAACTACAACATTCCTTCAAATTGTGACAGTTTGTAGTTGATTTCCTTGATCAGCAGCGCCCTCGCCAACTGTGCAGAGTTGGTGGTACTATAACTCATTTACATGGCCAACAATTTATAGTAAAAATATCTATAGTACGACAACATTTAAACAGACCTTACCGTGCGCGTACGCACGTCATTGCCAAAGAAATGGGTATAAATCCGGAATTTAATCTTTCACTTCAGTCAAAATTCTATCTCCTCTATCTACCGTGTTCTCTGGGTATTTTTGACATCCACCTTCAAAAGCACCTCTCCACAATTTTGATCAAAAATGTGCGAATATTTAAATATTATACATTGAACCGGCAAAAAACACTCACGTTGAGGATCGAATACGTCCTCGCGGGTTTCGAGCATATCAGATGCTCATCATCAGGGCGAGTGCGCAGTTGCGTCTGCGAGCTCTCGGCGGGCACGGTTTTTTGCCGGTTTAATGTATAATATTTAAATATGTGTGAAACTCACGAGAATTTCAATTCAAAAATGTGCGAATTGAATTGTTCAGAATGACTTCGTTTCAGTATTATGTACGAGTATATCCACTATTTGAATTATTTTTATTGTTGGTGAAACGGTGTTGTCATACATTAGCTATTTGTGTAAACATTTTAAAGTGGTCTAGGTGAAGTCTTAACTAATTTGTTACGAGTACATATTAGTCTTCTAACAATACATAGTAAATTTTACTCTTCTAATATTACCATTTTTTTCAGGCCATACACTTTAACTGAAATGTTTTATGCCAAAGTAGCATTGGAACACTTAATTCATTCATACTTGGTTATTAAATGGGTACAGGTAACTGAATGCGGTGTGCCTCCAGTAACGATTCTCAACTTATTTATGCAATGGGTGGATCCACTGAAGATATATATAGACGAAAAAGTTATCGATGCCGTTAGTACCTTTACATATATATTTTATGTTATATATAATGAGCATAATGTACTGATAGAGAATGAGGGTAGTACTCTCAATTATAAGAACTTATTACATTTCATCAGGTTAACTCAGTGCAAAAATTGGTTGATGTAGAATGTGAAACGATTCACCCCCCTAAGAGTGAACTATCTACCCGAGAGCTGTGCGTATCAGGTGCAATAACAATGGAAGATGTAGTAGCAGCAGTATCACGTATTATGTACAAAGTAAAACATTTCATCCCAGTGTTTCAAGAAAAAACGGCAACACTGGATGTTGTAAGAGTAAGTGTGAATTTTGTTTTTTAATGTAATTATTGACACAACCACAGATCTATATATGACTAAAGTTTAGATAGGTTATATTAAAAGCATTAAGCATAACGACGACGTCTAAAATGGGAAGGCGGGTGGGCAATACTTGTAGTTGCGAGGTGTATAGAGTATAAACACGCGCTCTTGTTTTCAATTTACTTACTTATCGTCGTTATTGAATATAATAAACACAAATCTCAGTCATATTTGGGTTTGGTTTTGTGATAAAATAAAATGATTTTTCGTGTTCAAATTGTATTTTTTATAGATACATTAATATTTTCAAAATAGAATCAAACTGTTATAAACAGTAAAATAAGTTATTAATTATAACTGTTAGACTCGTCTGGCAGTTTCAGCATCACTATCATCTTGCAAATTGTAAACTCGTACTTTAAATCATTTACGTTCGATATAGTCATCCGTTTTGTACGTTATGAATGTATTCATCGGCTTCTATGTTTTTTTAAATCATATAGCTCTACTTTTTTCTCCGTTTATTTTCCGTGTTGACGGAAACTACCGAATTTAAATACAAAAACTACCGAAGACTTGTAGAGTATGTCAAATAAAGTGGCAGAGTCTATAATTTGCATTATTGCACCATATTTAGAAACAATATTCAATCTTTGTGTCGAAAGAGCAAACTTCCCCGACTTAATAAAACAAAGTAAAATCATCCCAATTTTGAAGTTGGGCGCTACATCTGACCCTTGCAATTACAGACCTATTTCTATCTTACCTGTTCTGAGTAAAGTATTCGAAAAAATTATGCTTAAACAACTTCTATCCCATTTTAATGAGCATAATATATCGAATGAGAATCAGTTTGGTTTCACAAACAGCAGATCCACAACAGATGCAGGTGTTCAATTGATGTCACTTATAATTGAAGCCTGAACTTTATAGAGTCATATCGGTCAGTCAGGCTACAGAAGGTTGGAATAAATGGCAATTCTTCTTCCATGTCTTTGGTAAAAAAATTACCGCAAGGATCAGGTTTAGGACCTTTTCTGTTTCTAGCTTATATTAATGATCTGCCTTGCATGGTCAAAGATTTCTGTGGTATTGTTTTAATCACAGATGATACCTCTCAGATTTTTATAGTAGATGTGAAAAATAGTCAACTAATTCATGTAAATAATGTGTTGTCAATAATCTCTAAATGGTTCACCGCTAATAATCTTCCCTTCAATTCAAAAAATACCAAATGTTTAATGTTTTATTTACTAAATGTTACTTATGTTGAACCAAACATTAGGCTTGGCCCAGATAGACTCTCCATTGACAATGCGATAGTCTTCTTGGGAATCAAAATGGATTCAACTTTACATTGGTCTCCACATATAATATATATGATGTATCCGGAAGACTTAAATAGTTCTGCTGCACATGAAGTTCGTAAGATAAGACAGTTCACAGACGTAGCTACTGCTAGGCACTAGCCTGTGTAATACTGTGGAAGTATGCGAAATAAACTATTATTTCCACAGTATTATGTCGTATTGTGTATTGATGTGGGGAGCTGCTACTGAGATAGAGACAATCTTTATCTTACAAAAGCGTGCAATTCGAGGTATATATGAAATATAAATAGGAATAGGAATCTCTTGTTGCTCAAGTTGGAAGGCGCCACTACGAAGCTTGTTGACTATTTTGCATGTCAAACTCGTAAACCCACGTCTCGACACCAGTAACCATGCGTTTCATGAATTTTGGGTCAGAATTCAGCGACTTTTATGCGATTGAGTTTTTGGAGAAAATTCATATCTTTTGGAACTAGCCGAGCGGTAACATGTTTCATATCCAAGTTTAAAATGGCACGGATCGACTTGTGAGACACAGAAAGTTCGACGGCTATCACTCTCAAACTTGGATTAGGATTTTCAGTCACTTCTTCAAAAGTGACTATACCTTCACTTTTGCGATGTTAACTTGCAGAAGTTGTTGGTCTACCAGATCCCAATACGATTCGTGTAAAGTGGCCGTTTTAGGGCTGCTGAGGCAAATCATCCATGACATCTCGACCGCTTTTGAACGCTTTGTACGAACTCATAAGCACGCGTTTTTGATAAAGTTGATTTACCGTAGGTAAGCCTTCTGTAACATTTTCAGTGAATCCGAACACGAAATTCCATTGGCATTGCAAAATTTAAGAGAAACTCTTTTTTCGATATTTAAAAAAATATTGGAGTACAAAATTTTATGCCCAAGGCGGGAATCGAACCCGCGTCCTCCGATATCGCGTCGGATGCCTAAAGTTCTAAACCTGCTCGGCCACCTGGACTCGGCATTGCTAGCCGAAATTTCGTGCTCCAATTGTATTACTTTAACCGTCATAGGGGACAGTGCGCGGCCATCAACCAGACTACTAGACTTCATCTGATCAAAAGAAGTGTTTTTACAAACACTTAACTCTCGGTATGGTGTCGCTACCCTTCTATATTTCTAAATATGATTACAAGCACTATCGCATGCTAAGCGAAAACATATTTAACAAATTATTGCAGTACAAAATCTTTTTTCGATGTTTTTATCCATTATGAGATTCGCAATACAGACTAGATATGATATAACTAAAAGCAGCACTGTATTTAATCTTAATAATAGCTGCAACTCTTACCCCGCTCCAAAATGGAAAATGACTTTTCCATTGTGGAGCGGGGTTTTATTTGTTTTTTTTAATGACTCTTCGAACAACAACAAAAATAAAAAGTATTTGGAAAAATAAACAAATCATCCATTCCTGATAGGTACGAGTACATTTTTGACTGAATGTACACATAAAAAAGTCATGGTGACTACGGATTATTCGTAGCATAGTGAACATTTATTCGTGCCGATTACATTAGTAAATGTATCGTGTTACCTACTTTAGGTCTATGTATCGTGCATGCATTATTGGATAGAAAGCATAGCCTAACTTTAATTTGAAATAACATATTTATAACGCATGAAAATACTTTCTTACAATGTAATAGCATTATAATGAGTTTCATGTTTTATTTCAGGCAATAAACATAGGACGTGCCCACGATCTCGTTATTGCAGCCCTTTTCTATTCAGTCGTAATCAAATATGGCATCCAGTGCAAAATGACTATTAAATCTAAAGACGTGTTCGTAGATTTTCAGATGATAGGAACTAAACAGGAGGTGACAAATACTGATTCGAACAGTGAGAAATTTATTTCAAAGCTACTCGAATCTTTCCCAACTGTCCCATCCAAATGCAATCCAATTTATGATGAATATTGCCCCGAGTGGCTACTCGAATTTGCAATTGAAGAATGTCTTTACCGAATGGACACTCATAATTGGTATTTATCAATTATTAAGTACTTACTTTTTTACATAAAATGTATAGTCATCACATAAATATTCTCTCATCGCAAAATTTTTGTGTAAGTACATTTAAGTGTGATACGTATTAACAGTCAAACACGCCAAATATTGATGTTATTAAATACTTTTTTATTTTATGAACCATAATTCCGTCATGTTAAAGGGATTTTACCTTTAGGTGCAAGCACAACGCTATGAAGTTACGGGCCTTCCTAAGAATGGAACCAAATAGCACTAGCAAATATGAGACATATTGGCAGTATTTAATGGACAACGCTCAATCGCCCGCTTTATCTACACCTATCAATGTTACATGTGTGAGTATAAGCATACCTACTATTTTAGATAATAATAAACAAAATTAATAGAAATATTCCCATTATTATTATCGTTTTTAACAGAAACATAAAACAAAGGATATAGCAGAATCTTACACTCTCGATTCTTGTGTCATAATTATTACCATTTATTTTCGTTTTTCAATTTATTAATATGATGTGACGGACACTTCCTAATATTAATAACATATAAACAAGTTTTTTCATTGATTCAATCATAGATAGCCGATCGCCATATTGGTCCGCTGGCCATGTACAGTCCCACCAACTTATCTGTTCAGGCGGCAGAAAAAAGAACTACAACATTCCTTCAAAAATTGTGACAGTTTGTAGTTGATTTCCTTGACCAGCAGCGCCCTCGCGAACTGCACAGTTAAGTTGGTGGTGCTATAGTGTGTGGTAAACTCGCGTTGAAACTACACTCATGAGTGCACAATCGATGTTCATCGATAACGCGACGTGTCATAGAAATAATTGTTTTTTTGACACTAAAATACTAATTTTATGACCAACGCGCTATATAATGTGGCAAGTTGTGAGCCTGAGTTTTGACGCCTTCCACATCCCACATATTATTGCCAAGTGAAGTGAATTTTAATACATTTCGTTATAAAGCGTGCAGGCCCCTCTACACGAATCGATTTATGAACAATTCGTCCTAGTCCAGTTATGTGTAGAAGAGACCTACACGTTAATAAGAAAAAACTACTTTGCAATAATATGTGATAGCATAATATGTAATAGCCCACATATTATTGTAAAACACTTGGCAATAATATGTGGGCTGTGGAAGCTGTCCAAGTTCAGTCCTACAACCACTGCATAGCACGAAATACTCCTCTTATAGCTTTAAAAATATATATGACATTCAGGTCTTCCCTGATTGCTTGGATACTAATCTAGATGGCTGTGTGTGAAATTTTTTCTGCTGTTCGTATTCTTGCATGGCTTATGGTCGGTCGTTTTGTATTATCTTTGCTTAAAATCGTTGCCGCCTTTTTTACGTATTGCGTGCTCTAGGTATTTTACAATTGTGACAATACGCCATAGAAGCCATAAATATAAGAAGTCAGGAAGGTATTTCACATCTTGTCAACCGCGAAGCCAAAGACACTTTAATCTACATTCCCGGTTGATACGATGCTAGTAACATCAAATACCTACTACAGGCAAATCTCATTGTCAAACATTCAATAAATTATAACCTCAAAATCCGTAATGTTCTTTAATTTTTTTTCATTCCAAGGAAGTGTCCGTAACTAGTTTTTAATTTCAATCGCTTAAGTAATTAAAGTAGAACCCAGAACGCAAACTCATGGTTCAGTAAGACTCTAGGCTAAAATGTAGGGATGACAAATCATGTCCTTTCTTATCTCGTTGACTGATTGAAAACGTATTAAAAATTGACTATTGCAATCGCTATCTTTAAAATATAGGGTGTATAATTTTTAGGTTTTGTATAAGGTTGTATAGTTTATTTAAGGATGAAAATAATTTGGGATGTAATTAAAGAAACCATCGGAGCTCTATAAACACCTCAGAGTCACCAAAACGCAAGTCTTACTATAATCTCAAGACGATATAGACTCTCACAAAAGCCAATCTTGATACGAAGCTTCAATTCCATAAACAATTTATGATATGTGCACAGTCCAGCAAAGCGGGTTTTGGTTCGAGACAGAAAATTGAGGATAAAAACGTCCTAAAATCTTTTCTACGACAAGACGAAAATGATAGCAATAAAGTGCATTCAATGAGCTTGGAAATGCAAAGCGAATGGCTAACCATAGTTGAATTTTGTATCCCGCTGGCGTTAAATTGGCGGACCTTGATATCACCTGCCTTTATTAAAATTCTATCTTAACGCCTTTCGGATGACCCTCCCAGACCAAAGTAACTTAGTAAGATGGGGGGAAAGCTACCGAAAAGTTTTGTGGTATTTGTCGGTAGGCATATGTACAGCAAGGCACCTATTTTTAGGACGCAAGGTGCTCCTTGATAGGGGTCATTAGTAATTATTCACGTTGTCATGGTAGTACAGTCAGAGTCCTCGAAATCATGCGAGAAGCACCGAGTCTCTCGTTAGCTAGAGCAAAAAAAGGTTTGACCACGAACAAACGACACGTTGCTTTTGTAAAAAGTTAGGGTCATCTACAAAATCGAAATCCAAGCCTTACTCCATCTTAGGCGCAGCTCCCTATTGGACACGTATGAAAAACACTACAAAATTGGAGGATGTTGGTGTTTCGTCATCCAGACTAGATATATTTCTATACTCAAAAAAATCAAACGCATAGTATTTATAGAACTTACTGTGTCTTGGGAAACAAAAATACCTAAAGAACTCACAATAAAAACTAACAAATATTATGACCTATGAATTAACCAAAAACAGTTATATGGTTAATTTATATGCTGTGGAAGTCGGAGCAAGAGTTATACCAGCTAAATTCCTAATTAACCTATTAAAAGACCTTGGCCTGTCAAGAACAACCGCAACTTCCATCCTAGAAAGTGTATCCAAGGCAGCATTAGTACGATCTTACCAAATTTCGTGCGGCGGGAGAGGAGGCTCGAGCTGTGAAAGGGAGCCTTAATGGGGCCCCTTAACCTTACTCACTGGGTTGCAAGTCCCAGGCACCTTGACTTGGGCCTCTTCCTCTGCAACGCTTTAGACCCGGCACCCGCACGGTGAATCCATGGAATGCTTAGTAATTCGTCTCGTCTCTTTCTTTATGGGGTTATAAGAACACATGCGATTATTTTATTTAAACCATCCACCTCATTTTGGCATGTCCCCAGTGTAAATAAAAACAAGAAATTTTTTTATCAATATTTTCTATAACACCTTGGCATGTAATGTTATTTTTCCAATATATAAACTTAAATTGTATAAAACAAATAATTAATAAAGCTTTTAATTATTTTTATGTATTTATAAATTAAATAAGTTTGTTGTTCCCGAAATTTGATAAATCCGGACAACTCCGGTTTGTTACCTCAATATCTTGAAAAAGTGTTTCCATTAAATATACATTTTTTGTTTTCTGAACAGGGCAACACCATTAGTCAATGATTGGCTATCTTAAAAGTTTAAAACCAATGTCATTTCGTCGCCAGTGTTAGTGAGAACTGTTGCCGGTTAGACTGAGAAGAAATTTGTCGTCAGGTTTTCACCAATGCAATTAATTACCTATATACACATTTCTCACTATGCAGTTATAAAGAAATGCTTAGTTTTATACAGGGCAATTTGTTATATTTACTGTAACTTAGTGAGAATCTGTGCTGCTATAATATTTTTTCCAATGTTAGATTAACACACTGTTACTTCAGTTTTGTTACTGCAGGTCAGGTAACATATTGTTGGACCGAAAAAGTAACAATACCGACAGAATAAAGATAAATTCACATGGCGGTTTTAGTTGAATAAATAAATAAATATATACTATCTACAAATAGTTACCTACTTAGACCAAATTTAAAAATCGTTTTGCGGTATAAGACTAGCTGGCGGGCTAGCTTATATGTAAGATTTATTACAAATAGGTATATATGTTATGACTGATTAAGTTTGGAGATCTCAGTTGATTGTTTCATCTATAGGATTTGGATCAAAGCCTCAAATATACAGAAAAAAGGCAATAAAAGCGACTTCTAAAATAAAATACGCACGTCATATCTCACTCAAATTTAAATGGGACCACATGACAAGAACCAGCTTTCTGACATAAATAAAATAGTCAGACAAAATACAGTCGAATGAGAACCTTCTTCATTTTTAAAGTCGGTTAAAAAATTAATTAATTACTTATTTTGATTTGCCGTACTTACTGCCGCCTGCTACATTACAAATTTAATCCGCATAGCAGGCGTCATTGCAAACATAAAAATATTAAAATTATAAGGTTGCGTCATCATTTACAAGTAAAGATGTATATCTATAAAAGTATATATATATCCTACTATAGATGTCGCTCCATCCCAACACGATAGTTAAAGAACGATAGGAAAGATTTGAGCTATGACGTCATGTCATGTTAGCTCAATTGGTTAGAGCATACCCCGGCTTAAGGGGTGGATGGACGCGGGTTCGAACCCCGCACATGACTTAAATTTTTCCTATCGTATATATTTGTAATTTTGTAATCTGCATAGCAGGCGTTATTGCAAACATAACAATATTAAAATTATAAGGTTGCGTCATCATTTACAAGTATATAACCAATTGCAAAATTGGTCTTGTTTGTAGTACAACGTAAGCTTTACTATAGATGTCGCTCCATCCCAACATGATGGTTAAAGAACAATAGGAAAGATTTGAGTTATGACGTCATATCATGTTACCCCTATCTTTATTTCTTTAAAAACAAGAGAAGCCGCTGCTATTTATATTTATAAGTACATTTACGTGTTAGTAGTTTGTATGTTCAAAAACAATAAACCTTATATTATATCATTTTGTTTTAGCTAACCGACGAACACCTCATGATAATTACGTCACTGTCATATTTGACAAAATCTCCAGCTCCTGACAAAATCGAGGTAAGCGGGCTTTTATAAACATGTTTAAAGTTTTAAAATACATACTCCAACTTCATAATTTATTTTGTCGAGATGAGACATTATTTCAACCCACTGGCCTATTCTCACTTTAAAATAATTAGGTACTTGCGCCTATGTCGAGATGAGACATTATTTCAACCCACTGGCCTATTCTCACTTTAAAATAATTAGGTACTTGCGCCTATGTCGAGATGAGACATTATTTCAACCCTATTCTCACTTTAAAATAATTAGGTACTTGCGCCTAGGGAGTATCCTAAAATTCCAAACGTTCCATAAATGGAACCTAGAATATACTTTAGTAGATCAATTTCATTATCTTTGGTTAAATAGTTATTTCTTAGTAGATCACTACAATAGTAATAAAGTAATAAATAATTGTGAAAAAAAATGTATGTGCGTGAAATTCTTGATCTTCAGGATCAGGATTCCAGAAACCTTAATTATTATGAATTTAGCCCTAACCTGTAAAAAATATTGTTTTATAAACTATTTTACTACCATTAAAAGTCGGTTTAATTTTTTTGTTTTTAATATATTACCTCTAAGAAGACGGGTGTGGCTTCAATCACAACGATAATATTATGGCAATCCGAAAAAAAAATATTATGTAGGGGCTGATTCCTTTAACTAATTAAGTCTCTAGTATATTTATTTACATTCGCTTTTTTTTCAATCTTTCTTTATACACTATTCGAACACTTCTGTTATACAATCCATTGCAAAAACAAGGAAAATAGTTATCTTTATGTGTTCCTTTTATAGCCGCTCTAAAAATAATATAATTAAATCCCATATGTCTGTTTGGTGCACGTTCTACACAAAATTTCTAAATTCTATATAGGTTTGTAGCTAATTTATTGTACGAACTAAAGACCGGACGGTCGGTCGGACAGACACACTCCCCGAAGTCTCATTTAATTTAACATGGTTCCGTTTTGCCCTTTGGGTACGAAACCCTACTTAATTATTTTCTTAATCCGATAATTCAGTCAGTTAATTTGACCGCATCTACAGCATGCCATCTCTTTCTAAGCACACATTAAGACGGGTCTCCGTGTTTTCGTGTTCAATGTTTATCGAAACACTGCACACGAAAATATAGAACTTTTGTTTATGGTCGAACAAATCTCTGTTTTCATGCGTAGATTTTCATTCGATCATTCGAATAAACATTTGCGACTTCCTGCGCGGCGCGGTTAGAGAGGGGCGGGGTACTGGCTTTTGAACCAATCATAGAGCAAGTTATACTACGTAAACCAATGAAATATACAGTTCGTGTTTCTGAAACTAAGTTTTTGTGTATAAGGACAGTATCTTGCGTGGACGACGCGAAACGCGAAACAAAGTTTTGTGCAGAAGTTTCTGCTCAATGTTTCGAAAAACATAGGCAGGAGACGCTCCTTAACAACAGTTAGAAAGAGACAACAGTCAAATATATCCATCCAATGCAATACTATTTGGAGTGTTCATTGGGCCTAACCGCGCGTTCACTTATAGATTTTGCATTTTGATTGCAGAGGATTTATATTAAATTTTATTTTTATTCTAGTTGGTACCGAAAAAACGCATTAGCAACTTGAAGTACGCGGTCGGCATGATAGTCCAACACAAGGAGTGCAATTACATCTCCGTGATCCGTGAGTGGCAGGTGGGCGCGAAGGACGAGGTCGCAGCGCGCTCCAAAGAGAAAGTCCTCGAGTTCGGCCCCGGGCAGCCATTTTACGTCGTCATTGCTATTGATCAGTCCGACAGATACGTCGCTCAAGGTGAATGTATAGACATTTATGTGAATGTGCATGGTGGTAGGGCATTTTGCAAATGCCCACCTGGCTTGCTGCCACCCTCAAGTTGGATATATGTCGCAAAGCGCCTAACGGTTTTTACTGGCAGCTGTCCTTGAAAGCCAGTATTTTCTTGGTTAAACCTGTAAACTACCCTCGACCACATAATTTCAATTACTTTATGAATAGGCGCGTTGCTAGTCAAAGGGAAACCTGTCAACTGAAAATTGTCTATGTGACATCTTTTGAAATACAGTTAGGAGTCGTATCGACTTGAAGTTAATATAATATTACTTGCTCAGTGGAAGTTACATGTTTCATTTCTAATCATCATTCATGGATGGACATTAACCCATTGGCATCGGCGATAATGATAACAATAGAATTACATTCATAACTAGGACATAGTGGTCCTGACGATGCCAACTTATTAAGGGTTAACTGGCCAGTCATTTCTTCATACAAACGTCGTAGGCATAAGGTCATACAAAGCATGATATCGATTGATCTCTTTATTATCTAGGCTTGTATCGTAACATTTTTTTTATAAGACAATTAACTTGAGAGTTATTTGCCTCAAAACATTTTGATATAAAGTTTTCTAGGCTCATAACTTTCAACTGAACTATCTTTATAAAATTTAGTTATGAGATACAAGCCTAGATAATGAATAGATCAATCGATATTATGCTTAATTCTGGACCTAACATCTCAAATAAGGGGCTGATCACCCTGCGACGTTTTTATGGAGAAGTGACCGGCCAGTTCAACCTTAATATATAGCTGGGAATAGAACCCGTTTATGTCGAAAAAATAAATCCTCCGTGTTTCTATTGCGACATCGCAGTATCGCTTATAAGGACCAAATTCTGGTATTTGTTAAATGGCTAACCAAAGTAAAGGTCTCATCTTTAAGAAAATACTATTTTAACTAATAGATTGACATCGAAAGCATGGCTATTGTTTTCAATACGTTGCTGAACTATAGGATTGTATTTTGCATAACAAGATTTGTTGTATTATTTTTATTTTTTTCCTTTTGTTGAAATTTCGTTTATTTTATACCCTAGATAAAATCTAAGAGCGTATTCGGGTGACATCGCCATCAACGGCACAGGGCTACGTTTCACCAAACCTCTGTAACTTTCGTTGCATATTAACTTTGACGATGTTTTCAGAGCATCTAGTTGAAGTGGCTCAACCAACGCGATTGCTCAACCTGGAAGACATCCTCGCTAAGGAGTTCACACATTTCAATGGGTTCGCGTACGAACCTAATATCCATAAGCGGGTGGAGTATCCGGACGACATGGCCGTAAGCGAACAGTACCGCACAAGGATGGGCAGTCGATACGGCTCTCCGTCGCCGGTGCCCGATCTCTCCTATGAAAGCGACTGAGCTATTTATTAGTATGAATATGTATCGGTATAAGAGCATGAGGACGTAGTGTGGAAAGAGAATGCGTTTCTTATTGATATGGCATCACTTATATATAATAGAACTTCACTTGATTATTCCAAGGCAATCATCTTTCCACACACTCGATAAAATTTTATTTGACCTTGTTTATGATTCTACATATTGGTAAGGTGCAATTAATTTTAATTTAATTGTGATTTTTTACGCCAATAACAATACGTTCAATTGAAACTGGTATCAGAAACATCCCTTAGAATGTCTTACATTTTGATCTAAAGAATTATTGATGTTAAAATCTTGGGTTTAATTTTCTGTATTTTACTGTTGGTATATTTTTACAAAATGTACGTTTTGTGGTAAGTTCTAACTAACCGCAAAACATGCATGCACCCTATTATTTCGATTTGAACATATACTTACCTGCTACATATGATATAACATTTCATTATATTTCTTAAATAGTGGAATTAATATTATGCGTGTAGTAACTGTGTGTTATCTTAAAATTAGCATGTTATGTATGTATGCCCTCAGGAAAGATCTTTCAGAAAAAAAATGGGTCACCTAAGTACATATTATATAAACTAGTTAGCATCATTAATGTGCACTGTTTTTTTTCCATATACACGCATCAGCTTTAAGCTGCTTAGTGTATCACAATAATAATAATAATAATCATACGCACCCAGCGTGTCGGCAGTTCGGGCATTTATGAAAGAAATAATTCATGGCTATGATTATCTATGATGCGCATGGATGCAAGTGGATGTTATACCTACCTAAAATGTTCGTGCACTTGGATATTTAGAATAATTAGATAATGTATACGACATTATAAATTATAGTCATTAGTTGATAGAGATATACCTGTATGCAAAATGCATAATGTATGTATTATACCTATAATATAAAATGTTTGGAGCAGTATGGGATCATTGTCATATTGATAGGTTATAAAGGATTTCTTTTCTTAAGAGGAAGCGATTTCTTTTGTTTTTGACTGTACATCAAAGAAAAATATCACAGTTTAGCTCATATTCGAAGCGTCTGGCTTATTTCAATATTTTGACCCTAGAGATCGTCGTTGGATAACAGACCAGGTTCTGTTATACAAAATGTTGAATGGTCTAATAGATTTTCCAGAACTCGTCGCTAAAATTAACTTTACAGTTCCTGGGGGCTAGAATAGTGAATTATAAACCATTTGCTCCTAAGACGCATAAAACAAATGTTGGACATCATAGTGTTCTCGAGTCTGTCGAGAGCATAATACTCTTTTTAAGGCTGAGCAGATTGACTTATAAAACTGTTCTTTGCTCAGCTTTAAAAAAATAATGTTCTTTAAAAATGTATAGTGTAAAAAAAATATATGTGGAGTACTTACACTTCTTAGTAAGTATGTTTAATGTGTATTATTATGTGTTATTAATATGTCTCATCGTTTGATTATCAAATATTTATTTCTATATGTGAATATATAACGTTTATATAATTTATAAGATATAGGTATATATGCTACTGATTGTTTCCATAATACACTTTGTAAGTGCGTATGCGTTGAAACATCATCAGTGATTCGTCACCTTATGATGGTTTTGCGCAACTCACTCCACATAATATTATAAGCCGTTTGTTCGTTAGGCATGTTGTGTTTTCCTGTAATTGGACTTTCGATATAATTTGTCTATTGAACTCTGTATGATATGCTTGTTTAGTGTTGTCTGTTGGAAAACTTTAATAAATAAATAAAATATTTATTCGATTGTTTTAAATGAAGTAATTAAATTATACATGTATGTTAAATCATTATATCTTTTATTTTATAAAGTTCAATGACCTACAAAATATACATATGCATAGCCTGAGTAGATATGTAGAGATTTTAATCGATTCTAAAAAGTATGAAGATTTGTATAGCTAGTAGAAATGGAAAAAAATAAAGTTTTAGTTTAATCTATAACTATTTTGACATTGTGTTTTAGCGATCTTACGTTAGGATTACCACAGTGTGTATAATTACCATTTACCATAGGAGGACCGAAGACCAAGTAGTCCGACTGGAGGCCCGTAGGAGATTTAATTAAATGCCTACTATAGTCTATACGCAAGGATATGTAGGTACATGTGTAGTGAATATGCAATTTTTCTATCAAACTTTGCGTGAAAATATAATAATTCTGTGATGTGGGAAAAGGGTATCTTATATGTGTAGCATGGATATAAGGAAACGGGGGGTATCGCGGTTTCACAAGATTGAATCTAGTGTCAGTAATAACACGTAATACTTTAGTCAGAATGACTTTTCTGACCCTTCACGAGCCGCGAACCGAGTCGAACACTCGTTTTGGACACAATTATAAACAAATAGTGGGAGAGCCGGTTGCAAAAATACCTACCTAATCGGGTACCCCAGTACGCTATCTTGAGATCGTTAACCGACACTTAAACACGTAAAAAAAATAATCGATATTTTTTGACGTAATTTCATTGTGAAAATTACCTCTTATGTTACCCGAATTAAAGTGATGGTAACAGTTAACCATTGATTAATCATGTAAAAAAAAGTTGGTCTGCCATTGCGCACCCTGCCGGAAGTACTTGGCAGACCCCCAAAAATATGCCCTTACGACACGTTCAACCTACCTCAGAAGTACTTGGCAGACCCCCAAAAATATGCCCTTACGACACGCTCAACCTACCTCATCGAGTACCTACCCCGATGGTACTTGCGCCAAATAATAGCCAAGAAACCCCTGATAATGGATCAAAAGGTCTGCCAGGTCTGAACTTGCCGGAACTTAGTGATTAAAGCATTTGAAGTAGGTAGGTAGCATAATTTCACTTAAACTTAAAATACTAAATAAAATACTACTTGTTTCTAAGTTTATAAATATTAGCTAGATTTCATCAAAAAATTAAATAAAACAAGAAATGTAGTGTTAAGAATGTATATAAATTGAATAACATACACCACGAGTACAATAACATGTTCAGTAATCAAATCTTAGTTAAAGTGCGCATTATAGTTATCTGAATAATGTGGGTTTAAATTAAATGAAACTTTGTTACCTAGCTCTCGAGGATGCGTTGCCGGCCTTTGAGGGGGGAATATGCTCTCTTCTTGAAGCCCCTAAGTCGTATCTATCTGTTCGGAAATACTTCACCAGGCAGCTGGTTCCAGATAGTTGCAGTGCGAGGTAGGAAATGCCGTGTAAAAAGGTTGTGGACTTCCAGACGTCAACATCAAATTGATGAAACATCATGCTTTGTCGGGTGATCCGATGGTGAAATTGAGCTGCAGGTAGTAAATCGAACAGTTCCTCGGAACACTCGCCGTGATAGATACGGCAAAAGATCCAGCATCTCTACGCAGTGCCGATAGAATGGTCGAGACCGGAGAGAACTTGATTGTCGACGATTTGAGTCGCTCTGCGTTGGATCAAATGGAAAAAGCTGGTTGGTACTGGGGAGCTCCCGCCTAGAGGTGAGAGCATTACTCCATGTGAGGCCGAACCTGAGCGTTATAAAGTTGCAGGCGATGGGCCGTCATGAAGTGCCTTATCTTCCAAGTGACACAAGGTAATAAATAATTCCATACCTTGAAGCACTACATCAGCAACAAGGTTGGCAGTGACATCTGGATCATCCGGCAAGAAGCAAACTTGCCCCCAAGGATGCAAAAAAGGACCGCATCCCGTCCCAATCAATCTGCAGACATCTGGGATACGCGTAGGCGAGGGGATCAGTTGTGTTAAATCATACACTAAAGCGAAGTCGTGAACAGATCTCTCCGTATAATCGGTGGTGTGCGAACCAAGCCATTCGGCATGGTGGGCGTTAAAATCGCCAAGGATCACGATATCTGCGGTGGGGATCTGCTCAAGCACGGAATCTGTAGCCATCTGCAGGTGCTCCATGAGTCGATCTATTTCGGCATTACCGTTAATATGGGACCTGTATAGGACAGGCACACGTAGATTCGCGGATGGTCATCGCAGTCTACGCGCAACCAAATGTCATAGGCACCGCCCTTCAAAGCTGCTGAGACGACGAACACAGATATCCTCTCTTACGTAGAGACACACCTCCGCCCGCGGCATAAAGGAGTGCTCCACTTTGTATCCTGGGTATGTGAGGAATGAGGTGTCTGTTGGAGAGCATATCTGTGTTTCAGTCAAAAAGAGCAAGGCTAGCTTAGCAGTCTCGAGGTGGTAGTGGACATCGTTCAGGTTAGAACGGAGACCCCGTATGTTGCAAAAGTCCACAGCTAGCATGGTGCGGGGTAACTTTAGCCTCCTGCTTCGTTTGTCTCGAGCAGCAGAAATAGGTATGAGCACGGTTTTGCCCCTTCCAAAATACGCAGGGCAGCCCGAGGTTCAGGTCCTGGAGGTGGATGCCCAGAGAGGGATTCTCCAGCGCTTTCGCGGCTGGTACCCTCCTGGAGTGAGTTATAAAGGTCATGAGAAAATGATTAAATCTGACACATTTCACCAAATTACGGGCATGCAAATCTAGCAGATTACTTAAAATATAGACTTATTGTAGGCTTAAGAGTCTATAGAACATGTAGATATAGTCAACGCCTAATCAACCTTACCACCGGAGATCACACTAATCTTAAAACTAAAATTATATTTCAGATAATTATAATGCGCCCTTTAACAAGTTTTGAATATTGTACCTAAATTGGAAACATGTTACCATGTTGTTGTACTCGTGGTGTATGTTATTCAATTTAATATATACATTCTTAACACTACATTTCTTGTTTTATTTATTTTTTTGATGATATCTAGCTAATATTTATAAATTTAGAAACAAGTAGTATTTTATTTAGTATTTTAAGTTTAAGTGAAATTACTTCAAATGCTTTGATCACTAAGTTCCGGCAAGTTTAGACCTGGCAGATCTTTTGATCCATTATCAGGGGCTTCTTAGCTATTATTTGGCGCAAGTACCATCGGGGTACTCCATGAGGTAGGTTGAGCGTGTCGTAAGGGCACATTTTTGGGGGTCTGCCAAGTAATTCCGGCAGGGTGACCAACCACCAAAAAAAAGTTTAAAAAAAGTTGGCCAAAGGGCAGACCAACTTTTTTTTACTAAATTAATCAATGGTTAACTGTTGTCATCACTTTAACTCGGGTACAATATGGTATTTTTCACAAAAAATTACGTCTAATAATATCGATTATATCTATGATCCGGCAGGATCGGCTCTGGCAGACATAATTTTTTTTAAGTGTTGGTTAACGATCTAGCAATAAAAGACAGCCTATTTGGGGTACCCGATGAGGTAGGTATTTATGCAACCGGCTCTCCCACTAAAACGGAGTAGGCGCGGCGAGGGCGGCACGCGGCAGCAAGCAGTTCTGGTCGATGTCCGCATACGTGAAGTAGTGCGACCCCGACTAGTGCACAGTCTACCTAGGTACCCTTTTTTCGTCTATAAGATCTACTAGAGACATATAGAAACTAAGTAAACGTCAGTGTAACAAAGTTGTTCTCACTGAAGTTTCGCCCGTACGAATTTCTTGATAAAAAGAAAACTACATATAAGAAAAAAGAATATTATATTTGAAATTAAACTATTTACATGTCTCACGCTAGCTAACCACATCCAATAATTCGAACACATCTCTTTGGTGATAAGGAGGAAACACACTACATACCTGGACTTCGAAATCGGCGGCGGAAAGTCTCTTGCAAGCAATGCCCCTTCTCTAGTAACCAGTGGCTTTTGCATGAGAAAGAAAAGTAATGTATTTTTAATTGCCTTCGACCACAATATCACATGACGATATAAAGGATAAAAGGGTATGTGATCGAAGATGGTACGTAATCTAATCATGCTAAGTAGGAACTGGCTCTGAAGGACAGCTTTATTGTTTAACTTGTAGCCAGACGGGTATTCGCTAAATGCCCTACCTACCACCATACACCATGATGGTAGCTCGTAGAATAAAATATAGTTCCAAGCAGCCACATTCATAATTAATAATACTCTACACTAAGGCCTGTATTTCAATCATTAAATAGCTGTGAAAAAGGACGAATATTGGTTGTTAATGATTCCCTATCATATATAAAGATAACAATTTAATTTCGTTTAAAAAAAAAGTTCATTTGTTTTCAATTTGTTTGGTTAACATTTTATCTGCCTGATAAATTGTATCTGATGATTGAAAAACCAGCTACTGGGAGTGATGAAATTGAAATGTACATAGATACAAATTAATTTTTATTTATTCATTCCACTTGCAGTGCTCAATCGTTGACAATTTATGAAACGAGATCTTGAAAATGTTCGCTAAGTGCGCAGGGCTTGAACTGCGGTTACATTTCATAATGGCACTACATACGCTCGAGGTGGTGTCTGTGCTAAAATTAACTTAACTGTAGGTAGGTACTATCGGTATGTATCGTAGCGTAGTGCACGAGAAATGGATTAAGTACATACTTTATCATCAGCATAGCCAAAAATGTTAACGTTAGAAATGTGAAAAATTGGTATTGCAAAAATTTTCTACTACAATTATTAATATTTTGTTTATAATGACCCCTATGAACCTAAATTACGTAGTAAAATGAAACGAAAACTATCTTATGAAGCAATATTTGGCAAAGGTTTCAAAAACGGCACAAAAATATAGGTTAAAAATATTATTTTTCTCATTATGTATAAGAAAGTCAAATTCAGGAATGATGCATTTTAACCATCACTGCCACGAGGTTGAAGGCTAACAATTGTATAATTTGCACGAAGAACCCAACAAGTCATTGTTGATACGCTGAATACATTTGTTTGATAATCAAGATAAATATAACATAATATCTACAAGAATATAAAACATGTTTATGTAAAGGTAACAATAATTTACTTGTCAGAGAGGTACGAGTCAACTTTACATTATATACTGAATATTATGCATAAATAATAAATCAAGTCAAATATTATTCCAAATTATTATATTGAAGTTAGTGCTCAGAATAAATAAAAGTACCGTTGATATTTTGAAATCTTTGAATTACTTTTTAAGTACCTCTCTCATCGAGCAACTTACTAAAATTTAAAACAATCAATTTAACCGAAGTCACTGTGAAAGTTTCATTCATAAAATGAATAAGTTACATTTAACCATTTTGTAAAATTAAAACCAAACTTAAGTTTAGTTTTCTGTAATGATCGCCAGTAATCATTCGGAGACACATGGTAATACCAGTATTAGCACATGTTTATGACTAAAATATAAATGTGATTACATGACTATAATATTTTGTAATTTTCTAATAATAAACTAAAGTTGGCAGCAAGATATTTACTTTATCGAAGCAACACACTTCTAGTGAAGGATAATAACGGTCGACATAGGTGTACACTTAAAATACTCGTTACTATTAGGTACGAGATCAAAATGTGTGAGCGACGATATACCGAACACAAAATTCTTTAATGACTTAAAACGAGTTCTTAATCAAAATTTACTCAATATGTAGTGTTTAAAAATGTAAAGTTTCAAAAGCATAAGTAACATAAAAATATAAACTAAAATTAGACTTTTGCAGTTAAGAAATTATTCCAACACAATAATTTATGTTTGGATCGAAATGTTTTAAAATTAAGCAAAATTATAATAAACAAATTGGAACTCATCACGCTTTTTGCCGAGTACAATTAACATTTGGATCGTGTTTGGTTTAAAGGCTAAATGTTAGTTTATTTAACTGTATGTTAGTGATTGAGGTACGCCGTTGACAGTCTTTGATTTGAGGACTCCGTTTTCGTAAGACATCACTGTCTCTCGACCGTTTTCCGTGACCCTGCGGACAAAATAATACATAACTTAATTAATTACAAATATTGGGCTCATTACCTAATCTTGTCCTGTGGCCTTTTATACAAGGATCTTATTTTGTATAAAAGTTGTTATTGTCGCGGCACATGACGCACCAATGTTCAAAGGTTAAGGCAGAAACACACTACTGTGTCGTGTTGTGCCTTGTCGCGTCATAAGCATATCGGTTTCATACATTAAGGTTGAAATGGCCGGTCACTACTCCATACAAACGTCGTAGGGTGATCATCCCTTATTTAAGATTTTAGGTCCAGACATAAGCATAATACTGATTGATATCGTCATAAGCTAGTCTTGTATGATGCCAAAATTTTAGAAAGATAATTAAGTTGTAAGTTATGAGCGTCGAAAACTTTATATGAAAATGTTTCGAGGCTCGTAATTTTCAAATTAATTATTTTATTTAAATTTCGGCATCATACAAGCCTAGATAATGACGAGATCAATCGGTATTATGCTTTATTTTGGACCTAAATCCTCAAATAAGGGAGTGATCACCCTACGACGTTTGTATGGAGAACGTGCCGGCCAGTTCACCCTTAAGTGTTGTTAGAAATACATTATTTATTACAGTATCAGAGCGCGGCGATCTGTCATGTTGCCGACTGTTCAACCACGATCGCGTCAGAGCTGTGTACAAGTTTTAGACGCGACACATCCACAACGCAACACACGAATGTGTTTCTAGCGTTGTATCCGTGATTAGTTAGCTAGAACAATCTTGTGGGGCTTTAAAATTGTTGTTTCAGTTGATAAATTAAAAAATGCTTAAACACGAAAACTATTGATCCTAGACTACTAGTTTCTTCACAAAAGTGATGAAACTCTTGAGATATTTACTTTCAATGACAGATGTCTACCTTAAAAGGCTTTAAGTCCACAACTTTAGTTTCCACACTTAATATTAAAGATTTCTAGGGGTTATTTTTGTGGTAAATTTTAGCTCCAATGTCACTATGACAGCTGCCACATCTCAAACCTAATTCTAGTTTAATTTTAGCTCAATCGTGAACTTAATATGCAATTTTAATCGAAATACGACATCTAATTCATTATTTTTAGATTGATATTAGTCAATATGTGATAACATATACCAAATCCCCGAGGCACTACTGACATCGTTAACAACAGGGACACAAAATTTGTTCCGACTCTTTCGACAACGTTTTCCCGAGAAATTTTAACACGGCCGGCATACATTCCTTCTGATAAACCTTCTGCGGATACTTCAATAATAAATCACTCTAACATATTTTGTACATGATTGTCGACTCCGTATATTTTTGTTTCTATCTTGGTTATCACATGATTGAGACATGACCACCATATTTATCCATCCAATTTAGCTACTCCTTGTAACAAAAGAGTTGAACTTCATCAATTTTGTAATTTTTGTTATTTCCTTCCAGGTAGCCCTTCACTTGAGATCAAACGAGTTCAATTGGGTTGAGCTCACAGTGATACGGCGGCAAACGTATGACGCGACGATTTGATGAATTAGCCTTCTCATCAACAAATAAAACTTTTCAAAACGATATTTGTTTTGCTTAACCTAATCCAAAAGTTGCAACTTTAGTATTGATTCCTTACAAGCAAAATTTTTCGTTGCGGTAGCCGAAGACTCAACTAAATGACCTACATGTAACTAGAGCGTTTGTGTGGAACGGACTTTATGTTGATTACGTGGGCCAATAGCAACGCAGTTAAAATTTCGGTACTCGTTTGTTAAAAAAACACACTATAGCAGTGGATTTAAATTTGATTTTGACTTTGTTACGATAAAAATGGGTTTAATTAATTAATGTGTAAATTACGTACAATTTCTATACTTTAAAATAAATGCAGCAAAATTATTTGATGAGTGAAACTATAAAACGCTACAGACAGTTTTTATGCAGTAGACAATAAAATATCGTAAAACTATGGTAAAACCGTTCCATAACATCGTAGTTCGGAGCAGTGCGAGCGAGATAACGCTATATTATAAACATTTTGTATTGCGCTTGCACATCCGTGATACATATTTCATTCGTTCTTTAAGTAGGATCAAACCAATATTGCTTGACGCGATTGTGGGTCGGTGATAAATCGTGACTACGAATGATTATTTCGTAAAAGGTGGGAGTTGGCCCCCTGTACTCGTCCGATAGTAACCCTGACCACTTAACATAATTAGTTTGACTACTATACCAATATTTAAGGAGTGATACGTAATCACTTGGAAGCTCTGTATCACTTGGCAACTTTTGCCATAACCTCTCATATGCTACAAGATCAAATGCCTTTGATGTCTTAAAAGCATGCATAGACAGGCGTGCTTCTGTTCGTGTAGTATTTGATGGTGTATTTGAGATTCATTGCAGCTACTCCAGTTGAAAAACCCGGACTGAAGCCAAATTGAGCGTCATGTAATTTTAAACATTTTGCTAGCTGAATATCAAGAATACCGTCCAACACCTTTGCAATAATTGTTGCAAGTGATATCGGCCTGTAATTATTCAAACAAGAGGCATCACCAGTTCTATTTTTTATGATTGGCACAACTATGGTTTTCCATTCTTGGGCTTCCAGAAATTAGACCGGAATCGTTGAGTACGAATTTTAGAACCTCCACAAGATATGTATATGTGTATTTGCAGACTTTTTGCTTGTCCTGTAGTAAATGGGAAAAGAGGAATAAGGTCATAACCTCTAACGCACACTCGGCGAAATGTATCCTATAGAACATAGTAATAAAAGCTACTGAACGAAGGTGCTCGAGGCTCAGGAATTTTGTGGCGACCAGTTTCGTCGTTACCACTTAACCTCATTGCGCGCCGGTACCGATGCTAGAGCTTCCATCTGGTACTTCGCTGCACCGAAAAGATGGCAGCAGTACTCTATGTTCGATCGGAATTGTGCTTGGTATAGCTAAAGCAGCAAACCTGGAGTAAAGTACCGTAGAAGTACCATATTGAGAACGCCGAGTTTTCGCTGCTAGTTAGCCTTAGACTCGAGGTACACTCTAAAAGTTGAGGAGTTAAGGTCAAACTGAGTAGCTCTAAATGGTCTGACAAAGGTACGGTATGGACACATCCCGAAAAGTCGGGGACTGCAGGAACTGACTCTTTTCGGCGGAGAAAATACAGTCTTCTTGTCGTTGAAACTAACAAGATCCTCGACACCCCAGTCGGAGACACCTTTTAGAGCTCATTCAACCAAACCTTCTCTCTACGTCTCTTATTTCCGTCTTCTTAGCCCTTGGATTAGCTATGTGCATCTCCACAACTGCTAACATCGGCTTACACAAAGATGCCGGGACTAAGCAGATCATTAACGTGCAGCAAGAAGTTTTGCGGAGAATACAGACCATTGAGGTACGCCAGGGTAGGTCGCCAATTTACCAGATAAGCAGCCATCTATGACCACTCTTATAAATCGATCCCTCAAAAAGTCCCCAACCCAGCAGGGAGGAGCTGGACTCCCATAGAAAGGACTCTTGTTAATGTCGTAAAGGCTGTCGTGCCAGACCATAATAAAGGCTTTCGAGAAATCAAGAGAATCATCGAGATTAGCAAATAAATTTCTTTAATCGGTGTCGCGAACGCGAATATAAAATAATATCTAAAATATTATAATACATTAAAAGTACTAAATCGATCAAATAGGAAATTGAATATATACTTCCGTTAATAATTAAAACGTCAAATGACGGTAGTTAGTACTATGGGTGGGGGAACAAGATGGCGGCTGTCAGTGCACTTACAGCTAGCAAGAGCGACAGTCGAAGTGTGGATACCGGGTAAAACGTGCATAACTTTGGAGCTCTTGTAAGTCAGATTTTATCATTATATAGCTTTGTGATAAATGTGTAATTACCGATGCAAAGGTGATATGAAATGGTTCTGGTGGTAAGGGACGGCTATATGGGGAAGATGTGGAGGCCGTTTTCTTAGGGCGAAAGCCCTATGATATGACATTTCAAATCAGCTTGGCATAGATATATATATTGTGTACATTTCTCCCATAATAATATAGCGAAGCAGAATATTTAAAGTCATATAATTGCACTTTCGCAACACGGTGGAGATGCTGGGATCTGAACCCTGGCGGGAGAAAGATTTCTCAAAAAGAAATCGTGTTAATTTTCTCTATAAAGTACCACGTGTTAGTTTTCAGAAAGACAAAACTTTCGAAACTGATTTCTCAAAAAGAAATCACGTGGTAATTTTTCAAAAGAGATAACTAGTGTATTGAGATTTCTAAAAAAGAATTCTTAATTTGAAAATCAAGCTGAGTGTAATATATATAAATATATGCTGTAATTTTTAATATGTATGTCAATTGATATGATTTCAAGTAAAGAAATCGGAATTATGAACACGTTTTCAATAAAGGAAACGTAGATAAAATGTATGTCAGTTGATATGATTTCAAGTAAAGAAATCTGAATCATGAACACGTTTTCAAAAAGAAAACGCAGATAAGGTAGCTATATAGTGTGCATGTTGGTCGAAATAAAGTGTTATCGAGTAAAATTTAAAATAGCCGCCAACCTCGCATTTAAATTTCCCGCCCCTTCTGTCGGTAAAACATGACAGTGCGAAAAGAAAGTAGTGGAGCCACATTGGTGCCTGAGATGGCGCTATTACAAAATCTTTGTTCATGTAGTCAAATGAAAATTTTGTAAAATGGTCGATGTGTTGTCTAAGGAATATGAAAAAAATCCTGGATTTAAAAAATATCCTTATTTGAATAGCTGCCGTGTGCAAAATAGCACAGTAACTTTAAATTGTTGCGTATCGACTAGAAGTTTTTCAAAGACTCGATGAGGTGCATGGCGGTAAACAGTGCTGCCAACATTACGTAAATATTTCTTTCACGTTCTTTATCACGTAGAATAAAATAATACATAAAGACAATAATATTAAACGAGGGATACGAGAGATGAGCTATCGACAATTTTAATAGAATTTATCGCATTCCAATGTGTCACATGAGTCGAAACGTTCCATTACAGTCTGTCTCGTGTTTTGTCAATGTTGCTTCACCTGTCATTAGGATTATCATCATCACTTCCTTTACTGCACTTCACTCTGTCATTTGAGAAATATATTTTCTGTGATATATTGCATCATTATAAAAAATCTCTAAATAAGCGTTTGTTAGAGTTCTTAGTGCAAATTACGAGTGTAATAGATATCTAATAAAGTATTGCGGAGAATCCTGTACAACCGGTGAGTAATTTTTGGTAAATACGGGTTCATCGTATAAGGAAGCCAGGACGCCTCGCCGGCCGCTCTTACTAATCTACGAATTTGTAATCGTATTATTGATTTGATAAAACAAAGGTTCGTAGTTCATTGATTTCCATAGAAAGCTTGTTATTTCATTTGATTGAGCTACTTAAAGGCTATAAGTTCATAATTTTATTGGTACAAAGGCACGCACATGGCGTTATGACGTCGTGTGAACCCCTAATGGAAAAGTTTACTGGGTACCTCGTTTGTGATTTCCATATTAAGATTCACAAATCATTAAAGAGTAAATCTTTTTGAATGTACAGTCATAGGAAAAATAAGTAATTTGTTAATAAATACCTAACTTAATATTGGGGGCCGGCGAGAGCTAACCTGATATTTTCATGCACTTGTTTTCTGTGAGATATGATTTGGTTTGTACAACTGAATTTCACTTCTGCAGTATTCAGAATAAGATGGAGAATTCTACGAGTCACGCTTCAGTGTATAGGGTCAACCTGATTAGGGATCAATTAGAAACATTAGCAAATCAATGCCGGACATTCACTCAGGATAATCACTGTCCAATAAAAATTAATATATTTAGGAAAAAATTACAAACTTTTATAAAAGAAATTACATATTTCTTTACAATATATGACTCTGAAGAAGTAGTTAATCATCTAACGCAATTCCAACTGGAATGCGAGGACTTGCTGGCTGAACTAGAGCTGTTTTCGTCTTCTCAGTCCTCTCGTGGGCCGGAACAGAAAGCAAGTAAGCTTCCAACCCTGGAGCTGACCAAGTTTGATGGGGACATATTGCGGTGGCAAGAATTTCATGATACGTTTTGTTCAAACATTGATAGCAGAGACTTGAGTGATGTCGACAAGATGTTATATTTGAAATCTGTTCTTGAGGGGAAAGCTAAAGAAGTTATCGAAGGTATTCAAGCAACAAATCTTAATTATCAGATAGCGCTCAAAGCACTAAGAGACCGCTATGGTAATAAATCTGTTCTGGTAGACTCTCACTACAATGCTTTATACAGTTTAAAAACATGCAGTCCGGACATAAGTGAGTGCAGAAGGACTTACAATGAAATAGAACGCCACCTTAGAGTCCTTTATGCTCTAGGTGAGGATACATCGGGCAACCACCTACGGACTGTTATATTGAGCAAACTACCGGAAAACTTCAAGTATGAACTTAACCTTCGCCTTAAAGAAGATGAGAGGACAGTAGGTAATATACGGTCTCATCTGGAGCTACTCATCCGTGCTAATGAAATGTCTCATCGTGTAATGCCTGTTGAGCAATTTACAACCGAAGCTTTAGTATCTGCAACTGACACTTCAAAGTCTTCTAGCACCTATCGCTACTTACCCAAAAGGGAACAAATTAATAAGAAAAGGAAAATTGAGTTTAATCGCGAACCTCCAAAGAAGAAAAGGACCCTCATGCCTTGTATATTCTGTCAAGAATTGCATTATAATGAAGAATGCCCTCTCTCCTTAGGCAGCAGAAAGGATAAACTTAAGGAGAAGAAAAAATGTTTCATCTGTTTAAAAGAGGGACATTTTTCAAAAGTCTGTAAAAGTAAACGGAGATGCTTTCATTGTAAGAAGAACAGCCACAATAGGGCACTTTGTGATAAGTTCAAATATAATAAGAAGAACCCTACTACTACCCTGGTTAGTCATAACACTAGTTTACAAACCGCAATAGTTTCAGCTCAGGGCCATGAAAAGGATAATTTTATAAAATGTCGTGCACTTTTTGATTCTGGTAGTCAGAGATCATATATAACTTGTAGTAAAGCTAAACAATTGAAACTTCAATGTGTAGAAGAAAATTGTTTAATGATTTACACTTTTGGGTCGAATAAACCAAAAGAAATTATTAGTCCTTTGGTTAACTTAAATTTGCTTACACAATCAGGTATCTGTAAAGTTATAGAAGTTAATGTTATACCTTTAATTACAGAACGAGTAGGAGACAGCTATTCTTTGAAGTTATTAGTTAAATTAATACAAAAAAAATTCAAAAATAATGTAGTTTTGGCAGATGATTACTCTATGGGTACTCAGATTGATCTTCTGATAGGTAATGATTTTTATTTTCAATTTGTACATAGTGAAAAGGTACAAGTAAATGAACACCTTTTCATAATTAAATCAGATTTTGGGTGGCTAACTGCGGGAAGGTACCGACCTGAGGAATCAAGTAAACTTACAATGAGTGTAGTGACTTACTCCCAAGAAGCTGTGCATGCCTTAAGCAACAATTTTGCTACACCGGACTTACCACTTAAAGAGAGTATTGTTAATCAGATATGGGAAATTGAGGCTCTCGGAATCACGGATTCACCAAAATCAAAGCGAGATGAGGAAGCTATAGAAAACTTCAACCACACTATTCAGATGAGAGATAGTAGATATTATGTCACATGGCCTTGGATTGAATTCCCACCAGATCTACCAACAAACTATAGCTTGGCATTAGGAAGACTGAAAAGTCTAATAAAAAGGTTACATCAGAAATCAATACAAGAGTATGAAACCATCCTAAATGAACAAATAAAAAATGATATTATTGAAGTAGTACCAACACTGGAACCAGTTCACCAAACATATCCACCTATTCATTATATTCCGCATCACATAGTCCACCAAGCTGGTAAAAATGGTCGTATTGTATATGATGCTTCGGCAAAAATTAGAGGACACCACAGCTTAAATGAATGTCTTTATAAGGGACCATTGATGTTGGAAGACCTTACTGCATTGTTGATAAATTTCAGGATACACAAAGTTGGTATAACAACAGATATTGAAAAAGCTTTCTTGCAGATAGGGCTTCAGGAAAATGACAGAGATGTTACACGTTTTCTTTGGCTTAAAGACACGAAACGCGAGGTCACACCAGATAATATTATTCATATGAGGTTTTCCAGGATTCCGTT
This sequence comes from Plagodis pulveraria, assembly GCA_963890685.1. Classification (NCBI taxonomy): domain Eukaryota; kingdom Metazoa; phylum Arthropoda; class Insecta; order Lepidoptera; family Geometridae; genus Plagodis; species Plagodis pulveraria. Next base: position 21,775,835 of record OY982957.1, read on the forward strand.
TGGGATAATTTCTAGTCCATTTTTATTAACTGCTACCATTAGGTATCATATAAAACAGAAGAATCCTGATCTACTACGGCTGATAGCAGACAAGTGCTACGCAGACAACTTGGTTTCCGGCGCAAAATCTACAGAAGAAGCTTATGAGCTCTTTGTGAAAACCAGAGACATATTTGATGAGCTTTCAATGAACATAAGGGATTGGTTATCGAATGATACTGACTTCATGAAGAAATTACCACCTGAACTGAAGTCAAAAGATATTAACCAATGTAAGGTTCTTGGTATGCTGTGGAATACTGTGGAAGATTCACTGCAGCTCAAATTTAATTCTACTGGTGCAGCAAATATTGCCATACGTACCAAAAGAGATGTACTTCGGATCCTCGGTTCAGTGTATGACCCATGTGGATTAGTTTCTCCTATACTAATGCCAATCAAGCTCTTCCTGCAAGATTTATGGAGACAGAAAATAAAATGGGACACATCATTATCTGAAGATATGATACAACTTTGGAAAATAGCTTCGGAAGGGTTGAAAGAGATTCCTGAAATTAAGATACCCCGCTATATTTGTCTCGCAGGAAGCAGGTTTGAACTGCATTGTTTCACGGATGCGGCAGAAAAGGCATATGTAGCTGTTGTTTATCTACGAGATATTGAAAGGAAATCAGTTTACTTTGTCATGTCAAAAAGTAGAATAGCACCACTAAAGGAAAAAGAACACCTCAAGATCCCCAAGCTAGAACTTCTTGGTGTTTTGATTGGTTCCCGCTTAATGAAATACATAAATAAATCATTGCAACTCTCAATTAGTAGACAGGTACTATGGACTGACAGTCAAATTGTATTAAGCTGGATAAAAAGTAATAAGCTGCTCTCTCCTTTTGTTTCTAGAAGAATTACTGAGATAAAGCAAAATAAAGAAACAGAATTTCGATATGTGCCCTCTAAAGATAACCCAGCTGACATAGGAACTAGACCTTATGCAACACCTCTATTGCAAACTATATGGCAATGTGGACCACCTTTTTTGAAAAAAAATGAATCTGAATGGCCAGTGCAAATTGTCACAGATAGCACTTTCTTTGCTGGGGAGGTCCTTACTCTCGTAGGTGAACATGATGTATGTAATGAGGAAAATGATAATCAAGAGGAAGTACAGGAAATGGAACCCGTTTGTGATGAAGAGTCTGCCAGGATAAGGGACATCCAGAAGCGTTATTTCCCTCTGGAATATACCGGAAGGACAACCAATGTTTCCAGATCTTTACAGTTATATAAAGATGAGAAAGGCCTGTTAAGATGTAAAGGTAGATTCCAAAACGCAGAATGGTCACAGGAACAGAAATTTCCAATATTGTTACCAAAAGAAGCAGAGTTCACTCATTCAACAATAAAGAGTATTCATGAAACAAATTATCATGTAGGAGTCTCTCATACATTAGCTCTACTGAGGAAAAGGTTTTGGATTCCTAAAGGCAGGTCTACAGTACAAAAGGTCATCAGAAAATGTACACAGTGTCATAAGTATGCAGGGGGGCCTTTCAAACTACCACCGATGCCACCTTTACCCGAAGAAAGGGTGACATGTTGTCCAGCATTTTCATATACAGGCACAGATTATATGGGTGCTTTAAAGATATCTTCTGGAGAGAAACGGTGGATCTGTGTACTGACATGTTTATCATCACGAGCTTTACACATGGAAGTCGTGCATAATCTTACGGCCGAGGAATAAAACCTAGCTATTAGAAGATTTGTTGCTGTGAGAGGACTGCCTTTGTTAATAACATCTGACAATGCTACACAGATGAAGTTGATGGCTGATGTTATGACTGGCAATCAATGCATAGAGAACCAGGTGAAATGGCGTTTCATTCCTGAACTAGCCCCCTGGTTTGGTGGCTTTTATGAACGGCTAATGAGTCTGATAAAGCACTGTATGAAGAGGACACTAGAAAAGCATCTACTTAATGATCAGCAGCTGTTAACAACAGTAAAAGAAATAGAGGCGGTTCTAAATACACGTCCACTGACATATGTAGCGGATGAAGTCGAACATGTGCTCTCTCCGATTGATTTCCTACGTGTTGGAGGCCCAGTAGTTACTAAAAGCTCTGAAAGACAGATATTAGGACCATGTACTAGCACAAAGGAAAACCTAATCCAGGGATGGAAGATGGGTCAAAAAATCATAGAAGAGTTCTCAAAAATGTTTACTGGACAATACCTACCATACCTGAGACAAAGGAGCTCGCTTCATAAGGAGCCACGTGTAGTATGTAATAGAGAACCAAAAGTAGGTGAAGTAGTGCAGATAAAGAGTGACAGCAGTAACCGAGCCAATTGGAAAGTTGGAAGGATTACTCAACTGATTAGGAGCGGAGATGGTCATATTAGAGTAGCGAAAGTCCGTACTGATAATAGGCATATACTAACGCGTTCAATAGCTCACTTGTATCCCCTCGAACTTGATAATGAGTGCTTAGAAGATCACGAATCATCTCAGCCCCCAGTAAATGATAAAACCTCAGAGTCGATACGAGTAGATGTCGAAACGTCTAAGTCCCCAGTAAAGGAGACATCTATATTAGTAGACAATGAAATGTCTAAGTCCCCAGCAAAGGAGACATCCACATTAGTAGACAATGAAATGTCTAAGTCCCCAGTAAAGGAGACATCTATATTAGTAGACAATGAAATGTCTAAGTCCCCAGCAAAGGAGACATCCACATTAGTAGACAATGAAATGTCTAAGTCCCCAGCAAAGGAGACATCCATATTAGTAGACAATGAAATGTCTAAGTCCCCAGCAAAGGAGACATCCACATTAGTAGACAATGAAATGTCTAAGTCCCCAGTAAAGGAGACACGATCTCGACCACAAAGAAAAGCAGCTATCAAAGCAAGACAATTATTAAAAAAGTTAACAAAGCAACTTTTGGCAAGACAGTAATATGTTTCGCCGGCGGGTGTGTCGCGAACGCGAATATAAAATAATATCTAAAATATTATAATACATTAAAAGTACTAAATCGATCAAATAGGAAATTGAATATATACTTCCGTTAATAATTAAAACGTCAAATGACGGTAGTTAGTACTATGGGTGGGGGAACAAGATGGCGGCTGTCAGTGCACTTACAGCTAGCAAGAGCGACAGTCGAAGTGTGGATACCGGGTAAAACGTGCATAACTTTGGAGCTCTTGTAAGTCAGATTTTATCATTATATAGCTTTGTGATAAATGTGTAATTACCGATGCAAAGGTGATATGAAATGGTTCTGGTGGTAAGGGACGGCTATATGGGGAAGATGTGGAGGCCGTTTTCTTAGGGCGAAAGCCCTATGATATGACATTTCAAATCAGCTTGGCATAGATATATATATTGTGTACATTTCTCCCATAATAATATAGCGAAGCAGAATATTTAAAGTCATATAATTGCACTTTCGCAACAATCGGGGTGTGGACAAGTGATGTGATCAGCTTTAGTAGTGGAGGCAGAGAATATCGCCAGTAGCTCGATTCAACCGATTTGGCCCCAGTCCAAAAAGCTTTATCGCCAGTATAAAACTAACTTGATCTCTATCCGGTTAATGTGTTCAAAACGAGCCCTGCGAATTGCCTTTCTGCTGGACTGGGTGACCTGGTTCTCTCTATTTTCTGCGTGCATTCGAAGATGTGTGTTCACGTGCTTCCGTCCATGCTAAATACGTGCAATGATTTCACGTTTCAGCACGATCACATATAGCGGGCGAGCTGAGCCCGTAGTAGGAGCGTCCGAAAATGGAATAAAATATTCCATAGCCTGATACATCAGCTCCATGACGGTATTATCACAATCTGTCAGGTCACAAGAAGAGAAGCAAGCCTGTCGCCAATGGTAGCAAAAAAAATGCTGAATCTTCACCCAGTTTTGCTTACTTTTAACGCAACACTCGCTTAGTACCACTAGGACTGTGGCTTTCAAGCAACTTGGGCTTCCAAGTATGCGGCCGGCCAGCGGAAATCGTGCTACGGATCCCGCTACCCTCCAGAACTAGTCACCAGGCGCGGTGCCAGACTGTGACAGCGCGTGAGGACTCAAATGATGTGCAGCTGCCTAGACCCGTCTTCTACAACGGCTACCCCAGCCTTAATCCCGAAACACAACTGGGTCACTAAGGACACAGGAAGGAAAAGACTGGTGGGTGGTAACCAACCATGGCCGAATTCTCTCACCAGACTTTCGCTGCCTGTTTAGCACCATCCAGAGGCACGTGTAAGTATTCAGTTCAAGGGGTACCTTTCTACGGGCGCATACAGCTCAGCCCCCCTATAGTAGAGTTATTCAATTAAAAATACTCCATGTCAGCGAAGCCGTGGAAGTTTTTTCAATGGTGGACGTATTCTGGCTGGTGATGTGAGACGAGAGGAATTACTTAGCATTCCATGGATTCACCATGCAGGTCCCGGGTCCATAGCGTTGCAGAGGAAGAGTCCCAAGTCAAGGTACCTGGGACTTGCAACGCCGTGAGTAAGGTTAAGGGGCTCCTTTATGATGCATGAATGCTCCCTTTCACTACTCGAGCCTCCTCCCCTGTCCAAACAAATTTGGTAAGATCCTGCTAATGCCGCCTTGGATACACGTTCTAGGGTGGAAGTTACGGTTGTTCTTGACAGGCCAAGGTCTTTTTTTGTAGTGTGGTCTTTTAGGTATGTTTGTTTCCCACGGCACAGTAAGTTCTTTCAAGTACGATGCGTTTTAGATTTTTTGAGTATAGAAATATATTTGGTCTAAATGACGAAACACCAACATCCTTAGGAATTTTGTAGGGTTTTTTTACACGTGTCCATCAAACGAGTCCAATGAGGAGCTGCGCCTAAGATGGAGTAAGGCTTGGATTTCGATTATTTAGATGACCGTTCTTTTACAAAAAACATTTTCAAATACGAGTATCTTCATGCCAGTGAGTACTAAATTAAGTGATAGTAGGCTATGACAATAGAACTTATAAAGATTAGCTTACTTCTTAGTAGTGATCTTCTTCCCGTTGAGTACGCGCGTGGTGGTGGTAGTACTTCGCATGTTGGCACTTCCGCCGGCGCCCGCGCCCGCCAGCGAGCTGTTGAACGTTGAGAAGGAGGTGAACGTGTTTCCGTTGGAGGCCGCGTGCGCGAATATGTCGTCCAATCCTTGCATGCCGAACCCGAATGGACTAAACAGTGATGACGTCAGCGAAGTGCTCGGGTGGCTGCGGCGGCTGTGCCTGTGATGTCCGTGACTGTGACCGTTGATTTCTGAAAATTTACAATACAATTATGGTACATTTTATCGCATATCAGTAATAAATTAATAATACTGATAATTTTGCAGTAATACTCTTTATGTACAATTTCCCCTGGGAAGTGCTGCCACCACACCCTACTCCCGCCGCCAAGCAGTAATGTCCGCCTTACAGTTTCCTGGTTTAAAGGGCACCCATAGATGAAATTATAGAACATGAGATCCATCAAAAATGGTACATTAAAAATGACTTCTGGGCTAAACTAAAAAAAAACGTTTTACATAAAACTAAGTAGGTACATGCTCCATTTATATACTGAAAGTGTCATTGCTACAGGGGCATCATTTTGAAAAAATGATATCCAGTGGTAATGACAATACAATGTCACAAAGGGGATCCTTTGCATCCGGCATGGCTTGAGCTTCACAGAATGGTTGGCATTTTGCGAATGCTCGCCAGGGTAGCTACCACGCTCAGGTAGAACACCTGTCGATAAGCATCTAACGGTATGTCCCGGCAGCTATCTTTGAAAGTCAGTAGTTATATTTATTTTAAATTTATATATGTATAGTTATATGTTTTTATTTTAAATTTGATGCTAAATCGAGCAAATGTCCCGCCTGAACAGTTTAGCATTGGTAGAGATCGTGAAACTCGCGGGGAACTAATGGCTATTCGTAGTGACATTCCAAGGAGGAGAAGTTTGTAAGTAGTAGACTTCTTCCAGCTGATGATAATGATGCTATGAAGTATAAACCATGGTCTTGCGGGCGGTATTGCATTCACTTCCCAAAGTTCGCCCCCTGTTTCGCAGGCGTTCTATATACCCTATGGGTGGGCATAGAGTGGTATAGGAATGGCCCTTCAGATAATTCATGTTTGACGATATATGTCTGGTCAAAATTCAGTAGCTCTAAAATACCTACATAGTAATATTAGATTCTATAAGTTTTATTGCTCTTCAAGTCAACTTTATAGTATTTTTACATTTTGGCAAGGATTTTAGTCTATTTTTGCATCAGTCAACAGCAATGTCAATCAGTTCAGAGCGCCGACTTCGTTGTTGCCTTGCACGACTGCGCTGAAATACTTCCCTGTTATATAAAAATCTTACCAGCAAATAATTCGCCAAAAGGTGATGCACCACCGAAGAACTCTCTGAACACCTCCTCTGGATCGCGGAATGTGAAGGGGAAGCTGCTGTAGCCGAAGTCATAGTCCTCATCAGCTGCCGAGCGCCGACCGCGCCCGCTGTTCAGGCCCTCCTTGCCATACTGGTCGTACACGCGCCGTTTTCTTTCTGAAGTCGTGCAACGAGAATTAAGACATAGCTTGGTTTTCAAAGACCAGCTCACATCGGTCTAACCGTCAAGGCAGAGCATGTAACATTATTTCATGTATATTTGCAGGCTTGCCATTTAACTGAAGTTTTTTCTTAGGTGTCTAGTGAAGGAGGATATCATAAAAAAATCTATCATACCGCACGCGATGATTTTTAAACAAATAGGTGCCAACAACCCCCAAAAGTGAAACAATATGCCTGTAATACTTAAAAAACAGAAATAAAGATAATAGTTGAATACTCGGAGCACGACTTCGGAACATCGAGAAAATTCGATCCAATTTAATGCAGTTCTTTGTGCATTGAAACATACTTTATTTGTAATAAATAGGTATTAAAAAATCATTTATGATATTTTATATGTCTGCCGTACAGCCTACCGATGTGCGCCGATAACTAAAGATGATGTTAGGTAAGCCGGAGTGTTAGGGATTTTCCGATGCGTAGAAACGCATGGTGAAGATGCAAACTAACGTCTGTGACTGGTAATTCAAAATGTTAATAGGTTTATCGCCAGGTATACTTCTAGTTAGCATTAGTAACAATTTTACAATTATGGTATTCGTGTGTAAGAAATAACTCGTGTTAACTCGAAAACTTTTTGAATACCATTGCCCATGGTTAATGTTATTGTGACGGAACAAGCTCGAGGCCCACCTGATGTTAAGCGGACTAACCTCTGCCTATAACACATGCATATCGTCACAAGTCACGAATTGCACTGAGCCCGTCACCTTGAGACAAAGTTATTAAGTCTCATGTGCCTGTAATTTCACTGGCTCACAAGGACTGCTGCCGGAACACACCGTTTAGTGCTTGGCGACAGATTTTCTACTTGATGGTGGTCGCTAGCCAGGCGGGCATTCACAAAATGCCCTTCCACCATGCGGTTAAGCTCTAGCCCACGGCGGGATTCGAACCATGGACCTGCGGCGCGGCAGTCCATAGCCAATGCCACTGAGACATCACTGCTTCAAAAAGTTACCCCCAAAAGCGTTAAAACATTTAAATAAACGTTTCCCCTTAATAAATGTAAGCAATAAGTATATTTAAGTACAAAAGAATAATAATAAAATATTCTCCGAAACTCGCGTATTACATGATCGAGTACAAAAGTTACAAGACCTAGCAACATAACCAAGAAAATTTTTAATTGTCTGCCACATACGTCAGCTTGTACACCTTCAGCAAAAAAAAAATTCAATAGGTATAATAGGGTAGTTGGAAAAATTATGTAAATATGTTAGCCGCTAGAGTAACTAAATACCAAGTCGCCCACACCTGCTGTCTGTTGGTAAGTTCAGCTTAAATGACTATCGACAACAGACTATGATTTGTTAACAAGGTTTTTTGTATCCAAGATTTCTATTCTGTCACAAGTCTATATTAAGTTCCTCCACTTAACACACATATTATATAATTATGTGCAGGGTCGGTACAGTATGTATTCTCTTACAACACTATGGACGATAACGGAACATATTGAAGAAAGTTTTGCCATTGGTTTATGGCTTACCTAACGCCTGTACCTTCTTGACAATATTGTTAGTATACACGTTAAATTTTAATTGATTAAAGCGCTATGATGGTAAAGAGCTCTGGTGTGCGCCTAATGTGCAGCAACACTGAGAGAAAGTAGGATGCTTTTCATTTGGCTCATTCTCTCACTAAGTCACCTTTTACGACATTCAACAGGAAGATATGGAGTGGTCTTTATACTCTTATTCATATATACATAGCCGGTATGTCTTATCTATAAAATTAATCTAACTAAACTGCAATATTGGTTAAAATAACCATATAATTATGCATCAGTAATCCAAGGTGTAATCAAATTACACAAACTAACGTTATGTAAAAACTTAATTACAAAACTCTCACAAAATTTCAAGAAGCACAGATAACGGTATTACGAAATCGCTTTAATTTCGCAATCGATAAAAATAATCGGTTAATGTTATGTTAGGAAACACACCACATTAATAACACAGTATACTCAATGGATTATAATTATTATTACACAAGCCAAACCCAAAGCAATCAAAAAGTCAATGCTTTTGTAAAAGAACACGTAATAAGACAGCCTTGAGAATATCTGATCCACCCACATCAGGCATTAAAACCCGTTAAGATTTCATTTAAAAATATTAATCATAACTTGTTACATCTGACTGTTTGTATATAAAAAAAACTAAATGCATATTTTTCGTTATTTGTGCATCAACAGAGTATTAAGATGAAAGAATTCCAAAACACTAATTTAATTAGTTACGACATCGGTTTAGTCATCGTGCAAACAAAACACAGTAATCGCTCGTAAAATTTAAAACTAGACAACAGAACCTTGACCTCCTAATATAGCTCGTCTATGTTGCAAAATTTGCTGTATAATGTTCAAATCATGAGAGTTCACAACTTTCGATGGCATTAAATACCTACAGACAATAACTTGACTCAACACGGTACTATAACAATCCCACATCATACAGTATTTATATGTAGATGATTCATTCACTGCGTAGGATTTCCATAAAACGACATACGTGTGTGAATTTCTTTATAAAAACGTTTAATATAAACCCGTTATTCAGACTCAAAAAGAACGTTTTATATAACCTTTTCTAATTTTGAAGCAGTGATGGCTCAGTGGCATTGGCTATGGACTGCCGCGCAGCAGGTCCATGGTTCGAATCCCGCCCAGAGCTTGAGCTTCACCGCATGGTGGAAGGGCATTTTGCGAATGCCCGCCTGGCTAGCGACCACCCTCAAGTAGAAAATCTGTCGCCAAGCACCTAACGGTGTGTTCCGGCAGCAGTCCTTGAGAGCCAGTGAAATAACAGGCAAAAATGAGACTTAACAACTGTCTCAAAGTGATGGGCGCAGTGCAGTTCGTCACTTGTGATGAAATGCATCTGTTATAGGCAGAGGTTAGTACGCTTAACATCAGGTGGGCCTCGCCCTTGATCCTTCACAATAACATAAAAAAAAAACCTAAATGTAGCTAAACTTTGCTGTCCTCTCATATTAATGGCGTAAAATAATAGGGCCAAGTGATACAAATACTTAACAATGAATTTATGGGTAAGGCTTTATGTTTTATATACATGAGTGCTCACTGGGGTTATTATTTTCATAGCTAAAGTCAAAATTGTAGTTACTCACACAAAACTCGACATGTTAGTGACGGCAATATAAAGCACTGAATAAAACCAACTCAAAAATACGGTTTCAGTTTTATGAATATTATCATATGAAATCATAAAACTGCAATATTTGAACAACGCGTCCGCTTACGAATATCTTTAAATAGGAATGATAATATTCACAACCGCTGAACCAAAATCCAATCCTACGTGAAATGGACAGCTACCAAAAAAGCGGTGGAATGGCGTCTCTCCGAAAAACCCTTTGAAGCTAAAGTGTCGATGGCCATTGACTCCATTCTTGCTTTGATATCTGTGACTGTGATGACTGCTGCCCCGAGCGTCATACACTTTCCGCTTGGTTTCTACCCAACAATAAAATCATATTTTATACCTATTCGTGCAATAAAAGTGCAGAACTAAAAAGCACTATACCTAAAGCCAGAATCGGTAACTCAAGAAATAGTTGGGAGTTACACAAAAACATTTTATACATTGCCTAAAAATAATAGATTGGCCAAGTACTACTTTCATTTGTTTTTAGACAGTTGACTGGCGTGTCATTCTCTCTGTTTTGTTTATAAATAATTATTGCAATACAATTCGAAAATACGACACTATATCAAAACAATTAACTTTTCACACAATTGCATCATAACAATAACATACCCTGGGCCTGGTAAACAACAACCATTATAATAACACAAAATAAATTAATTATGTGGTAAAATATTGATACATACCATCAGAAAGGACTTCATAGGCCTCGGATATTTCTTTGAATTTTCTGTTTGCTTCGTCTGCATTGTCTGGGTTCTTATCTGGATGCCATTTGAGAGCTAATTTTCTGTAACTGTAAAAAAAACCTTTATGAAAAATAAATATAGGTATTACTAAAATATACACGCTTTTATATTCTCACGTAGGCAGAGGCACCTAACTAAACACCTACGTCAGACATGTTTTTTCTCCCATGCAATAGGGAAGCCAATTTTCCGGACAGCTACAAGATTTCTTTGTCAGAAAAACCCAATGACTGTCCGACCGACCTAGAGATAAAACCCAGAACCTCACAACTATAACTTGACGCTTTTACGATTTACGAGGCAGATATATACCACTAAATATTATCTCTATACATCTTGAAGCGCTCGTAGCGAAGTTTACTTAGCTGTTCTAAACCGATCAGCAAAGTTAAGCAACGTCGCGCGCGGTCAGGAGTTGGATGGGTAACCGCTAGTGACATTACTACTGAGCGTTTCCGTGCTTCGGAGGGCACGTTAAGCCGTCGGTCCCGGTTGTCGTCTTAGGATGGCAGTCGTTATAGCATGGTGGTAGGACTCAAAATGGGAACTGGCTATTAAGGACAGCTGCCGGAATACACCGTAAGGTGCTTAGTGACTTATTTTCCAGAAGCAGGCATTCGTATATGCCTACCATGATGCTAAATCTCGATGAGTTGATGCCCCAATGGGGTATGAAATCGCTATATGTATGTAATAAAAATAGACATTCGGTGAGTTTCTGCTAGTTTGTTGTTACTTATGCATTGAATTGAAAAAAAATGTACAAATTTATGTATAAAAAGAGCAATAATTAAGTACAAAGAACGTCCCACGATTGCTTAGCGTGCGCTTAAGTAATGTTATGTGACATGCACAGCATGTACACGAGTTATACCTACTATTTGGAAACATAAGGCTTGAGATTTGAGTTTAGATTAAAATTTAAATTACGAGAATTCATTATCTACTTAATTTTTTTATGTTACAATAGAAGCAACAAATAATTAAAATTAAATTTAAAACTTTCCTCACTGACCTGGCACCATACACAGTCGAGGAATTCATTCCAAAAATATTGTAATGGAAATAATAGGTATGTAATACGTATATTATTTCATGTACTGTTGATTGAATTAACCATTATTAATTTATTTCACGATTTATATTTTCATTAATTACTATTTTTTCAGTTTGACTATTATATAAATTTTAATAATTTGTATTTAAACTGATGTCTATTTGAATTATTATATTCATTTCTTTATTTTTTTTTTTTAATGTTTTGTACATTAATCGATTGTAATTATTGTTAGGAAACTACATAATTATTAATATTTATTATGCACATTAGTATGCATACAACAGTAAGTATTATCATATAAATATTTTTGACTTGTAATTCCATTATTACCAATAAATATTATCATTATCTTTATCATTATCATTAATTTATTATTAATTTTAATATTGTTAGGTTTGCAATAACGCCTGCTATGCGGATTACCGCAATACGATGATTAAAGAGCGATAGGAAAGATTCGAGTTATGACGTCATGTCATGTTAGCTCAATTGGTTAGAGCATACCCCGGCTCAAGGGGTGGATGGACGCGGGTTCGAATCTCGAACATGACTTAAATTTTTCCTATCGATATTTATAATTATTTTAACATTAAGTTAATATAAGATAATATGGAGTAAACAACTCAACCTGTCTGCTGTATCATATTTATTGCATTACTCTTTTGATTTATGTGTAAACAGAAAGTGTTGCAAGGTAATTGAACTGTAAGCATATTATATAATACGAGATATCAAAAATATTAAACTGATATCAAATGCACGTTGCTATCTTAAGTGAGTGAAACAACATAAGGATAAATTTGGGCGCACAACAGGGATCATGCCACCCTAATTACTCGAATAGTAGGGTGGTATAATTCCAGCGAAAGTATTTAGGCGTTAAGATGTTGGGAGTTCTGCTGTGTAGCAAATTTAAAAATAACGCCCAATGCACAACAATAGTCTTCAAACGCTGACTTGAGTAGTGACATGCTGCTCATCAGGCGTATTTTACCCTTAACCGCCCTTTAAGACATCCAGCAGGGCGATATGGAGCATACATGGTTATATTCATAAACCGGGAACTGTATTTACTGACTATTAAATTTATATGCCTGTTTATATGTATAATAACGACCATGTTCAGAATTGATAATGGAACATAAATATTACGACACTGAATTGGCAGTGTGGAATTAAATCGATATTGGCTGGCATAACATTTGAAGCCCTTATTAACTGCGGTAATCAGACCATCATAGCCGCAACAATTATTAACGATTAGTCTGTAATCCAAAAGAGATGTGCGGGGAAAATGAGCGGTGTAAGAGAAAAGATACCACCAATCAGTTTTTGTTGAGTCGTACATGTTTGGATACAATAACCATATAGGCGGCTTACCGGGCCACTCCGCCGCAACCTTACCTACTGCTATAAAGTTGGACCCAAAATAAACAAATATGCGAAATATTAATATTTGATTACGACTTGTTACATGTGCAGGAGTTGTATATAAAAAATACGTGATAAGATTCACTATGTTCCTTATATAAGAACTACCAATTATGACTTTTGAAATAAATCCATACAACTTTTCCTCCCGCTTCTTTGTACTACAGAAATTATGTTCTTTCAACCTCAACTTTAATAAGATAATAAACAACTTTACAAACACGTGTAAATACGGCATGTATCTCTCACTTCCTTAACTCTCATTCAGTCATTAAATGCACACCCTCATTTCAATCTCATACACACCCGTCTGTTAAGGGTACTCACAACACAGAATATATTGGCCAAGGTCTTCCTATTGGAATTTTAGTAGAAGATATAAACTTACGCTTTTTTTATTTCAGCATCTGAGGCAGTTCGACACACCCCTAGAACCCTGTAGTAGTCCACCATCGCTGGTCCACCTTAAAAGGTGTAAAGGAATCTGGAATTAAATAAATTTTCACTATAAATTATTTACAATACAATATTATAGGTTTCAATGGATTGGCAGATTTAAGTGTAAAACAAAAAATTACATTTTTAGAATTAATATTATTTTTAAATCAGTTTTTTTTTTAGTTTATTTAAAAAAACATAAAGGCTTTATTACTGATAATGCTAAAACTATAAGATAGGGTAATTTCCTAAATTTAAATCAGTGTTCAGCTATTCAAGGGGTGTACAAACAATGAAAACTTTTAATACATACAGGAATTGTGTGTTTAATGACTTCTTATGGTAGACAGCTTTTATTTAAATAAATATATGAGGTATGTACTTAAAACCCCTAATATTTAATTTAGGTTCATTAAAAATTAAGATATCCATGTATTTTATTATGTGTTGTTCTTTTCGCATATCAATTACAAATAGTTTATTCACTATCAATGCATTTGAAAATCTATATAGGTAGATGTACCATAAATGCGTTTTGCTAAAATCATCATTTACAGGATTATGCTTCCCCATAATCAGTTTTTATATTTTTTTATCTTCTGCTCTTTCAAACACATAAAATCCCCAAATAGGCTGTGGTTTGTGTTCAGGCATGTTGTGACATACTGTATCTAATATAAAAAATGGAAAATCTAAACTCAGAACAAATTTAGGTAAATTTCAAATATTTATGAATATTGAAATAACTATAGCTCCGATCGCGCACAAACCAACGGGAAACGATCGGGAATCGCGGCCCCCGAGTAGTGATACGTGGAACTATAGAAAAATTTTGAAAATGAAATTTATATAACCGAAAAACACGAAATATTGAATTAAATTACCAAAATAATGTAAATAACTTAGCGACTATCAAACCTATTTAGTTGAAACCAAATATGGTGATAGTCATAGAACGGACCGCTACCAGCGACCGCTATTTACTAAACACTAAAATAACATACAATAAGGAAACAAACAAAGACAACACAAAAAAAGTCGAAAAATCTGTTATAAAATTTGTGCAAAGTTGGTTTTTGCAGTCTAGTGTAGAAATTTTATATTAAACAGTACTATTTAGGCTGTTAAGACGAAGTGCGCTACCGGAGACGCAACTTTTCGTATGGTACACTCTATATTTAAACGTGAAAATAACTTTATTATTTCCGTAATGTATGGGGAGAAGGGGTACGCCTTATGTGGATTATTTGAACTAAAAAATACCAAACATTTATTAATATTTAAAAAACTATAGCTCCATATAAGTGTCTATCAGTATAGTCACACAACAATGATAACAAGTAGCTGTCTAATTCTAGTACATATAATTTAGTAACCACAAAGTTACAACAAATAAATAATAACAACAAGGTACTATTTTGCTATTGGGGGTTGAAACTATTGAATAAAAGAGCAATTTTGCAAAATAAAATTGTAGTCATTTACAGTTATGCAACTTCTTATCATAATTTAAGTCATATGACCCTAATTGCTTATCATCATCTAATGATATCCTACAAACCAACATGGTGTGTTTCCAAACAAAAAATTTGGCAAGTAAGTTTAATGAAGCCATGACTTCATTTTTGTCATATATCTGTTTATCTAAACTAATATAATAAAGAGGAAAGATTTGATTGTTTGTTTGCATTGAATAGGCTCTGAAACTACTGGACCAATTAGGATGAAATTTGGTATGGAAATAGTTTGAGATATGGGGAAGGGCATAGGATAGTTTTTATCCAACTGCGCAAAAGGAGGTTAATGGTTTAGTGCGATAACCGATATACCCGTGAATGTGCGACAGGAAAAAAGTAAAAAATAAAACAATCAAAATGAAGGAATGTGATGACAAAGGTTTGTACAGTACTTCAAACTGGAATACATTTTTCTTAGAAACAAATAACTAATTATTTGTGCATGCGTGAATTGCATGATAAATAGTGTTTCTTTTTATGTCTGATAGGTTAGCTTTTGACCACTATCTCACCTGATGGTAAGTGATGATGTGGTCGAAGATGTTGTTCAGGCTAACCTAGAAATACTGGCTCTCAAGGACAGCTGCCGGAACACACCGTTAGGTGCTTGGCGACAGATTTTCTACTTGAGGGTGGTAGCTAGCCAGGCGGGCATTCGCAAAATACCCTACACCATGCGAAGTGAAGGTACAAGTTTTTTCCCAATAATCAGTTAAACTTGAAATATGAAGATAACCATGACACGTGATAGTACAGCATTTTGCAAATGCCTGGATAGTTAACCTCAAGTAGAAAATCTATCACCAAACCGAAAAGAGTGTTCTGACAGCTGTACTTGAGAGTCAATCCTCAATTCTAGGTTAAGCATACCATCCTTGACCACATCATAAGGAACCACAGGAGAGATAGTAAGTAGTCAAAAGTTATAAAATTAAGAGTATTGAATACCTCTGTACCTCATATAACTATGCATTACACTAGCATCTCCAACTTTTGAATCATCTCTCACTGATGAGAAATAATAATACAAAAGAGGTTTAAATATAAAGGCGCCATTTTTACACATTGTCTGTTGGCAACCACTTTCTTTGGGGAAACTTCGACCTGAAGATTCAACTTAGAGCAGCCACTAAGGTAAATAATGATGAATTGAAGGTGATGATGGAGGCCGATCCAGGCCAGACTACCATAGAATTTGTGGCAAGGCTTGACAATAACATAACCACAATATTGACTCATTTTCAGAAAAATAGACAATTAAACACATTACAAAAATAGGTACTACTTCATTTGACTGATATACAGTGTACATTTGGGACTTGCCCTACCTAGTTAAGCCAGCTCAGAAATAAACGAATATTGGACTGAATTGTGACTTAAAGTGCATCCTTTACGATAGTTGCAAGTGAAAAACCCAATGGTTTACCACAAGTGAAATGGAAAACAATTCTCTATAGCCAAGTGTACCCACAGAAAATGATGATAAATATTTGGTGGCCACTTCAGGGTGTAATTCACTACAGTTTCCTCAAACCCAGTCACGCAATATCAGCCTGTCCAGATGTCTATTGTGCAAGGCTCTGAACAATGATAGCAAAGCTAACAGCAAACAGTCCTGATATATCATCAATCATTCTTCACCATTAACATCATTAGATAGAGAGTGTGAATTTGTGTGTGTACATCAAGATCAACATGTGAGAATTCGCTCGATCACCAGGGGTTAGTGCTCAATGATAACGCCAGACCTCACACTGCTCATGAAACAGTTTTCACACTGTAAGTACTGCAGTTAGTAACCATCCGCCATCCTCTGTACTCTCCAGTTTTGCCCCAAACAACTACCACTCATTCTGCTGTGTGGACAATTTATTGAAGAGAAAAAAAACTTTTGAAAATATAACTTGTCCCTGATGAATTTGTCAAGAAAACGTTTTTACAGGTTGAGTTAAATTTGTACAACAAATTTAACTCAACCTGTGTAAATAAGGAATATTACTTCTTATTTTTAAATGAAACAAATATTTTATTTAATCAAAAGTTTTGATGTTTCATTCAATTATTGTGGTTACAATACAATATAATCTGCCAATTTCAGTTATCTATTAGGTACTGGGCAGGATTTTGTGGTGGCCGATCAGCAGTATTATATGAGATGAGTAATTTTCTGCTTTCTGCACTTAGTGAAAAGCTATTTGATATTGTATATTGATTTCAGTACTGCAATCCTAAGTTTGAAATGAGTGTCCTGTGGAATGTTAAATATATTGCCACTCCGATATCCATGGTTCAAATCATATTTCTATATAGGCTTGAGCTTCACCGCATGCTGATAGGACATTGTATATATGCTAATCTGGCTAGCTACTACTGTCAAACAGAAAATCTTTATTATATTTATAGCTAATAAATATACTGCCTTTGACCACTATCTAACCTGATGGTAAGTGATGAGGTGATCGAAGATCTTGTTCAGGACAACCTAGATTCCTGGCCTGCTACTGTAGAATGGTAGAATTACAAATTGTGGTTTGGTTTAATTGGATAAAAATGATAAGAGATCACTTTTGCAAATGATAATGGTTTTAATGAATCCATAATTCTAAAGATTGCTTTAGCTACTTTGTGCAAATTAATATCATGAATTTTAGAAGAGATTTTAAATCAGGGTAATGGAATTAGGGCTAAGTACATGCCTCTCACTCTTAAACAAAACACCCTTGTACACAAAATGCATTATGCAAATTACTACAGCCTGAAGCACATGTTCTATTATTTACATTGCCATCCATAGAACATCATACCATGATGCGATGAGCGGAAATTTTAACAAATCAGCTACCACTAAGATATCCTGTACTTTTTAAACACTGGATTTCAATTACAAGATCATTGCCAAAACAAACAATTGCTTTCATACTCACGATAATAAGGTACGCCTATTTTACAAATCTGGAATTTCAACAAAACGCGGAAAATAAAGAATTTATGCCTGTATAACGCTGTTTTTTTTTGTCTTTGATATGTACACCAATCTATCAAAATAATTTCAGAAAAAGAAAATTGATTGTATTCCACCCTGCGCGCACACCAAAACTCAAAACTGTCAAATTAAATGTCAAACAATAATCAAAGTTACGGACATGAAGTGCGTTCAATTACTTCGCTCAACGAACGAAACACCCACCGATCGCACTTTGTCGTTAGTGTGTTCGATTTGAGACGATAGCGTTTGCAGCAGTTTCTGAAACGGCAGTCGTCTAAAGTCTGTTTTTTCCTACCTGTCATAATATGTAAACCATGGAAGTAATATGTTCGACGTACAACAGGAATGAGCTCTATCTGTGCATCTTGCAGCTAAAATAAAGATAATAAAACCTTATGCTACGGTCGTAAAAGTCTTGTTGCGCGCAAAATGAAAATGAAGCCAAGTGAGACGGCAATCACTGAAACCTGTGTCACTAACAGTGACTTAGAGTTGCCAGAGTTAAGTTGATTTCATTCCTTTCGTTGTTTGTAGAAAAATATGCGATTGATGTTATGTAATGAAGTAAAAACATTAACTTCTAAAATGTTTCCATATATAAAATAACAATTCATTACCGACATGTTTAAGCAATATTATTTGTTGCTACATGTAAAGCCTTACTAGCGTAAAACATTTGCGATTGGCGTGTAGGTTTTCTTTTATTTGTGTGAAATATGGACACCTGACCTGACAACACCATATGAAATCGCCGACTCGGACGTGAATGGCGGAGTGTTTTTTGATTTCGTGATATTTTTGAAGAATTTTAGTCAAAATGGGGAGAATTTGTGTCGTGAAGGCTTGCGGAAGCAAGTATTATCTTCATTGTGGTTTATCTCTTCACAGGTAATAGTTTTAAACATAATTTGTTACTCAAGAATTACGGTGACCATGCATGACTATCCAATTGAGGAAAATACGCATACACACCCGCCGCGCCGCCCGCCAATAGTAACGGAGCGTTTTCGGCGCCCGCAGACAACGGAGGTATAAAACGCTTTTCCCCTTCTACGCCGTCTCGGGAGAAGTGCCTTCGGGATTTCCCCCTCACGGGCTATAAGAGGGCCTTCCCTCGCCCAAAATCCAATCCGGTGGAGCTGTACCTCCGTATAGTGAAAGACAGCATCTATGTCCTCCCTAAAAAAAACTAGCATATTTCAGTTTGCACCTAGCGCTCGAGGAGAGAGGATGTATTACTGCTCGTACCGCGCCCTACACGTGCCGCAACTACTGTGCGCAATGAAAATATAGCGTGGCCGAGTCGTTTTTATCTATGAGTATACTTTTATTTTTGTAAAGGTATTTTTGTCCAGACCATGCCTTTTGTATTATTATTAACTTGGATTTATTCTATCCTGATCGTAATTGAATTTTTACTATGGGAAAAACAAAAAAGGTGATTGGTTACGCTACAAGGAAAAAAATGTTATGGCAAAAAACTTGAAACTAGCTAGAGAGTTTAAAAAATAATTTGTATTTTTTTTCTTATATGCTCTTTATCTTATTTTATATTAGGTATTAACTTGGTTATCTAATACTAAGACCAAAATATTATTATGTTATAGAAAAATGCCCCCTGTCAATGTATTTAGTAAATAAATGTCGCAGTGAACTCTATGACCGATTATATCAGTACCGTCATACCACCACACGTAATTATTATTTATTGCATAGATACTTCATTTTGTCTTTACTTTAGTTCGTTAATTTTAAACGTGTAAGTTATTTTTTTTTCTCTTACATTCAGGCTTCGCTATTTTTATTTTAACTATAGTTTTTTAGGCATGAATACTACTATTCTTTGTATGAGGTCCCAGTCAGAGGAACTACTCCCACAAAATTATGAGTTTTGAGCCAAACAGATGGAAACGAAAGTAATAAATTTTTACAGCAAGTACCTTTTACACGATATAATTGGCCCTCGAAAAGCACGATCTATGCCTCTAAGAAATACTTTTTTTTATTTAACTCAAGACTATCTACCGGTCTGGACCATCTACTGATTTGGTAAAAAATAAAAGATGTTGATAAAAATATAGATGTTATGACTGTATTTCCATTAAACAGTATGATTTCTAATAGAAAATTACTAATCTACGAGAGGAAAAATTTAAGTCATGTGCGGGATTCGAACCCGCGTCCATCCACCCCTTTAGCCGGGGTATGCTCTAACCAATTGAGCTAACATGACAATGACTTCATAACTCAAATTTTTCCTATCGTAGTTTAATTATTAAATTGCGTGCTTACAACTTACGTTGTAATATAAACAAGCCCAATAATTTTGCAATTGATTTTATACTAATGAAATGTTACAAAAACCGATTGTACTCACGCGTATTGGTCTAGATTGTCGACCTAGGTTTCGGGCATGTCCGATGCCCTTCATCAGGTGAGTTCACGCGTCTAAATCGCGGCGACGCACAGTAGATCGAAACTCGTCTTTCATAGACATAGAATCTTGAATTATTAAAGCTAAATTTTTTTGCTTGGGACGAGTTCTGTTAATCATTGTTATACTATAAAATGGGATGTGCGACAATTGTGAGCACAAATAGGCAAGATATAATTTTTTTTTGAAAAATTTGTATGGGACTAACATATAAAATGTCAATATCTCCGTAATCACAAGTTTGGCCGTTATATCCTTGCACACGTATATAGTACTAATTATTTATGATTTTTTGATATACTTTGTTTTGCGGCACCACTTGCGATTTTTTTTTTAAAAATCGTCAAAGTTATTAATTTTTTTTTATATTGATGACTGTTTGTAATGCTAAAATATGCGATTATTAGTTCTAGTTTAGGGTATATAAAACTGATAAATTACGTATATTTGAAGCATTAAATATAGCCTATAAAAAAGAATGATAATTCTGCACTAATTATTAAATTACGGAGCTCTTAAACTTAATACATATTCTTTTGAGTGTATCCTTTCGCTAATTGCTTTATTAGGTATTTAGTCTATCTGATCACCTAACGGAGGTCATTAACAAATGAGTACTTTTACAGTACTCATTTGTTATTGATTACCATACCATTACAGGTGACTAGATTAGATTCAAAAGATAATTTATTATTACCATGCAAGTTGTATTCAGAGGTGAAAATGTTTTGGTTAACAGTCTTTTGTGATTTCTTAGAAAGTTTTGCATTAGGATTTATAAAATACCCTAAACTAGAACTAATAATCGCATATTTTAAGCATTACAAACAGTTTTCAATATAAAAAAAATTGATAACTTTGACGATTTTTAAAAAAAAAATCGCAAGTGGTGCCGCAAAACAAAGTATGTCAAAAAATCATAAATAATTAGTACTTATTACGTGTGCAAGAATATAACGGCCAAACTTGTGATTACGGGGATATTGACATTTTATACGTTAGTCCCATACAAATTTTTCAAAAAAAAATTATATCTTGCCTATTTGTACTCACAATTGTCGCACATCCCATTTTATAGTATAACAATGATTAACAGAACTCGTCCCAAGCAAAAAAATTTAGCTTTAATAATTCCAGATTCTATGTCTATGAAAGACGATTTTCGATCTACTGTGCGACGACTCCGCGCAACTGCTCGTTCTGCACGGCACGAGAGTGGAGGCGTGGGGTGGCCAGTGGGCTGGGGAACCTCCCCAAGCACCACTGTGCTGATGGTAGTGCATCCTCTTCGTCACTGAGCTCTTCGTCGAAATCTCCAACACAAACACTGCTGACTTTATCACACTCTAGATTGCCTAGCACTTTTCACGTTGAGGTAGCATTAATAGGAGGGTCCATCCACGATCTCTGTTGAAATTGGGGTGACGGGTGATCTCGATAGGCTCACGTACTTTTCGAGGTCCAAAGATTTTTTCTCTTGCTAGTACGGAGGCTTTGTCGAACCGTATAAAATGTTGCGTGTCCGAGAGATGTGCGTGCTCCACGATTGCTGATTTGATTGTGTCCATCTTCTTAATGCTCCTAATGTGTTCGGCAAGTCTAGTTGCAATGTTGCGACGAGTTTCACCTCCATAGCTCTTGCCACAGTCACACGGTATTTTGTAGACGCCCGGTACATTAAAATAGTGCCTGTCTTTCGGTGAGCGTAGCCACTTGCCAGTTAGTTAGCCAATTTTGTCTGTTACTCCTCTTACGAACGGTAGATATGCTGGAGATCGTTCCACTCTCGTTGGTCTCTTCTTTTCACTACGACTGTCCAACCAACCACACTGTCATCACCTGTACCCATTCTCCTCTAATACGGGGAGTATTAGAAGAGAATTACTTGCTCGAGCATTTATCGAGAATTTCTCGATTGTGCGCTCTTAGAGTAAAGACCTCCTGAGGATGCTCAGTGTAGAAGCGTAACGCATCGAAAAATCTTCCGGCTTGGCTGCCTGGCGTTTGTGACGTCACATCAGCTTAACAGGAAAATTAGGCGGAATTGTCACTAGATATTTTTTTTATGTTTTTACTTTTTTAGTGTTTTATTAAAATATTAATTAAATGTTTTCTTAAAATATTTTAAAAATATTTGTTATTATTAGTGTCAAATATATCTTGAATAGGTACCCACTTAATGACTTCATATATAACAAACATATCGTCACGCCTATCCCCGCAAGGTTACCAGAGGTGTTAAACACCCACGTCACCAAATGTTTTAAGTTCCATCTAATAGGGGGTGAGCTTATTGCCAAAATCACCTTTCCGTCCCGGAAAGTGAACCCGAGACCTTGAGATTGCGAAGCGACCGTTAAAGCCGCTCCACCAACGGGGCAGTCATTCATACATATATAATGAAACAAGATTTTTATGCACAAAGCAGGTATACAAACTACAAATCGAAATTATTTGCCTACACACAATTATGGTTAGAAGTACCTACATAATCGAACATAGATGTGCTGACATTAGTCATTGAGTAAATACATCAACGTATTTAAGTCTATTTTGTGTGTAAACTGTAAAGATGAGAAATGAATTTATAAAGTTACATAACATTCCACATTATATTATCAACAAAAATAACACTGCAAAAAGGATCAAACTGTTTTATTCCATGCGACATCGTCGTTGACGCTCGATCCTTGCTAACGGTGTACCCGTGTGCGCCGCGCTTCGATAAATGCCTAAACTCGACCGAGCGCGAAAAGCGTAAAGACCCTTAACGAAAATAAATAATTTGCAGTCGGGGTTTTTTATTTTATTTAAATTCAATTTATACATGTGTACTATTCGATTATTTAATTTAATATATTGAACTAAGCGCTTAGTTATGTTAAATATGGTAGGTAAGAGACTATGGCAGAAACACAGGTTCAACAACAAGGTATATTTAAAAATATACTGTGTATTATCTCAGGATTGTTTTGACTTTAGTATTTAAGTAATTATTTTTATCCTGTTTATTTTTATTGGGAAAAAAACAATTTGTATTTTTATAGTTTTACAGTGCGAAGTAACTGAACGTACCGATGATTCAAATGTCAAATCGTTTTTGTCAATGTCACCCAAGTATGAATAAACATAAAGTGCGTTCAATTTCAGATTAATAGTGTTTATTGCAGTTTCAAAATTATAAACCCATAATTTGGAAAACAATTTTTAATAATTTTGCTACTACAGCTCACCAATGATTTGTCCCAAATCGGACGACTTATATATAACACTTCTAGAAAATAGTTGTCATTAAGGATAACGCGCAAGCGTCTTTTATTTATTTTTATTTACAAAGGCTTAATATTACAGTCTCTTCCATACCTACATTTTGCATGCCGTAGATAATATTATTTGGATATGGGCAGCGAAACCAGAGGGGTCAGCGGCTGGCCGACTTCATGGAAAAGGAGGTAATCTTTGCGATGAACTCCTTTTTCGAGGAGCGACCATCCAGGAAATGGATGTGGATAAGCCCTGATGGTTCAACAAAAAATGAGATCGAGTTTATCATGACAACTAAGAAGCAAATATTCAATTATGACACTGTGATCCATAAGGTGAAAACCGGTAGCGATCACCGTATCGTTAGAGGCACATTGAATATCAATGTAAAGCTTGAGAGGTCGCGTCTGATTAACTCCACGCTCCCGCCTAGCGTTGCTCAAATCCAAAACCCCGAGAGTTTTCAACTCGAACTACATAACCGCTTTCAGTGCCTAGCTGAATGCGAAACAGTGGACGAGATAAACAATGGGTTGGTGGAAGCTGTCCAAGCGGTAGTGGCCCAGTTCTTAAAGACCCCCCGCCGAAATAAATCGAAGTACGGTGATATGACGTCAGATCGCTATAATTATGCAGTGACTATTATCTAATCTTATTTGACACTGACGTCGAAGTATTGGGATGTTTAATCAAACATCATAGGGAATAGAGAAAGCAGTCGCATGGTAAGTTTAAAATAGCCCCCGTACAAAATCCCTTGACTTCACTGAAGCTATAGGCTGCTATAAAGCTAAAAAAAAAATAACAAGTTTATTATAAAATTATAATAACAAGTAAGTATATATATAATTTATACTTGTTGTTTATTTATCTTTAAATAATAAAATAAATTCTTATATATAATAAATTTCTATGCAAACTGTATACAAAACGATTTTTCCTAATATTTTTTAATATAGGTAGGTACTTACATAATTTTACGAAATACTGGCAAAAAATATTGCTGAAATATGAAATGGTAGCATAAAGAGGACATGCACGCAAAATTTTAGGGATTTTGAAGTTGGTAGGTATTTAAAAATACATGAAACTATGTTTTTATGGAAAGCGCTATGAACACACTTCCGTGAATATTTATAATAGCCACGGAGATTTGGCAAAGATTATTGATACTGTTTTATTTTTTTTCAATAAAACGGCTACGTTATATTACGGAAGAGGTGAAGTACAGCGGCACATCGCTCCACCTATAGCGCCACGCTTATAACAGTCAAAGAAAAACGTATAAGGTTAGGGACGAAATAGGTCGAAAGTAGGATTTTCGGGTAAGTTGTTGAAATATACCTAACACGATGAAATAAAAATAAGATATTTAAGTACACGAATCTAAATTAGGTAACTGATTATTGAAGAGTGAAAATAATGTGCAATATGTTTAAACGTGCGTTTTGCAAGCTGCTGAAACTACTAATTGCATCATCAGTTGATGGTCAGTGGGTGGTAAAATCGTGTCATCTGACTGTTTGTTCGCAAGTAGTTACGCAAAGCAGCATTGAATGAGAAGAAGACATGCAGATATAATAGTAGGAGTTGATGTCTTGGGATCCAAGAGTATGTGAAAAATTATAAAAGCCTTTTCTTCGTCTGTGAGAGCAGCTAGAAGTTAAATTTATTTTCCCTCGAGCATGTTACAGGTCGACGCATCGTTATAGGTAATTAATAATTCGTAAGTTAAGACTGCTCACTTTAGTGCTCACGGGCATTGGCTTATGTAAATGTGGCAAGAATTACCCGGGTGGGTATTTAGCTGATTATTTATAAAAAAAAAACTTATGGTCACTTTCTGCATAAAGTAACTTGTTAGACACTCGTAGAAGTAAAAAAATGAAAAAAAGCGGTGCCAATAATTTATTTATTAAATTTACTAGTTCTGTGGATTTAGAAACTCTTAGGGATTTTCTTGTGTACTCTAAATAAACTGATAAATACCTGTCATAGCAGCCACACCCTCTGTCATCTTTTGCAGATAGATAACGGGTAAATATATTTATTTCATAACTTTCTTACGTGGACAAAACTGAATCATATTAAACATTATTTGTCTTGTGGAAAGGTGTGTTTTCACAAGTCTCGGTATTTTTTCAAACAAATACCTCTCAATAAATAACATGCAAATTAACTCAAAAATTTTATGAGGGCACATTATTACTGAGTATAATATTTGCATACGACAGAGGCGGATTGCCATTTAAAATTCGCAATATTCGTTCTCCTGTTGGCCATGCCCACTCTCTTTTGAACAGGCTCCTTTAAAAGTTCCACCTGTCCTCTCCGTCCGTCACCACCTCCGTCTGTATATCATCTACATATTATCATCGTCAACTAAATACTGAGTACCTGAATGTCTTTCTTTAAATTATTTTGCACGTGTAACTCCTCCGTCTATAAATTACTGAGAGACGATTTCTTTCGCAATCCATGGATTCAGCGTGCCGGGTCCACCGCGTTGCAGAGGGAGAGGCTCAAGTCATACCTGGGGCTTGCAAGTAAACCCAGAGAATAGGGTTAAGAGAAACTTTACAATGTCATCAATGCCTCTCAACGAGCGTCCTCCCCAGCCTAACCAAACTGGGTAAGATCCTATACTAATTTAGGCGATTTGTATACGCATTCTAGGGTGGAAGTTATGGTTGTTCTTGACAGGCCAAGGTCTTTTATTATACCTAGAGGGATTTTTCTGGTGGCCCTTGCTCCAGATATATATCTGGTCTGAATGACGAAACACCAACTTCCTCACAAAATCTTCTGCAATTTTGAAAGCAAAAACAGTTTTATGCCGTCGGGTGTCAAAAATGTGTACTAAGCTAGGTGGTGTACTTTTATCGTCTAGCAGTGGTGATCTACGGAACAACTGCAACACACAAACCGCAACTTTTTACACGACTACCCAAAAAAGGAGTGTTACGTTATCAGAGTTCATAAATGTATGTTTGTGAGTTTCTTTATTCCATCTTAACTTCTAAACGGCTTAACCGATTTTGATGTATGTATATTGTTAGATTTGTCTTAAAAAGTGACACTAGGTACATAAAAAAAACTGGCAAATTTGACACATTGTGAGAAAAAAAAACTAATTTTCTTCCAAATCGATCGAGTGGGGTATCAAAATGAAGGATTTAAAATCGATTCCATAAATATATATAACTTGTACTTTTAAGTAATTTCCATAGAACGATAAACCATTTAAAGAAAATAAATGATATGCAGTCGTGTTTTTTACTTTTGTAATTATTTTTTTTGTGTACTCATGGTATATTACATGTTATGGTATGGTACCTACATCTTGGATTTTACTCTGTTAATTGCCGAATGTATGGAATGGGTATACCTAAGGTTAATTTAAGTATATGAACAATTTAGTATTTTGCTAATTTTAAAAACTATGGCACCATTCGCGTTCATACAAATGGGAAACGATCGGGGATCGCGGCTCGCGTGTATTGAACCGGGAAAATAAAATGCCGATAAATTTTGAAATTGAAATTGTTTATATTATATTTGGTAATTAACCAAAAAATTCGAAATTTTAAATTAAATTTGGTATTCCTTCTGCCCAGACATAGACAATTAACGTAAGTTGGACAGTTTTAGTACATAAAATTATAATAAGTACTACTATAATTTACAATTTTACTTAAGTAGAATTTCCAGTGCATTCTACTTTTAATTCGCCTTTGGCTGTAAAAGAAAAGTTTAAGTACCTAAAGGAAGAGAATGTTATGTAGATAAGTATTAAAATGTTTATAAGTATACATTACCATACGTATATATATATATGTATTACCTATTTCTACCGCCAAGCAGTAATGTTTGAAATATTGTGTTCCGGTTTGAAGGGTATAGGTGCCGGTAACCTACAGGCACATGAGACTAAGCAACTTTGTCTCAGGGTGATGGTCGCAGTGCAGTTCGCCACTTCTGACGAACTGCATCTGTTATAGGCAGACGTTACCGCTTAACATCAGGTGGGCATCGTGCTTGTCCATCACGAAAAGAAACAAAAAAAAAACATGAGGGTGGTAGCTAGCCAGGCGGGCATTCGCAAAATGCCTTACCACCACGCTATGACGACTGCCATCCTAAGACAACAACGAGGACCGACGGCTTAACGTGCCCTCCGAAGCACGGAAGCGCTCAGAGTAATGTCACTAACTGTCATCCAACTCACAACCGTGGCGGACGTAACTCGGTTAAGAACGGCTAGGCAAACTTCGCTATGAGCGCTTCAAAACACTCACTCGGATATATTATTTTATTATGGTTCCCGTACCGCCGTTTTCGTGTTTTGTTTGTACTCTATCATAAACGTTAATGCATAGATACTACTGTCAAACATGGATGTATAGGTGCCTTTGATTGTGATTTTAGTACTTATTCAAACTGTGAAAGTAAAACAAAATAACGACCAAAACGCCTACTATAAAAATAGGATCCAAGTGCGGGTCGTCTAGCGCAAAGAAAAAAGAATACCAACGATTAATTCGAACCAGTAATACCAAACAAAAAAAAATATCTTACGTGAGTAGGTTACGTTGGCTGAAGTCTAAACTAATGATGTGCAAATTCGATTCACAACAAATTGGTAGATTTACGTGGTGCATTGTGTATCTTGGTGATCTATGTACACTAAAGGACACAGTCCTTAGCTCGGAAAAAAAATAATGGAATATTAAATTACCTAATAGATAGGGTTTTTTTTTTGTGGAGTAATTGAGTTTGTTTACGCATCCAAATCCCCGGAGAGCAAAGTCGCGGGTGAGAGAGTTTTTTTTGTGACGGAACAAGCCCGGGGCCCACCTGATGTTAAGTGGACTAACCTCTACCTATAACAGACGCATTTCGTCAGCGACGAATTGCTCTGAGCCCGTCACACTGAGACGTCCAGTTGTTAGGTCTCATTAGCCTGTAATTTTTCTGGCTCTCAAGGACTGCTGCCGGAACACACTGTTAGGTGCTTGGCGACAGATTTTCTACTTGAGGGTGGTCGCTAGCCAGGCGGGAATTCACAAAATGCCCTTCCACCATGCGATGAAGCTCAAGCTCTGGGCGGGATTCGAACCATGGACCTGGTGCACGGCAGTCCATAGCCAATGCCACTGAGCTATCACTGCTTCAAAATGTACATTCGTGAATGTACATACTATAATATATATACTATAATATAGGTCGTCCTTCGATGTAATGTAGGTAATGGTTACGTACCTTAAAATAACATTTGGCTCTTCCGGTGACTTTTGCGTGCCAATCACGGACAGCAAAACAATCTGCACTTTTAAGTCTCCAGAACCTACTACCAATTATACAGAAATCCACGATAGGTAATTATGTACTAATTATGTAGCTTCCACTGATCACAATAATTTATCACTCACAAAAACCGTTTTCCTATTACACAACACACTTTTATCTTGGTCTTCCTTTTTGTCTTTGTGCACAAACAACTTCAATATCTTCTCATCTACACTTGAATAGGGGTCTAAGTATCCGATTAAGGTTTACCAAATGTGTTTCCAATTTAAAAAGTTCAATGACAGCGTATTGATTACATAGAGAACTAAGCATTAAATCAATAACACGTTAAATGAAATCATTGCGCTGTTCGTGGAACATATGGAAAATTCTCGTTCACAAAATCAATAAAACATGCGTTCGGGGTTAGGTGTTGTGTGGGCTCGATAAGACAAAGCGTAGGCAGCGGTAATGTAACCGCACCTTCTGTCTATACAAGCGGTTCGAGCGCGCGTTTTCTATTGACTGACATTCGAACTCGAAGACCGTGAAGTTGAACGAGAATGGAACCGCGCTGTGACGATGCAACACGTCACAATCATATCACAACACAACAAATGATAGCTGTATGTAGCGCTCATTACTCAGCTCTCGGCAGTGATGTACGTACCTATCTATTATACTTTAACGCGCTGATGTGAGAAGCATTGATGATAATCTCAGTCCCTGTGTAAATTTCCTGTTTCCTAAAATAGTCTCAACCAATTTCATGATGACATTTAAGAATGCTTACGTGCGATAAATACGAGTAGGTGAGGAAGCCAATGTGTAATAAGCTATCTGTTATGACTAGGTAGTATTCGATATGTAGGTAAGTAGGTATATACTTATATGAAAGGACTTACGTCATTTATCCAACAACCTGTTGCATTTATGTTTTAGATTAGATAATATACAGGTCAAACAAAATGTTACTGAAATAGTTTCTATGTAACATACACATTTATTTTCTACGACTACCTAGGTATCTATTATCTATTCGATAAATTTTGCCGTATACAGTCCCGACTTCGGAATGTTCAAAATGCGACTATTCTATATCCTCCCTATTGGATGTTGAAAAACCAACTAAGTATAAGCTAATGGGCACATAATATCCCAATCCCACGCAGCTGACATGTTGTGGTTATACCACCAGTGATAGTTCCAGAAGAGGGTCGGCGTCAGGCAGGTAGCCAGCTGTAAAATCTTAGTCAAAGCCACAACATGCGTTGTCGCAAGTATGACCGATAAGTACCACCGCAGTGACGCGCAAGAGCAGCAGTTACGCGATGAAAAATTATAAATGTAGCGTGCCTAGAGCAGACGAATGAAGGAGAAAAAGTTAGAAGGAAGAACATCGGCCAAAGAGAATTGCTAATTCCATCATCCGAATACACAAAATAGAATCAATTAAACACTGCAAGGTCATCCTTATGACTTTCGGAGGTTTCCTTTACGTTTCTCGAAAAATATCTACCAAATATAGGAACATCCACAAAGTCCACTTCATATATAGCCATATCAATCTAATATTCATGCCAGTGCTTTCGCTACCAAATCCTTCAATTCTAACATTCTTAACTACAACAGAACTCTTTTTGTTTACTAATTTGTCTATTGGATAGTAACTAAATCTTTATCTAATGCAAAAATTATTTCCGCAATTGTGTAAAAAATATTTAGAAAGAGAAATGTACATAAAATGGTAAGATGGAGGGTATTGAAACGATAGCTGTGAGTCAATGTTGGGTGAAATGGTAACATACATAGAGGCGCGGTTTTTTTGGGTATCAAAAAACAAGCAAAGATTGATAAAACTACATACGCAGTAGATTAAAGAAGCATCAATGGCTGTACGAGAATGCTTTTAATGTGGAAATTGTTGTAGTAACAGGTTGCAGTCAAAGGTATGTAAGAAGAATACCTACTAAATAAAAAGTTTGAACTGCTTTGGCTAAGGCAGAAGATAAGTCGCATGAATCTTCAGGGATAAATAGAACTGATGTATGAAGAAATTTATTGAACGGAGAGTTACCAAATAGCCCAACAAATATAGCAAGAGGTCACGTGGAACAAGAGAGTGGAACAAGTTGTTGGGCCGTATCGTATATCTGTTGAACTACGAATAAATATTATTTATTCGTATAGCTGTTGAAGTAAGGAAGTAGTAGACTTAACAGCTGGAGTGGCTAACTTTATTCATCAATAAGATGGTGCAAGAAGAGGCGATCACAGAAGAATGGTGCAACAGTTTGCTGATGTAACAAAAAGCAAGGGTGATGACAATACAAGATTGTAACAACTATAGGCCTATAAACTATATTACCTACCGAGTAATAAGGCCCATGTCGAATACTATGAAAATTTGGGAAAATGTGACAACGAAACGAAAGAAAGAGGTGCATAGGGTCATAGTCAAGAGCCGTTCCCTGGGCTTTCTCTTGTATTGATTTTGTGATAAGCCGAGACGTGGAACAACGTATGTCACAATATTTGCATTTCAAAAACCAAGTGACACATGCCATTCGTTTACCTGGAGAAGGCGTTGATACGTGTGAACATCGAGTGGCTGTGGGCTTCCTCATTTGATGCACTGACATCAGACGTATAAGAGAAGACACCCTGGTGTATGCTGTTCGTCGATGTCATTGTTCTTGTTGGTGTAATATAGCTATATATATATATACTAGCTGACCCGGCAAACGTTGTATTGCCATATAAATAATTTAAAAAATAAGGGTTGATCGTAGTAGGGTGAAAATTGAGGATTGTATGTATTTTTGTATGTTGTATCATAAAAAAATAGAAATTAAAAATGTTGTCTAAAAAATAAAAAATAAATATTTAGGGGTGGACTACCCCTAACATTTAGGGGGATGAAAAATAGATGTTGGCCGATTCTCATAGATACCGGATAAGCACAAAAAATTTCATCAAAATCGGTCAAGCCGTTTCGGAGGAGTATGGCAACGAAAACTGTGACACGAGAATTTTATATATTAGAAAGAAGATACATATAATTTCTCAGATCTGGTCAAGCAATAACGGCATAGGTCTACTGTGCCGAACTCAGAACAATGACAGCAAAACTAGCAGTGAAAGAGCCCTGACTCATAAATCGATCTTCACCATTATTTCTCCATGATAACGCGAGACCTCATACGGCACTAGAAACCGTTTGAACCGATTTTCTATAGGAACTACAATTAGAAACCATTCGTCACCTCCGTATTCGCCAGACCTTGCTCCTTTTTCGTGATTTTGTCATTTTTCTACGTGATTAAAAATGTTCTACCCAGGAGGCAGTAAGTTCTATCGAAAAGGCATACATGACCTTCCTATTAGATGGCAGCAATGTAAAGATAATAATAGTAATTATTATGATTAAATAAATATGTTAAATTAAAAAAAAAGACTGTGTTTTGGTTAAATACAATATTGGGGAGGTTAACATCAGGTGAGATAGTGGTCAAGTGCTACGAGCCCAGACTAAAAAATAAAAATTAAAATAATCTTTTGTAGTACAAATCGGAAATTTCCTACTCTAACCCCTAATTGAATGATCAAACGAACTTACCTGAAGTGAAGTTCGATCCTTAATTGTTCTGCCTTCGTCGAAGAGATTTATTTAATTGTAGTAGCTCCGGCTACGCCTCATCTCACTCGCACTTAGTTTAGCACCGTAAGAAAAAAAAGAGACACAGTCACTCCTTCCGGCGTTCCTCCATTATGCGATAACCTCATTTTAGTTTAGAGAGATAGGTTTACCACCTAAATAAGAAGTACACAACATTTAATTAACGGGAAATTAGCCTTTAGTCTAAGGGTTGGGAGGGATTTTAAATCTCTTCGACGAAGGCAGAACAATTAAGGCTCGAACTTCACTTCAGGTAAGTTCGTTTGATCATTCAATTGTTCTGCCTTAGTCGAAGAGATTTATTTAATTGTAGATGTTTAGAGTTTCCTCAATGTTGTAGGAATAAGAAAAATATACATAATTTATTCAAAATTTATTTAAATGTGTAATATATAGGCACTTAATTTACTTCTACCTTTAACACAAATCTAAGTTTACTTAATGAAATGTACTTAATACAATTTAAGAAAACAATGCATTAGCAAAACTTGAATCACGTTCTATACTCGTAATTGGCCTGTTATAAAAATTTGCAAATACTGCGGATTGCTCTGTCCATCCAGCAGTCCGTCTAATGACATCGACACTTACACCAGCCTGTTGTGCAGCCGACGTGGCTACGTGACGAGTGCTATGTGCACCGAAAATCGAGGTGTCGATGCCACTAGCGGCAAGAGTTTGCTTTATCCATCGACCAATGGTTTGTGACGATGCCGCATGATAAGGTTTTCTAAAAGTTAAGATAAGCTTGTCTCTTGGTTTACAATCAGCAATTCTATTTGAGTCTGTTTGATTCTTATAGAATAATAACGTCTCTGCTGGACAGACACAAGGACGTTGTCTGAAAAAAGGTAAATCCAGTATAGGCGGGCATTTTCCTGCGGCTGACGTTTTAGTAATATCTGTGATTACTATAATAATTCTGTCATCATGAACTTTGATATTAGGGATCCTGATCAAAGATAAAGTTTGACATCTTTGTCCAGTAGCCAGGGCCAGCAGTACGACCAGTTTTTTACTAAGTTGTTCAAGAGTTAATGATTCGTTAGGATACCATGTCGCCAGGTAATCTAATACAATATTTGGGTTCCATAGACTGTGGTACTTAGGAAACGATGGCTTCATTTTAAAAACACCCTTAAAAAATCTTTTTAGTTGTTCGTCTTTTCCTACCTTATTTCTAGAAATAAGGGACAAAGCAGAACGATGGGTGTTCAAGGTCCCATACGAGGAGCCATTGACTAGACATTTCGACAAAAAATCTAATAGTTTGTAAACTGAAACTTCCATAGGATCGTGACTATTTTCTTTACAATAATGCCACCATAGCTTATAACTAGATGTACATATATTGCGATATTGTGCTATTGGACAAAGATGACATCACCACCGTCAATGCTGAAGGAGGGACTTGTTGCCTGGTGAACGCTTCCCGGATAAAAGACTTACAGCCAGGGAAAGATGTCGGTGTAAAGGGTGAACCTCCCTGTAATTAGAAGAGAGTAAAAATTTATCAGGCGGAAGTATAAATGTTTTAATAGTCAGAGATTTGAAAATCGGAAACCATGGTTGTGATGGCCAATTTGGTACCACAACTATGCCAGTAGCTTCTTCAGTAGTTATTTTATGAAGCACCTTCAAAATAAGTGCAAAAGGCGGAAAGGCGTAAAAAAACATGTCCCATTTAATGGTAAAAGCATCGACATTGCAAGCATATGGGTCCCTTTTCCATGAAATATACTTCTCACATTTTGTATTTAATCGCGAAGCAAAGAGATCTATTTCTGGCAAGCCAAATGTATTAGTAATTTTTTTAAACGCGTTTGGGTGCAAGTCCCATTCTATATCAATATTTCTAGACTCACTATCTGCCTCCACGTTTAAAGATGATTTGAAGTATGAAGCAAAAAAGGAAAATGTTGCGTCTTTCACACCAAGTCCAGATTTTTCGAGTTATGTCATTTAGATGTGGGTATTGGACACCACCCATTCTGTTTATATAAGCGATAGCTGTTGTATTATCTATCCGCATTAGAATTTGACAATAGCTTAGTTTACTAGCGAAAGATTTTAAACCAAAGTACGCTGCTAAGAGTTCTAAGTAATTAATGTGACAATTAGCTTCTTCTGAATTCCAAGAACCACCTATCTTTTCTCCACGACAAGCGGCTCCCCAGCCAATCATCGAAGCATCCGTATATATTTCAAGGTCAAAATTTGTAGATTTCATCGGATTCTTTGACATTAAAATAGTACTTTTCCACCAGAGTAAATCTTGGCGTAATTCATTCGGAACTTCCATGACTTTGTCATAGTTATCATTGTTTAATAACGCTAAATACTTCGCTCTTTCTAAATTCTTAGTATATAACCAGCCATAGGCGACAGCAGGACAGGCTGCTGTTAAAATTCCCAGATATCGAGCAAAGTTGCGGATTGAAAGATAGCTAGTGTCCAGCATTTGGTTAGTACGTATTAGAATATCTTGTTTCTTTTGATCTGGTAATACCAACGTCATATCCATGGAGTTGAGAATAAAACCTAGAAACTGACAGATTTTGTTAGGTTTTAGAATACTTTTGTCGTAGTTTATAACGAAACCAAGTTGAGTGAAAAGTAATATGGATTCATCACGGCTTTTAACACAATCCTCGTATTTATTTCCAAAACAGCAGATATCATCAAGGTAAAATACTGATTTGAACCCCCGAGACCGCAATGAAGATGCAACAGGTTTCATAAGTTTAGTGAAAGCATGCGGAGCGGAAGCCAGACCAAATGGTAAAACTAAGAATTCATACAAGATAGATTCAAAATAGAATCTTAGATATTTTGTATGTTCGACGTGGATGGGAACTAAAAAATAGGCCTCCTTGAGGTCTAATTTTATCATATAAGTATTCGGTGTTATCAATTTAACTGCCGTTCTTATATCTTCCATTTTAAAGTGACTAGAATAAACAAATTTATTTAATTTTTTAAGATTCAGAATTAGTCTTTTTTTACCATCACTTTTAGGAACAAGAAAGATATTGGATATGAATTGACCTGCACATGGTTTACATCTTCGTATAGCTCCCGACTCGAGCAGTCTCGATAACTCTTTAGTAATGTATGATTTATCAGACTTTGCAAGTGATACATTGACATATGTGTTAGGAGCTTGATAAGGCACTTCAGAAAAAGGAATCTTATAACCCGAGATAGTATTTAAAACGCTTTGATCTTTAGTAATATTCTTCCATGCCTTTACAAAATATTTAAGACGACCTCCATGTACCTGTGGTTCTATTGTTTGCGTTTATAGGCAGCTTGCTTGCGGTTCGGCGGTGGCGCTGACAGTGCATAGGCTGTCTGTGCTGGCGTCGGCAGCTGCGTGCGGTTGTTTGAAGGGAGCACGGCGACGAAATTGTTGGTATTGAGGCGCCCGCGTCTCGCCGGATCGGTGGGTCTGCCGTGACGATCGCTGTTGCTGGTTGCGAGATGCTGGGCCCCTGGAGTTTAAATTACTCGAAGTAGACGCCGTTGTAGGTTGTATCAGCTTGCCCGTCTTTTGTACACCGCGGGAACTTTTAATGAACTCACCAAGTTTTTCACCAAATAAATGGCTATCTCGCTTTCGATTTTTGAATGAATCGATTAGAGTTTTATCAACCATTGGCGTTATAAGAGAACGTCTAGTTTCAGTTTCTGAGTAATGAGAATCTGCCAAAATTTTTGCCATATCAGATAAATTTTTAAGTACTTCAGGCGTACTTATTG
The DNA here is from genome assembly GCA_963890685.1 of Plagodis pulveraria. Taxonomy (NCBI): domain Eukaryota; kingdom Metazoa; phylum Arthropoda; class Insecta; order Lepidoptera; family Geometridae; genus Plagodis; species Plagodis pulveraria. Next base: position 21,812,259 of record OY982957.1, read on the forward strand.
TCTTTGTCAGAATATCTGACATTGTTCTACCCAGGATTGTGAAGGCACAACCTAGTTGGGCCTGTTTTTTCTCCAACCTACCGTCACGGTTTTTTGCCGATTCGTTTAGTACGGTTGAAATTTCGGGGTTTAAGGTGGGCGGTTTCATCAGAGGACAATTTTTTGGAAAAATGTATTTTTTAAGTATTATTTCTTTCTCTTCTTTTTTGAGCCCATCCTTAAGCGTAGGTTCCCACCTTTTCGCTAAATCTTCAATAATAGCTGGCCCCCACTCGTCGTTTTCCGCTTCAAATAGCCCAAGTGCTTGTAAAAGCTCAGGATCAGCCGAAAGGGACTCGGCGACCTCCACAGATGATTCATCTGGAGGCAGGCTAGTTTGTGCAGCATCAGCAGTATGTGTCATCGGCGAGGTTACTGGCTCAACTTGCGGCGGCAGCGGTGGCGGCGGTGGCGGCGTGTCAGTGCGGACCGATTGACAGGACATGATGCGATCCAGACTAAGGTCTTGGTCTCTGGACCGACGTCGGCGGTCTCGCTGTGAATGCGGTGACGAATAGGGCGATATAGACGCTGAGTCCCGATCATCTACAATAATAGATAAAAAAAGAATAGGTTAATGTCTCGCATTAACTCACATAAAATAGCTATTGGCCAATATCTCGTATTGGCTCGAAGCAAAATAAGTTTAGCCTAATATCGCGTATTAGGTCTGATATATTGTGGGTACCTTCACAAGATAACGACGACGGCCGATTTCTCTTCAGCTTTTCTTCATATTTTTTAAGTTTTCTTCGCCATTTATCTTCCTTGCTGCTTTTCCGCTTAGGCATATTCACACGAATTTAGAATAACAGTAACTTTACACCTTACTCAAGTAATATTTATACTTTGTAGTTATTATATAACACAACGTGCGGTGAGCGTGCGCGCGCGCGAACGAATGAGGTTATCGCATAATGGAGGAACGCCGGAAGGAGTGACTGTGTCTCTTTTTTTTCTTACGGTGCTAAACTAAGTGCGAGTGAGATGAGGCGTAGCCGGAGCTACTACAATTAAATAAATCTCTTCGACTAAGGCAGAACAATATATATTATATTACTATTTCAATAATACTCGTATTGCCCGACGCGACGCCCGACTCCTTACAAACCTACCTAAGCGTTTGGCCTTCGATGAACCGGTTGGTCCCCGGCCGCAATATGCAAGACTAGTGAAGCAAAAAGCAAAAGAATCCTTTAGTAAATAGATGTAATTTCATGCTAATAAGTAAAACAACACTGACCACAAACTATTTACGTTCTACCAATGCTAAGCACAATTTTCGCATAAGGAAACAAATTACATATTAGGTCTGGGTCTCTGGGTTAGATGTCTAGTAAAATTATAACATGACGTGGTCTAAAACTTACACAATTATTATTCCGATTGCCACTAGTATGGTGACAACTGGGAACCGACTTATATTCCCAATTTGAACTTAATATAAAATTTGAAAATTATTTTTTGGTGGAAATCATATAAGTAAATAATAATAAATGTAACGACTTTTATTTTTCGAGAACAATGGGCTTTGGAAGTCCGGGAATTATATCCCTTACGAAATACCGCAATCTTCATTCTGATTATTGAGTTTTGATTTCACTATGATTGACACTCGTATGTAAAACTGATATTACAGTAAAGAAAGACCTAAAAACCCTTTCTTGTATGGGTAGTCGCACATACCTATATTACTCCCTCGCTTTTTGCTAAGACGTTATTTTCTGCCATTATGTCATACATACTTATTCTGTGAAAATTTCAACCGGCTACCATGAGACTGTTCATTCAAAAGATTACCTGGGACGGAGGCGCGAGCGCGGGGGCGCGGTGAAGCATTAGCAATAGCATAGCACTCATGCTGTGGTAATAGGGTCCTGTTTTCTCGTCTTCTTCTTAGTCGTATCCTAATGAGAAAATTAATCATAGTTGTATGTGACGAAATTGTAATATGTAATTTCTGCCACTATCTCTCTCGAAATCTATCTATATTTCGCTTTTCTATGGTTAATGCAAGGTTGATTTTGTAAGTACTTAGTTAACATAAGTGTCTGTAAGCGTATCATGCCCTTCGACAAAGCTAGTGGCGATCAGCGTCTTAAGACTGATTTGGTATGACCTGACTGGGTTCATAAAGAACTTGAGTTCTTTCTTTCTGCAGATTGTTGCGAGGCGTGTTTTAATATTTAGATGTCTGTGTAAACTCGTTTGGCAGGCGGATTATCCAAAATGCATAAGCACTACATTTCAAAAACGTGAAATCTCGCACGCACAAGCCTTTAGCGTCCAAATTTCAGAGGCACGAAAATTAAGGTCTGTTCCGCCATTTTCTGTCTAACGAACAACCCATGGTTTTCACAATTTTGAACAAATTTAACCACTTATTTTCTCCGTCTCGCACGGAATTCTAAAAATTATCAAGATTCTAGATCAGGTTTCCTTTGTGGATCCTTCCTAACAAGTTAATTTAAATAAGGTTCTAGCTTTGGTCTATGATGATGTCATTCCTCCGTGATTCAGTACATACATGGAGCTTAAGGTAGGCGGTGCACGCGGCATTGCCACCGACTTTTACTCCGCTCTTTTCCAAATTAATGAACTGCTGTTTGAATTGGTTGTCCTTTTAGCACAAGCCGTGATTCACGGGATGTATCACGATTAGCGATATAATGACGCAAATGTAAACTTCAGTAACTCAATTTATAATTATTATATCATAGGCTTAAGGTACGCGAAGAATTTCGTAATTACTGTTTCCGCACTCTAGGCCTAGAATAGTCGCTATTCAAAACGATAATTTCGACGTGAATAAAGTTTATAAAAGCCTATGGAACTACTCAAATAACCACCAAAGGACGAGTTTGACAAAGACGTGTCAATTATACTTATTATGAACAGGACGTCTTTATGCAACCTTTGATAGGTTACCTTAGCTTACCTGCTGTCTAGTTATACAGTATAAATATAAAAAAAAATACTGCCTTGCCAAAAATGTATAGCCATTGTCACTTAGTATGCGGGATTCTATCGATCCAAATCTGTATGAAACTAATATAATTAATATATAATAAATCATGAATAATTTATAGATGCAAAAACATACAGGAACCCTAAAAACATTACACTCCTTTTGGAAAGTCATATAAAAATGAGACCATTAAATTAAAACCAAACGATCTTGTGATCCATTGAATTGAAATTAAAAAGATTCACTAATTGTACACAAGTGACCAGACAAAGTGAACCAGTCTAGTGACCAGATTTTATTTCTTTACACATGCCTTTTACTCGTATTTACATAAAATTACTACACTCGTAAAACTATATTGTTTAGTTAATGGCGACAAATTATATGAATAACCTGTTGTAACATGCTATTAATATAATTTATCGCAAAACAAAGCATCACTGTAGTGAATTTGTTGCTATATAAATAAAAGTGTAGGTTCTACCTGAATTGAGAACACTGTGTAGTACGGCTCTACACATTTAAACGATTCTACTTGGAATAAAAAACCGCCTAGTATAACTCGTTACAACTTCCAACAATAGTAGTTAAGGCTTTTATGTTTATACTCTTCCATTCTAACAGTTCGCTGAGCAACGGGGTCAACGTAACTGGTTTCAAATAAATACAGTACCTACTTAAAGTATATAATAGGTCAGTTGCAATTGTTACTAAGTTAAAAATATCAACGAAATAATTAAAATAAATGTGACTATTACAAACGTAAGATAAAACATAAGCTACCCTAAACTCGTAAATTACTATTTTTTTGTGGTGGCATTGAATAGTCTTGGTTTATAAATAATGTAGCAATTTACTTTGTAAGTATAGCAAAAAGTGAGTAAGTGTTGATAAAATATTGAATTCATATTATCGGAATCATTATGTCATCATATGTCTGTACATCCCCGAAAATATACAGGTGTCTAAACATCCACGTTGCTCCATAAAATAGGAGCCCTCCCTCGGGGGGAGGGATCTGTAGCCATGAGTATGTTCCTGGTGTATATTAGCCTTATTTTCGTTGTTTTTAATAAACCTTTTTTTAATTAAATAGTAGGGCAAACGAGCAGGCGACTCATCCGGTGGTAATTGATCACCGTCGCCCACGAACATCCGCAACACCAGAGGTCTCGAGGATGCGTTGCCGGCCTTTTAGGAGGGAATATGCTCTCTTCTCGAAGACAGATACGACTTAGGAGCCTAAGTCGTATCTGCTCGGAAATACTACACCTGGCAGCTGGTTCAATATTGTGGCAGTGCGTGGTAGAAAATGCCGTGTGTGATGTATGTATGTGAATGTAGAAAATCGCAAGGTTGTGAACTTCCAGACGTCGACATGAAATTGATGAAATATCATGCTTTTTCGGGACATCCGATGGTGAAATTGAGCTGCAGGAAGTAAATCGAACAGTTCCTCCGAACACTCCGATAGATACGGTAAAAGATGCAGAGTGATCCAACATCTCTACGCAGTGCCAAATGGTCAAGCCGACCGGAGAGAATATGATCGTCGAAGATTCGAGTCACACTGCATTGGATGCGGTCAAATGGAAGAAGCTGGTACTGGGGAACTCCCGCCCAGAGGTGAGAGCAGTACTCCATGTGAGGCCGAACCTGAGCCTTATAAAGTTGCAGGTGATGGGCTGACGTGATGTACCGCCTCGCCTTTCCGAGAACACCAAGTTTTTTAGAGGCTAATTTAGCTTTATCTTCCAAGTGAAGGCGAAATTGAACGACGCTCGATATGTGGACTAAGTTCAGTCGGCCCCACTTCGCAACATTTGACAACATGGTCTCGACTGCAGACAAAAATTTATTCCGACTCTCGACAACGTTTTCCCGAGATATTTTAGCACGGCCGGTGCATGAGGCATCTCCGGTACTGTTATCCACATAGCAATGATTATCGCTGAGCTGCAGCATGTCATTGATGTGCAAGAGAAATAGAGTCGGAGATAGCACACAGCCTTGCGGAACGCCACCACTAATCGGTTCCAAGTCGGAGGATGCACCATCGACAACGACCTTAATGCTCCAACCTGCCAAAAAACTGGAGATCCATTCGCACAATTTCTCGGAAAGCCCATAGGCAGGAGGCTTCGAAAGAAGCGCTTTATGCCACACCCGATCAAAGGCCTTCGCTATGTCCAAACAAGCCGCCAACGCCCCACCCTTGGAATCCACCACATCCACCCATCGATGCGTACGGTATACTTAAAGATCACCAGCTGAGCGACTGCGACGAAAACCGTACTGGTGATCGCGACGAAAACCGTACTGGCGACGCTAATCAGCTGGTGCTCCTCTAGATACTGCTAGAGCTGTTGTTGATAATGGATTTCATTATCTTGGAGGACAGTGAAGTTACGGCTATAGGGTGGTAGTTGGACGGATCTGAGCGGTCACCTTTTTTAGGGATCGGGGAACTTAATTTTTCTCTATGTCAATCATATACAGAAGAACCCGAGATTCCAATGGGCGCTCGCCATCCATCGCCTACCCACTAACCCACTTTTCTTATGATGCCCTGAGCCTGATACTGAGGGCCTACCAACTCTACGTAATCTAGTGCAATGTGGTAACCAATCGAGACCCTTCCTTCCCCATCAGTTACAATATGCCCTTTGCCACTTAAACTTGCAAATTTTGAAAGCTATGGTATTTAAAATATTATATTATTTTATTATAACCCTCAAGTCTTTATTTATAATAAATAATAGTCAATTTTTTTTGATACCGTGTTATTGATTAAGGGGTAAGGGTGACAAATCAACATCGAGCTATGCTGCGCTGTACTGCGCTGTGCTGTGCTGTGTTGTGTTTCTTAAGCTACTTTTTTTTAACAATCAACATCAAGCTGTGCTGCGCTTTGCTTAGCTAATCAACTTCGAGCTGAGAGCGAGAGATGGGAGTACGAGAGTGAGAGAGACGTCTGAGGGCGATGGAGAGGCACGCAGCGTGCTCCATATTTGAAAAACCCAGCTCGACACAACGCAGCATGGCAGAGCTTCATTAAAAACATAGCACAGCTCGGCACAGCGCGGCTCAGCACGGCGGGTAGCGCGCCTCGCTCGAGACTGCTGCGTTTTTAAACAGAGCGTAGCCTCACACAGCGCAGCACAGCATGGTTTGTTTGTATCCTCATTAAAATATTAGACGAGCGAGTTGACCAAACATAGCACAGCGCAGTACAGCGCAGCATAGCTCGATGTTGATTTGTCACCCTCATATTGATAATGCTCTCCGTGGGGTGCCGGATTAGAATTGCACTTCCCCATATCATCCCGTGGGTGTCGTAAAAGGCGACTAAGGGAAAAAATACTGAAAGGTGGGCAGCAGCGCCTTCTAAGAACTGCCATTTTACACTGCGTTCCCCAAGCCGCCTGCCAAGTGTGGGGATTATGGCAAATACCCCATTAATAGGGGAGGCTGTGTTCAGCAGTGAACGATCCGGCTGCTTAAGTAAGTAAGTAGGTAAGTATTGATGCTGTTTCTAATTTAGAAAAAACATCAATATTACCTCGGTATCAAAGTAGACGTATCACTGAAAATAGTAGAAATATTTAAAAATAACCTGCTAAGGGCGAGTCGGACTCGCGCACGAAGGGTTCCGTACCATTATCTGTAACCTAATCTTGCAAGTTACAGACACTTTTCGCAGTGTCCGATTGAGCTGGGTAGATACGGCGAAAACCTCTTTTATTGTATGGGAGCCCCCTTATTTATTTATTTTATTTTATCTAAATTAATTATATTTAAAGAGAACATAATACTATATATTCTGTGAATAGTTAAAGCGTCTACATGTCACCGTTATTAGTATCGAGCAAGAAACGGTAAAAAAATCAAGTTTGTTGTATGGGAGCCACCCTTAAATAATTATTTTATTTTTAGTATTGGTTGTTATAGCGGCAATATAAATACATCATCTGTGAAAATTTCAACTGTCTAGCTATCACCGTTTTGAGTTACAGCCTGGTGACAGACGGGCGGACGGAAGGACAACTAAGTACTACAGTATACAGACACTAATAAGGTCCGTTTTTACCCTTTGGGTACGGAAGCCTAAAAACGACTTTTAAAACTGAGAAGTATGAAATAAGAATAACACTTGTGCATGACAGACCATAGGTAATAATGGGAACTAAAGTGTGTTGAACCAGCCAGCATGTTACCGACTTCAATGTATATATATCTTATCTCATACTTTTATATGAAATTCGTTCCGTTATTTTGTAAAAGCTAATTTTAGAGTCAGTAATTGTAAGTTCCTACCTAAGTTTTTAAGTATTTTACACCCGCGATATAGTCATTCTCGATAAAGATCTCATCTCATTCTAGTTCTATGATTGTAGATTATAAACATATTTTTTTAACATCCATGCTGACACTTCCCCTTCAGCCGTCATCAGAACCAAATTTTATGGTAGGTAGGCTACGAACAATTCGTAGTAGGTAGGTAGGTTTATTTTATTTGACATTCTTGTTGAAAGTTGTAAACCTCCATTGTAAGTGCCCATCTACTAAAATCTAATCTAAAATCATTGATTCAGATATAAGGTAGGTAGGCACATTCTAACTTATATAGTAAGATGTAGAGTAGAGGTACATAAGTATATAATTATTATATACATTGTACGTAAGGTAAAGTTAGGTATTCGTATCAAAACACCATTACTACCACGAACAGTTTCCTCTCATTTATTGAATAAAATGGTAGACAGTTGTACGATATTAGTTGTTGGGTGTAAAAATAATATCTCCGTGGCGATCTATTTAAATCATTGGAGTGCGCAAATAGCGCTGAGACTCTGTCGTTGTGGGCGATGAAACGATTTTTGAAGGCAGGTAAGTATTTTCTTCACCTAGCGTTCGGAAGTAATTTTATTACCTTAGTGTTTGCACAGAATAAAAACAGTTGGTAGGTAAGCCCAGTGGGGTGCTGGGTTAGAATGTCATCCCCGCATTTCTACCCGTGAGTGTGGTAAGAGGCCACTAAATGTAAAATACCGGAAGGTGGTTAGCAGCGCCTTCTGAAGAACTGATATCTTAAAATTGCTATCCCCGAGACGCCTCCCAAGCGTGGGGATTATGGCAATCATGAGTTGGATGGGTGACTGCTAGTGTCATTACTACTGAGAGCTTCCGTGTTTCGGAGGGCACGTTATGCCGTCGGCGTCGGTCCCGGTTGTTGTCTTACGATGGCAGTCGTAAAAGCATTTTGGTAAAGCATTTTGCGAATGCCCACCAGGCTAGGCTGTTCTGACAGCTGTCCTTGAGAGCCAGTAATTCTAGTTTAGCCGGAACAACATCTGCGACCACACCATCAATTACTACCAGGTGAGATAGTCAAAGAATAGTCCATCAGCAATAAAAAAAAAATACGTTTGTAAATATGGAAATTTATATTGTAATTTACACAAACATAAAATGCAAATAAACCTAGCAAAATATGTTTTAATGTCGTGAGAAATGTAGAGAGACACATTGGGTGCTATTTTCGCTCTTCGTATGAGATGTTATAATTATAGAAGTAGACAAATATACACGCAAGTACCGTTTCCAAAAATAATGCACGAACGTAGAGTCATTTTCTGTTTATGATAGCCACTGGCATGGCGTTAGGTAACTCGCTGCCGGGAATTTTAACGTTTATTCAGGTATTCTGCCCTCCGTGATCATCAGGGTACCTAGTATGATGCTTATAATGAAAGAAACAGGTTCTATTATCTACTTATTTATTAGTGACCCGATTTAGTATACGTAATGTCAATCAAATTTGATAACACCTACCAAGATAGTCTACAAAAACGAAACGTGCCTTACCAACCAACCTGCCCACTACCTATTTTAAATTAGCGATAGACAATTCTTGGTATCTCCCCTGTTTACCAACAGTGTAATACTCGTGTCTCTTGGTAGGTAGGTATACGATGAAGAGGTCAAAGTTGTTGGCTAAAGCCTGGAATTTGAATACAAGTGGACCTGGACACACCATTAGGTGCTTAATGACAGGTTTTCTACATGTGGTAGCTAGCTTATCGCACTATCTATGCTGTTTCTGTGATTACAAGTTCGCGTGGTAGGATTTGGAGCCACGATCCCCTGCTCAGCACATTGACCTGTGTATTTATTAGCTCAATGGCTTAAAGATATAAAGATATAAAGAAGTTTTATTAGCCCTTCAGTATTTTTTTTTACAGGCAAGTTCAAATTACATTTAACACATATATTATATACTACCTACTAAAATAATTCTAATTAGGTCTATGTAAATAATTGATAAAAATTGTTTAATCGTAATTTTTTTACACTTAATATAGTTAATAATTTACAGTTATCACGTTTGCACTTGTCGAATTAAAACCATCAAAAACAGTTATCGTTGCACTATATCGACCTAATTATGATATGAATCTATTTTTTGAGATATTATATAATCTTTTAAATGAAATTTGTCGAGAGAATAAGAAAATTGTTATAGCAGGAGACTTAAATTTAAATGTTCTAAAAGTAGACATAAATATAAAAAAATTGAACAGAATTCTTAAAATTTTTAATTGTGAATGGGTATTAAATGAACCCACTAGAACCGGAACAAATAAAAACAATGCAACTAGTTCAACTTGCATAGATAATTTTATTGTCAATTTTAAGGATTGTAAAGGATCTGTACTCGGACACAAACTTTCAGATCATAATGTAATTAAACTGGAACTACCACGCCAAATTAACCTACCTAAAAATACAGTACATATAGCGAGAAACTTTTCTATTAGTAATCTAAATTACTTTAATTTTATGTTCAATAATAACTATACTAAAATTAAATCAGAAATTTTAATGGCAAACGACGCGAACGAAAGAATGAAGATTTTACAGGAGGCATTGACTCATTTTTATAACATTGCTTTTCCAAAGCTAAAGAAACAAGTCAGAAATAATAAGAAAAATTGGACTACTTTAGGTATTGAAACAAGTAAGAATAATCTATGTAAACTGGAATTACTACAAAAGCATCATCCCAGTAAACCAACAAGATTAAAAATTAAAAAATATAGAAAAATATTGCAAAAAACTATGGTATTTGCAAAAAAAATACAATACAGGGATAGAATAAATAAGTCTAAAATAAATTAAAATAAAAGAATCTTGGAAAATTATTAGTGAGCAGGTAGGACAAAATAAGCGACCAAGGTCTAAATCTAATATCGAATCCTTAAAAGATGAAACGGGCAAAATTGTTACAAATCCTGAAAAAATTGCAAGCTTATTTAATGTTTTTTTTCGGAATATTGCTCAAAAGCTGACCAGTAATTTAAATATTAACGCAGAAAATTACTTATATAATGAATTATACCCCTATAACGTAGGTACATATACCCATATAAATCATAAATATAAATTTATTTAAGTATACATTTATAATATTATATACAAAATTATTTGTTTGAATCTTATATCGACATTAGTCAACAGGATCAAATAAAAAAAGTTTTTGACTTTGGTTTATGGTAATGTATTATGTTGCGATATTGTAAGAGAAAACACATTGTATCGAGAACACATGCATCATGAAATGAGAGATATATAACATGTAGTTAAAGGCGGATGATGAAGGAGAGTCGCAGAATATACCTATAACACTACTTTATGTAGCATCATCACGAAAAATCTTTTGAGGTATACGTCACCAAAATTCCAGCACCGACGAATATGTTCCAAATGATTAATATCGCGTTACCGTTATCAATCGTTGATTCATTCGTGATTGAGGCCAGAGAAATGTCCGCAGAAGATTCGCTTCCGTTAAATCTCTCTTCAGATTCCGGCGAGATATCACAGATCATGCAAGTGCCATTAAAAAGATTATACACATACACGTTACTAAAAAGAAGAGCGTGTCAATATAAGTGAAATCGCACACCATTTCCATTTGATGCTACTTGAGTGTCTATATGTATTATTACGTATACATATCTGACAGCTGCACACCTCCACAATTTACTCTAAGAGAAAATAAGTGGCCACTACATCAACATCTTTCTAAAGTTGACTGCTAAGAACCGGGTTATAACTTCTAAAGAAAACGCTTTTCAAGTTTTTACTTTCTAATGTAAACGGGCGACGGCGAATAACTTTCAGCATTGGGATAGTACCTACTTACTTGAGTATACATACTTAGTAAAAAAGAGGCCATGGAAGTTAATTCAATGTACCTACAATGTTTTTATGCTATAGTGATGAGACGTACAAGTCGCTGCCTGATGGTAAGCGTCATGCCTTCCATTACTGTTGCAGTGTCACCGTTCTTCTTTTGCCTGATACTGCACTGATCAAGCCGAAACGTTAGTTTTTATGTCTTGTTCTCGTTCAGAAAGTAATTGCACTTGATACAGTGCCCCTCACGCTTAAACACACTATAAGGAGCTGTGGTATTCACCACTGCCTCTATCATAACATTTGACACTGCGGTGGCACCTACCAAGACGGATTCTTATTAAATATACTTACCTAGTTACAAATAAAACCTGACTTAGAGTGTTTAGTAATTAAGAGCATTTAAACATTTTTAGTGCACTAAGTTTTCGTCTCGACTCAAGCGTGAGTGGAGTTAGTTAACCCCTACTTCGTTCTACACACGTACAGGCTGTATTGAAGTATGAAGTAACTTGCTTAGTATATTGTTTATGTATTTAGAATAGACAAACTTCACTAAAATAATGAGCGGACATCTATTAAAAGTATATGAGTCAAAAATAAAACTTTCTCTTTGAGTGGCACGTAAAATTAGTCTAGAGGTTTTTGTCCATACGGTTTTGTACCTAATTATCTCGTGAATAACAATAATGACAACCTACGCCCTGCTACGTATGCAAATACGTAGGTAGACACTAGGGTTACCAAAATTTATATATATTTTATTAAGTACATCACCCCGTGGAGTGCCGGGTTAGAATTGCACCTTCCCATATCATCCCCTGGGTGTCGGAAGAGGCGATTAAGGGGAAAATACTAGAAGGTGGGCAGCAGCGCCTTCTAAAGAACTGCCATCCTACACTGCGATCCCCAAGCCGCCTGCCAAGCGTGTAGATTATGGCAAATATCCCCTTAATAGGAGGAGATAGGGATGCTATGTTCAGCAGTGGACGATTCGGCTGATACAGTACAGTACCTACAGTATATATATTTACATTTTACCTTTGCTAGGCTCTGGTTTTTTTCGCTTTAAATTTGATCACGCAAGGTAAAGTGAGAATAAAGTACCTACCTATGTGAATACTTCAGAACCTACATAAATATAATATGAAAGTATAATTGCCCAAGCAATGAGAACTTCAACAACAAGATTTCTTAAAATACGTAGGTATGCGCTTACTTGAAATCATGTTGGTTTTAGGTAGGAGGTACTTTTAACAACTATTTGGTAACATCATGGCTTGATTGCCTTCACAATTTGCTCTAACAGACACACAGGCGTTTTTTACTTCCTATTTTTCTACATCCTTGATATTATTATTATGTACTCCCCGTCGTTCTCACTAATCCATCGAAAAAATCAATGATGGTATCCCCAGCATCCAGTGTGTGCGCTCATTGACGACCGTCTCGCCCCGCGAGAATGATTCATCAGGTGCATAACTGATGTCTTTGTTTGGCAAACGTTTGTCTCTCCATGGCAAAATATGATAACGCTTTACTCACAGATATGATGAATCAATCCATGTTGTTGTTGTCCACCAGATTAGAATTCTGCACGTTTGTGTGTTTAGCATAAGTATGTACTTTATATACTCATTAGGAAAACAAAAAATAAAGGCTTATTGTAATAGGTGAGCACACCTAACAGCTACTTATAGGGAAATGAAATGACAATGTTTTACTGAGAGACAATATGAATCAATCCATTGTGTTGACGAAAAATTATTCAGGTTTGTGTATTTAGAATACGATTTTTTTTAGTAAGTATAAGTATAACTTATAAAAACATATACTTAGGTCCGTTACATGAATATGTAAGTATAAGTTATGACATTAAAACACGTAGGTTAAGAACAATGAGTATACATTATTTGGGTTCAAGTAAGTAGGTATATACTTACGTGTTTTTTTATGACAATGCTATTCTTAGACCACAATCTGACCTAATGCTTAGTTATGATATACTCGAAGGTAGTAAGTTCCAATAAGGAACATGCTCTCAAGTGCAGCTCCCGTAACAGAGGGTTTGGTGATTGGTGAAAGATTTTCTTCATGAGGATGCCAGGTAGGGCAGCCACCATACGAATTTAAATGTGATATTATACTGTAGGTACATAATACACCTATATTACTTTTGAGTTGATTACGCACAAACTACTTGGTTAACCGCGAGAAGTTCGTAGAATTTTTTACCTACTCAGTAAGTTAAAAAAGCAAAAAGGTTAAGGAACGTACAACAACACGTTTGTAAAGGTTACTTGCTAGCATTACTTGACCAACTGCGTATTGGTATATAGGTAAGAACCCTCAGAATTAAGTCACCACTTGATATAGAAGTATTTTACTTTGTAAGTACCGTGAATGGTAAGAATATACCTACCTAGGTTATATTACTGGTTAAAAATATGGAATACCTAATCAAATATTTGCCGTGTTATCATTTGTTTTTCATTTTGGCTTGTTTACGTATTTTGGCTGGTATAAACACCATATAGATCGAGCTCGAAACCTGCTGGTCATGGCAACCACAATCAGAATCACCAGAAATATAACTATCCAAATTCACAAGCTTTCTACATAAAGCAGAAGAAGAAACAGTTTGACGGAATATAAAAATAAACATGCAATTGTTTTAAATAAAAGATACTTAACTGTCAAAATAAATTTAAAATGTAATTAACGTCTCGTATTATTTTATTTAGTTGTTTAATATTTTGTTATTTAGTAAGGACTTTAAGTTAGCAATTAAATATGTCAGTAAAAAAGAGACTGTATCCCACGACACAGGGCCACCCTAGTGTGGGATTCAGGAATACTTTTGAACACTAAACATGTTATGTACCTAGCTATATTTAAATTACTTACTTATACTCATAGATTACATGTGAGAGTAGGTAGCCTAATTTTCGGTATGAGATAAAATTTATTATTATTAAAATCTATAAATCTTAAAACGTAAAGTTTCGAGTTTCGTTAAAGTAAAACGTTTCGAGCAAATGGCGAAGAAAAAAGATCCTCACCTTTTTTCTTCGCCATTTGCTCGAAAGAACCCGGTTATTCAAACCTAAACTAATGCACACATTATCAGTTAAGTATTTGTTATCAAAGGCTGCAAAGTTGTATTTGGTGCGAGTAATCCTGTACGTTTCGTCCTCTGCTGAACAGAGCCTTCGCTTAAGGAGGAGTTTGCCATAATCCCCAAGCTTGGCAGGCGCCTTTGCGATCGCAGTGTAAGGCGGCAGTTCTGCAAAAGGCGCTTCTGGTATTTTCCCTTCGTCGAAACGGTATTTTTATAAATTTTCACAATAACGTCGAGTGATAAGTTATTTGCATCAATAGTTCTAACTCCTTAAATAAGTTGATCTGTAGATTGCTCTCAAAGAAATTAACGTAAAAGTACTCAAAAGCCTTTGTTGATTTCCAATATTGGAGAACTACAAAAAGCGTCCAGCTTGTGTATGACAGCCTTACTTATAAACGCTACTTAAATAAGTTGGCATCGGACTGGACCACTATGGCCAATTTATGAATGAAATTCTATTGTTATAATTATCGCCGATACCAATGGGTTAAATTTTAAACATTACTTAGCCGCTGATTAGCAAAATTTCTTACTCATAAACGCTATATAACTTTATCCAGTACCTAAGTACTGCTTAAATCAGCTGTCAATTCAAACACCGTCCCACCCTTGTTTAAATTTTAAGTAACAAGATGGCGCCCATATTTCTGATCAGCTGATTTAGTTACAGACCCACCAACTTATCTGTTCAGGTGGCAGAAAAAAGAACTACAACATTCCTTCAAATTGTGACAGTTCGTAGTTGATTTCCTTGACCAGTAGCGCCCTCGAAAACTGCACAGTTAAGTTGGTGGTACTATACAAAGAAAAGTATTATATTTACTTTTTAATTTCAAGATATTTAGCACTAGATACATGCTATTTGGCAATTTAGGTCATTCGTAATACTTTTTAGTACAATGTTGTCAGTTTAAAATACGTTCGACCTCATTATCCATTGCTTAGCTAAACAGGTGCTATGTAGCGTTTATAAGTAAGAAATATTTAAGCATTACTTAAACACTGTTTAGTTATCCATTACTTAGCAACTACATAGCGATGTTTTTATAAGTAAGGGGGTGAATGTTTCCAGCATTCGTCATCTACAGAAAACTGGTCAGGAATCAGATCTCGCTCTTTTCCTCATTGGAACAGCATGTAAAATAAATGTTTGTTGGTTTTGTTTAATCACATCTTCCAAAACCACATGAATCAGCATTTTTTGTATTTTTTTGTTTACAGGAAGGTAAGTATATTGATACTTACCATATATGTAGTTAAATCCCTAACTAAACTTTAGTTTTTGAGATATCGAAAAATGGTCTAAAATTTACTAAATTGACAGCACCACATTTATTTATTATTACGTACTTTTCTACTTAATGAGCTCTAGACGATGCCACTGGGGTATCATGCTAATTTGCACAAAAGATTTTTCTTCGGCTTCTACACTTTCCAGTCATCCACGTTTTTACCAAATATAAGTAGTAATAGCAGGAAAGCTATTGCCAACTACCGGTCAGATTTTCCCTTTTAAGGCATTGACTGTCAGCTTTACAATGAAAATAATAAGCACTTGAAAATGGTTTAGTCCCGAAATCTCCTTCAAGGGGATTCTGGGACTTTAAGGAGCAAAATCCCCTCTGGGCTGAAATTGACGGCAACCTAAAAACCCAATCAAATATGACAAATAATTGACATTATCAAAGAAATTTAGAAAGGCCATCAAGTAAAAATTTGTCTTTCTATAATATTTGAATAATATTTATTATTGAAGCAATGATGGCCGAGCGGTCATGGCTATGGACTACCGTGCCGCAGGTCCCTGGTTCGATCCCCACCGCCGCGCCGGCTTGAGCTTCACCGCATGGTGGAAGGGCATTTTGCGAGTGCCCGCCTTGTTAGCTACCACCGTCACCCTCAAGTAGAAAATCTGTCGCCAAGCACCTAACGATGTTTTCCGGCCAAAGTCCTTGAGAGCCAGTGAAATTACAGGCATATGAGACTTATCACCTATGTCTCAAGGTGACAGTGAAATTCGTCACTTGTGATGAAATGCATCGGTTCTAGGCAGAGGTTAGTCCGCTTAACATCAGGTGGGCCTCGAGCTTGTTCCGTCACAATTACATGTTTATTACACACCCTCACCCTCGCACACACAATACATACACGAGCGGTCACTCATACACAAGCACACATAAATAGTAGGTAGGTTATTTACTTTGATCCATTGCAATCCGTAACTGGTACAAATAATATGATATATAACAAGGGGAAGCGCAGATACCTATATTACAGGCTTTCTCAAGTCTAGCTTAGGCATCTGAGGTTCAACATATAACATTTGGCCTATTAAATGTTTGTATTCATTACGTTTCTACATTGTCAATATGTTAATTTTATTTTGTGGCAATAAAGATTATTAATATTATTTATAGCTATTCAAAATATTGCCCTCCAACACCTATGCACTCATGCATTCAAGTGAACCAGCATTTGAAAAATTTCATCTTGTGTCTGCTACTGGTCCACTGCTTCGAAAATAAACCGCTACTTATCATTTTTTATTAACGCTCCGACCGCGAATTACTCTTGTGGGCAACTCGTCTCCTTCAAACACAAAATACAAAGATTGTTGCTTCGTGAGGGGATCATAGCTGGCTTCCGATATTACCAATTTGGTCCGTGAATGTAAAGTAAGATGGCAGGTTGTCGCTCAACTATGGACGACTTGGGCCGGCTTCTGCGACGCATTCTTGGGGGTTCGTGATTGTTGCTTAAAAGTACCTGTTTCACATGCTGAAGCTCTTCCTTGAGATGGTCAGTATCACAAATGCCATGTCATGTCACATTGATGGCGATGGAAGTGTTTATTACCCGTGGCCGAGGTCTGATTGCGGAGTTCTATTACTGGTTGATCCATGGACGATATATTTTGTTCTATAAATTGGACCATTTACTTTATAAAATATCAAATTGTATTGGTACTGAATCTACTGGTGGAGTAAGCACTAAAATAAATCATTGAATAAATATGTGTTACCTATATACATTACAAAGAAAAAACAATTATAGAAAAAATCTCCTGACCATCTAAAATATATATTACTTTTTGAAACTAGATGAACTAAATATATACTTCTTATGTAGTTAGGTATATCATATAGGCTATAGGATTCGTTAAATTTATTATATCGATATTAGCGACTCAATAGCCATACTACGGCAATTGCGCTGTAGTATCGTTTAATAACGCAGCTTATCTAAATATCACCATACGAATTTGATAATTATAACAAACTAGCGGCCCGCTCCGGCTTTGCAAGGGTATAAAATATTTTAGTTTATCAAATATTTATGAATATATGACTATTATACAATATTGAAGTAAAAGTTATATTAGATTTTACTTCAATAGTTTCCACTTTTAGTAAAACTAATTAGGTACCTACTATAGGTATAACTACTTTATACCACTCGTACGAAGTGATATTCATGTGATCACAAACGTAATCTTGAATCAGCTCCGTTTGAGCGTAGACAATTCGGAATTGAGAGTAGATATTAAAATAACAATTTTACATCATTATTGTGCAAGACGACATCAATATTTACGTTAAAGCATAACATTAGATTGCTGAAGAAAAAGACAGCAAACAGAACATGGTATCTACCACACTTTGGCGTGATTAACCCAATGAAACCAGAAAAACTGCGAGTAGTCCACGACGCAGCCGCCAAAACAAAGGGAGTAGCCCTCAACGACTTACTCCTCAAGGGCCCGGACCTACTACAGTCACTACCAGGGGTTATCATGCGTTTTAGACAGCATATGATCGCAGTGACAGCAGACATAAAAGAAATGTTCATGCAAGTCAAGCTGAGAGAAGAAGACAGCGACGCTCTTCGGTACCTATGGCGCAAAGACCGACGAGATGACCAACCTCCAGAAGAGTACAGAATGACTTCACTGATATTCGGGGCATCAAGTTCTCCATCAACAGCAATTTACGTCAAAGACTTGAATGCCAAGAAGCACGAAGAAAGCAATCCTGAAGCCACAACAGCAATCATACAGAAACACTACGTTGATGATTATCTGGACAGCTTTAGTAGCCTTGAAGACGCAATACGCATCACAACAGAAGTTCGAAACATCCATAAGAACTTAAACAGTGGAAGTCAAACACACCACGACTCCTTGAAGCCATCGGGGAAATAGAAACTGAAGAGGACATAGAACTCTACAAAACAGAAGAAACAACAGAGAGAGTACTGGGTCTGATATGGAAGCCAACCAGTGACGAGTTCACCTTCAATCTTAACTTAGCGAGAATCCCACCAGCACTGATCGAAGGCAAGAAGCCAACTAAGAGAGAAGCATTGAAATTAGTGATGTCACTTTTTGACCCACTTGGCTTTGCTTCGCCGGTTACAATCAGAGCGAAGCAAATTCTGCAAGACGTTTGGCGTCGTGGAACAGCTTGGGACGACGAGATTGATGATGACCTCGCAGAACATTGGCTAAGCTGGCTCATTCAGCTACGAAACCTAGGCAACGTGACTTTACCGAGATGTTACCTACACTACAGCAATGCCACTTCAGTCCAGCTACACATATATACGGACGCCAGCGTAGCAGCCTACTCAGCGGTCTTGTTTTGGAGAACAGTAACTCCGAACGGTGACGTCAATGTTTCACTCATCCTGGCAAAGGCAAAGGTGGCTCCATTGAAACTCACCTCTATACCAAGACTGGAACTGCAAGCCGCCGTCATGGGTTCACGCCTCGCTGAAACCGTCATTGAAGAACACGAGAGAAAACCAGACTCCAAGACATTCTGGACAGATAGCAAAACTGTACTCACCTGGATAAAGACAGGGTCACGCTCTTACAAACCTTACGTGGCTCATCGTCTTGCTGCAATAGAAGAGAGTTCTACAGTCAACGAATGGCGATGGGTACAAACAAAGTTGAATGTGGCCGATGACGCAACGAGAGATGTGCCATCATCCTTCAACACACAGCATCGATGGTACAAAGGACCAGAGTTCCTCTATGAAGATGAAAACTCCTGGCCAACAGAAGCGTCCACATCAACGTCAACAGAACCGACAGGCGAGGAAAGAATACATCATGTAGTTATAGAAAGAATACAGAAGCTCTCTGAAGCACTGCCAGAAGTCTCCCGATTCTCTAACTGGGAGAGACTGCGCTACACGACAGCAAGAGTTCTCCAATTCATTCAACTCTGCAAGGCCACCAACTAAACGGTATCTTATAAAAGAAACAAGAAGAACTCACAGAAAGATCCAAATTGGAAAAGACAGACAAACAAAACAGTAATAGTACAGCGCCAGGAACAGAAAATCAAAAAAGAAGAAAAGAAGTATCTTCCCGTCACAGCGGAACTCTTAAGAAAGGCGGAAGAACTTCTCATGCGCTCATCACAGGAAGATAGCTTCTCGCAAGAAATAGAAGACATAAAAAAACAGAAGGCTGTTAACAAAGAAAGTCGACTTCATCAATTAAGCATCGAATACATTAACGGAATTCTGAAATTGAGAAGTCGCATCGAGGCCACACAGCGGGTTCCAGAATACTTGAAAAGACCGATGGTGGTGGATGGAAATCATCCTACCGTTAAGCTCTGGATACAGAACATCCACCGCCAGCTACACCACGCCGGCGTCGAAGCAACAGTTAACGAGTGTCGTCAACAGTATTGGATTTTGCGCGTGCGCCCCATAACTCGCACGATTCTCCGTCAATGTCTACACTGCAGGATGAAGACACAAGTACCACCACATCCGAGAACAGGAGATCTACCATCATGCCGCCTGGCTCATCACCAGCGCCCGTTTACGTTCACCGGAGTAGACTATTTTGGCCCACTGACGGTCACTGTAGGACGCTCCAATCAGAAAAGATACGTCGCTATATTCACTTGCATGACTACGAGAGCAATACATCTGGAAGTAGCCATGTCACTCAGTACCAGTTCAGCAATTATGGCTCTGCGACGAATGATGGCAAGAAGAGGCTCTCCAACAGAGATTTGGTCAGACAATGGTACTAATTTGAAATCAGCGGACAAAGAACTGCGACAGGCGATCGACGAAGCAACTGCAGAAGAAGCAACGAAAAGGAATATCTCGTGGCGCTTCATTCCTCCGGGGGCGCCATTCATGGGTGGTGCCTGGGAGAGAATGGTACGCTCAGTGAAGACAGCTCTAACAGCAACCCTGCATGAGCGTCATCCAACAGAAGAAGTCCTCACAACTCTACTGGCAGAAGTGGAGTATACAGTAAACAGCCGACCACTCACTCACGTATCGGTCAGTGCAGAAGACCCAGAAGCCCTCACCCCCAATCATTTCTTGCTTGGGGGACCAGGACGACTGCCAACGCCGGGAAGCTTTCATGAACAAGACACAGTCACCAAATCCAGCTGGCAGGCTACACAAAGACTGGCAGATACATTCTGGACCAGATGGATTCGGGAATATCTCCCCGAGATTCAAAACCGGCGGGAGCCCCACGGACGAGGTTCTACAGTTGAAATTGGGGACTTAGTACAACTTGTTGACCCCAATCTCCCTCGAAACGTGTGGGTTCGAGGCAAAGTTATCGCAACGTATCCTGGGCCAGACAGCGTCGTGCGCACCGTTGACATCAAGACCAAGGGAGGAGTGCTACGGAGGCCGGTGAGAAAACTGGTTATCCTACCGATTGAGGACAAAATCGTCACAGCACCGGTAGAAGATGTGACAGCGTCACACGGCGGGAGAAATGTGCAAGACGACATCAATATTTACGTTAAAGCATAACATTAGATTGCTTATATTGAAACATTGGGCCTTTGTTCATATAGCTAGAATAGAACAGCTCATTGTTTAGCACAACATAAATATTTACTGTAGGGCATAGAATTACTTTGTTTGTTATTGGAACTTTAGATTTTTATTTATGTTATAACTTTGTTTAGACAGGTGTTCAGTAGACGAAATATTTACTTTAATGCAATAAGTATTGCTTTGTTATATTAGACCCTTGTTATGTTAGAAATTTGTTTATGGCGGTACGACAGAAATGGATTCAAGTAGCTCTGAGTAGTCGTACGTGATTAGTAAGCAAATAAGAATAAAGGTTTATTGTAGCCAAGTTTGGTATATAAGTAGGAAGTTTTGTGCAGAGAGCATGTAGTACCGAACCACACTCCTAAGGGATAACATCTATAAGAAAAAGGAAATAAAAAGGAAGCAAATACTGAAAGGAAGCTTTTATTCAGGAAGAATAACTCCAACCCTCCAATCCAGCGATAGTGTATATGTGCCAGTACCCATCCAGTGGATACCTACCGAGCTTACAAACGGTGTGTTCACATAGGTACTGCACAATTATGACCCGCAAGGTTTGCATGTCCGTAACGTGTAGGGGCTTTTCTAGTAGGTGGTGTAAAATAGTAGATTATGCACCAAGAATAAGAATAAAGAGTACTCTACTTTTCACCTGCGATTAATAGAAAGCAAAGACACGTCTAGGAATACAGCATGCTATTTAAGTTGATACCTATAGTCCTCATAGATTGTCATAGACTATTCATGCCTGAAAAATAAAACGATCGCAGATGTTAAACCTAACCTGATTGAATTGACCATTGAATCTAACAATCCAGGCACCCACTCAAACACACAAAAAAAACATCAAAACCGGTCCAGCTATTTAGGAACAGTTCAATAACTTTTTTTTTTTTTTTTGACCCTGGAAAACCCTTTATGGATACCACCCGGCTCCGGGGGGAGCAGAGTGGTTATGTGGGAGTCCTCGCCTGAGGGGCCTTACTACCCCTACGAGGGGGTAGTACCTAAGTGAGGTTACCCACTATCACCCGTCACCGGTGACGGGCCCCGGCCATTGGAGGGATGACCCAGCTCATTAGGGCCATCCCCCAGACGTGTGGGATCGTGGAAGCCAGTGGAGAATCTCCCGACTCTCCACCGATGATCCGCACAGCACTAGGTAAGAGCGAGAAGGCGCCCGAATCGCCTTCTCCTTCCACCAGTTCGTCTACGCCGGAGCGGGTCTGAGAGGACGTCGTCCTCCCTCGCCCGCTCCGCGGCCTCTTTCTGCGCCATCACCTCTTCGCAGAAAGAGACCACCGCCTGCCACGATCCGTCGCTGCCGAGCATAGCGTTAACCACGCTCGGCAGCGACAGATCTGCGCCTATGACCGCTGTGAGGGCGTGCCGCATGGGACTCCACGCGGCCCACTCCTCCAGCGTGTGGAGCGCCGTGTCTTCTAGCGCTCCACACTCGTGACAGGCGGGGGTCGCCTCACGTCTTGAACAGTTCAATACCTATAGCAATGCCGAGCAACCGACGCCATGCTGTAGGTATCAATATTCTGGGAAAATAATACATGCAGATCGATGGTGTAGCAATGGAATCCCAAGTCTCCCCCGTTGTCGCCGATATTTTCGTGGAGGACTTCGAGGTGAGGGCTCTTTCCTCAGCTGTGGCTACGCCGGTATGAACTACAAACGGTACGTAGACGATACTTGCCGTCCTCCCCATTTAATAAAGTTCTGCATTCCTAAACCATCCTAACTTCTTACATATATACTATCGAGTCAATAAATGATTAGCTTTTCTTAATATTTTAGTCTTCAGGAATCCTGACCACATCTTAGTCGTTTTTCGATGTCTTAGTCATACACGGTGTAAAGGAAACCCTGCCATAAAAATAAATATCTCAATAGTAACTCCCATTCGTTGTTTACAACTATTGCCCGTGGTCCGGTCGCGGAGTTCCACTACTGGTCGATCCATGAGCAATATTTTTTCCTTGTGGTCCTACCAATCGCACCACAGGCATAGAACATATAATAATACTACTCACAGGCAAATCGAACTACCCGTAGTTCTATCGATAGTACTAAGGGCAAGTCCGTTTGTTTACCCGTGGTTTTATTAAAACTAAAGTGCTTAATATTTTATTTTTTTTACCGGCGGTACGCCTTTATTAAGAGCCATTTCACAAAATCACGCTACTGAAGTTTAGGTAAATGCCAGCGCATCGCTTACACAAGCGAAAGAAGTGACGACGGAATAGCGTGACTGTGAGTAACATATTTTGATACTAGCACTCATTAATAAAGAAATTTAAGTTGCGAATTTAAAAATTGTGTGATTGGCATGAGCAAATAATCAATTTCTTGTCGATTACTTGCTAATGTTATAGAAAAGAAGTAGGCATGTACATTAAATAGTCAACCTACATCGTGAATGGTATATTTACATTTCATCCTTGATGAATAAAAAATAGATATGTTTGAATCATTTATTGTAACAATAAACTTAAATAATTAAAAAATTAAACGGCTTAATATTATATAAATATTTGACGTATTGATTAAAAGCTGCGGACTAAAAGCTCTTTCTTTTAAATTTTCCAAAAATTGCTATTTTCCTCGTTCACACTCTTCAGTATCTATATCCAGTCGTTAACACTGTCTGCCATAATGACCATGCATAGGATTGAGGTTTATTTTTCTGTGCATCCGGAAAACAACTTAGTACCAACCACAAACGTCCCATGACGTTTTTGGTTTTCCATTACTTAAACATGTCACCCTCATATTCCCATACCACAATATATCACCTATACCATTAAAAAATAACATTTTCATCCATTTAGTTTGAGTAGACCAAACAGCGAAATGTAAATATATATATACAGATTTTGAGGTTTTTTTGTTTTTAAATCGAATATCTTTGATCAATCTATAATCAACATATATACTTTTTGGTACGAATGCAATCCTCACTATATACTCTTATGCTCACTATTTCCTCTATGGAAAATAAATGATAATACACCTTTTTATAGAAAAAAATACTGGAAATGGGGTTTGAACACACGACAAAAATGGTGGGAAATAGTAATTTAATTGCTATTTTTATTTTTTTATTTGTTCGTAACTAACTCAACTAGAACATCGAGTCTTCTTTTAATATGATAATTTACTATTGTTCTTTAGCCATGAATTGTTACAGATTTTTACGCCAAATATTTTAAAGTAACAAGATTTTAACAACCCAATTGTTTTAAGAACTTTGTCGGGAAAACTGTATTGGAGAGCAATATTTTTTTCTGAAAAACTATACCACCTTCGGCTTTGGTTCTTCTTTGATATTATTATTTACATGTAATTTATACACCTGTATTATTTCCGATTTTTTGGTTTAGAAGTTTAAAATTAGTTACGAGATTATTTAATACGCAAATTTGCATCGGTAAGTGTTTGCGTTGCAAAATATATCGAGTGAAAAATTACTTATACATATGCAAAATTGCGGTTTTTTAGGTTTATAACAGTTGACGTAGTTACGAGATTAATATGAAATGACGTAATGTTTTGGGGCCAAAATGTAATTTGTGCTGGATTCAGATTTCATCAAAATATTCAAAATAATTCCGTTATCTCAAAAAAATATGATTTTTTTTTGTATGGGCAAGGATGCATCCTTTTGAAAACCATTTGGATTATGAAAGTCGGACTTACTCAGATTTTATGGTAAATTTGTAAATACGACTATCGACCGCTAACTGGTATCCCGGTTTGTACAAATGATGGAAAAGCCGGGAGGCCGGTTTGTACAAATTAGGAAGGTAGTTTAATTTCCAGCTGAAGTTATCGCTGTGTTCACTTATAGACATTAACTGAATCCAAAAATATTGGAAATCAATTATTCGCCTGTCATCTTATCCTTCTAAAACAAAAGTTATAGTGAGTTACTAATTTAAACTAGAATAATATAAAAACTAGCAGACCAAAAAGAAGAAGTCAACCCTCTGAGGTTGTTAGCATTTTTCCAATAACGCTGTATAAGGCTGCATAATTGTGACGTTTCCTTTTTTTAACACAATGGATGAACAGAAACTAAAGATGTAGTTACTTAACAAGACAACTATACTTATATTATAGACAACAAATATAAAGTATAGTTTGTTACTTAAAAAAATAAAGACATGATCAAAACTCTGTGGTCGCACTATAAACTTGCGTCTAAGCGTTCCGCGTAAGAAACGTCAGAGCAAGGCAAAACGAACACAGGTCCTACCTCGACGGGCGCTCGCGCGGTACTGATCGCCTCGCGCTTGTACATTTCAATTTATGAGCATTTCGAGTTATGTTGAATATTTTTTCTTGTCTAATTAAACAGAGTTAATATCACAATTTGTTAAAGATCAGATTAATTAAAGAATGAACTTTCTTTTCATATAATATCTGTTTGGAATTACACTTGATTACACGCAATATATCGTGGTAAACTGCTGATATAATTCGTGGAAATTGGCGCAAGATCTTTATTTTTTTTCTACAATGACGATTAATTATCGATATTCTAGTAAACTAAGTGTCAACAGGATTATATGCCTGATGCACAGTTTTTTTTTAGTTAATTTGATGAATCTTTATACAAGAGATAGAACTCTGAAGTTGGCTATGTGTACTTTAATTCGTAAAACAAGGTGCGGGAGATTGTTCACTACAAAATAATTAATGTTATGTTTGTAAATCTGGTACATTAACTGAAAAGAGAACAAATTATTCTATTTTTATCAATTATTAAACAACTTGTAGATATTTCCTATGATAGTAAATTAAGCGCTTAAAATCTTCGTATACCGCATTAAAATGTAAAATGCCTCTTAACAGAATACTGCAAACTATATACAACACTACAACTACTACAATAAAAGCATTTAGATCCCTATAAGTCATTGCAGACTCATAGGCAGTCCAAATGCTCTAGCCCACTACCAGTTGGCAGCGTGCCCAGCATGCTGGCAGCATTGCCCCGTTGAATTGCAATGCTCATTCTAATTATAATTAATTAATAATACGAAAACTAGATTTTTTATTTAATTCAATAATAAAATTTATTGATTATTATCCGCTATAATTTACATTCCAATTTTTATTATACTTAGTTATATCTGTTTTGTCATTTGTTATACTTATCTTATTATCATCACTATCACTACATCGTATAAAACAAAGTCACATTCTCTGTCCCTATATCCCTATGTACGCTTAAATCTTTTAAACTATGCAACGGATTTTGATGCTTTTTTTTTTAATAGATAGAGTGATTCAAGAGGAAGGTTTATATGTATAATAACATCCATTATATAGTAGAGAAATACTGTTAGTTTTGAGGTTTCTAATGTGATGTCGTAAATAATTTCATTTTTTCCGCTTACATTGCAAACGCAGGCTGAACCCTACGAGATTTAGCAAAATAATGTACTAAGTATTGTACCTACACATTGAAAAGGTCTACTAGGATCGATTTTAATCATTTTTTCAGTGAATGCCATGTTTTTTTCTTTAGTATGTTTATGTGTATTTGACGGAATGAGGATGAGGATGAGGACCACCTGATGTTAAAAGTCTCTTGTGCCTGTAATTTAATATTTCATATTACTAAGCTCGATGTAAATATTCGGACTTTAAGGAACAAAACCCCCTGTAAGACATTGATTGCTGATCAAAAGGGAATTTGGCACAAAGTAGTACCAAAATTACCCAGATTTGGAAAAGCCTGTCCTGGACGCGACTTTAAGAAAGATTTTCGCAAGTTTGATAGAAAGCTGCAAGTACAATAGAAAGCGAAAATAAAGCCTGATTTATATGTGCCAGCTGCTACTCTTGAAGATATACATACATTATTTTACATCGGTAACCATGATTGAATTTCTTGAAGCTCTTTAAATATGTGAGTGTTTTGCTCTCAGTGCATACATACTCAATATATTATTTAAAATTTAAGTTTTGGAATCTCCTCAGCCCTCAGCAGGGATACACGAGGTCTGATAGAATGTTGAAGTCTTCAGAGAAGACACGGCCCTTAATCAAATATTAAAATATATAACACTAGCTTTCCGGCCGCGGGTATATCGGCTATCGCGCAAAACAATTAACCTCTTTTTGTGCAGTTGGATAAAAACTATCCTATGTCCTTCCCGGGTCTGAAACTATTTTCATAGCAAATTTAAAACAAACAAACAAATCTTTGCACTTCAGTATATTAGTTTAGATAAATAATGTATAGATTCAGGCGTTACTTTGCGGAAGTCCATATTGAATGATAAAAAAATATTTTAAATATTTGTTATCATAAAATAAATAAATAACTTCTAATCTTCGATGTCCGACTCCTACGAATAAATAATTTATTCGTTGGTCCGACTCACTGAAAGGGAACGAAAACAAATTGTGCCAATCAGTTGGGTCAAACGTCAAAACCCTTCGGCACTAACTCGAGCTCTTCTCCGTTGACAAATTGTTCAAAGAATATTTTGACAAAATAAATTACCTACATAAATAAAACAAAGTGTATATCATTATAACATAATATTTATTTGGAAGACATGATTTACGCGTACAATAGTTATAAAAGTTTAGATCATTAATTCCACCTACATCAATAACAATATACTATAAAAAAATAACAGAAATAGCTTAAAATAAATCTGGCACGTAGAAGTAATTACGATATAATACTTACACTACGAAGATAATACTGGTATATAATACGTGAAGTATAACTGAATACTGAATGATTACAATTCCTTTAAGGTTTTTCTAAGTATATCCAAGTAGATGGCACAATGTTTTGGTTCGAAGACAAGGGCTGGCCTTAAACGAATAGCATTGTCGCCGCATACTCCACTCAATACCCCTGTAACAAAGAAATATAAACGTTAAAAGATTTTTTTAAGATATTTTTCGGGTTCGTTCATCCGAACGTTCATCGTGGGACCCGCATGTTTTTTGCACTTGCCAAAAATAAACATCTCACTGCATTCGCTGCCAGTGATACAAGATTTTAAGAATAGAGTGCACGGAGCGCTTTCCATTCAATCGTAGTTCCGTCATAATTTAAATATTAAGTGTTCAAACTATGTGAAATTTAGATAAAATTGCTGAACCTAATATCTATGCTTCTGGTATGCCAGTTTTTAGATTTATATTATTCCTTAAATGTAAACAATTCCCATACAAAACGATTAGAATAGAATAATATTTAATTGCAAAAAATGTCAGTACATAAACATGAATAATATATTTACTATGGTATAGTTCCTAGTACATTTTGTCGCATAGCGGCGTACAAATTATGGATTTATACATGAGAATTGATTTTTATTTAATACAATTAAAATGTCATGAATCCTTAATATCGAATTAATTTTAACATATGTTATGTATTATTCGAATTATTTTTGGAAGTACTTAATTTTATGGAAATCTGGCAAACCAGAAACATAGATATTGGTCTCAAGGACATACTTGCAAAGTTTCACCGAGTTTGAACACTTAGTATTTAAAATATAACGAAACTAGATCTGTATGGAAAGCACCACGAGCACTCTAACCTTAAATGTTATGGTTTTATCTTGCCTGTACTTATTCCAAGCTAAGTGGGGCCAGCAAAATTAAAAGGCATGTATTCTGTTTCACTTCTATTACTTGTAATTGCAATAAAAATAAAATAGAATATTTAATTTACATCAAATATTGTATCGTCTAGTATTATTTTAAAGAGCATTGACGCATAAATATGGACATTTGCATGGTGGTAGGGCATTTTGCGAATGCCCGCCTGGCTAGCTACCACCCTCAAGTAGAAAATCTGTCGCCAAGCACCTAACGGTGTGTTCCGGCAGCTGTCCTTGAGAGCCAGTACTTCTAGGTTAGCCTGAACAACATCTTCGACCACATCATCACTTACCATCAGGTGAGATAGTGGTCAAAGGCTAACCTATCAAGCATACAAAAAAAATAAAAATAAAAAATTTCCTCGGACTGGACTCGACAAGTTTTTAATTGTCTTTGAAATAAAATTCCGAAAATTCTGGCGACGTGAGTGAGCACGTCTGGGGGGAGCGGAGGCGTCGTGATTGGTTCGCGAAGAGCAATACATCATTACCTTAGGGCTGCCTACTGATGTCTCACTTCACTATGGTTGACGTTAGTTATCGATAATACACATTGTTTAATTATGCACTTTTTAATAACGATCCGAATGGGTACTTAATATTGAAATAAATACACTTAGGGCCTGTTTCAGAATGTTCGAGTAAGTTCCGTTTATACTACCCAGAACATATTTAATAAATAAAACACTATCTTTGCGTTCCACTGTCATCGATTTAGTCTACCCATCGGTTAAAGCTTGAAACGCGATGCATGTTAACTATAATTTTTATCATTCAGTTATTTTATGTTCTGGGTAGTATAACCGGAACTTACTCGAACATTCTGAAACAGGCTCTTAATTTATTTATTTGTTATTTAAGTATTTCGTATCGCATAGTATTTTACGAAGGATATACAAAAGTGACACCGGTGATTTCCTCCCGCTCTGTAAAGCGCGGGAATGGACTACCTGGCAGGCACTTAGATGCCGGGTGCGATGGTGAAATCCCGCAATCCAACACTGAAATGGTGTTCCATCAAGTCTCAGAAAAAGTTATGTATATATTTTCCCCAACTTAGTAGTTCTTTTTTTATGTTATTGTGACGGTACAAGCTCGAGGCCCACCTAGTGTTAAGTGGACTAACCTCTGCCTATAACAGATGCATTTCATCACAAGTCATGAATTGCACTGCGACCGTCACTTTGACACGCAGTTGGTAAGTCTCATGTGCCTGTAATTTCACTGGCTCTTTCTAAGGACTGCTGCCGGAACACACCGTTAGGTGCTTGGCGACAGATTTTCTACTTGAGGGTAGTAGCTAGCCAGGCGGGCAATCGCAAAATACCCTACCACCATGCGGTGAAGCTCAAGCCGGCGGTGGGGATCGAACCAGGGACCTGCAAAAGTCCCTGGTCTTATTTGTCTCTTCATCTTCAACAATGACTGATATTAATATTAAACCCCAGCTGATATCACACCATCAGCTTTGGGAATACGCTAGATTGGCTGGGCTTTGGGAAAACCACTCAATCTATTGATTTAAAATAAGATATTTTTTATGGTACACATTTTTAATGTTTTACCTATGTCACTATTTGTGCCGAAAAGATATGCAAAAACATACGAAAATGTACATTTCTAGACAAGCCAAGAAATTAGCGTCGAGAATTCTCGAGATCCAAGAAATTGATAAGCTTGAGAAATCATGAACCCTAAGGGATGATTTATATTAGACCGGGCCGTGTCCGGGCCGGGCCGTGGACGGGGCGGGCCCGGGGCGAAGCCCGTCCGTACGTTAGTAGGCGGGCCCGGACGGGACACGGATCAGGCACAGTCTAATATAAATTGCTTCATACAAAATGTATGTAACGTTTCAAATCCGTGCCCCGTACGGGCCACGTGCACGGCACGCCCCGGGCACGGCCCGCTCTAATATAAATCTACCCTAAATGTGACAGTTGAGCGTTCAGCCAGTAATTTTAAATTCATCTTATTTCTAAACACTGGGTGCAGCCTATGGGAACGCATACAACTTATAAACAATAAACCACTTACCATTCTTCTTCAAATCGTTGTTGATTTTATCTCTGATCTCCGTCTTACAAGCGTTGTAAGCGAGGAACGTGCCGCGTCCTCGCACGCTGTTTATAATCCCTCCAAACTCCTTCTCTAGTTCATGCAGTCCGTCCTTTAGTACCTTCCCAGATTTGGTTGCCAAGTCGATGAGGTTATCTTGCTTGATCACACGCAGTACTGATTCCAAGAGAAGTAGCTTGCTTGGGTCTCCCATCCATGTGTTGAAGATGCGGTACGGATGAGGCGCACTGAAATGGCACGTAAGTATATTTATTAACATAGGACAAGTAAGCGAACTCGTACGAAAATGTTGCGCATAACATAAATTTTGAAGCAGTGATGGCTCAGTGGCATTGGCTATGGACTGCCACGCAGCAGGTGAGAGAGCATGAGCTTCACCGCATGGTGGAAGGGCATTTTGCGAATGCCCGCCTGGCTAGCGACCGCCCTGAAAAAGCAAATCTGTCGCCAAGCACCTAAAGGTGTGTTCCGGAAGCTGTCCTGGAGAGCCAGTAATTCTAGGTTAAGCCTGTGAACCACCTTCGACCACATCATCACTTACCATCAGGTGAGATTGTGGGCATAGGCTTACATAACAGCAATAAAAAAATATATATATGTGGGATAAATAGAATGATTTCGTAAGCAACATGACATTAGGGTAAGTTATGAGCTCGCTATTATGGCCAGGCACTTGTTTGACACCAGCTCTCCTAATGCAAACAGCATTATGCTCTAGGATGGTTGATGAAAACCCAAATAAATCACAATTTCACGTGTTGGTAACTGAGGATGAGGCTGAATTTAGAATAAGGACTGGTGCTCGCTAGTGAGCGCTTGTAGCGAAGTTTGCTCAGCCGTTCTTAACCGATCAACTAAGTAAAGCAACGTCCGCCGCGATCATGGCTTGGATGGGAGACCGCTAATGGCATTACTACTGAGCACTTCCGTGCTTCGGAGGGCACGTTAAGCCGTCGGCCCTAGTAAAAAAAGAGGCAAGGAAACCCTTATGCGTCAGTTTACATTAGCACCTCGCTAGTCTTTCCTCGCCGCCTCCCCAGTCGTCTCTAGATATTCCTACGTCGCGCACGCGACTGTAAGGCTAAAGCTTTGGATATCCTCGCACGCATTTAGTGTTAGCCTTTTTTACCTGTGTACTAAGTGATTAAAGACAGTTGATACAATTCGATGTTTGCTTTAAGTTCCCACAGTACAGGCAAATACGCATACGAGGGCACAGACGATCAGGGTACCTAGCTAGAACACTACCCTGGCAATAGTACCCGCGACAAAGGACAACTACCGGAACAAAGCTTTGGCAGAACTTTTACTTGTGAGCTACCACCATGTATCTACAATATAGATTCAACTGATCGACATTATGATCGAATAAACTAAGCTTAAAGAAGCGTGATAAAAGTTGAACAATCACAAGAGAAGAACGAGGGTACATACGCGAATTCAGCACTATAGTAGAATCCTCCGGTCAACATCTTCTTGCTAAAGGTGACTAGGTCCGGCGGAGACGGGAGGTCGAAGTGTTCTAGGCACCACATCTTACCGGTCGGGCCGCATCCAGTTTGCACCTCGTCTATGATCAGTGCTACACCTTTCTGAAATAGATAACGTTTGAAAGGTTTGAAGTGATTGTCTAAGGTGATGAAGTAATTTTTTTTTTTTTTGCTGATAGTTTAGCTTTTGACCACAATCTCCCCTGATGTACTTTAAGTAGTGTAAGGTAAGTGATGATGTGGTCGAAGGTGTTAACAGACTTAACCTAGAATTACTGGCTCTCAAGGACACCTGCCGGAACACACCGTTAGGTGCTTGACGGCAGATTTTCTACTTGAGGATGGTGGCTAGACAGGCGGGCATTCGCAAAATGCTCTTCCACCATGGGGTGAAGCTCAAGCTTTTAAGAAGGGATTCGAACCACGGACATAAAGCGCGGAAGCTTCATATAAAAAAATACTATACTACGAATCCAGCGTGAAATTAGAGGAGGTGCCGTACACAAATTATTCCTTGACGAAACGTGTCGATAATTTAGGGAGAGGGTGGAATGCTCGCTAAAGATATTCCCATGATCCAAGGCGCTGTATATATTATTACACCATGGCTACTTGGGGATGACGTATTAAGACCATTTTTTTTACTTCTGCTATGAAGTAAGGAGGTGTACAGGTGAAGTATATGTGTGTTTTTCCTCCGAACATTTGTATTTTCTTTTGTAGATTTAATATTGAGTCGAGCAACTTCTTCCTTTACATGCGTATATAAGATATATGTCACGCATGTCAAGAGATTTTAGTCGAGTGGATTATTTTCTCGTTCGCAGACAAGTGGCGGCAGGTCACATCACATTACCGGAAAATGTTTTACCTTTAGTGTCTTTTTCTCCACAATTTACTTATGTAGGTAAGTACGTGTGCATTTTCCCAAACAATGTAGTCTAAAGAGCGTATATTTATCATTATTGTTGTCCCAACGTTTCAAACACTTTGCAGTGATCGTGGTCAAGGGGTGACTGATAACTGCAAAGTGTTTGAAACGTCGGGACAAAAATAATGATAAATATACGCGATTTAAGCCGTTTAAAGTTGTTTAATTACTATGTGTAATAATCGCGAAAACCTAAGACAACGTACTTACCTATTTTATGCTCAATAGGTATAAGTTTTTATATAATTAAATATACGTATTACATTATAAGACCTTTAAGACACACTATTAAGGTAAACTTATTATTTGGCACGTAGACGGAAATGATCAATATGTATTTATTATTTTCGACGAGCCCAAACAAACAAACACTTCATTTACGTTTTGAAAATATTAACCAAACTTAGGTACTGATTATTTTAAAACCGTTCACATTTTAAATTCTAAAGCTAAATTAAGACTATTATTTTAGATTTTAACTAATTATGATATGGTTTGAAGTAGGAATTAATCCTGCTAGCTCATTTCTACAATATTCAATAAAAACGGAAGAACACAGAAAGTGTTTTCTGTTTTTAAACGACTGCCCAAAAAATGAAGTGTCTTGGGTGTTATGTTTCCGGGATCATGTATATATGTGTGAGTTTCTTTATTCCTCCATAACTTCTAAACGGCTTAACCGATTTTAATGTATGAGATATCATTAAATTCGTCTTGATAATCCAAGTAACATGGTACATTAAAA
This sequence comes from Plagodis pulveraria, assembly GCA_963890685.1. Taxonomy (NCBI): domain Eukaryota; kingdom Metazoa; phylum Arthropoda; class Insecta; order Lepidoptera; family Geometridae; genus Plagodis; species Plagodis pulveraria. The sequence goes on from OY982957.1 coordinate 21,846,332, forward strand.
AAATAACTTTTATATGATATTGTGAGAAAAATATATTTTTCTTTATCTTCCAAACCCATCGAGTAGGGTATCTAAATGAACGGCTTTTAAAAACGATTTATTAAATACATATATATAACTTGCAGTTTTAATTTCAATAGAAGAATAAAACTATTACCGAAATAAATAATTTGCAGTTGGGTTTTTTACCTTCGTAATTAATATAGACTTGTTGTGGATTTATATTCACACTGAGAGAAACTGAACTAAACATATCAAACTTTTTAGTAAAATACGACCGACACGAAATATTGAGCTATCATTTATTATATGACATGTCTTACATTCCAATGTAAACCTAATATTGTATTGAAACAACTTTATTTATCTCTCTATTCGAGACAAGAATCTAAGTACATAGTAAAATTACAAATTAACAAGAGGAAAAATTATAGTCATGTGCGGGATCCACCTCTATAGCCTGGTAAAGCTCTGACCGACTGAGCTAACATGACAATGACATCATAACCCCAATTTTTCCTCTCGTTCTTTAACCATCGTATGAGGATGGCTGATCCCGCACAATTACATCATACACTTTAAAAATCTTCTCGTAAATTTGTAATTTTGTAATGTAATCCGCAGAGCATGCGTTATCTAAACTAATATAATAAAGAGGAAAGATTTGATTGTTTGTTTGCATTGAACAGGCTCTGAAACTACTGGACCGATTAAGATGAAATTTGGTATGGACAAATTTTGAGACACGGGGATGGACATAGGATAGTTTTTATCCAACTGCGCAAAAAGAGGTTAATGATTTTGCGCGATAACCGTAGTAGATCGCTACTGGACCGATTAGGATGAAATTTGGTAAGGAAATAGTTTGAGACACAGGGAAGGACATAGGATAGTTTTATACTAAATAAAACAAAATATAACAAAAAAGAACTTATTAATATAATTATAGTCAAACATTCTTTATTATTTTCATTCCTTAGTAACCTGACTCAAATAGAAGGGTTTATGTATGTGTATATATATTTTTTTTGTTAAATACCCGTGCGAAGCCGGGGCGGGCTGCTAGTTGCAAAAATAAAAATATTACAAGTACATAGTGTTAATACCTCTATTAACGTAAAAGTTTATGTGTATTATTTTATTGTTAAATACAAACCTTTTTACAGATCTTCTGTAAATTCTGAAAGAACTCCGGTGAAGCCTCGTAATCTCCTCCCTCAGATTGTATGGGCTCCACGATGATACCCGCGACCGGGCTGCGTGACTCGTATTGGTCTATAATGTCTTCCACTTGCTCCAGGCACCTGGAAACAAATAATTCATTTGTTAACTAGATGCAACTCGTGAAATTCGTCGCGAAAACGAAAAGAATGGAAGCAATCCTATGGGTTGATTCGCCTTCGCTTATGGGTCGTTTACTCTTACAAAACTTCTTCTGATAGCTGATAGGCTAGCCTTTGACCACTATCTCACCTGATGGTAAGTATGATCTGGTCGAAGATGTTGTTCAGGCAAACATAGAATTACTGGCTCTCAAGGATAGCTGAATTGTCACACCGTTAGATGCTTGGCAACACATTGTCTACTTGAGGGTGGTAGCTAGCCAAGTGGTAATTAGAAATGCTATGCCTTCCATCATGCTTTATCGAATACCATCCTAAGACAACAGCCCGGAACGACGACGCGGACGGCTTAACGTGCCCTCTGAAGCGCTCAGTATAGTAATACCGCTGTCGTCCATATCAGGACCGCAGCGGATGTTGGCTAGGAAGCAAGCTACGCTACGAGCGCTTTGAACACAGGTGAAAAGACACCCTTATTATGGTAGGCGAGCTGAATGTTACCTCATTTTTTTTTAAGTTATTGTGACGGATCAAGCTCGAGGTTCACCTGATGTTAAGCGGACTAACCTCTGCCTATAACAGATGCATTTTAATCATAATGACATAATATATGTTGATGTTGTTTTAAATGCTTCAGGTAGGTCACACATTTAGAAAAAATAAGCTTTCTAGCGAAAATATAACGTATAGATGTACATATTAAACATATTAGCGCACACAGGACAGGTGTATCACACACCTGTGTTCACCACCATAGAACAACATGAATGATAAAGAGCATAAAGAGCAAGAAACATGATGTTCTAATTCTACTTACACAATATAAAGTGACGAAGATAATGTAAGTTATGTGAGTTATCGCATTATCTTACAATATTCAGAGAGAAAAAATTATAGTCATGTGCGGCATTCGAACCCGCGTCCATCCACCCCTACAGCCGGGGTATGCTCTGACCGCTTGAGCTAACATAACATAGACTCATAACTCCAATTTTTGCTCTAGTTTTTTATTTAACCATCATATTGGGATTAAGGACTGTTTTGGTTACCCATTTATATTATACCCAATTATATTTTACCCAAATACCTCTTATATCGAAAACCCTAGGCTATATAGTAACGATAGGGTAACCACAGGGTTACCCTTGCATTGTGGCTGTTTCTATGACATACTGTGAAAATTTACTTGATCAATGGGATAGAAACAAAAAGCTTGACGGCTCCATTGACATTGACGATTTGATATAAATATATATATATATATATATATATATATATATATAGATATATATGTATTATTTATTCTTTGATTATTTTTTAGATTTCATTGTATTGACATTATTTAATTTAAACTATTGTAATTTTATTTTTATGAACATTTTAATTATTTGGTATTGTATAAACATATTGATAATATCTTATATTTGACATTGATCATCATACATTTAATTAATAATGTTGATGGACATAATTTGTAGTTTATTCGCTTTTTTTTGTGATCTGTATTGTGAGATAAATGTAATTGAGTCTGTGTCGTTTTTATCTCAATAAATAATAAATAAATGATCAATATGTTCATGGAATCATAATGATCATGACCCCCTAAAATAGTCTAAAATATTGAAAAGTGACGTTTACCCGTAAAAAGTAACCAGCTGCATGATTATTATATAATATATTCATTATATCATGTACATAATTTCACTAATAAATTTTCTTATCACATGAACAAACAAACACAATAACACTATTAACGGACAAATGTAAAATTAAAAACACACAGATTTCGAAATTCTTCTCAGAATAGTCACTTGTAAACGAAGTTAACTTTAGGTATTAACATACTTCGTTTATAAGTGGACAAATTTTTATCGTCTATAAAACTACAAGAGAAAATAAGGAATTCATCAAAAATTAAGATAAAAAACAATGAATTTCCTTGTCTATTAAATTTTGTACTCCAGTTCACATTACGGTTTTATTTTTTTGGGACCAAGCACTTGAGTTCACTATTATGTAAACGGTCCATTTAATAAGGCTAAATAATTGCTTATAATTATTTTCCTTGAAACTAAATCGTTACAACAAATATTTAATTGTACTAATTTTCAATATTGTAAATAATTAATACAATAATTTACCAATACTTACGTACATACCTACCTACATTTTTGTATCAAAAATAATAAAAAATATAGAATGGAAGGTTAATATTTTGTAATCGATTGATAGATGTTCCAACATGAATTGAGAGTATGAAGCACACGTAAGCAATAAAAAATTAACACCAACCTTCATACACAATAAAAAAATCAGGTCAAGCATCATATGGTGCCATTGGTCCCTTATTTCTTAAAATAAACATAATACAAGGCAGAAAAACCAGGTTTACCAAAAGAGAGATCTACCATGTAGTGAGTACAAGCACCAGGAGTCATCAGTGATGTGATAATGAAATGTTACTGCATTGAAGCAGTGCAGTCTTGCCTTACCGCCCTCGAGCACAGGACGTGCCTCAAAGTTAATATCGGACATATCAAATGAAACAAAATATGTATCTGAAATTAAGAATAGAAAAATAAAATAAATAAGAATCACTCGAAAGACAAAGTTATAGTAAATAATAGCCTAAAAACATTCAATCATGCCATGCAATGTGATAAACATTTGAAAAAAGGAACCGTAATACCGACAATAGATGAAAATAACTGTTTTAATTTTACAAACCTTTGGTCTTCCGCGCTGTTTTCACGTAGGAACTGATCGAGTGGATATTTGTATCTTGGGAATGGCGCGACTGGCCATCCAAATGCGGGACAGTCCAACTTATGAATCGGTTTCGATCTTGTAGTGGACAGAGCACCGAAAGTACGCCCGTGAAATCCACCCTGTGGCACAAAATATTTTATTTTTAGTATTTCAATAATGTGATCAATGCCGATTGCTTATCTGAGGTGAAGCTAAAATCCCAGCCCGGAACAGACATTTCAGATGTAAGTAAATGTTCTGCATTCGCACAGGACTGCATTGCGTTCGCCACCAGAGATTTTAGGTCTTGTATCCCACCTGCTATTCCACTGCATCTTATATTAGGAACAGAGCTATGTAAACGTCTTTCCTACCAGGAATCCTATTACCTATAAATGAATCCACATCTAGTTGTATTCGCAACTATACTCATCGCTATTGAGAATTATTGTCATTTAATCCGACGAAACGCTTGGTCAAATGCTAAGGAAAAAATCTATCCTGAAACTTTTGCGTTGTGTATTATAGGCATGTTTAATACTGGCTGTCTTGATGAAATTTTTATTTAATTTATTTATTTGTTAATCAGTGTAATATTTACATTAATATTTTCAAAAGACCTACAAAACCAAGTATACTTTGACGTAGAGCTCTTCGTCATTCCCAGCGCTGCCGTGTACAATAATATTAAATTAACACGCTTACAATTGCTATATCTACTTGAACAGATTTTTAGCAAATTTTTTTTAGTTTGTGGCAGTAAGAAAAATATAAGTATGTTAATCTTGATCACATTATCTAAGGCCAAATTTGCAAATAAATTAAAATTGGAAGATAACAATCGATGGGAATTTAATATTACTTAATTAATTTTGATTCTCACTGTCAGAAGATGACCGAAGATGGTATCAGAAAGAGGAAGGCAGTCTGTAGAAGTAGGCTCAGTTAGAAATATACTGGCTAGCTACCACCACTCAAGTAGAAACTCTGTCTCTAAGCACCTAACGGTGTGTTCTGGCAGCTATCATTGAGAGCCAGTATTTTTAAGGTTAGCCTGAAGAACATCTTCGACCATATCACCACTTACCATCAGGTGAGATTGTAGGCAAAGGCTAATTCAATAAAGAATATAAATGCTAAGTAGACTATCGATAAGTAGTCAGAGAAATAAGGTTTTAATAAGTTGCCTGGCGTCGAAACAAAGAAAAACAAGGTAATAAACTCACCTGAAATGACATGATAGACAAATTGGGGGAACCCGGCGGCATGTTCAGCATGCAAGACGACATATCTTCCGCAGTGAACTCTACGGAGCCGCGTCGTTTCTTCACTTGGTACCACATGAATACAGCTTTGTACGCGTTCTCATTGGAGCAGGAACCACACATCATAGTCGACACATGAGTCATGCCTTTGGGCGCCACAGGTTGTAAGATACTACGCAGCTTCATGGGCCAATCCATGGATGGGAAAACACCAAGTGCGGGACGATTTACCAACGATCTCTGGAATCATTTATCAATTTAGAGGTCTCAAGCTACGAATAAATTATAAGTCGTCTCAAGTATACGGATATACTTAGATCGAAATCTATAAAATTAACTTGGACGTATCTTCACATTAATTAAGCTTGAACTAAGAGAATCTGCAGAACTGATTGCTTAGATCATATAAAATCGAAATTACGCTGCACCTCTTTTCGACTTACATCGCAGTGTATTGCCAATCGTGGGGAGTCCTATAACGAATTTTCACCTCTAATGTAACATTTCTCAAATATCTGATCTTCGCACGCTTTTTGGGCAAACAAAAGGTCGTAGCCACCAAACGCAGCGCCCGTTGCTAACTTTGTTTAATTCCTATTTTGTTTTATCTTTCACTAAAAGCTCATTATTAATCTGCATCGCCTCCTTAATATTTCACACATCATTTACAACTGGTAAGTACCTACCAGTCGTACATGATATCAGTACATATAACAAGGCAGTTGGCGACCACTATCACAAATCTAATTTCACAAATCTCGCCAAACTTGTCACTTGGCAAAGTCGACCTTCACAAATTACAATATCAAGTTCATTGAATGCCACAATCTCTCCTGATAACATGATATAAATAGTAGTTCTATCAGACCCATGTGGCCTGCCATATAATTAGATAAGATAACGTGCAAATTGTCATAGAAGAAACAGCAATACGACTATATAGAAATGTTTTATTGTGTTGCTAACCAGATTCCGTTGGTCGTTGAAAGTTTTTAAGAGCTCAGGATGGTTGTAACCAATGGGCACTGAGGATATTTGAGTGAAGGCATCCAATAAAGTATTTCCGTCTGCATCAACGAAGTAATTCCCAACGCATTTGTCATAGTCGGCGAATAGTTGGACTGATCCAGCTTGCTAAAAACAATTTAAAGAGAAAATATAATACACTTATAAGCAGGTACTAATACAGAATAAAGTATTTGCTACATACGAAATAAAAACCAATACTTAGAGCTACGTGTAAACCTATGCTTTTGATATAAGCAAAGCTTATTGTCTTTTTATCTTAAGTCTACAATAACAATCTAATATTACAATTTGAATAAACAATTGTCCAAAGCCAGGAATTAAACCTAGGTCCTTGTGATGCTCATGCCAGTGGACAAACGATCGGTTAAGAACAGCTAAGTAATCTTCGCTACGAGCGCATCAAAAGGGTAGCAAATTGAAGCGATCCTATTGGTGCATTTTTTCCGCTTACACCGCTCATCTCCCTTGCATACTACTGGTGGATACGCAGCCTTATGTATGACTGCTTTCGTTTTTCTAGAAACTTGTACATCCAAATCCGAAAACAAATCAAAGGAATAGACAGACTATTCCTTTGATTTGTTTTCGTTACAAATATATGATTATTATAGCACTATAAGCCCCGGCCAGTAAAACCTCGTCCATTGCAAGCGACTACTGTTGATCTTGTCAGTGTATGAATGAGACATTGAGTATACAGAGCAACTATGCAAGTTGCTATATATACTCAATGTCTCTAAATACGATGTGGCGATATATGGGGGCACAATTGCTGTAGACATAATTACAAGATGTGATCGTGACGTGACGTCATAATTGACTCATGTTCCCAGAATTCAGCAATAACAGGTTCTCATGTTAGTGCACTTTTATTTAATATCACTAAAAAAGAAGGATATATGACTTTATATAGGATATATAACGTAACGTTACATGTATGATTTATACATGTAACGTAACACCACGATATACCTAAGGAAGAATACTAAAAACTTATTGAGACACAGTCGTAGGTAGTTCTGGATTTCTTAGCAGTCCAACCTTAGTGCCAGAATTAGCAGTTCGCATAAATATGACTCATGTTTAGTGTACACTTACCTGCAGCGCATTCAATTCTTTAAGCAGTTGCTTAGTCTTCGGCCCAGGGATCTCACCCTTGATAGAAGGGCCAATGGGCTCCAGTTCCTGTTGGCATGAGACTGCAAACCCTCTTGAATCTGAAAGCGTAAACAAGTTAGGCTGGGTATTTCAATTAGCATGGCACACTATACAATATTGTAATGTATGAACATTAAAGGTGTTTAACGGCGATGATTGCGGAACGAGTTCTATTATTTTTAATTTATTTTAATAGTTATATCACTAACCCGCCGGTTTTGAAGCCATGCCGGCAGAGACTCCGAGATTTCCGGTCAATTAGATGGTGAATTCTTTTTTGACGATAATTATTTGCATTTAGAAAAAAAAATGTATTACGTACGGAGGTTTATGTTATGTACTGACGTTTTGGCAATAAATCCGTGTTGTACGTGTTTTCATAACTGCTAGATTATGTGATTATTGCGGCTGATTTAAAATTATTGGATCTCCTAAACTACAGTGAATTTTTACGTCTAACTTTCGGCTAAATGTAACCAATTATACCTTTCACAAATCCGATGAAATTTAAAAACTGGAAAAATTATTATTTTCTCTAAATTTCACGCTAGCAAAAGGTAGCCGCCACAAACAGCGCACATTGATTTTGAACTTTATTTTATTCATGATTTGTTTTATTTTCCGTTACAAGCCTAATTGACCTGGATTGGTCCCGTCAATATGCTATGATTGAAACTCATTATCATTATTACAACTTTATTATGATCTAGAGATGCGTGGCTCAGGTATTGAATCTGACATATTTCATTGGTAGGGTTGAACGAAAGTCAAAATTATTTATGTAAGTTATGCTTCTATATCACATATTTATTATGTGCATTATACATAATGTAAGATTTAAATATCAGTGGCATCGTGCGCGTCATTGAGTACGAACGTTAGTTGTTTATTACGCGACCATTTCATATAGCCGTTATTCATGGAAAGATAAGAATAACCTGCTTCTCGCTAACATAAAGCCCACGACTATCCCCAGACTCGAGCTCTGTGTTGCATTGATTGGCGCTCGTATTTATGAAAAATTTATCAATGCTTTGCGAGCACAAATCAATCGCGTTACGTTTTGGACAGACTCCATGATAGTTTTAGGTTGGCTTAAAATGTTACCGTCAAAGTTACAACCGTTTGTACGCAATCGTATTGCTGAAATTTTAGATAAAACTGGCAGCGGTACTTGGAGTCATGTTCCTACTGATGAGAATCCTGCCGATCTGATATCGCGGGGTGTGAGTGTTGCTTCCCTTCAGTGTCACAAGTTATGGTGGCATGGTCCAGATTATTTAAAGCGACATGAGGCGCACTGGCCTACCATTCCCAAGTACAGTTAAAACATTGCCTAAAATTCGAAATGAAGTTTCATTACACGCATCATCTAACTCTCTCGAACCTATCGATTTCAGTCGCTTCTCATATTTGTTAAGGCTTAAGCGCACCGTTGCCTACGTGTTGTATTTTGTAGATATTTTAAAGAAACGGACTAAGCCTAATGGTACTTATTTAAGTACTGACGAATTGCAAAATGCTACTGTTTTAATTATGAGACATTCGCAAAAACTATCATTTCCTGAATATGCCAAGAAAGATAAAATTACCCAGTATGTTCACAACTTCAAGGGCCCTTAAAAAAATAAAATCTCATTAAAAAAAACCGTTTGGCTTTCAAAAACTTGCTCTATCTATCAGGTAGCTATCCTGAAAATTTATTTTATTTGAAAATTCAAGTTTTTAAAAGCCTAACGGTTTTTATTTTGTGATTTTATTATTCTAGGAGCCCTTGAAGTTATGAACATACTGGGTAATTTTATCTTTCTTGGCATTTAATTTTTTGTTATTCCATTCAAAGATCTATCGATAGTAAATGTTATCATACTGAATTAGCTTATCTATCAGCTTAGCACACAAAAAAAATCAAGCATCTACGGCAATAATTCACGTCACCATAAATAAAAATCTCATCATACTCAGTGATAGGTGAAAAATAAAAAAAAAGTTATAACTCGGCAAATACGTAAATCGCGGAACATACATGATGTTTTTTATGTTTGTAATTGAAATTCTCGTGAGCTTCACACATATTTAAATATTATAAATTAAACCGCCCGCCGGGAGCTCGCAGACGCAGCTGCGCACTCGCCCTGATGATGAGCATCTGATATGCTCGAAACCCGGGTCGACGTATTCGATCCTCAACGTGAGTGTTTTTTGCCGGTTTAATTTATAATATTTAAATACATGGGGGTGATTCAGATAGCCCTCTAGGTCCTCTACCTCCCAGCGTCAGTATATCACTACTTCTTGGGACAACCTGTATAATAAACCCCATGGAGTGCGCGATTGGAATTACATCCCCTATATCTTCCTGTGGAAGTAGCAAGAGACGCCAAAGGGTTAAATTCCAGGTGGGCAGCAGCACCTTAAACAACGTTTGTTAGGTGTATGCTAGTATTATCACCCTACAATGCTAAATGTGGACCGCCCCTATTGTAGAATGTCAATCTGCATAATCTGGATAAATGCACTCAGCAAAGAATACTTACTATGTGCAAAACCTTAAGCCACCAGAATAAAACACAAATCTGCTTTTTTACATCTATTTTTGTTATGTAAAACGATGTATTTGATGAAATCTTTAATTCACCATCATACTGTGCTTTGAGTATATGTTCTCTGACTGTGCTTAGATGCAGAGACAAATATATTGATGCAATATTTTTTTGTTAATTGTGTTCTTAAAAAATCAGTAATATCTTAATACCTAAATACCTACATGCAAGATCCATAATATTTACAAAAAAACATTAAAAATATTCATGCCATACTAATGTACATGCTTATTTTTGGAAAGATTTACTTAAATAACATTTGCAGAAAGCCAAATAATAACATGAGATGTCATTGTCTGTATCAATGGAAGCCATATATTTTTTTCCTTTAATTTTTGCTACGTGTTGTCCGAATCTAATACTGACTATCGCAGTACTAGACTCTGAGCAGAGAACAGAGCCCCACATAGGGTACTGCCATATTTTGGACCTTTACTGCAAATTTTATCATTTCGAGGTATTTATGTGAAGATGGTTCCATCTAAAAATGTTTTTGCTTCTTGATTTATTTTCCAAAATCTATGCTGCTATATATGATGAGATACAAGAGGCATCTATCTGTCTCTTCAACATGTAAACATAATAGGTAACAAACCTGATTTTTTATATTTTGTATTGACCCACACCATGCTGATCCAACTTTTTTTTATATTAGTATACATATTTAGACAGGGTAGCAGAAAATAAATGTTAGCATGTGGGGTGTTGTTGCAAAGAGCTGTTTCAGTAGAGTACAAAAATACATCAATATATTATTATGTATGTATGTACCTATGGTTTTTTAACAAAATCCTGGCTACACCCTTGACAAGTGAGTGATTTACACAACAAATGGTCCAGATTATTACATCAGTGGGTCCCTACCATTATTGAAGGGACTTCAATTGCTATAGCATTTACTTTTATTAGTATGACCTTTCTTTCAGAACAGTTCACATAGATACATATAATATGAAGGTAGCCTTTTTCAGTTATGAATGAGGAGAGTAAATTTTGTATTGTGATTTATTTGATTGATAGCTTACATGAAGAATGGATGTTCCTTGATATATTATAGTAAAATCGTAACACCGACATCCTGTAGACCTACACCGGTAGTTATCTCCTCACTAGAATCTGCAAAATGTTGAAACGGATATATAAAAAATTTAAGTGTAATAATTTGTTTCACCTTTATGTACAAGCTTACATAATTTATGTTACGATGAAGAAATTCGATTGATTTTATGAGAACTTAACACTACAATACAATACAACCACCCACTACAAGCCAAAATATATACTACTTTTCAGTATATACAAAGTTACTTTATGATACTACTGTAGGTGTAGACAGTGTTGCCAAGTCTATGAAACAAGAAATGGCCAAATACTTTTAAAAAGGTGCCAATATGTACAAAATTTTGTACCCTAATAAGTTGCTAAAAGTGGCCAATTAAAATTATTTATTACTGGGTTAAAAACAAAGTCCATAACTTTATAAAAACGTTTTATTACTCTAATCAAAGGTTAATTCTACATCATTTGACGTTTATGTTGATGGTTCTGGTTCGTTAGAAACAAGGAAATAATATTTTTCTTGCTTTCCTATTTGATCCAGCACTTCCATGGGTATTTGGCAAGAAGCACACGACTGCGGAATCGAAGTACGTATTATAAAGTTATAATTTTTGCCTTTTCTAATATTTAGCATTGTCAATAATTAAAAGTTGCTGAAATTGTGGCTAAAATGTTTAGCCAATATTATTTGATATTTTTGGCTAAATCGATCTTAAATGTTGCCAGATATAGCCAAAAAATGGCTGACTTGGCAACACTGGGTGTAGACACTTAGACAGTGTTGCCAGCTCCGGCAAAAGATTTTAGACGGCACGTTGTCTGAAACGGGAAGATTTTCAGAGTAAAAGGACGGTTTTTACACACTTTCAGAAAAGGAGGATGTTATGGATAGTTTATTCATAGCTCTATCTATACCATAATAGTATTGGCTAATTTTTAATAGCAAGTGAGCAAACAAAAAATGTGTACGCATGTCCTTTGGTTTACCATCTTTGATTCTGGTTTTACAATGTGTTATAGATTTTTATAAAACAACACCAACAGTGCATGCGTAGACACAGTCCAAAGCGCACGAAGTGACTCTGAAAGTCACGGAACCGGTCGAGATCGCGCTACTCGACTGATTTAACATAAATGAAATCGGTTTCAAAATTGATTATATTAAAAAAAAGACAATTACTAAATCGACAAATAAAAGCTATAGAGTTATCAAACCTGCTCACATAATTTCACGAGAATCGGTTGAGAAATGCGACCTGTAGAGGAAAACAACCAGGCTGAAGCAGAGACGCTGCGCTCGCACTGCATGCTCGTTCGGTCAATGAAACGTTATATACCACATTGCCTGCAAGTAAATCTCTCAAAGAAAACATAACCTTATACGTACCTCCAATGAGAGTCCACCAACATACAAAAAAGGAAACCATGGATTTCAAACAACGCCAAAAAACTAATAAACTATATACTTGTACTATGGAAAATATATGTGTTAATTGGGCTTGACGAACACTACAATATCGACAAACAGTACATAAGCACATCAGGTACTTCATCACTATAAGCAGAGTTATCACATAACATCACCATGGATTTTGTCCCCATCACTCCATGCTACTCAACTTGCTGTCATGATTATTATCATGGACAAAAAATATGAAAGAGTACTGAAACTACTTCCTTAGGAACTTCACATATGGCAATATATTCTTATTCAGCAGTACTCAAAGCTATATTACATTAATTCCTAGATTGCCAAGATATTGCAGCACCACCAAAATTAATGGTAAACCCAGGAAAAGATTTTGCTGTCATGACGTATTCCCATTCGGAATCTGCGTAAGGTTACAAAGGTTTCTTACACTTTTTGTAATGTAACAGAGCGATATTTCTACCGTCCCCTTCAGATAACAGAGAACGCATTTCAGCACGGCCATATGAGTTGAATCATTGCCGTTATTGAACTGACCCCCCATTCTGGGAAAGAGTGCAGTCTGTATGGCACCACGAATTTATAACAAAATCCCAAAATTGTTGAGAGATTTAAATATCAATGCATTCAAAATTAAATGTAAAAAATTATTAGTTGATAAATGTTATTATAATGTGTATGACTTTTTAAATGATAAATTTTAATTAACAATAATTGACAATTAACCAATGACATAATCAATATATTTATAAAATTTAATTGAAATATAATTTTAAAATATGACATTATAAAAATTCTGGATGACATTGATATATTGTATTTTGTGTTTAGTGTGAAATAATAGTTTTTAATATTTTATTTAAATTGATGTAATTGTTAATATTTTAATGCTTATGGGTATAATTTTGCCTGAAATAAAAGAATTTTGAATTTGAATAAGAATGTACGGTTGCTCCATCTCGTCAAAATTGTACGCCTACATAGGCAAAACATGGTGGAACAATTTTAAACCCAACAACTCTGTGCATAACCATTATATTATGTATAATTTACCCATGTTTTGAACAATAAATATATCTTTATCTTTATCTTTATTGAATTGAATGAACGTGAAAGCCGGTTAAAACACCGATTGAGGTCACTCAATCGGTGTTTTAACCGGCTTACATTCTAGCATTTTACTTAGCACACTTTTCCTGAATCATAGTCAGAATCCAGGGAAAGATGGATCTCTTGATTATCCCGATCAATCCCTATTCCAAAACATTATCTTGCTTCATTAAGGTCCTTAATTTTAAAAGTACTAGCTATCTGGTCTTTCACCTTTTTAGTTGCTATCAAATTATTTGTAAAATATAAAAATCATCCATGGATCATAATTAGATCGCGTAAAACCCATTTCCTGAATGGGGCCATGAAGTTTTTCGTTCCAACATCGAGCCGCTTGTTTCAACCTATATAAGGATTTCTTTAGCTTGCAGATCTTGCGATCTTCCCCCCTTTGAGAGAAAATATCTGTTTCTTCGATATAAGTTTCGTCCTATTTATATCCATTAAGGAAAGCAGTAGTCACTGTCAAGAAAAGTCTTGATGGTTTTCTTCAATTGTTTATTTGTAACTTGAGTAGATAGGTAGGTACAGTACGTAATTATTTTCTGAGATGTACATGAAACTGGTTACAAATAATTTATCTTACTTTTGAATGAAATGAAACTTTTTACAATATCTTGGTATCGACTCTTCTTCGTTAGCTTTATTCTTTTACAATTTTCTTATAGGTTATCAAAAAAAAAAATGTTTATGCCTGATAGATTAGCTTTTACCACTATCTCACCTGATGGTAAGTGATGATGTGGTCGAAGATGTTGATCAGGCTAACCTAGAAGTATAAGTAAGATAATGCTTGCTTTATAAAAACTCTCTCCAATCCTCCTCCGTTTCGTGGCGCTAGTGTCGTTCTATATCCAGTCTGTCCACTCTAGCTAGCATCATCGGATTACTTGTCTTATGCGCAATCTATCGAAATATAATAACAACTTAAATCAATAGATGGCAGCATAGGTCTTAAAATTACTAATACTGTCACTACATTTATTTTAAATGATACTTGATAAAATTACAATTACTTAATTGAATGTAGCTGCTTGGTTACTTATATAATTTGTCTATGGTAGGTTTTACAAATTGCTTAAGAAATACATACATTATACAATACTATAATAGGTACCTAGGACATATAACTGTTAGAGCCGATTGGCGACAGTCACATTTATGTGATGTGTGTCCTTTTCAGCTGCCAGCGCCATTAGTATGTCTATATGTGAATAAATGGTTTATTTGAATATATTGAGCCTGAACAATTTTATTTTTACTTTTTCTGCACGTGCAGAAAAGGATTTTATGATGTTATTCATAATATATTTTTTTTAACCTTTTCTGCACGTGCTAAAAAGAAATGTTCGAAACATATTTTACAAATGTATTAAAATCCATCGATCGTCACCGTAACGGTAGAGTACCTATCCGTACTGCGTAGAAACAGCACCCACCGTTTTGTCTGTGCTGGAAACCACCCGTCGCCATCTGACTTCTGAAATTTGTAGTTTTTTTCTTTTTCATGGCCTAGGGGAATTTTCTTGGTAAAATATTGTTATAATTAAAGCATCGAAATAAAATAAGAATTATTAGAAATTTATGGCATTACTCATGAAGTCCAGATAACGAGAGAATGCGTTTGAAAGTTCAAGAATATACTGCGTTCAAGTGATTCACATAGCGGACTACGGATTTCATGAAATCTCGTGATCCTCACGCGTACCAACAAACAGATCGAGATATATAGTAAATACATAATGGAGATGATTCACTGAAAAGATATGTTGGAAGGGCTGAAATGGTACAATTTTGTCAATAATGCAAAGAAAGGCCGACCTTGTGAAAGAAAGGCCCAGAATTGGCCCCCAGGGGTCATTCTGGCAATAGTAATACCGATATTCATTAGTCATTGACAGTCAAGACAAGCCTGACAACATACATACAGTGCGTTCGGAAATCAGTGGGTAGTTACAAAGCTGTGGTACACAGTCAGAAACCAGCTAGGGACTAGGCATATCGATTTTAAATAGCTTTATCGAAAAAACAAATTTATTTGGAATAAAAATATTTTTTAGGGTTCCGTACCCAAAGGGTAAAAACGGAACTCTATTACTGAGACTTCGCTGTCCGTCCGTCCATCTGTCATCAGGCTATATCTCAAGAACAGTGATAGCTAGACAGTTGAAATTTTAACAGATGATGTATTTCTATTGCCGCTATAACAACAAATACTAAAAATAAAATAAAATATATTTTTAATGGGGGCTCCCGTACAACATGCCTGATTATTTTACCGTTTCTTGCTCGATACTAATAATGGTGACAGGTAGACGCTTTAACTATTCATTCAGTTTGATTGAAGGGCGATTAGATCAAGAATCGATTTTGGCAAGGTCGATTTGATTTTTTTGGATGAGAATTGACATACTGCACCCCACCTTGGTTTCCAATCCAACCATGGTGTACGACTATGTAGACAGTTGTTTGTTACCAAATCTCGTTTGACCTTCCAACGCACTTGGTGTCAAGTCTGAAAATCAATATGAATCTACACTGGATTCGGAATTGTCAATTTTAACAGTTTTGGTAGTCTACTAATTTCACATCGTTCGTAACAAGTCGATGTTATCTATACAGATTTCAATAAAGCTTTCGATAAAGTTTCTCAAAGCAGCTTCTGCAGCCAAGAAAGGAGCAAAATTCAGGTATATGATGACGTAAAGAACCTTTGCAAGCCTTTAGCAATGGAAGTACGGGAACTACTACGTCGTCACACCGAAAGAGAACAACAAAACCTATGGAGTTATATAGAGGATTGTCAACAAACAAAGACCATTTTCCCAACTCTAAACAAGAAGCTGACAAATAACCTGCTGAAACTAAAGCGTGAGGAACTGTCACTGTCATTCTTATCGACGACATCCTCACCACCATCACACGCGTTACTGGAGCAGCTATGCCAGCGACCCAAAGTCCTTCTCCGCTACATTAAGGAGTTGAGATGGCTTGGTTAGACGCTGGCAGGGGAAATGCACAAAACACTCCAAGCGTTACGTCAATGCAGGACATTTCACCCCCAAATAGAATAAGAAGAATAAGCTGCCTCTGCAAAAGCTAAAAAGCTCTGGGTTCGCAGGTTCCATGTTGGATTGGATTGGTTCCAATCTTATCAATACATGTTTTATGTAGTCATCGGATATGAATCAGAATGCCTCAACATAACTTCAGGAGTTCCTCAGGGATCTCCTTTAGAACCTATTTTATTTAATATATTTTTAACGAACAGCCCTGGACCCCAATTCTCTTAGCTATTGACCTAACGCCACACTACTGCGATGCTTCTGCGATCGAACTGTGTCAAATTCGGTAGTCTGCTAATTCTAGCTCTTAATCGCAGTTGTATAGCAATCGCGTCGCTATCATATGGCTATGCTATGGCTTGCAAATGCTGCCACTGAAATAATAATGAGAACTTCTATCAATCCAGCATCAGTCAAAACATCAATACAGTGGTTTACTAGCAAACAATACATTAAATAAATTTATTTAAATCCTCCAGAATATTGTATGCCACTGTAGCAACGCAATCAAATACCAAATATACCAAATATGTCAAAAACTATTGATAGCAAGTCACTGACTTGCGATTGAACCTAAATAGCGGGCAGACTACGGATACTGTCAGTAACTACAATTGTCATGCAATTAAGTTGCGTTAACGCCGTTCATTAGCTAAGAGAAACGGGCCCCTGATGTTTTGTCCATTAAATTCCCTTCATGTTTGTAGACGACTTTATGATATTGAAAACAGAACGAAGCATGAAAGATACTATTTTATTACAAGATGATATAATCTAGTCATAGATGGACTGGTGTAATCAAAACTGTATGCAACTGAACCATGAACAATTTCCTTATATGAAATTCACTAGCAACCATAATAAAATCCCTTCTAATTACTATCAATGGCGAAATAATTAGAGAAGATCATATCGTATATTACTTAGGAGTTCATTTTAATAGCAGGCTCACGTTCGTCCCATGCCTAGATCACATAATTAGCAAAGCATCAAGAATGCTTTGATTTGTACTAAGAAAGTCCAAGATATTCAAAAATATCAGAATTAAAATAATACTTTAAAACAGTCTTGTAAGAAGTCATCTAATTGCCTATCGCCGGCGGCAGCGACAAACTACCCAGTTGCCCACGCGTAGTTGGCAACCATACATACAGTCGGAAACGCTCACCGCTGTTGCCACCGCATAATGTTTCATCAATTTCAATTCGACTTCGGCGGACGTATGGAACCTTGCGATCTTCACGGCGTTTTCTGCCTTGCACTGCCACATTATGGAACTAGCTGCCATGTGAAGTATCTCCGAACCGAAACAATTTAGGAGCATTCAAGAAGAGAGCATATTCCCTCATCAAAGGCCAGCAACGCATCCTTTAGACCTCTAGTGTTGCGGATGTTCGTGGGAGACGGTGATCACTTACCACCAATGAGCCGTCTGTATGCTGGTTTGCCCTTCTATAAAAATATGCTCGCCTGTCAAGAGCGCTGGAAGATCAAACAAAGTTTGTTGGCAAACCCTTATCTACACAAGTAAACCATGGTTAGCTACCCTGGGAGGCTGGTTGCCAAGTGACTGTGTAGCACAGCATAGAGATTCAAGTGCCAATTTTGAAACTGCAACCAACGCTATTATTGTAAAACGAACGCACTAATGATTGAGTGTCAACGTCAAAAATGTCAAAATTATTTGCAAATTATTTTTGAACAATTTGTCGTAAATATTGTACGCAAATCCGCAACAAAATAAACAAAGAAATTGCGTGTGAAAAAAAAATACATATAAACTTTGTTCTGTGTATATCTTGTTCATACAGAAAAAATGTTGGCTACATTAAGGAAGAAGTTGATCGGTCCAAATGCCGTCTCCGATTCTAAAGAAAACCATAAATCGTATCTAGTTTTGTTATTCGCAGGATTACTCGAGGAAGTTTTATTTTGGAGAACAATGTGGCTTTCTTTTACATTCATTATTCTCTATCAAGTTGTTTTTTTGTAAGTATTGAAGATTAGTTCTAATTCCAATATTTTTACCTAATCAAACAACTGGCCAACTTCAAGAACTATCCTAAATCTTAACCTTGATGTCAC
Organism: Plagodis pulveraria; assembly: GCA_963890685.1. NCBI lineage: Eukaryota > Metazoa > Arthropoda > Insecta > Lepidoptera > Geometridae > Plagodis > Plagodis pulveraria. Next base: position 21,865,226 of record OY982957.1, read on the forward strand.
TAACTTATATATTTAAACTTAACACTAATGCTAGCTGACCATTAGTAATCAATGTACTATTTCTTTTTCAGGGTTTGTGTGCAGAGACAAATCAGCTTATTTCAATTTATAATATGTTTTTCTATAACTATACTCATTATGGATGCTTTTGAAGCATGGCTGAAATATAAACACAGAACAACATTTTTGAAAAGAATTTCAAATGTAGGATCCACTAATTTGAATGCAACTTGGACTAAATTCAATCAATGGATGAAGAGGCGGTGGTTGGACTTTGTTTTTATAAGAGAAACTAATCATACCAAAGTGAGCACATATTATAATGTGTAGCATAGTATTGACACTGCAAAGAAATATTCTGTAGGGTAATGAAATAAGACAAATTATGTATTATACTTTGGTGGCTATGGGCCCGTAACTTGTATAATTTTTGTCTTGAATTCTCTAAGTTTGAATTCCAACCATTTTCATTTGATTTCAAAGTTACTTGCAGTTTTAATTTGCGTGGTTATGGGTTAATAGAAACCAGACATAGTGCAATTAAGGACAAATTTATTTATAACACTGTCAAAATGTCTGTACACCTTGCAATAATGTGCCTACTCTCCCTTCACTCTTAAAACTATTGGCATCGGCGATGATGATAACAATAGAATTTCATTCATAACTAGGACATAGTGGTCCTGACGATGCCAACCAATTAATTTGTTTTCTCATCAAATCATTTTTGTGGTGCTTAGTGCACAGATGTGTGAAACAAATTTATTTAAGTTATGTACTGAAATAAGGTACTCATTTCCATCAATTCAACAATAACTAGTTTTGTGTGTTATGTCAATATAATTTTCTTTTCCAGGCATTTCTAATGGGCAATATTGTACTGGGAACAATATTTTTCTTTGGAAAATACATCAGTGGTTACTTATTAACGTATCTTCTTTGCATGTTTATTTGCTTTGCCTACAAATTGGCTCCACCAGTATTAAAATTATTCCGAAACGTTTTGCAAGATATTGGTAAGTTCTCATAATATATAAATATATGAAAATAAAAATAACCTCTTAGAACAAAAATTATTAGAAAGATATCCACAGATGCAGCTGTGAGAGATATCTGTACGGATTTCTAATTAAGTATCTATGCATCTTTTTCTGATTTTATACAACATTTGCAAATGCTCGGCTGACTAGCTACCACCGACCACCACCAACAGCATGTTGTGGCGGCTGACCTTGAGAGCCAAGCATCTTTGACCATGTCATCACTTACCATCGGGTGAGATGGTAGTCACAGGCTAGCCTAACAGATTATTTATATATATTAAATATTCCATAAATTTTTGTAAATAATATTAATATGCCATTTCAATCAAAGAGACTGCAAAAATACCCTTGTATTTGCCAAAGAGGTAGGCAGAGGTGTCTTAACACTTGGTAAGTAGTATTTAGTACAAGTGGGCAAGCCTATTGCAATCTACTGCGCATAATTGCAGACTCCAGACAGTTTCTGTTTTTTTTGTCAGAATATCCTGGAGTTTCGACATTTCAAAGTAATGCTTTATAAACACACACACCCCAACGTCAGTCAGACTCTTTACAGATTTCCACTTTGTCAATCAAGAACTTTTGTCTACAGTACATAATAAAAATAATAAAATAATATTTTTAATGTTTTAGTGTTAATTTTTTTTACATAAGGCCATTGTGACATAGGGTCACAATATAACAGTTGGTTGATTTCTTGACATTTTGTCATTTGGACAAACATTAGGCAAAGCCAGTTCTCATATTTAATTCAAAAAAATGTAGTTGGCTGATACTCCAAACTATAATCATTCATATATATATAACATAAAACAACTACAATAATTTACATTTATTAAGTTGATGCAATAATAGTATTATAATAATAGTAGTACCTAGTATTTAACATTGACTGGCAGTTAAAGAACACCAATAATGACAAAACAGAATTAACCTATGGTTCCACGGCCCACATAATCACCAAGATATAAAATAGTAATTATATACATTTTTAAATCTTGAGGCAAAGAAGGGTTTAACCTCTTGGAATAGGACTGGCCCACTATGGCCAATTTATGAATGAAATTCTATTGTTATAATTATCGCCGATATCAATGGGTTAATGATAAACTGTTTGTTTCAGAATCAGACACAGAGTTAGAAGGCTTAATGCCAGAAGCCTCAGACATAGACATAAAGCTGTTAAATATTGAACCTGAGAAGAATCCATTGATAGATGAAAGGCAGAGCTTGGGTAAGATAGTAATTAGAACCTGTCATGGCAGTAAAAACAGTTACATTGCTTGTAACTTGGACTTGCCACCATGTATTATTCCTTTTGTGACAAGCTCTCATGGTAAAATTATGATATAAGTAAAAAGTACGGAATACAAAAGTTCCTCACAATGCAACATAGAAAATGAATAACCAAATCAGTGGGATAACATTAAGTACTTTCCTGATGTTCTTTTTGCTGTCACATCATGTTCCATAATACATGACAGACATTTTCTATCTGCTTAAATTAAATCATCTCATGGGCATAGACCTACTGCTTCCTCATGCACCTACTGCGACAGAGTTCACTGCTACTTGAATGATCAGGTGCAACCTCTATGGATGATTCTATTTATGACTACATTCTAGCAAGCCTTGCGACAAAGTGGGTCACATTACAATAAAGACTCACAATTTGACTTTATCCTCAGGAAAAACAGTTTTGCCAGTTGTGATCTGTGCAAATGTCCTAAGCACATTCTTTGTGTTTTGAAACAAATAGAATTCTTTGTGTGTGTTATGTGCACAAAACACTTGAACTCTATTTTATGACTTCTGTTACATTATAGCAAGCATTGCATCCCCAAATGAAAAAAAGAAACGCTTTTACAGACTTCTGGCAACCAGATGATGTGACACTAGAAGAAGCAAGTGACAGTTCTGAAAACAGCAGCTCAATAGTAACAAATTTCTCAATGGATAAAGTGGAAACACTTCAAAAAGACGTAGAAACATCTGACTCCAGTGAAGATGAATACATACCTCTTGGTAGGTACATAAAGTAAACCCAATCAACCCAAACGAATCATTATCACAATCTCATTTGGCCTTATGTACCTACCTATTTTAAATAATTTTTTGGTAAGTTACAACAAAACAAGAAAGCATGTCAAATTATGTAAAAACAATTTAATTATCTTTAGATAAGTACAGCAGTTTACTTGATATGAGATATAATATTCATTTTGGCCCACTATAATTATCATCGGATTCATCAGCTAAAATTAACCCATTGACATCGGCGATAATTATAACAATAGAATTTCATTCATAAATTGGCCATAGTGGTCCAGTCCGATTTCAACTTATTTAAATTATTCAATCTGCTCAATATATTATAGTATATAATTAGTTAAGTTTAAAAATATTGCACATTAAAAGTGATGTAATAATTGGTTTATAGTACAACAAAATGAGCAGCTGCAGTCCACAGTTGAAGTTGCTGAATCTTCTAACACTTGGGGAAGCAGTGCTTACAATGCATTTTGGAATATCACAGGAGCAGTGGCTAATATGGTGCAGTCGGATAAGGACAATAAAAGGAAGCGCATATCTAGTATAGATTCTTCAGATGGCTTCGAAATTATAGATAAAAATGAATTAAATCAAAAATAAAAACATATCAATAGATTTGTGTTTTCAGTTTGTGTGATAATGTCATTTATTTAGTCATGTTAACCTATTTATGCTTAATTAAACATTTTCGTTGGACAATTGTCAATTTTAATTTTTATATATTACATGACATATCTTCTAGCTTTGCCATTAGTTGTTTGTGCTGCATTTTCAAAGCCTTTAGCCTAACATTGTTCAGTGTATTCCGTGCCACAAGGGCCTCCAACATTGGCCTGGACATCTGTAAATAAAATAATACCCTACTTGATTATTTTATCTAAAGCTATTATAATATAAAAAGAAGTCTAATATTGAAGACGTTTCCATCACTCATGCTTGGCAAAAGTTTAGTATTTAACTTAAAATGCGTGTCGTAAATTCGATTTTGTAGCCCATTTGAAATCAGTAGGAGGGAATTTGAAATTCGAACTTGCTTTCTAAACATAATACTCGTACTTAGGCAATGTTACATTTTATACATTACATAAAGGCACACACCTACTGGTAATACTTATAACGAGTAAGTATTTTTTAAATATTTTTATGTTTGCAATAACGCCTGCTATGCGGATTACATTACAAAATCACAAATATACGATAGGAAAAATTTAAGTCATGTGCGCGATTCGAACCCGCGTCCATCCACCCCTTTAGCCGGAGTATGCTCTAACCAATTGAGCTAACATGACTTGACGTCATAACTCAAATCTTTCCTATCATTTAACCATCGTATTGGGATGGAGCGACGTTGTACAACGTAAGTTTTACTATAGACGTCGCTCCATCCCAATACTGGACAATTTTTTTTCGAATCCCGCACATAACTTAAATTTTTCCTATCGTATATTTGTGATTTTGTAACGAGTAAGTATATTATTTTATTTATTCACAGCTATGTTAGCACAAAAACACTTGCAGCTAATTTAAATTTGGCTACATAGGAATCGGTAGGTGCGAAGCGGTTAATACAACGATATTGAACTAAAAGTTTCTCCTAAATAATGTAGGGCGCACACACGAACTGTAAGTGCAGTTCGTAGGTGCTCCTTCAATAATTGTATTTATTTTTAAAACATTCTCGAACTACTACTCTTGATATATGCCTTTTACCATGATCGATTGGGAGTTACCGATGAAAATGTACCGCGCAGGCCCCTCATCTCTCGGCAATAATATCGCACAGCGAGTGTCACTAGAAATATGGACTATAAAACAATTAAATTATTTTTCAGAGGGCTCCAAGTCTAATACATGAGACGTAAGTCGAAGAAAAATAACATCATTTCGTATCCATGGCTAGTTGACTCTCAGATGTTTTCTCAATGGGAGGCCACCTCCACGGCCCTGTAAGATGCATACTTCAGGGCATTTTGTGTGCAGGTGGTCGGGCACTGGGGACATGTCAGTAAGTGTGCAATATTTTGCTCAGGGGCACCACAGTCACATTCCACATCTAACTTGTCTTTTATTCCCCATTTGGCCAGGTTGCTTTTGCAACGACCAACTTGAAGAAAAATAACTGCACCCTGGCATTTGGATTATCATCGTGTAGAACTCATTAAGTAAGACACAAATAGGTATATATATCTTTGATAATAACAAACATTTTTAGAAAACATTAAATTAATATTTTAGAAAAATACTTAAACCCAGGAAATTGTTTTCTTGATTGTGCGCTCAAAGAGTCAAACCTCCTATCCTGAGGGTGCTCCGTGTAGAAACGAAACGCGTCGAAAATTATTCCGGTTTGGCTGTGTTGCTTTTGTGACGTCACGTCGGCTTATTGGAAAAATGAGGCGGAATTGTACCTAAATATATTTAATACAAATTTTAAGTATTTTTCTAAAATATTAAAATATTAATTTTAATTATTATCATGCATAACAAAATATATATATTAATTTAATGTTTTCTTAAAATAGTTTTATAATATTTGTTATTATTATATATGTGTTTCCGAAAAGTAACGCCTGAATCTATCCATTAGGTTTATATTTTTATTCGTTATATTTTTAATATAAAAATAAATTAATAGCGTTGCTAGCAAAGTGGTAAACTAGACCATTTATGTTTTCTCAAAAAGTAAACCAGTTAGGAATATTATATATTGAACTATATCCTCTATACAACTATTCTATGATGTAACTAAAAAATACTCAAACCGCCGAAAACGAAAACAACAAAGCACCTCTCCCCACTTCGTTCGCATTTATTAGATTTGCATGACTAATGTTGAAAAAGAAAAATGTCCAAAAGTGAAAGTTAATATAACCAAGTACGATAGTAAAAATATCCAACAAGAAAAATTACCAATATTAAAAATGCCCAACAAGAAAAATTTTCAATAATAAAAATATCCAACAATAAAATTGCCCTATAATAAATATATAAAACAATAAAAATGTACAAAAATAAAAACTTCCAATGAAAAGAACTACCAATTCAAATACTCGTAAATATATAGGTTTATATGAAAGGCTTCTTATTGTTAAGCGGATGTAACGCATCTCAGTCAGGTCTGCTTTTACATTTAGTGTCAAGTTTTGAAACAATGATAACCGAGAGTTCGAATCGAGAGATTCGAATGATGAGCAGTTCCATCTCATTTGCAGTTCATAGGTGTATAACCCGCTCGTCTATTGTTTCAAAACTTAACACTAAGGGTGCGTACCATTTGAGTGAGATTCGCTAAAAACGATCACACTCCTAAAAAGTTTTCCACATGGGTCTTGGCGTTATTTTCGCCTTAAACGCAACATCTAATGTCAAAAGTGACAGAAGTGGCAAATTTTAGTGGCATTCTTAGCGTCCTTATCCAAAAATGGAACGGGGATGACAGTTACAAACGATCACGTGATCACAACCATAGACGCAGAATGTGATCAAAATTATCGAAAATAACGTTCTTAGCGATTAATGGAACATACCCTTAATGTAAAAGCAGACCTGACTGAGATGCGTTACATCCGCTTAACAATAAGAACTTAAGAATAACAGTTCCATGATTCGAATACCGCTTGAGTTACGCTGACACGGCTTAAACTTCACCGCACGGTGGTAGGGCATTTTGTGAATGCCCAAGATTTCATTTCTCGGCAGATTTCATACCATTCTCAAGTATGAAAGCTGCCGGGAGGCGTTTTGGCAGCTTTCCTTGAGAGCCAGTAATTCTAAGGTTCGTTTTAGTCTCACATTGACCATTAGCACTGCAAGGTCAATATGTGACGTGGGTCGGCACCAAGCTGTGCGCGGGCAAACTCATCCCACGCTGACCGCTGAACGGTCTACCTCCGACCACATTCAGTGATCCTTGCTCACGCGGAGCCCACACTTATTTTTTTAACTAACATTGCGGCTGTATTAGTCAGTAATGCCAGTGATTGGCGTGAGGCTAAAGAGATTCGAGCTGACGGACATCGCTGACACAGCCACTCTCAGATATTCGGCGCTGACCGTCAGCGCCTCAGTCAGTGAGATTAAGTCCAGTCTAAGTTATATTATGTCTGTTTACAATCCTCGTTCACATCATTTACCAACGACTGAGATAGTAGTGAACGGGTGACCATGCAGCTCTTAAAAAAGGTAGGCTAGGCTAGTAAGGCTTAAATTATGGCCGGTCTACGCTTCCTTTCAAACGGGTTAGGAGCTCGACGACGCTTCCTTAAGAAGGTGCACCAATTAGTTGCGTCATTTCCATCTACAGATACTCTATCTTAAAAGATACGTACGCTATTACAAAAGCAGTTTGTATTTTGGGCATATCTATACTTGGACATTTTTCTGGTTGGGCATTCCTATTTTGTATATTTGTTTCTTTTTCTAGTTGGACGTTCCTATATGTGGACGATTTCCGATTGGGCGGTTATATAGTTGGACATTATTTTTTTATATTAGTTGTGCAAATCATTTATATCCCTTGGCATCGGCTGACCCACTATGGCCTATTTATGAATGAAATTCTGTTGTTATCATTATTGCCGATGTCAATGGGTAAGGCCAACGATCAAAGAGCGTATTATATTTAGGTAAATGCGACTGAGGGGCGCGGGGCGCACTCATACAGACAGCACGTGTGGGATCGGGTGCGCAAGCGAGGGCGGGCGCGGTGAGTGGGGGCGGGTTACGAGACACGAACGGGCCGACCCGTGAAGTAGAAGACGTTGACGGTTGTGTCTATTTTACAAAGCCAATTGGGATTTATGTAAAATCCGTGTATATTTCACTACATTGAAATCCGTCTCACTCGTATACGGGTATCACTATCCACAATTAGAGATTTGTTGATTAAATAAAGCAAGTGGTACATACTTACCTACAATACAACACAAAATCTTAATATGCCAGTTTAGTTTTAGGGATGGACCCCATATCAAAATTGGTTTAAAATATATAACTTTGACAGCCTTAAAACACACATGAAATGTAAAATTAGTTATGTATGTATAATGTACCTTGTCCACAATATGCCCAATGGCTATAGTCCTGACTGCTGCATTATGTTGTTTATTGATAATATCATCTGTATCACTTTGACTAGCTTCATTGTTGAAAGCTTCATCTTCTTCCTCTTTTAATATGGCTGGCAGTTGGGTCAATGTCTGGAAAATATAACAAAAAATGTTTAAAAAAACCCTGCAAAAGAAACCCCTATTAAGTGTAAAATGTCTAAAAAATGAAAGAAATGACTAAAAAATATAAGAATCATTCTATATCCTCCTGCTTGATGACATAAAAGATGAAAATGCGCCTGATGAGCAGCATGCCACCACTTACAATGTCAGTGGGGTGTTGCACAACAGGTGCCTTATTGCGCGTAAAGATGGTAAGGAATTCAATAGGACTCCTTACTAAATATCTGAAAGGTAGTATCTATAATAGCCAAAAGAGCATTCTTAAGGGTGAACTGGCCGGCCCGTTCTCCATACAAAGGTCATAGCGTGATCACTCCCTTATTTGAGGATTTAGGTCCAAAATAAAGCATTATACCGATTGATCTCGTCATTATCGAGGATTGTATGATGCCGAAATTTTAATAAAATAATTAACTTGAGAATTATGAGCCTCGAAACATTTTCATATAAAGTTTTCGAGGCTCATAGCTTACAACTTAATTATCTTTTAAAAATTTTGGCATCATACAAGCCTAGATAACGACGAGATCAAACGGTATTATGCTCAAGTCTAGACTTAAAATTTCAAATAAGGGAGTGATCACCCTACGACGTTTGTATGGAGAAGTGACCGGCTAGTTTAATCTTAAGGAGGATTTGCGCCATAATTCTTATACCTCAAAATTGTTTGTCATTAGTGAGTCGCTTTTGGATATAATCTCCATTTCTATTTCTCTCCTGCTTTGTGTAGAGCCTTCATTGACTGATTGAAAGCAAGTTATTTGAACCTGAAATAAAATTCAAAATATTTAGTAAGCAAATATCTGTCATTACACTATATATATATACATATGATAAAAAAAGATAAGAAACTATAATCTGATTTGGTGCTTATGGCTAGACTGGCATCGCGGTGTGAAAAGCGGCGAAACGCTCGAACCTTTCTTTTCGGAACTTTCCAAAGTGGAGCGCGGCTTTCATTTGGGTACTATGAAATCAAATGTTTATCAAAATATTGATATGGTTGAAAAGGACTTATTTCTAGAAAATTCTTACTTTAACTGATAATGGTCAGTGTGTTTCAGCATCACGGTACTGACTTCAAGGAGTTATTTCATACATTTCTGAGTGGGTACATTTTTTTTATTTTATTTATTGATGCATACTCCTAACAAGATCAATTCGCCTAAAATACTGTTCACCAATTACAAGTTCCAATTAAATCATCCAGGAAGCAAAAACATCATTCATTTAATTGACTGTAACTTAAAAACAATTGAAAAACTTAAATTTAAATGGAGCCAACTTGGACGTATACTCTAACCAACAAAATAAGATTTATCAAAAACAATTTATATATTTATTTTTATATGTTATTGTGACCAAACAAGCTTGAGGCCCACCTTATGTTATGCGGAATAACCTCTGTCTATAACAATGCATTTCATCACAAGTCATGAATTGCACTGCGCCCGTCACCTTTAGACATTTGTTAAGTCTCATGTGCCTGTAATTTCACTGGCTCTCAAGGACTGCTGCCGGAACACGCCGTCAGGTGCTTGGCAGATTTTCTATTTGAGGGTGGTCGCTAGCCAGGCGGGCATTCGCAAAATGCCCTTCCACCATGCGGTAAAGCTCAAGCCAAATTTGGAATAACAACCACGTAAATAAACTGTTAAATGATATACCAACCCCAACCTTTGTTTAAGTTTGGTACCTACTATTTTTTTTTATTTGTATTCGAATTGTATTTAATTATAATTGACATTGATTTCAGTAACTTATTTGCCTAATTTATTTTTATTGTGTTAGATTTTATATGATGTTTTTCAATATTAACATTTTATATATTTTTTTGTATATCTTATGATTAGTAATTAATAATATTCTGTAATTAATAATCTAATAAATGTAATTGGCAATAGCCATACTAATTATGTAAATAAATAAAATAATAATGGTTGTCCTAGTAAGAGTGCAGTTTTTAAATTTAGTGTTATTAATTTTTTCGTTGTAGTGGCAACTCGGTAATTTAGAAGCTGTCACATGTGTTTATTCCGATTATTAAAAATGGACCGCTCTCAGAAAGAACAACGCGTTATAATTGTGAAAACTTATTACAAAAATTTGGAAAGATATGCTAAGACCGCTCGCAAACTTTTAGTAGTCGCAAAAGTGCGCCTTGTGTCAATCATTTGAAGAGTGGTCGAAAAATTTGAAGAAACTGGGTCGGTTATGTACAGTAACACTCCTGTGCGTCAATGTACCGATCGGTCTCTCGAAAACATTGCTGCTGTAAACGAGAGCGTCGCTGAAAACCCGAAATATCAATACCGCATCGTTCTCAACAACAAATTTGATGAAGTACGCACTACGTAGCGAATTTTTACTTAAGACCTCCTACTCCTTCATGCATACAAAAATCAGCTAACACAGGAGCTCAAACCAGCAGATAATGGAAAGTCCCGTTAATTCGTTCAATGGGTAATGGAGCAAAATTAATGCCAATTTTTCGAAAAAAATCATCTTCTCTGATGAAGCGCATTTCCATTTGAATACACAAAATTATCAAATTTGAGGCTTAGAAAATCCTCATGCAATTCACGAGAAACAAATGCACCCACAAAGAACAATTGTCTGGTGCGGATTTTGGTCAGGCAGCGTGATTAGGCCTTACTTTTTTGAAGATGAGGCCGAAATTGCTGTGAATGTGAAAGGCATTCGTTACAGGAACATGATAAGGGAGTTCTTGTGGCCTTAACTAGACGGCATGGATCTGGACGGCATGTTGTTTCAGCAAGATGGCGCCACCTGCATAGCGCGCATGAAACAAACAATTAATTGTAGCAACAATTCCCAGAACAAATTATCTCAATAAATTCTGATGCCCACAGGCCACCAGGATCCAACCAGGATTTAACGCCTTTTATTCTTTGGGGTTTTCTAAAATCTCAGGTTTATGTGAATAAACCAAAAACAATTCCTGAGCTCAAATCAGAAATACAACGCGTCATCGGTGGGATACAGCTACAGCTGTCTGAAAAAGTCATGGAAAATTTCATGAAAAGAGTAATGGCCTGTCATCAGAGCCATGGGGGCCATTTGACGGATACTTTATTCCATACTTAATCGGAACATGACTTTTCTTTACAATCCAATAAAAAATGCACTCTTACTGAGACACCCTGTACTAGGACTACCGAAAAAATGAAGAAGAATTTTACATACTGTAAGATACATTTACAAACTATGAGAGCACAAAAACTTTTCAAGCCATGAAGAGATCCAGAGAAAATGAAGAAGAATTTTACATACTGTATGATACATTTACAAATTATTGGAACACATTTTTTTTTCCAGGAGGAATCGAACTCGCGTCTTCCGATTTCGCATCAGATGCCTTATGCCAAAGGTAATAGGCATCCGGCGCGAAATAGGAGAACGACAACAATTTTTTTTTCCGGGAGAGAATCGAAACCTTTTCCTCCGATTTCGTAACAGATGCCTTTATGCCAAAGGGCATCCAACGCGAAATAGGAGAACGCGAATTGGATTCACACCGTGATTTTATATGAGTTTCGCTTAGCATGCGATAGTTTGTGCACTTAAAAATACAAAACATCCTCAACAGCCTTTTTTTTTATTCAATATTGTGATCAAAAGCCTTTCTTTGTTACTAGATATGTATTTACTACAGAGATGAAATTACTTAGCATTCCATAGAAGAAATGTTGAAAATAATACCGAAGGAGACTTCGTCGTCTGATCTGTTAGAAATACTGCAAATATAATTCCAACAAAACTGGCATCCATCCTCTGGTACATAAATTGTGTCGCAAGATCTGCAAAAAAGAAAAGCGAAAAAATAGTATAAACCATACTTAAACCAGATTATAGTAAAAATTAAAAAAAAAAGCTTTGTTATTGACGAACCATCTTTGTTTGGTGTGGTGTAAATTCAATATGGTCCCAAAAATTCATCACCAAAAGTGTTGAAATTGAATGCTTATAAACTGTATTAGTTTGCCTACTCAAAACCACTAACTACATGAACATTTTTATTACCAAATAAAAGTGTCAAGTAGTGCCAGAGTAAATATACAAGTCTTTAGAGATGGGGTGGACAGACAAACAGGAGAGGCACAGATTAACTATTACCATATACATCACTCTTTTACAACAAAAATAATTAATTATGCCTTTAATACCCTCCTAGTTTCATATCAGTACATAAAAAAATATCTAAGTGCTAGACTAAGTGCCACTTTATACATTTCCATCCAGTTTATATTCTTACTAGGTAAAATTGGAACCGGGTTACTGCCATAAGACAAGTGGGTAGGCTTGGTAATTAGTACTTAACATTTCACTTTGGAAACTATCGTGAGTTTTATCCATATTAACTTATTAGGAACCGGCTAGGACCTGCGTTATATTTAATCTTTCGGGTAAATATAACGCGGGTCCTAGCCGGTTCCTAATAAGTTAGTACTTAACATGTTTGGACAACAACTGACTACTGATATTATGTTAAAAATATACCTATTACTATTAAAATTGTTTAAGGACAGGAACATACTGTGACAAAAGTCGCTGACCTGGCAAGTTTTACAAGACACCTGCACACAGTTCTCACAAAAGTTACTGATGTTCTATTATGAATTATAAAAATAACAGTGAAGGATACATTTATTTCATAATTTTGTAAAATAAATACACTTTTTCAAACATTCATCTCTCACAATGATGTCGCTATGCTTCTATGTTTCCAAATATAATAACAAGAACTCTGACTATGTAATTAATAAAAGATATCTCTAATAATACGTGAATTTTGCTCATCATGCAATAGTGCTTGTAATCATATTAATAAATATGGAAAGGTAGGGACATCATTGTAAGAGTCAAGTGTTTAAAAAAGCACAAAACAAATGAGAACAGATGAAGTCTAGTAGTCTGGTTGATGACAAAGCACCTTCCTGTATGATAGATATAGTACATAATACAATTCGAGCACACAATTTTAGCTCGAAACAAGCATGTTTCAGTAGACTAGTGGTATAGACACCAGGACTAAAATCGGGGGATACAAGCTCGATTCCCACCTGGAATAAAAGTTTTGTGCCCTAATATTTTATAAGTTTGTTTTAAGATTTAATCTTTTTTCCTTTGTGAAATATCCTTGCCAGCCAAACAAGTTGAACTTCTGATCTGATTAGTGAGATAGTGCTCAAAGATAGCACATCAATCATCAAAAGAAATATTTTGATAACTTTATCTTACCCACATGTGAAGGCCAAACAGTAATGTGTGGATGGGAATGGTACCAGCCAACAACACGTAATGGCCTCCCGAGTTCTGAAGCCAGCTCCTCAGCTTTAAGTGTGGCCTGTACCAACTGTTCTTCAGATATCTCCACACGGTCTGGTTTCTTGTCAAGTCGTCTTAATATTACAGATGAAACAATGGAAACTAAAGAACCATTGTTGTGCACCTGCAAAATAATATATTATAATATTCACACAAAATGGATGTCCTATATATCATACATATGGGTTCTTATCACGCATATATGCAATGGCAAATATGCGTCGCATATTATTAAAGTAGGCTACCAGCGGCTTCAGTGTTTTGTTTGGTTCTTTTCTTACCTCACCTATGAGTAGACCCATAATTTCTTCCTTTTCCGTAGATAAGGCATGTTGCATGCACACAAGAGCTACGTCGGAAGAAAGTTCAACTTTGTCTAACATTTTATTATTTCAAGCCTGAAATAAATAACAATCGAATGAATATTATTGTTTATTTTTTTTTTTCTTTTTTCCTCTAAATTGTGAGGAATTGGCGTCGCACATTGTGCATTTGCCAGAGTCATGTTTTTATTTTTTCAATTTAAAACGGGGAAACTGATCGGTATTTATAAACAAGGATTAGATACGGATAAAAGGATAGGGTCAGGAGAGTTAAGGAATAAAATTGAGACAATTATGCTACATAAAATCATTACAAAAAAGCATACAATATATACATTTTTACAACTTAATGTCATTAACTTCAATAAATGAAGCAATGACTTTATATATAGAAATAGAATTAGAAGATAATAAACATAGTATATTAGTGGGAAGAGGTATATTAAATTCTATCAGACTTTGGTATAAGAAAGAGTAATCGTATCGTGGGCAGTTTAGGAAGATGTGATTAGCATCACCCACATCCTGCCCACATTCACAAATATTCGAATCTTTTACACGAATACGAGCAAGGTGTGCTGGACTGCACATGTGTCCTAATCTCATTCTTATAAGCACGGATGTAGCTCTCTTATTTAGTTTAGCAATGTAAAACCAGGGTTTTACTGGAATGTTGGGTTGAATGCAGTAGTAATACTTGCCCTTCAATCTAGCACCGTTTTTCCATACTTCACTCCAAGATTTTTGAAGATAAAGCTTGGAAAGAGCGGCAATGTCTTCACTATAATTTTTGTAAGGATACAAGTCACCACATTGTACGGCGCTATTAGCGAGTTCGTCGGCTTTTTCGTTACCGATTATACCGCTGTGACTGGGAATCCAAGCAAAAGAAACAGAGAGGCCCTTATTCACACATTTCAAAAGCATTTCTCGACAAGCTACAATAATCGGGGAGTATGCATTTCTTTTAAAAGGAAATCTTTCAAGTGCCTGTATTGCACTTTTTGAGTCAGAAAATATAACCGTTTTAGAAAGTTTCATTAAATTAATGTATTCTAAAGCTTTATAAATACCAAAACATTCAGCTGTAAAAATTGAAGTTTGGGGAGGAAATTTTACTTTCTGGACAATTTTGTATTGCTTATGAAATAATCCCACACCAACACAGTCGTTGTTAGAATGTTTGGAGGCATCACAATAAATTTGATGCCATCCCTGCCAATTATCATCAACTACTGAATTAAAAAAAATATTTGCCAACAAATCACCTTTATGGATCCCTAAATCAAGGTGAACGGTTGGTGAAATAATTAATGCTTGGTAGTCAGATTCAAAAAGGGACAGATTACGAGAACAGTGTGTTTGTGCATTTATTGTTTTATAATTATTGTGGGCTTGGATTAAACACGGTAGAGATTTATGTTTCCAATAAGGAGAAGAATCGATTTGCTCTATAAGGAGAAGAAGTTTTGACAAAAGTGTGTGTTCAGAAAACTGCAACATTTTACTAAAGAATCTATCGGCCAAATATTGTCTTCGTAGGTAAAGTGGAGGATCAACACATTCGACTTGTAATGCGTTTATCGGGCTGTTTTTCATTGCTCCAGTTATTATCCGAAGGGCTTTCGTCTGGATAGCATCCAATTTCTTCATTCCAGCTAGGCTACATGGTTCCAACAAGAAGGTTCCATAATCAAGAACACTTCTTATCAAGGCATTGTAGACCAACTTCAAAGAAAAGGGATGTGCACCCCACCAAACGCCCGAGAGACTTCTAAGGATATTAAGCGAGCGCTCACACTTTGCAGCAATATGAGTACAATGTGACAAACCGGAAAGTTTAGCATCAAATATGACACCCAAAAATTTTGTTTCTGTTTTAATAGGAATTAATTCCCGATTGTAGTATAGCGTAATAGGTGGAGGCATACGGTTTCTAGTGAACAACAGTGCACAACTCTTAGACACTGAAAGTTCCAAATTGTTCTTGTCTAACCAAATTTTCAGCAATGTTAAGGAGTTTGATAAGTGAGAAGAAGCTGCATTGACGCATTTACTAGAACAGTATAAAACAACATCATCAGCATACTGCAAAATATTGCACGATCCATTTAATGAGCCTTCTAGATCGTGTGAATAGATATTATACAGAATTGGACTTAGAACGGAGCCTTGGGGCAGTCCCTTCCAGATTATTCTACTGTGCGATTCTATTTTGATATACGTCCAGACAATAATTTTATGATAAAATTTGTAAGGTGTATTGGAAAAGATAATATTTCCAGCTTTCTTTTTAATAATTTTATGCTGACATTATCATAGGCGGATTTAATATCCAGGAAAACGGCTACAACTGATTCATTTTTAGAAAACGCCAATCGTATATCTGACATAAGTATGCCGATATTGTCGTATGTACTTTTTCCTTTTCGGAATCCGAATTGTGACTTTGAAAGCAAATTTTTATTTTCTATAAACCATTCTAATCTATTTTTAACTAAGTGTTCGGCAAGTTTAGCGATAACCGGCGATAACGCTATGGGACGGTAAGATGAAGGTTCAGAAGGATTTTTATTTGGCTTTAAAATTGGCAACACTATCTGTGATTTCCATGTCAATGGTATGTCAGTGTCGCTTGTCATAATTATTGAATTTATCAGTTGTAAATAATAATCTAATGTATTATCTCCAAGATTTGAAAAAAAGGAATATGGAATGCCATCTTCGCCCGGAGCTGAATCCCGAACGCTAGAAAGCACACCTTTGAGTTCATTAATAGTAAAAGGAGAATAAAGGAAGTCATTATCATTGCGGAATGGCGATTGTATAGGTTGGAACAATTCCTGTTCCGGTACAAATGGAGGCGCTAAATGGTTGAGGAATTCTTCAGACATGGATGGTGGAATTGTGCTAAAGGTGGAATCGGAGACACCTAGCCGGAAACGTTTAATTTTGGTCCACATCACTGAAGGAGGCGTTTTAGGCGAAATAGAAGTGCAGTTTTGTCTCCAACCTAAAAACTTTTTTTCTCTTAAAAATGTTTTTGTGTTAGCAGTTATGTCTATTAAAATATTGAAATTTTCGTCAGTCATATTTGTATTGTATTCTATCTCTGCTTCTTTCCTTTTTTTTACTGCCTCAGTACATTCACTGTCCCACCATGGAAGAGATGGTAATCTACCAGTAGAAGCATTCTTAAGGGGAAAAGAAGCATCAGCTGCTTCTGTAATCAATTGACATAGAGCTGTACTACATTCCTGTTTACAATTATTAGCTATGTCAGGTAAACGTTGATATTTATCCTCAGTATATTCTTTGAATATTGGCCAGTTATCTTTTATTAATCTATATTTCATTCGTGGTTTAGGTGGAATAGTTTTAACTTTGTTACCGGGGAAACATATAATTATGGGATAGTGGTCACTGCCAAAAGTAGATGAAAGAGTTTTCCATGATAGTGCAGAGGCTAAAGTTGGAGAGGTAATAGAAAGATCTACAGCACTAAGGTTTTCATGTGGTTTTGTGCGTCTAGTTGGAATACCAGTATTTAGTAAACAAAGACTGTGTTGGTCCAATAAATCTATCAGTTCTCCACTGTAACGTCCTGAGATTGAACTACCCCATGATCTATGATGGCAATTAAAATCACCTAATAGAAGAAGTGGTTTTGGCAGAGAATGTAATATATGGTTAAGTTCTTGTAGAATTGAGGAAGATAGATAAGGAATATAAATAGATACAAAGCATATATTAATGACAACAGCTGCTACTATAAAAAAATCATTATGATCAGTAAGAGGAATATGGTTTATAACTAAATTGTTCTTGACGAGCAGAGCTGCTCCGTCATGCCCGTCATTTCTGTCTTGGCGAAGACAGGTGTAACCTCTGATTTTGAAAGGAGAGTTTGGCTTTAACCATGTCTCTCCCAAAGCAATAACAGATGGTTCATATTTATTGATTAGGTTAATTAATTCTGATTTTTTGTCAATCACACTTCGGCAGTTCCACTGCAGCACCACATGAGGGTATTGCAGTGGAACTGCCAAAGAATGATTACAATTGTTCATCATTTGATGGTGTATATCCATTATGGATATTCATTATATTTTTGAGAAGGTCTAATATAGGGGCAGCGTGGTTCGGTTTTAAAAGGTTGGACTGAGAAAGGGTGCTTATTAACATGATAATGATTTCAGTTAAAGTTTGATTATTATTAATAGTATTGGATGAAATAGCACATCCATTTGGTGGAGCCGGCATATCATACTCTTTTATAATTTCTTGGTGAGTAGCACGATCATATCCTACAGAAGGCTGACGTGCCTGCCGTGGTTTCGATGCTACAGATTTTTTATAGGAGGTGGTGGATGATGATGAAAATTTGGTGGATGAAATTTTTCTTTCTGTAGGAATTGATTGGTTTGTGGACAGAATTTCTGCATAAGATTTTGAGACAGGTGGATAATATTTAGAGGCTTCAGAGTATGATATGCAGGATTCAGCCATGGATTGCTTAATTTTTCTCTGTCTGTCATGCTCTGGGCAACTCTTGCTGGTAGCAAAGTGAGAACCAGAACAGAGACAGCAGGATGCACCTTGTTCTACTATATTGCAACTATCAGCTGTGTGTGCCTGGCCACACTTGTAACAACGAGGTTTAGACCTACATTGTACTTTGGTATGTCCAAAGCGACAGCAGCTATAGCATTGAATTGTTGGATAAGTATAAAGCTCAACTGGTAATGCATTATAACAGATGTATATTCTATTAATACCTGACCATCAAAAGTAACTACCACGGTCTGTGATGGTTTCCATGTTGGTGTTCCTGCTACAGTAGTTTTGTAATTTAACCTTCGAATTTTCAAGATCTTTCCACAACCTAAAGGAACAGTAGTATTCTCCATCACCTCTTCAGGGGTCCACTCAGCTGGGACTCCTCTGACAAGGCCCATGCGCGTTAAATTGAATGTAGGAACAAATGCTTTTAGTTTATTCTTAATTAAACTGTCATGCACTAAAAATGCGTTAGCATTTTCGAAGTGTGTGAATGCTAGGGAAATTCTGTTTCGACCGATCCGTTTGAGACTGCCATTTACAATGTTGTTGAAACATTCCTTTTGCAAAAATTTACCAAAGGCAATAGGGTGTAAAGAAGTGTTGTCGTCTGGATTTGTCTGTTCTCTTTGAACATGTACAATAAAGGGAGCTACATCCGTGGGTTCATACAAAGTCCTACCAATGGGTGGAGGACGAGGATGGGTGTCAGTTGTCTTGGCAATTAAGGTTTCATTATTAGGCAGTGTTAATTTAGGTTTAGGCATTATGGAATCTGGTTTCATAATTTCATTTACGACCGTTGTTTTTTCAGGGATTATTTCGACATGATCGCAAACGCAATCAATTTCTTTGGGTTCAGAATTAGAATTACGTTTACGTCTACGTTTATTGCAATGCCTGCACACCTTGCTTGGACGGCTTCTTTTCAAATTTTTAGCAGAAACCCATGAACCATCGGTTTCCATGCCAGATTCATTGGAAGCTACAGTAATAAATGACGCAGCCGGAGGAACTGAGCCCCCTGGGTCAGGGGGCTCCTCCATTCCGAAAATTACACAAAATGGACTTACCTACAGATTATGTACACTAAAAAATAAACTATACAAACAATTAATAAAAGATATGTACAAATACTACTCTACTGACCACTATTTACAATTAAAATTTAATTTAAAAAATATGCAAAATTTTACGCTCCCGCCAAGTTGAACGTTTCCCGCGCTTTTTTTCATTATTGTTTATATTACAAAATGTTGTTGGAGATAGAGACCATAGATTAAATAGAATATTTGTTGGAGACGATACGATAGTAGTCGCGATGATAAATGCCCACCTGAGATCTACCGACCTGATAATTGGCAAACAAGTATTTCA
Source organism: Plagodis pulveraria (assembly GCA_963890685.1). Taxonomy (NCBI): domain Eukaryota; kingdom Metazoa; phylum Arthropoda; class Insecta; order Lepidoptera; family Geometridae; genus Plagodis; species Plagodis pulveraria. The sequence continues at coordinate 21,885,161 of OY982957.1, forward strand.
CGTCCATATACACGAGTTATCAGGCTGGGTAATATCGAGATGTCAAATAAAATCATACTTTAAACAGGTTATTGTATAATATATATTACGTGCTCTATATGAATAAAAAACTAGAAAAGTAAATGGAGATAATAAATATAAAGAAAACTAGATCTTTCATGACTTGGCACACATATTCATTTTTATATCAACAACAAACCATAACAGTCTTCTTTATAATCTAAATTCAAACTTTAATAGCCAGTGCTGGTGTTTTTGAGGCCAGCTCTAACTTTACCGGCCACGGATCTACCGGGTCTTATATAAGGTCTAATCCACAATTATCCGACACAGTGATTCTAGGAATCTAGGATTATGACGCAAATCAGCAGTTTGTCTGTATGGTGACAATGTCATGCCTCGTATCAGAATGCGTAACATCTCCCACCGCAACATCGAAATTATTTTTGAAGCAGTGATGGCTCAGTGGCATTGGCTATGGACTGCCATACCACAGGTTTGAATCCCGCCGCGGGGTTGAGCTTCACCGCATGGTGGAAGGGCATTTTGCGAATGCCCGCCTGGCTAGCGACCACCCTCAAGTAGAAATTCTATCCCCAAGCACCTAACGGTGTTCCCGAAGCAGTCCTTGAGAGCCAGTGAAATTACAGGCACATGAAACTTAACAACTATGTCTCAAGGTGACGGGCGGAGTGCAATTCGTGACTTGTGACGAAATGCCTCTGATATAGGCAGAGGTTAGTCCGCTTAACATCAGGTGGTCCTAATGCTTTATCCATCGCAATAACATAAAAAACAAAATAAAAAAAAATTGGGTAAATTTTCTTGAAACCGAGCATTTTGATAAACATATAGGTATGTTAATGTAATACGAAGCGACTATAACTTTTTTATGTGATAGGAGGGCAAACGAGCATGCGGCTCACCTGGTGGTAAGTGATCACCGTCACCCACGAATTTGCTACTGTGTTTTGATCTCTATTGATAAGTCTGTGTACTTTTTCCGTGTGTGTTGTTTGTAAATTATGTTTATTACAAATGGATTAATGTCTACAAAATAAGCATTTTTGTTGATTATATCTATTACAGAAATATCAGGTCTGTTGAAATGGACGGTTTTGTCGTTATAAAGCTCGGTCCCGATAAAGCCTATTGCTGTCATTCTCCAGAACAAATTAAGGCGTGTACTTGTAATATGGAATTTTTTCACCTGTAATTAATTTGTATTTGTGTGCTAAGTATTGGTGTATGATAGCTACCACTTGGTCACTTGGTCATGTCGATGGTAATAGCCTGTTTGGACTATTATTATTATTACGAAAATCAAGAGTACCGACTTAGTGACAACTAACAATAAGTGGGTAGGCTATTCGACAGAATTGTCTAACATAATTCTGAAACACTCTTTGTAAGTCAGAGGAAGACTAGTAGTCTGGTATCAGCCATACGACGCATTATCGCCCCCTATGACGGTTGAAAACAATAAAATTAGAGCACAAGATTCGGCTCCTTCGAGCATGTTTTGGTGGCCAAGTGATTGAGGCACCCGGCGTGAAAAAGGGTAATAGGGTTAGATTTCCACTCTAATAAAAAAATGAATCGGATTTTTACAGTTATCATTTCATAAGTATATCATATTTTTATTATTTTCTTTCGAATGTTTCTTTCTTTTCGAAATTTCAAGATTTTCGGTAGTATTATGAAATCCACCACGGCCACTGCACGGCCTTGGTTTACCAAGAAAATTATTATTATGTGTACATTATCTCAACATAGACCATAGATATTTACATATACTGCGACTTTAAGTTACCATTGTCATTATCCACCTCCTTAATTTAACTCCAATTTTCCCCTATCTATATATTATCATAACCCGTAACTATTTCCGCCCTTTCTCCCTTCCGAAACCCGTAAATCTTTTGATCATAACCCATAAATTGCGCATTTAAAAGTAATTTCTTATGTGGTGTCTACGGTTATCTTTCAATCTTTCAGTTGGAGAATTCCAGGGGTGGCTTTTAATGATACGTTGATTGGGTGGAACTCTGAGTATGCGTATGTGTTTATTTTTTGTTGATTTATAGTTAACTTATACATAAAAAGTTCGGTCGCACGCGGTAAAGTGCATCAGCTTTTAAAGACGTCAATACATCTAAGAAATATATTGCTTTTGTTTGTAGTGCTATAGAGAAATAGTCTGTTTTGTTACTAATATCTTGGCGATGGATGAGTTTACATAGGAACTTGGTTTACATTCGAATCCTGTGATAAAGCCCGAAACTAATGATTTTGCCACGTTACTTGGCAGAGCAGCTTCAACAGATCGCTTCGCAATCTTGAATGGCTAGGTTCAGTGTCAGGATGTAATGGTGATTTCATATAAAAATAATAAACATAGCTGTCCGAAGACTATCGAAGATTTCTCTAACTGCTAAATGATATAAATAAATCCGATGAAAAGTAGGTATTTAAACACGTCTGCCACCCCTCTGGGTATTACAGCTGTGCAAAGATTTTATAAATCCAAGGTTGTTTTTTTTTCTAGTTATGCTTTAGAATTACCGTAAAATGCAATCCTTTCCGGAGAACCCACCGTTGTTCTATGTCTATGTGGTTGTCTAGCAACCACATATCAGCATGCTTCATTGTTTATCAGGCTAAGAAAGCCGTGATTATGATAAAATCCGCAAAAATATATTAATTGGAGAACGATTAAAGCTTTAGTCAACACCAATTTACATAATAATTACAAAGATTTTAGTTGTTTAGTTAGTGTAGTTAGTGAGCGTACAACATAATTTCTCGATCGTGCGCTCGTAGAGTCAAGACCTCCTGAGGATGCTTCGTGTAGAAGCGAAACGCGTCGAAAATTCTTCCGGTTTGGCTGCGTGGCGTTTGTGACGTCACGTCGGCTTAACAGGTAAATTAGGCGGAATTGTCACTAGATATATTTTTTATATTTTTAAGTGTTTTATAAAAATATAAATTTGATTATTTCTTAAAATATTTTAAATATATTTGTTATTATTAAATATAGATTTCCGCAAAGCAACGCCTGAATTGAACGGCAAGCCTATTCATTACCAATTTACATGTTGATTAATTTTAGGTTAAATTATCTATGATTCCACCTAATCTGACTAAATTATGGTACAACAGAATAGCAAATATGAAAATTTTACTAAGTTTAGTAATATAAATAATTTTAGAGTGAACTAACTAAACTGCGGCGCCAACAGAATAAGGTATGTTCATTTGACATTTAGAGATGTAATTTTACAAAATTTTAATTAGTAATTTGCCCACAGAATTGCGATCATTGTCACTTTAGTTTTTGAAATCTATGTCAGTGTCCTATCAGTCAGTACCTAGGTTTCTCGATAATCTGTGATCAATAATAGCGTCTGTCAATTGACCTACTGTCAATTTTGTTTGTAATCTTTGCTGTCAATTTAATAAAAATGGGATTCACTGTGTTTGTTTTGTGATCAATTCAATATTTGGGTGTAGAGTCTTGAAATGGATCTATAGAGAAATAAGTTAACGTAGGAAACGCAACTATCATAATACATAATGAATTCATTCGAGACACCTGCAAATAAAGATGGATCCCGATCGTACAAGTGTTACGAATATACAAATAAAATATCTTCGCATCTATTACACCTAAAACGGGACGGGAGGTTTTGTGATATTGAATTAGTCTCAGGAAGTACAAACATTAAGGTAAAAACAAAACGCGTTATTAAATCCATATAGTTTTTATATATATTATTTTTTTTGTACATAATGTAATAATCTCATGTATGTAGGGAATAAACATATTTCTACGTTTTGATCGTGTACAAACTTTTACAAATACGGTCATCATGGTTAAACTAAAATTAACTAAACTTAAGCTAGAAAACTTTATTTAATACTGGCTTACTACCCCAGAACAATGAGATAACTTTGCTAGAATTAAATTCGACATAATAGGAACACTAGGGTTCTGGTTTAGTTTATAAAACATCCATTTTAGAGGTATTTTAGTTATAACAACGATTTATTATCTTGTATATTTTTGAACCAAATAATGCACTCTAAAAAATAAATTTCATGTATGTGAAATTACTATAATGCAAAGAACAATTTTCCATTAATGGTGCTTCCATTAGATTGCAGTGATTCCCAAAGATGGTCCTCAAAATTACCTATGAAAATCCTAAATTTTATAACTTACATCAAATATTTTTATATTCTCTGTGCATAATACTTTTTCATCTCGAACTATATATTTTTTTTTGCTTTATAGTTTAGCCTTTCACCACTATCTTACCTGATGGTAAGTGATGATGTGGTTGAAGATGTTGTTCAGGCTAACTTAGAATGACTGGTATGATAGGTGCTTGGCGATAGATTTTCTACTTGAGAATGGTAGCTATCACCATGCTATAACGACTGCCACCTTAAAACAATAACCTGGACCGACGGCTTAACATGCCCTTGAATTACGGAAGTGCTCAGTAGTATTGTCACTAGCGGTCACCCATCCAAGTCATGACCGCGGCAGACGTTGCTCAACTTTGCTGATCAGTTCAGAACGGCTAAGCAAACTTTGCTACATGCACTTCAAATATGGTCAGTGCACACAAGTAGTTAGTAGCTTATCAGCCATTTTTTTCCAGGTTGTCCTATTTATGCTGTTATTTCATACAAAAACTTAACAGAAATCAAAATAGAAAAAAACTAGCTATACGGAATGTATAGGAAATAGCAAACACGGGGATAATGCAGCTTCCTATGAAAAAATATATTTTAGATGTGCCTGGTATAAAACCACCACAAAATTTTAAAAATCTTGAAATACAATCTATCTAATAGATCTTCTATTCCAATAGAAGGGTAAAGTATAAGATAACATTTTCCTGATTTTTCAGAAAGTTACCAAAGGAGCACAATATAACCTAATTCCATGCAGGTGAAGCCACAGGTCAAAGTTAGAAACGCAATCTCCTTATCAGATTATCTTCTTATGTTCCTAAATGGAAGACAAATTACTAAAACCCTAAGCTTCTGAGTAGGTTCCATAATGAGGAACCAAGTAATACCAAAATAATGTGTGGATAACATATTGATATTTTGATGATTTCAGGCACACCGTGTGGTACTCGCAGCTAGCAGTGAATATTTTGACGCCATGTTCAGTGTTGGGCTAGAAGAGAGCTTAAAAGGACATGTAGAACTGCCCACAGTGCCACCCGACATACTGCCAAAGATTATAGACTTTATATACACAGGTAAAACTGGAAACTAAGCTATTTACTGACATGGACCCTTGCATAAGTACACAAGTGTTATCTGATGCGATGTAATATTTATTATAAGTATTTGTTTGATTCTTGGATTAGAATAACAGTGGAAGTTATGTAGAAAGTAAAATATTGTGATATACATACTTTCGGTAAATTATATTCTCAGCTTACTCAACCTAATATAAAATAGCCACTTGCTTGAAATGTGAAAAATATCGAATTAAATCATAATCAGAGCTCTCAGAATCAGTGTTTAGTTTGAAACAAGTGCTCGCAAATAATTTATACAATATTTATCTCCAAACTAGTTATTTAGTACTAAGTGTTCGATTTCAGTGGATAACAATGTGAACTATAATATACTATATATAGTAAATAACAATGATATGAAATCACACTGTAGCCAGCTTATACTTCATAGACTGTCTTTGAATCTTAGACAGGCCTGGCGCACTCCGCACTTTAGGTACAAAGCAACAAATACATCGGCGGCTGCAACAAGACGTGTTTACTCTATAGTGTGTTGCCGCGCGCCGCCAGGAACGCGCGTCGTCTGGCTCTAACGCGCCGTGTTTCGTGGTCGTATCTATCCGTAGTCTGGTTACGTACACAGTTTCACAGAATAAAAAGGCTAGTAGTTTGAAATTAGGGCAATAAGGTACTTAATTGCATTTGGCTGCATGAATAACAACAAAGATCCGAATGTCATGTTTATCTCACTTCGTTTTCGACATCAAAAGCTAAGGAAATATACGCATACCTAGAGGTTTATAACGTTAACTAATTTGATTCTATTGTGATAAGTGATGATGCGGTTAAAAATGTTGATCAGGCTAAACCATTCAAGGAAACTGCCTCTTAAGTACAGCTGCTGAAACACCATTAGGTGCTTGGGTACAGATTATAAGTATGATAAGCGGTTATTTACTGAATGTGTAAAGTGCATTACTTGTCAAATTTACTTTATGTAGGTATACATAAAGTTATTTTGATTGTATATATAGAACAAGAGATAACAGCGAGTTACTTTTATTTACCTACTTGGGTAATAATGGGCGTGGCTAATAATAAAATGTGAGAGGAAACTAACGTGATTCGAGTATAGTATAAAGTAATAATAGGTTAGTCTGAACTATATCTTCCACCATATCATCAATTACCATAAGGTGAGTGTTCAAAGCCTATCAGCTATAAATAAATAAAAAGTCAATCCAGATTAAATAAGCTTGTACTTAAATAGATTGAACAAACATTATGCTTTTTACACATTTGAGTACATGGGTACAGTGTAAAATAGTTTTCTGCTAATATGAGGTACTTATATTTGAAATGTATTTAATTGCCTTAATATTTATTGGCAATTAAATACATGGTACTCCCTATATGTAGGTACGTACATAGCTGTAATGCATGTGAGAACACAATCACAACCCTAACCCATTTACCGCGTCAGAAGAGATATGAACTACGCGATAGAAAGAGAGGCGCCTTGTAGGTGAATATAAATGTTAGGTACTCAGCGGTGTGCAATCTGAATTGCTCTTTATTGCGTCGTAGCAGAGTTGCTTATTTATTCAAATGTCTTAGCAGATTGATCCTTCTGGTCCTTTTTATTCTGTCTTAGAGTTAAAAATTAAATTATGTGTAGTTTACTTGTTGAAAGTGAAGTTCTAGTTATTGGTACATACTGCGTACACAAGGGCTTTACCCTTGTGTACAAAATATTATTTCATGGATATCTTGTATGATAGACGAGTGTCGACCTTGTGTTTCTTGGAGAAATTTTATATTTGACATTTAGTGTTAGGTTGAATTTTTTAATTTTTAGCTAGTGAAATTCCTGGTTCAGGTAAACTTTTGGAGAAAAATGAAGATAGTTTTGTTTATTTTCTAAACTAATATAATAAAGAGGAAAGCTTTGATTGTTTGTTTGTTTGCATTGAATAGGCTCTGAAACTACTGGATATATTTGGATGAAATTTGGTATGGAAATAGTTTGAGACCCGGGGCAGGACATGGGATAATTTTAATCCAACTGCGCCAAAAGAGGTTAATGGTTTCCTCGCTATATGTATACACTAATTACAGAAATCATCAGGGAGGGAAGCATTGTAAACATCATAACGTGGCTCTTTAATCCTACACTCTGGGTTACAAGTCCCAGGCTTGACTTGAGACTTCTGCAATGCGAAACCCGCATGGCGACTCCATGGAATGCTAAGCAATCAGGCCTAGAATACAGGGTGGGAAAAGCCAATGGGAAACAACTTTATATCCTTAAGATAGATTATTTTAGTAAAGGGAAATAAATATTCCTTTATTTTTAACTAGCTTTTCGGCCGCAGCTCCCCTCGCGGGTATGTTGGTTAGATAAAATAAATTATACCAGATATGACATTCAGAGAATATTTTGAATTCCCCTCATAACCTGTCATATAAGAAAACTAACTAAGAAGGCGGTTTTGTGGTTAACACAGTTATTTTCTTTTGGTTCTGTGGTCAACTGGAGATCACTTTAGGTTTTTTTATTGGTCTTCTCAGTTTACGATTTCTTAATAGGAACAGATGCTTCACTCCATAGAAACATATAGAGACCTAACTCGTACCTACAAAATATTACAAGAGCTAAACCATACCTTACGTGTACAGCCGAGAGACGTCCTTCCGAGTGAGCGTGTAAGAATCGACTGATGTTTTGTTTTAGGCGCTCGAAAGTACCGGGAATTGTATACACAAATGTTAGTTATTCATCGCTCCTTGATCTACGTTTTACGCCAACGAATAATCCAATCATCAAAATATTATTAAACGCTTTTTCGGAATTAAGTTCAGTTCTCGCCGCGAATTCTCGTTTATGACTTCTACGGAATGAAAACGGGTGCCGCGAAGTTGTAACTAGTGTTTAGGAACACAAAAGTCTGCTGGTGCCATTATCTGGTGAATAAGGTCGTTGCTCGATGGTATTTGTTTCGTTTTTGGTCAAAAATTCATTCACAATGCCCTTGTGCGAAGGCGCATTATCGTGGTGAAAAATCCAAAGATTTTCTAATCACAAATTCGGCTTTTAACGCCGAATAACGTTCAAATAATATTAATCATTTACCGTTTGACCTTCCGGAAAGAATTCCGTGTGCATTTCACCTCGATAGTCATAGAAAACAGTCAACATGACTTTGACTTTTGATCGAATTTGGCATGGTTTATTCGGTTTCGGTTGAGTTGGAAGGCGCCATTAAGAGGGTTTTAGTAATTTTGAAGCGCTCGTAGCGATGTTTACTTAGCTGTTCTTAACCGATCAGCAAAGTTAAGCAACGTCGCCCGCGGTTATGAGTTGGATGGGTGACCGCTAGTGACATTACTACTGGGCGCTTCCGTGCTTCGGAGGGCACGTTAAGCCGTCGGTCCCGGTTGTTATCTTAGGATGGCAGTCGTTATAGCATGGTGGTAGGGCAATTTGCGAATGCCCGCCTGGCTAGCTACCACCCTCAAGTAGAAAATCTGTCGCCAAACACCCAACGGTGTGTTCCGGCAGCTGTCCTTGAGAGCCAGTAATTCTAGGTTAGTCTGAACAACATCTTCGACCACATCATCACTTACCAACAGGTGAGATAGTGGTCAAAGGCTAACCTATCAGCATAAAAAAAAAAATAAAAAAAATTCGTATACTAGAAAAGGCTAAGTCAGACGTGATGTTAAGTAGTTGTTATATATCTAAGGTTGTTACCGACACGCATTTGGGCGAGTCACACACTGACCCACTTCACTGTACATTTTATGTGCGCGCTGCTCCAAAATTGTATTCTAAAACATTTTTTCGCGCAGAGCCGATGTTAAATCGCTTTTGGGTGTGTTATTTTTCTACGTATTTTTTTTACTAAGGTCTTTTAGAAAGTTATCGATAACTGCCTCTAGAGATGCTGTGCGTCCTTTGTAATTTATCTTTCTACTAAGAAATTTAAATGGTACAGATTCAGTAATTGTAGAAACATATTCTATTCCGATCAAGAGAGAGAAAGAGGGTGACATTCTAGCACAGACACAGGGGTGCTGGGCTAGAATGTCACCCGTCCATCTCTACCTCTACGGTAACACCAGAAGGTGGGCAGCAGCGCTTTCTGAGTAACTGATATATCATTCTGCGATCCCCAAGACGCCTGCCAAGCGTGTGGAATATGGCAACCCCCCCTCCTCATAATGGGAGATATAGAACATATAATATAATAAGTAGAGAAGGACTCTTATGTTCTCATCTATACATTGTATATTTCAGGTGAAGTGGTGATAGATAAAAAAACAGTACAACATTTGTTGATTGCTGCTGATATGCTGCAACTAAGTGAACTGGTCGCAGGTTGCGGTGAATTTTTGAAGAGGGAACTTCATCCTTCTAATTGTCTAGGAATATACAGGTAAATATATAAAACAGTGTTTATATTAACATCTTTATATACTTACTTAAATTTCATATAATTGATTTAAAAACACATGTAAACTGTGGTTATATTATTATTAAACCGGCTAGGACTCCAGTAATTTTTACCAGATATTGCTCCGACCAGTTTCGAACTTATTTGAAGTTCTTCGTTTGGGAGTCACGATTGTGCACAGCGTCGAGTGCGGGCCTCAGCACGTCACTGTCGATGCCGGATCACATTTTTTTTTATATTAACATATTAATGTTAATAAAAACTCACCATATTAATGTTACTTTACTGTGCCTGTCCACCCATCGTCATGAGAGTCAAACATAACATTTAATAGTTCAATCCAAAATATTAAATGTTATACACCTAGATACATCTAAAATTACACACTAGCGATATAGGTGAAGCCCTACGCGCCCCCAACAGGCAATTAAATGTTAAAATAAAATGACTTTATGAGAAGAAAAATATTTTCTTTTGTGGTTAAGGCACAGCCTGGACACTCTACTCATTCTCTATACAAAAGCCGCGTTCTAACTACCTATTACACAGACACTACACAAATGTGGTTTTTGTACACGCGTAAATGTGTGCGTGAAGTCTAAGGTTGTCACCGTATGAATAATTGTTGTACTTACCCACCCAAAAATCTTTTGATGCTGTTATTATGACTTATTAGATTTCGTAGGTTATGCGTACCTTACCTACCTTCAGAAACATTTACAAGCACAACAATCCAACTCCGTGTACGACATTACTCACATTTCACTGCATTACTTATACAATAATAGATACCTACACTATACAAAAAGTATCATTCCAAGTTCACATTTTATACAAGTAATGATAATAATTACAATCACAATAATAATTTATGTTATTCTCGTTTAATAAACAAACATGAAGTGTGCCGCGTGTCAGCCGTGGCGAAGGTCGGTATGTGTATTGCTTTTCTCTATGGTAGGTATAGGCTACAAAGACACTAAACTTGTTTCGCTGCAAACGAAGTCGATATCCACGGATATTTTTTGCTAACAAAAATCTTCTAAAATAATGATTATTTGAATAGCAAAATACAAAGATAAAGTATTATGTTTGTTTTTTTTTTAATATCTACAGTAAATTACCTGTTTTAATAAGTTACCTACTGTATAACTGAAGAACGACAAATAGGTAGGTACTTAGTGTAGGTTGCCAATAATGGCTTACCTCGTTTTATCCTTAGGGAATCTACTACAACTCCTATCCTTTTCTCGTTTAGTTCATAAGAAACCGTAAACAGCACAAGAGTACCCCATTTTCACTTTTAAAATACTCGTACAATCGTAACGCTTCGTCGTCACGTCATCGTGCGCGAGTTGCGCGTCCCGTACTAAAGTCAGCTTAGCGACAGCTCAGAATCGGTGGCGGGGTGAGGAAGGCTCGTTTTGGTGGGGGGTGAGGAGTGTCCATTCTATACGTAGTATTATTATATGTTCTATGGTTAAGGTTTGGGTCGCATGGAGAGGACGGACCGAATCCCAAGATAATATGGGCGCTTTTTTTTTATTCCTGATACGTTGGCCTTTGACCACTATCTCACCTGATGGTAAGTGAAGATGTTGTTCCGGCTAACCTAGAAGTCTAACCTAGAGGCGCTATCTCGCGGGTATTGATCAGCACAGGAATTAAATAGATAATTTAAGTTCATTGAGTAAAGGGAGGTAAGACCCTGAGTATGCGACAGCTGACACAGCGTTCAGGGGAAGCCAACTCAGGTTCCTTCATCAGCCAAATGGCAAGCGGCTGCATGACCTCCATTCAACCTCCACCTCCTCCTGCATGACCTTTTTTGGTCCTCCACCTCCTCAACTCCTCATAGCATGTTCGCTTTCACATGACACTTGCTGGAACTAGCAAAGATGAAAATTACAGAGAGCTCCTCAATTATCAAATAAGAAAGAGTCCAGTCTAGCAAATTGAAATAAATGGTTAGGATAAACCCAAGCATAAGTATGGCGTTCATAGAGACGGTTGCAGTATAGAGGAGAAGATTCATGCTGAAACACTTCCGCGTAGTATTCGGTTACACGAGCACGGTTGGCAAAACTATGAATGCACCAGAAGAAAATAGTAAAAAAATTAGAATTAAAACATTACCTTTCGGATGTGGGGATTTAATTTAGGAAATTTTACAAGTATGAAAAGTGAAAAAATTAAGGAAGCAATTTAGGGTATTGAAAAGATCGTTGTAAGAAGTATCGTATTAAGATTGCAGCAAAATAACATTATTTCAAATTTTCCTGCCTTTTGATAACCGTACCGAAGCTCCGTTTGAACATATTCTCTATAAGAGCATTGGCGATGGCATTTACAAAACATGGCTGCGTAAAAAAACCGTTACAGTAGGTACTCAAAAATGTATTACGCTCCGCAAACACAAACATCTATAAAGAGGATCTTTATAGATGTTCTATTTAACATTAAACATTTGAAATAACATGCATAAGTTCTAATACCGTAACAAAGCGGAAAAATTTATATTTTGTGTAAAATGTTGACCCAAAATAATAAATATTAAATTCAAAACTTCATTACATTTAATTTTACAAGGGACAAAATTTTAAAAACATGTTGCTATAATTATTTGTAAATGTGATTTTCGCTTACCGCTTGATGTACTTGTAATCATATTTAGAAAATTCATTGGATTAACTAACAGTATTTTTTTATGTAATGTGGCATGTTGGTTTGGGTGACATCGTTGAAAACTGAATGAGTAGAAAATTAACTATAAGTTATATACAAGGTTATATTAATGCGGAATTATGATAATATACACTATATTATGTATTTAAACAACAAATAATAAAAACCTGGCAAGTGCCAGTTACACACGAGCTAAGGATGCCAAATTGAATTAAATACAACATATAAAAAGAAATACATAACACAATAAATTACTGGTTACTTTATGCTTTCGTTTTCTTCCTAAGTATGGGTTCAGTCGAATGTTTTATACCTAAGCATTTAGAATTACTATAAAACACTGCTTACTTTGTAACATGCTTTATAAACCAAGTTTGATATGTTGTTGAAACAATTATTATCATAATTCATAAATAGCAAAGATACTTATACTCTTATGTTTAAAATAATTGGTTTGAATCAATATTGTTTTACTATATAATATTTTCACATGAAACAAAACTTCCTTAACCTAAAAAGCTGTTACATAACTAGTTAAAATACTGTACTCGTAAGTGTTGTTATGTAAGATATTATTAAACAAAAACAAATTAAATGTAATCAACAGATTTGCTGAAGCACACAATTGCACAGAGCTTTTAAAAGTGGCACTAGAGCATGCCCAAGCAAACTGGAGTGTAGTGGCACATGGTGAAGAGTTGTTGGAACTGCCCTTGCCTCAGCTGATCACCCTCTTATCGTCAGAGCAGCTAAAAGTCGATACTGAGTCTCAGGTGAGGCCGAACATCACGGTTATAATTGTATGTAATTTATTTTTATTGCGATTTTAATTTTATTGATATTAGATTTACACTTAGCCCGTAGCTGCCTAAACGAGTTATACACTGTAAAAATATATCTACGCATCGCGCTGTAAATCGATACGCCAAGCGTTAATAATTCAAGGGAAATGTATAGACGTATCCCAGGCAATTGCACATATATGTTGTCCGTTTTATAAAAACAAAGCGTGTTCAAATATACAGGGTTATTGGAAAAATGCTAACAACCTCTTAGGGTTGACTTCTGCTAGTCCAATGAAACATTCTGAGATGTTTTTTTTTGCATCGAAAAAAAAACAATTTTTTTAGTGCCTACTCCTAGCTAAGAGCGCCCGCCTCGGCAACACTGGACCGCACCTTGGTCCCTTTAAATAGAGTTTTGAATAATTTACATCGAGCGAAGTAATAAATAATATGAAATTATACATTGCAGGCACAAGAGACTTTTGATATCAGGTGGTCCTCATGCTCTTTCAGTCAAAAAACATATTAAAAAAAAAACAAAAGAAAAAAAAACCTCTAAATGTTTGTTAGGACTAGCAGAAGTCAACCCTAAAAGGTTGTTAGCATTTTTCCAATACCCTGTATAATTATTAGATTACAACGCGCACATTTGCAGTTACGCGTTTCTTTATTTTATTTAAAAATATTTGTTCTATATGTACCTAGAAGAGGGGCAGCAGCGGCTCCTGATGAACTGCCATTTTACACTGCGATCCCCATGCCGCCTGCCAAACGTAGGGATTATGGCGAACCCCTTCCTAAATGGAGGAGGCTGTGTTCATTAGTGGACGATCTTTCTGATACACTATTGGTACCTACATTGGTATGATCTTTTGCATTTGCTTTATTAAATTTAAACATCAGCTCCGAGTAAATTCAGAACATGAAAGCTTCACCTGGTTACAGTTTAGGCTCTCGAGTTGGCAATGCCTCACCTTTAGGTTGCGTATCCACCAGAGATGTGTGAGGTAGATGAACGGTGTACGAAGAAAAAACCCACCAATAATGTCCTTGCGCTCAGTGACGTCATGAAAATGAAGCGATTCTATTGGTGATTGGAGGTATTGGTTTTTTCTTTTAAACCACCCATACTCTTTGCACATTTCTGGTGTACGCAGCCTTACTGTCTGTATTTTAAATGTGTTAATAAACAATTAAAAACAATAGTTGAGTGCATCATCATCATCAATCTCGCCATAATATAAATGCCTACCATCAAGCTACTTTTCTCACATTCTTACTTATTTATTTCCAGGTTTTATATCCAGCTCTGAGATGGTTGGAACACGACTCAATGGGTCGCCGGCGGCACTGCTTTGAAGTATTGAGTCACGTTCGGCTGCCTCTGATCCCGCCAGAAATCTTGGATGAAGCAATAAAGGGCGTCAAAGATCCATCACTAGCTGTCGCTTTGAAAACAGTGAGAGTTGATATGGTAATTTAATTTCACTATCCTTCAAGTTTTGACATCGACTTCTCAGTTGATATGCAGAATTTTCTTTCATTAAAACACGACAACACAACACGTGTATTTTATCCGCTTCTTTATAATTATTGCAAACCGGACTTCGTAGCCAGTAATAATCGAAATGTTTATCAAACAGTTCCGTATAGGTACGTTCACTACTGCAACATATTATACTGTAATGTGCTAGCCGAAAAGTCCACTTCTGAAAAGTACCTCCCCTTTTAAGGGGTGGTTGCCATAATCCCAACGATTGGCAGGCGTCTTGGGAATCGTAGTGATTGATTGCAGTTCCTCAGGAGGCGGTGCTGCCCATCATCCGGTATTTGACACATAGTCGCATCTTACGACACCCATGTTAAGATATGGGGAGTCGATATTCTAGTCCGGCAATCCACATTAACTACTACAACATATAAATAAATAAAATACTTGATTGAAGGAAAATTTCATCTTGAGATTGAACCACTATGGCTTTCACGAACGAAAGGTTTTTTTTTTATAATACCACTCCACAGGCTCCAGGGTCCGTGACTTTTTTTTTAATTATGACTTTTTTTATTATTACTAGAAATAAGAAATAGAAAACATACAACATTCTAAAAGGGACAGTGCTAAAAGAAAAGTTATTTAGAATAGAAATAGAAATACTCTTTATTTATGACAAAAAACTGACAAAAACATAACAAAAACAAACCAATTTGAAAACAAATAAAAGACAAGAATAAGTTCTTGCAGTCCCCTGTCACAAAACGGCCCCAACTCAACATAGTGCTAGTCATAAATGACCAGCGTTGGTCTTCCGTTGAGACCGGTAGGTGACGTCACGCACAGTTACATAACAAAATATATCAAGTACTCAGAAAATTAAAATTCAGATTCAACTAAACATACAAGATCTTTAAAAATACATAAACATGGCACAAAGTTTATACCATTTAAACAGGACAGAATATAAAAAATAAATAGAAAAGTACATAAATACAAACCAGAAGAATCTATTAATATGTTCTAAATAGCGCTTGTGTCATTTTTTTGAGTTTCCTCACTGTTTTGGTGTTCGCGTAAAAAAATATTTAATAAAACTTTAAAGCTATGTAAATACTGCAGGTTCCTAATTTTTCCCGGTAAAGCCATTAGCTAGCATTCAGAGCAGACCGGTGTTCATGTGCCAGCCATCACCTTCCTCAACCATTTCTGAGGGAAGATGGCGACCTGACACACAACACCGCCGCTAGACAACACCTTTATGTGAGCATGACCGCTCTGGATACCATGCCAACGATTACGATTATTATACTTATTTACTACAATAAAATTATATACAGAAATTTTCATTTTTTGTCATTCTCACACGTCACATTTTAACAGGGTCTCAATTACCACGAACATTATTGATGATTGCAAACCTAACAATATTAAAATTATAAGGTTGCGTCATCATTTACAAGTATAAAACCAATTGCAAAATTGGTCTTGTTTGTAGTACAATGCAAGGGGTACTATAGATGTCGCTCAATCCCAATACGATGGTTAAAGAACGATAGGAACGATTTGAGTTATGACGTCATGTCATGTTAGCTCAATTGGTTAGAGCATACCCCGGCACAAGGGGTGGATGGACGCGGGTTCGAATCCCGCACATGACTTAAATTTTTCCTATCGTATATGTGTGATTTTGTAATGTTATTTATTGAGATTAGTGATTCTCTCGTGGGGTGCCGTGCTGAGCTTCCTCATATATTCCGGTGGTTGTCGTTAGAGGCGACGAAAGGAATAATACCAGAAGGTGCTCACCTGAAGTGAGTTCTGAAGAATTAATATCTAATAATAACAAATATTTTTAAAATACTTTATGAAAACATCAAATTAATATTTTAATAAAACACTTAAAAAATACAAAAATATATCTAGTGACAATTCCGCCAAATTTTCCTGTTAAGCCGACGTGACGTCACAAACGCCACGCAGCCAAACCAGAAGAATTTTCGACGCGGTT
Organism: Plagodis pulveraria; assembly: GCA_963890685.1. NCBI lineage: Eukaryota > Metazoa > Arthropoda > Insecta > Lepidoptera > Geometridae > Plagodis > Plagodis pulveraria. The sequence continues at coordinate 21,901,858 of OY982957.1, forward strand.
CGCTTCTACACGAAGCATCCTCAGGAGGTCTTGACTCTACGAGCGCACAATCGAGAATAAATCTCCAAATATTTGTTATTATTAAACATGGATTTCCGCGAAGTAACGCCTGAATCTATTTATTATTGAATTAATATCTTAAATTGCGATCCTCAAGACGCCTGCCAAGCGTGTGGCATACACCTACTTTAATGGAGGAGGCTGTGATCACCAGCAGACGATACAGTACCGTACAGTGATATAACAATGTTCGTGTTGCAGAAGACTGGTCGCGGTGCGTTGGTTCCATTGGGAGCGGAGCCGCGGGCGCGTGCGAGGCGAGTGCTCCTCGTGCTGGGCGGCTCGTGTCGCGACAAAGCACATCCGCCTCTCACCAACGACAGCTACCTCTCCTCCGTGCTCAAATACGATCTGCATAAGAAGTGAGACCCACACAAACACATTTTGTATTTTAACTCTTGGTAGAGTAGGAATGGAGTTAGACAATGAGGATAGCCTAGCCTGGCTAGCGACCACCCTCAAGTAGAAAATCTGTCGCCAAGCACCTAACGGTGTGTTCCGGCAGCAGTCCTTGAGAGCCAGAAATATTACAGGCTAATGAGACCTAACAACTGGACGTCTCAGTGTGACGGGCACAGTGCAATTCGTCGTTGACGAAATGCGTCTGTTATAGGCAGAGGTTAGTCCACTTAACATCAGGTGGGCCTCGGGCTTGTTCCATCACAAAAACAAAAAAAAAAAAAAAAAGGAAACCTTTATTTACCGATTTTAAAAAATAACACCAAATCCTTATAAGTGTTTTTTATGTTTACCTCAGAACTTTTGACTGGGTGATGCTTGTCGTGTGTTCTCATTTGAATTTCATCATAATCGGTCAAGCCGTTTTTGAGTTATACTACAAATAACTGAAAAGTATTTTCCTATCTTGATGATATAGTCACAGACAGACAGAATGACAATCGATCCCATAAATAGCAAGGGCCTTTACTGAATGGCACATTTGTTTTTAAGCGACTTCCAAATAATGAGTACATTCTCAATTTTTATCGCTGTTAGGTTAGCCTTTGACCACGATCTCACCTGATGGTAAGTGATGATGTGGTCGAAGGTGTTAACAGACTTAACCTACAATTACTGGCTCTCAATTACAGTTGTCGGAGCACACCGTTAGATGCTTGTCGACAGATTTTCTACTTGAAAGTGATCGCTAGCCAGGCGAGCATTCGCAATATGCTTTTCCACCATGTGAAGCTCAAGCCCGCGGCGGGATTCGAACCATGGACCTGTTGCGCGGTAGTCCATGGCCAATGCCACTGAGCCATCACTGCTTCCAAAATTTTACTATGTTTTTTACGCGATTGCTCTACCAAATTCTGAACTAATTTTGATGATTTTTTTTGTTCTGTAGAGTACACCTTCAATTTGGTCTCCTTTAATTTAAATAAAGCAAAAAAGTAATTGTATATCCGGATGAATTGATGGTAATTGCAACTCTTGTCGATGGTGAACAGGATTTTAGGAAAATGATATTGTAAGCAGTAGGCAATAATAAAGAATATATAAAAAAATAATATAATAAATAATAATAAAAAATAATTAAATGAAAACAGAATCGTCTTCCAACACTGAAAAGTATGAAATAACTTGTGGAAGTAGGATACTGACGATTTAAGGTCTGTTTTATTTTTTATTATTTTGTGACGTAACAAGGACGAGGCCCACCTGATGTTAAGCTGTAACCTCTACCTATAACAGATGCACTTCGTCAAATAACGAACTGCGCCCGTCACCCTGAGACATACAGTTGTTGAGTCTCTTGTGCCTGTAATTTTACTTGCTCTCAAGTACTACTGCCGGAACACACTGTTAGGTGCTTGGCGACTAATCGTGTTTTTTTAGGGAAAAGTTGTGGACAGTATGCCTTCCTGTGTCATTAGACACTGCACTAATTATACTGGCACTGTGAGAGATCAAAAATGTTTAATTTCACGCGTTAGTATTGCTGTTATTATTGAAATAGAAATATCGTAATTTGGTTGTATCTTAGGCGACTGTTGTCACAATGAAATGGATGAGCGAGATGTGTGAATCGTTTTGTGTGAGAGTGAAAGAGATCGCAGCGTAATGGTGATAGGAACTATTCGGGACGTCTCGTGGCGGTGCGATTGAAACACAAATTTCTTATTTATCTCTTTTTTAACAACGGATATGACGCATAATATTTGAATATTCTTTCCTTGTCATTTCAAACTGCATATACATGTAGATAGGTAAATTCTATTTAGTTTTTAGAGCAGTGGTGTTCGGATATAAATAGTCTTTGTATTTCAACTCTCTGGTTTATATTTGTTGAGGGAATGGGAAGAGCTGGCTCCGATGGGCATCGAGCGCATCCAGCCGGGCGTGTCGATGCTGGGCGGGCGCGTGTACGCTGTGGGCGGCGAGCAGGGCAGCCAGATACTCGCCAACGGAGAGTGCTACGATCCACAGGTACACCACGACCAATTCTTTTTATGTTACGATGACGGAATTAGCTCGAGGTCCACTTTATGTTAAGCGGACTGACCTCTGCCTATAATAGATGCATTACATCCTAAGTCACGAATTTCACTGCGCCCGTAATTTTGAGTCATAGTTGTTAAGTCTCGTGTGCCTGTAATTTCACTGGCTCTCAAGGACTGCTGCCGGAACACACCGTTAGGTGCTTGGCGCCAGATTTCCTACTTGAGGGTGGTAGCTAGCCAGGCGGGCAATCGCAAAAAATCTTCCACCATACGGTGAAGTTCAACGTGGCGGTAGGGATCGAATCAAGGTACTGCGGCATGGCAGTCCATGGCTATTACCGCTCGGCCATCAATGCTTCAAATTTCTATATTCAAATAGATTGCTGTATCAGCTGGATTTTCAACTGCTGATCACAGTCCATTAGGGGTGGGTTTGGTATAATTCCCACGCTTGGAAAGCGTCTTGGGGATTGCAGTTTAAGGTATCAGATCCTCAGAAGGCACCTTCCGGTGTTTTATCTTTAGTAGCTTCTTACGACACCCAGGTAGCAATGGTGACATTCTAACGCGGCAACCCACGGGTCATTACTTATTATAATTAACTGAGGGTTTACTTTACGGAATGTCGTTGAGTCGAATATTGTTCCGGTTGGGATGGGTGGTGTTTGTAGACGTCAGAGGGTGGTTTTCAAATGTCAAATGAAAGCAAATTAGCGAAGATATATAATATGGTAATGGTAATAGGCATAACGTACCGCTCGAATTTAATTCAAAGGCACGCTACCAAACTGATTAGAGGTACCTCCCGTCACAGACCTTAGTGTTGCACCACCGACGATGTACTCGCGCCGCTTACCGCTAGAGAAGTCCGAGGAATTATCGAAGTTACGGCACAGAATATGAGACGCAATTTTATTTTATTTTTTCTTCATAGGTACAGATACAGATATTAGGCTATAAACTTAAATTTAGACACTTTATGGAAGAAGACAACACTATGAATTTAGGTCGTTTTGTGGAATCTACTTGGATATTTTTCTTTGTTCTCCCTATACAAGCACATAGATTATAATTCATTGAAATATATTCGAACTACCTACTTATTGAAAACAACCCTGTAAGAAAATAAATAATAAAATAATCTAGCCTTAACTTTATTAAACGTCAATTACTGCCGTATACAGAAACGGCAATTTACTTTCAACTAACATCAAGTCATTAATTTTTTACTGATTTTATTTCATTAAAGTATCCATAAATAAAATATCTATAGAACTAATATAATAACTGTTTTAAATTCAATGGAACCCGAAGACTGTTGTGAAGTAACTGTGCAACTTGTAGTTTCTAGCCGAGTGTGATTGTGGGACAAAACCAGAGAAAAACTAAGAGCATTCTTTAATTTCTGAAATAAATGAATGCCCGTAGTTTTACCTCTTGCGCGGTCTGCGGTATATTCCAGAAGATAACTAAAGAACCGTTATCTTTCAAGAGTTTCCGAGTTATCTATCACTACACATAACCCACAAACATTTCGCATTTATAATATTTAGCGGATATAGGATATTTTTGAAGCAGTGATGGCTCAGTGGCATTGGCTATGGACTGCCGTGCAGCAGGTCCATGGTTCGAATCCCGCCCAGAGCTTGAGCTTCACCGCATGGTGGAAGGGCATTTTGTGAATGCCCGCCTGGCTAGCGACCACCCTCAAGTAGAAAATCTGTCGCCAAGCACCTAACAGTGTGTTCCGGCAGCAGTCCTTGAGAGCCAAAAAATTACAGGCTAATGAGACCTAACAACTGGACGTCTCAGTGTGACGGGCACAGTGCAATTCGTCGCTGACGAAATGCGTCTGGTATAGGCAGAGGTTAGTCCACTTAACATCAGGTGGGCCTCGGGCTTGTTCCGTCACAATAACATAAAAAAAAATAAAAAATATGTATGCTGTAGAAGTGGGAGCTAGGAGTTTACCAGCGAAATCTCTATAACCCACTACAGAACAGTGATCTGTCAAGAACCAGTAACTTAAAACTTCGAACGAGTGCCGAGTAGGGGCATTAGTAGGATCTTATCGAATAACGTTTTAACTCTCAGTTATAAGGAATAGTCCAACATCACAGGGCTGTCTGTTCGTTCTAGCTCTCTAAAAAATTTAAAATAATATCTCTACTTCCACCTCTTCCAGACGAACACATGGACTAACATATCCCCTTTGAACGAGGCGCGCTGTGAGTTTGGCATGACCAGTTGGAATGGCACCTTGTTCGCTTTCGGCGGCTGGGTCGGATCTGACATGGGGGCTTCAGTGGAGGCCTATGACCCGTTCACGGACTCTTGGACCATATGTGGCAGGATGCCTGAGCCGCGCTTCGGTATGGGCGTCGTCAACTATGAAGGTAACAATTTGTTCTTATATTGCGTGGCATGACAATAGCATAAGTATAAACAATAACAGAAGAATTTGTGAAGCAATGATGGCCGTGCGGTAATAGCTATGGACTGCCGTGCCGCAGTACCCTGGTTCGATCCCCACCGCCTGCTTGAGCTTCACCGCATGGTGGAAGGGCATTTTGCGTATGCCCGCCTGGCTAGCTACCACCCTCAAGTAGAAAGTCTGTCGCTAAGCACCGAAAGGTGTGTTCCGGCAGTAGTCCTTGAGATAGTCCTTGAGAGCCAGTGAAATTACAGGCACAATGAGACTTAACAACTATGTCTCTGATTTTCTACTCGAGGGTGGTAGCTAGCCAGGCGGGCAATCGCAAAATGCCCTTCCACCATGCGGTGAAGCTCAAGCCGGCGGTGGGGATCGAACCAGAGTACTGCGGTACAGCAGACCATAGCTATTACCGCTCGGCTAACATTGCTTCAAATTATTATTATATGCTTAAAGTATTCTTGAAATTAATTATGCTGTTTATATTTTGCCTTCATAATGAATGTACATAATTAAGTAGTTTATTGGAAAGCGCATAATTTTAAGAAATTCTTCGTCAGTGGATTTTTTACCGAATGAGTTATATGGGTATATAGATGGCAAGGAGCGGCATGCTTTACCGTTTCATTGCCGCGTTTGTTGCGCACTTAGGATTTTTTGTAACTAAGGGTAAGTATACCATTTGGAGTTAAATTCGCCAAAACCGATAAAAACGATCACACTCCCAAAAAGTTGTTCCACTGGGGTCTTGGCATTATTTTCGCCATAAACGCTATGAAGCTACTGGAACAGTTTGAATTACCTACATCTAATGTCAAAAGTGACAGATGTGGCAAATTTTAGCAGCATTCTTAGCGTCCTTATCCTAAATGGAACAGGGGAGAACAGTATCAAACGATCACAACCATAGACGCAGAATGTGATCAAAATTATCGAAAATAACGAAATTAGCGTCAAATGGAATAGGCCCTAATCAGAATTGTGCTATGCTATGTTCTATTTCGTCAATTTGCTCCTGTTAAGCATTTTTCTTGAAGCCGATGTGCGAGAAGCTAGTAGAACTATAATCTAGAAAGGAGTAGAACTAGAATCTAGAAACGAGTTGGCGACTAGCGAGAAGCGAGTGTTTAGTTCCGATAGTTTTGTCGAAGCTAGTTTGCAAATGCGACGGCCGATTACTCGCCCCAATGACCACTGGCATGAAATATCTACTATGACAGTCTTTCGGCTAGTGTTTTTTTTTTATGCCTTATAGGTTAGTCTTTGACTATCTCACCCTATGGTAAGTGATGATGTGGTAGAAGATGTTGTTCAGGCTAACCTAGAAGTACTGGCTCTCAAGGACAGCTGCCGGAACACACCGTTAGGTGCTTGGCGACAGATTTTCTACTTGAGGGTGGTAGCTAGCCAGGCAGGCATTCACAAAATGCCCTACCACCATGCTATAACGACTGCCATCCGAAGACGATAACCGGGACCGACGGCTTAACGTACCCTCCGAAGCACGGAAACGCTCAGTAGTAATGTCACTAGCGGTCATCCATCCAACTCATGACCGCGCGCGACGTTGCTTAACGTTGCTGATCGGTTGAGAACAGCTAAGTAAACTTCGCTACGAGCGCTTCTGACCGCCAAGCTAGCGTCGCCGAGCGAGTTTTATCATAGATAGCTCTTGTAGCTGCGACAACTAGTTCGCCAGCGTGAACATACAACGATCATTCATTAATTATAAATATATGTAACAATTATATTAAAAATAAATATAAAATGTATCTCTTGTATTGACGGGATCTGCATCTTTTGTACGTTTCTTGAGCGAGAAAATAGTTGATAGATAGTCGCTTTCTCGCCGTGTTGGGACAAGTGCGTTAGAGTATAATGAGAAAACAATAAAGATGTGCTTCGTGTGACTGTGCTTTGTTTAAAAATACATATAGTAGGAATCACGTGATACATACGGGTCCGCATTGCTTACTCTTCTATATATATATAGATATATATATGTTTATATTTATTTCTGATAGGTTAGCCTTTGACTACTGTCTCACCTGATGGTAAGTGATGATGTGGTCGAAGGTGTTGTTCAGGCTAACCTATAAATACTGGCTCTAAAGGACAACTGCCGGAACACACCTTTAGGTGCTTGGCGACAGATTTTCCACTTGAGGGTGGTAGCTAGCCAGGCCAATCGCATAATGCCCTACCACCATGCCAAGACAACAACCGGGACCGAAGGCTTAACGTGTCCTCCAGCACGGAAGCGTTCCGTAGTAACCATCCAACAACACCCATCCAACTCATGACCGCGGCGGACGTTGCTTTACTTTACTGTACGGTTAAGAACAGCTAAGCAAACTTCGCTACGAGCGCTTCCAAACTCTATCTCTATATCTTTTACCCTTACATGTCGCAAAATACAACACGACCAAGTTAGTTTGTCAACACAGCGTAGCGATTTAATGTTGATTAGTCACTAATAAAAAAAAATGTCAAGTTACGAGTTCTTACGTCGTACACTGCAGGTCTAATCTACGTGGTGGGCGGATGTACGCACGCGTGGCGCCACACTCGCGACCTGCTGTGCTACCATCCTGCGTCTCGTACTTGGCGCACGCTCGCCCCCATGCGGCAGGAGCGCAGCCAGCTGGCGGCCGTCGTGCTCGACAACAGCCTCTACGCTATCGGCGGGAACGCGCCGAGACGCACCGTGCTTACCACTGTCGAGCGGTACAACTTCGACGATGTATGTACATACCTAACGTCAAACACTTCTAATTTTGACTGCCATTCTAGGTAAAGAAAAATTGGGAAGTTTGGACTCTGACCTACCGTCAAACACTTCTAATTTTGACTGCCATTCTAGGTAAAAAATAATTAGGAAGTTTGGACTCTGACCTACCGTCAAACACTTCTAATTTTGACTGCCATTCTAGGTAAAAAAAATAATTGGGAAGTTTGGACTCTGACCTACCGTAAAACACTTCTAATTTAGACTGCCATCCTAAGTAAAAAAAATAATTGGGAAGTTTGGACTCTGACCTACCGTCAAACACTTCTAATTTTGACTGCCATTCTAGGTTAAAAAAAATGAGAAGTTTGTACTCTGACCTACCGTCAAACACTTCTAATTTTGACTGCCATTCTAGGTAAAAAAAATAATTGGGAAGTTTGTACTCTGAGAAACACGTCTGGCTCCAGGCTTATCACGGCTACGTACACTGCAGTATGGTTTAACAATCTGGGGTAACTTCTTATACTTTTTAATGTTATTATGACGGGTCAAGCTCGAGGCCCACCTGATGTTAAGCGGACTAACCTCTGCCTATAACAGATGCATTTCATCTGCACTGCGCCCGTCACCTTGAGACATAGTTGTTAAGTCTCATGTGCCTGTAATTTCACTGGCTCTCAAGGACTACTGCCGGAACACACCGTTAGATGCTTGGCGACAGATTCGCAAAATGCCATTCCACCATGCGGTGAAGCTCAAGCCGGCGGTAGGGATCGAACCAGAGTACTGCGGCGCGGCAGTCCATAGCTATTACCGCTCGGCCATCATTCCTTCAAAACATATTTATTATACGCAGAAATAACATTAAAGAGTCCGAAAAAAAGTATATCTGTGGTGTGCATTATTTGAAACGGCGTAGACCGCATTTTAGACGTTCTCTCATGCCTTTACATAAAGCATTGTTTAGGGCTGAGACTCGTATAAACCGTCTGACATACTGCTGACGGTCACGTAGATAACCGTGCCAGTAGCTGGACGAGCTGCACTAAGCTTAACCAGCAATTTTTTATGTTTTATTTGTGTAGATAATGTATTATGGGTTATATTTCGGTTGGTAATTGTAATAGTTTGTAAATTACTTATCAGTCTAGACACCTCGACAATCCTTAGCTTGCGTTGATATATTTGGTTAAAATAATAATTAGACGTCTGCGTAACCTCTTATATTAAAAAACAGAGAACTGTTTAGGAATTAATGAAATCACCGAAGAAATTCACTTGATGTTAGTAGCAGCGAAAAAAATCGGGGTTGATTTGGTAGCGGGCGATCTTGTCTATGTTACCCGCGTAGGGCCACGACACCGAGGTGTGAAGTGTTGCAGAGGCTGAATACCCCTTCAAGGCATATATAAGAGTCAAAGTCGAAACAGACCTGACTTTAATGACTTTTAGTCATGTGCGGGATTCGAACCTGCGTCCATCCGCTCCATCCACAGGGGCGGGTAATTTTTTCTCCCGTAAATTTGTAATGTAATCCGCCGAGCAGGCGTTATTGCAAACATTTCAGGTCCATAGTTCGAATCCCGCCGCGGGCTTGAGCTTCACCACATGGTGGAAGGGCATATTGCGAATGCCCGCCTGGCTAGCGACCACCCTCAAGTAGAAAATCTGTCGCCAAGCACCTAACGGTGTGTCTCGCAGCAGTCCTTGATAGCCAGTGAAATTACAGGCACATGAGACTTAACAACTATGTCTCAAGGTGATGTATCTGTGAAAGGCAGAGGTTAGTCCGCTTAACATCAGGTGGGCTTCAAGCTTGTTCCGTCACAATAACATAAAAAAAAAACAATATTCAAATTTAATGAGTTTTGTTTGTAGGACTCATGGGAGGACGTGGCGCCGATGAAAGAACCGCGCGCTGGCATGGCTGCGGGCGCGGCGGACGGCATGCTGGTGGTGGCGGGTGGCGACAGCGAGAGCGTCGGCGAGCACGCGTTCTACCGCGCGCGGACCACGCTCTCCAGCGTCGAGATCTACTGCCCGCGCGACAACAAGTGGCGCTCTGGCCCGCCGCTGCCGCACTCCCGCTCCGAAGCAGGCTCCGCAATGCTCTGACATCTGTTCTTCATGATCACATACCACTACGAGTGGTAAATGGTCAGACTAATTACTTAACCATTGATAATGAATAGATTCAGGCGTTACTTTGCGGAAATCCATATTTAAAAATAAGAAATATTTTTGAAATATTTTACGAAAACATCAAATTAATATTTTAATAAAACACTTAAAAAATATAAAAATATGTCTAGTGACAATTCCGCTCAATTTTCCTAAAACGCTCGAGTCTAGACAAAGGCGTGCTGACTCAGCTCTAGTCTATATAAAGGCGTGCTGAGCCGCCGGCCGCTCATTCTCGATCGTGCGCTCGAAGAGTCAAGACCTCCTGAGGATGCTTCGTGTAGAAGCGAAACGCGTCGAAAATTCTTCCGGTTTGGCTGCGTGGCGTTTGTGACGTCACGTCGGCTTAGCAGGAAAATTGAGCAGAATTTTCACTAGATATATTTTTGTATTTTTTAAGTGTTTTATTAAAATATTAATTTGATGTTTTCGTAAAATATTTCAAAAATATTTGTTATTTCTACTTAACCATTGCCTTGGTTAATTGTATCTTAAGTCTGTATTAATAAACCGATCCTACTTAAGACCGATCTCAGCTTAGCTCTCAAGAGCCCATAGACTATGTAACTTTTTGGCAAAAGAATACTTGTAGCTAAATAAGGATAGCAGCTATCAATATTTCATTATGAATCATATCCTTCTAGTATGAATGTGTCTATGCATAAATTGACACAGAGTTATTGCAAATTATTGTTATTCGACTAATTTACATAGTCTGTGATGTCATGTTTTGAACGGTGTACTTATTAGTAACCTCTCTGTCCGATTAAATACTTTTTTATCTTATGATTAATACCGAATAAATTTATCGCTCTTTGAATCGATTCGATATATATATATATATATATATATATATTTCACTTCAAACGTTAACACAGCAGCTGAGATCTTTGCAACAAAATCTGTCGAGAGTGTAAACAAATCTATGATTTTGGACAGCATCTATCCGAAATTGATGCTTATCAAAGTTACAAGGGCTATGAACCATCTTTACCGTCGCTGATTCATGAAAACATATCAAACATATCATTTTATGACCCGCCCCAAGAACTGTTACAACCTAAACACTGGTTTGATGTAACAGCTGATAGCGAGGTTTCTAATATTGAGATAGAAAGCCGAGATTGGATTATTAATACGGACTTTAGTATGGTTTCTGGGCGCACGAAAGGTTTATTAATAATTTCAAGATGTATACTTGTAGTGACGAATTAACATTACCGAGACAGTGACTCTTATATCGTGAAAGTGACGGAAGTATTCGTGTAGTGAACTATGTGATCTGAATAGAATCGCTTTGTGATAGTACTACTCCTGATACCTGGGAATACTGACCCCTGTTTTGTAGTGTGATAATTGCATTTTATTAGATCTATTTATATGTTATTAAATAATATATGAACACAATTAGATGATAAGGATAAAATATGATGAGATTGATTGTTGATACCCTATTATGGTTTCTTGTAATGAAGTATTAGAAGGTATTTTTCATTCCATTTTTATACATGTACTATTATTTATACTATGTAGGCCTCGCGATTGGCTTAGCGCCTATATGTAATTTTTCTCCATGCGCCCCCAACAGAGGCTGGTTTATGTGGGGGCCGATGGGAATATAGCAACGCACATGGCCATACTTTAGAGATCTGCGCAGAACTAGTACTTGTGCGCCACGTACTCCTTAAACCTGGCCATAGACAACGCAAGTTGAACTATAGGTATCGCTCCATCCTGGTACGATGGTTGAAGAACGAGAGCAAAAATTAGAGTTATGAGTCATTGTGTCATGTTAGCTCAATTGGTTAGAGCATACCCCGGCTAATGCGGATGGATGGACGCGGGTTTGAATCGCGCACATGACTATAATTCTTACTCTCGTAAATTTGTAATTTTGTACTGGCCATAGACTAACTAATGCTATACACACAATGTGTTTTTTTTACAAATTGTTTTTTTTTATTTATATGAGTAGGTACATACTTATATTTAATATGTACTCAAATGTCAGAACAGATGTAGGTATATAAAAAAAATACGATGGTGAATGACGCAAAGGAAACAGGTATGCTAGCAAGGGTATTACAGGAAAATTAAAATCCGTGGTCTCTAGCTACTCTCCGGGGAAACGGGGTAAAGTTTTTACGAGTGTTTGTGTATAGTGTTTGACTCTCAATCTTATCTCAATGGACGATGTTTATTAATGTTCGATTATGATATTAATAAAATATGTTAGTGTTTACTATGTTTATATGTAATAAATGATAGAAATATATGTAGTTTAACATTAGCATATACTTTGGTATAGTACCACCAACTTAACTGCGCAGTTCTCGAGGGCGCTATTGGTCAAGGAAATCAACTACAAACTGTCACAATTTGGGGGAATTTTGTAGTTCTTTTTTCTGCGGCCTGAACAGATAAGTTGGTGGAACTGTACTTTGTATCATTACATATTGTTGTCAATACTCTCAAATTGTCTTTTATTGGTGTTTTAAATGTTCAGATTATATCACATATCTATTAGTTTGTCGTTCACATACTGAATGTTCATTTCAAATATGAATCAAATATAAGTTGTTAAACAGAAAATTTGTTTTATTTCTAATTTGGAAAAATGACGCCTATATTTTTTACGCCACTTGATTGTATTGTTCCTTTATAATTGTTGTAATGTGCGTTTAATCCGAGACGGCACCTAGACTTACAGGATTCATATTTAATATGTGCTAATCGTAATAAGTTTCTAGTAAATTTGTTGAGAACTTTTAAAATTTTAAAGCGTTTGTAGAGAAGTTTGCTTAGCCGTTCCTAATCGATCAGCTAAGTTAAGCAACGTCCGCCGCGGTCAGGAGTTGGATGGGTGACCGCTAGTGACATTACTACTGAGCGCTTCCGTGCTTCGTTAAGCTGTCGGTCCCGGTTGTTGTCTACGATGGCAGTCGTTACAGCATGGTGGTAGGGCATTTTGCGATTGCCCGCCTGGCTAGCTACAACCCTCAAGTAGAACATCTGTCGCCAACCACCTAACGGAGCAAGTAATTCTAGGCTAGCCTGAACAGCATCTTCGACCACATCATCACCTACCATCAGGTGAGGTAGTGGTCAAAACGCTAGCCTATCAACTATAAAAAAAAATACGTGAGCGAAAGTATTTTGGTTTTGTCAAACAAATACTGATTTTCATTATTGTAACATTCAGTTTCCGCCCGGCCAAGCTAATAATATTAAATGTTATAACTAATATTTCCTACTAATACTACATAATAATATCATATGTTCAAATAATGATTGAAAAAGTTTGCATTTGTATTACTTTTTATTGTGTATTAAAAAGTCTGATAAATTGTTTTTATTAAAAAGACTGATAAGTGTCGGCATGGTCCGATATGAGAAATTTTCTAATTTTCAGAAACGTGGCTAAATGAGAAGTAACTATGTACAAAATAAAAAAGTCAGCTAACGCCTAAGAGACCAATATATACTGGACTTTACCCAGCATATATACAAATGCAGTGTAAAATAAATATAGTTTAAAAAATTATAAGTCAAAATAGTAATAGTCAAAGAGGTCGGTGGTTCCAAATCAGTTACATTTACAAACAGAAGGCTGGAAATCTAGCATCTAAAGGGTACGGCAGCTCTTGAGCCAAGTACAAGCGACCAACGATTCCCTCGAACAAGGAAGCAGGTCGATCTGGGTGCCGTAGCTCAGTGCCGGGCCGCTCTACTGCGCACCATTCCGTGAAGCAACAAGCGCGGTATAGATGCATTGGGTTCTGAAACCATAATATAATAAATGATAATGAATAGATTCAGGCGTTACTTTCCGGAAATCCATATTTAATAATAACAAATATTTTCAAAATATTTTACGAAAACATCAAATTAATATTTTAATAAAACACTTAAAAAATATAAAAATATATCTAGTGACAATTCCGCCTAATTTTCCTGCTAAGCCGACGTGACGTCACAAACGCCACGCAGCCAAACCGGAAGAATTTTCGACGCGTTTCGCTTCTACACGAAGCATCCTCAGGAGGTCTTGACTCTTCGAGCGCACGATCGAGAAATTCTCACGTCACGTCGGCTTAGCAGGAAAATTAGGCGGAATTGTCACTAGATATATTTTTATATTTTTTAAGTGTTTTATTAAAATATTAATTTGATGTTTTCGTAAAATATTTTGAAAATATTTGTTATTATATAATAAATGATTATATAAACCTATGGTAAATAGTTTTTTTTAGGCTAGCCTTACTACTCTACTATACCACCTGATAGTAAGTAATGATGCAGTCGAAATTATGCTCTATAAATTTCGACATATTACACAAAGTCGTAGGCCCATTCGTTCGTTCGTTGGAGATACAGATGAACAGCTGGATACCATAACGTCAGCTAACACACTAATAATAACACGTAGCGTCGAAGTTTATTTGGCACCTAAATTTTGAGTTGGTATTCATAATTGCACTAAATATGCTCTAAATATTGGCATATTCAGAATTAAGTAATTTCAATTGTGTAAGCTGGAGACATACACACAAAAAATCTCACCTTTGTCGCCTGATATAACTGGAGAAATGCGTATGCGTTGCCACTGACTCCATGACAGATGCTGTATCCTTTAGTGCAAAGTCCACGCTCCCATATAACATCGCCTAATTGCAAGGCTATTTTCATGTACTTGTCATCTTCAAAAATCTGAAAAAAAAAACATTCGTTTAGCGGAGAAAAACTGTCACAGCCAGATTTGTTTGTGAGAACAAGTATGGGCTGAGAGCTATAAAACAAAATAGGACATATCTGTGACTAAGTTATGCTCTTAGTTAAAGTTGAATTAAAGTTCAAAATAACCGTCTTTGAGACCTTAAACGTCGTTAAACATTTGGCTTTTTTAATGTACTTATTAGTTTACAATCCTAGATATTTATTTATGAGCTCATAATAATTGACCTAAGTAACGAAAAGGCGTCCTAAATTAATAACACATAAAACAGTACATTCTATACACTATTGCATTTATTTGCGTCCTCGTAAACAGCTCCAACGATTCAATCAATCACGATTCAATATCACCATTCTTATTCTAATTGGGGGCGATATGTCCTGCACTGACGTCCCGCTTGGGGTGTTATCATTTTCTTAGTAAGATCCAATACGCTGAAGCACTTGTAGCTTTGTACATAAAGTGCGGATAGCGCTAGTCCTGATACTGCTTATAAGAGCATTTACTCGCCTAAAATACTGTTTACCATCAATAAGAGCAAATACACCGGCATACCTTGGCATGCCGCATCATTTCATGGCGTCTTTTGGGCTGACGCCGTAGCGCGCCCTGCCGTGCCACGATGTCAGTCAGTGCCCACCCTTATAGGGCGCGTCCTGTGCGTACGATGCTGAGAATTGTGTATTTAGTATTTTTTACACTATATACTGCGAAAGTGTAGATGCATAGGTATGCAACGGAGGAGGTTCCCTTCTAACTTCGTATGGAGAAACACACGCTTAGTGGCGCATTTATGAAAAGTTGTTCGTGTTGTGAATTCAATGATGTTTAAAGTTTTTGTAATACCTGGTGAGCTAGAATGCACAACGGCACAAATCCAGGAGCTCCATGACACCACTGGACTAATCTGTCTCCAGAGCTGGTGTTCACCGATGATGGGAAATTTCCACTTGGGTATTGTTGGCTTATTAACCAATCTAGGGTGGGCTTTATGAAGCTCCGTATTTCAATTATGTTTATATGAACTCGCGCCTGAAACAGTCAAAACAGATATAAATTCCTGAATCCAAGGTATTCAAAATTGTATGTACTCTTATGTTATTTGATGAATGTTTTATTTGGATACCGCTAGACGACCATAGGCTCACTTCATATTACAAAAGATTTCGGCGAAATGTAGATGTTTCGACTCCTCTCCCTATCTCCGAAGAGATATAGAGTGGTGATGAAATTTTTTTTCCGTCGTAGTATAAGGATATTTCATCATAAATTTGAAGGTATATACAAAAGTGGTAACCATGCAATACAAACTGATATTTTCTCATCAGAAGAAACAAGATATGTTCAAATTTACAAATTATTGGAATACAATGTAAATATGTTCAGTCAGACTGCACGAATTGCGGGCATTCGCAAAATGCCCTATCCGTCTGTCCTGTCCGCCTGGCTAGCTACTAACCTCAAGTAGAAAATCTTTGACCAAGCACTTAACAGTGCGTTCCGGCAGCTATTCTTGAGAGCTAGTAACTTTATGTTAGCCTGAACACCAATTACCATCAGATGAGATAGTGATCAAAGGATAGCGATAGGCTAGCTATATTACAAAATTACAAATTTACGATAGAGAAAAAATTTGTCATGTGCGGGATTTGAACCCGCGTCCATCCACCCCTTTAGCCGGGGATGCTCTAACCAATTGAGCTAAGACACAATGATTCCTAACTCTAATTTATGCTCTCGTTCTTCAATCAACGTATCGCGATGGAGCGTTCAACTTGCTATAAATAAATAAATGTTTGCTGGGCAGCTGGTAGTAATTCTAGGTTAGCCTGAACCACATTTTTGACCTCATCATCGCTTACCATCAGGAGAGATAGTGGTCAAAGGCTAGCCAATCAGCTATAAATAAATATATATATATATATAATCGTGCATATGTGCGACGAGCGAGGCAAGGGGGTGTTTTAGTTGACTGGTCCGGCGGAATCCGAGCGAATCTAGTAATTCTATCCTGACATCCCACCGAAGTTCACAAAATATGAGTTAAAGACAAAGAAGAAAAAGAATATTGTTTAGTAGGGGCATGATAAAAGCATTAAAATTCCATACTTGCAATAACATGTATAAAATGCCTGCCATTCCGTGTGCAGCCCCTAGATATATCTTATCATGCCATTCCCACATTAGAGGACATTCCGCCTTAAGTTTTGCAGCTAATTGTTTTCCGGACTTCAGTATGGCATTGGTTACTTTTTCTATGTGATTTGAAGGTATCACTTCTTTTCCAGCTATATATTTATTCACAAACAACAAAGCAAATAAATATCCAGATTTCCCATAAAGCAGCTCATCAGGTGATTCATTCATCAAAGAAATCAAGCCCATTAGTCTGAAAAAGTAAATATGTATAAAAGTCAGTAACATCATATAAACATTGTGCGTAATATATAAAAAGAGAAGGCAAACAAGAAACAAAACATAATAGTACATTATTATATAAGTGCGGTAAGTTGAAAATCACAGCCGCGGCTATTTCGGCGAGGGCTACAAGAAAGCAGAGGCTGTAATTATCAAAGCACACGTATGTCATACGACGTTTTATTTGCGTGGAAATGTGTAATAAATTGATATTCTTGTGTTATGTCACAGATAAGTTGTTGTAATTTATGGTCAAGATTAGTTAAATTAAAGAATTAGATGTTTATCTATTATATTTTATCTACCAAAGTTAATTTTATTCATAAAATGTTGACCACTTTCCTAAAATAAAATTTTAAAAAAGTACCGTTCATTTTAGACGGAGCATCTTGATAAACCGTGCGTTTTACATTACAATAACACACAAGTGCGTAATGAGATACGATACGATATTGAAATTGGTGAAATAATAGACCCTTTACGAGCAAATGTGTTATAAATTACATAATAATGTAAATTTTGTTTTGTTTCTTGTTATTTAACTATGTAAATACATAGCATAATTTTTATGAATATTTCCACTATCTATTGTCCAGCTCAAAGTAGAAAATCTATATTTCATAATAAATCATACCTTTGAGCAAGCGTTTTGTATTCAGGTAAGTTATTGGGCCGTTTATTTGACAATCTGTATGATATCACAGTGGCAAGTGCTAGTGGGCCTGCATCTCCACACAAGAAACTGATTCTCTTACTCTTCAGATTATCTATGTTGACATAGTCCAATGATTTCTTAAAATTAAACATATATTTATAATAAAAAACACTTACATTATTGAAATCTCTAAGGAAAATTATTTCTTATGTAAGTTAGTATAAGTTCTTCATTTGTTTTCATACCTTCAATATCTCATGGCTATTTTCATGTTTTATTGAACATATAAAATAATACAAGGCCAATCCTGCTGAACCTGTATACACTGTACCATCATAGAAGATATCACTTTCCATATTTGATGTTAGCAATTCAATTTTAGATGATCTGAATTGTTGCAGTTTTGCTTGAAAGTTATCTGATAACTGCAATTAAAAGAAACGAAATAACATAAGTACTTTAGGTAGGTTCTCATTATCACACCACTCTCCTTGTCAATCTAAGGCATTGATCAGATAAAAAAAACAAAACCGTAGGGCGTAACGTAACCTGAGTGATTGGAGTAGGTAGAGCTATTTTGGGTCATCAACCTCAAATGTGTAAATATTAATATGCTATGGTATAGTCTCCGCGGACGAAGTCAGGGGTAAAAGCTAGTAGAATAATATTAATATACTACACCGATACTAAAGGTTTGAGACAAGACTACCGCAATGTTATGGCAACGCATGGCCTTACCCAAGGTTGACCTACCCTTGACCACTTTACGGTAAACACAACTAGCTCATGGCAAACGGTAGTTCTTGATGAACTGACAGACCATACGCCTATATAGATTAGTATTGAAAGAGGAACTGATTTAAACACACCTATAAAATATACCTGTAAAAGTGACCGTGCTGTCTGCAATTACGGTGTTCCGCAAGGTAGTTCCTTAGGCCTACGCTATTTTTGGTTTATATAAATCAGCTTTGTAGCCTAAAACTGATAAATGCGGATATAATTATGTTTGCGGATGACACTGTTCTACTGTTTCATGGTTCATCATGGTCCAATGTACGAAAGTTAGCGGAAGATGGTGGCATGTGATAGCATGAATAGCACTCGAAGATAACCTCTTGTCTCTTAACACAAGCAAAACCAAATACATTTGCTTAAAAAAACTGAAGCCAATCAAGTTCCAACAGATTTCAAAATTCATGCTCACTGTTACTCCTGGAACCGCAAATATGCGGACAAAACAAAATGCACGTGCAATATCCTTAATTGTGTGGACAGTATTAAATATCTTAGAGTGACCATTAATGATAAACTAACATGGAGGCCTCACATTGAAATTGTGTCTAAACGTATACGAAGGTTAATTCACGTTTATTTTTTCAAATATCTGATAGGCTAGCTTTTGTCCACTATCTTACCTGATGGTAAGTGATGACATGGTTGAAGGTGTTGTTCAGACTAAACTATAATTACTGGCTCTCAAGGACAGCTGTCAAAACACACCATTAGGTATATAGGTATATATGGTGAAAGATTTTCTTACTTGAGGATGGAAGTCAGACAGGCGGGCATTCGCAAAATGCCCTATCACCATGCAATATCGACTGCCATCCTAAACCAACAACTTGGACCAATGGCTTAACGTGCCATCCGAAGCACAGTGGCGGTAACCCATCCAACCCCAGACCGCAGAAGATGTTGCTTATCTTAGCTGTTTGGTTCAGAACGGCTAAGCAAACTATGCTATGCACGCTTCAAAATTAACAGAGATTCCACAAGCTGCATGCTGCTGCTGCGGCATAATATATTCTTTTTAAGTGTAGAATAAATTAACTTGTATTAGAATACAACATTTTTGTAATATGTTAGTATTGATTTCTAATTGTAATTACAGTAATAAATAACATTGACCCTTGTTTACACATTAGTTAGGTACAATCAACTCAATAAATGTCACAAGTAGGTATAGTGAATTTCATTTGAGTTCCTAGAGTTTGTAGAAGTTTCTAAATAGGCTTGTTGTTTAAGGAATGGCAGGTAGTGGTATTTTAGGCATTTTACAAGTGGTACAGATATTTTACTTGATTGTGGTAGCTTCCCAGGCGATCATAACTAAATTCCCTTACAACATGTAATAATAACTAAAATGTTCACTGACACAGTTGCCGACACTTGGTGGTGGTAGTTATCCTGACAAGCGTAACAAAGGCTATACGAACATGTAATACCTAGAAAGATCAATGGCTCCTAAGGAAAGTTGCCCCTACACATGCATGGTGACAGAATATTTACTTAATTGTGGAAGATGTGAGGCAATCATGATTAAATTCCCTAACACCATGTAATTTGCTGACTAGGCACAATAGCCGGGGCAGTGTGTGGTGCTTAGTGACAGATTTGTTTTACTGTTTTAGCTTTCGAAGTCAGCTTAACAAAATACACTGCCACCATAAAACAGTTCCCTAAAATGTTTTGTGGCTCATAAGGACAGCTACCGAAACACTATGTGATGCTTTCCGATAGATAAAATATTAAGTGTGAAATGTTGTCAAAGCAAATTTACTCATGTCAGTAAACATGAGTAAATTTGTGAAATGAAATGTAAATGACCATTTTAGTTATGTTAGCGTGAACTGATTGAGCGGAGGGATGGGTAGACCCCCCCTATGAAGGGGAAGTTGCGATCCCCTCCCTTTCGGAGATATGATTTTTTTAATAATAATTTCGCAATCGTCAGTCTTCAATTTTACGGGGGAGGGGCGATGCAGGGAAGGGTAGACTGAAGATAAAAAGATAGAAGGGGAAGTTGGACCCCCACTCTCCCACCTTTCTGTGATATAATTTTATTTAATTTCTAATCTCACTTATCTTAAAAATGTTACTTTTTCATGATTATATATGACTCTTTTATGGGCTCTTGCCAGAACTCTCACTATATCGCCCCTGAGTGTCGCTTCACCCACTCAACCTTTGCTTTGCTACAAAACTTGCCGGGTCGCTTCGCTTGCCCCCTCGCCCCTACGCTTCGCTTGGCCTCGTGGGCTTGCTCCACTCAGGATCTCCATAGCAAGCTTCTGGCTCCGCATTTTTTATATACACTCGAGGGGTACGGACCACAAGACCAGGTGGAATCAGTGTGCTCTGTGTCGGATCTGTGACTCACTTTGAACCTAACCCAATCCACTACACTAATAACATAAGTTTAAGCAAATTAGTTCACTATACAGTTCAGATTTTACAATATAACTTTCCTCACCAAAAGTATGATATTCATTTTGAAACATTTGAATTATGATGACAAATTTTAGTTTTTACACTGCGGCATATTTTAATGTAGAATACGTACCCTGTTCTGGAGCTCATGGAGAACACTGCTAGCCGATTCGGTTGTATAATGATCATAATCATTTTCAAATGAACCTTTTCGAGACATATGTAACCGATCAGCAAAACAACCGTTTAACATTGATTATATATGTATTCTTTCAGAATAACACCTAACAAAAAATTTCAAGCCTAAACCGAATCCCAATACATAAAAAAATAATATGATACAAAATATTATTAAAAATCGTCATTGATTTTAGACAACGATACGAATCACAACAAACAAAATGAATTTAAAATTTAACAGCAGTTATAATTGATTTTACATGACGAATCTATTTAATAATCGTGCGAATTTAATTATTTTACACATAAGTCAAAACACGTAAAAATAAACAAATAAACAAGAGTGCGTTCAGAGGCTCAGAGTGTAGTTGTTTCGTTGTTTGGTTGTTTTGCAACTTACCCTGAGGTATGGAACGACCGGTTGTTTTATAACCTCAAACATATTGTGATATTGACAGACTTACATCATTATCGTAATAATAATTGCTATTTAACACTATCACAAATTCGTTTTCCATTTTTATTTAAGTTTTATATTTTGAGAAATTATATTAGTATGTATATTTTTTGAGATATATGGGTGAGCGCATCAGATAGAATACGATATAAACGTCAAAGTCATTTCATGTCACGCGTTTTATGGTTAAAAAGTTGCAACCTTCAAAGGGTGCGTTCGTTTTGGCTCGATTGCGTTTGTAGCAGTTTCGAAAGTGGCATTTGTGTATTAGCGTTCGGATAGAAGCTTTTGCTATTTTTGACCACCAATTACTGCATGCTATCCGAACGGCTTAAAACATACTTTGACAACTGACAATGTTTTAACCATTTTGCACAGTATGAAACATGGAATCAATCCCTAAAATTAACAAAAAAGTAGGTACCTATATTATTATTATTTCTTTGTTAATGGCTTCTGCTAGTTACATATATAAAAAACTTGTGAAACTCTTCAATCGCGCCAAATACAACTGTCAAACCAGCAGTTGTCAAAAAACGATCACAACGATCCCACGGTAAGACTTGGGTCAAAAATATCACTTTTCTCTGTCATTTGTAGCGTTTTCAAAGCTATCCGAACGGTGAGCGAAAACGATATTTTTGCTCACGAAGTCCCAAAACGAACGGCCCGTGTGATCATTTTTAGCGTTTGTGAGTGTTATTTTTGGCACCGATAGGCTATCCGAACGCCCTGAAAGGTTTGGAACGGTCCAGTTGTGACAACCGAACGCTCTACTCGAAGGTTGTGAACGGCGTTAGAGTGAAAAGTTGCACTCCGAGTGCGCTCTAACCAAGGTTCGGAACGCACCCCAATACTTAAAAAGCCACAACCGACTTTGGCCGTATTCCATTTGAGTTATTTTCGATAATCGATTATTTTGACCACATTTGCATCTATGGATCCACATTTAATATGAACCATAGACACAAAATGTGATGAAAATTATCGAAAATAACGAATTTTGTGTCAAATGGTAAACGCCCTTTATGGCCACAACCAGTAAAGGTCAAATAGAATTTAAACAATACTACGTGACAACCATCAAAATGTAAAAAGTGGGAGACTGGGAGATGATATTAGCCGACCACGATAACTCTCAACCTGAGATTTACCAGCCTGATACATGGCGACCAAGTATTTCACGTCCGCGTACACGAATTATCAGGCCGGGTTCTATTGCGATGCCCAATCCTCAGTCGAATAAAATCATACTCAAACAAAAAATTGGCTCCCAAGAACTGGCGTCCAGTATTGTACATGGATTATCGGGCTCCGCGATATTATGTCTGTACGTATTCACCAACCTGATAATTAAAAGCTACCTATAAGGTCTAGTCCACAATGATTCGACCCAGATATACCCTAATTTATACATTTTACAGAAAGGGTAGGCGCATTGTTCATGCTAAATAATATATTACGTATTATTTGCGACCTTGCACATGTATATATATTGTTCGGTAAATAAAGGTAAACAATGCATTCTGTTTCTGAGTGCGCGCGGACGCATTGCTTGTGTTATACGCGAATGTGTGCCGAGCGGGGGCGCCGGCTTCGCGTCATTCCGTTGTTTGCAGTTGGCCGAGGTGGCTGGACATTCCGTTGTTAGAAATTGGCCGAGGCGGCCGCCGAGTCTTTTTGGAATTTGGAACACGTTTTTCGGGTGTGCGTGAGACAGGACGAGGTCGCGGCGACCTAGCGATAAAGCAACGGTTTGCTAGTTATATTTTAGTGACGATAAACATTAGTGCTGTGTGTGACAAATTGAGGGATTGTGACGCCAGGCGTTCAGTATCAGCAAGGATTGCTGTTCGGCGGGAGATGCAGAACAGGGGAAGTATCCTAGAACTCCGTATTGTTGGCTGATTGATCAATGATCTAGCTTTAGGGTGTTTAGCGATAATCCCCTTTCGACGGAGTGACTAGCACTTAGTCCGAAGGTAGGTTCCCGCCGTTTTATACATACGTGCCTAATAGCACATATATAGGTTGGTGTCTTCCTGTGACATTCCAGGAGCCCAGTCGAATACGCCACGACACAGTGGTAAAGTGTGGGACTACGGGGATTAACAAGGGCCCCTGTCCACACAAATTATATATATATGTATATATAAAACTTCAGTGTCACCACTCTTGTTAATATTATTTGTGATACAATATTATACGTATGATACCTAATGCTTCTTTGTTATATTAGTTTGTACCCAATCTTCCTTTGTATGTTTTTTTTTGTTTACTTTCACTGCTGCACTATCTTCTCCACTTTTTTGGTTACAGCTGAAAACCAGCGTTGGGTGTTGGTAATACACCCAACACATGCTGAGCTGAACACCAGTTAGGTACTTGCGTTCAAAAATATTCAAACACATGAGATGAGCGGAAGTTACCGAAAACCGTAGTTTCTGTCTGCCTTCCCCTCCAGGGTTCAGGCGTGACTTTATGTACTTATGTGTCTTTGTGTGTTCCACTTCGTTTATTCATTTGTTAGATATTGGCTCTGTGTTCTATATTGTGTAAGTACCTAATAAAATGTTTCTTTCTTTCTTTCTTTCTTTTCTTTCATGCATTATCCTAGTTTTTAAAAAAAATATGCATACCTACATACATTGGAAGGACTTTAGATATGTACATAGTATGTATTATGGGGAGGGGGAGAGAGGGTGGAATATTCCCTACTGAGGGGAGGGGGTTTACAAAATTAGCTTCCCCTTCGTCATCAAACTAATTATATAGTCACAAATTACAAGCACGAAAACGTCAACAAAAAAAGTTAGGCATAACACTTAAATGTCTTATAAGTGAAGTAATTCTATGACAGCTCCGGCGCTGTGAGTACGCAGTGCTTTAGTCTTATAAAAACATTACGGGTATGGCAGACAAGACTGCTTGGAAGGAGGGTGCTCGGATTCGGTTCTGTCACACCATTCGATCTAATCTAAGCCATCTTAATAATTCGTATTCAGGAACAGTCCGACGAGTAGGTACGAGTATTTTGAATAGTAGAAGTGCAAAATACACAAATGATCAAGGTTAAAATTAAAACTTCAATAATTTATTTCTCAAAAACTATCGATTTCCGTAAGATAAAATTTCGTGTGATTATTCAAGATAACTATATCTATCTGCGAAAAAAGAAATGTACCTTACATTGTGGTGTATACTGATTCTAAAGACGAGCCCGTAGTTAATCGCAATTAAATCGTTTTCAACAGTTGAAAACATCGCCGAAAAAATAAAAGAACTGTGTTTTACACTTCAGTATCGGAATTTTTTGGTCCCCTGGCGTGATGTTTTAATTAATTTATAGAAAATCAACAGAAAGTACCTACCTACATAACCTAATACGCGAAAGCTAAGTATGTAGGTATAACTACCTATGCTTATTTATTATAATTATATTACATACCTACACTAGATTAGAAAACATCATCAACACAATACCTATGTACATGACAATCTGTAGCGCCACCACAATCTTGGAGTTATAGATACTATTTTTGATTTCCAATTGTATTTTTTCAGAATTGCAGCTGACAATATAGTGCTGACACGCAATCAGTATGTATCATTAGTAGCATATGTTTTGTCAATAAAGAGCCAGTGCTACTACTTATTTACGTGGTTTTATTATTATGTTAGAAATTATTTCAACACCGATTTTCGATTCCGGTTGTTCGTTATTCATGGCACAACTGGTACATCACTACCAGAAGTCGGCGATACACATCCATGAAGTATAACATTATATGTATGACAGTTTAGCTAAGAAAATACGAAAATTCATAGGCACAACCCTTAGGTATAAGATTTTAAATGATATGATATACGCTGCTATTTACAAAAAATCATGATACAAGAAAACAAAGTCTTCTACTCCCAAAGTAACACAAGCGTACGTCACAATCGGATTAGCTCTTTATTACAAGATGACTGCAACAGAATACAAAATTATGGTTCTTTTATCTATGAGTGTTTTATTCTAATATATTAATTAAAGTTCATCAAATTAAATGGTATGAAAATGTATCTAACTCTAGTCTCCTAGTTTCCACTATTTTGACAATCATCGCCATCTCTGTCGCACATATATATGATTTGCATGTATTTCATTCCCGCTCATGCACATATGCTCATGAGAGATTCGCAAACTGTAGTGGTCCGACGAGTATAATAAACATGGACTATGATAGATCGGTCTAGACTAATCAAGTTGCCTATTTTCCGTTATATTTTACGAGTTGTATAATCACCGGCCAAGAAACGACTTAATAATTCGTGACCCAATAACGCACGATCAGATACATCAAGTACGTGTATTTCAATTAACATACTAGTATTTTAAAGGCTGCGCGTTATCGGGTTGAGATTTCCACCCCGATCGCGATAGATACGACTTCTACTGCCTGGATTAATGATACCCGGCCAATAACTCGTGTACATGATGAATTTATTTAAAATATCAGGCCGGTACAATGCGATTAAAATAAGAATAGGATCGGCCTAGCGCCATGTTGTGACGTCAAGACTAGATTTTGGTACAGTGTGCAAAACAAAAAATGATAAAACAAGTATGGAATAATAAAAAAAATCCGACTCCAAATCATTTATTTTCTTTAAGCATTTTATTGTTCCATTGAAATTAAAACTGCAATTTATATATATTTCTGGAATCGTTTTTAAAGTCCTTTATTTTGATACCCAACAAATTAGTTTGTTGTTTAGACAAAAAAAATCTTTTCACTTCATGGCGCCCAAAATCCACCAGTTTGTTTTTTTTATTTTTTTATGTACCTAATGTCAGTTGCGCTATCAAGGTAAATCTAACGATATCTCATACATTAAAATCGGTTAAGCCGTTTAGAAGTTGTGGTAGAATAAAAAAACTCGCATAAATACTGTTCCTGTGGGCTGTCGAGTAAAAAAAAAAGAATTATTGGTCTGTAAACGAAGGTGACTGTACAGCAAACACAGAAATAAATTTGATTGCAATATTTTGTAATTAGATATCTGAATTTGTTTCACTTAGCCCTTCGATGCCGCTCATGTCCTGATGACCTACTGGATCTCATCATCGTAATCATAATAACGTGCAACAAAAAAAAAGGTAATACACTAACCGGCAAAACACTCTCGTTGGGGATCGAGTACGTCTCGCGGGTTTCGAGCATGTCAGATGCTCATCATCAGGGCGAGTGCGCAGCTGCATCTGCGAGCTCCCGACGGGCACTGATGATAAGCATATGACATGCTCGAAATCCGGGTCGACGTACTTGATCCCCAACGTGAGTGTGTTGCCGGTTAGTTTACTACCTTTTTTTTGTACTTGAATATTATCGTAAAAGGCATCTTATTTTTATATAATGTATGATAGGCTAGCTTGACCACTATCTCACCTGATGTTAAGTGAT
Organism: Plagodis pulveraria; assembly: GCA_963890685.1. Lineage (NCBI taxonomy): Eukaryota > Metazoa > Arthropoda > Insecta > Lepidoptera > Geometridae > Plagodis > Plagodis pulveraria. The sequence goes on from OY982957.1 coordinate 21,928,816, forward strand.
GATGTAGTCGTGGATGTTGCTCAGGCTAACCCAGAATTACTGGCTATTTTATGCTTGATAGGTTAGCCTTTGACCTTAATCTCACCTGATGGTAAGCGATGATGTGTTCGAAGATGTTGTTCAGGCTAACCTAGAATTACTGGCTCTCAAGGACAGCTGCCGGAACGCACCGTTAGGTGCTTGGCGACAGATTTTCTACTTGAGGGTGGTAGCTAGCTAGATGGGCATTCGCAAAATGCTCTACCATCACGCTATAAATATATAAAAAATACGTTCTGTATATCTTTCAACCAAGGAAAAAATTTTTTGTCGATGCCTTAACCTCATCAGCCACAAGGCATTTCTAGCCAAAATTTTGTGCACCAATTGTATTACTTTAACCGTCATAGGGGACGGTGCACGGCCATCAACCAGACTACTAGACTTCATCTGATCGAAAGAAGTGTTTTTTCAAACACTTAACTCTCGGTATGATGTCGCTACCCTTCTATATTTTTACATATTAGACGTAGTACTTAATTACAAGCATTATCACGTGCTAAGCGAAAATATATTTAAGGGTGAACTGGCCGGCCCGTTCTCCATACAAACGCGATAGGGTGATCACTCCCTTATTTGAGGATTTAGGTCCAAAACAAAGCATAATACCGATTGATCTCCTCATTATCTAGGCTTGTATAAAACCAAAATTTTAATAAGTTATATTTATATATATATGTTATAGCCAGTATTTCTAGGTTAGCCTGAACAACATCTTCGACCACATCATCACTTACCATCAGGTGAGATAGTGGTCAAAGGCTAACCTATCAAGCATAAAAAAAAAAAAAAAAAAAAAGTTAATTAAGTTATGAGCTTTGAACAATTTTTATATAAAATTTTCGAGGGTAATAACTTTCAATTTAATTATCTTTTTAAAATTTCGGCATCATACAAGCCTAGATAATGACGAGATCAATCGGTGTTATGCTTAATTCCGGACCTTAAATCTCAAATAAGGGAGTGATCATCCTACGGCGTTTGTATGGAGAAGCGACCGGCCAGTTCAACCTTAACAAATGCGTTCCATATAAAAATGTTATTTCCAATATTCCATATACAAATGCGATATAAAGTTTTGAATTTCCCGCTACAAACGTAAATATCCATAACGCCACCGAGTTGCCAACAACGGTTTCCCAACGACGCCAATGGGCCTATTATTTTCGATAATTTTGATCACATATTGCGTCTATGGTTGTGATTGGTTTGACAGCTTTGCGCTCTCAAGTCAAATCATTGTCATGTCATCTAGCTAAAATCTGGTGACAGTGGTGACAGGTGACTCTTTCTCTGATCTGTGGTCAAAGTGAGCTCGCTTATAGGTAGGTAGGTGTAGGTCGCACGGCAAAAAGCCAAGGGGAGAAAACGCAAGAGCGCATGCGTCTGACAATTTTCGGCCATATTGTTATGACGCATACAAGATCAGAGGTCTCCGCCAGTGACGAGTCTTCTCACAGTTGACGTGGCTACTACGTACCATCCCGTTCACCCACTCCGGACGCAGCATAGACGGTGACGAGGAATACGTAACTGGTGAGTTCTTGTTGAAGACAAAACTTCCAACTCGTCACGGCCGTATCTATTCGGATTCGCATATGAATGTTACATGATAATGGAATCCTTGAGAACTCTACAAAAGCTTCCAATCAAGCATCACATACCTACATACCATTAAATCAGAGACGCAATAAGAATTTTTGCTTCCGTTCAGTCTGATGATACCGCCTTTGGACTTCATTGTCAACAATACCTTCGCTCGAGGGGTGCTCAGATCGAGCAATATTTGTAATTAATTAATGAATAGCCAATGAACGTCAATTATAACAATACACAGAAGGATGACCTTGAATTTTAGGTGACCAAGTAGGCATGGAGGGAATGGTGGAAGAGAATGGCACGTCTGGTGGTTCTAGCGCTGCAGATCCTCTGGCAGGCGCGAGCTCCTCGGGCGGCGCCCCCGCACATGTAGTAGCCGTTACCAGCATTGTGCAGCTTACATTACCAACACAGGCCCCTTCTGCTCAGGTATTTGTTTTGATACCACTTGTGTACATAAGACACTGTATAAAGTAGGTGCTCAGAAATTGTAAACTTATGAATTTTATGATACAATTTCTTATTATATGTTATTGTGATTGTCTTATTCTGACTGATAAGGTTCTAAATAGTAAGTGCTTCTGATAAATTTAAATTTTCAGGTGCAATCAGTGATTCAACCCAACCAACAGTCAGTAATCCAAACAGCATCCAATATTCAGTCAGTCCAGTTACCAAAAGGGAATGTGATACTTGTCAGTAAACCCAGCTCCGTCATACACACTACACAAGGAACTTTGCAGACATTGCAGGTGTGTTATATCAAAATTGATTTGTATATAGCTAGTGATTATTTATACATAGAGATTACTGATAGGTAAAACAACTTTAAATGTTCATGAGTAATATATGATTTTTACATTTTTAATTATACAGAAGGTTTACCATTTACTCTTTAGCCCATTTAAGAAATATGACTTGAGATTAGGAGCTGTTCCATAAATTTCTTAGTGCAAAAGCTTTAGAGAAATCTTAATCCCTGTGCAGAGCTCTGCACAGCACTCTACAAATGCCTTAGATAGATAGAAATACACTAATGAAAACATGTAAACTCTCCCAGGGTTAGAGTATATGTGACACCTGCATTTGTTATGGTTCTGCATTTTATAAAAACTGATTCTGGCATCATAGATTTCATGGAAGTGGAGTAAAAATTGTTTAAGATGCATAATTTCTGGATACTGAATTGTATTTAACTGGGCACTTATAATATAAGAGTGATCTTCTGTATCATTAGATTAGTGAAGGAAGTTGTAATTACTAGATATGGTGCCATTCATCTGATAATAGACTGCCACTTTTACACTATACAGACCATAGACTGCCAGGTTTGTTTGTAGATAACATTTAAACATGCACAATCCCCACCTTATGTTAAGGGGAAACCTCTGCCTATAACGCAAATGCTTTTTGTCACATGTGACGAACTGCAATTTTTGTGCAATTTGTCTGTCACCCTGAGACATCGAATTGTTAAGGCTCATTCATGTGCCTGTAGTTTCACTGCCTATCAAGGATTGCTGTCAGAACATACTGTTAGGTGCTTGGAGGTATATAGTCAGGTGAGCATTCACTCTGCTCTTGCTTGAATGCTCACCAGGCTATGAAGCTCAATCAGGTGTTGGAGATTGAACCTTGGACCTGTGGCACGGCAGTCCATGGCTGTCTTATCATTGCTTTTTCAAATGCTGGAAATGGGTTAGAAACACTGACCCAGACCCTTGAAGGTTTGTGCAGCTATCTGCCAAAATTAATCAAAAATCCAGTACAAAGTTACCACATTATTGCCTGTCTAATACAGGTAGTGACTAATTTGAAGTTAGGTCTGCATAGTACAAATAATGTTACATTGTATAGCAGATGGTGTATCATGTTTATAATAACTTCTATTGTTATTGTTTATGAATAAATCAAACTATTTAATTAGAAATATTCTATGTTTCAGATAAAGCCTGAGCCCAACACTATGATGAGCAGCCAAGGACAGTCATGCAGTGATGATAGTGAAGATGATGATGAAAGTCCAAAGCGGAAGTATAGAGAAATGCTAACACGACGTCCATCCTACAGAAAAATCCTCAATGATCTAGGAGGTGCAGAGATAGCTGGTAAGTTTCACAAACAAAAATATTATTATTTTTATTTCTTGATACAATATACAAAATACGAGGGCTACAGCCGGAGAATGCAAAAAAATACAAAATTTATTTTAATTTAATTTAATTATAAAAAATTACAATGAATAACTTATGAATAATGATCGAATTGATACGTGACAATTGCCCGATGCTAGATGCAAAAGTGAAGCATTCGATATCCGATAACTGCTACGTTAGCATTTGGTGTCGTCGAGCGGTGTTTGCTTGAAAGGCGATTCCCGTGTAGTGTTACTATGTAACACCTCCCCCCGTAGATCAGCGACTATTCGAGAGCCTTGTTCGAGAGGGTCGCTGATATGCTTTTATGATCAACCCTTATTTGGCTAGGATTGCTATGTCTTGTCGAAGGGGTTGCATACAGTATTTCAGGGACGTCAGTGTTTGTTGCTCTGGATTGACTGTCTCGTTGATCGCGTTTCCTTCGCAAATGGAGGTACAACAGTGCACTGATTAGTACGGCTGCACTCAAGAGTAAAGTGTAGACAGGTATCGTAGTGTGGTAGATGGATTCGTTAGTGATTTGTTCTATATGCGTTGGAGTTTCTAGTGCCATTTTAGTGTTGACAGCGTGTAGGTTTTGTAGGTCTGGTGAGTTCAGGATGACAGATGGGCGGTCTTTTGGCTTCGCATCGTCATATTGCGGCATTTCCATGATTCTAACAACATGTCCTTTGACTCGACCATATGTATTGGAAATTGTAAATCCAGGTGTTTTCAGGTGACAATTGAGTGGGATTACTGCTAAGTAGCTTCCTTGCAGAGTCCAATATTGTTCTTGACCGCATGATGTCTTGACTTTTGTAGGAGCAGGAAAACTTAACGTGTAATGCTTATCGTCAAGTTCCTCCAGGGCTTCATTTGTCAGAGTAACTGGAGTCAGTGTGCAGGATTCATTGAGTTTCTGCTGGATGATGAGCTGTTGGATGCAGTCAGGCTTGTCTTGGATCTTGTAGTTAGCCTTTGAAGTGCAGAGAAACCATGAGTTGAACTTCGGACATTCTGTCTCCATGTACCTAGAGTCTTTTCCAGAAATTGCTATGAATGGTGAGGTGGGTATAAGGACTTTATGGTTTTGGTTAGGGACTAAAGATAATTTATAAAGATCATAGGTTGTGGGGTAGGTTATCGGTACCTTAATAACTAAAACTATCTGAGTGCCTAAATAGAAATATCCTAGTTTCACTATTTCATAAAAGTTTCTATAATCTATATCTAGTAGTTCATTCTTTGAATATATATTCCTAAGCTTACTTAGTATACTTTTTATCTCTTCTAATCTAACTACAGAATATGGAGTGCTCGATGCACGAATAAATGTCATTGTATTTTCTAAGTTACGTAACTCTTCCGATAAGTCTTCGACGTTGTCGCCTAGTATCAAAATATGTTGTGCTAGATGAGCGTATTTGATCAAATCAGTTTCTCTTTGAGCATCGCTTTCCATGATAACAGTTAAGATTTTACTAATCTTATTTTGGTTTGACGAGATATTTTCAATTATTTTTGTGCTATGAGAGATCCAATCTTTATTTAAGCTAACGTGGTTATTTAATTCAGATTCTAACTTATGCTCGTTGTTCTGGATTACCCTGATGGCATTCTCGTATTTCAGAGCATCTGTATAATCTAAGTTGCCTGATATGCTTTTTATTATTGAGCCAAGACCGTCGATGAGTCCTCTTTTGATACGACTAGGTTGAAACATGAGTAATTGATTAGAGATTTCTGTGAGTTTGTTATTAAGATGAATAATATGAGGATCAAAGAGGAATAAGGTTTTATTGTTCAACTGAGGTCTTATTTCAGCAATTTGATTTTTTACTGACTCTATCTGCATATTGATGCTGTTCAGATCGATGTAATTTAAGAAAGAGTGATAATGACTAATTAGTTTTGCATCTCCTAGCTTAAAAGGGAGAAGTCCAGGTCCGTTATCTAACGAGTCAATCGTTACATCTTGTCCTTGGGTCTGATGCAGTAGTAACGTCAGCAGTAATGTCCTGTAACAATGTAGGATTTTTAGGACTTCGCTTAAGGCGGGACTTAGCTACGGGGCCTCGCTTTTTTTTTGTGTATATATGGATAGGGAGATCTGCAAGTACTGTATCTTGTGTGTAACGTGGAGCTAGTTTTTGTCGAGACGCCATGGGATTGCGTACAAATACTTGTTGATCGGGAGTGTATTCCCTTTCAGGTTCCCGGTCCTTGTTTCGATTTTCAGTCAGTTGAGTCCTGTCGTGTAAGGAGGTCTCGTTAATTATGTCATAAACTTGGTTCATACGCTTACGATGGTCTTGCGAGTACTGCTGAAATAGTCTTTCGGTTATGTCAATGTCTAGTGGGTCACGTGGGTCAAAGTGTCCAGTTATGAGATCCAAAGGTCTGCATTTGGTAAAGCTATGTATGGAACTATTATATGCCAGAACAGCATATGGCATAAGATTAACTGCGGGCTCATTCCGTTTCTCAAGTTTGAGTATTCTTAGATGCTCAAGAATAGTAGCGTGAAATCGTTCAATCATTCCATTGTCGTTTGGACTATGAGCAAGAATTTTATGGTGTTGGATTCTATGGAGTCTGGTAAATTCAGTAAAAATTTGGTTTGTAAATTCTGGTCCTTGGTCGGTCACTACTGTCATAGGGACGCCGTGGTGGGTGCAGAATATTAAAAATGCCTGTACTACGCTAAGGGCTGTACCGTCTCTTAGGTAATAAGCTTGGGCGTACTTTGAAAAAGCATCTATTATTGTAAGATATTTTTCATTTTGAGCTGTGAAAAGGTCTAAATGAAGTTTTTCAAAAGGCTTAGATGGTGGTGGGACAACTGAAAATCTTTGCTTTATTGGGTTGCGATCATATTTCGCTTGGCCGCAGATAGTACACTCATTTATGTATTTTGCTATACATTCCTTCATTTTAGGCCAGTAATAACGGGAAGATAAGGCTAAATGACATTCCGTTATACCACGATGGTTAGTTTTACCTTCGTGGTACTTCTGAATGATTTCTTGCTGTCTTAAGTACTCTTTGACGTTTTCTAACTCCTTTTTAGTTAGTACAAGATTCATGGCGGAGCTTCTAAATTTGTCTTGTATTATTGGAATAATTTTGTACATGGCTAGAGGTGGATGGATTATAATGCCAGTTTTGACTTTTGGATTTACGTACTCTTTTACAGCATTGATCACGTCATTATCAAGGTTGGATTCGGAGAGTTGAATAGTGGTTCTAGTATGAGTCTCAAAAGGCTTTGTCACAGTCGGTCGCTTTTTTATGTCCCCAACTACAACAAGGCAAATTTGTCTGCTAAATTTATTAAGAGGGTCGTCTGATATAGGTATTTCTAAAATGGGGTTTTCATTACTGGTATGTACAGTCATGGTGGATGAGTTGTCTGGTGCTACAGCTGTTAATGTAGTTGAATTTGGTGGGACTGTGATTGTTTCTGAAGTATTTCCTAGGGCATCTACAGCTGTTATCGTATTTGAATTTGGCGGAACAATTGATGGATTTGCTAATAAAGAGTTTAAGTCATCAATCTCTTCTATCAATGAAAGAGCTCCTAGATCTTCTATCAAGGTCAAAGCTTCTTTCGTATGTATTTCTACACGTGATAATGCATCCGCGTTCGTGTTATTCTTCCCTTTTTTGTAGACTACGGTGAAATCATACTCGCTCAGTCTGAGTCGCCATCGAGTGAGACGAGAATTTGGTTCCCTCAAATTCATCATCCACTGCAATGGTTTGTGATCTGTCACAACTTTGAACTTCCTGCCAAACAAGTAGGGTCGAAAGTATTTAGCTGCCCAGACAATTGCTAGAAGTTCTTTCTCAATTGTGCTATAATTTATTTCACTTGAATTTAAGGTTCTTGATGCGTAAGCTATTGGTTTGTCATTGCCTAAAGCTCCTTGAGAGAGTACGGCGCCAATTGCGAAATTGGAAGCGTCTGTGGTCAAAATGAAGTCCTTTTTGAAGTCAGGGTATTGAAGTATAGGGTCATTTGTGAGAAGTATTTTGCATTTTTCGAAACAGTCAATGTAGCTAGGGTCAGAAGTTGTTATTTTAGAGCCTTTCTTTAAACACTGAGTCATAGGTTTAGTGATGCGAGCAAAGTCTGGAATGAACTTCCTGTAGTAACCAAGCAGACCGAGAAAACGTTTTATCTCTTTCGCGGTTTTAGGCAGTGGAAACTTTTGTATAGCTATGATCTTATCAGGATTTGGTTTGATTCCATCTTTGCTAATGATGTGACCTAGATAAGAAGTTTCCAGTTTAAGGAATTCTGACTTATCCATTTGAATCTTAAAGTTCGACTCTCTCAGTCTCTTGAAAACTTTCTCTAGATTGACAATGTGTTCTTGTAACGAGACGCTAAATACGATGATGTCATCGAGATAGACTAGGCACACTACGTTCTGGAGATCTCTAAGGACGTTATCCATCACTCTTTGAAAGGTTGATGGAGAATTTTTGAGTCCCATTGGCATGCGTAGGAATTCAAAGTGTCCGTGCTCTACGTTAAATGCAGTTTTAGAGATATCGTCTGGATTCATTTCTACTTGGTAGAAGCCGCTCGCAAGGTCTAAAGTTGTAAAATAATGGCAGTTGCCTAATTTGTCTAATACATCATTAATATTGGGAATTGGGTATTTATCATTGATGGTTTTTTCATTTAGCTTTCTGAAATCTACAACGATGCGCCATTTAACCTTTCCGGACGCATCGCTCTTTTTGGGAACTACCCAGATGGGTGAGCTCCATGCCGATTGAGAAGGACGAATTATCCCTTGATCTAACATTTTTGAGATTTGCTCCTGAACTTCCTGTCTGTGAACGAAAGGGTATCTATAACTTTTGGTATAGACAGGTACTTCATCGGTGGTATTAATGCTGTGTTTGATTTTGTTGGTAAAAGTGAGAGGTTCACCATCAAGGTAGAAGACATCAGCATATTGAGCACAGAGAGATTCGAGGTTAGCGCGTTCTTCAGGATTGAGATGGTCAGTACGTAAGCGTGATAGTACTTCGGTCACACGATCACGAGTTTGTTTGTCACGTTTGCATTCAGTATTAAAAAGTTCTGCACTAACTGGTCTGTCCATTGAGAACACTACGTCGTATCTAGTTGGGTTCGTTATTTCAATGACGCCACGGTTATTTCTTACTGTGGTAACGCAGTCACCTATAAGGCAATTTGAGATGACCTGTTCTGTGATTAAAACGTCACCATCATGGAAGTTAATTGGTACCCGAACGAGTTTTGATGTATTTGCTGGTATTATTTCCTCGTACAGGTTGCAGTTTCGGGAATCGTACATCAGTAATGGGTTGGTAGAATGCTTTGTAATTAGCAACTTATTTTTTAAATCGATACTTGATTCTAATTTTTCTAGTAAGTCGTAGCCAATTAAGCCGTCAAAATAATCGTGAAACTTGTAGATGAAAAGAGTGATATCAATTTGTTCATTAAACTCTTTAAAACATGGCAAGGTAATGGAATAATTGTTCCTTGTTGTGGCATGAATATTTGTTACCTCAAAAGGGTCGTAATTGCAAGGTATGTTCGAAAAAAAATTTTTCACAGATTCCGGACTTAAGAAGGATTGATTAGCGCCAGTATCTATCAGAAGCTTTAAAGGTGGATCTGCTATCTGAATATAAGGGAGTTGTCGCTGAGTTTGAAGATTAATTTCTATTTTAGTTTTTCGGATTTCGGTTGTTTCTGAAAATCCGAGTTCTCAGCAGGAGACTCCTGAGTTTCTTCTACATACGCGGGGACATATTCTGGGTCTGGATGATAAGACTGCTGCTCATATGACGGGTCATAGTATGTTGGCTCAGGGTAAGTCTGTTCATAAAAGTCTTGGTAGTAACAGTCATTGTAGTGGTCAACATAAGGGTCATAGCAGTATGATTGGTCATATGACTCATTGAAGTTTAGTTCCCTTGTCTTAAAGTAGTTTGATTGGGGTGGATTCCCATGTTTAGTCCAATCATGAAGAGGTCGTAAGGGGAGTGGCTTTGCTACATAATGGCTCACTCCACTCATAGGCTGAGGGCCTGTATTGTTAGGAGGCTGGTTTTGGTAACTGGGTCTAGGTTGGGGCATTTTGAAAACATTACTTTGAGGTCTATAGTTAGGTGGGGGTGCGCTAAACATTTGCTGAGTTCGCGTCGGGCCACGAATGAGAGGCATTTGGGGTTTCCAAATTTGCATTGGCCTCGGTGGCTGAAAGTTCATTGGCCTCAAGGGGCCTGGCATGTTGTCTGCGGGTGGAAAAGTGAAAGCCCTCTGGGGGGGTAGCATAGTTGACGGTTGAGAGCTGAAAACATGTTTCGGTGAACTGAATGAAGACGTAGACTGCCTTCTCTCAGGTAGGTGCTCGTTCCGTTGCTGCATGTATAAAGTGTTCATCTCTTCATGAACAAATTCTAAAGCCTTCTCTATGGAATCAGGTCGCATGCACCTTATACGAGATCCTAGTGGGTCTCTCAGACCACGCAGATAAGCCTGAAGGGTTAACTTTTTATACAGTGAACGTTTAGCTTCTATAGTGCTCGGCAAGGTTTCATGCAAACTGATGTATGTCACTATAATGCTGAAAAGGTTCTGACATTTTTCGTAAAACTCTTGTGGGGTCGCGGAGCCCTGGGTAAGAAGAGCCAAATCGTTATACAATGAGGTCTCATCGCGCTGGTCCGCGAAGTTATTTACGAGTGCGCTGCGAATGCCATCCCAGGTTTCCGGAATGCCGGTTGAATTAATTGTTCGCGCCGCAGGTCCCGTCACCTTATTCAAGATCCCGTTTATAAGCGCTAAATTACTAAGTTCGTATCCAGGTTCTTCCCTCATATACTGACTAACCAATTGGTCGCATAAATTTATAAAACGTGTCAGTACATTTGAGTTTCCGTCAAAGTCGGGTACTAGCCTAAGAGCCTTGTAAATGTGATCCATTATGGAGTCAGACATTTTAGAGGTTAAGTTAGAGTCTACAGTTATATCTAAATCTTCGACTACGTTTAAATTTCTACTTGAGTCTACTCGTGATAATCTACTATTACTACTTAACCTAGGGGTCCGCGATTTCCGTGGGTGGAAAATCTTGGGAAATTATAGGAAAACTTAAAGTAGGATAGGAAAGCAACTCTAGATAGATCTAGGTACTTACATGCGCATTTTGATTTCTCTGCCTGTATCTATGTCTTGATACTCCTCCTGGGCTGCAGCTCCTGTAGGTTCGAATAGCCGACGCCGGTGATCGATTCACTGACTCTAATTTTGACTATCCTACCGACTGCGCCAAATACGAGGGCTACAGCCGGAGAATGCAAAAAAATACAAAATTTATTTTAATTTAATTTAATTATAAAAAATTACAATGAATAACTTATGAATAATGATCGAATTGATACGTGACAATTGCCCGATGCTAGATGCAAAAGTGAAGCATTCGATATCCGATAACTGCTACGTTAGCATTTGGTGTCGTCGAGCGGTGTTTGCTTGAAAGGCGATTCCCGTGTAGTGTTACTATGTAACATACAACCCCTGGGATTTAGACTTTCTCCTTTGTATTACAACATTTATATATGAAACTTAGTAGTGTTGTTGCAGAAGGAAATAAGGTTGTCTAAAATGCTTTTATTTATAACTAATCCCAGATAGAACTTTAAATCATATTTATCAATAAATTTAAGCAATTGATAAATTAATAATAATAAATTAAAGCAAGACAAAATAGGTATCTATGTAATAAACGCTTAAAGTTGGGACGGCACGTAAAAACAGATAGATATACTCAATAGTATAAGAGCATGATAATATTGCAGACAATCGCATGGGGTCTAAACCGGGATGCGAGAATGAAGTGTCGCTGTCATCTTCTTTGTCGTTTGCACCAGGTCAGTTAAATGTGCAGCCCTTGACACTCTTTGTTTCTGTGTGCAACATGTGTCACTAACCCGTCACAATGCATCATACATAACTACTCAGTGGCCTCATATGGATCATAACCACCAGCTTTAGTATACCATCATGTGTTTCACATTGGACTGAAATCCAAAACGACAAAAGTAAATACTTTTATTAATAATAAAATACTTATACTACTTCCCATGTCTTGGCTAGCTAATTGGTTACACCGTCGATTTAATCAGGAACTTTTGCACAGTTGCTAGTTATTTTGAACTTTTAACATAAAAGAATATTTGAACCCAATATAACCAATACTGCATAAATATGTATAACTACTACTCGTAAATCTAATGCTGCCATCAAGTGAGAATCATGTAAGTGTTCAATTTTATATTAAAAACAATGAACATATTATAATTGTATGATTGAAAAATTAAATCTATCTATACTTTGATCTGTTTATTGTATAATAATAATTTAGATGCCTGATTTGAGTTGGTACAAATGTTAGATAAAAACCATTCCAATAAGATGCTTATTGGAAAGTCAATTATCATTCTAGATCTAACCCGACATCATATTTGACCTTATCATTAAAAAATAAACACTTCTGGCACAGTTACAAGCAATTATAATATAATAAAACTTAAAAGTAAAAAACTTGTAACATGAATGGATTTTCAAAACGGAGAACTTTTACAATGAGAACATTTTAGTTTATAAATATCAAATAATATTGTCTTATTGAGTTATAAAAGATGCATAACATGAATTGAAATAGAAATCTGGTCCATTATTTTATTATTTTTATAATATGAATGGTGATGGTTGCCTTGCTCTATTTTAAATGTATAAAAAATTTAAAAGCCAATATGGTTTAAGCATTGTCGTCCTGACACCTGTTTACCAAAAGGGTTGGCAGAGGTGTCTAAACCACATTCATTTGAATGTATTTAACCTTGGGTAATTTAAAGTTATGTTATTGTTTACTTTAATAGGTATATTTATATGTTGGTATTTAATGCACACATAAAATTTTGGTATTAGATATTTTCAAATTATTATTGTCTACCTTCTATTTTTCATTATTACAATGGCAAAATAAATTACATTAACTGTTTATATTTATAAAAGTAGATATTACATATTTGCGGCAGATACAATTATATAATATTTTCCTTAAATATCAGACACAATGTAAATATAAAAGAATGATATAAAATATAATTCTAATAAAAGAAGTGGTAAATCATGGTTGGACACGATGACGTCATTAGGTGAATGAGCGTGATTAGTATTCCATTCGATGACGTAATCCCGGCGCGAGGAGGTCGGGTTGACGTCATCCTATGAACTCTCCGTGTTATTTTAAAGAGGCATATTGCAAAATGTTTCTGTTGAATAAACGGTCCGCTCTTTGGTAATAGAGAATTTATATTTTGATCTACACCCACTTTTGACATAAATAATAGCGAGCGTTTTGTTCCTAATTCTAGCCTGCTAATATTTTTATTTGTTATAAATGCCTATAAACGCTACTCAACATCGGGCATATAACCTAAGACTTCGCAATTTTAAAACGAGGTTAAAGTAGCTGGCCATTTCCCTACACAAACGTCGAATGGTATTTTTGTCTGAAATCTATTATTTAACTGTTTAGGCTTAGAACTATGCACGATAACGATGTTCACTTTAATAACTGGTTATAAAAAAAATAACAGTAAAACCGATATTGGACCTAAATGTTATGTTAATAATGAGTTTCGTAAATTCGTGTTTTAGCACGAGTTTTAATGCAATTTAGGACTTAAATATTGTACGAACATAAAATGATATCTAATAAGAGGCATAGCTAAGTTGATTGTTTTTATGGTTCCGTACCCAAAGGGCAAAACGAAACCCTATTAAAATGTGTGTGTTGCTTGTCGATCCATATGTCACGCACGAGTATCTAGCTCGTTAACGCAATGAGTTACAAACCTGACATTGATATATACGAACATTAACCCAAAACCAATTATTGCATTAGAAATTCAATAATATTTCAGTGCGCCTCCAATACACGAATAGGGAATCGCAGAAAAAATATTTCAGACATGTAAGGCATCGTGTAAAGTTTATTCAGTAAACTAAAATATTTTTAATATATTTTTTACTCAATAAAATGAGGGACAAAAAATATCTAGAATTTACCACTTTGATGGAAGTAAATTATAGATATTTTTTGTTGTGAAGTTTATTGCAATAACTAAACTACTTGGGATACAGATAAAATAACATGCTTTTTACAGCAAACTAGTGGCCCGCCCCGGTTGTGCACCCAGTTTTTTTAACGTGTTCTACAAAAATTATAAATTTAAACACATAAAAAGTAGTTATTGTGATATAACTATAATAGTTAGACATATTATGCTATTGCGCACTATTTTGTAGATATTGATGTTTTTTTTTTTAATGTTATTGTGACGGCACAAGCCCGTGGCCCACCTGATGTTAAGTGGACTAACTTCTGCCTATAACAGAAGCATTTCGTCAGCGACGAATTGCACTGTGCCCGTCACACTGAGACGTCCAGTTGTTAGGTCTCATTAGCCTGTAATTTTTCTGGCTTTCAAGGACTGCTGCCGGAACACACCGTTAGGTGCTTGGCGATAGATTTTCTACTTGAAGGTGGTCGATAGCCAGGCGGGCATTCGCAAAATGCCTTTCCACCATGCGGTGAAGCTCAAGCTCTGGGCGGGATTCGATCCATGTACCTGCTGCGCGGCAGTCCATAGCCAATGCCACTGAGCCATCACTGCTTCAAATATGTCCTCTATAAAATAATTTAGTACATCACTTTGCTTAGTGCATCACTATTGTCAGCAATTTCCGTAGCGTACGCGATATAATGTTTCTTTTTTGGTATTTTTTCACATTATCTAAGTTTTCATACGGATCCCTAAGTTATTGAATATATTGCCTATGTTCATCAGGGATAGTGTAGGAAACTAATGGTGAAAGCATTTTTCAAATCGGTCCAGTAGTTTTTAAGTTTATTCGTATTCGTTACAAAAATACAAATCATCCCTGTTTATAGAAGTTTTAAGAATCCCTACTATAGAAGTTTTAAGAAAACATCAAATTATTATTTTAGAAAAACACTTTTAAATGTACAATTTCTACTCGTTTCTCTTTTACATGAAGCATCCCCAGTAGGTCTCGATTCCTTGATCGTACGTTCGTGAAATAATATTTTTTGAGTATTATTATTGCGCGCTCAAAGAGTCAATACCTCCTATAGAACATATTTAATAAATAAAACACTATCTTTGCGTTTCACAGTCATCGATTTAGCCTATCCATCGGATAAAGCTTGAAACGCGCTGCATGTTAACTGTAATTTTTATCATTCAGTTATTTTATGTTGTGGCTAGTATAACCGGAACTTACTCGAACATTCTGAAACAGGCCCTTAGTGTAGAAGCGAATACGTTTAATTTGATTCTAAGGTAGAAAATGTTAAAGAAATATCAAGACATGTGGACGCCACGATATCTGGAACATAAGTATCAAGTATTAATATGTATAACCATGTAAGCAAATACATTCTTCTGAATAACAGAAATAATCATTTCTGTTTAGTGCAGAATTACTGACAATAGGGGTGTTATCCGCTTGTGTAGATTTTACCTAAGAGAATAAAACAACTATTGGCCATGGGAACTCCTAGAAGGCGCCAAGAGTATTTTTTAAGTTCTAGTTATTAAAATAAGCGTTTCTTTAAAAAAAAATTACCAACTGAATAAAAGGTGGAGATTCTCATTTCAGTAATTTTTTTGGGTGTGTTACCCTATTACTCTTTACAGTGTGTACCGACTTTGATATTTTTATTATATTCGATGTGTTCCCATTTAAATTTGAGTGAGATCTGGCGAGTAGTACTAATTGTTTGATTTATCCTTAATAATACGTATTTTATGTGTGAAGTCGATTTCATTTTATTTTGTTTAAAGTTTTTAGTTCGTTCATATTTCCACTAGAGGCGCTGGTAGCAGACAATTTCTAATCTTACATGTATAGTTCCATAAGAAAAAAGAAGTCTTAATATAGATAAAAGTGACAGAAACTACAATATCCATTTAAGTTGCAACAGTTGCTGATTGGTTCAAATATAGCCACAGTAACATGCACATGAGATTTAAGAAATAATTTCTGGGGTCGCCAGCGCAATGTAGTGCCATGCAGCATTTTATTTAAAAGTGTTCTCAACGATCTGGGCAATGTCAGTAGCTTATGATCAGATCATCTTGAATTTTAAATAAATATTTCATTATATTTTCGATCGTGTGGAGTTTAATATAATGCTTAGGAGTTACGGGGTAAATCGAGATCAAAGTAATAAGTACTCTGTCCGTCTCCGTATAACTAGCTATCGTTTGAAGCAGTGATGGCTCAGTGGCATTGGGTATCGACTGCCGCGCAGTAGGTCCATGGTTCGAATCCCGCCCCGGGCTTGAGCTTCACGCATGGTGGAAGTGCATTTTACGAATGCCCGCCTGGCTAGCGACCACCTTTAAGTATAAAATTTGTCGCCAAGCACCTAACGGTGTGTTCCGGTGTACTTTAAAGCCAGTAATTATAGGTTAAGCCTGTTAACACCTTCGACCACATCATCACTTACCATCAGGTGAGATTGTGGTCAAAGGCAACGGCTTACTATAAGCAATAAAAAAAATAAAAAAAAATTGTGCCAAATTTCATGAAAGTCCATTTATTAGTATATTTGTCATTGGTAACAAACATATAATTTATTTTTTCGCATTTTAATTTGTATAATTATTAAGAATAGTATTTAGCGGTTATTCTACCTTTGCTAATGTAATTTATAATAATAATAACCATTTAATCAGCAAGCAAATTGATATACAATCTTAAAACGAATTTTACTAACAATATAAGCTATTTGAGTTTGTTGCGCGCCGTGATTAGGGAAACCCTTTTTATTTCCGGTTATAAAAACAAAATATAACTTAAAGTTACGATGTTTATCAAGAATATGATAGCTCCTCTATTACGCATCGGTCACAGTACTCTGACCAACAGCCTCACTAACGAAAAATACGGATAACTATCTAGATCACGGAGTCAGCATCTTAACTGTATGAATGACATACAAGTAGTAAGATACCATCCGTCATCGGCATTTCCCAGAAGTATAGTTCTTGCTGCTAGCAGTAGGTAGGCAATGTATAATGCAATATGGGCCTAGTATTTACATCAACGGATGGTATAGTGGCACTGGACTGCTGCGCAATGGGTGTATGGTTTAATTAAATCCTACCGTGCGGGCTTGAGCTTTTCAGTGTGGTGATAGCGCGTTCTCGCCTGGGTAGGTGACAGTCTCAAGTAAAAAATTCAGCCAAGCATCTAACGGTCATATCATTTTTCACGCAATCGATTCATACCTTCTTCACCTTCCTCTACGCCTATGTCCGTCATATACAATACTTTATAATCTCTCCTCATGACATACCTTTAGCACTCCAATCTGTTAGTAATAGATTGGTACCTACAACTTTGAAATTCCTAATATGTTTATTCAAATCAAATCACACATTATCTTAACTCTTGATTCATTACCATGTTTTGTTGCCTACCAGTCAGGTTTATATACCATGAGAGGTCTAAAGATGATGTCTTATTATTGTTTTATTGATGTGTATTCGTGGGTCAAAAGCTGTTTTAGAGCAACATGTTGCCGTTTCATACATATACCCCGTTCCCTCACGTCGCGGTCAATGTAGCTGTTGTTTTTGGAATTGAACCAAGGCACCTAAAATTGTAGGTACATCGAATCGCTGAAGTGTTTGTACAGGAGGCCACCATGTCGATTCGGCTACAGGACAAGAGCACGGAACCAAACCAAATGCAACGAGGCGTAAGACAGGAAGCCGTTACGTCTCCGAAACTGTTCACAAATGCGTTGGAGAATGTTTCTAAGCTCTTGAACTGGAAAGGATTTGGCATTAACATCTATGGCGGATACATCACTTACCTTCGTTTCGCCGATGATATAGTTACAATGGCAGATTCGTTTGAGGAACGCAGTACAGTGCTCAGCGACCACAGTGATGTTTCCCAGCAGTCCATGTTCTTAAAATGAGGAAAATTATGTCGTGTTAATGTTGCACCCTTACCAGTAGTTGTTGCTGGGAACAATACACTCGAAGTTATTGACCATTACATTTACCTGGGACAGACTGTCCAGTTAGGTAGGTGCAACCTCGACAAAGAGGTCGCCCGAAGAACCCAACTGGGATGGGCAGCTCGGAAAGTTATGCAACATCTTCTCGTCGAGCATCCCGAAGAGCTTGAAGACCAAAATCTTCAACAAGTATATAGCCAGTGATGAGATATGGCACTGAGACGTGATCCTTAACTGTGGCCCTTATGGACAAGTTGCTCAACGAGCTATGGAGAGAGCTATGCTCGGAGTTTCTTTGCGTGATAAAATCCGGAATGTGGATATTTGCCAAAGAGCCAAAGTCACCAACATAGCTTTCAGAATCTGCAATTTGAAGTGGCAATGTTATGGGCGTGTCACATTGCTCGATGAACTGATAACTGATGAGAAAGAAAGGTTCTCGAGAGGTTACTACATTACATCAGAAAACATAGAATTGGTAGGCCCCCCACTAGATCGACTGACGACATCTTTAAAGTCGCGGGTAGCCGGTGGTTACAAGCAGCTATTAGCCGTTATTTGTGGAGTTCTATGGGTAGAGGCGTTTGTTCAACAGAAGACGTCTTCCAGCTGATGATGATGATGACCTAAAATGTATCCATTATTAAAAACCAGCTTTTGCAGTATCTATAAGAATAAGCTGATTAGCGACCACCAGTACGGGTTTCGTTGCGGTCGCTGGTGATCTTCTAGTATGCATAACACATCGATGGGCGGAGGTGGGGAAGTACAAAGTTGAACGTAGCCATGGCCTTTGATCGGATGTGGGTTAAAGCGGTTTTTTTATGCCTCATAGGCTAGCCTTGGACCACTATCTCACCTGATAGTAAGAGATGATGTGGTCGAAGATGTTGTTCAGGCTAACCTAGAATTACTGGCTCTCAAGGACAGTTGCCCGAACACACTGTTAGGTGCTTGGCGACAGATTTTCTACTTGAGGGTGGTAGCTAGTGGTAGGCGGGCATTCGCTAAATGCCCTACCACCATGCTATAACGACTGCCATCCTAAACTGCGATCGACGGCTTAACGTGCCCTCCGAAGCACGGAAACTTTAAGTAGTATTGTCACGCGATCACCCATCCAACTCATGACCGCGGCGGACGTTGCTTAACTTTGCTGATCAGTTCAGAACGGCTAAGCAACCTTTGCTACGAGCGCTTCGCTTCGTTCTTTCGAAGAATCCTGCCTATGGACCTCCAGGGAAATCATGCGAGTGGATCTCTAGTTTTTTTGGCAGATCTGAGCATCAAGGTCGTTGCTGATGATGAGTGCTCTGATTTAAAAACTGTCAATGCTAGTGTTCCGCAAGGCTGTGTGCTATATCCGACTCTGTTTTTTTAGCAATGACATGTTGCAGTTCGACATATTTATTGCTTTGCAGATGAAAGTACCGGAGATGTCTCATATACCGGCTGTGGTAAAATTTCTTGCGAATCCGGGGACTAGAGTCTGATCAAACTTTTTTATCAGATGTCTCGAATTGGGGCCGACGGAACTTAGTCTAATTTAACCCTAAGAAGACACAAATTTGCGCGTTTACCGCCAAACTATGCCCCTTTGTTGTATCTCTCCGTTTTGAGTATACTCCCCTAGCTGGCTCAACCAGTATCGACTATCGGCATACTTGGCGTTGACATATCGAGTTTCGTTCAATTGCGTTGTCTCTTAGGAGGGAAGGCTAAATTAGCCTCTAAGAAGCTTGTTGTTCTCTGAAAGGCAAGTTGGTACTTCACGTCGGCCTATCGCATGCAACTTTATAAGGTAAAAGTTGGGCCTCGCTTGGAGTACTGCTATAGCCTTTGAGCGCGGGCTCGTAAGTACCAACTACTTATCCATTTCCTTATATATTATTATCTCGAATCGTTCGATCGGCGCCGCCCCTTTGGAATTGTGTAGATGTTGGATTAATCTGCATCTTTTACCGCGCATCCGAGCAGGTGGAGTGTTCCAAATTCGATTTAATACCTGCAGCTGAATTTTGCCTTCGGACATCACAACAGAGCATGATGTTTCACAAATATCATGTCGATGTCTGGAACTTCACAACCGTCATCACGGAATTGACTACATCGTATTGCCACTCTGTGGAACCAGCTGCCATCTGAAGTATTTCCGAACCGATACGACTTGAGAAACCTTTAAGAAAAGAACATATTCCCTCCTCAAAAGCTGGCAAACACATCTAGTGTTGCGGATGTCCGTTAGTGACGGTGTTCAATAGAAAGCCGCGTGATCAGTATCCATTAAAAAAAAACTTTCGGGAGTTAAATATTCTACGGCACTTTGTATACATCACACGGATCTAGTCCCGTATCCGACATGGAGGATCCTAAAGCCATTTTAATCCGCTACTTTACCGAAGAGCTGCCTGAAAACAGCCTAGAGGAAATCGTGATGACTTAGACTCTTTGAGGTTATTTCTTCTAAGTGGGTAAATTTGGTAGAATTTACAATTTTGTAGTCTCACCATTTTAAGACATCTTTACGAAACGAACCTATAAACTTATGCAGTACCACCCGTGCTTATAATTCGCATTACATTAAAAACGACTTATTTGAAAAAACAATATTTTTAATTTATATTTTTAACTGGGAAGCATAGATCCTTGTGTTATACCGGCATCAATTGCCATGGCCTGTCTTGTCTTATACCACAGACAATACTCCAGTTTATTAAGTACTTCTATTTATTCATAACCTTGTATCCGATATATTTAATAAAAAAATAATTCCGGAGCAATTTATTAAATTCATGATTCTTTTCAACATCTCTGTGTCCCTCGGCAAATGTCCTCAACCGCTTCCATTGTACTGTATCTTGTGCTTGTGATGTCTAGGTTTGTCCAGCTATTGTAATAATCTCGTCTTCTCATCTTGTGCTCTTGTAGCTTTTCTGGATTATATATATCACCATACAACATTCATTGCCAGATAGTAGTTTTGAATGATGAACTTCAGTAATTGCCTAAGTATTAGACTATTTATTTATAATAATCAACCAAAGTTTATGAAACTTTAACATTTACCTTGTTAACTTTATTTAAAATCATATTTTCTAGAAAAGCACGGTACCTTAAGAATCGTTTTTT
This sequence comes from Plagodis pulveraria, assembly GCA_963890685.1. NCBI lineage: Eukaryota > Metazoa > Arthropoda > Insecta > Lepidoptera > Geometridae > Plagodis > Plagodis pulveraria. The sequence continues at coordinate 21,949,850 of OY982957.1, forward strand.
TTTTAAATCTGTTAGAGATAGTTAAAAATTAGTTAAGGAACCACAGTCAGTAGGTACATGTTCAGTTGTCCATAAATGTATGTGATATACAAAATGTTGTCCTCTGTCTATTCAGAAATATAAAACAAGTAAAGTTATACATTTTCTCGTAGTATTCCTAGGTCGCGGGGCATACACGGGCTGCTTGAGCTAGCCAGTGATCAAAATACACCGACCGCTCGTGCAGTCATAGTCAACAGCTTGAAGCTGCCATTGATATCTGCTGCAGCAGTCGGTTTCAACTGTTAGATCAGTCACAATTTCAATCAGTAGCAACCTGGATATTTAAAAAGAAGCACTACTGCTATTTTTGCTCAGGCCACGACGGCGACACGGCGGCGTAGAAATAGAAAATTAACTCCGCGCGATGACGCAGAGGTGCGATGAATAGCGCGGGCGGAGGGGATAACTGCGCGTGAGCAGTCGACAGCCCGAGATGGCGTGTATGCCTGGCAATTGCTTGACCGCACGATGAAATTTCACCGTGCTGCTGATCGCCCGGAGCAGTCGGATCTGCTCGAGCGGTTCCATGTATGTATGCAAAATAGAAGCCTGTAGTTCACTATGCAAACGCAGCTTGAAGCGTCGATGTTGACTGCTTCAAGCTGCCCGTGTATGTCCGGCCTTACTTTAACCTACAAGGGCACTTTAGGGAGCTGATTTGAGTATCTACTTATAATAAGCGTGTGGCGGACGTCACGCCAGGATATATTTAAGCAACATATCTTTGTCTAAAGCGTGTACTGTTTCACATTTTTTTCGTTTTCAAGTAATAGTTTGCATTTTCATTATATATATTATTGAACTACAATGATCATCGTGATGGTTGTTCACCATTTCTTATGTTTTTGTTGTTCTGATCAGTGATTCCAGCGGGCGCACTGCAAACGGAAAGCGGGCTGCACACGCTATCGGTATCGGGGGGCGCGGGCGGCGGTGCCATCGTTCAGTACACCACCAATCAGGATGCACAGTTCTACGTGCCGGGTTGGTAACGAAACACACTATCTCCGTTCCTCCTCTTACTGCTCCCTCAAAGAAATGAACATTGCGTACTATGCTTACAGGGCCTATGCTAGAAGATCAAACTCGGAAACGAGAATTACGACTACTGAAAAATCGAGAAGCCGCCAGGGAATGTCGCCGCAAGAAAAAAGAATACATCAAATGCCTCGAGAACAGGGTAGCGGTACTTGAAAACCAAAACAAGGCGCTCATCGAAGAACTGAAATCTCTAAAGGAGCTATACTGTCAGCAAAAAACGGAATGAGGTCCAGCCGGCTGAGGGGCGCTCCGCTGCCGCCGCGCGCCGCCCGGGTGAGAGCTCGCCGCGCCTCTGCGCTGCACTCATGGACTGAATGCCCATACACTTTCCGTGTTTCAAATTCTCGAAGGCGCGAACGATTGCTGAACTGTCATTTTTATTATCAATAATGCAATATTTTTAACGCGTCCTGTATGGTTTAGCATTCATTGACCCGTAATTAAGAATAATTATTTTTTCCTAAAGTATTGTTAGATGGTATGTTGAATTTGTTGATCTATTTTATAATATTATGTTATTGTTTATAGTATTTCCGTTGTTTGATTTTATGCAGTAGAAATAATGAGTCTCTCGATTTGATAATTATTGTTTTGATATACGATTTATCGATTCATTCAAATACCCAAAGAACTTCTGCTTGAAAATCATGTCAATGTTTATTTGCCTGCCATTCCAAAATATATATGTGAACGAAATCTTAGGCAAAGGTCGAATTATGTGCCATGTGCGGTCGGCGTCGAAGATAGATTACATAATTTGTTATTGGTGTGTGTTCGCCATCGCCAGGCCAGAGCTAATCGCTTCCTCTCCTTTGGTTTAGTCATGTTGTCCTTTACAAATGTTCTGGTTTTGGGTAGCACCTAGTTATTTGTTGTCACACGACGTGTCTGTGATCGAGGATGCAGAAGTAGATGTTGTAAGTTCATTCATAAGTATTTGGACACCACACAGGGTGTTTGTAATGGATAAGCCAAAGTTAATATTCTTAGTTTTGTTGTGCAATAGCCATATTGCAATGTACAGTTTTATCTATCTTTTCTACTCTATCTAATAAAATAAACGAGAATATAAAGCATAAATGAATATTTTCTTTGTACATTGTATATACATAATATATTTAAAAATAATTTAAATGATGTATAAAAGTGAAATTTTGTAAATACGAGATATTTTGATGTAATTAATCACATGGATGGAAAAAGGTTATTCATGTAAATACATACTAATTTTTATTACGTTTTACATATATAAAAGAGACGTTGTCTTGATAATTGTCCTTCCAACTTTGTACCTTTGCAAAGAAGATGATGAAATAATCTCCAACAAAACATGATTTATCCTAATAGGTATAACTTAAGTTGTCAAAGGGTAATTTTGTTGACTACATTACATCAGAGTTAAGTTTAAGATATTAACGATATGAACACTATTTGCCATGATTGACTTGATTATGAATTTTGTTAAGGTTGATGTGGAGTGGAGACATTAAATTAGGTATTGTTCATTTTAGAAATGAAAATATAAATTTATATATAAACAGTCCTTAATAGGATGATTTAACATTATTGTTATGAATTATTTTTATACACATGTCAGTCATGGCAAGAGACCTAGGGTTAAATATAGACATTATGGAAAGTGCCTTTAAATTAGAATGATTAAAATTTATACCAACAACATAGCTCTTTATGTTAATGCTATTTATAAAAATAATAAATATTAACTGTTTGATGTAAAAATATTGTTTCTTTGTGCTGTCTTTTATTGAATAGCTGAGTAGAACTTAGCTAATGTATCGCAATGTGGTCATTGCCTGTTCTGTTGACATGTCCGTCACCAGGGCCGTCATCATCATCATCATTCGTCATCTAAAATGTACTGTAAAATGAAGAAAAAAATGTTTGTTTGCTGTCAGGTGTAAAAAAATATGTATAGAACGAGTTTATTATTGTTCAGTCGTGCTGCGATACTGGAGATGCAACTTTTGATGTATATTTTTTTTTGGTAGGTACACAGATGATTTGACTTTGCTATTCTCGCAATGTATGCGGTGTAGTACACCTAAGGTAAACTTTAAAGTGTATTTTTTTTTGCTTGTAGGTAAGCCTTTGACCACAATCTCACCTGATGGTAAGTGATGATGTGGTCGAAGGCGTTAACAGGCTTAACCTAGAATTACTGGCTCTCAAGGACTGCTGCCGGAACAAACCGTTATGTACTTGGCGACAGATTTTCTATTTGAGGTTGGTCGCTAGCAATTCGCAAAATGCCCTTCCACCATGCTGTAACGACTGCTATCATAAGGCAACAACCGGTACCGACGGCTTAACGTGCCCTCCGAAGCGCGGAAGCGCTCAGTAGTAATGTCACTAGTGGTCACCCTTCTAACTTCACCGCATGGTGAAGCTCAAGCCCGCGGCGGGATTCGAACCATGGACCTGCTGCGCCTGATACTCCCAACGGGGGCACCAGTGGTGGCCGTTAGATCAGTGCATTATTTTTTGTCTCAACGGCCATCAGTGGCGGACGTTAGAACATTCCAAATAATATTCTGTTCGAATGGCTGTGACAGGTGATGAAGGGCTTTTTCGGATGAAAATCTTGCAACCTTTTACCCACGTGAATGCAATCCCCCGGTCTTTTGCCAATGCTTTGGTCTTATTGAGCAGTACTTTGTTCTCAATTGTCAAGTGGTCGTTGATAAATATTCTAGTGCTGCCCTTAGGTCCCTAAGTCCACAGGGGTCATGGATTTTTTTTGGCTGCAGGTAATCTCTATGAGATCTATCATATCTGTGAAGAAAATAGTAGTCTAGGATCAATAGATTCCGAGATAACCCTATTTCAATTTCACAGCTGTCATCTGAAATAAAGATCTCTATGAGATCTATCATATCTGTGAAGAAACTAGTAGTCTAGGATCAATAGTTTTCCGTAATAAATCCTATTTTAATTTGACAGATGTCATCTGATATGAAGATCTCTATGAGATCTATAAAAGTTTGACAGATGTCACGAAAACGAAAAGTAATTGAGTACAGACCCACCAACTTATCTGTTCAGGTGGCAGAAAAAAGAACTACAACATTCCTTCAAATTGTGACAGTTTGTATTTGATTTCCTTGATCAGCAGCGCCCTCGCCAACTGCACAGTTCAGTTGGTGGTACTATACATAAAATACGACACCAAAGTCACTTTGACACCTGTCACAAATCACACTTGTCCATATGACATAAACTGTCACCATAACAGCTGTCACACCGCACACCATTATGATTTTATAGATTAGTTAAAAAAATCCCAAACAAAAAACGAAACTGAAAACTGCAACATCAACTGTCACTTTGACAGCTGTCACGTCGCCCTTTCTTCAGAGTAGTAGTAATCCAATAGCAAAAGTATTATTTGTAATGTCGATGAAGCAGTTGATTTAGTTCCAACTCTAGTGCAGTGGGTGGAGGGGGAAACTTGAATTCCCCGTCCACCCACCAGTGGGAAAGTCCAGTGGGTGGACGGGGCATCGCCCACAAAATAATCCTATAAGTACCTACTATGAACATTAACTACAATTGTTTTACTTTCCTTGGAATTGCGCATAGGTATTCTCGAAATGTAGTTAATTTAATCTTTAGGCATTGGGCACTTAACGTATGATCCGATTATTGAGAAGACTTCAAAGAGATTCTCATTATTTGCCATCGGAACACCCTTTATTTCTCTGCTCATTATCTCGTAGCTGGCCTTCCAGATTTGGAACACGCAGTTGCAGATTTTCAACATAATTTTTCGTCTTATTTAATGATTGGATGTCCTTCTTCCTTTCTACAATCTTATCGATAAAGCACCTATTTTGCTGTCTACGAATTCAATCGACTTTTTTATTTCAATGAGTTCAGTTTTTATAGTTTTAAGTGATGCCTTTATGCTTTGGATGTCCTCGTTAAGCCCTGCAAGTACGGCAACTTGAAGAGACACTCGTTTCAGCTCAGCAAGAACGGCGCTCATGTCTTCTGGTACTGGAGACTTGACACTGGATTCCTTGCCCTGAGGTGTTGGAAGTGGTAAAGGGCTTACTGATCTGCCACTCTTGCAGGAAGAGCACTTCCAGGATAACTTCCGGTTTTCTCCAAGTCGCCGATACCCCGTCTCTGTCACACCAGCGCATGCAAAGTCGTACTGATCCATGCAAACAGATCACTGAGCACCATCTCTAACTTCTTCTCCACAACCTTGCACTTAAACACACAAACAGAAAACGATTTGCGACCCTTGAAATCAATACCATTGACAGTCCCTGAACTAGGCGATAAGCGTAAAACCGGTCGGAGTTACGTGTGCACGGTCCGTGCGTCGTCCACGAACTGACTGTAATAGGAAACTTGTGTTTTGTTTTTCTTGTCACTCCTTCCTTCCTAAGAATACTTTTTACATGTGTATAGTGGACCGAGCTCACAGTGAGATTCCCAAATTTACCAAATATCCCCAATTGATATTAAACTTTGTGTATTTGATTTGAAGTGGTAATTTGAATAAAAAAAATTACATTAATATGATGTAATGTATGTATAATATAGACATATTAACTTGGGTACCATTTGGCTTGTCAGGGTTAACAGCAGAACACTCTGTACAATTAAAAATACATTCAATAGCATTTTAGTAAATAATACGGGATAACTCACGTAAATAAGTCAGATAGCTCCGACTATAGTTTCAACCACATCCGGTGGTCTTTTTCAAGGAGAGCTCGGGACGCCCGCGTTGACGTCTCGCTGAGCACATCTGACTTATTTACGTGAGTTATCCCGCATTATTTACTAAAATGAGTGAAAACCACGTTAGTTTTTATAACAAAACATTCAATAGCACATGATGGTATCAAAATTCTACTTCTCAAAATCTCCATACACACTCTCCGATTTTAATATTGTTTCTGGCAAATGATTGTATATCTTAGGAACCATGCCGCACACACCTTTTCTAAAACATGCTGTTCTGTGTGCAAGAACTTTCAACTTGTTTCTGCTTTTTGTACCTTTCCCGAACTCATAAAGGTACATATTAGTTCGAACAAATAGCGACATCTCGTAAATATATAGACATGGAAAAGTCAGGATCTTAAATTTGGAGAAGTATGGCTGGCAGGAATCTGTCGGCTTCAAATGACAGACAGACCTTAAGCATTTCTTTTGGGCCTTGAATATTGTTTCCCGTTCCGAACAGTTTCCCCAAAATATAACTCCATAACGCAAGGTAGTTGTTACGTAAGCATGGTATGCTGTAAGTACAGCTGATTGACTAACCACTTTCGATAATAAATAGAAAGCATAGGAAAAACTGCTAAGTTTAGAGCGAACAGATTCAGCGTGCATTTTCCAGTTTAAGTCAGAGTCTAGATGAAGACCCAAAAACTTTGTGTCAGATATATCTTTAATGTCATTATCATAATAAGCAATTTTACATGTCAATTCCCTATATTTATTAAATGTCATAATATTTGTTTTGTCAAGATTCATTAGTGAATTATTGAATGTCAACCATCTGATAATATTACTAAGAGCTGAATTAATTTCAGGCTCGAGTGGTTTCTGCTTTTCACCTACAAAAATGGCAGTGCTGTCATCAGCAAATAAAACCATAGGCTCTTTAATGGCACGAGGTAGGTCATTAATGTATATAATAAAGAGTAAGGGTCCCAACACACTCCCTTGAGGTACGCCGTATTTTACCACACTAGAAGAAGATGTATATATTATTTCATTGTTAGTTTTAGGACACATTTTTATTATTTGCGTTTGCTGAGTTCTATTGCTAAGATATGATTTGATTAAATCTGAGGCATTTCCTCTTACTCCATATTTTTCGAGTTTGTTGACTAGTATTTTGTGATCTACGTAATCAAAAGCTTTAGTAAGGTCCATATACATGGCATAGACAGGCAGCTTTTTCTCTCGGCCAGACATAACAGCTTTGATTAAATGAAATACAGCCATGTTTATTGATATCTTTTTACGAAAACCAACTTGTTCATCAACAAGTATATTATATTTGCTTAAGTATGAGTATAGACAATCGTGAACTTATTTTTCAAATATTTTAGAAAAGACCGGGATTAAAGCTATTGGCCTGTAATGGCCGACCATTTCTCTATCTTGTTTTTTATAAATTGGCTTTATTATGCTTAATTTTAATTTGTCTGGATACATTCCCTTATCTATACATAGGTTCATGATGTGACTCAATATTGGACATATGACTAAATCGACCTCTTTTATAATTTTTGTATTTATTTCATCATATCCTGCACTTGAAGTATTCTTTAAAGATTTGATAATTTGGAGAATATCATTCGGAGCCGAAGGCAACATGAACATGTTTTTTTTTTTTCCAATATTCCAATATAAAATACAAAAAAAAATATATTATTTTTTATGTTATTGTGACGGAACAAGCCCGAGGCCAACCTGATGTTAAGTGGACTAACCTCTGCCTATAACAGACGCATTTCGTCAACGACGAATTGCACTGTGCCCGTCACAATGAGACGTCCAGTTGGTAGGTCTCATTAGCCTGTAATTTTTCTGGCTCTTAATAATTGCATGAATACTTTAATTTGTTCCAAATTAAAGTATTCATGCAATCCTGTGAACATACATTTACTTTGTCATTATTATGTGTTGCATTATTAATATAAAAATCATTAAAAGCCTCTACAATATCATTTGGATTTGTCAAAATTGTATTATTATATCTTATTATATTAATGTCATTGTTAAGGGGTCTGCGATTTAATTTATTATTTATAATATTCCACGCAGCCTTAGATTTGTTAGCTGCCATTTTTATTGTATAGTCATTTCTGGCTTTTTGTGTAAGTTTTATTATACTTTTTAAACGTTTTGCATAAATTTTTAATGATGTTTTATTCTCTATAGTCTGTTTTTTTCTATAGGTACTCCCATAACATCCGTCTCTTTCTCTTAGTGCAAATTTTTATGCCCTTAGAAATCCACGATGGTTTTTTGTGCATTGTATGTTTTCGCTTTACTACGGGAAAACAAAGATCATAGAGCAATTTAAAGGTTTCGTGAAAATAATTAAACGCTTCATAAGGACAACTACTACCAATAACATCGCCAAAACTCAACCTAGATAAGTTATCCCAAAACTTTTGTATATTCTCTTCGCGGTAATCACGACTGTATGAGTACCAGTACTTGATTGGGTAGTATTTACGTACAGGACATGTAAAATATTGAGACGTATGGTCGGATAGTACTAGTTCGATTATTTTACAAGAAGAGCCACGGACATTATGAATAAAGTTATCTAGACAACTTCCACTATTTGGTCTTGTAATTTCCTTCAGTGATAGTTTCAGTTTGTGGTTTCCAATGATATTTAAGAATGTTTTAGTGGTTTTATCATCTTTCAATACATTAATATTAAAATCGCCACAAATGACTACCTTTATCTTGTTAAAACAGATCCTATGCAAAATGTCATCGAAGTTGTCATAGAATATTTCTATGGAAGCATTTGTTTGTCTAGGTGGTCTGTAGAGCGTACAGACTAAGCGTGTGTCGTACTTTTCATGACGAACACGCTAACATTGGTCCTGACAAGACTTTTAATTTGATCGTAAAACATTTCTGGTTCCCTGGGATACGTCATTTCGTTAAGAAATACCTAGGTATTTCTTAACGAAATTACGTGTCGTGTGTATTCCACACAAAAAAGTCCAAAGAGGTCCCCTTCAACCTGTTACTTCATGGCAAAAGCCATCAGATCCCTTTAACACTGTACATGTGCATGTGTTGGGCGTGCTACCCGAGTCATACAGCTACAATTTCGTCTTTATTCAAAGTCAAAATCATTTTTTCAGTTTAGGCGTCTACGGACGCTCTTGTGAAGGTCAATAACATATTTTAATATTGAAATATTCTACATTGTACTACCACGTTCACCAAAAAAATAATAGTGCCACTGCGTGAAGACAAGAAACACAGAGCCATTCTCTTTAAACGTCATTTAACAATGTGTTACAAACTATATTATAAAATTACAAAAAATGCAATAATCGTATAATATAGTTTGTAACATATTGTTAAATTACATATGTAACAGGACCTTGGTAGAGGTGGAATTGCATTATGTCGTTTATGGCAAAAAAAAACAGCATGTGTTCAAAAGCAGGGGCACGTTCAGAACCTTGGTTAGAGCGCACTACTCGGAGCGCAAGTTTTCACTCTAACGTCGTGCTCGTGCACAACCTTCGAGTAGAATCAAAATCGGAAGTTAAAAGGTTGCAAACTAAACTGACTTTTTTTCTCTCTATTTCTGCTATCGGCTCGTCAGCCATGATCAGATTTGTTCTGGAGGGGGGAGGAGATTTAGGAGTAGCTCCATTGAGCTGCCCTAAAATTGTGGTTGAAATTTTCAGTTTCTTTGATCAAGTGAGAGAATGTCCCATCTCTTTAGGCGTTTTGTGCTTTGGTCATTCAGTAGATTTTTAGCCAACACGTTAGTGTGCTTGTTGAGTCTTTCCTTATATTTTGTGCAGTAGTTGTTAACTTCTTCTTTGACTGTTGGCATCCCGAGGTACTCGTGGATTTCCATGTTTTTCACAAACCAATGTGCACTGGAAACAGTTCTCAAAGCGATGTTCTGAAATCTTTGGAGTATCTCAAGGTTCGAGTTGCTAGCCGATCCCCAGGGCTCTATGCCATAGGTCCAGATTGGTTTTATGATTGCCTTGTAGACCAGCAGTTTGTTGTTGAGTGAGAGACGGGACTGCCGTCCTAGGAGCCAGGAGAGACCTCTGAGTTGTAGGTTTGCTTCTGTTCTTTTAGCCTTGATGTGGTTTGCCCAGGTGAGTCTTCTGTCTAGATGCAGCCCAAGATATTTTACTGTGGTGCTGGTTGGTAGTGTTGCCACCCATGCTTACAGGTTCGCAGTCTCCTTTCCGGAGAGTGAAAGTTACATGTGTTGATTTGGTAACGTTTGGTTTAATTCTCCATTTTTGCAACCACATGTCTACTTTGTCTAACTGGGCCTGCAGTCTACTGGAAGCCTTTTTTGGGTCGGTGTCGCTTGAAAGGCATGCAGTGTCATCCGCATAGGTTGCTGTTACTACATCATCTGTTTCAGGCAGGTCTGCCGTATATATGGAGTACAGTACTGGGCCAAGTACTGATCCTTGTGGTACTGATGCCTTGATATCACATAGTTTTGAGTAGTCTTCTTCGTATCTTACTTGGAATCTTCTTTGTGCTAAATATGATTTAAGTATCATGTAGAATGAGTTTGGTAGCAATGTTTTAAGTTTGTACAATAGGCCACTGTGCCATACTTTATCGAATGCTTGTTTTATGTCCAAGAACACAGCAGAGCAATACTCTTTTCTTTCTAATGTCTGTCTGATCGAGTGGACTACTCTATGCACTTGTTCCACTGTAGCATGTTTCTCACGAAATCCAAATTGGTGGTTGGGTATGATTTTGTTGGTATCAAGTATTGGTTTGAGACTGCATAAGAAGAGTTTCTCGAACAGCTTCGATAGGACAGGGAGCAAACTTATTGGCCTGTATGAGCTTGGGTCAGTTGGCGGTTTTCCCGGTTTTGCTATCATGCAAATTTGTGAAATTTTCCACAGCTTGGGGTAGTAGTGCACTCTGAAGATAGCGTTGATTAGCATTGTTAGAAATACTATTACTTTTTTGGGTAGTTGTTTAAGTACCTCCCCAGTTATAAGGTCGAAGCCCGGTGCTTTTTTGTTTTCCAAGTTGCGGATCATTTTTATAAGTTCCTTGGGAGTAGTAAGTGATAGAGGCAACGAAAGTTGTTGATCACTGTTGACCATTCCTTCAACTTCCTCTTCGAATTCCGTCAACGATGACTCGTTAGGGGTGAAGACTTCATTTAGATGTTTGGCGAAGAGCTCTGCTTTTTCGCTTCAGCTTCTGGCCCATGGGTCATTGGGGTTTGTTCTCAACGGCGGAGTATGAATATGAGGTCTTTTAAACTGCTTTGTTATTTTCTACAGTGCGTAATTTTTTTATTTTTTTTTCTCTCTGACATTTGTTGATGATAGAATTATAGGCACTCGTTTGATTTTTGCAGGTAAAGGTGGCATTATGCTTTTCAATACCATATTTCCATTCATAAAATGTTTATATATATTGCTCGTTCCCCTCCGAAAATCGATATTCGTTGCATATCGTTCCGTACCTTCGAGTAGGTAGAAAAACAACTAATAACTACACTCTGAGGTTCAGAACGTAGCCCAGCCTTGATATTTTGTTTGATACATAGTGATTTGTATTCTCTTTGGTTGATGCTGTCATTCATTAGGGCAACACAATTACTTTCTTGTTTGGAGGTTATGTTTACTGCATATTTTTGTCGAGTCAGAATTGAGTCGGTAGTTTCTAATTCGGTTCACAAAGGCCTCTGTATCACTGCATTTGTAAGTTTACCAAAATGTTGTTAACTTTCAAAACTCTGCAACAGCTAACTTTCCAAATAGACATCGATCCCGAGGAAACTGTCAAAGCTCTCAAGCTCAAAATCGAAGTTGAAAAAGGCAAAGATTATGTGGCGGATCATCAAAGACTTATTTACGCAGGAAAAATCCTTCTGGATGATAATAAGTTAAGCAGCTATAATATAGATGAGAAGAAATTTATCGTTATCATGGTTGCTAAACCTAAACCGTTGGAAACCCCGCAACAACCACCATCGACATCCGCTCCGCAAGTCGAAAGCGCGTCTACTGAAAGCGGTGACGCTAAAGTAAAACCTCCAGTAGAAGAAACAAAACCGGTGTCTACGGCCCCCGCTTCCGTCGCTACTGAACCCGATCGCGCGCCCGAGTCCCTGGAAGCGTCCCGTGAACCTGACTCTGAGGCCACTATACAAAGCATAATGGACATGGGATATAACCGGCAACAAGTGGAGCAGGCTTTACGAGCTTCTTTTAACAATCGGGAAAGAGCAGTGGAATACCTAATTACAGGTATCCCTGAAGAATTACTTCAAGAACAAGAAATTGAGGAAGCTTCTGATGAAGATCCCTTAGCCTTCCTTCGAGATCAGCCACAGTTTCAGCAGATGCGACAAGTAATCCAGCAAAACCCTAGCTTGCTAAATGCTGTTCTACAGCAAATTGGACAAACGAACCCAGCCCTACTCCAAGCTATTAGTCAGCACCAACAAGCTTTTGTTAGAATGTTAAATGAACCGACAAATCCCTCTGCAGGTGGTGCTGCAGCTTTAGTTGATCCATCTGAGGAGAGTGCTGAAGCTCTAACACCTCAGTCACCTCAAAGTATCATTCAAGTGTCACCTCAAGACAAAGAGGCCATTGAAAGATTAAAAGCACTGGGTTTCCCTGAACATATGGTAATTCAAGCCTATTTTGCTTGTGAGAAAAATGAAAACCTTGCAGCTAATTTCCTTCTTTCGCAAAATTTTGATGACTGATTTTTAAATAAAAAGGTAATATAAAGTGAAGTACACAAAGTCTAGAAGTCAGTGCATTAACTTAATAACCTTGTCAATAGCTTAATAATTTACTGTGTGTATTTTTACACAAAATTGCAACAAAATAATGTCATGATTTCAATGTCAAATAAATTTCTTATTGTTGAAAGACAAGTTTGATATTTTTATTTGCTAAATGTTATTTAACTAATCAATAGCAAAGATAACACTTCTACTATCCTAGACTTTTATATGGTATGATACAGTTATTACCTCAGAAGCACTTCTGCGCTGCATTCAGCACCTCAGTGTAGTTATTTTTATTTTTTTATTTTATTGTGACGGAACAAGCTCGAGGCCCACCTGATGTTAAGTGGACTAACCTCTCACAAATTGCACTGCGCCCGTCCCATTGAGACATAGTTGTTAAGTCTCATTGTGCCTGTAATTTCACTGGCTCGCTACTGACTGCCGGAACACACCTTTCGGTGCTTGGCGACAGACTTTCTACTTGAGGGTGGTCGTTAGCCAGGCGGGCATTCGCAAAATGCCCTTCCACCATGCGGTGAAGCTCAAGCTCTGGGCGGGATTCAAACCATGGACCTGCTGCGCAGCAGTCCATAGCCAATGCCACTGAGCCATCACTGCTTCATACCTACTTATATATAGTAAAATATGGTTGTTCCATAACCTCAAATATTGACATTTTGGCAGAGCCGTAGCAAAAAATATACACAAAGTATTTGAATGTGCTTACTGCCCCTCAACATCTACAAAATTCTAATGAGTATTTAAATTCTATCATCATTTAAAGTCAATGTCATGTTAGGTGCAGTTGCAACCTTTGATGACCACTTTTGATAAAGTGGTATCCTTCATTGGTCCAGAATGTTGCATGGTGGTTTGCATTTTGCTAATGACTGCCTGGCTAGCTACCAACCTCAAGTAGAAGATCTGTCGCCAAGCACCTGACAGCGCGTTCTGGCAACTGTCCTAGAGTCTGTAATAATAAAATGTAGGTATTAATTTTAACATGCTATATTTTAACAGATCCATTCCAGTAATTATAATAAAATATTGGCATCTTACTACTTGCCACTTAATAAAGCGACAGAAATATAATTGTTTTTCCTTGAGATTAATAGTACAGCCAACTTTGTCTGATTTGTATAAATTAGCCTAAATTATCAAAAAGTGCTCACATTGGAGGGGAGCACTTTGAATAAAATATTGGTATCTTACTACTTACCACTTATCCTCTGAACATGATTAGATGTATGTGCAACAGGAGAGCAACATTCTTTTTTTGCATTGCGTAATCATTCTTAAGGGTGAACTGGCCGGCCCGTTCTCCATACAAACGCCGTTGGGTGATCACTCCCTTATTTGAGGATTTAGGTCCAAAATAAAGCATTATACCGATTGATCTCGTCATTATCTAGGCTTGTATGATGGCAAAATTTTAAAAAGATAATTAAGTTGTAAGTTATGAGCCTCGAAAACTTTATATGAAAATGTTTCGAGGCTCATAATTCTCAGGTTAATTATTTTATTAAAATTTCAGCATCATACAAGCCTAGATAATGACGAGATCAATCGGTATTATGCTTTATTTTGGACCTAAATCCTCAAATAAGGGAGTGATCACCCAACGGCGTTTGTATGGAGAACGGGCCGGCCAGTTCACCCTTAACTGTAAAAATCTGGTAGAGATTAATAGTCACAGTTTATTCAGTCTCCGATAAGATCAAGACTGATCAGTTTATGGTGTAATAGCCTACTGTACTGTTTAGAGGCCAGCATTTGACATCTAGTGTGTTGTTCATGGTTACTTAGAATTACTGGTTCTCTCTTCTGCCAGAACACACTGTTGAGTGCTTGGCAACGAGTTTTCTACTTGTAGGTGATAGTTAGCTAGCAAACTTACATTACCAAACTTTTAATCTTACAGAAGTGACAGATCTTGTGAAGATCTTCATTTTGTGGTTCACTCTTGGCGGTTTCATTGCTCGTCAGTGTGGTGGTAGAGTAGCTACCGGTAGAAACTGGGAAGAACTGGTTGTGCCCTAATATTAACTGTCACATTTTATCACTATATAAGAGCGCCCGCCACGGCAACAGTGGACCGCGCCGCGCTCCCTTTGAATAGAGTTTTGATTAGTTACAGCAAGCTTAGTAATAAAAAATATTAAATTACAGACACAAGAGACTTTTAACATCAGGTAGTCCTCTTGCTTATACCGTCAAATCATCATACATTTATAAGGGAGAAATGACGAACTTTATAACATGTGGTTGAACAAGTAATGAGACATTTTATGAGTGGGTGTGGTATAAAAGGTATTATAACATTTAGTGCCTTTATCCAATCATCTACGTGTAAAGTTTTAGTTCAATACACATATTCAATGAAAAAGTACTTCATTGCAAACTATTCGCCGCACATAACTCTCAACTGTAAATTCGTAACGATATAAACCTAGATAATGAAGAGATCAATCGATATTAAATCGTTTGGCTTAGTTCTGGCCCTTAAACCTCAAATATGATAGTGATGACCCTTCGTCGTTTCTATTGTTAAGTGACCGGCCAGTTCAACCGTAAGTACCTATGAGTTGACGATGTTTTGCAAGTGGAAACTTACCGTTGAGTTCGATCTGAACTCCAGATCCTGAAGATGGCTTCCTAATGAAGGCAAAACAATAGTCGATCATCAAAATTGGCAACACTTGTAAGTAAGTGTTTATTTTAAGAGTACAACTCGCCACTTTAATATGTGCCGGAGTTTTAAAGAATATTTTTTATATTATAGAATATAGATGCCTGTGAACATATCTGCCCTTCTTTAAAGATATATTAGCGTCATGAATTTGAATAGGGTTCTGTCGATCTATGAAAAACTTAATTTAGACATTTCCAAGATTTTTCTTGCCACGGCTTGAAGTTCCACATGTATTTAAAGTAGGTATACATATTCATAGCGGGGCCCCTATGCGCTTCAAGTTTGTCGTCCTACATGACCCCGTTTAATAAATATGTAGCGCCTTGTGTAAAGCTATTGATAACGATATGAATTCTGTTGTTATTGATCAACTTAGAGAGTCACCCCGTGACCACGATCACTGCAAAGTGTTTGAAACGTCGGGACAAAAATAATGATAAATATACGCGATTTAAACCGTTTAAATTTGTTTATTTACTATGTGTAATAATCGCGAAAACCTAAGACAACATTATCCTCTTAGAGAAGTTATCCATTATAGTTACTGGACAAAAAAGTAGCCTTTAACAACTACCAATTAAATGTTCAATATTCAACATATCCATTCATCGCGAAAGCTCTAATTACGAATACATACACGGATCAGTTACTATATCAGATATTGTTGTAAACAACGGCGAAGTAAATAGGAGAATGGGGGGCTCAGCGAATCACATTTCTTTTGTAGGCAGCTAAATCTCAAACTTATTAACTAAGACTATAGATACTGTTGATTTGCCTGTAATGTATCAGCCGGATATCAGTCTACTGCAGCTGTCCACTATCAGTTCCTCAAAAAGTGCTGCTGCCCACCTTCTGGTGTCACCCTTAGTCGCCTTTTACGACATCCACGGATGGAGTTGGGGTGGCTGACATTATAGTCCGGCACCCCACGGACAAACGAAAAATTTGCTTTTATAGCTAGATATTTTACCCAACCAATTAAGGAACTAAGCTATTTGGTCGATAATTTTAAAATTATGGGTATTTTTTATATGTAACGGTAACTATCCTCTGAACCACACGTTGGGGGCACTAGCTTGGCGTATTATGGACTACCAAGCACCACAATATATATTTATACTAATTACTATGGGGAACAGTAAACCATTTGGTAGTAACTAGATAAAATATTATTTTGTATTAATCAAAAACTAATTTTCTGAAAGTCCTTAAAGTATATTCTCGAACTACATAACCACTTCCAGTGCCTAGCTGAATGCGAAACAGTAGACGAGATAAACAACGGGTTGGAGTGAGCTGTCCAAGCGTTGGGGTCTCAATTCTCGCCAAAATATATTGAAGAAACTCTTAGAAAAAACCATCAAGTTGATGGAAGACCAGAATCAGATGAGACTTCAGCTTATATGTCGAACTAGCAAGCTGAATATACGAATTTTGAAGGCACTGCGACACAACTTGCGTGCTTTTAATACAAAACGTGTAAAGGTCGCAATCGAGCGTAACCAAGGCTCCAAACTGTTCGCAAAATATATATATTGACGAATATGGCAAAGACAAATGACGATGCTGAAGATCGACTATGGCAGAATCAATCGGTTTTCTGGACGGCTAGTCAGTACAGCTCAGGACAAGAGAGCTTAACTGACCCGCCACTGTACCGAAGACATCTTGAACATAAGCTTACACGAAAATAGAGTGGCTCTTCGCTTAAGAACAATAAAGCGCCAGGTGATGACAGAATTACAATTGAACTTCTAAGAGCGGATGGAAAATCAGTACTCTCATGCCCATTTTCACCAACGACACCTATACAACTCCCTAAGAAGGAATCCCTTAACGTAAGGTCTCTCTGAAGTCAACCCTTAACCTAAAATAATTTTCTTAGTGGTAAGTGACACTTCAGTAGGGGGCACCTATGTAGTTGACAATCAAAGTGGTTGACACTTTGTCTCTTTTAACGGTATTTTACCGATAAATTTCCGATTGCTATTTTGATCAATTTTATAGTCTTAAAATTATGTAACGTGTGAGATAATACCACAATGCCTGTTTAAAACTATAAGTCAACTAATAGTCCTCCATAAGTTATTTAATATGTTTGGAGGTTAAGCGCCAGAAGCATGGAGCAGAGGTGTAGTGGTATTGTTCTTCAAAAAGACCTTGTTTATAAACTTTTCTCGAGAGCCATTACAAATCTTCTTGCTCTACGGTTTGATGACTTCCATAAGCTCCCGAATAAGCCGGGTTCCGAAAAGGTTTTAGCACATAGCGCAGCCTTACGCTCCGCTAGATTATAAAAACTGAGGAGTATAATCGGCCAATAAGTCTAGCGTTTGTGGACTATGAAAAACCCTTCGACTCAATCGAAACCTGGGCGGTACTGCAATCACTTCAACAATGGCAAATCGACTATGGGTATATCGAAGCGCTAAGTGTTTGTATACAAGTCGATTCGACTACACGACAAGAGCACGGAACCAATCCAACTGCAACGACGCGTAAGACAGGGAGACGTTATTACTCCGAAACTGTTTACGGACGCGTTAGAGGACGTATTAACAAAAATGCAAGAATTATTCGAATTTCGAGAAAACCGGTGCACACTGTCACAAAAGAAATTTCAATTGAGTAAGCTGGAGACATACACACAACAGATCTACTGTCAGATCTGCTGACTTAAACACAGTTGACATGTGAAGGTACCTATCATAGGGAAAAGTAATACACCCTACGACGGCGTTACTATGCTTAGCCGGGAGGTAAATGTTCTATAAAAAAAACTTGTGTACGGTTTTCTTTGGCTATATTATAGCTTATGTTGGTATCGAAGAAAATCGTACCCGACTTTTAATTATATTATAATAAAGTCGGGTACGGTTTTCTTCGCGCGTCTTAAATAAATAGACGCGCGCTCATGGCAAGCCGTTATTCCGCACTCGTCAGCGTCTTGGGCGGACGGATGTATCGCTTTGCACTAGAATGACAATTATCGTAATATATCTAAATAAATGTCTAAAAATTCATATGTTTGATACTTGTACTCTTGGACGAAGAAAACCGTACCCGACTTTTTATTATATTATAATGTCCGCCCAAGACGCTGACGACCGCGAAATAACGGCTTGTCATGAGCGCGCGTCTATTTATGGTATGGAGTATCGACACAATACGCAAATTGTTCGTATCTTCTATAAAAATTGCAATAAATTTAACATTTTATGGCCACCATATGTATGCTGAATATAATAACTACAAAGTAATAATGCTCTCAAACTGGAAATCAAATTAATAAATGGCGTTTGTTGAGGTATTTAATACCTCAACAAACGCCATTTTTCGTAATTTTTTGCAAAGTTTGCAACGAATTATCTATTTAAGTGTAGATTACAAATAGATAAGGAAATCGGATGGGGAGGCATCTCGTCGTCGAACATCCCGCAAATCCTGAAGACCAGTATTCAACCTGTGTGTGTTGCCAGTGCCATGACTTATGGCACTGATACGTGGAACCAGGATATTCTTTGAAAAATCATATTCACTAACATAGCTTCCAGAATGTGCAGGTTGGCAATGGGCAGGCTACATTGCTCGACGAACTGATAACCGATGGGGAAGAAAGGTTCTCGAGTGGTTACCAGTTGGTAGACTCCCACTAGGAAGACTAAAGACATCGCAAAAATCGCGGGTACCTAATGGTTGGTTACCCGCGTGCCTAATAGCCAGTCTTTGTAGCGTTCTATTGGGAAGGCAATAATTCAATATTGAAGAACTTCCGGGCTGATGATGATTATAATTAAGAACATGCTTATAAAGGTGGTCTAGATACTTCTTTGAGCAAAGCCAAGTGGGCTCACCGAGCAAATCCAAGAAACATTCCACGAAACTTCCCTAATTTTTCAGAACGAATAAACATTCAATAATTATTTAACAATGACACAGAATATAAAAATTCATTCATTGATTATTTTATTGTTTAATTTTTTTATGTAGCTGATAGTATTAAACCACTGTATCCTCAGCAAATGGTGAGTGATGATGCGGGCGAAGATGTTCAGGCTAACCTAGAATTACTGGCTCTCAAGGACTGCTACCGGAACACACCATTAGGTGCTCGACTTTGTTATATTGTAATCACAACGTAATTCTGTCACGTGTGGAGGCTGACAATTTAAACATGAGAAACACTTTGTAAAAGTTTTAATGGTACTCAATTCTTAAGCCTTCAAGTAACTTCTGAAATAAATATGCAAAGGCGATACTGAGATGCATGTTATTAGAAATTTATAACTTACATGCTATAGGTTTCATCTTAAACTAAATATGTATCTACTTACTACTATCTAAACCAAAGTAGCTAATTAATATTAGCAAACAGAATAATCCATATTGTATAGTTACATAACTTAATAATTCCTGTCAAATATTTCTTAATACTCTAATGAGTCAGCTTTACAATGGTTCACATCTTATAGACCACATTATATACAATAAACACTATCCATTTATGATCAACACAACGAAACCAAAACTGACATTCTATAGACATAATGAGAGATGAACATAATATAAATAAAATCTTTGAAAAATTCATCACATAG
Organism: Plagodis pulveraria; assembly: GCA_963890685.1. Taxonomy (NCBI): domain Eukaryota; kingdom Metazoa; phylum Arthropoda; class Insecta; order Lepidoptera; family Geometridae; genus Plagodis; species Plagodis pulveraria. Next base: position 21,969,741 of record OY982957.1, read on the forward strand.
TTTACAATTTACAGACAGATCATAGAAAACGTGAAATGTTCTAATGTTAGATATTATTATAACTATCCTCCTTTGTACACTGCCACTGTTTTATCATTGAGATGATTCTAATAATTTTTCACGAAAGTATTTTATTTTTTGAACAAAAAATGACTCGAGTCCCTCTGCACACCTATAAAATTCAGAGTCTTTTGGGTTAAAGTATCGACAATTATCAAATATTTTAGTCATGTCACCAATAAATTCACTCAATGTACTGTAATTCTGTTCAATCACTTTCCTTTCAATAGTTTGCAAATCTGAAAAGAGAATAAAAACTCATATAAATTTTCAGTGGACATAAATGTTGTAGAATATTTTTCAGATGTCTATTTTAGAGTTATAAACCTTACTGCCTATATAGCTCTTCCTGACTTATTACGTCACCTTCATACCTTAGGTTGATAAAAATTATAGTTGTACATGACCATAGTTTTTGCTCTTGTTGTAATTTATGTGTCAATGCAAAAATAAAAATATTAAAATTATAGGTTGAAGTCATTGTTAACATTTAAAAGCTGATTGCAAAAATTAGTCTTGTTTGTAGTAGAACGTAAGTTGAACTATTCATCGCCATACGATGGTTAAGAACGAGAGGACAAATTAGACTTACGAGTTATGTCATGTTGGCTTAGCGGTCAGAGCGTACCCCGGCATTGCGATGGATGGCGCGGGTTCGAATCCCGCGCATGACTATAACTATAGTTTTTCCTCTCGTTGTAATTTTTAATGTAATGCGAGGAGCATGAAATGAAATGAAGTTTATTCCAGCATTACACAACACTACAATAGCTTCTACTGAAGCACAATTAATTACATAAGTAATTATACAGCAATTGAAATGTTGCGCGATGCTAGGAACGAGTCCCGTCTCAGCATGTGCCAGGTTCAAAACTGAACCTAAGCGCTGGTTTTCAGACGGTACTCCCGACCAACATCACGAACGTGTATGATATTAGGTAACAACACAATAAAAAAAAAGAATGCGACCATTGCAAGAATAACATTATTAAAATATTTTATTTTGTTTATAAATTTGTTAACTGACTTGGTATTTACATTGAAAAGGAGTAAATAATAATAATGAATCATGAAAATAATATTCATTTGCATTCGGAAATGCGATGATTGCCGAGAGCCATTACCATAACAGTTTTACTGTGCATAAGGCATGAAGGAGAGCATATAGGTTAATTTTTCTGATCTACTATTGAAGAAAGAGATTGCAATTACGAAACTCACCCATAGGTTCCTTGATAACTTTGTAATAAGTGGGAGCTTCTCTGGGATCTACCGGTTCCATGAAAGGCCACGCGTTTTTATGTAATTGAATTTGTTTAACAAGCCTCTTGAGATTTTCAAAATCTTTAACAGTCAGTTCTTTCATGTTCGCCGAGTTATAAGAAGTATTCTTTTGACAATTAGGACACGTATACTCGTCGATGTTGTCCGCTTCCGATTGCAGAATTCCTACGCAGCGGCCATGGATGGCACTACACGACAAGAGCACGGAACCAATCCAACTGCAACGACGCGTAAGACAGGGAGACGTTATTACTCCGAAACTGTTTACGGACGCGTTAGAGGACGTATTAACAAAAATGCAAGAATTATTCGAATTTCGAGAAAACCGGTGCACACTGTCACAAAAGAAATTTCAATTGAGTAAGCTGGAGACATACACACAACAGATCTACTGTCAGATCTGCTGACTTAAACACAGTTGACATGTGAAGGTACCTATCATAGGGAAAAGTAATACACCCTACGACGGCGTTACTATGCTTAGCCGGGAGGTAAATGTTCTATAAAAAAAACTTGTGTACGGTTTTCTTTGGCTATATTATAGCTTATGTTGGTATCGAAGAAAATCGTACCCGACTTTTAATTATATTATAATAAAGTCGGGTACGGTTTTCTTCGCGCGTCTTAAATAAATAGACGCGCGCTCATGGCAAGCCGTTATTCCGCACTCGTCAGCGTCTTGGGCGGACGGATGTATCGCTTTGCACTAGAATGACAATTATCGTAATATATCTAAATAAATGTCTAAAAATTCATATGTTTGATACTTGTACTCTTGGACGAAGAAAACCGTACCCGACTTTTTATTATATTATAATGTCCGCCCAAGACGCTGACGACCGCGAAATAACGGCTTGTCATGAGCGCGCGTCTATTTATGGTATGGAGTATCGACACAATACGCAAATTGTTCGTATCTTCTATAAAAATTGCAATAAATTTAACATTTTATGGCCACCATATGTATGCTGAATATAATAACTACAAAGTAATAATGCTCTCAAACTGGAAATCAAATTAATAAATGGCGTTTGTTGAGGTATTTAATACCTCAACAAACGCCATTTTTCGTAATTTTTTGCAAAGTTTGCAACGAATTATCTATTTAAGTGTAGATTACAAATAGATAAGGAAATCGGATGGGGAGGCATCTCGTCGTCGAACATCCCGCAAATCCTGAAGACCAGTATTCAACCTGTGTGTGTTGCCAGTGCCATGACTTATGGCACTGATACGTGGAACCAGGATATTCTTTGAAAAATCATATTCACTAACATAGCTTCCAGAATGTGCAGGTTGGCAATGGGCAGGCTACATTGCTCGACGAACTGATAACCGATGGGGAAGAAAGGTTCTCGAGTGGTTACCAGTTGGTAGACTCCCACTAGGAAGACTAAAGACATCGCAAAAATCGCGGGTACCTAATGGTTGGTTACCCGCGTGCCTAATAGCCAGTCTTTGTAGCGTTCTATTGGGAAGGCAATAATTCAATATTGAAGAACTTCCGGGCTGATGATGATTATAATTAAGAACATGCTTATAAAGGTGGTCTAGATACTTCTTTGAGCAAAGCCAAGTGGGCTCACCGAGCAAATCCAAGAAACATTCCACGAAACTTCCCTAATTTTTCAGAACGAATAAACATTCAATAATTATTTAACAATGACACAGAATATAAAAATTCATTCATTGATTATTTTATTGTTTAATTTTTTTATGTAGCTGATAGTATTAAACCACTGTATCCTCAGCAAATGGTGAGTGATGATGCGGGCGAAGATGTTCAGGCTAACCTAGAATTACTGGCTCTCAAGGACTGCTACCGGAACACACCATTAGGTGCTCGACTTTGTTATATTGTAATCACAACGTAATTCTGTCACGTGTGGAGGCTGACAATTTAAACATGAGAAACACTTTGTAAAAGTTTTAATGGTACTCAATTCTTAAGCCTTCAAGTAACTTCTGAAATAAATATGCAAAGGCGATACTGAGATGCATGTTATTAGAAATTTATAACTTACATGCTATAGGTTTCATCTTAAACTAAATATGTATCTACTTACTACTATCTAAACCAAAGTAGCTAATTAATATTAGCAAACAGAATAATCCATATTGTATAGTTACATAACTTAATAATTCCTGTCAAATATTTCTTAATACTCTAATGAGTCAGCTTTACAATGGTTCACATCTTATAGACCACATTATATACAATAAACACTATCCATTTATGATCAACACAACGAAACCAAAACTGACATTCTATAGACATAATGAGAGATGAACATAATATAAATAAAATCTTTGAAAAATTCATCACATAGTTTACAATTTACAGACAGATCATAGAAAACGTGAAATGTTCTAATGTTAGATATTATTATAACTATCCTCCTTTGTACACTGCCACTGTTTTATCATTGAGATGATTCTAATAATTTTTCACGAAAGTATTTTATTTTTTGAACAAAAAATGACTCGAGTCCCTCTGCACACCTATAAAATTCAGAGTCTTTTGGGTTAAAGTATCGACAATTATCAAATATTTTAGTCATGTCACCAATAAATTCACTCAATGTACTGTAATTCTGTTCAATCACTTTCCTTTCAATAGTTTGCAAATCTGAAAAGAGAATAAAAACTCATATAAATTTTCAGTGGACATAAATGTTGTAGAATATTTTTCAGATGTCTATTTTAGAGTTATAAACCTTACTGCCTATATAGCTCTTCCTGACTTATTACGTCACCTTCATACCTTAGGTTGATAAAAATTATAGTTGTACATGACCATAGTTTTTGCTCTTGTTGTAATTTATGTGTCAATGCAAAAATAAAAATATTAAAATTATAGGTTGAAGTCATTGTTAACATTTAAAAGCTGATTGCAAAAATTAGTCTTGTTTGTAGTAGAACGTAAGTTGAACTATTCATCGCCATACGATGGTTAAGAACGAGAGGACAAATTAGACTTACGAGTTATGTCATGTTGGCTTAGCGGTCAGAGCGTACCCCGGCATTGCGATGGATGGCGCGGGTTCGAATCCCGCGCATGACTATAACTATAGTTTTTCCTCTCGTTGTAATTTTTAATGTAATGCGAGGAGCATGAAATGAAATGAAGTTTATTCCAGCATTACACAACACTACAATAGCTTCTACTGAAGCACAATTAATTACATAAGTAATTATACAGCAATTGAAATGTTGCGCGATGCTAGGAACGAGTCCCGTCTCAGCATGTGCCAGGTTCAAAACTGAACCTAAGCGCTGGTTTTCAGACGGTACTCCCGACCAACATCACGAACGTGTATGATATTAGATAACAACACAATAAAAAAAAAGAATGCGACCATTGCAAGAATAACATTATTAAAATATTTTATTTTGTTTATAAATTTGTTAACTGACTTGGTATTTACATTGAAAAGGAGTAAATAATAATAATGAATCATGAAAATAATATTCATTTGCATTCGGAAATGCGATGATTGCCGAGAGCCATTACCATAACAGTTTTACTGTGCATAAGGCATGAAGGAGAGCATATAGGTTAATTTTTCTGATCTACTATTGAAGAAAGAGATTGCAATTACGAAACTCACCCATAGGTTCCTTGATAACTTTGTAATAAGTGGGAGCTTCTCTGGGATCTACCGGTTCCATGAAAGGCCACGCGTTTTTATGTAATTGAATTTGTTTAACAAGCCTCTTGAGATTTTCAAAATCTTTAACAGTCAGTTCTTTCATGTTCGCCGAGTTATAAGAAGTATTCTTTTGACAATTAGGACACGTATACTCGTCGATGTTGTCCGCTTCCGATTGCAGAATTCCTACGCAGCGGCCATGGAACCAATCTTGACACCGGTCGCAGCAAATGTAAAACCTGAAAAATAAAAACGTTTATGTTTAGAACCAAGCTCAAACTTATACAAGACAACAAGAGCCATAACGTCCGCTGGTGAATAAATGCCTACACTAAAAGGCAGCGTATCCACAGGGACTTTAGGAATAATAGGACCGCTGCGCTCCGCGAGGCTAGAAAAATTAAGCTTTATGTTCCTCCTACACTAGTAGCACAAGTCACAACATAGTAAGTACAAGATGAGTGAATCTCGTAACCTTAGAGGGGGTTTTTACCATAATCCCTAAGCTAGGCAGGCGTCTTGGGTATCGCACAGTAAGATGGCACCTCTGCGCTGCTGCCCACTTTCTGTTATCTTTCATTTTTTATCTTATGACTCCCACAGTAGGGGAGAGATGTGTGTTATTCCACACTGTTAAATAGGAGCTGTATTTATGTAGTTAATGACATACATTGACTATTATTGAAATTCCGGAATATAACGTCACGACCTTATTCAGCATAATTACGCCACTCTTCCCAGGAGTTTACCTCAAATATACGTGCCATATCAAAGGCTGTTATTTAAAAGATTATGACAACAACACAACACAAGTCGTTAATGAATATGAGATATAGAGTCGGGCCCAAAATCGATCGTTGCCGCGCTCTAAAGAACTCTTTTATCTACACTTACTACATTATAAATACTAATATGTTGGGTTCTATTTGACTGCTAATCTTGAAAAGCTTTAAGTGCCATTCCACAAATACCATTTTGATCTTACTTTACTTCGGGATGGCAACGGTATAGAAACCCTTAGATTGATATATCAGTATGTAAAAAATTACTGATATATCATTAATGCTTCTCCAGATTACTAATTACGTAGTCTGTCATGTTGGAAACGGCTTGTTTGGTAGATATGTTAAGTCAAAAAATTGGTTTAAGATTTAGTTTGGCAAAAACGAGTTTATGCAAGAATAAGATGCTATCAGCTGCGCCACGGTCACGGAACCCTTGTCGCAGTTAACAAGCAATGTCTTAGACACATGTGGCCACCCACCATACTTTTGTTGCTACATAATAATATACATTATGCCGTATATTATTATGTAGCAGCATTAGTTGAAATTAGTATTTTTAATGAATCCTTCATGCTTATTTAAATATCCACCAAAATAATTGATATAATCTTTCAATATCACGTTCTAAAATATTTTAATAATATTTTAGTAGAGAATCTGTCGCCAAGCACGTAACGGTGTGTTTCGGCAGATGTCCTTGAGAGCCAGTAATTCTAGGTTTGCCTAAACAACATCTTCGACCACATCATCACTTACCATCAGGTGATATAGTGGTCAAAGGCTAACCTATCAGGAATAAAAAAATAATTATACATGAAGTATAGAGATACTTACTGTGAATTATCATATGGTTGTCGGCATAAGCAGAATAGTTCTTGCGTCTCTGCAGCATGCCGGCAGTCACGACATACATACTCCTCCATGGTTTTACTCATTTCTTCCGTAATGCCGACACAGTCTCCGTGGAACCAATTACTGCAGTGCTCACAACCAACATAAAATCTGGAAAATAGAAAATTAGTATGTTATAAACAATTGTTTTTAATTCATCTTTGCGATTCATAAAAGCACTTTGCAGAGTTTTAACATTTTTGTTTTGGTATAGAGTTTGAATAATCACACTAAGTTTGACGCTGTGTAATTTATTACTGTTTTAAAGATAGAGCAAAACCAAATAACAATTTTAAAAATCCGTTTTATTGGCCTAGTCGGGTGCGAGACCTGTTTAAACAAGCTCAGTAAGCGGGAAAAGTTTTCGAAGCTTTCATCTTGTTCCTTCCTTTATTCATGTGATATGAATAAAGGAAGGAAGCCTTTTTGGAAACCAGTTCGGTCGAGAGAATGGCCGCCTTAAAATTACAAGAGAAATGGTTTGAAATGACATCGAAAACAGCTTTGGCCAGCTTCCTCAGAAGATTAAAGTATGTATGTGAATACGTAATCACAAAGCCACCATTATTCAATGGTTTCAATTAAATTACATGGTTTCGCATTGTGCAATTTTAATATGTACTGTAAGCGGACGTAGCCAGTGCATTTAAAAAAACACTTAATTTTCTTAAACTCTTTTTGATACTAATTTGGCAGAGGCTCTTTCTGAAGGCTACAACCGAAGGATTGAGTCGAGGATGGTGACTCCAGTCACCAGACAGGTAAAAAATAATTTTGAAAATCAATTTTTATGGAAAAATACTGCGCCGACAGCAAACAAATAGATTTGTTAGGGATTTGAGTCTAGGTCAGCAATATATTCGATGTAACAGTACTTTACAGTGCGCAACTCATGTCGCATTAACTTTCAGATCTGTCTATTATGCTTGCCATAATTCGACACATGAAGCTGAAGATTGCAGAAGAACTGAGACCCGACCGCTTGGACAGTTTCCACCTTCCCGTAATCAATGTGTGGAGAAGAGAAGAAGAATAAACCAATTATTATAATGATTTCGTCTCCTCATTTGCACAATACCCACATGTTCATTCTCACTATGATACCTCTGGCCTATACTGATGACGAGTGCAATTGAGATATATATTTATTAAATTATCAGAGACAGATTTTTGCCGTAAGCTATTGCACATGAAAATTATATCCTTATACTAAGTGTCAAATGCAAGCCTAAAAATAACTCACTTAGTGTTATCGTAGGGTGTGCGGCATAAACAAAGAAGTTTCTCTTTTTTGGTGGATGCTCTTTTGTTGGAACGGGGAGTGGCGGCTCCGGTCGGGTTCCGTCGCTTGCCACCACCCACAGCGCCCCCACCACCGCCGCCGCCGTTGCCCCCACGTACTTCTTCTTGTTTCGATCGCTCAGCGCGCGTGCGCAGCGCCAGCTCAGCCGATAGTTCCTTCTGTAACTCACGCGAAACAAGCGGCTTATTTATAAAAATTAAAAGTATGTATACTACTTTTCGTCACTCATGTTCGGAAATAAGATCGTATTTAACTCGAAATGCGAAAAGTAAATATGATTAGGCTCCTCCGATTAGTTGGAAATCGCCCTACGTCATCTACATGGCAACACAATATTGCCGAAATGAAAAACACAACATGGTGGTCGCCAATATAACTATTTCATTCCTTTTAGGGTAACGTGGGAAAGAGATAGATATATAACCTATATATAAAAAAAATACAAAAAGATCTTACGCTTTTCCAATACTTTTATGCCCAAGCCGAAGACGAGAAATTAAAAATATAATGAACTAGCGGCACCATTTAACACAATTTGTGTGGTCCTGAGCTAGAATATTACCACCCTCCTACCTACCCCCAATGCTACCTGTGGGTGTCGTAAGAGGCGACTAAAGGTAAAATACCGAAACGTGGGCAGCAGCACCTTTTGATATCTTAAACTGCGATCCAAGATGTCTGCTGTGTTCAGCAGTGGACAATCCGGCCTATACAGGAGGCAAAATATTGTTTATCGTTTTAACACAATGACCTTATGTAATTCAGATGAACAAATCAGATACTGTTAAACTAGCATATCTGATTATAGTTTATACTTAAAACGGCCGTTCAGTAGGGATCAAATCTTACGCGCATGAAGACAGTATGATGAACAAATGTCAGAACAAACCTGTATCTCAACGCCGAGTTCCTTCTCGAGCAGTCCCCTTTTCTTGATGATGTCTTTTTTGAGCAACTCTTTGTGTTTGAATAGTAACATCTGTAGACGAGAATGATTGGAGGCGGCGCGGCGTCTTTCCTCGAGCGCCGACGGTGGCTGCGGGGTGGTGGCAGTCTGGGCGGGGGCAGGCGAAGGCGCAGGGGGCGGGGGTTGGACGCGTGGTGCGGGGGCGGGTGCTGGTACGACCGGTAGAGCGCGGGGGGGTGCGGTCGGCGGTGGCTGGGACTGCGGCTGCAGTTGTAGTTGCACGGGGGGCGGGGTGGGTGCTCGCGACGACCGGTTCCTTTTCCTCGGGCTGATGTCCACCCACTCCTCGTCGTCGTCGTGGCGCGATGATTGCGCTCGCCGTCGCGGCTGAGGCGGCGGCGAAGGCGAATGGACCGCGATTGCAACCGCAATCGCACGCTCACTTCTCTCACGCTCCGGTACGACCTCTTTTTCCGGCTTCATTCTTTTCTCTTGGTATCGTTGTAACTGCAACAGTTTCTCCTCGATCTCGGGGTTTAGATTTTCTTGCTTTAATGCACTCTTGATCGCTGTAAAATTATATAAGCATTCGTCAAAATGGATGAAAGCACTCTACGCGATATGATAAGTTACTTTATTACATTATAGTAACAAAATTATGGTTACTTACTTTGTTGTATGTAATCCGGCGTCAGTATGAATTTATTACCAGGCAGCGCACCCTCCGGACCTGCATTGACTATGTCGGTCTTAGTACTGTTTTCTTTGATATCCTCTAATTTGGAGGGTGTAGCTTCTTTATGACTCGCCGCTTCAGCCACATTGTCTTCACCATTTAACAATGGCTGCAGTTTTATCTTATCTTCTTCATTAGTATCCTATAAGTAAAATTTATATATGGCATGAAGCTTGCATACCCTACTCGATGTCATCCGAGTTGACATACAAGGATAGGAAAATTGGTTAAAAACACAATGTAAAAATAAACATAACTAAAACAAAATTAACTTAACAAATTCGTTTGTGGGAATATATTAGTTCATATTTTATAACAACCAGCAATAATAGTTTTGATTACATTAGATTGATGTCAATCAGTGAGCTTTATCAATGCCTATAAATATAGAGTAATAAGATAATTTATATTGCCCATACACCCCCACAAAACGTTTGCAAATAAAATAAACTAAATTATACAAATAAATGGGACTTTATTAAATAAAAGTCATTAATTATTATAATAATTTATTCATGCATCGTACCTGGAATATCATATAAACGTTCAATCATTTGTAATAGTTTAGCTTATAATATGTAGTACATTATAGGTGGTGTATGAGCAATTCTGACTCTTGTTCATTATTTATATTGTAAAATACTCAATAAAACAGATCCTTTTGATCTACGGAACATAATAATACTGCTTATAGTTTAATTTTAGATTAGAGTTTAAACTTGCATAAAGTTAACTAACTATGGCAAGCTCAAATTCCATCCTAATGTTAGACTCTAGTGACTAGTACATTAAAATATTGCCGGCAATATACAATTAAATGTGGTAGCATGGCCTTACACAACATAATCGAAACTAAACATTAAGCTATTGCATGAGAAATGCTATTTTATACATCTAGCAGTTATAAAAAATATATTAAGACAATATCTTTATACATCTAACTTTTGCATCTGACACAAAATAACCACAAGTGTTACAAGTAATTGTATTATTTGTTTGGCAAATTTTATTCAAGTAAATAATAGTCATAATTAATATTATAAATTGATATAGATGCTAAAACAGAAATTCTTGTCTGTTAGTGCGGGCTTCGTATATAACCTGGATTTTAATAGAAAGCTGTTTTTTTTCCTACAAGAACGACATAAGATAACTTTTAAACCCCCTTTAACAGTAAAAGGGAGGTGTTATAAGTTTGCAACCTTTATATAAGCGTAAATGCGTGTGTGTATTTGTGATATTTCTTATTTTTTTCTTAATTTGAAAGCAGGCATAATAGCAGTGGTTTGTAACTATCACCACCATTTTCCCACATATCGGCACAAAATGTCTTCTTTAACACAAAACATACAAGAGCATACTAAAAAAAATGCATCGCTATCAATGACAATGCCAACACTAGAGCATAATTAAAATTATTAGCTCCTCTTTCACAAAAAAATAGGAATGAATGCCAGCGAATTCTCTCGTTGCTCTATATTTGCTAGGTTTCGGATAATCAGGGCGCTAAGATAGTTGGAACCTTGTTGTCGCCTAATAATCCTTATCTATGCTAATCTGATCAGCAGTTTCCGGTGCATACGGCCCGTGCACTGTGTAGCATAAAATCTCGGTGAAAATTATATTTCTGATTTGAACTGAAATATTTGTTAGACCAAAGCAATGGAGCATTCGTTTTATATAAGGCTATTTTATTTTTCATTAAAATTACATGTAAATTCATGTACGCATAATAGAGTATGAAATTACTGATCTTATTAAAATATAAATAGATATCAAAAGTGTTTTAGTTGCTATATTGCACACTAACGAAAGTGAGTTAAGTTGCGAGAGTTATAAGTACTGTGGCATTTGGCATCCTACAGGCTACGCCAGTTATCAACATTTGTATATAATAAGTATTATTTAATTTTAAGCAATTTATTAAATTTTTAATTTAAAGTAATCATAGCATACTTAACAAAAAATATTTATACTACGGATTAATAGATAAACAAAGAAATTATGCTTAATTATGTAGTAATCTTTACTGATAAATAATAAAATTAATTGCACTTTGTAAACACTAGCACTATAGATAAGTGTGCATTTCTTTGGATATTTATAATCATTAGGCCTAATAAAAGATTCCGAAAGAAATTATATTTCTAACATTTTAAAGATACAGGGTCTAAGTATAATACAAATCGCATTTGGATTGTTCTACATTTAGAACATTGATTTTTATTATTTTCTAAAATTTAAATTTGATTACGTTTATACCTAAATCACTAAATAATTCAACTATAATATGTTAGATATGTACTTATAATATACATATTACTAATAGGTACCTATTACTCCTTTTTGTGACATAATGCAGACAAAAGTATTATTGCTGATCATTTTGAATTACTGAATCAAAAAGTTTCCCTGTTTTATTTACATAATATAAATCATTACAAGTTTCTAGTAAAGGCATTTACAATTTAAATGCAGGTTATGTTAACAAAGGGTCCGATCATATCGAGTGCATAACTTTGATTTGTATTAAATCAGAGTGTAATATAATAATAATAGTTTAGGGGCAAAGACATTTCATATTATGTCACACTCGGTCTGATCATAACCTTAGTTATAATGTAGAAGTTATTTATGTTACTATAATGTAAAAATAAGACACATAAATAGACGCATAATGGTTATTATTTGATATACATCTCAAATATTTCACTAAATTCGTACGCGTTTATTCATAATTATTGCGAAAATTCGATAACCGTCATTTAGTGCTTACTGGATATAGAAAAAAATGAAAACAATATACTTACTAATAAAATCAATGCTTGTATCAAAAAACGAAACAAAAAAAACATTATGTCCATATATCCCCGAAGGTAAGAGCAGAGGTATCAAAACATCTTTCTCCAGAATTGTTAATTTCAGATGTAATAGCGAGCGAGCCTAATGCTACAGTGACGTTTAATGAATTCATGCAAGGATTATGAACAAACCCGTAATTATCTACAATATTGACATTATACTATAATTGATATAGCTTACTAACGTGACAATAAAGTCTTCCATGCCTTCGGATTTTATGGATATTAATGACATAGATTCAGACTAAAAATACGGCACATACATATATGAAAAAAAGAAATATTAGAGAATAATTTCGCACATTAAATTAAGCAATATACAATATCTATTGCATAGGCTTGACATTGCCGTTATGTATCGTGATGTGAGGTTTTTTCGCACACGTTTCTTTGTTTTCTATTTGGTTTTAATAAGCAACCAGTAACTTGATACAAAGAAGATGGTTCATTTTCTTTAGAATAATAATTCAAGAAAAAAAGTAGATATTTTTACGTCAGATAATAATCTCCTTACTTTTGGCGGCATGGTGCGATGTTATCAATGACTTTTAGAAGTCAGTATAATAATTCTATGTTACAAAAGAAAGTGCATTCGTTTCCATTTTTTGTCATGTGTATATATATATATATATATACAAGTATTCTTGTATATGAGTGTAACTGCGTAAATATCAAGAATGGTAAAACGGCATATCTTCGGACAACCTTTGACAGAGCTACAAAACACTGAGACATTTTTTGTTTTCTCACTCATAACTTTTATTTCATAAAACTAGCGAATAGTTACTTAAAAAAATTAAATAACATGAAATATTGCGTTTAATGAGCACTAAAACTTAATCATGTAGTCAAGCAAACCATGGTAAGAAGTAAGCTTATCTCCAACTTTATAAATAACTGAAATATAGTGGTTTTAAGGTGTCTGCAATGTAGAAATGAGCACTCTTAAAGAAAATCTAACAAGATTATTGCATAGAATCAAATTCTATGTATACTGAGCAATGGATCTCATTTATCTAATCTGCAAAATGCTGTGGTCAGCACTGTGAAAACTCATGACTACCAAGCACCATTTAAAAAATATTAAAAACGACTATCATGTTTGCTGTAAATAAATAATAGTGAGTAGTAATCATGTTTATAACTATGATTCATATTTATTTTAATAACTGGTGTAATTACAATATAATATACCTTAGAAGTATCGTCGTATCGAACTTCTATTAACTCAGTTGCACTCATATATACAAGATAAATAAGTTAAAACCATTGCACCATCTTTTGCACCATAAAAGCTGTATGAAGCTGTACTGACTGGCTTATTTTCTATTCGTGAACACTGTACGCCCGCGCACGTGAGATTCAAACAGTTCGTGAAAAAATTTAATGAAGCCATATGACACACGTGCTACGTTTATTACTTCAATCTCGGTTTTTTCTATTATAGACCTGGCCTGCGTTTCAGGTACTCTTGTAAATCCTCTAAATCAGAATTCGATTATTCTTGCTCTGCATCCTTTATTAAGTAACCAAACTATATAATATATTGTGCTGGCCATCTGCTAATTTTGCCACCAAACTTACGCCTACACATTTTTTATAGATGGGATCAATTTTAATTATCATTGGTTGGCTAAATCTCTAATTTCTTGCAATTTACTAAGGAACAATGCAAATTTAATAAGAAAAAGTATTTTTTTAATTATATCAAAGCAAGCCCTGATTATGTGCATCGGATATCTCGAAACCCGTGTCGACGTATTCGATCACTAACGTGAGTGTTTTGCAGGTTATTTTATAATATTTATATATCAAAGCAGTTAAAATTTCATTTAGGCACAGTCAATTAGCTATGGAAATTAATTCACTTTTTTTCCCACATGCCATATTTCTAGTCATACTATAAAAGAGCTTTTCAAAACAGTTACGCCTTTAGCACACTAAACAATAATGATGACGGCGGACCCGCGCATTCGTTTAATATTTCGTTTTATATATATCAATATTATTAAAACACATACGAGCGAAACGTTTAGTGTGCTGAAAGTTTTATCTATCGCTTCAATTGGTTGCTTAGCAGAAATAATTGCGGCCATTGACCCTAAAATTGTTCATGACCGTCATTATAGTAGCAAAATATTGTAATTGTAAAGACGTCATTGTGTTGCTGCATGTTAAAGAGAGAGAAAGAAAGAAAGAGATAGTTGCACAGTTTGTACGATATAGACTATGATCAACGATTGGGATCAATAACCATAATTGTTTCTGTATGTAAGGCGATCGTATATTGGTTGTAACGGCGGTGCACCTTAGTGTCGTCGGCTAATAGTAGTATATTACCTGGTGCGCGGGCACGGGCACGGGTACTGGCACTGGAACGGGAAGCGCCTGTACTTGCTGTACGGAGTGAAGAGGCTGCGCCGCGACGGGCGCCAGTGGGGGCGGCCCGCCAGCCGCCGGCTGCACCGCCAAGTACATCTTCCGAGGGCCCAGCATACCCTGCTTTCCCGTCGACTCTTGCGCTAAAACATTTAACATATTATATCTGTTAAAAACTAAGTTATTCATTCGAAGCATCTATGTGTTCACCAAGGGTAATCAGGTCACCAGTGACATCAAGCAGACTGCAGCTGTAGCCAGTGAACGCGTAAACATATGAAACAATTCGCATAAAAATAATCGAAACGCAGCTCGCAATGGAGGCAGACTTCTAAAAGTTGAGATCTAAATAATTTATACATATATATATATATATATATATATTGATACAAAAAACAGAATACAGTCACTAAAAGTTAATATATATAATATATAAGTTAATATTTACGAGCCAGACTATATAGTCTGGTCTCTATAATATATCCATTATTTTAATAATGGACATATTTAGGGATATATTATAATATATCCCTAAATATGTCCATTCATTTTATATAAATGAGGATACTTTATTGATATATAGATAAAAAGAAATATTTTTTTTTTACGACGTCATGCCAGATAATAATGTATCCATCGTGTATATTATCAATCCATAATTTGTTACTATATTTCCACATGATGATACACAATACATTTATGGACGAAAGCTGTTCGTTAGGAAATAATATTTTTTTTGCCTTTGAGCAAATATCTCGCATAATATGTTCCGTTCTAAAAGGTTCGAATGAGGATAGCTAGCTCAATCGCATAATTAGCTTGAAATGTAGTACAGTGAAAAGTCGTCCTTATTTCTTGTGCTATGAACACAAGAAATAAGGTCGTCTTTTCACTGTAAACATCTCTAGCAAAATCAGCGAGTGAGCTAAGTATACTTCCGAGTAGTACCGATGACAAGAGTTTGCTTGTAAATTTAGGTCAAAATCCACATTTAGCTCCCTTGAGGAAATGCTTCCTTGTATATATGCGGTCACTGGCTGTAGCAAAGGAAAATTCTAAACAAAGATTAAGAAATTATACCTTTCAATTGTAAGGATTTAAGACCTTCCACTATTTATGATTTATGACGTCTTCCTTTTACCAACCAATCTCCGTCGCTTATTTTTTACTCAAAATATGAATAAATAACTAGTTACGAAGTCAGTTTGTCTTTATTTAATTTTCCTAACCCTGGTGGTGTTAATATTTAAATAAAATTATTCATCCTCTTTATGAGTTCATAGAACTAAACGATTGTTAACTACCTCATTACATTACATCAACAGCCGGAAGACGTCCACCGTCAAACAAATGTCCCCTCCATTATGGGTGTTTTCCATAAGCTCACACTTGGCAGGAGCAGGAGGCAGGAGGATCGCAGTGAAATATGGCAGTTCTTTAGAAGGCGCTGCTACCAAACTTTTATCATTTTTCTCATCGACGGCTCTTACGGCTCCTACAGGAAGATATAGTTCGTAATTCCAAAATCGTATAGTTTCGATGATTCTAAGACCAGTTAGTCTGGCAGGTTAGGTCAAAGTGTATTACATAGATGGATTCTTCTTAGCAAAAAGGTTACCTTTCAAAAGTTGTTGTTTCACTTGGTGTTGCACGAGCGCTAGTTGTTGAGGAGTTAATGTGTACCCATGAAGTCCCTGTAGGACAATGCTGGGACCTGTGCCGGTTTGCATCACCTGAAAAATATATTTAAAAGTGTATGTAAGCGTGTAATTAATAACTACTCCGGTAATAATTGAATTTAAAACTGTCAAAATCACGGAAAAACAGCTCACCTGTGCCGTGACGGTCTTTATGATAGTGCCGGGGGGTTGGCCGACTAGAAGACGTTTCTCCACGAGTTCATCTTCGGTCAGCTGTTGTTGAGGCTGCTGCTGCTGTGATTGTTGCTGCTGCAACTGCTGCTGTTGTTGTTGCTGCTGCTGCAAGGGTTGAACCGCTGGAGAGAGAGCGGGCATGGGAGCGGGCGCAGGTGCCGGTGCGGGGCGTGGGGCAGGGGTAGGCGACGGCGCCGCAGAGACCATGCTCATTCCGCCGGAGGCCGGACTGTGGCCTATATGGGCCACTATTTGCGCCTGATTATTACCCGTCGGCCGGATCAAAACCTGCTGTCCATTGACGGTTGCCAATTGGATCTTTCCCGCAGCGATCTGCTGCACTAAGGCGGGGTTGTTGACGACGATTTGCTGCGTAGAGGCGGGTCGCGGGCGCGGCATGAGGGGTCGAGCTGCGATGGAGGGGGGCGCGGCGGGGCGCTGAACCAGTACAGTCTGCATGCGCGCCGGCAGCGCGGCACGAGCACCCGACTGTACCACCACTTGCTGCGGCGCCGCCACCACCATTTGCTGTGCTGACTGTACCACAACCTGGTGACCAGGCGGAACGACCACCTGCCTGTTGCCTTGGACAACTATCTGTTGGTTCGCTTGAGCGGCACGCTGCACGGGTTTTGCTACTTCAGTCGGCTTTGTCTCGGCTAGCGTGGCATTGACATCACCACCTTTTTGTGGCGGAGAAGCGGCAACCAACTGTCCTGCGACTCCCTGCTGACCCTGCATCACGATGTGCAGTTTTCCGTCAGCCATCTGTATCAGCTGTTGTCCGGCTAGCAGACCTCTGACAGAGAGCTTGCCGTCTGGCGCCCTTATTATTTGAACTTTCTGTGGACTGTCTTTTTGCAGATTTCCTGTCGGTTTAACGGATGGCGACTCCACTTGACCTGATTTCGGCGTTCCAGCTAAGGATTGACTGATAACTCTGGTTGTGCCATCAGAACCTTTCGTCATTATGATTCTTCGGCTTCCGATTACGGTTTTCTGTCCAGTGGGCGTAGAAGCGTTCGAAGTCAACAACGAAGTTAATGTACTCTTCCCGGAACTCGCGTTAGGAGTCCCTTTACCCTTTTCTGTAACATTAAATTAACGAAAGTACAGTAGGAATATTAAACAAGAAACCAGCCAGGTGCTAGTCGGACTTGTACACCGCGAGTTCCGTACCAAAACAATAAAATTATTTGTACCATTATGTTGTTTAAATATTTACTTACAATGCGATTAAAATAAGAATAGGACGGGCTCTCGGCTAACTTCACTCATATTCACTCTAATAAGTATGATCAGCAGAACAAACTTAAAAATAGAGCCGTGTAATATATTTATACGTAATTTTGAATGAGTTGAAAGAAATTGTTAATTTTA
This sequence comes from Plagodis pulveraria, assembly GCA_963890685.1. Lineage (NCBI taxonomy): Eukaryota > Metazoa > Arthropoda > Insecta > Lepidoptera > Geometridae > Plagodis > Plagodis pulveraria. The sequence continues at coordinate 21,987,854 of OY982957.1, forward strand.
ATAAATTCGTATTTTTAAGGTTGACAGCACAGACGCCATCTTGGTTTGATGACAACGCGAGCGTCAGGGTCTCATTTCTCGGACAGTGTACTACTACGTGACACGTTTCCGAGTGCTTATTGATCTCTTAGTTTGTTTTATTGAGTGTTTAATTTGTTCTTGTTGACTGTTTAATTTGTTTTTGGTGATTGTTATATTTGTTTTTGTTATCCGTTACGATGATGACGATGAGTCTGACTCAGTTGGCCATACAGATTTGTAACATCAAAGAGGTTTATATGTAATCAATCTATTATATATTTGCCGCAAGCAAAAAAAAAATTGCGCGCTATTTTCATAATTTTCGTATGTTTTTGGTATCCCATTTGTGCACTATATATTTATATTTTTTCCTCGCATTATACACTCGGCTGACTTACGCCCTCGCCTACGGCTCGGGCTGCAACACAAAGCTTCGTGTATAATGAGCAACTTAGCTCACTTGTATCATAATCTACTATTGACTACGTATGACTACTTGTTTTTTTACACGCCTGCCCACATAAACGTGTGTTAAGTTTTCAGGGTTCATGTATGTTTGTGAGTTTCTTTATTTCACCATAACTTCTAAACGGCTTAACCGATTAATGTACGAGATATCGTTATATTTATCTTGATAGCTCAAGTGACACTATGTACATAAAAAAACTGGTGGATTTTAGACGCAGACAATAACAATTTATTTTTCTTCCAAAGCCATCGTATTGGGTATCAAAATGAAGGGCTTTTAAAAACGAGTCCATAAATATATTATTATAATTAACTTGCAGTTTTAATTTCAATGGATCGATAAAACGCTTATCGAAAATAAATTATTAGTCGGGTTTTTTATTTTCTTTATTTATTGAAACATGTTTTATCATTTCTTTTTTTGCACACTGTACCAAGTTCTAGTTTTGACGTCACAACATGGCGCTAGGCCGATCCTATTCTTATTTTAATCGCATTGTAAAACTGAAGTCATAGAGCGGTACCAAACGCGGCTTTTACGTATGTACGACCACGTGTCACAGCATGCACATTATGTTAAGGTATCATTAGTTAAGTTACACATTCTTTCATTAGTGTACCTTTTTTTCACAGAATTTGGATAGTAATTACTTAAATATTATAATTGTTTACATATATCACACCTTGTTACTGCACAGAAGGAAGTTGTTGACAGCTGTAACACAGGTCCGACCTAGCACAGCTGTCAAAGTCCCAATAGGTAAATTGTAACATTGTTCAGTATATCAAATTAGATATGCCTACATAATTTATACTTACCATTAGTTAGTAGCTACAAAGGCATGAGGCTGAAATTGTTTATTGTTTGCATTCAGATTTATATTATTACCTTATATTAGTATTTAGATTTATTTTATTATTTAGCATATAAAATTAGGCATAAGATAATGTATATATCTTTTACATATGTGCTGTATGGTACTGAATGTGTGTATTTTTTGGGAAATAAATTATTATTATTATTATTATTATTATTATGGCAAATATCTATCATGTTCAGAGTGTGTTGATTTATTTAGAAAATATAATTATTAACAATTATAAAAAAACGTGTCCGTAGTTAGCTACGAATCGATTTGTTATAGTATACTTATACATATTACATATATACCAAAAAATCTTTCAGATATGGACAACCTGGCTATCCAGACTAGAGTAGGCATTTAAATCTCCGAAGGGTCTGTAGTCAAACTAGTTTTCTGGTTTTACTATGGTGATAGTGTCTCGTTTTTTCATATGGAACCATAGAACGACCAATGTAGAAAAGAAAATGTATAACCTTGCGACATTTCAAGAGCACGTTTCTGTTGGTGTGCTGCTCTCTGTTCGCGCAGCTGCTGTTCCATTTTGTCTTTGAGGTCGGCGGCGTTGGGCGGCGGCTGCGGCGCTATGCGCTGCGGCAGCTTTCCGGTCGAAGTGCGCGTCACGGGCGTGCCGCGTTCGGAGCGTTCGCCGTACTGACGCACTTCCCACAGTTCCAACTTGTCTTCGTCCACCCATTCTTCTGAAACCTACACTAATAAATTAACACAAAAAAAGCACAGCATAATAATTTTTTTTCACAACCATTTGCTTTTCATATTACCTGAGGTTCCGTATTTTGTGGAGACTCGGCGCGTTTCCTCTTTCTTAGACCACTGCGTATAGAGGTCACTTCGCGGACAGTTTTAGGTAGCTCCAACGGAATGACGACTCTACGACGAAGATATTGCGTTCGTTCCGAAAATTGACCTATATGCCGATGCTTCAACAATTCTAGCGATACGATCTCGGTATCAGTGGTAAGCTGATGTTTGCCGTCGGCGGTGGCCGGCTTTGCCGCCATATCGTCCCATCGTAAGCAAGCCCACATTATGCGCAGCTGTAGGGCTGCACTTGCTAACCACTGCAGGTTTACGGTTCGATACAACCAGCACGTTTTAAATAAAGGTCGAGCACAAGGGTATGGCCAAACTGCTTGGTTAGGCTTTGCATTGTGGCTGAAACCTGAGACGTGGATATGACCACCTTGCCTCGAAAGCTTCTTCAGTTCATGGCGAGGCAACACCATAATAGTCTTCGCTTTGCTTCTAGTGTGGAATGTGGAGCACAAAGGGTATTTGACAGGTGTTCTTTTCTTCTTTTTTTCTACAGCTGAAGTTTGTACCCTCTTCAAGTAAACTTTACCCATGGGTATTTCTGTGGAATAGACTCTAACAACACTATCAACCTTTTCTTCTTTAATAAGTTTATCTTCACGTTTAATAGGTTTGGAAGGACCAAATCTTCTGTTAACAGTTGCACGATATTTAGATTTTTCGTCGCTTTTTGTTACAGAGCATTTATACGCTGAGTCTTTTACCTCATTCTTAATGTTGGTGTTTATGGAATTTTTAGCTGACCTACCTCGGGTAATTTTTAGTTTTGGTATAGGAGGTCTTGTTTTATCTGCTCCATCAGTATTATTGTCAAGATCTTGATCGTCTGTAAGTTCTTTTAAGGGCCCAATTTCAACATCATCATTTTCTTCATTACTACCACAAGTAATGTCAATATCCATTTCATTACCAACTGCCGGCACAGCCGACTCTTCAAGTGTACTTTCAGACTTTAAGGGATCATTATCAATCTCTATTTTTTCAGTTTTTAGAGTTATTTCACTTTCGCTGGATTTTCTTTTGACAAAGTTGTCTGTATTCTTATTGTCACACTCTTGAGCACATGCCACAGCAGACAATAAGTCGGATAGAATATTCTCATTTGAGTTTGTGTTGACAGAGTTTTTACCCAACAAGTATTGCTCTAATATTGATATTTTAGAATTATCTTTGGAATTTCCTGTTAGACTAGTTGAATTTATTATCCCACGTTTCAAGAGTGTAATTAGATCATTTAATACTTTTCCTTTTGATATACAAAGTGGAGAATAACAAACAATTTTTATGCCAGAGCTTTGGAGTAAATTCGAGGGCTCTACTTTTGCACATTCGTATGAATAACATTTATATCGTTTTGTTAATTGAGTTAACTTTTGATACTTTTCTCTAAGAGCTTCGACATTTTTAGGGCCGACATATACTTGTTTTTTTTGTTCAATAACTGGCTCGCATATGGAGGACATATCAGTTTCGGGTTCGTCATTCTCTACATCAATGTTTTTCTCGTCTTCCGATTTCACGTCAACTTCTTCTTTCTTGACGTTAGCTAGTAAATTAGCCATTTTTTTTTCTTCCATAAACTTTAAATAAGTCCTTCGCGCTAAAAATTCGTCCAATTTAGTTTTTCTAGCAATTTTAGGATAGTACCTTCTCGCTGATGAGCTCAGAGCTTTCTCTACGTCAATTTCTTCGAACTCTTCATCTTCTTTCTCAATTTTTAAATTACGCATTGACGGTGGTACTGAAAAACATTTATAAATAATTGTATGTCAATTTTAATAGCGTTTGTAGGAACCAGCTATATAATGAAAAATTGGGTACTCACATTTATCCATTACTTCTTTATTTTCGGTATCACAGGTGAGATATTCATATGTCTTGGGTTCAACAGCCAACACTTTGATAATATTGCCTTCCTTGACCCTGACTGCAATCTTAGCAGGGCCATTGCAAAGGCTGGCTTTTGGCGTGTAATTATGCTTCTTATATTTTCGAGTGGCAGAGTTCCACAGCCAGCCCCACTGACCATGAATCCTGTACTCTTCACCTTTTTGTTTCCAAATCTATAAACATAAATATTATTACTATATTATTTTTTATTCTTGGTATTTCTAAAGTTTTTCTTTAAATGCAACATTAAGCATGAGTAAATTATTTCAGATATTCTCATTTAATATTGTCCGTAACAATGGATTCAAAGATTTTGTTGATGCCGATATTGACATCAGTGTTTTAATTAATGTGATCAACTATTTAGTGGCGCAGGATAAACTATGAGCCTTTGCGGTGCATGCCTTAGTGTGTTGTCCTTAGTATGTAATATTAAATAAATATATTAAGAAAACATTAAATTAATATTTTAATAAAACACTTAAAAATATCTAGTAATAATTCCGCCAAATATTCCTGTTAAGCCGGCGCGACGTCAAAAAGCCACGCAGCCAAACCGGGAAAATTTTGACGCGTTTCGATTCTGCACGAAGTATTCTCGGGAAGTTTTGACTCCTCAAGCGCACGATCGAAACTAAACTTGTCGACTCGATCGAGCGCTCTATTTCTCGTTTTATTAATTTTTTTAGTGTTTTATTAAAATATTAATATATTGTTTTATTATAATATTTGTTATTATAAGTAACGGTTGAATATATTCATTAATATTAAATGAATTAGTTACCTGATGTCTCAAACCGAGAGAATATTTGACGAAATTGTAGGCAGTTCTGTATCGTTCTTCTTCTTCGTCTCTTTCCTTTTTCTCTCTCTTGTCAAGCTTTTTACGCTCTTCACGCTCTGCTGCCGTTGTCCGAATAAGCCTGACATGACCAAGTTGTTCATGCCACGCAGGCACTAAAGCCACACTTTTGATGCATGCCTAAAAAATTTAAGATTTAATTTTTTAGAGAAGTATAAGTAATATTCTTATTTGCTCTTTTAGTTTCATAAGAAACATTATATTATTTTTAAAAGTACACTCATGGTCACTGTATAATATAGATAGAGTATCAACGGTGAAAAAATATTATTAGTTAAACTGTCGCAACTTCTGCATATTGCTTTTTTTCAAGAATTGTTTACAATGTGGATTTCTATCATTCAGTGATAGAACCCCTACGAAAAAACGTCTGAATGGGTATCACCCCACCAAACATGGCATAAAAATATTATAAACATATCATTTGATCATTAAATTTACGATGTGATCAGCACGTTTCATTTTATTGCGAGTAGCATGGGAACGCACACGCGCGCACTATTGACTACCAGGCCCCAGGGTGTGGAAGTCTTAACAAGCTGGCACTGTACTCCATTTCACAATATAACACTAACCTGCAACACGCAAAGGGCTCTTGAGAAGTCGCGGGGTGCTTGACACAGTTGCACTGCTTGTACCCACGGTTTCCTTAGCAACGACCAGTTCGGGTGCATAAACTGCAGTACAATGTTTGATTCCAATTGCATTAGTGTTTGTCTTAATGTTCCCACAAGAAGCGGCTTATTTGCTGAATGAGTAAATAAATTTATCATAAAACCATATTTTTATACCCATGATTAGTGTGCTTTAATTGCATAAAATATTACCAAGTGTGTGTAATGAAGTTTTGAGAGTGGATTATTAATATTACAATGATGGGTTATACAGGATAATTTGAAGAAATAATAAAACGAATTATCGTAAGTAAAGCTGGCACACATGCATTAATACAAAGCAATGATGGGCGAGCGGTAATAGTTATGGACTGCCGCGCCGCAGTACCCTGGTTCGATCCCCACCGCCGGCTTGAGCTTCACCGCATGGTGGATGGGCTTTTTGCGATGCCCGCCTGGCTAGCTACCACCCTCAAGTAGAAAATCTGTCGCCAAGCACCTAACGGTGTGTTCCGGCAGTAGTCCTTGAGAGCCAGTGAAATTACAGGCACATGAGACTTAACAACTGTGTCTCAAGGTGACGGGCGCAGTGTGATTCGTGACTTGTGACGAAATGCATCTGTTATAGGCAGAGGTTAGTCCGCTTATAATCAGGCGGGCCTCTAGCTTGTTCCGTCACAATAGCATAAAAAAAAATACAAAATATTATTTATATCTGCTGGAGTATCTAATATCCATTTTTAGTTTATTTAGGCTTACCGTTAAGGAGTCCAATCCATTTGAAGTCTTGACTTGATGACAGGGAAAACTTATGGGACATGTAACGTTTTTTGTCTCTCTCTTCATTTCTCTGAGGTTTGTTCAATGCTAACGGGTTTGTTGTGTACTGGTTTATATAGTTCTTAAAATTATTTTCATTGCCTAACTTAAACAGGTAAGTTCCACTTGAAATTTGATTGGATTTCAACCTTGTCAGTCTTTCTGTAACTAAAAATTAAGTATGTAATGCCATAATATAAAACAAAGATACATGAATAACATAAAATTAATATGTTTTCATAACATAAAATTACCTTCTTCACTTTTCTTAAGTAGAGTTTTAGTTTTATTAGATTTTGACTTTTTATTATCATCATCGTCAGTGGAATGGCTATTGTCATCATCAACATCTTCACTAACTACCGTCACTTCGTTGACAACATCTCCATCCCCATCAATAGGTGACACACTATCCATCTTTTCGTCATCTAACCTTAATTCTGAATTTTTCTGTTGACTTTGCTCTTCTTTCAACTTCCTTTTTTTGACTATATTGGCATTTTCAACCTCTAAGTATGATTTTCTGTTGCCTTTTGCTTGATTGGTAAGATGTGTTGTTATGTCCATTTGCCTTATAATTTCTTGTCTCAACTCTAATAGCTCACGAACAAGTGGAGTCTCCATTTCGTTAGAATCCAAGATATTAAGTAACTCTTGAAGTTGTGTAGGTGTACTATAATACCAAACATCGCCATTTTCAGCTTCACTGCAATAAAAAATAATTTCAAAGGAATGTCACGACCAGCTCATTCAGAATCCAGATAGCTATTTGATGATTAAATGCAAATTCTATTTACTTTTGTACTCACACAAATATTCTCCTTGCAATAAACCAGTATTTTCTGCCATGCCTGTCAAAACCTAAATGTTCATGCCGACACAGTAGACCTTGCTTTTCTGCATCTGGTAGACAATCTGTGACACCGGCTGTCTTGTGATGTTTACAGAGTGCACATTGCCAATCTTCAGAAGGTACATCCACTAGAGGTGGATCTACACATTCCAAGTGGTACACAGCTGGGCAAGTTTCACAGCATAACAGGTCTCCTAGACGGTGGCAAACTCGACAGTGGTCATCATAATGTATGGGCACTGAAAAACCATTTATTTAACTTTGCATTAAATTTTTTTTGCAAAATACATTTTAGTATACATATTTTATTCTATATTCTTTTCGGAAAAGACAGTCAAGGGTAGGCTCTTGTATACTGGTGAAAAATAGGTATGCAATATAAAAAGTTGACGGAAATAAAAATGATGAGTGTAGAACACCACTTTGAATGTTGTGGAATTTATTTATCAGGTAATAATATTATTTTTATTGCAGTACAAAATTCCAGAATTTCAATATATATATGTTTTTGAGTAAACTGGAAAATTAATTAATATATTTTTATATATACCAGTACTTAATGAAATCTGGTAACAGTTGGTAGTTTGTGGTGGCTTAAATATTTTCATTTAAACATTTGTTAGTACTATTTAAAAAGTATTCAACACAGAATAATTACAATACAAGGAAGATTTTGGTGTTTTTGATTTTGGTGTAAAAACATTGTATCCTACAATGTTTTTACACCAAAATCGAAAACTGCACTATTCACTCATAAAAGTCGCCGCGATTTAGACGCGTGAACTCACCTGATGATAAGTTTCGGATGTGCCCGAAACCTATGTCGACAATCTCGACCAATACGCGTGAGTACAGCTGATAGCAGCAAAACATTATTATCCACGTCATTGTTGTGATTTTTAAGAATATCGTTGCATTGGCGACACATTCGGACAGTGGGATTATAGTAAGATGTGTTATTGGTAAAACTTGTAAAACATATAATTGAGGATGGCGAAGAAAAAGGGAAGGAAGATAAGCTAAGTCGATTAAGGAGAGTAATATCTTAAACAAGATTTTGCTGCAAACTTTGCCTCATTTTAAGAGTTTTAACTTACGAAGTTTGTAATCATAATTTTGATGAAAGTATGTCTCCTATATACAATGTAATTATGACTTATTTTAATCATAATTTTATCCAATCACAATTATTGTTATATCCTTTATACATTAATTCTTATTGCTTATTTTAAAACGAAATATTATAATAATTTCATGTCAATGTATAGGACTGAAAAGGTGCTTTACTCTATTTAGCAGTTTAAGTCAAGCTAAAATTACTCATTAGTCCGTATTGTTGGCTATATTGTAATATAATGACGTACTTAGTATATCATTAGAAAAAAATATTACAATGTATCATTACATCATAAGTAACATAATACAAATTACAAATTGTCTCAGAAATCTCAGTGACTAGTAAACATATTGTGTATGCCTGCTAGATATGTTGCAGAGGACAAATAATAGTTTTACCAATGAGATCAGCCACACAGCTAGTTTACTACACCTCAGCAGAGAAATACAGGTAATACATTAACTTATTATTAAATAAATACTACTAACTCCTAAGACCCAGCTACAAAATTTTCTGTAAATTCACCAATACAAAGCAATAGCTATAGATTGCCGTGCAGGATGTCCACGGTTTCGAATACTCCAGAGACCTTGCTTCATTGCATATTGCTAACATAAAATTCATAAACTCAAATAAAACAGTGGTGCCAAATACCTAACACAATCAGGTATTGGCAAGCATGTGGCCATCAAAAGATCGAAACATAAAGCCGATGGTGTGTCAACAGCTATGCTACAACATTTGGGTCCTGAAGGGCGTCGTATCATACACAAGATGTGCAACAAACTCTTGAGAACAGACCAATGGCCAGTTTATTGAACACAATCTGCTGTTTATTCCTTTGCATAAAAAGGGTTTCACATGAAAATGTGAAAATTACTGAATGTTGTCACTCATGTTCCATGCTAGTAAAATCCTTGGACTCTGTATGAGAACTACTAGACTTTCATTATTTGTAGAACACCGAATACCGAGTGAACTGTCCGGCTGTGTAGCTGGAAAAGACACTTACAAGTAGATTTTGAATATTCCTATTTTATCCCGCCTTTTCTTTCAAACTTTAACTTTAATTGTACTAACTTCGGCGTTTTGGAACACAGCCAGTGTTCGAGTTTGAACTTCGCGCCTGTAATGATACCGACTCAAGCTTCCGTCGTCAGGAGAGTTTGATTATGGCTACCTCAGTGCCTGTGCCTAGCATTACAACAGTAATTCGGGAAAACCAAAGACAGCAATGATTCGTTGAAATTGATTACAGACACGTAAAGCATCGTCCTGCACTGCACGCAATCGAACGCCTTGGCGTGGCCTATAAAGCAAAAGACCAGCCGTTTTTTAAGATCGCGCGACATTTTTCGATGAAAATTATCAGGATAAATAATATCCTCAGGGGGCCAACTCCCACCATTCACGAAACGATCATAAAAAGGAGCGTTTTGTTTCATACTTAAAATAATCATTCGCAGACACGAACTATCACCAACGCACAATCGCGTCCAGCAATATTGTTTTGATCCTACTTAAAGAACGAATGAAAGCTTGCTTAATTGACGTGGAGGTATAAAATTTATCAGTAATATTAAGTTATTATTGCTATAAGGGGTGAGCATTGGCCCCCTGATGCGATTTGCTAGACGTGCCACCAGACAAAAACGACTGTCCCTTGAAGAACTGACTCTAGTCAGACTTCTGCAGTTTAATTAATGAGAATTATCAAAAAACCTTGTCTGTCCGGTAATACCACAATTGATGAACAGCTGCCTGATTTTCGTTAAGATTCTTCAGTGTTGTTTTACATGTACGGAATTAAACACTTTGCCTTAGTTGACTCTCCAATACTTTATTTGCAGAAGTTTGAAGTATATGCTTGTCAACAACCAGAAAAACCTCATCAGCTGCTTAATGATACACAGAATCTTCTAACACATTATTTAACTAATGTCATATTCTGTTCTTACATGCAGAAAAAATCAAAGGCAGAAAAATAAGTTCCTATAATGAGTTAAGTAAAGAAAATGTTTATGGCACTATGTGTTTCTAAAAGTATTTATCTTCAAATTGTTAAGTCAAAAGATAATCATAAATAAAAGTCTGATAATGCATGTAGTTTTCTAATTGTAAAACCGGGTGTAAGGACCCCACGCAAGTGCTTACGTAAGTTTAAAGGTGCGAGTAACTAAGGGTTAAGATCGGCTGTGAGAATTCCCTCACCTGTTGTACAAGTAACTTATGCAGCATCTAACCTTGCAAGCTCGATGTTTAGCAGTTAAGGTTGAACTGGCCGGTCAGTTCTCCATACAAACGTCGTAGGGTGATCATTCCCTTATTTAAGATATTAGGTCCAGACTTAAGCATAATACCGATTGATATCGTCATTATCTAGGCTTGTATGATGCCAAAATTTTAAAAAGATAATTAAGTTGTAAGTTATGACCCTCGAAAACTTTATATGAAAATGTTTCGATGCTCATAATTCTCAAGTTAATTATATAATTTAAATTTCGGCATCATCCAAGCCTAGATAATGACGAGATCAATCTATATCAAACTTTTTTTTGGACCTAAATCCTCAAATAAGGGAGTGATCACCCTACGACGTTTGTATGGAGAACGGGCCGGCCAGTTCACCCTTAAGATTTGTTAGGTTTGATGGTTTTTCTGTCAAATTTACTAAAGCTAACCCACTAAATCTAATGGAAAAGCGTCACCAATGAATCGAATTTGAGTTCCCTTTGATAAACAGCACATAAAAATGTTTAGGTAAACGCAATAACAAGTGATAGAACTGTGCAATATGAGTTGCAGACTACCATCACAGTGTAAGGGCAGAATGGCCACTTCTACATATCTGCAGTGTACTACCCACCAAAGCATAAACTCAAAGAGGATCAACTCACTCATTACTTTAACATGTTAGGACCTCAGCTTATTGCTGGAAGAGACTACAACTGCAAACATCCCCAATGGAGTTCAAGGCAGACTACAAAAGGAAGACATCTTAAGAGGAACGGGAAGAGAAGGTTCTACAGAAAAATAGGTATTTTAATAAAGTGATGCTGTCTCACCGCTAAACGCCCAAAAAGAATAGTGTGATAAGGACAATTGCAGCTACTTCAAGTTTTGACTTAGAATTTGCGCATAATTTGCATTCTGGGAGAAGACTTTTATTCTATAGTAAACATTATTCAAATCACAATTATAACTGATAGAATAATTGTAGTTTACGCAACTGTCATATAATAGAGGATATTAAAACATGAGTGTAGTTTTATGAAACGAGCCGCAGGCGAGTTTCAAAATAAGATTACACGAGTGTTTTAATACCTAATTATATGCAGTTGCATACTTACTACTTTATTTAATCACATGGCTATAGGTAGCTACATTAAATAAAATTTTTAGCCAACATAATATTACTCAAATTCGTATGTACGAAATAGCGCCAAAATGGAAAAAGTCTGTTATTGGTCTATGGATCGGAACCAGCGCGTTGCGCGGACTTATTCGTCAACTCGCGAGTGCACGCGAGTTGGCACCTTCCGAGTTTACCTATTTTTTTGTCATCAACTCGCGCGCACTTACAAAATACAGTCATATACAAAAGGATAAAAACTAGTTAAATATCGACTATCCAGAAAAACGAGAGAAAGATATATAGAAAATATCTTTATTTGACATGACCTGCTTTACGTATACAAAATAAAGCCACTAATATGTAAGTTAGTACAGACAAAAATATGGAACTGCTTATTTTCTCAATCATTATTAACAATATCACAAATCAATACTATCAATAATTTGGTTTGTTGCCTGTTTTTGTAAAAATCTAAATAAAAATTGTGTAAAACTAAGCGAATAAAACAAACAAAAACACAACAAAATCATAATATTAAGTGAAGCAAAATTGCTCCTTATTATCTTGATATAATTAAAATAGTAATCGACAAGTATAGTTTGACTAATTATTTAGTTTTCCATAAAATTTACTCCTAATATAATGTTGACTTAGGTATTGGCGATTATTACATATAGTAATTAAACAACTTTAAACGGTTTAAATCGCCTATATTTACCATTAATTTTGTCCTGACGTTTCAAACACTCTGCAGTAATCGTGGTCACCTCCTGACTGTAATGATAAATATACGCGATTTAAACCGATTAAAGTTGTTTAATTACTATGAAATTCCTAACATTTTTAAATTCAGGTATTTTTCTGAGGTCCTTTATATTTTAGTGTCGAAACAGCTTGTCGTAACGCATTTGGTATAGGAACAGTATAATCACTTTTTCAATGGACTTATTAAAATTAATAATATCCAATTCATTTGACACAATATCAGGCACACAGTTGTGCTTGTCATCTCGTTTAATGCAGTTATTGCTAGTAATAAATAGTCTTGCATTAGTATTCTTTTCGCACACCTCAAAATACGCGATCCGTCTTTAATTTTTCTGTCTTTGATATATTTATAACCTGCACGAAGTAGTACCGACTTTCCTTACTGGTAAGCAATTTCATGTTCAGTTTCACTACTAGAGGTGATTGTGCCTGATTGTGATCCACTTCCAGAAAATATTTGTGAATATGGAACCATCTGGTTCTATTTATTAAAAATCAAATAAGACAGAAAAAAAAATCTCATAGTAATAAACATACAATTTGCTTTATATTACTAATAAAAGTATTTTAAACAATGATAGTAAATTGGTAGCAAGTAATTGACATTGTACTATACAAAATACCTATCTAAATATAAAAGTAAGTATTTACCTGACCATGATACAAATTGTTAACAAACCATAACAAAGGTCATTAAAGATGTAATATTTTAACACTTTAATTATATTACAAAATACATTAATTAATAACTTGTCACTCTAGCATACCTGTGCGAGAAGAAAAAGTGTTTCAAGCAGTTTACAATGCTTTCCTTGAATAAGATCACCTTTATTAAATGCATTTGAACAAATTTAAAATTATAAATGGAAAATGTACGTGTTACTTTATTTTATTATGGAGTAATCCTGTTAAAAGATATGTTAATAATATACTGATTCTAACTAAGAAAATTTTTTTATCATTATAAACTTAACCTCACCATACATCAAAATCTCTAAAAACTTCTACATATTAATATGTTTTACTCAACAAATAGCAGTCTTAAATACTTAATAAAATATGTAATGCACGGTAACCGGCAACTTAGCTGACACTAAGATCACTTAAACAATGGCGTCTTAGCAGGTTTGCAACAGGAATTAGAGGGCTACAGCAAGGGTTTGCGCGCAAGCTACGTCATAAGGGATATCATGCCACATCAGCCGCGTCCCACTTGTGTGCTTCTATTTTGTATAAGTCTGGTATGGTATATCAAATAAACATTTTATTTTTTTCTAATTAAGATTACAAGCACTATCGCGTGCTAAGCGAAAATAAATTTAACAAACTTTTTGAGTACATAATTTTATGCCCATGGAGGTTTAGGCATCCGACGCGATACCGGAGGACGCAGATTAGATTCCGCCTTGGATATAAAATTTTGTACTCCAATAATTTGTTAAATATATTTTCTTCTTATTTTTCTGGACAGTCGATACTTAACTGGTTTCAATACTTTATTTATTTGACTGTACTTCATAATGTATGTGCGCGCGAGTTGACGACATAAAAATAGGTCAAATCGGTAGGTGCCAACCCGCGTGCACTCGCGAGTTTCACGCTCGCCAGTTGACGAATAAGCCGTTGCGCGCGCAGCGCGCTCACCACAGATAAAGTGTACTTAAATTGAATTGAAACCTCCTTGGTCGGGAAACATTGTACTTTAATAATTAAAAAAAAAAATAAAGCATTGTTTTGTTAGGAGAATAATGCTTTAATTTAACTTTTCAATTTTCTTGAAGAAGTTTGTAAATAAAATATGCCAATAAAAGTCTGTATTTCATTTCATAATTAGAATATTACCGAATGAGAAGATACAAGTTTTGAGAAAATATCGGTATTTAAATCTCCATTAATTCAAATTCCTTTAATATAATGATAAAAATCAAAACCTATAAACCTGGATATTGATAACATCTATAACATTTTCACAAATCATCAAAATCGGTGGTTGTTTAGGGGGGTAGAAACGTTTTCTCTTTTTGTATGAATATTCGAGACTTCCCTCCAGTCATTAACTTAAAATTAGTCATGAAAATAAGTGGGGCGGGGCTATCGGTTTAAGATCAATAACAAATACACAGAGTCCATCTTAGCTTTTGCTGACGACCTTGCAATTCTGACACGAACTCCAATACAATTTCAGGAACTTTTACGTGAAGTGGATGAGTTCTGTGCATGGACTTGAGGGTTGAGAACAAAACCAAGTAAATGCCACTGTCTGTGTCTGGGTAGACGGAATACCAAATTTACCTCTTACGACCCGGGACTCTTGATAGGAGAATGTGTTTCCACAATTGCTGAGCTGTGCCATTTACATTTCTTGGTAGGAAGATAGATCACAAAGGACGCACACCATCTTTAGGAGCAGTTGTCAATAGCTTTCCAAAAAAGCTTTATCAAACCTAACATCATGTCTGACTTGGCCTTTTCTAGTATACAACATAACTAAATGCCTTTTAACAAAAATTGATGTAAATGTCATAAGGACATTGAAGTCATGGTTGGGGCTTGCACTTTCGGCAGACCCATCTACATTATTTAGCGTAAAGAAACCATCGGAGCTCTATAAACACCTCATAGTTACCAAAACGCACTTCTTATTGAAATTTCAAGATGATATAGTCGTATCTCTCCCAAAAGACAAAAGTTCCTCCGACCTTGATTCGAGGCTTCAATTTCACAAACAATTTATGATAGGTGCACAGTCCAGCAAAGCGACTTTAGGGTCGAAAAAGAAAGTTCTGGATAAAGACATTGTAAAATCTTTTCTACAACAAGACGAAAATGATAGATATAAAGTACCACATACAATGAGCTTAGAAATGCAAAGCGAATGGCTAACCATAGGTGAATTTTGTATCCCTTTGGCGTGTACCTTGATATATGATTGGCTTATTAAAATTTTATCTAAATGCCTTTGAGATGATCCTCCCAGACCAAAGTGTGAGTGAAAGATGGGAGAAAGCCACCGACAAGTCTTGCGGTATTTGTCGGGAGGCCATAGGTACAGCAAGGCACATATTGGTAGGATGCAAGGTGCTCCTTGATTGGGGTCATTATTCCCGTCGCCACTATAGAGTCCTCGAAATCATACGAGAAGCGTCGAGCCTCTCGGTAGCTAGAGCAAAAAAAGGTTTGACCATGAACAAACGATACATTACTTTTATAAAACAAGGGTCATCTACCAAATCTAAATCCAAGCCTTACTCCATCTTAGACGCAGCTCCCGATTGGACTCTTTTATGGACTCGTATGAAAAACACTACAAAATTCCTGAGGATGTTAGTGTTCCTCCACACCAGACATATTTCTATACTCAAAAAATCTAAAACGCATAGAACTTACTGTGTTGTGGGAAACAAACATACCTAAAGACCACACAATAAAAACAAACAAATATTATGACCTAACAAATTAACTACCCAAAAACGGGGTATACAAGCGAAATCCCTATATAACCTACTTAAAGACCTTGGCCTACCAAGAACAACCGTAACTTAGAATAACTGTAACTTCCATCCTAGAATGTGTATCTAAGGCGGCATTAGTAGGATCTTATCAAATTTGGTTAGGTAGGGGAGGAGGCTCGAGTGGTGAAGGGGAGCATTGATATATCATAAAGGGCCCCTTAACCCTACTCCTGGGTTGCAAGTCCCAGGCCCCTCTAGCCTCTTCCTTTGCAACGCGATAGACCCGGCACCCGCACGGTGAATCCATGGAACGCTAAGTAATTCGTCTCAGACTGTTGTTAGTTTTACGGTACTTTTCATAATTGCTCTTGGTAGAGACAAGCTGATATGAATTCCAAGCATGAGCTTTTATGGAAGATAGTTTAAGTATTTCTGGTCCTATCCAGGGTTTGTTTTGTCTTTTCTTCGTTTTTATTCTTTGGAGCGGTATGTGCAATTTTATAATATTTTGTGTTATGTGAATGCTAAGTAAATTCGTCTCATCATTACCAGACTGTAACGGACTAGAATGTTACCCCCTCATCTCTAACCATGGGTGTCGCAAGAGGCAACTAAAGATAACACACCAGAAGGTGGGCAGCAGCACTTTCTGTAAAACTCATATCTCCCACTGTAATCCCCAAGATACCTGCCAAGTGTGGGGATTATGGCAAACCTTCCTTAATGGGGAAGCGGTGTGCAGCAGTGGACAATCTGGCTAATACAGTATTACCAGACTAGGTAGTATTAATGTTTTTTAAAGTATGTGCCCTCCCTATTTATTCATTTCCTGCATTAGCTGAACCATTGTAAAAAGCAGTTAGACCAGTTTTCCTTAGGGACCTCTTCAATGGCTTCGTGTAATGAATTCTCCACCAATTCAGGACTTGAGAAACATGCTCTAAGATTGTATTTAATTTTAGGAAACAAAAAGAAGTTACAAGGTGTGCAGTCTGGGCTGTATCGCGGACTCGTAATCAGTTCTACATTTGAAGGTTTCAAAGCGCTTCTGTTACCTGAGCGGAATGGGACGATACATTATCTTGCTGAAGGATGAAATTGCTTAGAGAATGATTCTCACAAACTTTATGTTAAGACTTTAGGCGAGCCAGTGTTTACATACCAAATTGCAGTCAGTGTCTTTAAGTCTTCAATCGATACTGTTGTTCTGATTTTTCAAAAAAAGGTTACCAATTCATTGATTTTTCTTAAGTTAATCAGTAATCTTTAAAAGGTAAGACCTATTGTGCCGGTTAGCATTTTCTTACCGGTTAAAAGCAATACACCTAGGTTTTGTCACCTGTCATGATTTTATAGACAGCCAATGACTGTCCTCCAATTTACTGCACCACTCAACATGCAGCCTGTCTTTTATTAAATTTCTGGTCTTTTATTAAATCATGCAGTACCCATCAAGTGCACCTTCAGATGCACATGCATAATGTTTTGCACTTGGCCAATGGCTAATACAGTACAAATTTGCTGACTGATAATTGTTTTGTCAGTTGTCATACAGCATCAATATTGGACTTTGTAACTGCAGTCAGTCAAGTCTTTACAGATTTATAAAAATAACATCCCTTTCTACAATCCCCTGGTAAGAAGGATTGCTTGTCAGTATAATGAACTAGATAAGACCAACAATGAAATAAAATTTTTACTGCTAAACTAAGGTCTTATAAAAAATACTTAATAATTAATGCATTGAAGGATACCCCTTATCCTAAGCCCAAACAAAACAGTCCAGATACAACCTGTGTTGAGTCTGGCAGCTCAGATTGGCAATTTATACTAGTAATCAGTGCTGCATGCACGTGCAAAATTTGTTTTCGTTGTTGTGTGTATTCGGTAAAATGTAATGGCTGAAGTTGGTGTTTCAGGCCAGACATATTTCTATACTCAAAAAATCTAAAACACATAGTACTTATAGAACTTACTGTGCTGTGGGAAACATACATAAGACCACTCACAATAAAATCAAACAAATATTATGACCTAACAAATGAATTAACCAAAAACAGTTATGTGGTTGATTTATATGCTGTAGAAGTTGGAGCAAGGGGTATACCAGCGAAATCCCTATGTAACCTACTTAAAGACCTTGGCCTACCAAGAATAACTGTAACTTCCATCCTAGAAAATGTATCTAAGGCGGCAATAGTAGGATCTTACCAAATTTGGGTAGGTAGGGGAGGAGGCTCGAGCGGTGAAGGGGGGCATTGATATTTCATAAAGAGGCCCCTTAACCCTACTCCTGGGTTGCAAGTCCCAGGCCCCTCTAGCATCTTCCTCTGCAACGCGATGGACCCAGCACCCGCACAGTGAATCCATGGAATGCTAAGGAATTCGTCTTTAATATTGTCTGTCTATTTCATTCTGTTTTAATAATTTCACAAATTTATGTAATAAAATCCAGTTAAACTCCAAACTGTTGAATACTATATCTTGTTGTATAATTCTAGATACTCTTTTTGGATAGTCCAGTGCCTATACTATGGTTTTGTTTTATTAATGTTTATGTTGTTGATAATCAGCAGTATTTGAGTCCAGTTATTTTTTCTAATATAGTCATATACATTAAAAACCTTTGTTAAAAATTTTTGCACTGACTTTTCATTAATTTTCCAGGTATATTTCAACTAAATTTTGATGTTGTTAATTAAGTACATAGAAAAAGTAATACAGAGATATAATCCTAAGGTGTATTCCAACATATTCAACTATTCCAAATTACAGATTAGTCTAAATGACCAACTTTTTTTGAAATACACATGATACATATAACAATTATAAGTCTGCTATTATTACTATGTACATAACACAGTTATTTTATTTTAAACTCGATACATTTTATATCATAAACAAGCCAAAATTATTCCTAAAAAGAACTTCTCTTTTTGACATGACATAAATGTATACTAAAATAATGTCTATGAAGTTACACTCTGGTTTTTAACTACTTTAATTAAAAACCATATAGGTTTTATTACCACAACCACCTTTTAGAGAATGCTCATCTACTACATCCTGTACCGAGGCAAGGATTCATTAAAATGATCTGCTTAACCTCAAGATATTTGATTATTGTAGTAATTGGTAAAGACTATTTGGTAAGACTACTGGGTATAGCCCCTTTTTAATATATCTGACATTTGAACCCCAAGCACTAAGGGATATATAATAATATATATATATATATACATAGGATATCAAAGAAATATTTTAACGGAAACTCCACAGAACTACAATTTGAGAAGAGTAATGACTGGATTAACCAGGTGTTCAAATTTGTAAGTAAAATGTGGTCACAATATTTATGCACCTCAATGATATCCTATGCACCAATAGAGAGAAGTAGAGATATTGTGATAGTGTTGTTAGAACAGATACCATGCTTATTTCATAAAGAAGACAACTCACCTTCACTTAAAAGATCATCTCTCACTGGATTGGTGATCAAAAATTGATTGCACAGAAACTGGAGTACAGTCACACGATTCTCCACACATGTAAATGGATATTCACAAGAATTCACTATTTTCACCACATTTTGATCAAATGATTTGTCACTCTCAACATAAATCCTTAATATCTCTGGCCATGTCATTACATCCAACAAAAACAATGTTATATTTACACTGTCTTTATGGTCCAATGGACCAAAATGAGTCTGTTGAGCATCTTCTTCTCGTAATAAGGCCTTAAGTAACATCAGGTGTACCTCAATTAACAGATTGCTCTGATCTTCACAGCTTAAAGCAGCACAAAGATCTTCTAAGCGAAATGGTGATAATCTTACCAAATGTCTAAAGTGGCGAAGAACTTCATATACTCCCACCACTTGTAGCACTAAACCCTGAGGAATTATTAAATCATCTGATGAAACAGGAAGTTCAAGCTGAGGAATCTGTCTTTCTTGTTGCAGCCAAAGAGGGTCTGGGCTAGGAGGGCGAAGGGTACTATTGATCTTACGAGATGTGCCTCCAGTAGTACTGTAACTGCTCACTGATAAGTCACTATCACTAGCCGCGCCGTCGCCTACAGTTCCGTCTGACGTCTCACTAGCTCGATCTTCTTCTGGTTCGGATTTATCAGTGTATTCATCTCCAAAGTCAGAGCCATAGTGATATTCAGACTCGTGGTAATCAGCTGCTTGTGGATTATACCCTCTTCGCGTATATGATCCTGCAATTCCGCCTCTTTTATTTTTGTGAGACTTTCCTCTTAACTTCCTAGTACTTCGTCTACTAACATCGCTTCCATGAGGTGACGAGGCTCTTGACGCCGTAGGAGTGCTAGGAATTGAAGTAGATACTTGATTTTGTAAATATTTAGGTTTTTTCAATAGATGGTACTGAAATTTCCTATTCTTCTCAAAACTTCCCGATTTCGGGGGTCTCCCGCGTTTTTTAGCCCCCCTTCCTGACATCATTTATACAACTGTCAATTCTACAGTGATTCGCACGTGTATAGTAAAAACATAGTCTTGTTTACAAAAACAAAAATATGGTATTTCATTTCAGTTCATCCTAAATCCAACGCAGTCATGATCCCAGACGTGTGGATGCTTCCCAAGCAAATTAAACGTCACACGAGGCTTTTATTCACATCTAGCGCGATTTTCACATGTCACACTGAAAAGCCATGGAAATCACTGTTTATATTTTCCGCTTAATGAAAATACAGAAAAGAAAGAAGGCAGGCACCAAATTGTAATGACGCGAAATGCGAGTACATACAATTCTGAAACGCTTGATGCTTGCTTCCTATTGGTCGATTAGTGGTCGGCCATGTCGTTTTTCATAAATTGTGATAATGATTTTATTGAAAAGCTGAACATTTGTTGTTATAACAAAGATCAATCACTTTAAAAATAGTAAACCTCCATTGAAGCGACTCGTAGATTTGTGAATACTCCAAATTTTTTAAGTTTCAAAGAATTTAATGACCAAACGGTTTGCGAAATTTCAATCAGTTAAAATTGTAAGGAACACTGGAGCAGCCATTTTCTCGTGTTTGAAATCGAGTCATGATAGCTTCTTTTAAATATATTTAAGTATAATTATTTTATTATAAATTATATGCAGAATACAAACAAATATATTTTATATTCATTCTATTTGAAACTACCACGAAACTGATGAAAATATTTTATTCGACATAGCAATTACATTAACGGAAACCAAAAGGTCTATGGCATTAGGTAGTGACAGTTCAGTAGCGCCAACATTACGAAAGTGCACAAAAATAACGCAGTGCAGTCTGTGCAGGGGCGCGTTCCTGCAAAGCCCTGCCAAATATTGGTCGAGCAAGATTTGCTCCAAGGTACCTGGAACGACCTTTAGAGCTACTGTCAAAATATTATATTGATAGCAATGTTTTAAGGTGATAAAATATTTTCTAAATGGGACTCATTACGTAATTAAGCAATGGTAGCATTGTAATCACCAACCATTGGCTTATATTGTACAAAACTTATTATTTAGTAGAAAATCTGTCGCCAAGCACCTAACGGTGTGTTCCGGCAGTAGTCCTTGAGAGCCAGAAAAATCACAGGCTAATGAGACCTAACAACTGGACGTCTCAGTGTAACAGGCACAGTGCAATTCGTCGTTGACGAAATGCGTCTGTTATAGGCAGAGGTTAGTCCACTTAACATCAGGGTGGGCCTCGGGCTTGTTCCGTCACTATAACATAAAAAAAAAAAAATTATAATATCTGTCACTTTTGACAGCTAGCCAAGATTTGGCCGATTCAGAAGGTAGTAAACTTTTGGCTAGACAGAGCATAATTAGCTCTGACAGGTCGCCCGGACCGGAACGGGTATGATCAAATCTTGTCTGGATCAAATTATGCTCGATTGGAGAGCTGTAACGGCGTGTATCTGCGCTTAGGCCAAAATTTGACTTGCCCGAAGGCTTGGAGGAATGCACCCCTATAATCTAGCTGTCTGTCATCATGTAGTGCGTTCGGAGATCCTATCGGTGCCAAAAATAACAATTACAAACGCTAAAAATGATCACACGGGCCGTTCGATTTGGGACTTCGTGAGCAAAAATATCGTTTTCGCTCACCGTTCGGATAGCTTTGAAAACGCTACAAATGACAGAGAAATGTGATATTTTTGACCCATGTCTTACCGTGGGATCGTTAGGTGCGTTCGTTTTGGCTCGATTGCGTTTGTAGCAGTTTCAAAGGGGGATTTGTGTATTAGCGTTCGGATAGAAGCTTTTGCTGTTTTTGACCACCAATTACCGCATGCTATCCGAACGGCTTAAAACATACTTTGACAACCGACAATATTTTAACAATTTGGCACAGTACGAAACATGGAATCAATCTCTAAAATTAACAAAACAAGTAGGTACCTACTACATAAAATATAAATACTATATAAAAAACTTGTGAAACTCTTCAATCGCGCCAAATACAACTGTCAAACCAGCAGTTGTCAAAAAACGATCACAACGATCCCACGGTAAGACATGGGTCAAAAATATCACTTTTCTCTGTCATTTGTAGCGTTTTCAAAGCTATCCGAACGGTGAGCGAAAACGATAGTTTTGCTCACGAAGTCCCAAATCGAACGGCCCGTGTGAACATTTTTAGCGTTTGTGAGTGTTATTTTTGGAACTGATAGGCTATACGAACGCCCCAGTTGTGATCGTTTTTTGACAACTGTTGATTTGACAGTTGTATTTGGCGTGATTGAAGAGTTTCACAAGTTTTTTAGTATTTATATTTTATGTAGTAGGTACCTACCTGTTTTGTTAATTTTAGAGATTGATTCCATGTTTCGTACTGTGCAAAATTGTTAAAATATTGTCGGTTGTCAAAGTATGTTTTAAGCCGTTCGGATAGCATGCAGTAATTGGTGGTCAAAAATAGCAAAAGCTTCTATCCTCGGAAATGTATTCTCCGGCCTGCCGGATTTACCCTGTGTGTCCCAACCGGCCTGCCGGTGAGCGGTCATAGTCGTGATTACATATTCACCATAAAATCTGGGTAAGTTCGATTTTCATAATTCAAACGGTTTTAGTGAGGATGGATCCTTGGCTCTACGAGAAAAAATCCACAATATTCTGATATAACAGAA
Source organism: Plagodis pulveraria (assembly GCA_963890685.1). Lineage (NCBI taxonomy): Eukaryota > Metazoa > Arthropoda > Insecta > Lepidoptera > Geometridae > Plagodis > Plagodis pulveraria. Next base: position 22,010,905 of record OY982957.1, read on the forward strand.
AGTATGTTTAAAATTGATATGAAATCTGAAACCAGCTCAAATTACATTTTGGCGCCAAAATATTTATTATATTTATGTCATTTAAAAATAATCTCGTCACTACTTCTAAAGTAATTAACCTAGAAAGCTGTAATTTTGCATTTGTATAGGCAACAAGTCAATAACGATGTTAAAAGAAATTAAAAGGATAAGGATTGATAACTTTTTTTTTTATATATTTTTTTATTTGACCCCCGTTTTTGTTCCAGCCGGAATTCCGGTGGTCTAAAAAAAAGGTTTAGTGTGAAGCTTGTATTTATCCGATCGTTATTATTCAAACGTTGTTAGTAAGCTACTATCATTGGCTATACAACAAAAAAACCGCATTACTCTATGGTAACGAGAAGTTACTCAAATCATGAAATGAAAAAAAATAACTTTCACTCGATGCATTTTGCCGCGCAAACACTCACCGATCGAAATTTACGTAATAAATAATCTCGTAACTACTTTTAAACCTATAAACCTAAACATCTGAAATAATTCAGGTGTATAGATTACATCTAAATAATCATATCAAAAGAAAAACCAAATTTGTAGGTGATATACTTTTTGAGAAAAAAAAAAAAATGCGCTTATGTACAGTTTTCCCGCCAAAATTCTTTAAAAAAAATCGCGTTGTTTTAATCTCGTTACTACTTATTAAATATTTATCCTTACAATGTGGTATTATTCATGGGTAAAGAACCATAATAAATACACACATTAAAAAAAAAAAACAAAGTTGTAGGTGGAATAGTTTCGGAAAAAAAAAATTAAAAAAATATATAAAAAATGCCGTTTCCCGCCATTTTCGTCGTCTGTTCAAACCCATTTTCCTGTAAAATTTTCCATGAAAAGGTCTATTTTCATTTCTTTTCCCGTAAAGAGAATATGATGAGGATTGCATTGGTACCAAGAAGTTTATATGTTGATTGGAGACTGCCACAAATAAACTCGATTAAAAAACAAAATACCTCAAAATCTGGAAAAATATATTTTTATTCGCTGTTTGATCCACTCAAACTAAATGTATGAAAATGTTATTTTTTGTATGGTATAGGTATTAAATTGGGGTATGGGGATGTTAGGGTGACATGTTTAGGTAATGGAAAACTACTTAGTACTACAAAAAAACGTTACGGGGCGTCGCGGGATAAAAAAACGTGAGCAGTTTGGACGATTTCGTCATAGGAGGTGGACAGATTGGACGCACGAGGGGTCAGAACGCTAATACACAAATGCTACTTTTGAAACTGCTACAAACACAATCAAGCCAAAACGAACGCACCTATCATATTACTTTTCTTTCTCCATGAGTCCATGCTGTCATCTGTGGTGCATTGGTGGTGCGGTGCGGTTTTATTTTAATTTTTAATTATTAATTGAGCAGCGTAAAGATGTATCACATGAAGAATATAATTAATCACAACGAATATATTAGCTTACCCAAGTGCATGTATTACGTTAAAAATCCGAACGAATCGATAAGCGATGAAATCGAACAAATCAATACTAAAATTCTTAACCAGGTTAAAAAGTTTAAGGTTTTTGTTATTCATATTATTCCTATGTTACTTACTCATAGATACATCCTCTAAATTGCCCACCATTCATGGCAAGGCAAATCTAATATAGGCAGGCTAATTATATTTATAAATAAATAGCTAAAAATGTCCATAAAAAAAGTAATAATTTTATAATGTTTAACATACATACAGTTATTAATTTCTGTAATAAATTAATTCAATTCCGTTAATAACTACAACAATAAACTGTGATCCCATGGTGACCATTCTAGTTCCTAAAACATCTTAGCCAAATTACACCATAACTCCAGCAACTTAGTATTCTTTGTATCAATCCATAATACAATGCATGCAGATCAAGGTAAGGTATCAGCTGCCATGCTGTTAATGCCTTGATTTGTATTAACTTGGGACAAGCTTGCAATTGGTAGTGAGAATGAGGCGAGTTGATGTTGATATTGTGGCGAGGCAATTTGTCTCATTGTCCTTATATATCTGTCTAATTATTCTATGTATAAAATACATATTTTCTGCCAAGTTTTTTCTGATTGTACCTAATTTACCTGCTCTGAGGCTTGCATTTCAGGAGTACTCATATATGCCTGTAATTCCAGAAACCAACATCAAAAATGGCCGAATTGGAACAAAGACAGGAGCAACTTATCAAGAAACTAGATAATCTATATGACAGAATAAAAACTATTAGTGCATACTGCAACTCGAACAATAGTGATTTACCAATAAAAACCACAAATACCACTAAAACTGTGGTAAGTCCATATGTTATTGTAAATTAAGTGAGCTTGATATGGTTCTTTGAATCACTCTTCATCAAATGATATGCTTCATCAAAGTCACGCTCAAATGTATGTTGCTTGTTGCTAAAATAATTTGTTGAACAAATGGTTCGCCAAAACCTCTACTTCACGACTCATTGTTGACGGTTTGTTATAAGAAAGAATCCGTCGCCAATTCAAATTTCGCCGAAACAATTTTTCGTTGATGTTTGGTGAATGATTCCATTAAGCATTCTATGGATTCACTGTGAGTGTGCCTTATCTTATCATAGTGTTGCAGAGGAAGAGGCCCAAGTCAAGGTGCATGGGACTTGCAACCCAGTGAGTAAGGTTAAGGGGCCCCTTTATGTCAATGCACCCTTTCACCGCTCAGGCCTCCTTTCCTGCCCAACCAAATTTGGTAAGATCCTACTAATGCCACCTTGGATACAATATGTTCTAGCATGGAAGTTACGTTTGTTCTTGATTTCATAGTGTTTGTGAGAAAACTCTGAATTTTATTGGGCCATATCTGTCAGACAGGCTATAGAAGAATGAAATAAATAGCAATACTTCTTCCATCATCCTTGGTAAAATTAGGAGTACAGCAAGGATACATTTTAGGACCTTCTCTGTTTCTAGTGTATATTAATGACATTACATGGTCCAAGATATCTGTCATATTGTTTTGTTCGCTGATGATACGTCTCCGATTTCTAAAGTGGATGATTTATGGAAGATAGTGGACAAATTCAAGTAAATAATGTGTTATCTTATAATCTCTAAATGGATCCCTAAATGGTTCGCCGCCAATAATCTCTTAATCCTTTGCCATCGGCTGACCCACTATGGCCAATTTATGAATGAAATTCTATTGTTATCATTATCGCGGATATCAATGGGTTAAATCCAAGAAGGACCAAATGCTTAAGGTTTTCTTAACCAAATGTTACTTATGTTAAACCAAACATTAAGCTAGGCCTAGATAAACTCTCTTTTGACAATGCGACAGTCTTCCTGGGAATCAAAATGGATTTAATTTTACAGAGGGATCCACACATTCATGATTTATTTGGAAGATTTAGTTGTGCTGCATATGCAGTGTGATACAAGTGATACCCCTGGTGTTGCAAGCGTCCATAGGCTACGGTAACTGCTTACCATCAGGCGGGCCATATTCTTGTTTGCCAACTTAGTGATACAAAAAAAATGCAGTTCGTAAGATTAGCTACTGCTAGGCTAGTTTATTTTGCATACTTCCACAGTATTATGTTGTATGGTGTATTGCTGTGCTTTGTATGTATATCTTTATCTTACAGAAGCGTGTAATTCGAGCAATGTATGAAATGTATCCTAAGGAAACTGAAGGATCTTATTAAAGATATTTTGACTTCACCGAGATATTTGAAATTTATTATGTATGTAATTTAGTTAATTTAAATTAAACAATGAAAAACACGATAACAACACTACGAATTACTAGGATTAGCAAAGACAAATAAAGGTCCTTATTAGGTAATTGTGTGCAGTTTTATAATAAGTTTCCAAACATATTACAATGCTCACAGAAGGAAAATTAAAGGTGCATGTGAAAAACATTTTGATTAATAAATCTAACTACACAGTTTGTGATTACATAAACAATAAAAATGCTCGGACAATTACGCCTCTGCCAAGCTATCACCTGTCACCTATGTAATTTAATCAAATATTGTTATCATTTTATAATAAACTTTGTAACATGTTGTTAAAAGATGTTTAAAATAATGGACCTGAGTTTCTTGCCCATTCTTCTTGCAGTGACTCTATCCATTCATTTTACTTGTGGCAGTATAATGTAGAATATTTCAATATTGTTATTTGTTATTGGCCTTCACAAGAGCGTCATAGACGCCTAAATTTAATAAATTATCTTGACTTGACTTGACCAATTTAGAAGTGCCAATAATGTGGAGTGTAACATAAAGATTAAATACTAGGATAATTATTAATCTGCCTGCTCCTTTTATTTAATTTTATTACAGGTACCACACCCAGATGAGGTAGTTTTGGATGCTAATCCTGACAACATACCATATTACTTGAACAAAATTCTGAATGACTCCTCTATCTCCGTGAATTTGGTTTCTCATATCCATTCTTCAGTAAGCAACGAAAAAGTGGCCAAAGTAAATGGTTTTGTAAAAAGTTTGAAAAATACAAACAATACTTCCAAGATCAATTTAAGGCTGATATTCAAAGGTGGTAAGTAGATGCATAACTGCATTTGTATATATTTTAATGGTATAAAAATTTTAACACTGTAATAAAAATACTGTACATATAATAATTGATCTCCACTTGCAAAGAGATTAAGATGAGGGAAAATCACAAAACAGTCAAAATTATAAGTTTGAAAATGTATTTATTCCCATTACAAATTCAAAAATCAATTTTATGTTTTAAAAAATACATTAATAAGCCTCAATTCACACCCTAAGTGGCAGCGGCAGGCAACGCTAAGCTATTACTTTCTTTTTGCTCTATTGTAAAAGTGGTTTTAAGTATACATACAAGCATCAAAATTATGATTATTATTGACCGAGCGAGAACTTAGTTCGAGCGAAGCGTCTCTGCTTCAACTTAGACAAAAATGCTTTCGTATGTCCGGATGTTCTCCACTACAGGTGGCATTTCTCAGCCAATTCTCAAGAAATTTTGTGAGCAGCATAATTGTTTTTTGTCGATTCAGTGTTTGGAAATTTTTCAAAATGACGCAGATATTCATTATAAGGTGTTGAAAGTATGAAAGCCTGCGCTTGATTTAATGGCAATGTCCTGATACGCACGTCAGTTGCCTACAAGTGATAGGCTCTCTCTCTCTCGTATAATCAATTATTTATTTTCCTTGTTTTTGTAGCCAGTATATTAATACGAGATGAATACAATACCAAGTACGTAAAATTATTGTACTACTACTATACACTACTCGCCAACCTATTTCTGACACAACTATAGCCTTCGATGGGGCCCGCGTATCATTAATTTTCTTAGACGGAAGTCCAAGAAAATAATCTATTATTTACATTACATTTATAGATTTTTGGATTTCTTGACCCATTCTCCCATTAGCATGCGCAGTGAACCTTTATTCAATTGTAATCTATGCAAGGGCAGACTCGCGAGGTCTACAGCTCTGAGAGCCACTAGTAGTATAAAGAAGACTAAACGGAAGAACACCTTTTCATTTGGCGAGTACTATGCTGGTAGATTAATACAAATTTATTGATAAGGTAGACAATTCGCCCACCTAATCTGCCACCTTGCGATCCCTAAGACGCCTGCCAATCGTGGGAATTATGCCACTCCACTTCCCCGCGGCCCCTTTTGGCTTTAGTTCAACGGTGGTGTCTTCCGGCTGATTATTAGGATGATGATGGTAAAGTTATTTGTTAATAACTAATATCAATTGTTGCTTTTTTTCAGGTTCAGCTGATGCAGAGTTGAAATTATCATCTCTATCCTTACCATTAGTTGGCACCGTGAACATATTAAGATACCTCTCTTTTGTATATCCAAATATCATTCCTTATGATGAGACCGACTTCAAGGTAGACTCTCTATTAGACATCTGTCATCTGTTGGAAAAGTCACCAGAAAAGAACAAGGAATCTTTGTTCAAAAAGCTTTTTTCAGAGTGTAAGGAATGGCTTTATAAAAACGAATTCACTATTGCTGATTTAGCCGCATACAATGTTGTCAAGCAGTCTAAAAGCAATATCAAATATGTGCCTAAAGCTTGGTTTGACAGATGTGAAAAAGTTTGTAATTAGTGTTTGATATTCTAATTATACTTTGAAAATTGAATTGTCCTTTTGATTTTTTGACTAATTAATATCGGTAACTAAATACTACTAGTATTAGTATTTATTAAAGTCAAACTAAGAACAGTAATTTTGTAAGCTTTTTGTTTATAAAATATTTCTATATAAATATATATACACTAGCTTTCCGTCTGCGGGTAAATTGGTTATCGCGCAAAATCATTAACCTCTTTTTGCGAAGTTGGATAAAAACTATCCTGTTGTAAGTAGCTGCCCTGGTAGTGTTTCTAGTTGCTAAGAATAAAAGTTATATTTCCTCGGGTTCCTTGTGTTATATTTACTTGAGTGCATTACCAACAAACTGCATCGAAGCTTTTATAAGGTGCGGATAAAAAAGATCTAACTGGATTGTTGATATGAGGATCAGTTTTTGACCCGAAACCGGGGTGCGATTCGTGTTATCTATAAAATGTTGACTGTCAATATACAAAAGAGTAAGATCGTGTATAACGTGTTTCGTGTATCGTGGGTTTGCAGTAATTTTTATATCAGATATCTTTTCACAAACGGATGTAATAACCGATTTATGAAAAAAATATTCGATAGATGCCATCAGTTAAAAATAGTAGTATAATATATACTAGCTGTACCTGGGACTTCGTTCGCGATTGCCGTACCTGCAAACTAATTATTCACATTTGAGCACCGTTTATCTCAACGCGTTGAGATAAACGGCTTCGTGCAACGTGCTTCACCACAGACCACAGCGTTGCAACGCTGTGGTCTGTGGTGAAGCACTCTTAGTAAAACATAGCTCAGAAAGGAGCTTTTTACTTTGTGTTTGATAACTCCCAGCTTGTTTTTCCAGAAGACAGTAGTTAAGTAACTACTGTCAGAGAGTTCCTTCGCGGTTTGCACAATAAATGTTGAAGCAAAGTAGGTACTTTGTGCGTTTCTTTGGAATTTCCATTATAAAACGGTATCTTTTTGCCGAGGTTCTCATTGTTTGGCGGTAGCACAAAAATATATTAGATTGTACACTTAATGGAAGTGTACAATCTAATATATTTTTGTTCTACCGCGCAGGCTCTAAAATGTATCCGGCAAAAGATAGATAATTAAAAAAAAAATGTGGCGAATGTTCCAGATTTAAAAGTTTTATCTTAGCAAGCTGGCAAATCTAAATAAGGATGTCGAGCTGCCCATGGGGTGCCGAGCTGCCCATGGGGTGCTAGGCTGCCCGTGGGGTGCCAGACTGCCCGTGGGGTGCCGGAATACCCATGGGGTGCCGGAATGCCCCTGGGGTGCTGGGCTGCCCTTGGGGTGCCGGGTGACCCCGGGGGTGCTGGGCTGAATTTCGGGATAAAGTATACAATAACGTTCTTCGTAGTATGAACTCAAATCGTGTTAAGTTTCAATGAATTCCATTCAGTAGCCCATGGGGTGATGGGCTGCCTGTGGGGTGCCGGGCTGCCCAAGGAGTTCCGAGCTCACTCATCACTATTCTAACAAAAAAGAATAATTGAAATCGGACTACGCGTTAATAAATCACAACTAAGTGTACATTTTGACTTTCATCCCCTTTCCCGAGGGAACCGTGCTGAATTTCGGGATAAAAAGTATACAATAACCTTCTTCGTAGTATGAACTCAAATCGTGTTAAGTTTCAATGAATTCCATTCAGTAGCCCATGGGGTGATGGGCTGCCTGTGGGGTGCCGGGCTGCCCAAGGAGTTCCGAGCTCACTCATCACTATTCTAACAAAAAAGAATAATTGAAATCGGACTACGCGTTAATAAATCACAACTAAGTGTACATTTTGACTTTCATCCCCTATCCCGAGGGAACCGTGCTGAATTTCGGGATAAAAAGTATACAATAACCTTCTTCGTAGTATGAACTCAAATCGTGTTAAGTTTCATTGAATTCCATTCAGTAGTTTTGGAGTGATGCGCGGCCGGGATACACACAGACAGACAAAAATAAAAAAAAAATACAGTTTTGGCATCAGTATCAGCTACAGAGTACTCCCAAATTTTTTTTTGCAAATTATCTTCAATGTACAGAATTGGACCTGTTACAGTTTTATTATAAGTATAGAAGATTATAAAAATATTATAAAAATATAAACGAAAATTAATGCTTTTTTCTTGGCAAAATCTAACGCATCTAATACAAGTAGACTGTCTCCAATATTATGACAATAACTGTTTAAATGAGCCAGGTTTCCAGGAGTTACTTCAGACTTGAGCCGGTGGCAGTCCACCGCAGCGTCTTCAGATCTCTGAGCTTCACAGGTCGTTTCGTTTCGTTTTTTTTTTTCGCGGACGAATTGGCTGGTGAACTTAGTGGAAAAAATATAATTATATGGCTAATAATTCCAAGTTAGTTGAAAATGACGATATTTTCACAAACTTCTTGGACTGGTAATATAGCATCTAGGCCTGTAAAAACAGACAACAGAACAAAAAGAATCCGCTCGGGACATAACATTTTGTGCTCCAATGCAAATACAAAATTATTATTTTTTTCAATACATATAGCTTACATGCTATACAGTGTGGACGCCCTGCCTGCTGCTTTAGTATAATTACTGTGTTACAGCAGGGCAGTGTATTCCCCGAAAAATTAAGCACTAAAGATTTAATACGCTAAATTACGCTACAATAAATTATTCATTAAATGTGAGTAGAGTCTATAAAAAAGGGGTATTCGCTTAGATCGAGTGCTAAGCGTGCCTGTGATATATAGAAATACTAGCTTTCCGGCCGCGACTCCGCTCGTATTTCGGTTATGGCGCAAAACCATTAACCTCTTTTTGCGCAGTTGGATAAAAACTGTCCTATGTCTTTCCCGGGTCTCAAACTATTTCCATACCAAATTTCATCCAAATAGGTCCAGTAGTTTTTAAGTTTATTCGTTGCATACAAAAACACAAATCCTTCCTCTTATAATATTAGTGTAGTTGTAGATAGAAGGGTAGCGACATCATTGCGAGAGTTAAGTGTTTGAAAAAGCATTTCTTTCGATCAGATGAAGACTAGAAGTCCTTGAGTCCATCCGGAGCGGAAGTTTCCGTAGGTACTACTGTGTTATTTATATGGCACAGATTACATTTGGTAAAACTAAATTGTAATGTGCGCCCTGATTCACACCGAAAATGCTTGGCAACATTTGATCATCATCATCATCAGCCAGAAAACGTTTACTATTGATCAAATGCCTTCCCCATGGAAAGTGGGGGGGCTCATAGAAAGCCACAAAGAACGGCTATTAGTCACTTGTAACCATTGGCGACTTTAACGATGTCGTCAGTCCACATAGTAGGCGGCGTACCAACTACTGTTTAACAAATTTCTGAGGCTGTATTGCAATGTTAACAGCTGTTTGATCACCCTTTTACGACCAATAGAATTAGAAGACAAGAACCAAGGACGAAAAAGTTTTTAATGTTTTTTATACTTTGTATTTTGTTTCAATTGGTAATGGATGACAGAATTTCCAACACTTTACATGTTGATAGAACAACAAGCTACCACACTCAACTTTTTTAAATAAATATATATTTTTAGGAGTACTTATAAAAAAAACATACAACAACAAAGTCTAACGGCTAACTTACTGTTTACTTTAACTCTTAATCTACCGTATCTCCTAATGCAAATTATTATTTGATTAATTATAATAGTGCCCGACGACCCGTGGTACAACTGCGATGTCCAACTGGTTGTACTACGGAGAAGTAAAGTTACCCATGGTTCAACTCTTTTTTTATATGGTTATGCGCGATGCGCCACATAACTTTAATTTCATATACTACTTTTGGTGATCATTTACTACTTTATCCCCTTAGTCCAACCAGTTGGACATAATTCCACCGTTGTACCATGGATCATAATCATAAATATATAAAAAAAGAGTTGAACCATGGGTAACTTTACTTCTCCGTAGTACAACCAGTTGGACATCGCAGTTGTACCACGGGTCGGGCACGATTATAATCACTTGTGTTCGCATAGGACAATGTTTCTAAGAGCATCAAAAATTAACAAACATCAACCTTCTTATTTCGCATTCTTAAGGACATTATGATAAATGAAACACCTATATGTTTAACTTAACGCACAAGACAATGATATTATCAAATATTTAATCAATTAGTACTCCTATGATGGTAATGCCAAACCTACTGTGACCTTAGAAAACAAAATAGGATCTCAATATGAAGGCACAAAAAATATTTTATGGCGGTCCCCGTAAATCCACTAATGAACTGAAAGTATTGCGATCCCATTGGTCGATGAGCTTCGATAAGCAATTATAGCGGTCGAGGGTGGCAAAATTTGGCTAACGGCGCTTGGACTCGAGCTTCATGGGCAGGGTCACTGGATATATATTATGTGCTCGCATTAACTGATGTACCTTCACATAGACCTTCAGCGCCATATCACTAAGTGGGTATTTCACGATTGGTAATGTACGACAATTACCAATCGTGAAATACCCACTTAGTGATATGGCGCTGAAGGTCTAAGTGGGTATTTCACGATTGGTAATGTACGACAATTACCAATCGTGAAATACCCACTTAGTGATATGGCGCTGAAGGTCTATGTGAAGGTACATCATCAGCCAGAAGACGTCCAGTATTTGGCAGATATAAAAATAAATGTCCAGTGAGGTAACCTATCATATGGTATACATATTCTAATTTATCAAAAAAGCTGAATAAGTATGAGAGAAAAATACATATGCCGTATTTTAAAATAGAGCCCAGGACCATGACTTTGTTATTGCGACTAGATATTTCTTCCGTAGATTTGGATTGGTCCGTCTCAGGAAAAAATCCTGTATACCATAGACTATGGTAATTATATGGAGAGCCAGTAATTCTAGATTAGCCTGAACAACATCTTCGACTACATCATCACTTACCATCAGTTGCGATAGTGGTCAAAGGCTAACCTGTCAGGCATAAAAAAAATGATCTATGCCTTTTATATATTTACTTTTACATGAGTAATATTTACCTAATAGGTTTTCTCTCAAGTAGGTAACAGTTGAAGAAAATAGAGGTAATAAAACATGTCTTGCTCTTTGAATATTTTTATTCTATTAAATCTTCCAAGTGAATAAAAGAGTTGTTTAATTACATATTTAATGTACCATAATTATTTACACATAAGATATGGAATTTTGTAGGAATTTACATTATTTTTGCTATTCTTTAACTACGGCAGTCATGAACATTTTCGATATTGTGTAAACTTAGCTTAAAAACTTATTTAGGCTAGCTATTCAGACAACAGTAACCTGCCTCATAACAGCAACTATTGTTTGTAAATATTTTAACAAAATTAATAGCCTAACTAAGGCGGTTGAGAAGAATAATTATTCTGACATTTACTAAACTTAAAATAAAAAGTAAGCGCTGGGCTAATAATAGACTGACGTACTAGATAATATTTAAAGAATATTAACTTCACATTAACGTACAAGATTATGCTTTTAGGTTGTTAAGAAAAATTGTGAAGTTGACTGAACTTTACGAGCAGTACTGTTTTAAGTTTTTCGGAAAAACTAATTATTATAAAATATGTAATTGGTACTTTAAGCTGATATTAGTCACCGTGGGTGGAGTTCCGTTCCGTACCTTCCTTCTGCATCATCAGATCAGCTCGTTATATTATAATTTTAGCTCAATCGTAAATTTGGTAGTGGAGGAATAATTTTACCTGCGTACCAGTTTTGTACCGAAAACATGCGAAAGAAGCAAGTTAAATAAAGCGCTTATCGCTTCGCACAATGCTCCACCTAGAATACGCAGTAGTTCCGTCGTGACAGACAATATTTATACTTATTCTGTTCTACAGCATAAATATATATGAATCTGTCTTTAACAAGTGATTACGGATGATAAAGCTGGGCTTTGACTGCTGAAAGTTAAATAGTCAATGCGCATCATAGATATAGATAATGAGAACAATAGAATTTCATTCATAAATAGTCCCATATTGTCCTGCTGATGCCAAGGAGATCAAAAATATCCAAGCGGAACAGAGTACAACTAGTTAAATTAGGTTAAAACTTCCACTAAGGAAGAGTTTTTGACTATTTTATAGTAGCCATCTACTGCAGTAATAGTTTGTCCGATCCCGCTTAGCTACCAGTGATAGAAGAGTGACCACGACTTTCAGCAATGAAGAAACGACCGTATAGAGATAGAGAGAGAGAGAGAGAGATCTACAAATGAGCGGTGGGGCTTAAGCCTAAAATTACAAATAGTTTTAAATTCCATTCCAAACGGGGAGTTTGGATGATTGTATTAGCTAATTTAATTTTAAACTTTTTATTTATTTTATTACGTATATCACCCAATTTACATGTTCTGATTTTACACTTTATATCTTGTTCTGATGCATGTATTTTGGAATACATCTCTTACTCAGGAGATTTTGTTGTGTCGTTTCGCCATTCGGCTAGACTACTATGTATTTAATAAAACATTTCGCTAGTTTTACTTGTTACCGAGATTCAAAGATTTAGTTTTAACTGCATCACAATCATAATGCGGATGATATAATGCTCTACATACTATACCATGAAAAATTATCAATTAATTACAAAACCACGTTCAATTTGTAAAATAATCATCCTTAAAAAGTTGGCATCGTCAGGACCACTATGTCCTAGTTATGAATGAAATTCTATTGTGATCATTATCGCCGACGCCAATGGGTTAGCATAACATTAAAAACTTGTTTTGTCAAGAATCCAACTCCAATCGCGACTCCAATCTCTTATCAGCTTTTATTATATTTTTCGCTTGTGGTTTCGCGGCAAAGATAGGAGGGACTTAATACGACGTATAAAGTATTCAAGTCATAAATGCTGTCCATATTATCCATTTCTAACTATTATCGCATTTTTAATATTTATATTTATCATACTTTTAGATACAAAATTGATCATGAATGTAATACGTATAATACATAATATCGTGATGAGTATGCAGAAACATATCCCGAAAATAGTGACCCTAATTTAAATATATGAAATGTTGTCTTAGGTTTTCGCGATTATAACACTTTGCAGTGATCGTGGTCACTGCATTGCAACCTGCAAATGCACCACGATCACTGCACTGTGTTTGAAACGTCGGGACAAAAATAATGATAAATATACGCGATTGAAACCGTTTAAAGTTGTTTAATTAAATATATGTATTAAGATTTAAAAAAATTCCTCCCAATTTTTACATGTTAATTGGTCTCTTTACTGTAAGCTGCTAAAAAAATGCTAAATAGAACAAGCGTGTTGACAAGGCTATGCTTCTAATGTTTAGCTTCGGTGATTCATTAATTTGGCGTATGTTCAAGTTTGTGTGTTGCAAGCTTGCTTACATTGTCTAAGGCTCAATTTATACAGAAGTGGCATCAGGCGGCAGCGTAGCAGCTGGCAGTTTTACGGTCAACCATTTTCAACTTTGTCTCTATCACTAAAATTTAAGTTATCGGTGGAATGATTTATAAAGTCGCGCCCGCAGCGCGTAACACTATAAGCGCCCTCAAGCGGCCTATCAACGAGAAAGGCCACGGCTGTGCAGTCCGACATAGGTGCCGCTGCTACTATTTGCGAATTGACCTTCAAGCTGCAAAAGTCCTAAGGCGTGCTCCACCTATGATTTATAGTCGTATATTATCAGCCCCGTGCTTCATTTATGATAGTCGAATATTATTTCAGACGATTTAATATAGCTGATTGTATTACTTGCTTAACCGCCTTCTAAAAGGCTGACAAAATCATGGCTGAAAATTATACTATCAACTATGTGTGTTACAACATGGTCAAGATCCGAATTTGACTAACATGATGGCACCTGGTTTGATATTCTTCACGTTAAGAGTTTGTACTTCATTTTTATATTGGTCCATTCCAAATTATTGACATGTTGATGAATGGTGGCCATTGATATTTCTAGTTATAAGTATTAGCTCAACATTTGTCCTTAGGGAAAGCATTAAATATAAACCTATATGGCGCAATTTATATTATAATACGACATTTATTCTATGTGGGGCATTTTACAGTTTCAGTGAGGAAGTAAATATTAAATACTATTGTTAAAAACCTTTAAAAATAGGCGCCAGATTCTGTCTGGAATGCCATTATAACTAATTAAGCTTTTCATATTGAATACATTAAGTACTTATTGAAGTAGAATTCAGTTATTATTATTAAAGTAATGCAAGTAGATCACAGACTTATTTTATTTGTGCCAAAACTTTTCCAATCAATGCAAGAATTTCCCTATAAAATTTCATCTTTAAAATTTTATTTACACATAGATTTAAAAACTACAACTATCAGTCGATTGCATGATAATAACATTCTAGTTAAATAATTTTGTTTTACATCTATAAATAGTTTTAATTCATTTTAATATTAAAAGTTTTAAGTTGTGTATTATTTTATGCATAAGTGCTAATTATGAATTTTTATGTGTAAAAATAGTAGTTTTACATGTTTGATATAAACATCAGTCACACGAGTACTGTGAAATATTTTATATATAGTCCACAAATAAAATTTGTATCCAAAACATTGTAGGTCAATAAATGGAGAATTAACCGTAGACTATAAAAGATTATATTTTACCGTGCCAGCTAAGTCTCATTATCAAATTGGTATGTATAAAAACATCTACATTCTGAATAGAAAATAGCTCACTACTTATTTTAAAATCAAGTAATACGATTTGCACAAAATACTAGATCTAAACTACCTTACGATTATAATAAATTATAATCTAAATTATTAAATATAGCTGCCATAAAACAATATCAAATGATGTTATACTTAATGTTACAAATAAGATAAGAAGTCAAAAAACGTATCAAAATTCCAACAATAGATTTAAAGCTTATTGACTAAGAGCTACATTATGTACAGAATAATCAATAATGTCTTAAATAGTTTAGCTTACAAATAAGGAATGGGCAGTGAATGTTAGCGGGAGAACACAACTATTGCTCAGCAACTCTCGTCACAATGTACAGTCTTGAAATGGTCAGTCGCTGAGAAATAGTGGTCTCTTTTAGATGTGCACGGTAAGCGCGTGAGGCGCTAGCGTGCCTGGAGGCTCCTGTCATACGAAGGATGAGAAGCCAGGTAGCGGCGCCCGCGAGCGTGCCATGTTATTCATCACGATTTGTCCGCCGTTGAGGCTGACCACAGCGCTCCCTTCGGGCTCCGAGTCGGTGTAGCTCGAGTAGTTGTTCCTGACTGGCCGCTGACGCTTCCACGACTGTCGCAGCGTGTCGTTCACGTTCGCGTAGTGGTTCACGAACGAATGCGGCTCCGACCGCACGCTCTCGTTTTCGCTTTCCGAATTCTGTTGTCGAAACAAAATATTTTGTAAACAATGGCCTCGTTGGCGATTTTAATAATTTTTAGTTCATTATTCAGATCATGTTATTTAAGAATGACATTCGCGAAGGAACTTTTATTCTCCACAAGATGATATACAAATTATATTATAAGCTAACAGGAAATTACATCTCAGTCAGTTCTCGTATATAGTAGAAATTCCTTCGAGAAAATCACATCTTTTTATTTAACCACTAATGTAAACAATCTAAGAAAATCTACATTTATCGGTCTTTACGTTTTTTAGTAATGTATTTACAGTACAATAATTTAGTGCGTGGGATAACGAAATCTGCTCACTACTATTGTGCCGTATCTCAACGGTAAGCGTGACCAACATAACAATAGCTCAACGATATTTACCGTTTCATACAGTCCGGGGGTCCGAGGAAAAAATAAGGTCGGCGTTTAGTGAGTATCGGGGGGGCGGGGATGGTTTATACAACGCTGATCTTGATGGTGATTACCTGAGAGTCCGTGGAGCTCATCTCGGAGGGTTTCTCGGTGAGTGAGGAGTCGTCTGGGTTCTCGTCGTAGGCGCGTAGGCTCTCTTCGTCGCTGTGGTATGCTACGGAGGCAGGTGCGGGGCGCGGGGGCGACTTGCCGAGGGGCGGCGGCTTGCGGCGCAGCGTGCCGCCCGCACCCAGCGCCGCCGCACTGCCGCCCGAGCTCTGCCGCGACCGGTACAGGTCCATCGCCAAGGAGCCGCGCTCCTCAGTCTCGCCGCCCATAGACTCCTCCAACGTCCTCTGCGCTTCTTCTGCAAATACACTCAAATCTATTTTAAAGACTTGACTTTGACTGTCCATATTATCACAGTATGAAGATGCTTATCAATCTTTATAGGAGTTTTTTTTATTGCTAGTAGGCAAGCATTTAAACACCGTATGACCTGATGGTAAGTGATGATGATCTGTTTTTCAGGCTGACCTAGAATTACTGGCTCTCAAGGAGCGCTGCCGGAACACACCGTTGGTGACAGGTTTTCTACTTGAGAGTGGTAGCTAGCCCACGCGGGCATTCGTAAAATGACTTTGCTACCATGGAATTACGCTCAAATGCTTTCTTTGTGGATGTACTTGTAGTAATGTACAACGATTTTTTTTATCAATAAAGGAAAAAACGCATCCTATTATGAGTTGTATGTTTATGTCCGTAATGTGCTATGACCACAATACAAGCAAGTGAAAAAAATATAAGAGCGTCATAAAACCTATCGTACTGTACGGATGGAAGGAAGATAGAAATGTTAAGATGGATGTGTGGTGCTACTAGAATGGACAAGATCAGGATTGAGTATATCAGAAGAAGCATAAAAGTAGCACCAAAAAGTTAGAAGCAATGATAGCAGAGCGGTAATAACTAAGGGCTGCGGTGCCGCAGGCCCTTGGTTCGCCCGCCCCGGCTTGAGCTTCACCGCATGGTGGAAGGGCATTATACAAATGCTCGCCTGGCCAGCTACCACCCTCAAGTAGAAAATCTGTCGCCAAGCACCTAACAGTGTGTTCCGCCCGGCAGCAGTCATTGAGAGCCAGACTATTACAGGCACATGAGATTCAACCACTTTGTCTATGGGTGACGGGCGCAGTGCATTTCATCCCTTGTCATGAAATGCATCTGTTATAGGCAGTGGTTACCGCTTAACATCAGGTAGGCCTCGTGCTAGTCCCGTCATAAAAACATAAAATAAAACCATTACAGACACATAGAACTAATAGACTAACGTGGTATGATAATGTTATACGAAGGCATGAACAAAACATACAGAGAATAGTGTTGAATTTGAGTGTAGACGGATATATGACAGGGCGAGAAGATAAGCCAAATAAGGTATGGATGGGGGGACGATATGTGTGCGCGAAAGGTTCGAGTAGTTAAATGACAAGCTACAGAGCAGAGCCGCTACTACAAATAAACGAAGTTTAGTTTTTCGTGTTCGAGCGACACTTAAGACAACGAACATTTTATTTCCAGTACGAAGTTCGTTGTTTGGTATAGTCTATGGTCGGACCGCATCGTACATCACAAATCTTGCCCGCTATTGAATCTTCCATACTACTCTATATTGCCTCAATCAGGGAAATTAAAGATAATTTTTTCATGGTAGTCTGAGAATCCTAGTCATGGAGCTCAGCGAGAGGTGTCGCTGCTCTAGAAAATACAGGTTAGATATTTAGAATTTGCGTGAATGTCTTTGTTCTCCATAGGAATGTATATTCTCATTAGTATTTGTGTTCTGTCTGCATAATTAGAACTCGACTTTGACTACTTCGAATAAAATTATAATTTCATACTTCAAAAACGTACAAACAGTACTAATATGATTTAAAAAAAAAATAGGCAAATGCAAAGTCTATGCTACGAACGAAGTTTAACATAAGTAAGTCAATACGTGTTTTGCGGATACCTATTTTTCGGACCCGAAGTTCGATACTTCGACGAATTAGAGTAAACCCTGAGTCGAGAAACAATATACGTTGTGTGAGTTTGGCACTTAGGTGAAGAACAAGAAGTTTAGACTTACTTTTGTACTTGTAGCTCTTGCTCTTCACGCACAGGATAGCTATCACCATGATAATGATGATCACGGAGGCAGCCGCCAACGCGACCATGAACCAGGTGCTCCTATAGAACGGCCGGTACTGCAGGTATCCATATTCTAAGTACAGCTTCGACGGAGTCACTATAACTTTGTCGCTGTATGCCGGATTGCTGATCCCGTACGAATTGTACGCGATCACACGGAAGAGATAGGCAGTGGATGGAAGTAGGCTCTGGTATGAGATCGTGAATTCTTCTAGGATCCCGTTGTTGGTACGTGTTATTGTTTCCCATCTTGTGTCATCTGTCAGAAAGGACTAAAGTTAATGGTCGCTAGTTTATTTTGGTTATTCGAAGATATTGCGAGCTACAGAGAGACGTGATTACTTCAGATAAAATAAGCGTTAGTGTGAAATATTCTACAGTATCTAAGGAATGTGAATTCAAATATAGTGTTATTTTACAAGGAGTTATCTCTAGCATGTGTAGTTTTCATTGTACATTGAGACAGCGTAGGGTACAAAATAGGCAAGAAAGTGATTGTGAGACAATTTCAGTCGGGAATGAAACCGGTGATCAAACGTGCAGTAGGTTCAACAATACCAACAGGATTTCAAAAAATACTATTCGCAATTTGCTCTACACCGCGAACTTACAGGCTTGCCATGTTTCCTTAGCTGCGTTAAATATCAAATCAAAACATTTATTTTAATTGAAATGTGTATTAGATGAAGTGTCTGACAGTTCAGTGAAAAACAATATAAACATATTTTGTCACATATCAACACGCCTAAGGGATAGGCAGAGACATCGAAATTGTTTTCACCCTTATGTTTTGGTACACAGAAATAGAGGTTAGCATTTTTCCAATAACCATGTATAAAAATAGTATGAAATTGTGAATTTCACCGCCTTTACTGTCAGCTACAAGAAAACAATTATTTTACCATTACGCTAAAATGAAGTCAGAAACATTGGATTGCGTCCAGCGAGCCCGGGTCATTACAAGACGCACCTTGCGTGCGAGTCATTACAAGACGCACCTTGCGTGCGAGTCATTAAAAGACGTACCTTTCCTCCTGGCTTCGATGTAGTACCCAAGCAGCGGCCCCCTGCCGGAGGGCGCGTTGGTCCAGCGCACGCGCAGCGCGGCGGGGTCGGCCGCCAGCTGCAGAGCGGAGGGCGCACGCGGCGAGCCCGGCTGCGGCCCCGTCCGCACGCGCGCCTCCACCTCCCCCCCAGCGCCGATCGTCACCGCGCGCACCGTGAACCGGTACTCCGCCTCCTCCTCCAAACCGCCCACCGCCAGCTTCGTCTCCTCCACTTTCTGTTTCACTTGTTTGCTGTATCCTGGAAATACGCGACCATTTTTATTACTATTATATTCTTAGGGCGAATTTAAGTATGATTGGCTTGTAGTGTGAGGGTAGCCGTTCTCAGCGAAGCTAGTATAATGAAGCCAATTCGGTGGATTTATATCTGGCACACCGGTCATTCTGCTCGGACATCGCTGGTGCATACGCAGCGTTAGTGGTGGTGACCGATGCGGGGTATGTTTGGACAGTAATGATACCCATTTTCGAGCTTCGTTGTTCGAGCTGTCAATCCCCACGTTTGACAGGCGTATTGGAGATCGCAGTGTGATATCAGTTCCTCAAAAAGCACTGCTGCCTTTCTGGTCACCCTTAGTCGCCTCTTACGACACCCACGGGTAGAGATGGGGGGAGGGTGATATTCTAGTCCGGCACCCCACGGGCACAAATTTTCTGTGATTCCATGAATAAATTACTAAAACGATTTCAAACTAGGAGCGAGTAATTCTAGGTTAAGCCTGTAAACACCTTCGACCACATCATCACTTACCATCAGGTGAGATTGTGGTCAAAGGCTTAGCCATCATAAATAAAAAAAAAACTTTGTAATACTCGGCGTACTTACGTTCATCCTGCTCTATAGTTTCATAAGTAACGAGATAGGAGTGCACGAGGCCGTTGCGTCTCCGCGGCGGTTCCCACGAGACCACGAGACTGTTCATGGTGATATCCATGAAGGTGATGTTCCTCGGCGGTGACGGGAGACCTTGCTGCGTGCGGACCAGCACTGCGCTGGATCGAGGGCCATCGCCAGCCGGGTTGAAAGCTAGCACCTTTAAAAATACATAAAATGTTGAATACAGATAATTTTATACTCTATTCCAAAACAAGTGCTGAGGTAGGCGTTTTACCAGTGTATTCGATTACAAAAAAAAATGTAACATGATTTCTTAAAAGAGATGCTCTCAATCATAAGTCAGATAACACAGATTTTTGAAAATCATGAAAACATTTTCAAAATATATTTTTAGTTATGTTAATAAACAAACCTTCAAAGCAAAAACTACACTAACAATCGTCTCAGAATATATTTTAATTATAACTTTACAAAAACTCGTTGCCCCTCCCAAAAAATACTATACGAAATCATACCACAGTGTGTACCAACATGTTTACATAATGTGTCGTTTAAATAAATTACCTAGATGTAAGTAAAAAACCCAAATGTAAGGACAGACCTTTTAACTTACAAAGGCACGACCCTACACAGTAAATGATTGATGCGCATTCGTAAAAGTAGAAGTCTTTCATACGACGTGACTATTATATTGACGATATTATATATTGTGGGTGTCGGTAGGATATGTACAGTAAAACAATAAAATATAGTAGTGGTTGCATATACACTCAGAAAATATGGAGGTGCGCGCCTTCGTGAGTGAAAAGGTATACATATAATATACTGTCATAAAATAAAAAAGACCAGAATAATCACTCCTTAAGGACATTTCAATAAATAAGCTACTCTTGCTATGAAGCAATAAAGTGCACTTCAGCTCGCAAGGCACGGAGTACCTAATATTTATATTCAACTACAAGGCGTGTATAGTACCACCAACTTAACTGTGCAGTTGGCGAGGGCGCTGCTGATCAAGGAAATCAAATACAAACTGTCACAATTTGAAGGAATGTTGTAGTTCTTTTTTCTGCCGCCTGAACAGATAAGTTGGTGGGTCTGTATCTTTCTATCGCTCTGTTCTCTTCTGACGCGGCACTTACCGTAGAATAATCCCGTCCGGACGGATACGCCGATGTAACTGTAGCTTTATACCAAGCGAGAATTGACCCAAGCCATGTAAAATATCCATATTATAAAAAATAAATACAAAATACCCATTACCTGTATGCGATACTGTGTGAATTTGTCGAGAAAGACGAGCGAGTGCGATGTGGCGGTCGCGGGCACCACTTCTATCTCCTCTTCAGCGCGCCGCCCCGGCTCCGGCTCCTCGGGAGATTCCGTCATCAGGTAGAATATCTGAAATAACACCTCACAATATAGAATAAGCCCAACCAAGTGCGATGTTGCAAAAAGTGTTCCGTACCAAAACAGAATTTACCATAAATTTTATAATTTTAAACAGACCTAGACCCATAGCGGGCGATTAGATGGATTTTATTATTTGTTGTACATAAGATTTTGAACTTCTGATTTGAGTCATACCAAGTTTAACGATTGCATGTATTGCCGTTTTAATTAAGAAGAAAAAACAAATACACGTTTCTTGTATGGATACCCTCTTTTATTTTTAACTTTTTATTATATTACAAAAAGTTAACACAAATTGGACTCGTAAGAATAAGGTTCCGGTGGTCGAATGGATTAGTAATCCGGAGGAAATCCGAGGACGCGAGTTCGATTCCCGTTCGTAACAAGACATTTTGTACTCCAATAATTTGTAAATGTATTTTTTTTTATACAAATATATGATACTTAATGTTTTGACCACTATTTCCCTGTTGGTAAGTAATGATGTGGTCAAGGATGGTAAACAAACTTAATCTAGAACTACTGGCATTCGACTACTGCCGGAACAAACTGTAGCCAGGCAAAAATTTGCAAATGCCTTTCCACTACAGAATATCATAAATATATAAAAAATCCTCCTTAGGCATTTGTGCTCATGCAAGAAGAGAAGAGAAAATACAAATTGTAAATGCAAAACCATTTTGACGATCAAGAACCTGGATGCCGTCTCCTCTGCCACGCTTTGACCTGTCACCCGAATCCTCCGAGCAATGGTTCAGCTGCAACGTCACCTGGCACGCTGTCGGAGATGCTTCGTCCTTCACAGAGAATGAGAAGGCTTACCTTGTATCCAAGCAAGTCTCCGTTCTGATGCGCTAGAGCAGGCGGTCGCCAGCTCAGCGATACTTCAGTGGGAGACAATGGTTCGGCTGCGACGTCACCAGGCGGCGCTGTCGGCACTGCCTCTCCCACCCAAACCACGGCCGGAGTACCCGCGGGCCCGGCACCTTGAGAGTTTACAGCGCACACGCTGATCTCGTAGTTACGGTCTACTGATAGATCTGTTAAAACTGCTTCTTCGGTCTGTAAGAAGTAAAAAAATATGTTAAATATTTTTACTTATATTCAGTGTGTCTGGGGGCAGTGAATTTTCCGAGAAAATAAAATTTTAGTACGAATTTAATACAATACACAATACTTACATGCCTAATTTTATATATATTTATGTTATTGTGATGGAACAAGCTCGATGCCCACCTGACGTTAAGCCGACTAACCTCTGCCTATTAACCGATGCATTTCGTCACATCGTCGCTCACAAGTCACGAATTGCACTGCGCCCTTCACCCTGAGACATACAGTTGCTATGTCTCATGTGCCTGTAATTTCACTGGCTCTCAAAGACTGCTTCCGGAACACACCGTTAGGTGCTTGGCAACAGATTTTATATCTTTACAATGATTACAAAAATAAATAAGACTCATTGATTATGCTCGATAGTTAGACGCTCCCCGGCCATTTATCGAGCCCATGCAAGGCCGCTGTCTGTGAGTTCAGCCTTCTGTCTTCCTATTATCGTCGCTGTCACGATACCATGCCTTCAATCTTCATGTTAGGGTCAATATAGCAGAATAACGCTATTTTTAAAAAACAGCCCAATCAAAAGTGGACTCACCATATCTTCTCTATATGATAGGTCTGATGTGCCTACATGGGCCCAACTCCTACCTTTAAAAAACTATTATGGCAAACTAACATCATTATTTGAAACTTAAAATATTGATACTAAGATTCGTACCACGGCCGTCACGAAACAATAATGTTCATATAGCGCTATCTCTATCGCACATATGTCTTGATTCAATGAATGCAGCCCGCTCTTACGTTGAAGTTGTACGTGAAACTAATGTAAGTTTTCTATAGTGACATGTGGTAGTGCAAATTAAAATTGTTAATGTAAGGTTAAAATAAGTCTGAATTAAGAGATGGGAGTTGGCCCCCAGGGCCCAAGAGACTACCAATCCGCAATTGATCAACGCAGCTGTACTAATATTTAGTTAAAAAAAGTGTAGTGTAAGTAGTTATTACAAATCAAACTCTTTTCTTCCCATAATCTTCATTTTTCATATGGGACTTATTGAACACTACAAATTTGTTAAGTAAAATGTTTATGGCTGTATATAAATACAGATTTTTGAGGTAAATTCAAAAGTAACATTTAGTAACATAGAGAACGAAAACTTTTAAATGGAGCTAAGCTTTCTATACTTTTAAGTAACTCTGTAACATTTCACTATTTGTTTACCGAATATATATACAATATATAAATAAAACAAGTACTAAATTCAAACACACGCTGCACGGAGTAATATCAGTGTAGGAAGGAGATGCCTATACAGGGTTATTGGTAAATGGCTAACAACCTCTTAGGGTTGACTGCTGCCTAACAAATCCTAAATAAGTCCTAACAAACATGCTTATATGATTTTTTTTAATTTTTTTTTGAGTTTTTTACGTGTTTTTGACTGAATAAGCACATGGACCACCTGATGTCAAAAGTCTCTTGTGCCTGTAATGTATTATTTCATATATTTTATTACTTTGCTCGATGTAAATATTCGAAGCGAGCACGGCTCGGTCCAGTTTTGCCGCGGCGCACTGTGTTTCGCCTAGAACAAGCTAGCTGGACAAAAATATTTTATAATGGGTTTCGATTGCTTTTGCCTTAGACAATGATAATTTTTAATTTCATAATTTTCAGGTAGGTACAGATTAAATTATAAGTCTAAAAATGAAAAACCAAATACTTTATAAAAAAATGTATTGTATTTCTTACAAAGGCACAAAAAAAAGCAAAAATACAGCAGAAATAAGTACATTAAAATAGAAAGAAACAATCAATAATATATTACAACATAATTATACAATAAAAAGTAAAAAAATACATTATTATTTATAACTTAAATATTATAAAAAAAGGTAAACTCAAGATTTTACAAAAATGCTACATCATACTCGTAATTATCCTAAATATCCTCATCTGATGATTCGTCACTCTCACATTCAGTCGAGTCTGGTAACAAGTAATCACCTTCATCAGTCGGACTCGGAAGAACGTTACTTGTAACCCGATGTGATTGTATTGAAGGCGGAACAATCAAATTTAAAACTTCTTCAGGTAATTTGTCAATTTTCTTTTTGGGTACCTCTCTGAGAGAGTTGATTAGAGGATCAGACGTTATTAAAAGCATATTCAACAAATCTGTATTTGTGGCAATACGTGACAGTTTCCTGGTGTGGTGTTCACGGAATCTCCGGCAGTCTTTATTTCGAGCCTCTTGAGCTTCTTCTGAGAGCTGTCCGATTGGAAGAATGCAAGTTTTTATCACTTCTGTGCTATGTACAAGTATTTTGTGTACAGTAGCTGGCATGTAGTACCACGAATACAGATTTAGATAAAGTGTTCTGGTTTCAGAACACACTTTCTCAAATTCATTGTAATTAATATCGTACCCAGAAGATAAAGTTCTTAACAAAATGCAGAATTTTTTAATGAGGTTAACGTCTAAGCCTGTAATCTCTCCACTCAGTTCCGGGTTTGTAAAGAATCTGCGAGCTGTGTTCCCATCATTTGTGTTACCATAACCAGGTTTTGGTTTGTCTACAATAAGTCCCATTTGGGTTTTAAACTTTTGCTTTATGTCGTCTGAACGCTGTTTCACACTAGCTTTATCGTCATCACCTCTAACCTGCCACTTCTTAATATCCAAACGATAGCTAATGTGCAACAGACAAAACAGCGAATCCAAGCATGTAATGTAGACAAACCAAACCCATAATGTTCTACATTACTTTCCAATCCACTTAAATCACCATTCATCATCTTAGGAGTCGCACCACAGATATAACACTTTTGTGCAGATCGTGTGTCAGTCATAGCATTGCATACTTTGCCGTCTGTCATTGTTAGCAAAAGAGTGTGCTTCACAGAAATTTGTGATTCACCAACACTACATGTTGTTGGAAGAAGTTGAGATACTTCTTCCAACACTCTGTTAGTTTCTGTAGTCGTAAATTCATTTGTTTCCTTTGAAAAAATAAATTTAATTGGCCTGCAATATAACGTGGAGGAAGGTCGTGGGTTTTGCCAAATAATATTTTGACCATCACACAATCTCAAAGGCACAAATGAAAATACAAACAGAAATTCATCAGTAGCCTCAGTGTTTTCAAACTTCTGCTTGTAGGTACTGTGACCAGAACTACCATCACATCCCCATTTGCTAACTAATGTGAATGACGAACTGGGCAGCACACTTTTAATGACTTCACTTTGTGCTTCAACTAGTCGTTCAGTTGTTTTATCCAAAATAGCTTGGAGTTTTATTTCCGCGCGCGATTCCGTTATAGATATATGGTCATCAGAAGGATAACAAAGTTTTTTTGACTTACATAGGCTATGGTATGATGGAAACACTTGATGTCCAGCCTTCATTGCCCACTTTCTCGTCTGTTTGTAAGAGTGAGAAGTGCACTTAGAATCTACGTAATAAGCTAGCGCTTCGTCACTATTTAACTGCCTAGCACTACAAAGAGATTCTTCAGATGCCTTTCCTTCTGTGCTGGAATGATCGCCACTTTTTCGGATTCGAGAGGCAACCTCTCTATGACCCGATAAACGATTTGCCACTTCCGCAGCTGTGGTCAATTCACTAGCACTCCGCAATTTCACCAAGTCTTCAACCCTGCGTTTTTTTGTTTTGAAACTGGCGTCTTCAAAGTCTTTTCGGGGTCTACCTTTAGGTCGATTATCTTCTGATGAGGAGGAAGCAGAAGGCCGATGCATACGAACGCTAAATTGTATGTCTGCTCCGTGCAGCCAACTTCTATTTTTGTTTAAAAAAACATCCATTGTTTTCGAAGCAGCCCACTTTTCAGCAAATTTTGACGATATGCTGGCAATTTTTGTTTGCATATCTCTTCTTGAATCGGAGGCCACATCTCTCAGATTGTATTTGTTAAAAATAAACTCCATCAGGTGAGCATTTCTTGCTTCTTTGTCATATTTACGCCATTCTTCAAATAACTCCATTTTCGAAAAAGTGTACACATGATCTGAAAAAAAAATAAAAAAAAATGTTTAGCATTCGTTGCGGTCTCCATATTATATATCATTTAAAAGGTTAATGTTGTGGCTGTAACATACATAAAAATCAACTTGGATACACGTGGATACAAAAAGTTGCGATCCTTGAAAGTTTAGATATGAAGAAAAACTTGACATTCTTTTAACAGATTTTTCAATTGGATATTTAAAGCACATGTTGGCAAATAATATATTAAGTCGATATTAAGTAAGAAAGTACTTACCCTCAAAGGTAAAATCCATCACAGAAAATACTAAAATAATCACTACAAATTTTAAGAGATGTTATCATAAGTGCCGCAAAATTGCAACTAATTTAATTTCACAAATGCAATTAACTTATCACTTACCTTCAACCCCTTATAACTCACCACTATGGAATGTTTGCCCTAATTATTACCTGTTATCGAGACCTTGGGGGTTTTGTTAATGGCATGTGACCCTTAATTACCTGATTAGGTAAATGACTTTTGTCCACCTACGTTGTTCTAGGCAAAACACTGTGCGGCGGCCCCTCTTGGCTCGGAGTAGGCGTTAAAACGCAATAAAATACATATAAACATTTGTTTTTTTTTACAAAACAAAAAAAAAACATATCAAAAAGTTTGTTAGGACTAGCAGAAGTCAAACCTAAGAGGTTGTTAGCCATTTACCAATAACCCTGTATGATCACAGTTGCAGTTATCTTTTATATTCGATAGTTACCTTAATCCCAGGCACATCCAGCTTCATGTGATGCTGCAGTGCTGTGGGGAAGTCCGTGAGCGGCTGGTAGAGGATGCGGTACCCGCCAGTGCGCGCGTCTCCGCTCCACTGCGCCTCGCCCAGCGCCGCCCATTGGACGCGCACGCTGCTCGGCGTTATAGGAACTACGTGCAGTTTCTCCACGGCTTTGCTTGGAGCTGGTGGACACATTTATTAATTAACTAGCAGCCCGCCACGGCTTCGCACGGGTATTAAAAAAATTATAATACACACACATAAACCCTTCTATTTGAGACAGGTTACTAAGAAAAGAAAATAATAAAGAATGTTTGAATATAATTATTTTAATGAACTTTTATTTATATACTTTTTTGTTATTATGTTTTTTTTTATCGCGCAAATCATTAACATCTTTTTGCGCAGTTGGATAAAAACTATCCCATGTCCTTCCTCATGTCTCAAACCATTTCCATATTTTATTAATTAATATACCTCCTCGAAAAGTACCTTATTACTTTCTTTAATTTGCACAACTTTACAGTGGTACAATTATGTTATTAAATATTAATTATTAACTTTATTAACGTGATGAGCGGGTAGAAAATGTATTGAAATCTTTAGTTAATGTGCTAAGAACATTATGCGAATGCCTGCCTGGCTAGCTCTCAAGAAGAATGTCGCCGCAAGTACCTAACTGTGTTTCGGGAGATGTCGTTGAGACCCATTTCCCATCGAGTTATCATCAGATGTTATTGTAGTTTAAAGAAATCAGCTAGGTTACCAGCAAAAAAAATTGCTTTCGATCCTACTCATCTCGACGTAGGCCATTGTAACTACGCAAGGCTTAAACACATCCACGAGGGGCGACCGAAAGTTCTGAGCACAAGATACTTGCGCAGTCGTGTTAGTTTATATTATGTATTAGGGCGTCCCACGGCTATGCTACATGGAGGGGAAGTACATGAAAAACAATCAGTTTTTAATCGCGTACCTCATACTTTAATTTAGCCCGCCCAAAATAATAATATTAATAATAATAACTTAATTCAGATAAAATCCATATCACTTACATAGCATGTTACTCAGAAAAAAGATCTACTATAAATATAGTGTACAATTATCTCAACTTATTGTTTTGGCTACTCTTGACTCCCGGTTGCTCAACATGAAGTTTGGTCCATTGCTGCATTGTTGGGCATCCTAGGTCCATCCTCCATGAAATACCGTCAGTTTTTTTTTATCCCGGCAAGTCGGAAACAGCCTATTATACATTTTTCTGCAGTACATTTTAAATAAACTGTTGAATTTTATGTTAACCCTTTAGACTGTTATCATAAAATACATGATACTTTTTTTCACATTTCCAGTGTGTTCGATTCCCGATTGATGTAGACGATGTCAAAAAAATCTGTGCAACAAAATCTGTGTAAAAAAAAAAATGAAGTCTTCTTTCAAGGAAACATCCTACCTTGATTATTTAAAGTGGTAAGTACTTTAAATATTGAAGATAGGATTGCGTGACTCCGTGTGGCATAGCAGTAGGTGTACCTTTCGCAGATATAGGACATAATATTATATTTATTCCTTTCTTTGAGTAATCTTTTTTATTGATTTATGGTAGGTTCGCGTTTGACCTCACCCTGCCAGATGTTAAGTTTTTTTTTTGAATTGGCGTTATGCTTTTATTAAAAAATACTACGAACTATATACAACACTACAGCTACTACAATAAAAGCATTTAGAACCCGATAAGTCATAGGCAGTCCAAATGCTCTAGCCCACTACCAGTTGGCAGCGTGCCCAGCATGTTGGCAGCATTGCCCCGTTGAATTGCAATGCTTATTCTTTGAGCCAAATAGGTGCCAGCATTATGATCACGCGTCGCATCGACCAAGCGCTCTGATAAGTTTTGGAAAATTAAAAATGTTAAGCATTGATGTGGTCTAAGTAGGATCACGGTTAACTAGAAGAAACCTATTTACTCTCGATTTGAAGACACCCATGTTTATCAGAAAAAACTGACCATGGTAAGGAGTTCCACTCTTTCGCAGTAAGCATTATACTTTAAATGCGAAAGTTTGTGAGTGAGGATGTGACTGTATGATTGTGTTATTCATTCACGCTGAAACGGCTTAACCGATTTGTATGTAACTTGGAATGTATGGGTCTTAAATTAACATATGGGATACTTTTTATCATCATCACCACTTTTTATCATATTCTACGCGAGTGAAACCACTTGGCGCCTGCAATTCTTCAATATTCAAAAATACATGTTGTTTGCATTTTACCTGCGGGCAAAGTTCTGACAGTCTCGGTGGAATTGCTGTACCGACTTGGTCCGATGTCGTTAGTAGCTCTGATCCTGAACTGGTACGCGGTGTACGGCTTCAGCCCTTCAGCTGTATAGGAAGTGGCGAAGGGGTCTACTCGCTCGGGGATCGTCTGCCAGGTACCACCGTCTTCTTTCTGTTGTACTGTGTAATACCTGTAAAGAAGATGATTTATATATATAATTCAGTATGTATAAATATTATATCTTTATCTACAGTGACAAATGATTGGTTTATTTTTCACCTAGGGCTGTTCGAATACAGCATGTTTGTTTCGTTCGTTCAAAGACCTATTCTTTCGTAATAATCGATATAAGTCAAAATTTTGGACATAACATGCACTGTCAGTTTTTTTTTTCACGCCGCATGTTCTTTTTGTGATAAAGGTTTTTTTTAATCCTTCCTTTAGTATGTCATGTGCTATAGATAATGTAATACGTACTTATGGGTTAGTATAACATACATTTAATACACTTTTTTTCTTTAAGACATGTCTTAAACAAGTATAAATTAATAAAAAACCCGTCTGCAAACTATTTATTTTCTTTGAGCGTTTTATCGTTCTAATGAAAATAAAACTGCAAGTTATATATATTTATGGAATCGTTACTTAAAACCCTTCAGTTTGATACCCCACTTGATGTGATTGGGAGAAAAGCAATCTCTCAATATGGCGTCTGAAATCCGCCCGTTTGATTTTTTTGCCTTTTTATGTACCTAGTGTCACCTGCGCTATCAAGACGAATCCAATAATATATCATATATTAAAACCGGTTAAGCCGCATAGAAGTTACGGTGGAATAAAGAAACCCACAAACATACATACACGAACCCTGAAAACACAACACTCCTTTTCTTTAAACATTCGTTTAGTACTTATGAACACTCCTTTTTTTGGGTACTGTACTGTATAAGCCGGATCGTCCACTGCTGAACACAGCCCCCTCTATTATTAGTTCATATTATTAGGGGGTATTTGCCATAATCCCCACGCTTGGCAGGCGGCTTGGGGATCGCAGTGTAAGATAGCAATTCTTTAGGAGGCGCTGCTGCCCACCTCCCAGTATTTTTCCCTTAGTCGCCTCTTACGACACCCACGGGATGATATGGGGAGGTGCAATGCTAACCCGGCACCCCACGGGGATTTTTTGGGTAGTCCTGTCATAAGCGGCGATTGCTTCTGAAGAACATGGTATAGTTATATATTACAACTAGAATCTGATTATACTAAGGTATAATTTACCTGAGCGGCGCGTAGCCATCATCTCCAGGTGACCAAGAGAACGTGATATGGTGCGGTTGAAGCAACGAGCGAGCGATGTTCGGACGGGCGGGCGGCGATGGCGCGGCTCGGTTCACGGTCGTCAGTACTAAAGCACGGGCCGTCGTTCCCCATCCAAGTCGTGTTTGGGCCGTCACGGAGAATAGGTAGTATAGCTCGGATGCAAGTTCAGTTGCTCTACAAAAATATTTAATACAGTGTCACCGACTTAATGCGCTACAGAAAAGTGAATTACAATGTCTTATTAAGTGACAGCCGCTGGTTGTTAACTAAATTGTTTAACATCTCATCAACTGCCCAGTTATATTGATGGCATTATAAAGTTTAGAAGCTTTTTTTTAAACTGGGTTTGTTGAACCCCATTGTACAGATTATCAAACTAATACATTTTTTTTTATTGCTGATATGTAAGCCTTTTACCACAATCTAACCTGATCGTAAGTGATGATGTGGTCGTGTCGAAGGTGTTAACAGGCTTAACCTAGAATTATTGGCTCTCAAGGACAGCTGCCGGAACACAACGTTAGGTGCTTGGCGACAGATTTTCTATTTGAAGGTGGTCGCTAGCCAGGCGAGATTCCAACCATGGACCTGCTGCGCGGCAGTCCATAGCCAATGCCACTGAGCAATCACTACTACAAACAGTATTAAAAAAATTACAGTCTTCTACCATGTTTTAAGGATCACTGCGTTGATCATTTTGTAATTATACTGGTGGAGATTATATTTTTTTTTCAATGTATATAAATATTTTCATACCTGAAAGTTCTGTCCGATGGTAAAAACTCTCTTGAAAACATATGCTGGGACGTGCTGTTGAGATGATATGTTACTTTGTACGCGAGTATTTCGCCATTCGGATCCTCTGGCACGTCCCAAATTATACGAGCTGTTGTGAATGTTACATCCGGAAACGATACGTTTGACGGTGGACCGGGAGCTGAAACATACAAAGATAAGTTAAGACGTATATACATTAAAATAAGGCTTAAAATTGCATACCACGTTTCGTGATTTCGCAGATCACCAAACATTGACAAATAATGACTGCGTAGATATTCATTAACTTTAATGAATAGATTCAGGCGTTACTTTGCCGAAATCCATATTTAATAATAACAAATATTTTTAAACTATTTTACGAAAACATCAAATTAATATTTTAATAAAACACTTAAAAATATATTGACACTAGTCAATTCCGCCTAATTTTCCTGCTAAGCCGACGTGACGTCACAAAGGCCCATCGAGAATTTCTCGATCGTGCGCTCGTAGAGTCAAGACCTCCCGAGGATGCTTCGTGTAGAAGCGACAAGCGTCGAAAATTCTTCCGGTTTGGCTGCGTGGCGTTTGTGACGTCACATCGGCTTAGCAGGAATATTAGGCGGAATTGTCACTAGATATATTTTTATATTTTTAAGTGTTTCATTAAAATATTAATTTGATGTTTTCGTAAAATAGTTTAAAAATATTTGTTATTATTCATTAACTTTATATGGCGATGATTTACAAAATCACGGACCGTGAATTAAAAGAAAATAATATATATACGTACTGTCTTCAAAAGTCCTCACAGTAACAGGCGGGTCGCTTAGCGCTCCGTCTCCCAGTCTCGTGTAACCTAACACTTGAATCTGGTATACCACATACTTCCTCAATTCGGTGAGTGTCACCGTATGAGTTTGGTTAGACGGTATGGATTGACATTCTACTTTCTTATGCTCAGGTCGCGGAGGCGGTGCTACGGCGGCGTAGCAAACTTTGTAGCCTTCGATTAACCCGTTTTGGTCTTGCACTGGAATGTCACCCCACAATACTACTACTGTAGTGGATGACGTAGCATTTGCTGATACGCTGTTCGGTCCTTGCGATGGCACTGAAATAATAATTTTAACACATAACTAAATATTACTTTGAGGCGCTCGTAGATTATAGTTCTCAACCAATTAACTAAGGTTTGCAACATCTGCAACGGCCATGACTTGGATAGGGGCCGCTAGTAGCATTACTGAGCGCTTCCGTGCTCCGAATCCGTCGGTCACGGTCGTGTCTTCGACCACATCATCACTTATTATCAGGTGAGATAGTGGTCAAAGGCTAGCGTATCAGCAGTAAAGAAAAACGTATCAGTTTAGTTTAAATGTATGCGATTTATTATAAAAAGAAAATATAATATAATATATAAGCTTTTCCTCAGATATATCATCAGGACATGGATAATGTGTGACCGATGTATTAGTGATAATGGAGATAATTTAATCTAAAAAAAATTACATAGTAACTGAACTGCTAAGCGAACATGCTTACAAAATTACGATGAATACAAAAAAAAAATCCGTTGCCTTCCCTATATATGAGGCTAGATCATGAAGTAGTGAATGTGAATTTTTATTTGAATTTTTTTAATTCTTAGTTACACGGTGCGCAGCCCCGTGGGGTGCCGGGCTAGAATATCACCCCCTCATTGCTACCTATGGGTGTCGTAAGAGGCGACTATAGGTAAAATACCAAACGGTGGGCAGCAGCGCCATCTGTAGAAGTGATATCTTAAACTGCGATTCCCAGGACGCCTGTCAAGCGTGGGGATTAAGGCAAACACCCCCTTAATGGTAAGGAAGGCTGTCTTCAGCAGTGGACTATCCGACTGATACAGTTACAGTAGGTACACGGAGCGACATCTATAGTCAATGTGAATTAAACTAAAAAACCGGCCAAGTGCGAGTGGGACTCGCGCACGAAGGGTTCCGTAACTAAATATTCTGTGAATAGTTAAAGCGTCTACCTGTCACCGTTATTATTATCGAGCAAGAAACGGTAAAAAAATAAAGTTTGTTGTATGGGAGCCTCCTTTAAATATTTATTTAATATAATTTTTAGTTATTGTTGTAATAGTGGAAATAGAAATACATCATTTGTGAAAATTTCAACTGTATAGCTATCACCGTTCTTGAGATACAGCCTGGCGACAGACGGACGGACAGCGAAGTCTCAGTAATAGGGTCCCGTTTTTACCCTTTAGGTACGGAACACTAAAAAACCAGCTAAATAGCTTTAAGCTTGTTTACATGCTTTCAATTTTATATTTACCAGCTTCTCTGGTCCTCTCGAATGCCGTTGGACTTTCAGCGGAGACGCCCACTTCGTTGATGGCGGTCATTCGGATTTCATACACGGACCATTCTTCCAAGTTGGACAGCACGTGGGAGTTGGCCGTGTGGTCTTCTATAATACTGTGCAGTGTGTCGTTGGTGTTGGTGCGTTTGTATGTTATGTTGTAGCCTTTAGGATTGCCGTACCATTCGCTTTGTTGTAACGGCTGCAAAAAGATATATTAATTTCAATAATAACAAATACTTTTAATATATTTTAAGAAAACATCAAATTAATATTTTAATAAAACACTTAAAAAATATAAAAACTTATCTAGTGACAATTCCGCTTAATTTTCCTGCTAAGCCGAGGTGACGTCACAAACGCCACGCAGCCAAACTGGAAGAATTTTCGACGCGTTTCGCTGCTACACGAAGCATCCTCAGGAGGTCTTGACTCTACGAGCGCACGATTTCTCGATCGTCAAGTCAAGTCCAGTCAAGACCTCCTGAATGGATTTCCGCAAAATAGCGCCTGAATCTATTCATTATATATTAATTTTGTTACAATTTCATCTACGTAACATGAAATTACAGGTTCGTGAGACTTAACAAGTTTATGTCTCAGGGTTATGGGCGCAATGCAGTTCGTCACTTGTGATAAAAAAGAAATGTTATAGGCAACGATTACCGTTTAAATTAAGGTAGGTCGCGTGCTTGTTTCTTCACAATCACAAACAAGTATAAATGAATTAAAGAAGTAAATAACCCGAATGCAAATTATTCATTTTCGTTAAACGTTTTATCATTCCATTGAAGTCAAAACTGATATATTATGGAATCGTTTTAAAGCCCTACATTTTGAATTTTGATACTCCACTCGATAGTTTTGGAAGAAAAAAATATTTTTTATCTCAAAATATATCCTCTAAAAACTGCCAGTTTTTTTTTTTTTTTTTATATAGCTAGTGTCACCTGCGCTGCCAATAGTCAATACAAATCTAATAATATATCTTACATTGAAATCGGTTAGACCGTTAAGAAGTCATGGTGGATCTCACATACATGAACCCAGAAAGCTTAACACTCCTTTTTTTTGGGCAGTCGTGTAAAACACTAAAGGTATTACAAAATTAGAAATATACGATAGGAAAAATTTAAGTCATGTGCGGGATTCGAACCCGCGTCCATCCGCCCCTTTAGCCGGGGCATGCTCTAACCAATTGAGCTAACATGACATGACGTCATAACTCGAATTTTTCCTATAGTTCATTAACCATCGTATTGGGATGGAGCGACATCTATAGTACCACTTACGTTGTACTACAGGAAAACTCAAGAACTATAGGAAAAATTCGAGTTATGACGTCATGTCATGTTAGCTCAATTGGTTAGAGCATGCCCCGGCTAAAGGGGCGGATGGACGCGGGTTCGAATCCCGCACATGACTTAAATTTTTCCTATCGTATATTTCTAATTTTGTAATGTAATCCGCTTAGCAGGCGTTATTGCAATCATAACAATATAAAAATTATAAGGTTACGTCATCATTTACAAGTATAAAACCAATTGCAAAATTGGTCTTGTTTGTAGTACAACGTAAGTGGTACTATAGATGTCGCTCCATCCCAATACGATGGTTAATGAACTATAGGAAAAATTCGAGTTATGACGTCATGTCATGTTAGCTCAATTGGTTAGAGCATGCCCCGGCTAAAGGGGCGGATGGACGCGGGTTCGAATCCCGCACATGACTTAAATTTTTCCTATCGTATATTTCTAATTTTGTAATGTAATCCGCTTAGCAGGCGTTATTGCAATCATAACAATATAAAAATTATAAGGTTGCGTCATCATTTACAAGTATAAAACCAATTGCAAAATTGGTCTTGTTTGTAGTACAACGTAAGTGGTACTATAGATGTCGCTCCATCCCAATACGATGGTTAATGAACTATAGGAAAAATTCGAGTTATGACGTCATGCCATGTTAGCTCAATTGGTTAGAGCATGCCCCGGCTAAAGGGGCGGATGGACGCGGGTTCGAATCCCGCACATGACTTAAATTTTTCCTATCGTATATTTCTAATTTTGTAATGTAATCCGCTTAGCAGGCGTTATTGCAATCATAACAATATAAAAAAAACACTAAAGGTATATTAATGCAACCTTGGACGAAAAGAGCGGTTCGTACGAGAATGCAACATTTAAGGATCAAATGTTATGCGATGACATAGCTTAAATTTTATTAAGTTCTTCTTCTTATGGTAAGCGTCACGACTGTACATTACAGTTGCAGTGTCGCCGGCTTCGTTCAGCTTTACACTGCACTGCGCGCGACTCTCCGAGACGTTAGTTCTTATATCTCGTTAGCCCCACAGTAATGTGTGCGCACTATTGCTTTTAGTCAGAATATCTGACACTGCGGTGGTACCATATCAGCAGTGGACAATCCGGCTGATACAGTACAGTACAGTAAACATAAATTTCAATATTTTTCACTGTTTATAGGGTGACTTATTTAATCATGTTCAAATTGTATGTGCAATATGTTTTTTAGTATGTTTGAAGCGCTCGTAGCGTAGTTTACTAAGCTGTTCTCAACCGATTAGCAAAGTTAAGTAACGTCGCGCGCGGTCATGAGTTGGATGGGTGACCGCTAGTGACATTACTACTGAGCGCTTCCGTGCTTCGGAGGGCACGTTAAGCCGTCGGTTCCGGTTGTCGTGTTAGGATGGCAGTCGTTATAGCATGGTGGTAGGGCATTTTGCGAATGCCCGCCTGGCTAGCTACCACCCTCAAGTAGAAAATCTGTCGCCAAGTACCTAACGGTGTGTTCCGGCAGCTGTCCTTGAGAGCCAATACTTCTAGGTTAGCCTGAACAACATCTTCGACCACATCATCACTTACCATCAGGTGAGATAGTGGTCAAAGGCTAATCTATCAGGCATAAAAAAAAATATAGTGTAACGAATTCCATGATCATTTAGTTACTAAATCGAGCAATAAAAGCAAAAATACTGTTGAATTTCCCGCCACATATGTAAGCTATAACCTCAAAGCTCACACAACAGTTGCGTAAATATTACTATTTACTAAGTTTCCTATGTTAATGAGATAAAATAAATACATATGTATCACTTACAATCCATCTGACACGTAGGTTAGTAGCACTGACCGCTCTCACAGTGACATTCTTGGGCGGATGTCTCGGCGGAGCCTGTATTGTTTGGAACTCCTTGCACGGTTCCGACGGAGGTGAGGATCCGACGACGTTGGTCGCTATCAGCCGCAGCCGGTACGTCGTGAAAGGCACCAGACCGTTCACTAGGATCGATATAGCGTCTGGAGCACTCACTTCGTAGATCGTCACCCAGGAAGTATTGCGAGCTGTTTGAGCCTACAAATACAAGTATTTTATTGTAAAACTTAAGTTATGTTACAATTTTTTTATTAGTACTCTGCCTTTTGTTTTAGTTATAAAACAATTTATTACAAAAGGCAGCGTCTTCCCAAAGTTTGCACATTGTTTTACAGTTTTTAATATGTAACACAAATTAAAAAGTGTGATAGTTACTTAAACATATTTGATTTCGACTCTTTTGAATTATTAAGGGTATGTTCCATTAGTCGCTAAGAACGTTAATTTCGATAATTTTGATCACATTCTGCGTCTGTGGTTGTGATCACTGTGATCGTTTGTAACTGTCATCCCCTGTTCCATTTAGGATAAGAACGCTTCAACTTCAACTCTTGTTTTGTGGCTTCTGTAGGCACCACCACAATTTCGCCAATGACACGTAGTTATATAGACCATCAAACGAAGGAGATTGTTTAGTTTTAATGAATTATGTCCGGTGAGAACTGTCCAAGCTGAAATTGGTGCTGAAACATAAGATGTTAGTTGATCTAACTACGCTAAGAATGCCACTAAAATTTGCCACTTCTGTCACTTTTGACATTAGATGTAGGGAATTCAAACTGTTCCAGTAGCCTCATAGCGTTTATGGCGAAAATAACGCCAAGACCCATGTGGAACAACTTTTTGGGAGTGTGATCGTTTTTAGCGAATCTAACTTCAAATGGTATGCACCCTATGAGTATGTTTAATTATGATTTATTGTGTGTGTGTGTGTGTGAGAGTGTGTCTGTATGTTATATGAAGACTTGAGCGCGAGGTGTGTGTAGAAAGAATTAAACCGGCATTGAAGAGAGTTAATGTTCCTATTATATTTTGTAATTTTTTATGCATTTTTAATAATAATTCTACTACTTCATCATAGTCCAATTCACTTAACCAATCAATGATTTTGATTTTTACGCTATGCCATACTTTTTGTTAAATTATTTTTATATCATTTAACTTATTGTAAAATTCTTCCCCGCATCACTTGTATGGGAGCTACCCTAACAAAAACATTTATCATAATGTTATTTTACCACTTTGTCGGCGTAATAAGTTTACATACCCTTACAAAATTGCAGCTTTCTAGTACAAATGGTCTTCTATCAAAACCTCGGACAGACGGACATGACGAAACTATAAGGGTTCCTTGTAGGGACTATGGAACACCTAAAAATGGGAGTAAGATGTTCATAATATCTCCTGGTAAGCCTAGAATACACGATTGCGTTTGTGTAATGTGTTTGTAATAATTTATGGATAAGGACAAGCTTGGTTAGAAAAGCTCTAGATGTAAACGTTTCTGGCGTCAGTACGCCGTCACACATCAATGAAATTGAATCACCAGGATCTTATCAGTGTTTGTTGTCGGGATAAAACAATATAAACGCAATTGAATCCAGAACCTTGAAACAACAACCTTGCCAAACCCGGCTTTTGTCAGTTGAATGATTTTAAGTCATCATCTAATTTAGCCATTCAGTGGCAAACTTTATTAGCGGTTGGTGTATTGCGTGATGTTTAAATCTTGATTTTATTTTATTTTATTAATGACGGATTGTATAAGTCGCCCGTGTGATGATAAGCGTCACGTATGTCCATTAGTTTCAGTATAACCGTCCTCACTTTGCTTGACATCAAACTTCGGTCGTAACTCCGAAATGATTTGTCTTGTTCGCCCAGGAATTTCACTTGCTACAGTGACCTGCCCTTCTAGCTATCTTCACGCCTAAACACCGTAGTGTTTGCACACTACTGCTTCAAGCCAGAACATCTGACACCTACCTACCAGGATGGACTCTTGCCAAAGAGCCCTACCATCTAGCAACACAATACCATATTATCATTTGTAGTTTCAGTATG
Source organism: Plagodis pulveraria (assembly GCA_963890685.1). NCBI lineage: Eukaryota > Metazoa > Arthropoda > Insecta > Lepidoptera > Geometridae > Plagodis > Plagodis pulveraria. The sequence continues at coordinate 22,050,164 of OY982957.1, forward strand.
TAACATACAGGTTTATTGAAAAAATACTAACAACCTCTTAGGGTTGACTTCTGCTAGTCCTTACAAACATTTTGAGTACATTTTTTTGTTTATGTGTATTTGACGGAATAAACACGAGGTCCACCCGATGTTAAAAGTATCTTGTGTCTGTAATTTATTACTTCATATTTTTTATTACTTTGCTCGATGTACATATTCAAAACTCTATTCAAAGGGAACGCGGCGCGATCCAGTGTTGCGCAATCTTGGCTCGGAGTACGCATTGTCTTTTACTACATACTACGTGTATCTTAGAAATAGCAGAAGTCAACCCTAAGTGGTTTTTAGCATTTTACCAATAACCCCGTGTATCATACAGACTTAATAAAGTATACCTGGTCCCTAATATACCGAACACGTTTATTATAGTGTCTACCTTATTTTTTAAGCAAACTCAACAAATCCTGCATTATGAAAATAATATGATAGCGTGCTTGAATAGAACATTAGAATTATTGCGCGTGTGAACAGTTTCATAACATGATATAGCAGAGTCAGGTATACTCTTACAAGTTACTAACCTGTACAGTCCACAGCGATATAGAGGAGTTCCCGTCGAAGCCGGGTGTGAACTGCAGCAGAACAGAGAAAGCGGCGATGTTGGAAAGCGCTAGATTTCGCGGCGCCGCCGGCAGCACCGGCTCCACGCCCGACTGGATGGTGGCCGACCGGGCTGGACCCGCACCCACGCCCGTCACACCGCACAGCCAGAACGTGTAGTGAGTGCTTGCCTGTAAAGTGATACACAGGATAGTGATATTACTATTAATACGTCAAAAAAACCTATCGAGGGAGAGTCACACTCGGACAAGAAAAGGAAGGTCCGTACATAATCCGTACCAACGCACAATATAGTTGATGACTCATATATCTTTTGCTAAAGACAATACAAATTCGAGGAGATAATTCATATGTCCTGTGCACTATTCTTAGTTTAACATCTTTCACGTGCTGGCTTGGTCAATATTGATGGACTTAATAATAAGATAATAAGTTACCTTCCGCCTGCAATCTTTTGACGCTCTATTGGGATCTTGTCAGTAAAAGGGGGTACGATGTATCCTATATCCTAATAATTAATGCAAGGCCCGACCACCAGCGCCCATCACTTATAATTACGTATGCAGGGTATGCAGGGTATTACCCTGCATACGTAATTGTAACCGTAATTGTGCACCAAAGGGTTGAACAATAGAACTTAGTTCTAAATCCCTAAATTCAACGTGCCTATCCAGAACTAACAGTCGCTGTGGCCGAAATCGGTCCTGGATTAGGATATTATGACTATGAGGTAAGGAGTATATATATCAAGCTTTATCAAAATCCGTTCAGCATTTCGAAGGCCAGTGTCAACAAACACGTATATGTGTGTTTGTTGTGTTGTAAAACACTAACTTTTGAATTTATTATATGAGAAGTGAATGAATCATTGTTATATGAATGTTGTAATTTCTTTTTTCGTTTTTTTATTCCTGTTAGGTAAGCCTTTGACCACCATCTCACCTGATGGTTTGTGGTCGAAGGTGTTAACAGGCTTAACCTAGAATTTCTGGCTCTCAAGGACAGCTGCCGGAACACACCGTTGCTTGCGTGCATGCGTGTGCGTGCTTGGCGATTGATTTTGTACTGGTCGCTGGCCATTCGCAAAATGCCCTTCCACGATGCGGTGAAGCTCATTGAGCCAGCGGCGGGATTCGAACCATGGACCTGCTGCGCGGCAGTCCATAGCCAATGCCACTGAGCCATCACTGCTTCAAAATTCTTTCCAGTAGAGATATAACATGAAATTAGTTAGAACTTTGTTAGAGTCGTTCATGCTCATCAAACCAGTTCTATCAGTCTCATCTAATTTGCCAACGTTCCATACCATGTAATTTTATGAAAGCATTGTAAACTTAACTCAGCCGTGTAACGGTTCGTTAGTTAAATACGAACCTGCAAATGTTCCACTTTAATGCTGGTGACGTTAGGTGGCAGCACCTCCTCTTTAAAGCTCTCCTCGTCGTCTTTAATTTTGTAAGTAAGTTTGTAACCGATGAGAACTCCGTTAGATTTCTTCGGAGGCGACCAAGATACTCTCACGGCTCGGTCCGATATGTCGTCGAATTGCAAACTGCCAACTTCGTCTGGTACTGAAAAGGTATATATAATATTGATACGGTAAAAAATAAATTGCATTGCTCGACGAACTGATAACCGACGGGGAAGAAAGGTTCTCGAGTGGTTACCACACTACACCGGAAGACGTAGAGTTGGTAGGCACCCCACTAGGTGGACTGACGACATCGTGAAAGTCGCGGGTAGCCAATGGTTACAAGCGGCTAATAGCCGTTTTTTGTGGCGCTCTATGGGGAGGCTTTGTTCAAAAGTGGACGTCTTCCGGCTGATGATCATGATGAAAAAAAAAATGAAGTATAAATGTATATTATAGCTACCCAAGCTAAGAACGAATTACGGGAGAAAAATGATTACGTACGAAGGTGCACAAATGTTTAATAAACTACCGTCAAACATAAAAAAAATAAGCTCATTTAACGTATTTAAATCGCAACTAGCTCAACACGTCATCGGCAACAATGATCTCTTATAAACAAGACGTTGATATAATGCCTACCTACATTTTTGTACGTTAAATGAGTACTTTGTATTATAATTAACGAACGATATTAAAAAATATGCTTTGTTCTTGTTCTCATGTAAGTGACTATGTAGTCTTTTGAGAATAAATTTCTTCTTTGAACCTATATTCGTGGTACGGTACAAAAATATGTAATTAACAAGGTTTATTTGTAATGTTTTTTTTTTATCCCCGCTGATAAATAATAAAGAAAACTAATTGACATGGTGGTTGAGAAATTTGCGGACAGTGATAGGAGATAATGTGAAAGCCTGCCTGTGTTCCTGCCACCCTGAAGTAGAAAATCTTCTTGGGATAGCGAACTAGGCGAGCACCCGCAAAATCCCCTATACCACATTGCGGTTGAGCGCAAGCCCGCGGTTTGATTCGAACCACGGGCCTCACTATGGAACCATGAAGGACGGACAGGCATATAGGAAAGTCTCGTTTAGAGTCCGATCTCGATAACCTACTTCACAATATTATTTTCGTTACTTTGGATATATGTCAAACCTTTTAGGGTTCCGTTTTGTCTTTTGGGTACGGAACCCTGAAGGAGTTGAACTTTCCAAAGTGTTTTTATAATAAGAAAGACTATTATTGGACTATAAAATGTTTTTTACCTAAAAATGGAACTGACTTCAACACTCAAGTGTGAAATAACTTGTTGAAGTCTTGTTGAAGGTACCATGATAGATCAAAAGTACCTATCATCAATATTGTGCACATGGTACCGACTTCGACAAGTTATTTCACACTTTTGAGTGTAACTTTTGTAGTCGGTTCCATTATTGGGATAAAAAAAAACTCCCTTTTTAGTGAGCGTTGCTACTTACGGGATCGGGCAACAACGGGATATAGTCATTGAGACTAAATGACTATATCTACAAGATAGGAATACACTTTTCAGTTATTGGTGTGTAACTCAAAAAACGGCCCAACCGAATTTGATGAAATTTAAATAGGACCACACGCAACTTCAAATAAAAAAGAATCATTCACCCAGTCCAAAGTTCTAAAGGTAACAAACATAAAAAAACAGTCGCATTGCGAACCTCCTCCTTTTTTGATTTCGGTCAAAAAATCATTTTGTATTATCTTTCAGGGAAGGATCCAGTACATAAGAAGTGAGCTAAATAAATATTTTTGCACCCTAGCACCATAGTCGAGAATTTATTGAGTAATTGTAATAAATGACTGATTGAGTAAATCTATTTTTATACTTTTTTGTTTAATAATTTACTTTCCCTATAGGTAGGTCGCTTAAGGAGCGAGGCACGATTCGCACTTAGCCAGTTTTTATTATCATTTTGTGTGGTAGGCATACCACAACCACGCCTGATGGCAAGTGACGATATAGTTGGCAAATTATATATGTATATTTATAAAAATTACCTTCATAGCAAGTTTCATAGACATCAAACATTACGAAAAAATCATACATATAAATACTAACGTCCCCTAAACTTGTCACAGATATCTCACTGCCCTCGGCAATAGAACCGAAAACTTTAAATTTCGCAACATATATACAAAAATAATCTAGATAATAATATCTATACCATCTTAAAATGGTTTAACCACGTAATTAGTCAATAAATCTCAATAATTTCGCATGATTAACGCAACATATACTTACTATCTTCCATTGTTCTGACTAGAATATATTCGCTTTGCGGGCCATCGCCCGGCTCGGTGAAGCAAAGCACTGTGATATTGTACTCTGTAAACTTTTCGAGGCCGCTTATAACGGCCGATTGTTCGGTGAGAGGGTCCAACAAGTTAGGGGGCACGCTAACTAGCTTCTGTTCTACGTTTGTGTTTACTTTATCGTCCCATCTCCATGCTTGCATTTTGTAACCCTGCAATGAAAGTAGATTTAGCTGATAGTTTACTTGAATGCTAATACACAGGCTAAGCTTGGTATAACGTGGTGTTTGAACTTTTCATTTGAATATGGTCGTGCGATAAACGATGTTCGTGCTTCATGTGGTATGTATGCGCCAGGACTAGGCGTGTGGCATGCATAAGTGTAATGAATTTAGGTAATATCTACTCTAAAACGTAAGACATGACAGGTAATATAAATTAATATTTTACGTGTAAGCTCAGAAAACAGATTAGCAAATTTACATTTGGAAAATCATGCATATAGCAAGAATAAAAAAATAAAATACAGTTTTATAGCGGTAGTAGCTAGGTTTGGTAACTTTCTACATGATTACAGTATTCGCGAGTTTAAAATAATAATGCCCGTATTATCTTGAAAAATGAACACTCATTGAACACCAATACACGTGATTCTATAAATTACTCCTAAAACTGTCAAAAATATTTAACAATACATTTACCCGCACTAACAACCACAAATTTAGTAGTTTCAACTAATTAAAAAAATAGATATTACAGCACACTATCGTATTCTCCGAAACTCGTGTGCCTATAACTTGAAAAAATACAACAGTTATACGAGTACGATCTAGGAACAAAAACAAAAAAAAACCCATGTTGAACTTCCCGCCATAGATATCAGCATCTGCCTTAAGATGAAGTATAGGAGTAATAAAATAAAGTAATTATAAGGTTATGTACATTAACAGGTTTCATAGACGAGATGTACCTGATTGATCCCATTGATTGCCTGCGGGTTAGGCGGTGTCCACCACACCGTTACCGATGTCGAGTTCAAAGGTTCACACCTCACACTTCCCGGAGCTGCTTCGGGGACACCCTCTTTTGTTTTAATTGTGTAACTATCAGAAAACACGCCGACACCTTTGTCGTTGTACGCGGCGATTTGAACGTTGTAGTCCTTCCACGTGATCAAGTCTTGGATGAGGTAATTCCTCTGAGCTTCATTAGTGATGTTTTGGTACGTCCACGGACTGTTGTCGTATCCACGTAACCTGTATCTGATGACGTATCCAAGGATATGTCCGTTTCTGTGCTCTTCGAGGGGCGGCTGCCATTGTGTGATTATTTCGGAGGACGAGCGAGCGGATCCCATGAAACCGACTGGCGGGCCGGACGGCGCTGTGAATTGCGTATAATGTCCATTTAGTTTCTCTTAACTAATTCATTTAATCATATTCATGCCTACAATGGAAATTCTAAAAGGGCAAGACGTTTAATACATTTCAAAGCATGCAAACAAAAATTGACGATGACAATAAATGTAAAGATGCAGTGAGACCATAAAATTTATCTAAAGTAGACATGACATTAATATCTTCATGCGTGTATAAAAATATAATAACAAATACACTTGTATAACAAATTACAGTTCTCGCCAAATAACTTGCGTCAATACCCTGCGTAAATAGTTAATATTTTAGGCAAATCTTTATCTAGAATCAACAGTCAAATCCCGGGACAGTACCATATAACAGATTTAAACGCGGACGGAGTGGTGGGAGGGTGTCATCTACCTGATAAAATAATAAAATCCCATCCTGACTAGCTGACGGTTGTTTCTAGTTATATGGCGTGCACCGTAATATAAAATGTGTACAGAACATTGCTTTAAACGTAACAACACTATATGGAATAATAAGTATACAAACCTATACCTTGTTACCTCGGATTAAAAAGTGAGGACTTCAAAAGTAAAAAATGTATGTTATATTCCAACGAGAGATAAAATACACAGCCCTGGCTTTACAGACATCATTATTTATACCTTATTTTATACGACGCATTCAGCGTAATTAAAGTTCGTAGCATAGAAAAGATCGTCCTAGTTTCGTAATTTTTAGCTCTCATTAGAAAACGACAAAACACAAGGCCAAACAAAATGAGCGAGACGACACAAAACGAGCAATTCAACCATGATTATCTCCATACCTTGGCAGCATATTAGATCGCTGGCTGCTTGTTTATAAACAGAACAACAATTTATTTTACTGAACACGAAGGTGTTATGCCGTATCTTCGTATCGCATTGGAAACAATGAAATACACGATATAATATATGAATTATCACCAAGATAGGTTTTGGTATAATGTTAGACTTTATGCTGGAGCTGAATAGCAACATTGTTTCGCGATGAGATACGAGGATATACGCTTGAAGCAACAGCCCCAGCTAGTACCAATTTTATTGTTAGTATAGCCATGGCTTTCTACAGTACAGGTAATGTGAACACTGTGAAATCACAAATTATGTACAAGTACCAAACAGTGCTTATGATTGTTATATTGTTAGTAACAGATACACAATTATAATGGGTGAATTGTTTACATAGTTATGTTAGTATTTTTTGATGCTTGCGTCGACACACTTTGTGTCTAATATTGATGACTGAAAAATTTGATACTTAAAAATATTTTTGATGCAATGAATAAGATGTAGGCGTTTCTTTGCGGAAAACCATATTTAACAATAACAAAGATTTCAAGAAGACATACATTTAATATTTTAGAAAAACACTTAAAAATGTATCTGAGAATTTCTTGATCGAGCGTCTCGAAGAGTCAAGTTCTCCTGAGGATACTTCGTGTAGTAGCGAAACGCGTAGAAAATTCTTCCGGTTTGGCTGCGTGGTGTTTCTGACATCAGATCGGTTTAACAGGAAAATTAGGCGGAATTGTCACTAGATATATTTTTAAGTGTTCTTATAAATTATTACTTTAATATTTTCTTAAAATATTTGTTATTTATATTATCTTTTTGATAATTTTGACAGTCATGAGATTTTCTCATGATATTTGTCAAAGTTTAATATGGTATCGAATTGCTGACCAGTAACCAGTTCAGTTATCAATAGATATCTTGGGACATCAGCTTACAATTAACCAAACTAGCGTAACTCATCATCTTACCTTCTTGTGGCAGCGTCAAGACATCAGTGGGCTCTGACGCTGGGCCTTCGCCTACAGTATTCACAGCAGACACTCTGAATTGGTAAGACGTAGCTGCCTTCAGGCTTGTCAGTAACACCCATCTCTGATTTGCCGATACATTCATAGGCAATGTAACCCAATTCAGTAGCGGATCTGGTGTTGGCCCTGCAAAACGTTACATTTAAATTCTATGCTTGACGTGCTCAACTATAAAAAGAAGTCGTAAAAGGTAAATTTTCTTTTGCAGGTTCATTTGTATGCTTGTTACTAAATCAACAAGCACACTTACCCGTTGATTGCACTACTAGCGGTTAGTTTGGTTTATATGTTGTGTGATGGTAATGTATATAGGTTTAAGAACGAAAGAAATGTGAGATGAGAGTACCTGAAAGTTTGTCCTTACCGAATTCCGGTACGATACGTCTTTGAACGATAAATTTCTGAATAGGCGAGTTCCCATCGAAGCCTGGCGTCCAGGAAACATTGACGGCGCGCTGTTGTGCGGCTTCCAGTCTAACAGCCCGCGTATTAGTTGGGGCAAAGGGCAGTTCAATGACGGAGAGGACCGCATGTCGCGTATGGTTGCCGCCTGGTGACGTCACCACACAAGTGTACTCGCCCGCGTCACTCGCTCTCACAGCTTGCACTTGTAAAGCTCCCTCAGCCGATATCCATATGCGAGATCCCACCGTCATAGGCCTTATAAAAACAAACGAAATATATCAGTATTCCATTGTTTTTATTACAAACATATATATAAATATTTTCTTTAATAACTCACTGTTTGTTGTGAAACCAGTCTATATTGTATTTTACATTCGGGTCGTTGGAAACCTTGCATTGAAGCGTGGCCGTGTGACCCAATAACACTTTCGTGTCAACAGGTGGTGCGATGATTTGAGTTCTCACTGAAACACAAACGCGAATTTATTGTTTATGAGGGGGCCACCGAGGCATAAAATGAATTAAGCTGTCACATAAAGCTCGTGCCTAAATGGATCTGACGGATCGCATCAAATATTGGGTTAGATCGCTATAAAACGGTTATGGTGCATTATTAATGAGCGGGCTACAATAAATTGGGCCCTATTGCGCACTAGGGCTAAGTCGTATTACAGGACCAAGCCATAAAACGTTTTAAAAATGCATGAAAGCCATTTTATACTTGAGGATCAATTGGAAGTTTGTGAACAGAGAAGTGCGTCGGATTAAAAATAAACTATGTAATACCATACCTAGTACTGTGAGATATGCTTCTCCGGAAACGTTGCCAGCGTCGTTAGATCTTAGACAGGTGTATTTTCCAGTGTCTGCTGTCGTAGTCCCTGTTATAAGGAGATCGCCTTCTTCTAAAGCTTGAAGTCTTCCGGATAGGTTTATTAAAAGCGAATCTAAAACATCAAAATGACGTCATCGAGTTGTCGACGTGGGTTCCAGATTCAGTTTGACATAAGTGTTGCCACTCTGTTGTACGATTTTCTAATGAGGGTGGTGACGTATGGATGGACTATTCAGATGCTAGCGCAGATATTTCAAAAAGGACAGGAACATTATTGTTTTAAGATATAATATTGTACATAGTATTTAAATAAACAAAATCCTCACGATACAGGCAATGCCTAGTGTGAGGGCCATAGCAGTTCCCTACATGTATAATATACGTGATCAGCAAAGTGCACCATAAGGATATAAGCTGTAAATACATTTTTTTTATTTTAATTTATAATTTTCAATCAAATATATAAATTAAATGTGTTTCAAATGTCGGGATAAAAATAATAATAAATATACGCGATTTGAATCGTTTAAACTTGTTTACTTTCTTATATAATCGAGAAAACCGAAGAAAACTTTTACAATGTTATTATATTCTTCGACAGAAAACTGCTAGCAGCTCTAAGATCGTTGATAGATTACGTATACACTTATATGATAGCAAATATTAAACTTATTTAATACAATATGTGGTTAATATTTCCTGCATATAACCCAAACTACACTAAAATAATACCTGGACTTTTCCAGATATAGGATTCCATCAAAATATTGATTGCTGACCGTATTCTGTCCGTCCGTATGTGACGGATTCTAACTCCTACACAGAGTGCGTCATTTACAGTACAAATTTAGATTTTATTAAGAACTTCAAACCTTTTAATAAATGGTTATTAAATTAGTCATGCAATTACATTATTTTAGAGGGATATTGTGTAATCCCTCTCAAAATACTGGGTGGGCCCAGAGTCCATTGAGTACAGTTATAATTTATTTTTATATTTTCCAAAATAAAGAACCGTCATAGTTGTCAGTTTTAGTCAATTTTTTACTTAAAAATAAATTACTTAAGAAATTGGAATATCTGCAAACAGCAAATGAATACTAAAAACTTACGATACATAACGAAATTTGTATGCTGAGACCAAAATTAACAAAAAACATTTCGTCTTTCATATGTGGTTGTGGTGTGGAACCGTTTAAAACATAGCCCGACTGGCGCTTGGCCTGTTTATATTTTACTATTTGACCATGTGTATAAATAATATCTAAAGTCAATATTAGAGTACATAATAAATTCTGGTCTCCCTATGATAATGGGGTAAAGTACAAAGCTTTGAGATAAGTCGAGTTAATATTACGTACCGTTGAAGTACCAGGTGACGTTGGGAGTAGGAGCGCCGATCGCGCGGCAGCTGACGGTAGCATCCTTGCCGTCTAGCACAGTGAGATTCGCCGGCGCCGTCTGCATTATGGGCGGGGTCGCTACAAGCCACACAGGTAGTTTACAACTAGCGACACTATCACTACATTCATTATTAGTTAAACTCAAAACACTGTGACGAAAAATCAATCAATCTAGTGTGAAAAATGCGCGTTAGATTTATTTAAAAAATCCGCATGCAGGACCTACAATACAACCTTAACCGTTTAAATTTAGTATAAAAAAGATAAAACTGTCTAAAAATAACTTCATTACTTTAATAAATTAGTGCAAAAAATTATCATACATTACATATCTACACAATTTATTCATAGATATAGTATACTCGTGTTCAAAATATTTTAAAAGTTATCTAAAAATTGTACATTTATGTATCTAAAAGGTGCAGTGTACAAAAACAATGCTCCATGCTTTGATAAGAGTAGTGGCAGCTTTTAGAGTTTAGACAATGCACTGTTAACATTTAGCGAAGCAGGCGGCATTTCGCTAAGTATGCTGCTCAGGTGTGGGATAAAACAACCGCACTATAATGCAACGCGGTTTTAAACATTTTAACAGCCTTTGTGTAGTTTAAAAACATTTCATAAATAACTACTTTACTTTTATAACATATTTTATGTAGTCATGCATTATTACCGTACAGCATAAAGTTATAAATATTGTTCATCATAAGTGCAAATAAAAATATGAAATTATTAGAAATATTTTCTATAAATAATGCCAACCATTACAGCTATTTATGGTGTTATAAGAAAAAAACATCGTCTACAAAATCAGATTTCCTAAATGGAATACAAAAACTCCCTCCTTTCACAGGAGAGACGCAACGGAATTGTTAAGCAATCAACACTGTGCTTTCAAACATAACTGCCTCAACAGTGAGTGCGTTTCAACAAATTGTGTATCTTACTGCCGGTATCAAATTTGAACGTTTTTGCCTTTTTATCCGTCGTCCGCATTCTTATTAACTTCATGTGACTGCGTGGGAATCGTCTAGTGTCCTTCGCTGCACGACACCAGTGACAATGGTCAATTATTTGTAAATTAGACAAAAAATCTTGTACGCATTGACATTGTTACATCCTAAACATTAGCTTTTAGAACGAAACCAATCAAATGATTATAAAGGAACTTAAATTTACGTTACTGTCATATCTGAAGACTTGATTCAAAGTGAATATTTAGCTTTAATATATCGCTAAAGTAAACTTTATTGTAAGGAGCCAGTAAACTAAGTCAGTGGAGTTTTAAGTTCCGTTACTATAGGCGACAGTTCTTTAATTGGATCCTACTTAAAGAACGATGCCAATAACATCCAATTTAGCTCATACACATTAATGATGTCATTCATCATGTTACATGTCGCGAGGCGTTTATTTATCGCTTCCATTCCCATGCAACAGAAGTCACAAGAATGCATCACATTAAACCTTTCAAGTTTCACGGAAATAGGTTTTTATAGATTTACTTACTTTTTATTTTTAACCAAGTGTAAATAGATGTTTCTCCTGCCTCATTGCTCGCGACGCATTGGTAAACGCCCATGTCTTCCATCTTTAGCTCTTTTATAATTAGAGAGCGGTCCACTTCGACCCTGTATCTGCCGCCGCCGTCATCAACGTCCGCGTTGTCAGACTCCCCTGCTTCAGTCCCGACACTCGCGATCTTCTTCGCATCTTTGTACCATGTTATACTCGGTAACGGTATACCTTGTACACTACAGTCCAAAACAATTGTCGTGCCAAATTCACCGAACGTTTCCGCTTTTAAACTGCTTAAAAACACTGGCTTTTCATAAACGGTGACCGTGGCTGTGGCCGTTACTGTAGCGAATCCACCAGTCTTTAGCCTGGCTTGACATGTGTATTGTCCTGTGTGCGTCAAATTAGCTGATATGAGACTCAAAGTGCGGTTCCATTGATCGTTAAGATCAAAGGTGATTCCGGCTAAGTCGATCATTATCCCATCTTTGAACCACAGAGTTTCCAGTTCATGAAGCGGCCTAGCGTTGGCTATACAATACAGATTTGTGTATTCCTGGCCTTTGATAATTTTCGTGTCTTGCGGTTTTATAATTATTTCCGGTGGGATTTCCTTTGTGTCGTCTCCATACACGCCAAGGTTAATGTAGGGGCTGTTTTCTTCTTTGCCTAATTGTGTGTTGATGGCTCGAACTCTGAAATGCGTGATGTAAATAAATCTTATGTTGTTACAATTGATGATAGTAACTATCAAAAATTGTGATAACATATGGTACCTGTAAGACTTTTCATCTTCACGAGAAGCGCACAGTATGACGAGTTGATGTTTATCGGTAATAGCATATTTTTGGTCGTATTTCAGTGCGCCGATTTCATCCTGCCAAATCACCGATGGCGGTGGCTCAGAATCTATACGAGGAAAATCGAGGATTGCCGCTCTCCCCGACTCTACTGTGATATCCGTTTCAGCGATGTGGTCAAAAACACCCATATCTAAAAAAATATCTTCTTTCTTAAAAATGTAACACAATAGAAGAAGAAATCAACTAAGAAAATAACATCGGTCAGAATTAATTGAATTCACAGTTAATATAAAAAAAAAATAAAGGCTTTGTAGCTTAAGACGAAGTGGTCTTTGAAAATTTACAGACTAAGGGCGTAGGACGGAGAGGCTTCGTTTTGCATGCGAGTGAGAGAAACAGAAGTACGCAATATTTAAAAACGGTAAGTGTTTTTTAAATTCATATAAAAGTGAGCTTTTTAATAACGTAAAAAATCTGTCAGGCACTGAATTATACGGCTGCTTCACGCGACACAAAACTTGACAGAAGCGAAATTTTAAACCTGATTACGTGTTTTTTTTGTATCGAGATAAATATATAGAATTGTGTTTTCTGATCTGGCACAGTATTTCCCATATCCTCTAGCCACAGAAATCTAAATAAATAGGCGTTTATCTAGATTTCTCTGCCTCTAGCATATTATATATTTTATTCATATATGAAACGCACACATTCTTTCTAAAAACATGCTTAAATTTTTAGCTTTTTTGTGACTCACTTCACTTTAAGGGATAATTAAGCCCAGTCTTATTGTATGTAACCTGAATGTTGGGCAATGAAAGAGGCGGGTGAAGGAAGAGTGCATCTGTGTGTAAAATTCTGTCTTCCGAAATCAAGTAACCCTAAAAACCACGTGGTAAATTACTAGCGTCCCGGATACGTATCCGGCTTAATGACACCTTTTTGAACAAAAAACATGGTTTTGTTTAAACATTTTACTTTAACAAGGTAAGTATTACGGTCAATAAGTTGCCGAATTTTAAGTCAACTATCAGCACAGAATACATGAGTAGGCAAAAAATAAGTAGGTACCTATAGTCATTAAATAAATCACCATCTGGAGAGAAGGTAATTTCTGCCACTTGTTTGTTACATAAGACATACTTACAGGCAACAATGATGTTGTTCTTTTCACTAAATATGGCCCCGACGTCATTTTTAGCAATACACTGGTATGCGCCGGCATCAGTCCGCTGGGTATTATGAATTTTATAAAATAACTCCGAAGAATAATCATTGAGAGGAGCGCCGTTCTTCAGCCACCTATACATCGGTTGAGGTATACCTGTAAAATTTCGTTGATATTCAAAATATAATGAGCTCACTCGCAGTAAGAGTCAATTTACGTACTATAGTATCTATCAATTTACCCATAGCTGAACATTGTAATATTTTAGTCGTTCCTTCTCTGACAATGCTATTTGATGAAGATGGCTGCATACTGAACCGTGGAGGCTGCATTTGTACTGAAACAAAATTTTAATTAGGTTAAATTATTTCTAAATCGTTCCTCTCTCAGTTGTGCCTAGCTCAAAGTAATTATCAAAGGAACGCTCTCTAACGAATCTCGCAATCGTATTCTAATTTGTTTATAATTCAAAGAACTAATCTACGAATGGACTGTATCAAATCTCGTGAATGTCGAAATGCTCAGTAAACAAAAGCAAATAGTAGTTCAACATTTAGGGCATGTTAGTCATCGGAACTGGAGTGAAACAGTGATCAATTAAATAGGTAGGCACTGGCAGTTCGTTTTCGGTCAGTTTGGTAGGAAAGAGGGTGATGCTCGTTGACCGGAATTTATCTTATGTGCTCTGCAGTCGAGCTGTACAGGCCATTATTCAAAGTCACAAGCATATTTTACTTGACTGGAGATAGAATGTTTCATGATAATGTCATTTTGGAAGTTAAAGATCATTAAAAGGTAAATTTTAAGTGAGGAAACTTATAAAATAAAACAGTAAAATGTGTAAGAGAGACAAGATACCTGCCATTAAAACAAGAACAAAATCCAAGTGGATAAAAATACATCAGTCAGGCAGACTTTTCTCGTTAAAGCTAAGCTTTACCGATGATACTTTTTACTTGCATTGATTGAGACATATACGGGCAGAGCTAAGGGTTATTCCGTTAGGCTTGAACCCTTTCCATTAGGATTGCCACATAGGGACCATTTTAACCACAGGCGAGTATAAATTTAGTAAAATCCTTTGACATTTATAAAGATTTTCTTGGTATAATGTGCCTAGTAACGCGTATCGTGCACGCAATTTTGTTTTTACTCGGTAAGTGGGTTAAGTTTATTAAGTAATATGAGTTTATACGATTAAGATTTACGTAACAGGAAATTCGTTCACGATGCATTTTGATGGAATAATTTATTTGTGTACTTTTTAGTCGGCTATAGATTGAATGCATTAAACCGTCCCAGTTACTAGCATAAACACGTGTTGAGTATCATATTGATGCGTTGGAGATATAGATCGATCAACATACAACATTAAGGTTTGAAACGGAACAGCTAGTTATTGCTTAATACTAACATGTTTAGATAGAAGTATAATAATACATATACCCACCTATATTTCTAACTTCCTACAGATATTTCCATACCGTGATAGATAACTATAACTATATTTAAGTTAATATTTCATCGATAGAGCTTAAAGGACATTAATTAATAATATATATGCATAATAAGATTCATAAATAAGGCAGATGACACCGAAAATATTTATCTCTTCATAAAAACATCACCTGGTTTCGTCATTTTATCTATAATCTGTATATGATAGAGTGTAGATTAGATAAAAGAGCTCTACGTCTCGAAATATGACAACAGCTTAATGTTTGCAGAGAACTCGTGCCTCATAGCCTTTTTCTACTATGTATAACCTTTATTACTAGTTCAAATCTCAAGGTTGCCCGATTAAGCAACTTTATTAGGTACCCATAGCGTGAAAATGGTTCCTTTTGCGTTAATTGATAAGGTTATTGTAAAAAGTCGACCTAAATAGTTTGAACGTTAAAAGAACGCGAGTGTCGCGACTAAGTTTGAAATGATACAGTTCCGGAAAATAAAGGCTATTCCTGTAGTTTAGTTTGAAGTGTGAAGTTGCCAATCACCCATTGATAATATAGCAAGGGCTCACCTACTTACACGACTGCAATTGATATATTATCAAGATAAGATACGAGTTTACACGCAATTTGATAGATTTAGAATGCTATTTTAATACTCGATTAAAACTCCATAGAAAATCAAGAAGCTAAAGTTTAAATGAGTTAAAGTCTAACGGAGCGTGAGTTAATATTGAAAGGAATATTTTAATTTCAGTGAGCTTTTGTTCAGAGAAACAGTCGTTTAAGTAAAGCAAGTTTAATTTACGTACATCGACCGAGCTACGGGAGGTTCGGGTCGGAGCGCAGATGTTTGTGTGGATAAACCTTTATACATTCCATATTTTGAATTAAAAGTTTGGAACTGCGGAATGACTTTCACAAAACGTGTGTATAAGAGATATTAAGTAAATTTGATACTTTTGTTGAAACGATCAGTAGTTAATAATTACAATAGAGATAATAATTATGAAGTATTCGAGTCGTAGTCGAGTTTATAGACTTTTCAGCCGTATGCCGGCAACAAAAATTTAAAATAAAACATGGGAAGGGAATGCATCAAGCTAAGTCTGCCATCAATATCGAGAACCGTTTCCGTTACGTGACTCACACCCATGGCACGTATACTGGATGCCAGCGGCTACTCACATACTAATGACGCCAGTTTATAAAGCCTTAATTTTCCTAGAATTCATCGGTCATAGACGATTTGAAATCATAGACGAAAAAAAATGAAGGTCATCTATTGAACATATTAAATTCTCCAATGATTTTAATCAAAGTTGTATGAAGAATACGTTACATATATAAAATTTACTCTGTTACGTGGTTAGATCAGTAACTGTTTTGTGTGCTAAAAGAAAATACTTTTGTTAATCTCAATGAATAGACTTGGAATATTTTTGTGAATGTAATGCATCAGATAGGTACATTCTAAGCCATTACTTTATAGTTTGCATCCTGGCTATTGTAGTGCAGTTTAACAACTGAGTGGCCAGCTAGTAACCTGAGCTCGACATTCACCGCAAGCCGCGCCCACCGGCCCAAAGAGCCCTCACTCCGTAATGCACGGGGAAACCTTTCGATCGCCTTCACGTTCACAATACCTTCGATACGTCATGACTCTCAGAGAAGCCAAGTAAGTGTTGTATGCCTTTCTGGGGATATATTTAACAACAAGTCTCACTAACTAATACAGTACTTATTACATTGTGAACTGTGTATAATACGTAGTCAATTGTTTTTATTTCATGGTGTACAACTACATAAAAGACTACGTCGACGTTTAAAATTGTTGCAATGGCGTAATTTTAATTAAATGCAAACACTTCAATGCGCCGCGTATATACATAGAACAGAGCTCCAGACTTTCAACGTTCATTTCCAAATTTATTTAGTAACGTCAATGATGAAACTGCTGCTGGGCAAACTGTTATATTACTTTATACAGAAAATACTCTTATTTTCTCTTTCGACCGACTTCGACAATGGAAAAGTGTTGAGTTATTAATCTTACACTTTATAGAGATGCATATGTACGTAGATATATATAATGTAGACGTAGGTATACTTAGTTTTTTTTTATAGCTTTATAAATATATATGGATAATTTTTACATTGCCGTTACGATAATTTTTTTTTTGAAAGTGTCAGGACCATAGGCTTAGGATGTACAAGACCAACAGTGACGGATGAATGGTGTAACAAAAAATGAAATGTAAATGTGTGAGTGACATAGTGTTGTAATGACGCGAGCGTAATACTATCGACAGTTTCACTTGTTGAATCTTAGGACACATTCGTTTGAAATTATGCCCTATATAGTTCATTGAGACTATTGTAATGATCGTAAACAACACTGAAATCACAGAAATGCAATATATGCAATTTCATTAACTTGAACAACTTATTTTTCAAGTTATTATGATTTAAAAACCAAACTACTTAACTGATTATGATGACATTTCAAAGGGATGAATCTTAAGGTATATCCTTTCAAACAAAATACGATGTTTTCAAATGAAAATCAAACCAAATATCATATCATGAATACAACCTTATTGAGAACATGCTCCCTCTTTGATCTGTTAGAAATAAAACTCATTCAAAGTTGAAGTCAAATGCATTTATTGTATGTCTAAAATGGTACAGCACTTTTTAAAGTAAACTACTATAACTTCATCGTAACAAGATGAAATAAAATTTACCATTACTAAGTATTATGATTACCATTAACAAAATCACTAAGTAATAACAAAAATCATTAAGCTGCAAATATACAGGTACTGTAAATTATTAAATTACATTTATCTGAATACCATTTGCGTAAAGCATTCACATGTGGTAAGCAAAGGTCGTATTTGTCCCTTGTGTAAACATAGCTCATTGGGCTGTAGAAATGACGATGTGTACATAATTTCGATGATCTTTACTAACTGGCCTACAAAACATATCATTCTTTAAAGTCTGCTTTTATGTCTAAAAGCCGTTTCACCATTGTTTTTGTTTCAGCTTTTAAACTTCTTAAGAGCTAATTTTTTTCTGGAATTTTTGTCACAATTTAGAACATTAGTTAATAAGTTTTTTTCCTTGGAGACAGTACTTGATTTGAAGGGCAGGTAATGGCTAACGGTGGTAATTACTATTTAAGTAAGGTCAGGGCCGTCTTATTTTCAATTTGATCTGAAAGGAAAAATAAAAATTATTTTGTGTCAGGACAACCATAGCTATCCAGCGCTGCAATGAAGCGAGTATTGTAGATTTTATTGCACCAGGGACGCTAAGGGAAGGGTTACTAGATTGACTCAACATATCCTACAGTCTTTACATGACAAAAAATTATTTGACCATGTATTTTACTACAAATTAAACTTTGCGTTACTTGTGTCATCATTTCCTAAAGCTATTGACTACCATTTCCACAGCTTTATGCATTCAGGGACATTAAAAGTTGTTATTGAGTCTTTCATTAGTATACATCAATGTTTTCTTTGTATGAAGCATTTTGATTCAAAGTTTACTACAAACTGTAGAGTTTTTATTTAGATTGCGTCAATAATCCGAACCCTTTTATCACATACTGAAAATTTGTTGGTAATCTGTAAGAACACAAACATTATTATACGCGTGCATATAGTTATTTCAAATTCTGTTAAATAGCCAATTGTATAAAGATACTAATATTTTATGATAGAAGTAAGAGATATTTCCAATTATTTATTGAGAGTTAGGGGAACTTTTCACTGAAAACATCATAATAAATTTTAAATAATATATCTTCTGATAATATTTACTCCCTTATTCGTAAATACTCAATAAGCTATAAACTGATCTGTCAACTTCTTGCTAATTATTATGTAATTATATTATTTTTAAACAAATTTATGATTAAACTAACTACCGGTTATTTTTGAGGTTCGAATATGTACCCGAGCATTCACGTCGAAGCTACAGGTCAGACATAAACTATCGACTTTATCGATACTTGTGACGTCAGAACTTTGTCAAGCCCTATCGTAAACAAATGTTTTTGTATTTTTCGTAAAATACCAACCAATTCTTCATTTAGCAATGTAATTTGATGATAAGTATGAAGAGAAACCTATTATCTAATATTTTCATAGTTCATATAACTAATTTTAAAACAAAATGACAAAATAATGATTATCCAAAAAGTAGTACAAATAAACATAAATTACCTGTGAAACGTGTATATATTCGGGTTACTGTGTCTTGTAACCTCACATTCACTCACTGAACAAGACACCATGCTTGCAGAATACATATTTTATATTATTATCGTAAGATATTTGAGCAAATACACAAAATTCGCGCCGACTTGGAAGAGGCCGGGACGCTATGGCCTCTTACTCGAGTAAAAAAATGACATATACCGTCTTCTTGTTTCACTATCTCTTTTTTTCTCGCGACGGTTTGTAGCAGCTTAGGACCTTTCACTCACACACTTCGTAGGTCTGTTGAGCGTAGCGAAAAAATTCTATGTCTGTGGTCAGGACGGTCACTGCAAGATGTGATATGTTATAGTTATGATATATAATAATACACACTCAAAAGTTCAAACCATGTGTTCTTTGTTTGGTCTTGGTTCGAAGCTATTTTTAAAATCCTTAATATACCTTACTACTTATATTTGCAGTTTTATCATACTTACATAGTATTAATTTGAACCAAAAAATAAACCATAAACATACTTAAAAGCAATCTTACTTACAATATGTGCCTACCTTTAAACGGTTTCGTACTAGAAAAAGGGCCTATCTATATCTATGCTTCGGCTGCCTGTCCGTCCGTCCGACTTTTAAAGGACTGTATCTTTAGAATGGTGTTTCACAGAATATGTGTTATTATAATGGACTGCCTAACAAATAATAAAAACAACACATAAGTGAAACAAAAGGGATGGTATGGTGACCCCCATACAAGAAACGTATAATTTTGAAAGTTTTTAAATTTTTACACAAGTATCAAACTTGTTCTGATTATAGTCCAATATTTAACGTATAACATCAGGTACTAAAAATCTTCCCAGTGCATATCGGCTTCTGCTAATGATTTCTATCTTTATTGAAAATGTAACGATTTTATACATTCTGTGTTGATACGTAATCATTTATGGGAGGGAGAGAGAAGAGGAGATTTTTACAGACTAATAAAATTATTATTTTGAAATATCTCTACCATGAACAAATGCATCACATTGCAAATGATAACAAGGTTAAACTATAACTCGGTCCCAACGAATTATGGACTTTTAAAAGGATTATTTTGATCGTATTATGAGGGTTGCAATGCAGTAGCTCACACATGCAATATAGTATTGCATGACCACAATCCATAACCGGTCTGCGCTCGGCCAAACACCACACATCACACAAGAATACAGCGAATAAATAAAGTAGGTACTACATTTCCCACTCCTCGAATACCGACATGAATGGAACACAATGTAATGAACCGCTACTGTTAATCGCCCTCACTTACTCCGAACAACAATCGAAGCTTGTATAAATAGCATCATTTTTTCCATAAACTAGAAAGACGAGAACTAGGTAGACATCATTTGTTCACATTTTTTTCGAAAGATCTTATAGTATTTATATGCAGTCTCTACCAGATCTAAAAGAAAAGCTCTACTTATAATTCAAATGTATGCAAAAATATGAGAGTAATAGTACTCTAACCCATTCGTAAGTGAACACCATAATTCACTTTGTTCTGTCACTTATTGCGAGGACACACAAAGTGAAGAAAGAGGTTAAAAAGCGACAGCACTTGTTTAAGTAAAAGGTGAATTGGGACAGCAAGCGGTGTGTTGTCTATACTAATATTATAAACAGGAAGTAAAAAATTGTATTTATGTATGAAACGAATAAACTTAAAAACTTCTGCACTAAAAATTCTTTCTCCATTAGAATCCTGCTCTAACCCTGATGAATAGGCTATAGAATGTTTTCAAAAACTTAGGGATCCGTATGACAACTTCGATAATGTAACCCAGCATCTTCAAAAAAATACCAATAAATCGTTATATCGCGTACGCTCCAGAAACTGTTGACAATAGACCAAAGTGATGTACTACAATTTTATAGAGGACATCAATATCTACAAAAAAGTCCGCAAGACCGTTAGTCTAACTATTGCAGTTATAGTAATTAAACAAGTTTAAACCGTATAAAGTTGTTTAATTACCTTGTAATAATCGAAAAAACTAAGACAACATTATATTACAGTTATGTAACAATAACTACTTTTTATGTGTCAATTTATGTATAATGTTTGTTAAATACCCGTGCAAAGCCGGGGCGGGTCGCTAGTATATTATATAATAGGAAATATATATCTATATTATATACAATGTATGTTGGTCCGTTACTATCTTATACTTTCTTGGCCATATTATCTAATATCTTAAGGGGGCGATTACCTAATTTCGACCACTTTGAGGGTAAATCCTCTTCAGAGGATCACATATAAAATAAATGTTGACGATTTTTTTTAAACTACTTATTAATAGGTAAAAAAATGGAAAACAACTGTTATTAAATTATTTCTTGGAACTCTTTTCAATGATTTGAATTTTCACATCTAACTCACGCTGAAATGTGACCCATTATATTTATGAAGAAATAAAACTTTGTTTAATCCAAATTTTGTTTTATTTTCCGTTACAAAGTTTCTTATTGACTTGCATCATAATACTCCATCCTTAGTACTTCATTCACTCATTCACTTTTAATACTTCATCCTTAGTTACTTTAGTTATTGCGTGAATGGCTGCTCTCCCTGCTAGACCACATTCTCCATGATAAGGAAGTCATTTGTGCTGGCCGAACGCAGCACCACCGCGGTCCGGTCGGAATAGTCGTTTTGGTGAGTACACCTATATTTATTTATTAGTTATTATTACTATCATTATTACTTCTAACACACCACTTTTGCGATAAGTGACATAAGAGACAATCGATTAGATTACTGTGTATTTTGAAATTAGCAATTTTGTATCGGGATTGGAAGATTGAAGTATATTGATCGATAATAAAAACTTGGAGCAAATCATGCATGAGTAACAAGGTACTGAAATTGAAATTTAAGTCTGGAAATTTCGTAGCAAACTGTAGAGCAACGTTAAATGATTAATTATTATATATACCTAAGAGTATACATAGTACCTAAGAGTATACATAGTTTAACAACTGAAGAGAACGAAGTTTATTACATAATTGTTGCGAATAAATTAAACTTTTGAATTTAATTACGTAAATAATGAAGGTACCTTTACTTTCTGAAGTTCTGAACCGTTATTCGCATTCTTGTTTGAATGCTCATTCCGTTTGAAATTGAGCTGTAGCTATTTGCATAATTTATAAAAGCGAACAAGACAATCTTAGACCTTATTTCGAGTCCTCCGAGACAACTGAAACTTAAACTTTATGAAGGGACATTTCATTTACGTGGGTCGACATTCAAATGAGTCAACTACGAGTAACATGTCGAACGCAATAACTGTTTCCAAGAATGTATATCGATTCAGCTGTAAATTAGGTCACAGGCTTTTTGTGATTTATTATTCAATGAAAAAGGATCCTAGCCGTTGCTCGTCCGAGTAAAATGTTTACTTTCTCAATGCTAAATCCTGATCAAGTTGGATGAGGCGCCGAGATAAACAATTTAAATTCAATTCTTCTATTCATGAATTTCGTTGGTAGCAGCTGGAGTACGGCTTGTAGTATACGGCTCAGTCGACGTGTTTATGTTGCAAACTTGTAAGTAAATTTATGTCACTGAAGAAATCTGTACGCCAACGAATTATACATACATAAAATGTGTTAACAAATAAGTATTATAACGACGGTACATATTAAATGTAAGTGTATAAAAGCTTTTAGAGTGATTAGACTTCCTGTCTTAGCTGTGTCGAGCGTGTTAGAATCATGTCTTTGTTTAGCTTAGATTATCTTATGTAAATAAGTTACGAGAAGTTACTCATTATGTAATTCTATAATATCCTAAAACTTGTTGATATTTGACATTTTGAATAACCACCACACCGAAATAATATTTTATCTGTATTCATTCTGGACTAGCTAATAACGAACCATCCTGTCTTATTTCGGATTAGCTGATACGTTGTGTGGGGAACTCATTTGTCCCTGATTGGTTGTGGTAAATATGGCGGGAAGTTTCATGGAGAAGCGACAGGCACTTGGCGCCAGCCATTTGATATAAAACCAATGTGTCACCTTACTGAGGGCTCTTTATTCTGCACAAGTGACTGCCGCATCGAGACGTATTGCTGTGATTGAGTTAAGTACAGTATTATTGATTTATTTATTGTAACATAACTTCTGTTCACGTGTTGTGCGTGGGTAATAAATATCAAATATTACCATTGAAGTAATCAATGTGACCCTAATGATGTATTATTCTTATTAAATCTTTCTATATGTTCCTATAAATGTTGTGTCTTTTGAGGTTTTCTTATGATTAACTTCTCTTAGAAAACCTCGTAAGTTAGATAGTTAAGTACTGAACTAGTAGTACTTATTTAATTTACCTTAAGCTAGTACTAGATTATGGCATCACCGCCTGACAAACATCTTATAAGTTAATGAGCCTATATTATAGCTTAGTAAATAAATGCTCTCTATCTTGACAAATCTCACAAGCGCATCGAAAAGCAATCATTCATATATATATATTTTTACGCCTTATAGGTTAGCCTTTTGACCGCTATCTCACCTGATGGTAAGTGATGATGTGGTCGAAGATGTTATTCAGGCTAACCTAGAATTACTGGCTCTCAAGGACTGCTGCCGGAACACACCGTCAGGTGCTCGGCGACAGATTTTCTACTTGAGGGTAGAGGCTAGCCAGGCGGGCATTCAATCATTAAATTTGTAACCAATGTATTCTATGCCGATTTCATCTCTATGAATTATTAATTTCATATTAAAATTTGCATATAAAAATAAAACCATATCTATATAAGTAAATACGCTTTAATTAAAATGTACCTAATGAAAACGAATATGTGAAAACCAGCTAATGGGTCGTAACATGTTCGCTCGGCATGAGAATCAAAACAATCGATAACCAATTTCGCAGATAACATAAAAAGGCTTTCAAAGCTAGTCGTAAACAATGAACGTTCCTTGTAAAAATCAAAGTTACATTTTAACTAAGCGACCGTCACGTGCCGTTGCCCTGAATGACCATGGTTAAAAATAGAAGCTAATCGATCCCTTTTATTAGTGTCACCTGCTTGCTCGCAACACACCAGGATCTACTCAACGGGAACTTGACTTTAACGTGCCTACTGACTTTCAGTTATTTATTTATAAGCTTCCCTTGTTTAGCCTAGTTTTAGGGAAAGCAGAGTATAAAATTAATATTAATGACTTTTAATATCGGACGGTACACATAGGTAGCGGCAAGACCATAACCATAAACATGGGCCCAGTCTTGAAGTAAAGTAATAAAAGAGGTTTTGAAATTCGGGAGCTTTACGACTGCGTCAAGTAAATGGAAAATAAAATGCCAACAACGAGTAAACTTTGCAGAATTTATAAATTTATTTAACTCGATTGTGTATTACGTTTTGGGAGCTTTCATTCGCTCAGTTCAGTAGTAATAATGACTGACGTCGTTAAAAGTTGAAAGCGCCTTACAAGATTCAGTCGGTGCCGTAGTGGGTGGAATCTTATTCGACCCACAACTGTGCCTTCAACGAAAAGTTATTGGGAAAGCCCAGAATAGGATATGAATTATTATCGCTTAAGATTTACTAATACATAACGTATCACACCTATTAAAAGCTATCAGATAATCACTTATTCGTAAGATATACATGTCAAGGTTAACAAAATACAAGGTACTCAGTTAATCTTTGTATATAAGCTTAACAGAATTCCTACCTAATATAATTACAGTACATACTATAATTTCAAATGACAAAACAAAGGAATAAAATTTGATTAAACTATTGAACTATTCCCATACAATGTGTTATGTGTAACTGAATATATGGAGTAATGTCAGCGAAAATAAATAGAATAATAAAATATATATGAAGTGAAGTAATAAGTACATTAGATAAGAATTGTTACAAGTAGGTATGCCATTTTCATAAATATAAAGAATTCGCCATAAGAATAGAAGTTCTGCTCGATGAGCCAGATTTTTTATATAATTTTAAAAGTTATCGGTCAATTATTCAATAACACTAACTAGTAAACGATTAAAATATCCTGTTGTTAGCCCCATGGCATGAACGAATTTAGCTGATTAGTTCAGCGTTCAAGTTAAGGCTATAAATTTTCCCAAACCATGAGTGTTACGTGTGATAGATAATAGATACAACGTATATATTAAACAAACTCAAGTTTTTTCTTACATATCTGTTATGAGGATAGAGGGCCGACGGAGTAGGCATAGTTGTACGTATAAAATTATGTATAAGCCACTTTTGTTTTTAGCTCCTATATGGAAACGAGCCATTCTCAGGACCAAACTCGATATTATTGCCTTCGATAGAAAAGGATGGTTGGAATACTGGTAATTTCCATTTCAATCGCTGATCAGCTGATTTTCCACTGTTAAATACAACCTCTCTCAATAAATGGTGGTTTGCCATAATCCCCACGCTTGGCAGGCGTTTTTTCGGAATCGCAAAGTAAGAAAGCTATTCTTCAGAAGGCACTGCTAAGGTGCCTACCTTCCAGAATTTTATCCTTAGTAGTCTTTTACGGCACTCTTGGAAGAAAAGGTAAGAGGACATTATACTAGCTCGGCACCCCGCGGGCCATTTCAATCGACTAGTTTATAATATAATACGTCACACGGTCAATAAGTTGTAATTATAACATGTTATATACATATACATACATATTATAACTTATGAAATTATATATCAGTTTATTTAAGATAATAGGTAAGTTATTTATTAACTAGAGCGGCCATGAGCTACTGCGATCTGGAAAAATGGCTTTATCACAACTACCTTATCAAAGCGAAAGGTTAAAAAGTCGCATTTCCTGAGACGCAATGTCAACAATGTTTGTAATTTTAATAAAGACGCTTTCATGCTTTTGGTAACAAGTTCCAAGAAAGTACATTGTTGCTTAACATTCAATAGGGATCAAGCGCTGGTTTTGGTCGTATAGGGAGGTAGGTAGTTGGCAGGAAGGCATTGAACCTTGTCACGCTGGCTCATTGGCCGTATTTACTCGCTCGCAACATGTTTTAATATTAATAACGCTATACACGTGACTCCTGTAGGAGCTTTCGCGAGAGTCTTTATGGGCGATGTTTACTAACTCCCGCCCGCCCGCGTCGTCGTCGTACCGTATAGCATCAGTTTTGCTTTCAAGAGAGTAAACTTTCTTGCTTATTGCCTCTTTCGTTACTAAGGCAACTATTTTCTTAAGTATCCGCAGATGTTGATGTTCTAGACACGAATTTTTAAGGATGTAAGCACTGCCCTAATTAATTTATGTCTATTATAAAAAATATTATGCTTCTCATCATTAAAATGCGAAGCGAAAGTGTGTGTATTTATTATCACCTCCTCATAAACGGCAGAATGGATTATAATAGATTTGTAAATATATTCCTTAGGTTCGGGATAAACCCATAGGTACTTCTTTACCCGTTTTACGGAGTGGTGCCAAAGGGAGCGCGATAAAATATAATTACACACGGGCGAAGCCACGTTTTGATTGTATACAAGGCCAGTAATACGCATCCATAGGGAACTGTTAGCAAAATTTACAACATTCCAAAATATGTACATATATTTGCATCAGGGATTTGAACTATACTCTAAGTTAGAAAACTACTTGGCGCATATTATATAGATAGTATGTACCAGGTGAGTAAACGGATTCCAAACTCTACAATGCCAGCTATAATATCTTTGACTAATACATACCAGTATATATGGTAGAATTATAACGCTTAAAGTAACTTTGGACAAAGGGATGCAGTTTCATAGGACAATATTAGCTTTAAAGCGCACCTCGTCGTAAGGTCCCAACTTAGTACCGCTGATTTACTAATTTCTTATGATTTCATATGGCCCACCATGTAGGAAATAATGTATTTTTACACGACTGCCCTAATAAAAAAGAGGGGTTTTTAGGGTTCATGTATGTATGTTTGTGAGTTTCTTTATTCCACCATAACTTCAGAACGGCTGATCTGATTTTAATGTATGAGATATCGTTAAATTCTTCTTGATAGCGCAAGACACTAGGTACACAAAAATAATAATAAACAAACTGGTGGATTTTAGGGGCATATTTTGAGATAAAAGAATATTTATTTCTTCCAAAGCCATCGTGGTATGAAAATGAAGGGCATCGAGTGTGGTATCAAATTTAGAAACGATTCCATAAATATATACTACTTGCAGTTTTAATGATAATGGGACAATAAAGGGTTTAACGAAAATTAATAATTGGCGGTCGGGTTTTTAACTTTTTTAATTAATTTATACTTGTAGTTTAAGTATGTTCTTTGTCAGTACTATTTTCACGCATCTTTTATTTGTGTCTCATGGTTGCTAAACTGAGAGTTCCTCCTTAGTACCTCCCATTAGTTTAAACCATCACCATTTAGCGCTGCAATGTTTGCGTCATAGGTTTAGTATTTGTATGCATATTAAAAAA